>CM052008.1:3997134-5329512 GCA_028455935.1 Simplicillium aogashimaense
AAGGACTTCTTCCTTCTCTTCCTTGGCAGGAACCGCAATAGCCTCGTGTTCAGGGATACGATCAGCGACAGCAGGCGTAGGCTCGGGGGCAGGAGCGGTAGAAAAGGCAAAGCGAGACGCAGCCAGGCCCTTAGGCTTTGCCTTGGCAGGCTTAGGCGACATTTGGGGCGTGCTAGTCGTGGTGGGTGTGCCGGAAGTCTTCTGGGCAGGCGCTTCAGATATCTCCTCAGGGATGACCGCCTTAATACTGGCAGCAGGAGTGTGGTTGGCAGTCCTCGTGGGTGTTCCAGTAGGAGTATTGCCACTGTGAGAGCCAGCACCAGGAGTGAAGGTTACAGCTGTAGCGGACAAGGATCTGCGATGAGCGTGATCGATAGAGTTGTTTCTTGAAAGAACAGGTGTGGTCATCTGTCTCTCCAATGACTTCCAGAAAATCGAGCGATGGCCTTGGCCAGATGGGGACGAAACAGCAGTAGTTTGCTTAGTATCAACTTGCTCAGATGCGTTGATGGAAGACATGGATGTGTCCACGTCGGCAGAAGCGTCCTCATCGCGAGTAGACTCCTCGGTAATGCTAGCAAAGAGAGGCATCTCCTCGCTAGTGGGCGCAATGCTCTTGGCTCTCTTCGCACGCGCATCGTTAGTCAGGCGGCCGTCACCATCATCTTGCAGCTCTTCTTCGAATGAGACTTCGTTGCCAGATTTTGCAGACGTTCTGCTAGAAGGTCGGACAATAGGAATAGCCTTGGATTTCTTTGCAGGCTTGACAATCTCGCTGGTATCGATCTTGATGTTGCCAAAGATGGAGTCCGTGCGTCTGGAGTGGAAGTTGACAGTAGTACTTGGCTGGCTCGCAGTCGAATTGTTAAGAGACTGGAAAGGTGTGAATGATGGCGCATCAGGACGGAACTTAGGTCCAGAGGTAGAGAAGCTGAACTCGCTCTTGCCAGGGTTAAAGGATGATGCGCCAGCATTGAAGTTGGAAGCAAAGTTGCCACCAAATTGTGGGATGGAGTTCTCATGTGCAGAGTCAAGCGTGCTGTCGAGAGTGTTATCGAGCGTGTTATCGAGCGTGCTGTCGAAGGTGTCGTCAAATGTGTTGTCAAAAGTATTATCCATCGACTCGTTCACATTGTGGTCAACAGAGTTGTGGTAGCTATGATCAAAGCTAGTGTCTTGGATGCCAGCTTGGAATACAGGTACAGGCATAGGCGCAGGATTGGGCTTAAAACTCTGGCCAGTGAAGCTGTACAAGCCTGGAGTGAAATTGCTTGTGGGGTTGAACTTGAACTCAGGCGCCTTAACGTTGAGCTTGGATAGAGAAGTCTTGGTGGCTTGGCCAGAGCGACGCCCGCTGCTGGCTCCGGATCCATTCTCGGTCCAAGGGTTGCTACCAGTAGAGGTGACTCTCTGGGGAGGAGCAAGCACAGCAGCGAAGTCAAAGTCCTGAACAGGAGTGCCCAAGTTGCTAGGGTTCGTCTCGATCTCGTACGCTTCGTCGACATCGCCCTTTCCGGACTCGGGAATCTGGTTAAGGCGATCAAATCGAGGCGTGGTCGCCTCAATGGGGTTACCCTGAGCATCGTACTCGCGGAACAGATTCTGTGTGAGAGACTGGCCACGGCTGTGAGGTCGAGGGTGGTGAAGCTTGACAGGCTTGTTGGGGTCGTTGGCAAAGTGCTCAGAAACAGCGAGGTTGCCAGACGCTTGACGCTCATGAGCGTTCGCCAATGTCTCGTGGTTGGTCGAATCTGCTTGGGGGTTGTAGTCTTCGTGCTCGAGCTGGTTGCGCAACTGCTCCTCAAGGTGGTACTCAGCGTCCTGCATCTCGGCTTGCAAGCTGCCCTTCTTCTTCTTCTGCTTGGTAGGCTCGGGAGTCTTAGACGGGCTCTTGTTGAGTTCGGCATCGTCCTCTTCGCGGACTTCCTCCAGCTGAGGAGTTACCATGCCCATCTGATGAGGTGGCATGAACTGCAACGACTGGCGTCTCTGGTGCGCATTAAGAGCAGGGCTACCAGACTGCTGGAAGCCGTCAATGCCGTATGGCGATTGAGGAGAGATTAGACCATTGAGGTTGATCAGAGATGGCGAATCGACACGGTTGAGACCTTGAAGCAGACCAGCAGTTTGGTGCTGCCAGTTTTGGTTCTGCTGAGCCAATTGTTGAAATGGGGAGTTGCTTGCGGGCAACGAGATGGACTGACGAGGGTTGAATTTGCCAGAAACATTTGCAAAGGGCACTGGCGAGGCAATGCTAGGGCTCTGCGTGGCAGAAATGCCACCAGGATAGAACTGACCAGGAAATTGGAAGCTGGCCAGGTGGTTGCTAGAAGCAGACGATGTAGGCAGAGGAGGCGAGAAGGGCAGTGGAGGATACTGAGCTGAGGCTTGTCGAGAAGCGTCTGTGATGGAGGGCGAAACAGATGGTGCTGGCTCATCGTCGGCCATAGATACACCAAGAGCTCGGAGCTTAGCTTCCTGCAGCTCATTGACGTAGTCCTTCCATGCATTCAAGTCTGGAAGCGTAACCTTGTACTTACCACCGGCACGCTCTAGAGCCAAGTCGTCAGGAGAAGGCCAAGTATCGCGACTTTGGGAGTCGTCTGTGCCAGGTGGGTGATAGCCTTCAACAAACAGATCAAATCCATCAGTGCTATAGCCCAGTTCACGCCATGACGCGAACATGCGCTCTATGTCCGCTGCGCGCAGAGGCATGTGTGCCTTGCCAGGAAGACCACGCTGATCATCGCGGGGGACGAGGATCTGAATGTTCTTACCCTTCCAAGGGACCTTCTTCTTGATTCTGGGAGTCATTAAAGGCTCCTTCGGCAAGGGTTTTTGCGATTTCCTAGGCGGTGTCGTAGGCACTGGAATCTCAGCAGCCTCCTTGGGAGAGCTGCTCTTTGTGGTGGGTTCTGCAGGTGTCTCTGCAGTGACGTCGTCGGCGATTGCTTCGGATGAAGTAGCGGTTTGCGCAACGACCTCATTGGGAACTTCTTCCTTGGCGACGCCGTTGGGCACCACGGAGGCCGTGGGTTCGGCCTCGGTGGTAGACATGCTGACTTGGTTACCCGTCTTGAGGTTGGTAAGATTTCCGGGTTTCAGTGTCTCGAGGGAAGACCTGGCTCGAGGATGCCGTGAATGTCGTCGAGAAGCCGCTGCCTTGATGGCGTTGACAGCTCTTGGGGTACGAGGATCACGTTCGTCCAACCAGGCTAAATCGGAGCCGCTCAATGAAGAGTGCTCACTATCGCTTCCTTCGCTAAACCAGTGTTTTGGCTCAGCGTTTGCGTCTCCGGCAGTGTGTGCGCGGATCCAATCTTCTGTAAGACCTCTGTTGCGTCGTCTAACTCGGTTGGCGAGGACGGCGGCAGCAGCACTCAGAGATGATTTCTGCTCAGCACCAGTCTCGTCGTCGAGTACTGGTGGCGCGCGAAGGAAAGGCGTGTCGATATCCAACTGGTGGATAGGAGAGTCGTCAGAGAGATCACTGCTGAAGCTCTGTCGACGAAGGTTGTGGTCGGAGCGAGGGTATGGTGAGCCCCAGCTTGCAGTACCGTATGGAATCTGCTCTCCGGCCTGAGTAGGTGACGTCCTAAGAAGGGCAGAAGCTCTCTCGGACAACTTCGGTGCGGGAAGTGCAGGGAGACCGGGCGAAGACTCGATATCGTCGTCGTCGTCGTCGGTGCCGTCAACGTCCGCAGTGGAAGCCGTAGAAAGGGCTGGGGAGGTCGGCTCCTGGCGTCGGATCCGTTTGTCTAGTCCGTCGCCGTCCAGTGCAAGCGCACCAGGGAGGGTCGTTGAAGGCTTCGGAGAAGACGTCGTAACGAAAACCTATTTGGATAAAACAAAAACCTCGTGTTAGTGACCCAATGCAGGGCGAAATCGACACATATCGAGGAGATAGGAATTAAATATAAAAAAAAAAAAAGGGTCTCTGTTGACTTACCAACTCGAGATCAGCGCAGACGATAAAGACCTCGTCCGCAACTGATACTCCTCTACTCGCTTATCAAGTCCACTACTTGCTTTTCTTTCTCTCTAATTCCCTTTCTTTTTCTCGCGGAATTATTTTCCCCCTTTGAATTAACCAATGCAAAGGAACAGGGAAAATAAGGAATTCGAAAGGGAAAAAAGGGAAGCAAAGAAGCGGTCGCTGTCAGGAGGTGGATACGCGTCGCGTTGTCGTCCAGCTATTTTTTTTAGGTCGATTTAAAAAAAAACCACTTTAAAGGGGGGCTGGAACAGGCTATTAGGTTGAAGATTGAACGCTCAAAGGGGGTATCTCAGAATTGAAGAAGAAAAAGAACAGCAACAAGCAACCAAAAACATCTAGAAAGATGTGGAAATGGAAATGAGAACAGGACTGGTGAATGCGACCAAACTCATCGACAAAGAATTTGCTGTCGTCGCGGCCCTGGGGTTTGCGAAGAGGGAATTGGCAAAGGGTTGATGGAGAGAGATTTGCGACTGCAGCTCTGGAGCCGACGAAGAAAAAGACCACCGGTTCGCTTCTTTCTCACTAAATTATTACCAGACCACCCGCCAAATGTCCTTCTGGTACCAGCTGTAGCGGTAGGTACCAGCTGTGCCATACTCTACCTAGGCACTATAAATTGTATTACTTCACAAAATATGGGGGAACAGAACCCGCCCAGCCACCCGGACAAGAGACCCTGTTGAAGCAAGACAGGTTCCCCAAAGTACCCCGAAATAGCGCGTCGAGTTAGGCAGGGAAAAAAAGACATTGGCCGTGGCCCATTCACCGCAAAGCCCGATTTAAAATGACGGGTCCGCCGCCAAATCGCGCCGCTTCAGTTAAGTTAATTTCTCGACAGGGGGGATCATTTGGAAGGAATGGTCTGGGCTGGGGATGAGGGAAGCCAAAAGTACCGCATTGGATGGTGTGGCACCCTTACAAAACCATGTACCTTGTACTTTACCGACGTCATCCGAGGTGAATAGCACAGAGGCAAAAAGGTACATGACAGTACATGAAAAGCGTGAACTCAGACCACGACACGTTTTTTTTTTTTTTTTTTTTGCTGCTCTTTTTGTTCCTTGTCGTCCAGCGGTGAGTACAACCCAGCCATTCCAACCCCAGAAATTTTGACATGGCCTGTGACAATAAGGATGCGCTGTCTGAATACACATGTTGCTATTGTTGAGTGAATCGGCTCGACTTGACTACATAATTCAGACTACGTTCACACAAGGCTAACCATGCAATGACCACAAGTGTGTCATCACGAGGGTATCCTCTCAGATTGATCGAATGGATTATAAGGTGCGCTGTAATTTAATTGATGACGCCCACATTGGTCTCCATTCAGAAGCTCTCTGGCCCAACACAGCTGGAGCACAGCTGGGTCCCTTTTGGACGGGAGCTACTGGAAAGTTGGGTCCATTGCTGCCAACTAGGCAATTCACCAGGCACCTTTGGAGCCTTTGGAGCCCATTGGGGAGCGGCAAAGGTAAACTCTACCGCCACATCATTTCCAGCGCCATCACTAGTGCATTTGATGTTGTTGGGGAGCTGTACCATTTTGCATCCATCCGTTGAAGCCATCGACAACACATTGCCCTCTTGAGAAGCAACGTACTTGTTAACACCATCTCCGGTTTAAATGCAGCAATGCAAGTCAAAAGCAAATGCCAATAAAAAGAAAGAAAAGAAAAAGCGTTGGCCAATCTCCTGTCAAAGCGTCCTACGCAGGAACACCAGCCACGCCCCAATTCAAGTTTACCCTCGACATGTTCTAGTCATGGCACCTACAGACAGCCAACACCAACCTCTTCATCTGCAAATGCTTCTGATTCCTTTTCAAATTTTCGGGCCTAGAAATCTGTAACCTGTCTCGGCCATGAGGACAACTCGGCATCTTTTCAAAAATAAAATTAACTTTGCTCCCGCTCATCCAATAGACCCGTTTCTATTCCCCACAAAAGCTCTTTGCTCTCTCACCTACTCAATGTCTGTCTCTCTCTCTAGTACCTACGTCGTTCTTATTAGTGCCGACTGCGAAGCGCAGTAACACGTTTTGTTAGCGGAGCCCCAGAACCCTTCTTATTCCTCGGCCACTTCCTGGCATCCATCTCAACTGTCTTGCGCCATGGCGTCCAATCGGAGCATCCCTAATCATTTTAGCTTCCTTCTCGTCGATGCAATGGCCGCCAAGAATAAAAATAGTATCATTCAATTGCTGTGTCACAAACTGTGTACTTCCTAGTTGTGACATCATGGCGTTGTGGGCTGTTTTTTCCCCTCTCTTCCTTCTCTTCTCTCTTTATTTATAGTTGAAAGCGCTACATGTTCGTGATGCTTGTTTCCAGCATC
Source organism: Simplicillium aogashimaense (assembly GCA_028455935.1). Classification (NCBI taxonomy): domain Eukaryota; kingdom Fungi; phylum Ascomycota; class Sordariomycetes; order Hypocreales; family Cordycipitaceae; genus Simplicillium; species Simplicillium aogashimaense. The sequence goes on from CM052008.1 coordinate 4,003,472, forward strand.
TGCCAAGAAGCCTCTCGTCATGGCTCACATGGGCTCGCAGCTTGGTCACGCTGGGTAGACACAACAGCCCCAAACCTACAGTCGACTAAAACCCTCGTATTCACCAGTAGCGGACCAGAGCCAATAAGTAAAATATCTTTAAATTCCATGTATTATTAAGCGCTATATTCTAGTGTGAGTAGTACGCATGTTAACTCGCTATGCGCTTGTGTGAAATGGTCAATTAACCCTGCAATGTGCAAAAAAAAAAATGAGCTGCCACCCAGATGACAAAAAAACAAGGCGCTCCGTCATTTGGTCGCCAAAAAAAAAGATGTTGGAAGAAATTCCATATTTCCAGGATTTCTGGTTCTAGCCATGAAGCTAAGCCCCAGCGGCCTTGGTATCCTGCCTTAGTCGCGGGGCATCCCTGGAGAGATACAGGTCATTCCCTTAAAAGTTGGAGGAAGCATTAACCTGACCAGGCTGATGATAATTCTCCAAGGTCGATTGGAACGGTGAAGGCTGTTGCTGCTGACCTCCGATAGATCCAGATGGCTCATGCTTTTCAACGCCACCAGTGCCCATGTTGTAGTCCATCAAACCATCGTTCTCTTCGCTGTGTCGTCTGCGGCCCCAAATTCTGTAGCCAACAAGACCTAGAGCTCCAAGAACAATGGCACCACCAATACCAACAACGACACCAATGACGGTGTTCTTGGTTCCCTTCGACATGCCAGACGAGCCGGAGCCCTTGTCAGGCTGGTTGTCAGGCATTGACGTAGAAACCTCTGTCTCGACTGTCTTGCTACCGTTGCTAGCGGTTTTAGTGGTCGTTCTGGTGTATGTAGTCAACGTGCCACTGCTGCTGGATGATTGTTCTTGGGTGGGAGTGGGAGACGTCGGAGGGCCGGGCTCAGTCGCCGAAGGGCTTGGAGAAGTGACGCGAGCGCTAGAGCTAGATGAGCTGGAGGTGGATTCAGCAGAGCTACTGGAGGATGAAGAAGATTCTGAAGATGTGCTCGATGAGGTGGATTGGCTGGACGAGGAATCTGTGGGCGTGGGTGTGGCGCCAGGAGGAACTGGAACCGACGTCGGCGTGTTGCTGCCAGAGTCGCCAGCATTGGGGGACTCGCCGGCAGCTTGGCGAGCATCTACGGCAACGCTTCGTTCGCGATGGTCGTCATAGTATGAAGCCTGGGAGATACAAATGACAGCTGCCAGGACCAGGAGCAGCTGGAAGAATCGTGAGGCGAACATGGTCGTGTGTGTGTTCCAAGTCGTTCGACAGCTAACAAAGGTCGCGTTGAGCTTGACAGACTCGTGATCGAACCGTTTTTCTTGATCTAAGAATCAAGATGAACAGTTTTACTATCGTGAAGTGTCGAATGGAGTGTCGCCACTCGTGGGTGTGGTTGTGTTGCTGATTTTAGCCGCCACGTAATGCGCCCTCGAGGGATGAGCAAAAAAAAAAACCGTCGACACTAGCAGTTGGGAGAGAGTCGCGATGGGTATATTTTGTTTAAAACAGATAAACGAACGAGAGACTCGAAGAAAAAGTACAATGAGTGTGTTTGGTTCCGGAAAGGAGAAAGAAGTGAAAAAGGAAGAGAAAGCGAGAAAAAAGAGGAAGAGGGCTGACAAACAAAATAAAAGAAAATGAAGGCGTCTCGTATTTGCATGCACGCACTGCGTTCTTGGTGCAGTGCAGTGCACCTCCTGGTGCAAGCAGCCCACCCACCCAGTGAAACCGCCCATAATAAAAATATATAATAAGTTCATTGTACCCAGTACCAAAAAGGCGTAGCGGCCGACAGCGCAGAAGCTTGGTACTGGACACTGGGGCACAACGGCCAGGGCCACTGGGGAGGCAACGTAAGCGGGTCTTTGCCAGCGCGATGGCTTTCTGCTATTCGCTGATTTATTATTTTATTTTATTTTATCATTTTATTTAAATCTGCTATTATTCTGGCACATGTGAAGCCCTGATCCCCCTACTACATACACGTCTCTTTTTCTGCCCCAGCACTCACTGATTAATTAATTCACAACCGGTTATAGCCATCTCAGCAACATACACCAACCCGCCTATTTTTCTTTTTCTTTCCTTTTTCTGCCTTTATTTTGTTTTCATTTGCTGTCCGTGTTGACCTCCAGCCGCGTCTCAACTCCTCCTGAAGCTCGCAATGAAAATCGCCCCCCCCCAGTCAATGCATACTGCGACACCAACACTGGTGGTCCCTGTCAATTCAGCCTTGACAAGAACCCCTGATAACCAAAACCTTTATTGACCAATCATCCCATTCTCACTGACGGCAATTCTTCGCTATTGTCCCCCTGTCGCTGTAGCTTTCTCACTCAGAGTCGTTTAATTTCATCAACGAGACAACGACACCAGCTCTGCAGCAACATGCAAGACACGTTCGGTGGCTGAGGCTGTGAACCCATCACTCACTCCTTGCAGCCTGATAGCCATTCCCTTCTTCTCATTGGAGCATCAGATTGGAGGCCATGGCCAGGCTACTGGTATACCTGGGCCGATTAGCTCTCCAAACACGGTTAAAAATCGTCTGTCACATTGAGGCTTAGCCCTACAGCCAAACCAACGACTGTACACAGTAGATCCATGCAGAAAGAAAGAAAAAACTTCCAACCCAAATTCAAGGTAATCAATTCAAGGCTCTGCATGGTGCCAGCAAATATCATAAGCATAGCTATAAATGACCAATTCCCTACGGCTTACACGCCTTGTTGCATCCCATCTGATATAAGACGAGACGACGAGTCCCGCTGCCTCGGCTTCACCACGGACGCTTATCCATTTATTCATGCGCCCGTCTGCTACGTTCCATGTCGATCAAGCCTGCAAGGAAAATCGCCAGCAGATCTAAACCGTCTTCAGCCGTCTTTCGTCGGGGAATAAAAGTAGAAACTTTATGGTACTCCAGCGCAAACGCATTCCATGCCAACCCGGCCGTGACGTCCTCTTGCAGTGGTAGCGGGAAGTACGGATCATTTGCCTTGATGGCATTTAAGGCGACTCGGACACCGTCTGTGTCCAGAGTAATGCGTCGGACTTGGTTGAAATCGAGCACCCAGAACTCCGTGGCTTCCCCGAAAAAGGTCGCGATAAGGTGCAATACTAATCTGCCTAAGCCTTTGCTCCAGTGTTGGTGCAGCGATCGTTCGTGCAACAGCCTCGGTAAGCCTTCCCAAGACAAATTCGACATCTCTCGCATCTGTTTCGGCTTCCCAGTGCATTACAGCCAATGCCCTCGCTACCTTATTATGCGCAAGAGGTTCAATGTCAACGTTGATATCTATCATCTGGTTGAGGTGCGACTTGATGTTCCTCAGAGAGAAGAACCGAGGACCGACCCTGCCATTTTGAGAGCCCAAATATGACATCACTAGTCATTCCTGGTTTGTTGGATCATGAGAGCGCTTTCCTGAAGAGGAGCGGTACAAACTTTTGAAATATCTTGTTGTAGATTGGCTCTGTAAGGGGCATGATCCTCTGGCTCACGAGATAACTTGCGGGTAAACTACACACTGGCTCAATAGCCTCTCGTGGCCTGTTATATCCAACCAGATAGTTATCGCCGCTACCACTTTTATCGACGTCATTGTTGTCGATATAGAAGTGGCAATCGGTGATATCGATGCCCAGCGTGAGCTTTGAGCATTTAGCGAATGCTTCCCGAATTAGTGCATGCATCTCATAGTTCCGGAGCATGCTGTCAGTAGTCCTTGCAAATTCAAACACTACTGGCTCTGCATCATCATCTGCAGAACATACTGCTCCTGCGACAATCTCTCGATATGCTTGCTTGCCTCTAGGAGCTGAATACACGGCTGTATCTCAGTCCCAGGATCCCTAACTTGGTAACTCCAACCCCCATTTGTTTTCGTTGTACTATTTGAAGTTTTACAATTGAAAGAATGATTGCAGTTTATATGCTCGGCTGTCCGTAACAGAGTTTACGTCCAAAAGTTGCTCTACTATAAATTTCAGTGAGGCTTTCTTGCAGCCACACAATCACAGACTCCAAAAACAATTATAGTGAAACGATTTTATGAAGCACTCACTGGATATGTAAGCAATAAATATTATGATTCCCGCAACAAGAAATACGTTCGCTGTCGATACTTGCTGCAGGGTCCCATGTATTACGAAATAGGAAGCTCGCCCAACCACCACCCCCATTCAACGCTTTCGCCGCCACTCCAACGCAACTTGCAAACTCAAATCATCAATCATGAGGATTTCAATGACGCCGACCACATTCACAATCCATGCCGGCGTGTATTTTGACGCGGCCGCCAAGGCATTCAAGGACAATGTGTCCATGGCGATTGAGCCCACGACAGGCGCCATTGTCGATGTGGTTCAACGCCACAGCAAAGACGCCGACATCAAATCCGGAGACATTGATCTGCGACACAGAATTGTCATGCCTGGATTTGTAGATGCTCATACGCACATTTTCCTACACGCATACAGGTAAGCAGCATTTCACCGGCTTCATAAACGATACTCATCATCCTCAGTGAGACACCAGCGCAAGTGCAGATGCGCGATGAGAGCATCATTGAACGAACTGTGCGCGCTACGAGGCATTGCAGACAGGCTCTACTATCCGGTTACACCACTTACAGAGACCTTGGAACCGAGGGCATGAGGTCATTTGACGTCAACCTACGAGACACCATCAACCGCGGCCTGCTCCCCGGGCCCAGACTCATTGTTGCTACAGAGTGTCTCACCACATCTGGCTCATATGAAGTACGCACCGAGAACTGCGCCAATGGATCATCCGGCCCACCCATCGCCGATGTCTGCGACGGCATCGAAGGTGTCAGGCAAGCAGTGCGGAGAAGAGTAGGAGCCGGGGCGGACATGATCAAGTTCTACGCCGACTACAGACGCAGCGCGATGCGTGCACCTTCAGGAGCCATCTTCCCACCCGCCACACCCGGCGCGGCCGTCATGTTTACCCAAGAAGAAATGAACACCATCGTCTCCGAAGCACGCCTTGCCAAGCTTCCCGTTGCCTGCCACGCATCCACCGACCTTGGCGTACGCATGGCAGCCGTCGCGGGGGTAGACACGATCGAGCACGGCAACGACGCCTCAGACGATGCCTTTGAGTCGATGCGGCGCAACAACACCATCTTCGTGCCCACCTTGGCCGTCACGGAAGCCCTGCGACCAGGTCAGGTGCCAACCGCCCAGCAAAGGGCGAAGAGGGCGTTCGACATGGGTGTGCGGCTCGCTGCAGGAGGGGACACGGGAGCATTCAACCACGGAGAGGGAGCGCGAGAGATGGAACTACTGCTGCAGGCTGGGTTGCCGGTGGAAGATGTACTAGAGGCATGCATGATTGGTGGATGGGAGTCGTGTGGAAAGGACCTCTGTGGATATCGGTTCGGGTGGTTTGCGAAAGGGAACCGAGCGGACATTATTGCGCTGGAAAGCGACCCGCGGACAGATGGGCAAGCACTGCGCAAGGTGAGTTTTGTCATGAAAGACGGCAAGGTGTGGAAGAGGGATGGCATTCCCGTCGGGTTTATTGATGAGGTGATGCAGGATGCGGGTCAGCAGACGCGATGAACATGTTGTATAAACTGAATCAACACCGGGTTACAAATATACCATCCTCGTTCGTTTAGCACGCAAAAGCGAAAGTATTTGTTGCCTGTATATACATGTACAGACCTTGGAACATGTCCAGATTGTCATGTGCCTGAACGTTGCACCGTGTCTTTCCCCGAATGTAACCCCAGCCCGACCCTGTGCAGGGAGCAAATGACTGTAGAAATGAACACATTCCCCGCCAAAAGATTGTCGTTTCCCTCATTCTTCATTGTTCGGTTCCCCTGAAGAGGCGCTGCACATCCCCACGCTAATGCAACCAGCGACCTAACCAGGCAGTATACCCATTGGCACGCTTAGAGCACAGCAATTGACTGCATGAACAACCATCTAACCCAACCAATCGTTAGTCCGCCCACCCCATCTCTGCCCGCCAAGTCAATCTCCGATGGCGCGGATTCAAGCACCACGCCTTTCCCGTAACGGCAGCTCGCCAACTACCTTGCATGCTATTTTCCCCCAACGTGACATTCGACTCTTGACTGCTACCAAAGTTCCCTCCAATTAACTGGGTTCGTCTCTTCAGATGTAATTTCGCGTCTCGTGCTGATTGTCATGGGGGGGAACGCGGAGTCGCGCAACCTGCCACAGCAAGATATGCAAGCCGTTTAATTCGACACCCCCTCTTCAAATGATACCTTGACGACTTGGAGAGACATAACCATGCCGGATCGACATTGTACAGTAGCTATCCATAGCCATGCTTTAAATAGGACAACTACCCTCTGTAATCCGTGCTGCTTGAAATGAAGTCCATGCTGTAACTCCATCCATCATGAAGTTCTTCAAGGCCCTCCTGGCCCTCGTGCCACTTACATCCGCCCTCTCCCTCAGCGGCACCGGCGGCCGTCCCTACTCCGTCCTCTACGAGCCTTCCAAGCGAGACCTCCTCCAGGACATCATCACCTGGGATGAGCACTCTCTCTTTATCCGCGGCGAGCGCGCCATGATGTACTCTGGCGAGCTGCACCCGTTCCGCATCCCTGTGCCAGAATTATACCTAGATATTTTCCAAAAGATCAAGGCGCTGGGTTTCAACCTCGTCTCGTTTTACATTGATTGGGCCCTGTTGGAGGGCAAGGCGGGTGAATTCCGTGCCGAAGGCATTTTTGACTTTGATCCGTTCTTCGATGCGGCTAAGAAGGCCGGTGTTTACTTGCTTGCCAGACCTGGGCCGTATATCAATGCGGAGGTTTCTGGCGGTGGTTTCCCGGGTTGGTTGCAGCGCATTGAGGGCAAGTTGAGGACTAGTGCCCCGGATTATCTCAATGCTACTGACAAGTGAGTTACATGATGTTCCAATTGAGATTTCAGCTAACCGGTTTAGCTATATGGCAAATATATGCAGCATTATTGCCAAGGCCCAAATCACCAATGGGGGACCTGTCATTCTGTACCAGCCTGAGAATGAGTACAGTCTCGGCTACAACATTCCCTTCCCCGATGGCAAGTATTTCCAATATGTCATTGACCAGGCTCGCAAGGCTGGCATTGTTGTGCCTCTCATCAACAACGACGCATACGCTGGCGGCCACAATGCTCCCGGAACTGGTGTCGGTGAAGTCGATATCTACGTAAGTAACTTATACTCCCTCAACAACCACATACTAACCATCACAGGGCCACGACTCATACCCCCTCGGATTCGACTGTGTAAGTATCCCTCACAACATCCAAAACGAAAACTAACAAATCAGGCCCATCCATACACTTGGCCCGCCAATGCCCTACCCACCAACTTCCACACAACCCATCTCAAGCAAAGCCCCAAGACGCCTTTCTCCATTATCGAAGTAAGTCACTCGCCCGCTTCATTCTTCATACCTAACAGTCTCAGTTCCAAGGAGGATCCTACGACCCCTTTGGCGGATACGGCTTCGACCAATGCTCCGTCCTCGTCAACCACGAATTCGCCCGCGTCTTTTACAAGAACAACATCGCTTCCGGCGTCACCATCGTCAACCTCTATATGGTACTTAACTTTCACCCTCTCTCTCATACTACTCCTACTAACAACCAAGATCTACGGGGGAACCAATTGGGGTAATCTCGGCCACCCCAACGGCTACACCTCCTACGACTACGGAGCCGTACGTGACCTGTCCCACCTCACTCCCGCTCACTAACACCCTCCAGAGCATCCGCGAAGACCGCTACATCGACCGTGAGAAATACTCCGAAGTCAAACTCGAAGCCCAATTCTCCCGCGTCTCACCCGGCTACCTCACCACCGACCCAGCACCCGCTTCCACCACTGCGTATGGCGACAACGAAGCCATCACCATCACCCCTCTTTTCGCCCCCAAGGGTAAAAACGGCAACTTCTTCGTCGTGCGCCACACAGACTACCAGAGCACCGACACCGCACAGTACACCATCAAGCTGCCCACCTCCCAAGGCGTTCTCAGCATCCCCCAGCACGGCGGAAAATTGACACTGTCTGGTCGAGACTCCAAGGTCCATGTCACCGACTACCCCGTCGGCAAGCACACTCTCCTCTACTCTACCGGTGAGATCTTCACTTGGCAAAAGTTCCAGGACAAGACTATCCTCATCTTGTACGGTGGTGCGGGCGAACTGCACGAATTTGCAGTCAAGAACCCACTCAAGGTGAACAAGGTAGATGGCAAATCTGTATCCTTCAAGAAGGACGACGACGGCACCGTCATCGTCCAATGGACTGCCAAACCCGAACGTCAGACCATTAACATCGATGATCTCACCGTCTACATGCTCGGTATGTTTCCCCGCACACTGTCCACCACTCCCGCTAACACAGTTAGATCGCAACTCCGCATACGACTACTGGGTTCCCGTCCTCCCTGGTGGCAAAGACGGTCCCGCATACGGCACATCCGTCATGAACCCAGACACAGTCATTATCAACGGCGGCTACTTCGTACGATCAGTCTCCGTGTCCGGCTCAACCCTCTCCGTCCAGGCGGATTTCAACAAGACCACCACGCTTGAAATCATCGGCGCCCCCAAGTCCACTACCAAGCTGTCCCTCAACGGTGAATCCATCCCTTACACCACCAACACCCTCGGCAACTGGATCGCCCGTCCCAACATGACGGTCCCCAACCTGGATCTCCCCGACCTCAACACCATCCAATGGCACGCCATCGACTCCCTCCCCGAGTTGTCTCCCACCTACTCCGACTCTAAATGGCAACCCGCCAACAAGAACACTACCACCAACCCCATGGCTCGTCCCCTCCGCACCCCCGTCTCCCTCTACGGCTCCGACTACGGCTTCAACACCGGCACCCTCGTCTTCCGCGGCTACTTCACTTCTTCCGGCAAGGAATCGTCCCTCGCCATCCGCACCCAGGGCGGTCTCGCATTCGGCTCCTCCGTCTGGCTGAATAACACCTTCCTTGGGTCCGCAAAGGGCAACCCAGACAACGCAGACGCCAACTCAACCTACCCCATCACCCGCCAGCTGGTCAAGGGCCACACCTACGTCCTCACCGTGCTCGTTGACAACATGGGTCACGACGAGAACCTCAACCCAGGCTACGACTCCATGAAAGGACCTCGTGGCATCGTCAGCTATGGGCTCACCAACCCCGACGGCACCACCACCAACGTCAATGGCTGGAAACTTACCGGCAACCTTGGCGGCGAGAGCTACGCAGATCGATTCCGTGGACCTCTCAACGAGGGTGGCTTCTACTTCGAGCGCCAGGGCTACCACCTCCCTTCGCCTCCTCTGAACAAGTTCCACGACGGTTCACCCTTCGACGGCCTCGACAAGGCTGGCGTCACTTTCTACGTTGCCAAGTTCCCCTTGCACCTACCTACACCTCAGTATGACATCCCATTGTCTTTTACCATTGATAACTCCACTTCCGTTGATTACCGTGCCATCTTGTACATCAATGGTTTCCAGTTCGGCAAGTACGTTAGTTACCTCGGTCCTCAGTCGGAATTCCCCGTCCCAGAGGGAATTCTCAACTATAATGGTGATAATTGGATTGGTCTTGCTGTGTGGGCGCAGGACGATAGCGGTGCCAAGGTTCCCAAGTTGACACTCAAGACTCGTGGAGCCATCCAGACGAGCAGAAATAAGGTGAACTTCATCCGGGGACCTTCTTACCAGAAGAGAGATTCGTATTAGTTTGTTACCTTCATTCGTGAATATTTCTTAATCAGTACATAATTCATTTGCATTTGTTACTTAACGTGAACAAGTATAAATGGTGTTGTGTTATTACATAATGGTAAATCATGGGGTATCATCCGTCCAACGCAAACCCTGTCCAAATAACAATAGTATACATAAATCTCAGTTACATTCCATTATGCTCGATATGTGACATATGGTGGAAGACGGGATCTTTGAGGCGCATCGTCTTGGTCTACATTCCACGAGCGGCCCATGTCTTGACCATACTTTTCCTCAAAGCCAAAATGCAATTCGTTGCGCATGTCTTCGTGAGTCGTCATCCTTGTAGAAGGAGCGGGTAACGAGTGTCGGGGGCGGCCAGTCTTTATGGGCGCGGGTGTGGTGTTGCCCTTTTGCAGTTGAGTGATCATGTCTTCCATGGATGCCACACAGTGCAGGTCTTTATTACTGTCATCGTAATTCTCAACAGATACACGTCGTCTTGGCTTTTGATGAGCAATACCTGAAGGCTGCTTGTTGACAGGCGATGAGTGGACGGTGCCACGTGAGTAGCGAGTAGTGGGAGACACCTTAGCGAGGGAAGCCTTGTAGTCATCGCCGCTGAATGTTGGTCGGCTTGGAAGAGACAGACGCGCGTCTTTTGGTTTGGAGTTGACGGGCTTGCGCGTGATTGGTTTGCCTGGGTCTGCAAGCCATGACTTGGGCATGGAGTCTCGCACAAAGCTTGGTAGACGAGACAGCGCCTGAGCAGAATTGCGGTCTGATTTGTCGCTGTTCACAGCTGGCTGTTCCTTTGGAACCTGAATCGGAGCCGGAGCCTCCACACTTTCAATGCTCATGATAGTATTGAGGCTCTCCTTGCTCGGTTCGTTACGCAGAGTAAGTCGTCGCGTGTTGGTTGGAAACTCGCCGTTGTGTTGTTTCAAACTCCGTTCCACTCTGACCGGGATAGCAGGCACAGAAATGAAATTGTCGTGCGCGCCATTAGACAAAAATATCTTAGGTGGTGCTTTTGGAAATTGCATATCCAGTGCGGTGTTTGACTTTCGCCGTTGTTGCGGCGAAATGACGAAGCTGCGAGTTTTGTTGCCAACTGCCAGCCAGGACGACCTCTTGTTGGCTTTCAAATGCTGCATCTCAGGCACTGAATCTGTAGAAGTATCGGATTTGTAGTCTGCGTTAGAGGAGCTACGACGCCCTCGACCAAGTTTGAAGGATGTCAATGATAGATTGGAGCCATATCCGCTGTCTGTCTTGCAGAGTCTGCTTTGTGACGAGGAAGACGACCTCGAGTCAACTCCACTTTCAGATCGGGAAACATCGTCTTCGTCTGTGCCTTCCAGTCTGGCAATAGCGTCAGGCCGTAGTTGTCTATACTCCCTCTCAAGGCTGCCCTGGGGGCTCTGCTTTTGTGTTGGCTTGCTGAGAGGCGACTGCTGTTGAGGAGTACTGGGATCAAGTGGTGAGAAGGAAGGATCGTCTACCAAAATTTCTTGCATGAGACCGGAATGCCTTCGAGTATCGTGCTGTTGAGTTGGAGGGGTAGAGTATCCGTCTCTCCCAACGCTATACCGCAGTCTGCTACTTCCGCCAGACGACGATCTGAAACTCGGAACAGGCGAGCCATTCATGATTCTCAGTCCGCCAAATTTGATGTCACCTAGCTGACCATATTCGCCAGCAGATGGTGTCCTAGCACGCTCCTGATCTTGAACAAATTTTGGCACAGGTAACAACTCGGGCGATTCGACACACTCGACACGCTCTTCAGGTTGATCAATCTGAACCTGTGGAGCTAGCAGTTCGACCGAGTCGGGGGTTTCAGGCTCATTCGATTGAACTGGCGAGAAAAGTGGTGGAGGCATTGGAACGTCCTCTTTCGGAAGCCGCGTAGCTATTCCGGGTACACGATTTGTCGACCGGCGGCGGAGTGGCACATACATGGATTCCTCAGCGTTTCTGTCATCTCCGTGCGACCAGCTGGGGGCGGATGTGTAACAGCTTTCATAGCTTTCCAACCTGTCAAGATGATCTGGTCGTGTAGGAGAAATCGGGAGTGAGTCTGGATGCATGTCGGAAGCGACGCGCAACAACTCATCGTTATACGGATTATACTCTCTGATAGGGGAGCGATCGCCATTTTGGTAGATACTAAAACTGAAATCCCACAATTAGCTTTCATGGCACTTGATGCCAGTGAGAGACTGCCTACCTTTCGCTTCTATGTCGCATACCCGGTATACTCGAGGCTGACGCCGACGTGGGGAGATGCATCGTTTGCACAGTTAAGGCGCTGCTTTGTCTCTTTGTCTTTGGTATTGTCGCTAGTGAAGGTGACGAATAATTCATCAACCGAGCGAGAGGTTCAGAGTCTCTGCGCGGGGGACGGTATCTCTGAGGTGTGCCATGGGACGGTGGTGTGTGCGCGCCACCTTGAGAGAAGTCGGAAGTATAAGGCGAAGGTGGGATGGAAGCGGACAGATAAAATCTAGAATATCGCGTACTGTCTACTGGGGGTATATCGTCTGGTAAATCGTGGAGAGCTGGCGTAGATTCAGACGCTTGTCGCGGCAGTTTATTCCTAGACAGTCTTTGGGAGTATCGCAGAGGCGTCTCCGAGGACGAGGCGTTTCCCATCCTTGTAAGTGGGCGTCAGTAAGAGGCTCAACAGGACATTTCCATGCCTATTTATTTTGATGATTTTCAAAGGCAAGAGAGGAATTTTCAAAATGCAAACAGAAGAATAGGAAAGAAAAGTAAAAAGTAAATTCGTGTAAAAGTAAGCGCGCGACGTGGAACGGACGGCACGCGGTGATGTCTAAGAAACAAGAGACACGGCCGAGGCGCTGACACTGGCACAAGGTTACTTGTGAAAGGAAGAGGAAGGAAGGCGTTGCTGTCGTCCAGCAGTCATGAAAAGGAAGGGATATTACTGAAGGTGTATCGGAATACGAAGAAAAGAGACTAGAAAAGTGTCACGAGGAAGAAAGACCGCGAGAGAGCGAGAGGTCAGGGATATTTAACAAATACAACGTTTCGTACGGTACTCTTAAGGGGTGGCTGACCTTTGCCTTGAGGCCGTTGTAATGCGTTACAGATGAGACGCAGCCAAGACGGCGATTGGTGGGCACCACAAGGGAAGGAGCCACACACCCTTTACCTGTGGTGGTCATTTCCCCAAGTGTCCTGCAGCTGCTCCGAGTGCCCTTCAAGTGCCCCCAGCTGCTCGCCCCAGCGGCCATCACCTGGCGCCCCCCCCCCCCCCCCCCGCCCCCAAACTCAGGCCTCCCATGCTCGCCATGCTCATGTTACTGCATGCACTGTACTAAAATTAGTTCTGCTGCTGCTCCCTCCCTTGTCTTGGTCTCTGGCAATATGCGATGATGGTGCGCTACGTCGACTTTGCCACATCTGGTTCAGCCACAGCAGCTGCAAATCAGGGTACTTCCACCCCCCCTTGTTCGATGAACCTGTGGCGAATGTTCGACTCTGAGCCATAGCCACAGACCGCTCTAGGGGCTAGAACTAAATGATTTCAATAATACGTAAATAATGCAGCCAAAAACAGGTTCACCGATGAATTGCCTTGGCAATAGTCGGAGCAGGTAAACTGACCCCAGTGAAAATAACATGGTTGGGGAAAGCAGATCACACTCCAAATTGACCTGTGGCGTCACCAACCTTCTCTTCCAAGTTTTGGCGTTGTGCTGAGCCACACTTGTCCAATGGCGTATGCAAGCCAACGACAGCTGTACTTGTACTGACGTTATAGAGCCAATATCTAGGTATCTACATCGGTCACAGGTTTGTTTGCTTGGTATAGGTAGTTTGTTGGATCCTTGAATGAGCACCATGATGCTGCTTATAATGACCAGGGGTGCCAGACTTCTCTTCCCAAGAGTCCCTGCATCGGCGGTCAGCGGCGTCTCATTCAACTTGAGGCTTTGTTACGTTCATGGACGGCCTCAGAATGACAAGAAAAAAAAAACGCGTCGTTCCCAAGATCACATATTTTATGCTCCAGTATCAGATTGATGTGAATTTGATCATTGAAGATTTTTTATTCCCCAATTACATAGGTGCATCCTTGATCTCCCATCCACACCTCATGGACCCTTCCAGCATCAACATCTACCCGGGAGCCTTCTCCGTAGGTCACTTTCTCTCTATCCGGCTCATTGGGATACCATAGCGTGAGATCTCCGCAGATCACCAGATGAGTTGTGAGTCCTGGATGCGAATGAGGAGGATAATGTGAGTGTCTGGGATTCAGTGAGCATTGGAAGCTTCGTCGTTGCTCATAGTGGGATTATGGCTTGAAGCAATACTCACGGTCCGTCTGTCCAAGTGAAGACGTGTGTAAACCCCCAACTGCGGACTTTAGCTTCGTCTTGTCGACCCATGATCAAACTTCAATGATATGATCAAATTCGATGACCAGTTTAGTCAATTAAGCTGTTACGGTGGAAGTTGTTGCGATGCCAAATCACAAGAGCCGTTGAATTTAACATGACCTCATGGTGTCGTGCAATCCACCCAGTGCAGAGCCAGTCAGCGCAGTCGATTCAGTGGGTGCCCACTGACAGTCAGCGCATTCAGGGCTCTTCAACGCTATGAATTCCAACTGCTCCACTGCATGTGTGTCTCTTGGCTGCCCCACCGAACCCGTTTCCCGGCCCGTCCGTCGCGGCTTGGAAAGCTTATCATGGCTTCAGCTTCACTGCAAAATATACTGAGCGTGATGCTGATTCAACTGGCATGGTCTAACTGGGAAACGGTATGTGGCTACTGCAGTTTTGTTTGCTGGCACCGTCATGTCTGCTCCAGGGTCGGTCTAACGTTAGTCTCCGTTCAAGCAAACACGGATCCGCCGTCTCCATCACTGAAAACATGCAATGCGACTGTACCATCACCATAAGCGCTTCAATATTTTGCCAGTAAGAAAACACCGTATCGAGTCGAGGTATGAAAATACTTGATTTTGGTATAATACGCGGAGAGAAAAAAAATGAAAGGGCGAGGGTAAACCAGTCCACTCCTCCAAGACACCTTACATCATCATCCAGTCCAGCCCCCAAGCCAATAAAGTAATCGACAAACGAATCATGAAATCAATTATTAATTACCCGTGCCCATGTACATCTTCAGCCCTGCCTCTCAGCCCCAAACCTTCAATTGTTTTTTGCTTTATATTCCCTCCTTCCAGGCGTGTGCTGTACCTACTGCTCCAATAAAAGCCAGTCAGCGCAGCCTCACTCGATAGCCCCCGAAAGCTCCAATTCAATCCAATCACCTTGTCGAACAAGCATCCCTCCCCCATCACATCCATCCCCCCATCCAACCAGGCTGTGCTAGTAGACGGAGACTATTGGCTAGTGGAGGCACAAGCTCGCCGCTAATCTCGTTTCTTTTCCTTCTCTGTTTTTCGTTACATACTTTTGTTTTCCTTCCCCTTCTTCTGCTTATTCGTCGCCTTTCCATTTATCTTTCCTTCTCTCGCTTCTTCATTTTTCTTTTGTCACCTCCGCGATCCTCGAACCGAACCGAATAACTAATCGACTGTCCCCATGCCTTTCGTATCCTGATCCGTCCAAAGAAATAAGTCGACTCAATGCGCACACCCTACTACTATCCTCAATGCCATCTCTAGCCCTGCAACTTCGGAGACCACCTCCACAGCAGACTACAGCACCACTCCCAACGTAGTTCAGGTATAGCCACCATGCCGCTCAGCTGTGGATTACCTGTATGTTGCTATTTCTCCCACCTGCTGGCTCATTCTCTCCATCCATCCATTTTCTCTCCATCCATCCATTTTCTCTCTTTCCATCCACCTATTTGTCGCATTCGCCGTCAACTCGAAAGTATCTTCGCTGACACGCTTCCTCACAGCGCCGGCTTCGGCTCCATCGAGAACCCAACCCTGAGAAACCTCGTCGAGCGCCGACAATGTCGATATTTGGCCACACCAATGATCATGCCTCCAATACCTTGCACAAATTCGTCAATGCCACCATGTCTGTTGTGGCAACCCCGGCACCGTCACCAAAACCCCCAAGCACCGAAAGAGGCTTCCCCGATAACACTGAGCCGGTCATTCCCTTTATCAACTTGGGCCACAAGCTACGAGACGTGCTAGAACATCTATACAGTGACATGTCAGGGCCGAATAATACTGTTACGAAAGAGAATCTCTTAAAATTTTATCAAGAGTCGCAAGGCGTGTCTAATATTCAACTCGAGGACAACAAGGACGAATACATTTTTGGAGACTTTCTCTACTCCATTTGGGCGAATCGCACTGCTTGGGACGCTGTCGCGCCCCCCGTGGACAAGGACCTTTCTAAGCCGCTCACCAACTACTTTATTAGCAGCAGCCACAACACATATCTCGACGGTAATCAGTGGGCATCTAGAAGCACTCCCGACGCATACAGAAACGTTCTCCTGCGCGGCTGCCGTTGCATTGAAATTGATGTATGGAACGGTGAGGTAGATGCGCCTCGGTCGAGTTCTAAATCGCCTGGAGCCGAACATAAGCGCAATATTTCCTCCAATTCAGCCGCCATCGCTGCGTCGAGCGCCATTGACGACACAGTCGACCTCAATAGAGACGAGTCGCATCCAATTACGCACTCACGAAGCACGAGCTGCAATACCCGTACACTTGTAGACGAACCATCCCCAAACTCAAGCGTTATGCTATCACCGGAGACTAGCCAAAGCCAGGCCTTTCTCGATGCCTCACAAGCCACCCGTTCAAGAGCCAGGAGCACCTTACCCAAGGATTTACCAAAAGGCGAACCCATCGTGACACATGGCCATACACTGACATCCGCTTGTGGATTCCGTGAAGTCTGCGAAGCCATCAAGGAGTCAGCCTTTGATGGCAACCATAACCCCATCATCATCAGCCTTGAAGTTCATGCCGACGTGCCCCAGCAGAGAATCATGGTCGAAATTATGAAGGACGTGTGGCAGGGATTACTTGTCGACAAACCCGAGTTGGATATGGACCCTCGATTCACCGTGCCGACTCTGGAAAAGCTGCAGGATAAGATTCTCATCAAGGTCAAGCGGAACACGCCATCCATCAAGTCCAGTATTGGCACCGCCCCGCGGCCGTCCATAAACGTTGAGGTCAGCGACCCGGGTCGGCTCATCAAGAGAGCCCTCTTCTCATCATCATTTAAACGAGCTTCCCCTCCGCCACCACCAAGCTCGCACGACCCCCATACCAAGGACCCCATCTGTGAAGAATTGAAAGCCCTGGGAGTCTATACCAGGAGTGAAAAGTTCCTGGGATTTGAAAAACCTCAGGCCAAGAAGCCGGCACATATTTTCTCGGTAAGCGAGAGTGGCATCTTGGATTTGAGCCAAAAACAACACCGAGCCATGTTTCTTCACAACAAGAATCACTTCATGAGAGCATATCCTAATGGCGTTCGGGTGGACAGCTCCAACCCCGACCCTAGCTTGTTCTGGAGGCAAGGGGTGCAGATGGTGGCTATGAACTGGCAGTGCATGGACGAAGGCATGATGCTCAACGAGGGCATGTTTGCGGGCGAAGACGGTTGGGTGCTGAAGCCCCCAGGCTATCAGAGCACTCATTCATGGAACAAGCCCCTGGGACCTACTACTCAACGAACAGCTGCTAAGGCTCATGTTATGGATCTCACTATCACTGTCTTCGCTATACAGCACCTCCCGCTCGATAGCAACGCCGAAGGAAATGAAAAGAACCGCAGCGGAAGTTCCCTGAGACCAGTTGTCAAAGCCGAGCTGCATGTAGACAAGTCGAGCACGAGCAAAAGTTGGTCCGCCGTCAAGCTTTGTTGCAAAAAGAAGACATCAGCTAGCGAGTCGACTAATCCCGATTTCGGTGAGCGCGGAGAGAACCTTACTTGGGAAAATATCCCGGGTGTTGTAGAGGATCTAAGTCTTGTAAGGTAAGCAGAACCTGTGATTTCTTTGTGTTGCCACCCCCCTGTTTGAGTAGCAAGCCAAGTGTATTTCATCATTTTTGTCGCATTCGCGTTGTCGAACCCTCAGACATTGCCAAATCAGAATCGTGCGACTGTGATACAGCAGAAAAGGTCGATGATCTGATGGCCAAATTGCGTCACAAGACGGCAAATTTTCCGTTGGCTTGTGGCGAAGCTCTACTCCATGGCACTAGCAGCAGACAAACCGTATAATCCTAATGTGGTAATTTGCCTTCAACGGATACCGGTGAGATGTTGAGCGTTGCCTTGTGGTCCCCTCTTGCCCCATTGTCTCTACCTAAAAACGTGGTACGATGAAGACGGGACCGACTTGCTTAACGACGTGTCATATCTACTGCCACTGGTTCTTGGACGACCGCGGGCTGTTCCTCGGCAATCAGCCTCAATGAGTCCACATGGCGTTATACCTGTCACTTTGTTTGGTGTTGCATGGTTTTACTCCAGCTCGTCAAGGGTATACGAACCCTACTACGCAGCCAAAGCTAACGTCTCTTTGTAAAATGAACAGGTTCAAAGTCGAGGATGACGCCCGAACCCGAAAATCATCGTCTACATTAGCATGGGCTTGCATTCGCCTCAGCCGATTGCAGTCTGGATATCGATTCATCCAACTCATGGATATGCGTGGTCATGCGATACCTGACTGCAAAATGCTTGTCAAGGTCAACAAGCGGATTTAGGACTGCTGATCTGCCGGCTGTCGGAGTATCGTGATGGCCTTTCTCCCTTTTCTTTGTTGTCTAGCTTTATCTTGTCGATTGCAACGCGTTGCACTTTGAGCGGACATTGAATTTTGTTTTCCCATCGCGAATGGCGTTTTTGGACATTTTGTTCCCGCATCTAGACTGAAGTTCAGCTTCAGCAGGAGTTTTGTTCTGAGAGTATTATTGCTGTTGGAGTCAATTACCATATTTGTCAGCGAGTAGTATTTCTGCAATGGATTCAATTTAAAATTTACTCTTTGGAATTAACGTCCTCCTTTGGGAGAGCACCAGAGGAGGTGAAGCGACTTCCCGACGGTCGCCTTCTCACTGATTTCCCATTCGAATCGGATGTTGCGATTGGTCTGCGGGGTGTCCCACGTAGTGAATCCACGGCTCGTTCTTGAAGTAGCACAGACGAGGTTGTTGAACTTTGTGAAAACGTGGCTTCCGTCCTGCTCACGGAGTTCTCATGACGCCAGAAAGTCTGGTGTAACTGTCATCCTGTACAACATACCACTGAAGCGGACCCAACACAACATTCGAACCACCTTTTTTTCTGCATCAACATGAAGATCGCCATGGTCCTTGCAGCTGCTGCCTTGGTTGCTGGCTTGCCGGTTCGCAGGACTGACCTCGCCCGCGTCGAATTGGTTGACTCTCTTATTGAATCTATTGAACCCCCCCGATGTCGAATCCACCGTCTGAGATTCATCTAGCGTTCTGACGCCTTGTACGACCGCTCAACTCAGTGCAACAAGAGGGAAAAGCAAGGTGGCTGCCCCCTAAGATGTGGAATGAACATGGTCACGGCTGGATAGCACGGACAGGTTAATTGGAAGAGACGACATGCTGTACATTGTCACTACTACTCGGATATATACTGCCTTACAAAGCCGGTTGATGCAATTCTAAGTGATATTTGCATAAGGTATTGTGACTGCAATGGGGCATCATAAAGAAAATTTGGCGCCTGGGCATGACTATGATCATCTTTGATGTGAAGAATGATTGTATTACTTTAGCTGTTATGAAGGGTGCGAAGGACACCGTCGAGGACTAGGACATGTGTATAGCTTTGGAGAGCATCTACAGTCTGACTCTTTTTGAAAGCACTAAAAAGAGCATGCATTTTTTTTGAAAGCGCTGACAGAAAAGGTGGCTCACAAATGAGATCGCTACGCAGACAATTGTACAGAATCTGCTGATATGGAGACAACGGGCCGTACTCCTGCAGGGCGAGAGCTAAGAACCATCAAGACGAGCCTGATGCTACACCAGTAGACGCTCGCACAGACAAAATTTCGATCCTGGGGCATCGTTACACAGCCTCCAGATCAGATCGAGCTGCACCACATCCCACAAGTATGTATATTCCCGCAGCCAACGCCGGTGGTTATTCTTGTTTTCAAGGGAGAGCTGGAGCTGACGGAGCGGTGAAGTACGAGCCAGGTAAATGGTCAGGTTTTAGTCTTGCGCAAATATCTGTACCACCTCGCGAATCGCAATGTCTGACTTTTCCTCTAGGTGAATGAATATGCTTCGCCGCCTTTTCACGCGCCACCAGCTGCCCCTTACTGGGACACACGAATCTTGACCAACAGCATTGCGCGGACTCCCATAATCTGGAATGTAGGGCTAACGGGGAATAGTGGCCAAAGCCTTCGTGTTGGCGTGGTTCGATGCAGGGTGGACGGTAATAAACAGCCATCGTCCCACCAGGGCTAGTGCCAGCAGCAGCTAGCAAAGTTTGCATGCCAATCGTTATCGTCGCGAAAGACCCTGTGCTGTCGCGGTGAGACATTCCCCCCCAATGTCCACTCCCGGGTGTGAGGTCCTCCTACATATGTCCGGCAATACTTTTCGCTGCCAGCCAAAGTTCGTCTACGAGACGTGTTTGATGTTGCTCCTGGCTGTGGTGACTCTAGGGAGACCAGGAGGTTCAGCTTAGCCTAAACAGAGACACCGTCCTGGGTGGTGTATTGTATCTCGTTCCATCGTCGCCATTTGCGGGGCTTGTCGGAAAGTCATAGCAAACAATTACAGCATCCGTGATCGATGATGTTTGTTATCTTGTCAAATATGTCAGACACTCTGGACACCCCAGACGCTCTGCAGCGACCTCGGCAGCGGAACAAAAAGTAACACCGAGAGTTTTCTTGAGCAACACTCTATGACAGCATGGCCGTAATGTTTCGGCTCAATTAGTGCACTATACCTCGTAGTAATACAAGGTTCTTAATGGGCCAAGCCATTTCTGCTCAAGTTGGCTTCAGTGCGTCGTCGACTGTAGCAAGCAGCGTGTTAATTAATTAATTAAACGATCGGAGCCGAAAGTGTTGCCCACTAGGGACCAATGGGTTTAGCGTCCACAATACCGTGCGTTTTCCATGATGGGACGATTTAGGTAGGAGAACGACGTCGACGCAATTGAGGAGAAGACAACATGTATAATGTGTATCACATCCTTGTATTTGGCACGATTCGCACATTGAAACACATCAATAATGTGTGGCCTGCCACAAGCAGGACAAAGCTGTACAGCCCTTGCAGGACTTGGTTGCGGCGACAGTGAAGAGCAGCGTCGGAGCTAATTCTATAGCGTGGATCATCAGTGAGCTATCAACTGCGCTGAATGACTGTCTATCAGCTACAGTTAGTTATTTAAGAGGTAAATGTAGACTTGAGGGTAATGAAGCGGATCTCACCCCGCGAGGCACAAGCAGCCCTCCGTAAAACTTCGGCTTCACTAAGATTTTTAGACCCAGCATGCCACATATGTGAGTCAACGGTCGTTGTCACCAATAACGAGCTGTTTGGTACCGCAGTGGAGACCATGATAGATGCAGCCGATTGGGCTACCGTTGTTAACTGAGTCGGGATTGCGATGCGATCGAGACAAGCACATACCAGCAACTGGCCATTCCCCTACAACCCTAAATACCGTTGGAAAGGTATCAACGTCACCTACAAGGTGCAGGGTATATGGTGGGGGACCAGCTTGATCGCCCACATACAAAATGTGTCTAATGTCTCGCGCTTAAGCAGCGACGGCTTGTGCTCCTGTCGGCCAATGGACCGAAGACTTTCGGCGCCGACAATCCCAACAAAGTCTGTCATTGCGGGCATCGTCCAGGGGGTTGGCTGTAAAAGAACGGGTAATTTGCCCCGTCCTGGCTCTCTTGCCGCTAATAGGCACACAGTGGACTTCGTATTTTCTCGTAAAGCTTCCCGCTCTACGGAGTGAGTAAGCAAAAACGATGTGTCCAGTCTCAGATATTTGTTTGGCGCTTCGAATTACCTGACGAAGCTCTCAGCTGGGACACTCTCGTTGGTGAAAAGGGATGGGCAATATCAAGCAGCCTTTGCTAGACAGCAATCAGTGCGTGAGAAATGACATGAGCCATGCTTGCTACCATCGGCCATATACTGTTCATTAAATTCTCAAGTTGAAAAATGATCACCATACCAGATGAAATCATTCCTCTCGAACTTATTCGGTAAGACGATTTGCATCTGTGACAGCGTCGCCTATACTGGTGGAAGATGGTCAGAAACCCGTTAAGAAGGGTGGGAACAATGAGTCCCACTTGACGAGTAACAGTTTTGAGGCGACCGTGCTCTGATACAGCAGGTGCTAAATCATTTGTCTGATCAGAATCAAGCGGTCAGAGTTAAAAAGCAAACGACTCATCTTGGGGCTAGTCGCAGCCACAGTAGCACGCATCTCGGATATCGGGAGCGCCCGGAATACAAGGAAATGGTATGATGACAAAAACAAATAAGAGAGACAAAAAGAAAAGTAAACACCGGTTTTCTTTTTAAATTAGGGACTTATTGCGAGATGATGGCTGCCGTATCCATGGCTTTTGGGGGGTGCAATGTTTGAGGAATGCCAACTCTGTCCCCGTCTGTCGCTAAAGAGGTTCAGACTTCTAGTGGTGGTAGTGGAGACTTGGAGGCAACAAGCCGGCCCCCCGTTTCTATCCCCTCCTCCCCCTCCACCCTCCCCCTAGACGTGCTGTAGCAGCACTCGCTACCTCAGTGTCCCTGGAGTCGCCCTCCTGCAACAAACGTAAGTGTACTGCAACACAGTTCCCAGACTTGACACACCCTGAGGGGTCACAGTCGGGACCACTTCGCCTCCCCACTGCATCACTGCCGCAGTATCGAGATGAGGGCACCGCTTCGCTTTGCGACGGTGGAGCAGAACATGGCATGGCCCCCATCGTCAACAAGTGGCAATGCACTATGACATTTTGTTTTGACATCCATCACAGACATTAGGAAATGAAAGACTGCGGTCCATGTCACGTCCCGATCGACAGCTGTGCCACCACTGCCCCCCCACGCACATGAACAACGGAGGCGCAGCCAATACAGGAGCAATGCAAACGAGCCTGAAAAATTGCAAAGACATTGTCTGGTTCTTTTTGTAGGCGCTCTGCTGGGCGCTATGTCCCCATGCTATTGCATGTCAATGGTAACTACAACCTAGACTCTGAGTATTTGTCAGACAAATGTATCTGCCGAGAGTGCAAACAACCACCAAGGAGCAGAGAGCACGAAACATTCGTCGGCAGGCAGGCACTAGACTAATCTGCACTACCTCGGGATACAAATTAACAAGCCGTGGCGTCCTCTTCCAGCTGCTCGCGACCTGGAACAAGTCCTAGAAAATCTGCCCGCCAATCCCGGCCTCAGCTTGCTTCTACCTCCCTCGATTGCGAAACAACTAATTAGATGTGCATCATATCTCTATAAGCTGCGTTTGCATGTCTTGAACCCTGGGACACAATCACGATGGTACGACATGACTGACCTCAATTAGCCCGAGTCCGGATCGCATCGAAAGGTGGTGTTACGAATGACAGTGGCATCTCATCTGGTGTAACAAAGAGAGTAAGTAAGACACATCGTTTTACACAGTTGGCTCTCGAGCAGCTGAAGTTCAATAAACGGCTACAAGCAGACGTCCTCTAAACATCCACCAACCGTATCGCCAAATCAAGTTTAGAGCTACGCAGGAAATGCCAAGGCTGACGCCAATTACCCTCTACTGGCCGGTAACACACACCCAGACACGCACACAGCCATGACGAGCCTTCTACTGTACACGAATGGATGCCATCGCGACACTAGCACTACTAGCGGCTTGATTACTATTCCAGTTCCACTACAATAGCCACTCAACCTATTGTCCCATGATATTGTTAGGTACATGTCTTTATTGATGGTACAACTTGAGAGTCACAAATTTCCTGCGTATAAACTCACACATGTTAGCTACCAATTTGAGACCCGACCCCATTCCAAAGGCCAAAAAGCACTGCAGCGACACAGAGGTGAATTTTTATTTATTTCAGACGAAATAAAGGAATTCTCTTAAACAGCATGACGGAATTGCGGAAGAGCATGTTTTCCCTGTGGGATTTCAAGTTCATTCCCTATGTGTGGTAATTACCATCGTGCTGTTCTCCTTTATTTTGGTTCTTCCAGACGGACACGGCTGGATGTAGTTATCTTGCCAACCATCCTTGTCAAAGTATGTGGTGTTCTCGCATTCGCCAAACCACTCTTTTTTGGTCCCGCTGTGGCCTGTGACACCCTGGCCTTCCCTGAGCCAGGGCCATGGGTCGACGCTACTGCAGTGCAAGCTGCAAGTCGAGTGCAACATCATGCACGATGGACCAGGCTAGGGTATGCGCATGCCCGCAAGAGTGGCTCTCTATTTGCGTCCCTGGTGTCCGAGTGGCTCTCTATTTGCGTCCCTGGTGTCCGAGTGGCTCTCTATTTGCGTCCCTGGTGTCCGAGTGGCATTGTGCCCTGTTGAGGTGCCTCCTAATTAATGTGTGAGGTTACTTTTGGTGCACCTTGCCGAAGGCTAGTTTCGTGCCTGACAAGAGCTTGGCGAATGAAGCCAGGCTATTGATCTAATAGCTAAGCATGTCTACCAGTGAATTATCTTGCAAGAGCAGCCCTTCAACGGCAAAAGAGAGCAAACCCAGGTTTGGGCTTGACATATGGCGCAGGTGGGTGCTAGGAAATTTGATTGGTGTGTAATGAAGCTAATCTTGTCCTGGCATCGTGAGAGCAAGCTTAAAGATGAGAGCCGAAAGACGACGGCACGCCATACTAGTGGCCCAAAGCTGCGTCGAGCGATGAAATTAGCTCTGTTGTCTCGCGGTGACTGGGGCAAAAGTCATCTGCAGAAACCCTTCCCAGGATCCAAGAAGCTGGGAACGCAAGCATGGGAAAATCGGGGACGGAGCGCCGCCATACGTCAGATTTCGTGACGCCCATACCCACTTAGTAGTGAGGGTCCCAGAGTAACAGCCTATGGGGAGCTTGGAGAGCCTCGAGCGAGGGTGCAAAACCAAAAAAATGGCTTGTGCAGCGTGGCGGAAAGAGGAACAAGGCGACCTGCATGCATGTTTGCTGCCCCAATCGAACAGGGTCGCAGGTCTGAGGCCACACCGATGCATTTTCAAACATCTGTTTGGTTGCAGTCTCAATCAAACTTACTCACACCCTCAAACACAGCAGCATGTTGCTTTCAGGTCGGCTGTCGCCTTGGACCTCTGGTTCGTGTTCGGTCTGCGGTACCAGATTCACCTGGTAAGGCATTTTGTTTTGTCTCTTGGCCGTCCTTGATCTCGTTTCCCCCACTCCCCTCCTTCTCCTCCCCCCTTCTCCCCCAGTCAGTCCGCTCCACCGTGTTTCTAAAGGGCGGCGCTACTGGCCGCACCTGATGCTCTGATGACAGTTGGACAGTTCTTGTCGCTATCTGAAGAACAAGAGGCCTGTCTCACAGCCGATATGACATGTCCACTTTATTATGCTGGCCTCCCGATCGCCAGGCGCCATCCCATCTGCAGGCTTTGCTCGACTTTCGGTCCATTCCCGTCTAGCGCTCACTGAGTCTTTTTTTCTTCTTCTCTCGCACACGCCCCCGACGGGGAAAAGCCCGATCCACCATGCCTGAATACTCATCAACGGCCGTGTGTCAAAAAGCTCTTGTGTTGTCTCTTGCCAGCCTTAGTACCAATTCCCCCAAAACCATAAATGCCAATGGCCCCCACACACTCTGGCAGAGCTAAAAGTCTATTGTTTGCTTCAACATCTCTTCTCCCACCTCATCGTTGGCCGTGTCTTGTCGTTGTTTTTTCACTTACCAACTCCTGGTTATTCTCTTCCTGTCCATCCAGCCATTGGATACTCTTTCAAACTCCACACCAGTCTCTACAAGTACCGTCTAGGTTGCTGTACCTACACAGCGGACGCGGCTAGTCTCCATCCTTCAAGCCTTGCCAGACTACAAGGCTCGAACTCTCACCATGATTCCTCAACTATACTCATGCAAGAACTCACACGTGGGTGCGACGATTCCAGAACCCAAAATCCCGTCTCTAGACTGTATGCTGTCACATCCTGATGGTACCATACAACTAGGACCCAAAGTATGTAACAACGAAATACTGATGGGCCTGTGTGGATTACTTATCAGAGAATAAATGTCCATTTGCCTTTTCAAGATAACAGATGGCTGACTGAAGGGTTTTTACCCCTTGTCTGATTAGATCCCTGGAACTAGATGCCCAACTTGTGCTCTGGATGGCCGAGAGGTCTGGGTCATTCCCGGACGGTGTTGCGGGTACTGCGGTACTCCATGTGACGAAGAGAGAATGTGCCATTGAGTATGTCATCCATCACTTGCTCTGACAGTAAAGTGGCGGATACTGACCTGGCAGACCCTTCAAACGGTTAAGTGGCACATCGCGACAGGATTCGAGACTACGTATCTCAACTGCCGTTTCATATTGACAGCTGAGAGACAACCATTGTTCTAATCGCCACTTGTATCGACATCGATTGCAGCTTACTGGACTCCATACCTGGAGACATCAGGCAGATTAACAAATTGACATAGCACGTCAACACTCGGCCAAGAACTGGCTCGAGTTTCACGTGTAATAGAAAGAGATGGCGTGGAAAACACACTCAGAGCCTGTGTAATGAGGAAGTAAGAGAGTCACACTCGCCCAACACCACCCGTTGCAAACGATGCCGGTTGATAGAGTGCAATCCTAAGAGATTGAGCAGCTTGAGCCGCACAGAACACTGTGGATGAGCAAGAAAGTCCTGGCCGAGCTGACGGAGGACTCTGTGTTCAATATTACTGAGATCGGAGGCACAGAGCGAAGAGCGTGGTGGTTTTCATTTCAGTCCTTTCTCTCATGGCTAGTCAAAACGACAGCTTGATCGGGCCGCCAAAGTAGATGAAGCTGATTAGCACGCACTATTGCATCGCCGAGTATGCATTGGTTTCTAGCCATATAAGAACCCATCATCACACGGGAGGAACCCTTCGGTAGGGCAGTTACAGAGCAAGGATCAAGATCGCGGCAAAGCGTGGACGACCACCTTGTCGGGACGGTGTTTGCAATACAGAATTATTCCCTGCGGCGTTGGGGAAGACGGTGGCTATTGGGCAGAATACAGCAGTGGCTTTCCTTGGAGTCCTTGGCTGCGGGTTGAGTGGCAGTGTGTTGACTCTCTCTCTCTGTGTGTTAGTTCTCTCTTTGGATTTAGGCATGGGCAAGGAAGAGTTTTATTCAAATTTCTTTCCTTTTTGTTTCCTTTTTGTTTTTGGAATTTGTATGGCGTGTTTCGAAAAAATCTGTACATTGGAACGTTATACCCCCTTTCTCAGTGGTTTCTTTCTTTCTTCTTGGTCTTGTTTACATTTGAGTTTGTTGAGGATCAAGTTGGTTCTCGAATGCTATAATTCTTAGCGGACAAGAACTAGATTATAGTATAATGAATATTGATTTCTCAACATCCTTCTTTGCTGCATTACTGGTTCTTGAAGTGAGATCAGAGTATGACGCGGCTCTGTTGTAATTCGGGCAGTGAAACAGACGACGATCGTCACAAGGATGTAGTTTCACGATGGGCCAAGACAAGAAGCCATATTTTGGTTTCCTTTTTCTAAGTAGCAAAGTTTTAGTGCTTTGAGGCAAACTTAATCATAGTAGACAAGGGTCACGGCTGCAGCTAATGAGAAAGCCTCTAGAAAGGCATGCACGCTGAGGAAGGGCCATTCAGAGCGGGACGTAATCTAGCCACTAGCGACATTAGGTGCGCATTTATCCGTGGGGAGTTCCCCTCCCCCCCCCCGATGTGTGGCAATTGCAACGAGGTCTCGGGCTCTTTCAGCGAGGCACTGTTGGTCAATCTTTTGGTGTTTTGGTTATAATTTTTACTGATTAGTTGCAATATCGGTGGCAGTGATTACACTCAAAATAGTCAATCCTGTTTTATAGCAGGAGAACCTCGCAAGAGAGGGGACTGTACGACACGGTTGATGTGGAGGAGTTCACTCATGGGCTGTGCTGAACAAGGATGGGGGGGGGGGGGGGGGTACGATCTTGGTGTGACGACCGATTGGACTCTGCCACGAGCTGTGAGGTGTAGAATGTGGCAAACAATAAGACGCTGAGCATACTGAGACTTAAGAGAACAGCCAGGTACGCATGGGGTGGTTTTGGGGGTATAACATTGAGCAAAGAATGTGAGAAAAGCGTAAAGAATGAGCCTGATGTGATGACTGTGCAGCAATAGCACCGCTAGTCTTTACAGCATCACTGACGGCCAATCGTAATAACTGGGCACTTGCATGATCCCCGCGGAGAAGTCCTTGCTAATAGCAGGGACAGGGTTGATAGAGTTTCTGACACCCCCCCTCCGCTTTGCGTGGTGTGGTGTGGCTGGCTGGCTTGGGGGGGGGGGGGGGGGGGGGGGGGAGGGCACATTTGAAATGGCCGCTGATGGTGGAGTTAGCAAGACAAGAAAATGGTGCTGGAAGTAGGAGGAAATGGGCGATTTAGATGGCATGATGGGAGTTTGGGATGATAATGGCCCTTGGGGGTTATAGGGCAGTGGAAACATTTGTTGTATGCCCTTTTTCTGCTGGTGTGCACGCCATGGTAAATTACAGAGTTTGCCTGGATGATGCCACTTATTTTGTTTCATTTTGTTCATCTTCTTTTAAGAAAAGAAGATGAAGTGGTCGCGAATGTGATGGAAATAATAATGTTGTAGTTTCCAAGTTGGAGGAATGGAGGAATGGACATTAGACGAGCAGGAGTGAAGGACACGAGGTGAAGAGAGAAATGTGCAAACAAAAGTAACAAGTAATAGGTGAATTAATTGTTGTCGCGAATGACGAGAGACAAGACGAGGAAAGTCTAAGACGTAATTGCAGGTGGTGTGTACTGGATATTGGAAGCACGGAGGAAATGAGTAATAACATGGGACGCCACATGGACTGGGAGGGCTTTGAATGGTGGCCAATGAATTGGATATGAGGAATTGGTAAGGCTATCGCATCAATAGAAAATTGAATGCGAGAGGGAAGCTGAGAATTGGGTTTGGGGAGGGTGATGTCAGTCAATGGCGTTTAGGTTTGGCGTGGTATGGGAATGCGAAGTTCCGAGAAGCCCCTTTGTGAGTACTGACGTGAGGATAGGTGCGGAAATGGAGCATCGAATTCGGACTGTAAAATACTGGATTAAATTCGTCAACTCTGGCCAAGACGCGGAATTAGAGAGCTGTAGTGGCAACAGGGACCATCGGGTCTGTCGCCTCGTTTCCGCGAGCGCACAGGCCAGCGACCGAAGGGTCGGAGACGGACTGGGAATAGCGGGTAAAGTGTCACTGTGGATAGGTGCAGGAGACTTACTTTTTTTTTGTTTTGCGTGTCTTGGGCGTGTTTGGGTCTTAAAATAGACGGGATATTTGATGCACCAATTTGCCAGTTGGGTGCTGGTTTGAGTCTGCATGTCTTGAAGCTCAGACCAGAGCGCGGGGCCCAAAGAAGAAAAGGATGCCGAATGATTAATTAATTTGATACAGGAATAAAAGTGAGTTGAGAAAAGGACAACGTGAGCAAAGACAAATGAAGTCAACCTGAAATGAAGTGAAATGGAATGAAATGGAATAAAATAACCAAGTAGAGTAGTCGTGATTTAAGCCGTCGGACCACTGCAAATCCTGCACTCTTGACTTGGCTGACCGTCTTATCTTGACTGCCGGATGGTTGGAACCGCATTACTGACACCGTGGTGTTGCAGTTGCTTACGTTGCAGTCGGTTAGAGGTTCGGAACAGAACATCATGGAGATGAAACGAGGATGAAGAATTGTGTTGAGGAGTGTGCAGCATATATTTCGTTTTGTTTGTAATGTCGGCAATGTCGGTATTGTGTGTATTACTGTAGCCGTGTGACGCCGAGATACACTACAGCGGCTACAGCTACTGTAAGAGGGAACGGCATGCGGCAGACTGGAGCTGGACACTGACAATTTCGCCTTACAGTGCGCTACAATGGGCCTGGCCGCGCGATGTTGCGCCGCATCAGCTCGCTATTCGGCATCTGGCGTGGCTAGTGCTCCCCTACGAGCCCCCATCCTCACTAAATCCTCACTAATCCTCCACCGGAACGGCCCCGTTTCGCTCACGGAATTCCCGATCGGCCGACCTCAGGGCATGTAATGCAGTGGGAGAGATGGTCGTCTGTCATGCAAAAAATGCGAGCACCAATTTAACGACGTGGTCACAAAGAAATTTACAATTTTCTCTGTCTAAAATACACTCTCATTTATTGCGTTCCTAAATCTGATTTTTTGTTTCTTCCTTTTCCATCGCCGCGCTGCTTACAGGGTATCATGCTGTAAATTACCATCGTCCACTGCGCCTCCTCTGCTGTTGAGCTGCCACCCTGCCTCAACTGGTTCCCCCCACCCACCCCCGATTGGCAGCAAACAACCCCGAACCAAACCAACCTACGCCGACTCGTCCTCTTCTCTCTCTCATTCTCTCTTCTCTCGACAACCACTACTTTGACGCTGCATCGCATCGCTCGACGCTCTCGGAACCTCCTCGGTCACCTCCTCGTTCATCTCGATTTTTGTCTCAGCTCTTCCCCAGGGATCCGCACCTTCCCCCCCTGCTCGGGTCGACGTCGAAGGCCTGCGACAACATTATACCACGACAATACAATCCCCATTCCACCTTGGTGGCCAACCAAGTGCGACTGCATATTGAAAATCCTTCGTAGCCGATTGTCGCATTCTGCTCTTCTCTGCCGACACTGCACCCTTGCAGTGACAACATCCCTCATGCACATTAGCGCTTAACGGTCCCCCTGTTCCTGCTTGCTATTTCAGCCAGCCATCGCAGCACCAGATCTTGCGCACACCCCCCTCCCTTCTTGTCTTGCGTCGTCTTTTGCCTTTGTCCGATTGACCTGGTCCGTTGATCGGTTGACTGCGTCGTTGTTGCTGGTGCCGCGAGGCTTTGTTGGGCTGATCGACGGCCACATATTTGCCGTGGATGCTTCTGTGCCTCGCCCAGAATGTCTGGTGCATTCAGCCAGAATGGCGCCGATAGGTTGGCCACCAGCCAACCTATCCATGCCAACGGGTTGGGCGATGCTGCGGGTGCCACTCTGCCTCCAATATCGTCACTGGCCTATCCTGGTCACTCACCACACTACCCTTCTTCGCAGGAACGACACCACCAGCAACATAATCATCATCATCCTCCCCCCCCTCAACAACACCAGCCGTTACACTCCGCACACAGAGGTGCTTGGCCGCCGTCTGCACACAATTCCGGCCTAGCTGGGCCTCCGGCTGTTGTCCCTTCTAAACGCCCACACTCACCTGTCGCCGGACCAGTCTCTACCCCATTATCAAACGCATCTGCAAATACATCAGCGCCGCCTCCTACTTTCTCCGGCCCAGCAACTAGCATATCTACGCCTTCATCAAGCTCCGCCAATCTGTTTCCTGCTCACGTCTGTCATATATGTCAGCGAGTATATGAGCGTGCTGACCATCTCACTCGACATCTTCGCTCTCACGAGAATGCTCGCTCTTACGCTTGCACGAGATGTCCCAAACGCTTCAATCGGGCTGATCTCTTGAGTCGGCATGAAGCTACTCATGATCGCGAGGGTGTCCGAGGGAGGAACTTCCAACGGAGGGGCGATCGTGCCTCGGAAGCGTGTCAGAACTGTGCTGCTTCCAAAGCCAAATGTGATGACAAAAAGCCCTGTTCCCGATGCGTGAGCAAAGATCTCCCATGCTCCGTACCCCCAAGGCGCCCAGACCATCGTTGGGATTCAGATTACCCGGTGGTAGTCTCGCCAGCAGGGTCAACATCTAGTATGGAGGGCCATCACAGTGTGGAGAGACACCACGAAGAGGCTTTACATTCAGCATCACAACCACATGGTCCTTTACCCACGAGTGCTCCAACGATACCAAAAGAGGAGTCACGCCGAGGAACATCAAGCACACCAACAAAAGCTGGGGTAACACCAATTGCTACTTCCGATGTTTCCAATGACGACGCACAGTTTGAAAAATACGCTGCAGCACTGGCAGCTGACGACCTTGACGCAGAGCTGTTCCGCTTGCATCTTACACCACAGGGACCAGACGATAGCTTTGCATGGGATGATAATCTGCAACATCTATGTCTTCCAACCGACAAGACGTGTCGGGCCAGGGCTTTGAAAAACAGCCCATATACACCAGCTCATATGTTTGGTAATGAATCCGGCACTCTTCTGTCTAGTCAATCCAACCTTAAGGGGACAGGACTCCATCTTACAGGCGAAAGCGTCTTTTTACCTCCAATGATGCGACGCAACGCGAGCCGCACACTGTTTATGCGAGACCTGACAGATAAAGAACGAGACAGCGTCTTTGCCATGGTCTTGAACGCGAAGTTCAAAGC
The DNA here is from genome assembly GCA_028455935.1 of Simplicillium aogashimaense. Lineage (NCBI taxonomy): Eukaryota > Fungi > Ascomycota > Sordariomycetes > Hypocreales > Cordycipitaceae > Simplicillium > Simplicillium aogashimaense. The sequence continues at coordinate 4,035,754 of CM052008.1, forward strand.
GAACCCTCCTCCATGTGCATTTCCCTCCGCGAAACTCATGAATGAGTTGTTTCAAGACTTTCTTGCAGTGCACAGGTGCGGCCAGGATAATTGGATTCATTGGTCGTCCATGACCATTGGAGGCAGCTCTACCGAGTTGATTGCTGCTGTTGTTGCATCTGCCGCTGTTGAGACACAGGTTCCCACGATTACTCGCTTCGGCCTAGCTCTGAGCGAGGTTGTGTCTACTATCATTCTGGACAAGGTAGGTTACATGAGATGGGCATTGGATTCACGCCGTACGGAGCACAACGATATGCTGACTTGGTTAAATAGTTACGAGACGCAGATCCATACACCATTGATTTGACTACTGCCCAGGCAGCCATGACTTGTGTTGAAGTCGGGATTTGGAGTGCTAGTCACCGTCTGATGGAACAAACGAGTACTTTGTTATCTCTCCTTATAACAGTAAGTGAGACTTGGTACTAGCGCTGGAGATTAAGTCACTAACGAATGGTACAGAAATTACGCCGCAGTGGAAAGATGTCGATACCTTTAGATACTGTAGATATGCACCTTCGCCCGGAAGACAACCAAGAGGTCCTGGAGCGCAAGTGGAAGCTGTTTGTGAGAAAAGAATCATACCGACGGTAAGTCTGACATCCAATTAGAACACTTGGCTGAGACCGAGACTAACGCATCATATAGACTTGCCTTGCGCGTGTTCTTTTATGACGTGAGAATGGCGATTGCATCAGGCAAACAGCCCCTGATGTCGTTCGCTGAATTGACTTTCAATTTGCCAGCTGCCCCGCAGCTCTGGGGTGCCGAATCGGCAGAACAATGGAGAAAGGCGTCAAGTGAACTCAACCGTGGAGTGAGAGGCTTGCCCAGAGTCGCAGACCTCATGGAGGGCCTTGGTTTGGTTGCGCGAAGAGGCACAGATGAGCACGACGATGACTTGAGTACCAAGGCAATTCTGCACGGATTTTATGGCTTGACGGCAGCATACCGGGAGACGCTGAAGAGCTACATGGCGGGACCACGGAGCGTGCCTAGCGTGTTCACATCGCCAGCTCGACCGCCGTCGCTGCTGACTCTGCACGAAGACCTATACCGAGACGTGTGCGACTTTTCTAGGCACATTGATGGCCCACATGGCGGTAGCGCACTCTTCGTCTTTGCCGAGTTTCTGAAGCTGCTCATGTTTGTGTCAGTGGAACATTTACAGACACTGAGCGATACAGCGGGACAAGTCGAGTTGGGTCGGGCGCTTCGTCAAATCGAACTAGAGTGGAGCGTGAAGAACTATTCTCGGTATGCGCTGTGGCACGCGGCGCAAGTGATTCGGCACGCCAAGAACTTGCCTGCGGGAGGCTTGTACGGAACCAATGGTGTGGCGGTGTACTACGCAGGGCTGGCTTTGTGGGCGTATGGCCTCATCAGTGGACATGTAGCGACAATCGGAACGTGGCGGCCGCCTGGCACGTCTGTTATAGATGAGCCAGGGCTAGTTGTGATGGACGAGGAGGACACTCCAGCACTTCGAGCGTTCCTGGACGACAATGTTGGTGCTCCTGCGGTGACGTTGGATAAGGGACCAGAAGAGGAGCGAAGTCATGTGTTGGATGCTGCGAGGGGACTATTTTTGGAGCATTACGTGCATGAGAAGGAGGCGATGCCGCCAATGGTGTCCAAGTTTGTGCGGTCGCTGACGAGGGTCAAGGCAGGCAAATATTGAAGGAAGGTTGGGATTTGATGGAATTAGCGAACATGGCGTTTAGGATATTTGGCATTTTTTAAGCATGATGTACAGCATACGAAGTATACCATATTTGAATTGATTTATGATGATTTTCTGTAACTGTTCGAATTTTAGGAATTGATTTGTGATACTGCCAAGCGGCATTGTAAGTCGGGGCGTGTGAGCAGCATGTAACCGAGGGTTGGTTGATAGGCGATATTGCCGGCTGGCGGAGCAGTGGAAGCAGCTGCAGGAGTGACATCATGCACTGGCTGTGGCCCAATGAAGTGCTGAGCAGAAACTACAGGAGACTCCACTGGATGGTCAACCCCCACCAAACTACGATGAAATCATGGCAGTTGGGCCTGCCCCTCATGGTATTTGAAATAATGATGAATTAAATAAAGTAAAATAAAATAAAATAACACAACATAAGTGGCTAAATAAAAATAAAATAAATAGTATAGTCTCGCCCACGTAACCGGTTAGTTTTATCCCCTGCTTCCCTTCTGCCCATAACTGGATTTTGTACTCTTCACACAACACCATCAGTGAGTAACCCCTCCAGTTCAACAGACTACAACCACGTTACAATTGCAATTGTTCAGAAGCTGCAGTTTCGTTACCATTCATTGTATGTGCGAGTACAGCTAACACAGTCAGAAAATGTCCACCATGCAAGCTACCAGCGGCCACTCTGAGGCCTGCTGCAACCTCCCCCCCGTTGTGGCCGAAGGCTACGAGGAGAAGGGCAAGTACGAGACAATTGGCGACTACAAGACCTGTAAGCATGCATTGAGAAACGTGAGGCAGAAGTATATGTGAAGGCTGACCGGCCCAAGACGTCACTGGTCCCGATGACGCTGAACTCGCCATCATCATCGTCTACGACATCTTTGGTTACTTTCCCCAAACTCTCCAGGGCGCCGACATCCTTGCCCACAGCGACCGCGAGCACAAGTACAAGGTTTACATCCCCGATTTGTTCAACGGAGCCCCTGCCGATATTTCTTGGTGCGTACTCTACTCCCGAGAGATGTTATAGACTCATGGCTAACAGCGCAGGTATCCTCCTGACAACGACGAAAAGCAGGCCAAGTTGGGAGATTTCTTTGGCAGAAACCCTGCTTCTGGCGCGGCTGATGCTTTGCCTTTGTATGCCAATGCTGTTAAGCAGAGTAACCCCAAGTTGAACCGCTTTGCACTCCTCGGCGTAAGTTTTTTTTTATACTTCTCGCTTCGCTCGTCCGCATAGTTTATATGCAGCGGGCGATGCTCGTTCCATTTCATGTTTTACTCGTCATTGCTCGTTTGTACGTCTGAATGCAAGCTAACAAGTCAGTTCTGTTGGGGTGGCAAGGTCACTGCTCTCGTCGCCGACAAACTCACGAACCCCTTCAGCGTCCTCGCGGCGGTCCATCCTGCCATGATCGACCCCAAGGACGCCGAGGGCATCAAGGTGCCCTTCATCATGCTGGCTTCCGGTGACGAGCCCGAGGAAGACGTCAAGAAGTTCGAGGCTGCCCTAACTGTTCCCAAGCACGTTGAGCGCTTCGATGACCAGATCCACGGCTGGATGGCTGCGCGATCTGACCTCAAGAATGACCGTGTCAAGGAGGAGTATGAGCGTGGATACAAGACTCTGCTCCAGTTCTTTGGCCAGCACTTGAACTAAATGATATGGCACGCAAAAGTAGCAAATTGTAATTAGTAAACAATAAAATACTTGTCCAAGTATAACATCAATGGTTGTGAGCGCTTGATTTTATCTGAAACTAATCACCAATCTTGCCATGTCTGCAGGCTGCGCTTACGACCCCACACATAAGCCTCACCACCATCCAACTCACTCCCATCAACGCACTTCATCTCATATACACTGGCAGTCACCATGCCCACCACAAAATGGATCATCGACACCCGGCCGCTATGGCCTCTGGCTCTCAAAACGGCCGACCTCTCAACCCACGTAAGTCCCCCATGCCCCATACCTCATCTCATGCCCATCTAACCCTCCCTCGCAGGCAAAACGAGCCCTCTCCCTCCTCAGCGACGATGAACAGTCCTCCGTCCTGCGCTACTACCACGTCAAAGACGCCAAAATGTCTCTATTCTCCGCCCTGCTCAAACGCCTCATCATCTCCCGCACCTCCCCCCTCCCCTGGTCGCAATGCACGCCCATCCGCGACGCACGCACCAAACCCGTCTTCTACGTCGGTGACAGCCAACCAGTCAAGTTCAACGTGTCCCACCAAGCGGGCCTGGTAGTCCTCTACGCCGTCACGGCTCCTGTACATGTTAGCGACGACATTGGTGTGGACATTGTCTGTCCGAGCGAACGACGAAGGCGGGACCACGAAACCATCGCCAAGGAAGGGTGGAGCTACTATGTCGAGATACACGATAGTGTGTTTTCGGAGGCGGATACGACTAGGCTTAAAGGGATAGAAGGTGATGTTGACAAGAAGCTGAGGTATTTTTATGCGTTGTGGTGCTTGAGAGAGGCGTATGTTAAGATGACGGGGGATGCGTTGCTGGCTAGCTGGCTGGGTGAGTTGGAAATAAGGCACTTTGCGCCGCCGGGGGAGGAGGCGTTGGGTGATGAAGGGAAAGAATTGGAGATTTGGATGGGCAGTAACGAGGTCAAGGGCGTAAAGGTTGGTTTGGAGTGGGTGTTGGATGGGGAGTTTATGCTTGGAACGGTGAGGAGGGGTGGTGAGGATGAGAGTGGGTGGGAGGTTTTGAAGATGGAGGACGTGTTGGACGAGGCTGAACGGGCGAAGAACAGATAGCTTATATCTTGTCTATGTAAGTCTATGGTTACAGTTCCTCCGGGGCTTCTAATGACATGTAAAAGACCTTGTGACCCTTTTCTTCCTTTTCTTCCTTCTCTTTCTCTTTCTCTTTCTTTTCTTTCTTTTCATTCTCCTTCTTCTCCTTCTCCTTGCCATCCTTGTTTGTCAAATCAACAACCCCATCCTTCATCTGTCCCACCTTCTTCACCTCGGCCCCCTCCAAATCTACCACCACATCCACCACATCCAGACTTCCATCCTCCGTATAGCCCCAAATCTTCTTGACTTCACCCCTCCACATCCCCATGGCATACACGGCCCCCAGCACCCCTGGCACAAGATACAACAACGCCGGCTGTCCCCTCTTGAACACCAACAACATAGCCAACGTGACCAACATGCCCGCCAGATAGCCCGCGAGCGTCGCATAGAAGTACGGCTTGGGGAACTTGGCTCCCTGAATCTCAGGAACAGATGAACTACGTAGCCAGAATCGCTCTCCCCAGTTGCCCTTGACATTGACGTACGGAGCTTTCACTTCCTTGTGCTTGGTTTCAGTGCGGGTGGTGATTTCTCCAGACGCGGATTTCTCTACGATTTGGAGCGTGGTGGCCTCGTACTTGATCTTGCGCAGGTAGAAAAGCCATAGGTCTAGCCGCAATGCCCACGCGATGACCATGCCTGGGATGACGATGTCGCCTAATCCGAGGATGGATTGGCGAGTACCAGCTTGGAATTGGAGCTTGATGGGCACGTCGAGGGTTGTAGCGACGGTGACCATGTAGGGGCTAGGTAGTACGTTAATAATTTTACAACAAGTTGAAAAAAAAGAAAAGAAAAAAGGATGGGGGGAAATTGGGAAACTCACGTATAAAACACCATGATGATGTCGTAGAAGAACAATCCCACCAGCACCAACGTCCCAATCATCAGATCTGTAGGCGACAGCAACATAAACGAGCAATAACACATGCCGTAACCTAGAAGATTCGACAAGAATGGCGTATTCATACTGAAATACAGCAACGCTGTCACCGCCGCCAACGGAATCGACATCATGGTGGCAAATTTCACAGTCGTCGTCTCCTCGCCCATACCGTGCACGAAGAGTTTGAACAACCACTCGCGCGTCAACAGACCCCTAGCCTTCCACAGAGTGTCTTTCGCCCCCTTTGTAGGCGCAAACCACCCCAACACACCCGGTAATGGATTCTGCGACACCTCCGTAGTCACATTACCAGCGTCATCGCACTTAGCTACCATCTTGGCCTTCTGGTCCGTCTTGCGCAGCACACCGTCCCATCCGCGCCAGTATTTGGGAAACATAAACGACGAAAGCAAATCCGCCCCGTGCGCGTAGAGAGTCACCATGCTCGCTACAGAGATGGTAGTCATGTAGTACCGCAGAATCTTGGAGAGGATAGCCGGGTCCTTGAGCCATTGAATCAGGTAGTAGAGCCCTATGAGCATTATCCCAGCAAGTAAAGGGAACATGATTGCGTCGGAGAGCTCGAGGCCCTGCGACATGTTGTCGTCTTCTTCCTTTTTGCCCTTTTTGGACTTGGGGGGTGCCGCGGAGGGGGGACGGCGCAGGGAGGCGTGGGCGCCGAGGAAGATGATGCCAATGGCGCTGCCGACGAGTTTGAGCTCGAGGAGCATAAAGTCAAAGTTTTGTAGCGTTTGCCATGCTGTTAGGTGTGTTGTGCCGTTGACAGTGCCATTGATCGTGGCGTTGAGGCCTTCTACCGTGAGGTTGGCCATGCTCCCGACGGAGGATGAATTGACCTCTGGGATATATGCAAGCTACCAAACCAATGTAACGAATGAGTGGTGCGAAAAAAAACAACAAAAGTCAAGTCAAACGAATGTCAAGTGAAGTGAAGAATGTGTCGTGCAGACTCACCCTTGTCGGTAGTGAACATCTGTTCACAGTGGATCAGCCTCGCCCTCCCCACCCAATCACCACTCACCTCAATCTCAACCTCATCAACACCAACAATCATCGACCATGACCACCAACATAGTGCTCGAAACCTCCATGGTAAGCTTAAACCCCCGTACCTCCTTTCCCTTAATTCGCCTTGTTAACACACCCAGGGCCCCGTCACCCTGGAGCTCTACACCACCCATGCCCCCAGGACCTGCAAAAACTTCACCACCCTCGTCACCCGCGGCTACTACTCCTCCACCATCTTCCACCGCGTCATCCCCAACTTCATGATCCAAGGCGGTGATCCCACGGGCACAGGTCGCGGCGGCTCCTCCATCTACGGCGAAAAATTCGAGGACGAAATCTCCCCTGAGCTCAAACATACCGGCGCCGGCGTGTTGAGTATGGCCAACTCCGGTCCCAACACGAATGGGTCGCAGTTCTTTATTACGCTTGCTCCTACGCCGTGGCTGGATGGTAAGCATACCATTTTCGGAAGGGTCAAAAGCGGAATGGGCGTCGTTAAGAGAATGGGACTGGTTCCTACTGATAAAGAGGATAGGCCGTCTGAGGAACTCAGAATTGTAAAAGCCCGTCTGGTTGAGCCTGACGAGGAGATCTAGTATATCAAGACTCAACTATCATGACAAAACTCAATGGGTGGCTTTAGAATAGGAGTATGGAGTTACAAACAGGTTTCAAATACATTCACACAAAAAGTTCAATATTTATGAAAGCATGAGAAGAGCAACGCCTTTTAACATCCATGTATCAGAATCATGTTAATTCATGTAAAATACAAATACACCCCCAGAACGCCAATGGCCTCTTGGTGCCAAATGCAAAAAGCCAAAGCGTAAATACTATAGTACAACAAGTCCATGGTCTTCCTGTTGATTTTTGTTTTCCGGGCTGGGGTTACTCCAATCGCAGCCTCTCCTGGCAGACGTGCTTGATGAGCAGCCTGCATGCAATTCCCACCTCTGAGTTTCCACGATCCGTCCCCCTCAACATTTGAGCTTCTTAATATTCAAGCACCTCGGCATTCAGCATACCCTAAGGACTAAGGTCAGGACATGTCTGAATCGTCTGAATCCATAGCCATCCTATCCTTCTTCGACAATGGCGAGCTCGTCGGCTGCTTCGTCTTGAGCTTCTTCATCGGGCTGCCGTTCTTCTTAATCTTCTTGGTTGGCGTGCGCTCGTTCGTCGATTCCATACTGTCGTCATCATCCGCTCTGTGCTCTTGACTCAAGTGAGATGCCGCCCTAGCTTTGTCTGCTTTGAAGCTATTTTTGGTCTTGATGATGACCTTTTTCTTGTCTGCTGCATGCTTCGACTTCTTCTTCTTGGGACTGTCGTCTGAATCCTCCGAGTCGCTAACGTCGCGTTTTCGGGGGCTGCCGGCTCTTGATCCAGGCCCCGGGGTAGCCTTTTGCGAAGATGGCGGCGTGCTGTCATTCTGCGAGTTGCCATTGAGCTTCTGCGCGGCGGCTCTGCTGGCATTGCGACCGCTGTTGCCGATACACGAGCCCATGTGGTTGTTTAATCGAGTAACCAAAATGCATCGCTTGCACTTGCTGCAGGTAGCAGACGGGAATGATAATACGTTGGTCGGTCGTTGATCTGGAGTCTCGCTGCCATCCTTCTTCTCCATATCCTTCTTCTTCTTGCCACGCCCCGGGCCTGGCGCGACCCAGCTCTGGCCGTAGATGTCGCAGCCAGCCTTCTCAATGTACGGGTGCCTTTTGCAGTATATTATCGTCGGGTCGGGTTTTTTGGCACCTTTGCCGTCGGTCGGGTATAATAATCGTGGGAGATGGCATTTTGGGCAAAGAATGTCTAGCGTCGTTCGGAGAGGGTTGCCTTTGAGCAGGACTTTGCCTTCTTCGTACACGGCAGCTTCCGTTTCGATGCGGACGTCTGGTTTGGAGTCGGGCGTGGAGCTTTCAGAGGCGTCCGAGGCCAATTTCTCTATGCGAATGGCGGCCGTGTTTGCTCGGGCTTCTTTTTCGTCTCGATGGACCTTGATTAATAAATCGGACAGCAAATTGTGCAACACGTCGTCGAGAACCGAGTGCGCCTGTGAAGCCAAGGGAACAAACCCTCGTGTTAGCAAATCAAACTCTTTTGGGCGACGACGATTGAACGCAACGGCGCAAAGAAGGCTTTGAGGCGTATTGCAACGGCGCCGTTGTAGTTTGGTTCTTGTCATACCAGCTTGTCCATGCCTCCAGCGTCATCACGAGCACGGATCAGACCTGCCCTTCCCGTGGTGGAATTCATAATTTCGGATCGTTCGTCGCTCCAGCCCAGCGACGGGACGATTGAGTATGTTGTACAAAGCGTGACTGGACGAGGGGAGAGCGGTGCGAAGAGGGGCGTCAGGAGGAAAGAGGGAGATAGTTTGCTGTTGGTGTTTGAGATCCGTGGCGCAATGATGTATAATCCCTTTTCTGGGGGTGGTGGTGGTGTGTCCCCTTGGGAAGTGAGATGATGGAGGCCAAGCCTTGTTGATCAAAAAGCAAGCAAGCAAGCAAGCAAGCAAGCAAGCAAGCAAGCAAGGCTGCTGGGGCAATTAACCTCCTTAAGCCACGGCAACGACGTTGAGCCTGATGGTGATGGATAAGGTTGTGATAAGGCTGAGGGAGATGTGTGCCTGAGAAAATTTAAAATGACAAGATGGTATTGCCAACAGGTCAGGTTGACGGGGACCGGGGGTTGCTGGTGCAGTGTCGCGACGACGGGGTGTGGTGGATAGGGAAGGGTGCGTGCGTTGGATTACAGTACAGTACAGTCCAGTGCAGGGCGCTAGAGTAAAGAGGAGAGCTTTTTTTTTTTTACTAAGACCAAGTAAGAACTCCGATATAGCGCAACAGCCTCACCGTCAGTGGCCCGCCACCTTGAGATGGGGGCAGATTTAGCCCAAAAGAGCAACTACCTCAGTGACGCACCACCAAAAAGAGACACTGCAGCCACTAGCTCGGTGCACATTACAGCGCTGTGCCACTGGCCGAGAGCCCCGAAAATGAGGACCCCTGGACTAATTTTTGCCGTGGCAATGATTCAAGTAACACGACATCGGGAATTATCGTGACAGAACCATGACAGCCAAGAAAAAAAAAATTGTAGAGTGCAAAAACTGACAAGCCTCTATACGTGTTTCTGCCCCAGATGAAGTTTAGTATATCTTTGATTGATCGTTTGTTAGTATTCTATGCCGTCACTGCCCAGTAGCTTACTACGACCTGACGTTGCCAAATGCAGTGACCGAACACTGAGCAGAGATGCGCGGGAGCAGATTGTCGCCTACCAAAGTGCGCCAGACGTCCGCCGCCGCTCGCATAAGCTTGTTACGGTGCTCTGTGGCGCACTTAAGATGAACTTGATCCTCCAGCACGTCCTGGTGACAACTCACCCTTTCATTGGCAGTTCCAGCTTGGCACACCGCATTCTCTACGATAATCCTTGTTACGACGTATGTTTCTAGGCTGGTTTATCGCCTTGACTAGAAAATCCCGGAGCAAAAGCGCAAATAAATTCGCTCGCTCGCTTACTCATAAACAACCACCAGCTAACAATGTGACGGTGAAGCTTACAAACTCCAGAGTATAGCCCGCCAAGGATGTCATTGGCTCATCGCCATCTTGTGCGGTGTTCCCATGCATTCAATCAGAGCACTACGGCAGTCCTCTGATGATCCATTATTCTCGCACATCCGCTTGCTCCTGTTGCACCACGCCATCAAACATTTCCGCAAAATCTTCGTCCGCGCAGGGCTTTACGCACACATGAGCTTGTAGATGGCCAGAAACCTGGATCATTTGCGTGTCGTTGCCACTCGCGCATCCAAAAATGAGCTGGTACAAGTCGGTGCAGCGACAAGGAGATATTGAGAGTCCAGATAAACAGACTGGTCACCATTCAGAACCAACTATCTCGGCCAGCTTCAAGACATTGCACTGCCAGCCGGCAAAATATGCACCAATACTTCTCGACGGTACCTCTAAAGTGATCCCCCAAGAGCAGAAATGAATTGAAAAGAAAAAGTTGCTATAGACGTGAACCAAAAAGAAAGACAAACAAACAAAAAAGACGAGTTGCGTCACAAAAATGCACCATCAACACCCCATCCACAAGCCGCCAAACATCAGCTATCAGCAGCCTCTTTGCGCATTCGGGGTTCGTATCCTCACTCATCTCACGCTTTCAATAAAACCTTCAAATAAATTACGTTTATAAATCCCAACGGCAGAGTAATAAGAAGATGAAAAGGACATATGGCTATAACAGCAAACAGCAGAGACAAAAACAAAAAGGGCAGCTACATGACTGGCAAACCTCCATCCAGCTTCAGCAAACTGCTGAACAATGCAACCAGACAATATCCAACCACATGGCGAAGTCAGCTCACACATCGCTCGCTCGGCGCTGGATTCCACGACAGGGCGAACAGATAGCCATGGGAGATTTACTTTCGGCAGCCATACAGCTGCCTGACGACTCGGCCAATCCAGTAGGCTGTGTGAACTAGTACATTTATTTTCTCTTATATGCTCCTCTCGAATTCAGCCATCTCTCACTTCAACCTCACCTCGACAAATCCACTGCAGAAATGCCTGCATCTCTGTCGTTGACTGCACGCCAGATCTCCGATACCCGATCTTTCCTAATCCATCCTAGCGCCAAATTTACCCGCAACACCACAAAACCATCCCTCCTACATGCCACATGGCATAATCTTTCAACAAACAGCAACAATGTCCCTCCCAACAGCCAAACATCCCACCCAATCCTCCATCAAATCCTTCTTTCAGAAGCCCAAATCACAACCGCAATATGCGCCACCACCTTCCGCACCCGCAGCCGCCTCTTCTGCTCCTACCACAGCGACACCTTCTGCCCCTCCCTCGGCAATCCCACCACAAGCAACAATCCGCCTCATCACCGAACCCGACATCCTCCCACTCCGCCGAATCAACTCCCTCCTCCTACCCGTGTCCTTTCCCGACACATTCTACGAATCAGCCCTCAACAACCCGCACTCCCGCGTCATAACATGGTCTCACGACAACGAAACACCCAAAGTCATCGGCGCAATCGTCTGTAACCTCGAACCCGCCACATCAAACCTCTACATACGCACATTGTGTCTGCTCTCTCCCTACCGTTCTCACGGCCTCATGTCCGCTGCGCTCGACCACATCGCAGCCGATCCGAACCTTGGCGCTCGCTCATTCACCGCGCACGTGTGGACACAGAACGAGGAGGGAATCGCCTGGTACAAGAACCGAGGTTTCAGTGCCTCGGCGCCCATTGAGGGATACTATCTCAAACTAAGACCGAATTCCGCATATCTCGTCACGAAGCATATTCAACCCAATGTACCATCGGCTGCGCCGCACACGGCGCGTGCTCCTCCGCTGCCTAGCGCCACGGCTGCCGTTGTGAATCTGCCCCAGTCTGGGGGTACCATGACTTCGCGAGATCGCCCATTGGGACCGCAGTGGAATGATTTACCGGAGGATATGATGACGCCACCGCTGTTGGCTCCTCCCAAGAGGGGTAGCGAGACTAATTCCAACGCGAGCTCTAGGAGTAGCTCTGCTGCGAGGAAGAAGAAGGATAGATACCCGGCTGCGGCCTTTGCAAATGGTGCATGATACCACAATAGAGGGATGATGATAGACGCAATACCCACAGCTGTAGCTGTGGATTTTAATACATAATACATACAATTAGACAAATTTAAGAACACCGATTCACACATGCTGATTATTGGATGCAGTTCTTGTGATAATTATATTGAAACATAGTTGAAAGTCGTCATGACAGATGCTGATATACAACCACAAAGCAGTATACATTGGAAAGCCCATCCACCCCTTGATGCGTTCACTCCATTGAAATGCGCCAACAAAAAGCAAAAAGGCAAAAAACAGATCAAAAGAGTTCCATGCTTATTCGCGGCGTCTCAGCCACCAGAAAGCTGCAACTGCCACTACCGCCACCACACTACCAATCAACAATCCGTTGGGTGCAGGTCTTTCCTCTTCCACTAAAGTCAAATGGTTAGTATCGCATGATTTCCGCGTGCTTGAACTGTGGACTTACAGGTAGATGGGAACTGGTTGCTCAGCGAACGTCTAATGTCTGCGCGCAAGTCGCGCAAAAAGTCGCCAGGCTTCTCATTTTGAGCAGCAACCAGAGCAATCAAAGCGGCCCCAACACCGCTGCCGTCTTTGGCAATGCCAATGCGAATCTTCTCTGTGCCCTTAGCACCGATGCCCTCAACCTTTCGCAAAGCCTCAGAAATCATGTCTCGGAAGAAAGGGTAGTGCTCAACGAGACTGCCATCGACACCAACGTCGATAATCTCAATCTCCGGATCGTCGAGCTGTCCAGATTGCAGAGCAATGGCAGCAATGGCGACTGCAGAAAGACGAGCCGCTCGTCTGGCGACGGCGTTAGAGACAGCCTTGAACGCCTGAGCATCTTCCAAGGAAGCGCCATAGATGTGAAGCTCCTTCTCGAGTTCCTGGCGGATCGTGCTGAGCTGTGGGGTGTTATCGCTAGCGGCGAGGGACATGAGGGCGCTGTCCAAGCCCCATTGTTTGAAAATCGACGACTTGGGATCAATGCTGGTGGTTGTACCGAGATCGTTATGACTGGAGTTGTCATCGCGGAAAAGCGAGATATTCTTGTCCTTGATCATGTCCACAATGGTTAATCGGACGATTTCTCCCAAGAACATACCAGAAACACGCTTCTCAAACATCTGTATACCTGGGTTGACACTGCCCTTATCCAGAGCTTGATCCCAGGGTGTGTTGGGGAGAACATTCAACTGGTTATCAAAGGAACCCCATTCGGTATTGACGACCATCTCGCCGGTAGATTTCTCGTATTCGCCCTCAATGGGCTTTGTGATCTTGTTCAACTTCTCAATGTAGGCGCCGTTGGTGCCAGTGCCAAAGATGGCGCCGAGAATTGAGCGATGTCTGCCAGTAGACGTGTATGAGCGAGCCATGAGCGTTCCTACAGTGTCATTCACAAGAGCAGCAACCTTGACGGGAAGGTGCAAATTGTCAATCTCAGTCTGAAGGAGAGCGCACACATCCTTGCCTACGGCATCAGGAATGTCGAAGCCCTTTGTCCAGCGAATGAGCTTGCCCTTGTTGATTCCAAGCTGCTGTACTGGGAAACTAAAGGTAAAGCCCAGGCGGAAAATATGTTCGTCGCGGTATCCTTGGGGGGTGCTTGCGGTCTGTCGACGGCGGACATGGCTTTCGAAGTGGTCGGCGTGGTGTTCTCTCAAGAAGTTCTCAATCTGCTTGGCCAAGAAAGCAAAAAGGTCTTTGGCCGTTTTGGCAACCATGAGCTCCTTGGGAATCGGCACCTTGTTGAAGGTGAGGTTGAAGGTGGTGTCGCCATTGAGCATAATGGAGCAGACTCGGAAATTCGTGCCTCCAAGATCGACAGCAAGGTACAGGCCCTACGGGACATGGTCAATTGAGTTCTGGCATGGCCAAAGTTGCGCAATTGGGACGTCGGTTGCTTACCTTCTCGGTGCCATTGGGGACGGCTGTGACGTAGGTAGGGATTTGGCTCAGGCTCGTTCCATCCTTGCTCAAACCTTCGCCTGTGGTGGGAAGTTGAGTCAGTATTCGCTAGGGAATTGGGGGCATGGCAATGGTAGCAACTAGGATGAGGGCAGACTTACCCATTTGCGTGAGGAATTCTTTGACGTGCGCATTGACGTCATCGTCGGTGAAGTCAAACTGCGAGACGATGCGGGTGGTCTCTCCAGCCAGAGCCATATTGTGCAGCGGTCGAGAAATTGGAGAAGAGGTCGGAAATGGGGCAGGATTCTGGCAGACTTGGTCGTGGATGGTCTCGGCAGCAGGGAAGAGGAATCGAAGGAAGGCGGAGCGATGGAGGGAGTAGGATGAGGAAGAAGAGGAAGAGAAACGAGGTGATTGCAGCTTTTGGTGGAAGAGGGTCTTTGTGTCGTCAAGAAGAAGTTGGGTGAGCTGTTTTTAGTGCATGATTAGCGCCTGGGCTTGTGTGTCTGCAGCAGCTGGGGTTTCCGGGCCTTTCGTGGGTTGCTGGGGGACATTTTGGGGCAGGGATGGGCGTCACCAGCACAGATGCGGGGAAAGCGAAGAGTCGAGCCCACTGTAGTGTGCAGGCCAAAGCAGCCAGGGTGGTGGTTTAGGCTATTGTGGCGCCTGGAGAGCATGCAGCCAGCCAATACTTTTGCAGGGGAAAGCCACTAAACACGCGTAGCGCCAGTGGACGGATGGATTTGCCCCAACTAAAAAAAAAAAAACCTCTCCTTCCAGGCGATCGAGCGATGAAGGGATGAACAAGCAGAACAGACATGAAAATATGACTAAGTTGGCAAGTGAAAAACAACAAAGAAAGATGAAACTTACAGCAAATGCCAGTAATATAAAGAGTAATGACCAGACAAAACTCAAAGAGCCTTGTCCACGGCTCTTGGCCATGGCATGCCCTCGACTCTAGAAAAGCCTTTTCCGACTGTCGCCCCCCCTGGGGATTAAAAATGGCGCCAACCGACGGGCGACGATACCGGGCTGTTATCTGTTGCGGGTGTGCTGTGCTGTGGTCTGGGCGCTTTACTTGGACTGCAGCTCTCTTTAGGCTCTTTAGCGTCCTGCAACTCGCCTATATCACGCGGCCACTAATAAGCAGAGCCAGAACAGTGTCCAGCGGATGTGGCCAAGTGTCCAGGTCCTCTGCAGCACAACTAGCCTGACCTGGCTTGCACTTGTGTCCCCAGCTGTTCAGGGGGGAGAAGGAACCAAGTTCTGGCCGCTTCTTGGGGCTTGAATGCAGGAAACTATCTTGACCGTTGGTTAGCATACCCAAATCACCATCACAAAATTAGACATGGGTAAATGGAAATAAACACAAACAAATCAACGCACTGATTCAGACAGTACAGTAGCTCAGTTGTCCCACTCAACAAAAAAGGCGAGCTTGGCCTGCTATCAATGCACCTGGGGTTGGGATCTGGGCAGCCGGGCCGAAAGGCAGTTCTTCGCAACCACCGTTGTCCAACCAAGGAACAGAAAAAAGGGTATTAAATCTCTCGCTGCGGGCTTTAAAATTGTAGCACACGCTTGATCATGATCGTCGTACAATGCATAAGACCATTGACAAAAAGAAATAAAAGTCGCGCAAACGCTGGTCCAGCCGAGCAACCCCGATGCTGATCTGTTGAAAATTTCTTCCCCTTGTTTGCTTAGACTGTGTTCTCCAGATGAAGAAGTGAGATGAAGCAAGCAGGGTTGGCGGCAGCAACAGTCTGGTCGGACTCTAATAAGAGCCAGTCTGGGTTATGGCGAATGTCGGCTGGGGTTGGGAAAGGAAGTGTAATTTCAAGGTATAGAGAGAGGGGAAAGAGTGGAAGTGGCCAGAGGAGACGAGAGATGCTGTATCGGACATAAAATGACAATATTACAGCGGCTTCACTTTTTTTAATTATGGCCATTTCCTTTCGGTGCCGTCTTCCGTCAGAGACGAAACAAGACAGGACGGGACAGGACAGGACAGGTGGCAGGGGCTGCTGAGGGTCACAATTACCACTCCCTGGAGCCCTGGAGGGAAGGTGACGGGATGGCTCTGCAAGGCACTAACAATAATGCTATCTGGTTAGTTAAGTGAGGATTCAATGGCACCTGCAGTGTCTACAGGACCTGCTGAATGGGGTAGTTCCATGGCACTAGTAATAATTGCCTGGAACAGATACAACAGAAAGGCAATAAATAGTGCTGCTCCTACGGCTTACATGGCTCAAGGACCGTGGGCGGGCAGTCTCATGACCCTGTGGACTGGGCCATGAATTTGTAACAGAATCAGCCATAATGGCCCGCCAATTTCCTGGCCAATAATAATTACAGTGGTGCATAATGTGAATAGCCTCGATTACTGCTGAAATGTGTCTACTCCAGAGCCACCTTGCATTTCAGACTGGCTGATGACCCCACGACACGTTCAGGGCTTTTATCACTGCTCAAAGAGATCCTCAAAAGGGTAGCGTCCGAATACCATTTCAATTTATTCTAAATCAAGCTTAATTTATGGGCGGCCAACTCATGATGTTGTGTGTTGACCAGGCTAGCACAGTATACCTTTTTATGGGCGGCTTTGCTTGCCAAAAGAGTGACACGCATTTCACATTTAACGATGTATTCTATTGGAATTATGATTATTGAATCGCTAACGATACTTGATAAACACCAAAATGAAAAATTTGTTGGAAGGATATATTTAAGTTTTGTCAATATAAAGAATTGACATACAGCACTTGACGTTGTCGAACTCCAAGCTTGACGAGACATGCCCACGAGCAGAAAGGTCCCAATGTGTGGAGGCGCAGAAGGGAACTGGACATGATGCGAGTCAATTAAACAAAGGCTCTCTTACTAGGCAGGCAGCCACAATTGCTTGAGAAGAAAGATAACTGTATTTCTTTGTCTGTTCCTGACCGGTTCAACATGCGGCACACTGCGGCTGATACAAGCTTTACAAGAATAACTACCGCGTCTCGCCACTGCAAGACAAGACCCTGGGGAAATGGTTTGCAGCAATTCGTGGTTGAGCCGCTGCAGCAACTGGTAATAGTTCGACCCACCAAACTGGGCAGTACAGCAATTAGGATGAACCAAAGCGGGACCAGAAGCGTCGAACCAGAATACAGTGTTGTACTTTAGTCCAGCGATTTATGCATCAGACGATGACGATGCGTAGTACCGTACCTGACAGTCCAGTACATATGATCGGCAAGTCTGTTGGACGTGTGTTTCTAAAAATGGCCATCAATTACCGACCTACTGCAACTGATCATCCGTGGCGTGTAATATGTGTGTGAATTCAGTCTCGAAAGCTAGACCGAGCCAAGACAGACTCTCAAATCTCAAATCCTAATTATGAAATTTTATTCAATTTCTTTTTCTATTATTATTGGGTGATGGAGAGCTGACCAAGAGGTGTATTATTAGTATTAGCCACGTGGATGGACGGAAGGGCGTCTACTGAACAATTTTTGGTTCACCCATCAACAACTGACAAAAATGATGCCATGGGCTCTGTCACAATAAATACCCTTATGAGCGGAATAACAAATCAAATAGGTGAATATTCGCACTCGCATCCAGCCAGTTTTGAACACTTCTTCCAGGTTTATTTTCCAGCGCCATTTATTTTAAATTGATAAAATTAGCCTACCCTCCCACAAGTTCAGCCTTGCCCATGGGAGTGAGTGAGCGAGCGAGCGAGGGTGTGTGGAACAGGCTGCTGGGTTCCCTCTGAGGCGCCTCTGCCCGATGAATAAAGATCCAATTCGCGTGTTTAAAACAAAGATTTAAAATAATAATGATAAACACGGTATCTTTTTCTTCTTTTAATGATAGTATTGAGAACCGTAGTAATAAACTATTTGTTGTTCAATAACATACCTGGGAGATGATGGCCATGCACACAGCTGCTAGGCCTGTCAGCTTTGGTGGCTTCCCCTGGCCCTGTGCTGTGCAGTGCAGTGCTGTTTGAACCCCTCCACTCAGCCCCCCGCGCAGCAAAACTTAACCCACCGCTCCAGCCAATCATCGAAGGCAGCAGGCGACAGAGCTGCATTGTCTCTGTCTCGA
Organism: Simplicillium aogashimaense; assembly: GCA_028455935.1. Classification (NCBI taxonomy): domain Eukaryota; kingdom Fungi; phylum Ascomycota; class Sordariomycetes; order Hypocreales; family Cordycipitaceae; genus Simplicillium; species Simplicillium aogashimaense. The sequence continues at coordinate 4,053,880 of CM052008.1, forward strand.
GTTACTGGACAGGACAGCACACCACTGGCACAGGCACAGATAGAGCCTGCACAGCCTGCACAGCCTGCACAGCCCAAAGCCCACACCTATGACCTATGCCCACACCCACCGCCTCGTTTTAGCCCATCCCATTCCACCCCAAACCTCGTGCTTGGCTTTGCTAGGCTTTGTGTGGTGCTAAACCCGTTTAGTATCGGGTCGCCATCCTCTCTGCCCCTCAGTCGCCCGCTCGTATCCCCCCCCAAGACCCCAAGCCCAAACGGTACCACCCAAAATCCAAAATTGACACTCAGTCAATTCCTCCGCGCCGCCATCGCCAGCCTCTGCTCTGCTGACAGCATCCCTTTTCACACTGCCCTCTCGACCCAATTCTGTCTGACAGCTGAAAACGCACACGCATGTACTTCCTCTTTTCTCTCCCAAACCAACAAAGCACTTTCAGCACCACCACACGACACCGAAACGCAAGCCCAACCCCAATCCAATCCCACCACATACGCCAGCCCACTCAAATCAGTCAGCGCCCAGCCTGCGACACACGCCCTAACCAGACTCCCTCCCTCTATCTACTTACTCTTTGGGTTTCTTACCGTATACTGTAAGCTCCCAGCCCGCTGTCGTCGAGTCTTCAGGTGGTGCATAGGCCTCTCTTTTTTTTTTGGAATCAGGCCCGCTCTCCCGCCAAATCCTTACCACCACGCACTCCTCTTTTCCTTTTCTCACCCCCAAACCTTACCTACCCTCTTTCTCTTCTTTTCTTTCTTCCTTTTTTCTCTTCTCATCCTCCCCTCCTTCCTTATGAGCTCTATGAACTCTCGGCTCAAAAGCTTTGGGTTTGGAAAGCGTAAATCAACCGCCAGCATCCAGACCGCCGACAGTGTACCATCATCGGGTACCCCTCCACCAGGTCAAATACCTCAACAGCAGCAACAACTCCCCGTTCCTGGACAGTCTACCCCTCTCGGCGCTTCTTCTTCTACAACCAGCCTTACCATGAATCATCCAGGTGGTCCCAATCGCCCTCCCAGCTATAACGCTGGCTATCCTCCTGGGCCTCCCGGTGGCATGGGCCGTACCAGCCCCATGAACCACAACCCAAACCGCACGCCGCCTTCGCAAATGATTGGCGGTCCTCCTCCCATCAACACTGGTGCTCCGTCCGGCTATCCACCCCCAGCTGGTTATCCTCCTGCTGGCGGTCCTCCTGGAGGTCCTCCTCCCGGTGCGCCAGGCTACGGCGCTCCTCCGCAAGGTTATCCTCCCGCTGGGGGTCCCCCGCCTCAAGGTGGCCCAATCGCCAACCAGTTTGCTCGACCTGGAGGCAATGCCGCCGAAGTCGAGGGTGGCGGCAAGAGCAAGGCTCAGTTGATTGTGGGCATTGATTTTGTAAGTGCAAGCGACCGAGGCTGGTTCAATCTAGCCGAGCCTCATTTTCAATGACCGCCTGAACTGGATTGCTAATCAAAACTTTGCAGGGTACTACATTTTCCGGTGTCGCCTTTGCCTTTGCCACCAACAACGAAGCTAAAGAAGATATCATTACCGAGTGGCCAGGTGCTGGTTCCTACTCCAAGCAAAAGGTTAGTAGCGGTTTTGCCACGCCATTGCCACCTAATACCACACTGTGTACTGACAGTATCACCAATTGCGTAGATTCCTACCGTCCTCTACTACGATCAATACCAGAAAGTTGTCGGATGGGGCCCCGATGTTTCCGATGCGCTTGCCCCGACCGGCTACCCCAAGCCAGGCGTGCAAAAGGTGGAATGGTTCAAGCTGCAGCTCATGCTCAGCGGCGGAAACACTTATATCGACCCCATCAACTTGCCCCCTCTGCCCCCTGGCAAATCCGAAATCGATGTCGCCGCCGACTACCTCTTCAAGCTCCGCCAGGCTATGCGAATCGCTCTTCAAAAGGCCCTCGGTGATGTGTTCAACCGAGAAGAGCGAAACATCCGATACTACCTCACAGTCCCTGCCATTTGGAATGATGCCGGCAAGGCTGCCACCCGTGCCGCTGCCATTCAAGCTGGATTCCTCCGAGATGAGAATGATAACCGCCTAACTCTGATTTCCGAACCCGAAGCTGCTGCTCTTTTCTGCTCCAAGACTGGCATTCTTAACCTCAAGGTCCACGACGCTATCCTTATTGTGGACTGCGGTGGTGGTACTGTCGATTTGATTGCTTATGAAGTCGAGGAGGAGAGCCCATTCTCTGTTGCCGAATGCACGGCAGGATCGGGTGACTCTTGCGGCTCTACCGCTCTTAACCGCAACTTTAGCAACATTCTCCGAACCAAGATCCGCAAGATGAAGCTCCCTGACGGCTCCAAGACTGCTGGCCGTGTCTACGCCAAGTGTATCATGGACTTTGAGAACAGAATCAAGGCTGATTTCCGTGCCAACGGCCAGAAATGGGCTGTCGATGTCGGCATTGAGGCTGAATTCCCCGAGGCTGGCATTGAGGAAGGTTTCATGACCTTTACTAACGAGGAAATTCTGCAATGCTTCGAGCCTGTCATTAACCGTATTTTGGAACTCGTGCGCAACCAGATTATTGCCATCCAGGCCCAAAACCGAACTCTGCAAAACATTCTCGTCGTCGGTGGTTTCGGTGCTTCTGAGTACCTCTTCCAACAGATTAAGCTTCACGTTCCTCCTCAATTCCAGTCCAAGGTTGTCCGACCCATTGACTCCGTGGCCGCCATTGTCAAGGGAGCTGTTACTGCCGGTATTAGTGAGCGTGTTGTCACGCACCGTGTCGCTCGTCGCCACTACCTCATGGGAACTCTCCAGCCATTCAAGGAGGGTTACCACCCCGAAGCTTACCGTGTTCCCTCCCTGGACGGCAAGGATCGATGCAAGTTTACCCGCCAACTTTTCGTCCAAAAGGGTCAAAAGGTCAAGAACGGAGAAGCTGTCAAGGTTTCTTTCTTCCGACAAGTCGCCCCCGGAGCTTCCCTCATGTACGAAGATGTGTTGTATGCTTGCGATGACGACGTATGCCCCGAGTACACCAAAGACCCTCGCATTAAGGAGCTCGTTACCCTCACCTCTGATCTTTCCAAGAAGAACCTCGAGAAGGACTTCGAGCGCATGGATACTCCACAGGGCACATTTTACCGTGTATACTTTGATATCTACCTGACTCTGGACGGATCAGAATTCAGCACTGAGCTGGTCTGCCAGGGCGAAGTCATGGGTAGATGCCGTGCTCGTTTCAGATAAAGAGGGAGCGAAGCGAGAGCCGTACAGGAGGAACGCGTGATTTACCAACAAGTGATACCAAAAAGAACGACAAGGCAGTAGGCAGTTTCAAGTCTATTGTTGATGATGAGCGCATGCCAATGCGACAGGAACATGGGATGGGCGAATATATTGCATTATGTGGGATCTGTCTGGTGCCGTGGTTGGGGAAGCAAGGCAGTGGTTTCATGACTGGCGATCTATCTTTTTTTTTTATATATATCTATCTGGATTTTATGTTTCTTCGCTTCTATATAGAACAGTCAAAGCTACTGAACGTTTACAGCAAGCTAGCCGAATTGATTTGTGTTGTGTTTGAATTTGCTGGTGCGGATTGCCACGTTGCGCGACTGCCATTAATGGGATGTTCCTGCTGTGAAGTGTAAGAAAGACATGTATAGATTGAAGGGAAGGGATGCAGGCAATGCATGAGATCTCTCCATCTTTGACGCCGCAGCATTACAGCAGCCGTTACACGGATAATTACATTCCTTAGACCTCTTCCAACAGACCTTTTGTGTATGTATTTTCATAAATCATTTTGCATATTTCGATTTCGAACCACCATCAAATACTACGATAAAACCTACCACCTTGACCCAGCAATCTTTCGTCGGGAGGTCGACCTACCATTGCCTTTACCCAACCACTTCGACTACTACACCAAAGAACAGCCACCGCAGCATCGAAGAACTTAAAGGCTGATACAAAACCAAACTACAGGTCTATCGGCTATAGCCGTAGGCAACTTCATAAAGTGCATAAACTCGCCGATGACGATCCTTCGCGACATACAATGAACCTTTCGTTACAAAATGTAAACCTACGACTAATTGCACATATCTGGACTGTTTTCGCGGTTTTGGGTTTTGAGTGTTTTGCAAATGGCCAGCAAGAAGCCAGAAGCCCTTTTATCAAAGGAGACTGGCGGGCAGAGCACATGGGAGCTGGGACAGTGAATCGCCAGACCAAGCGAGGACCTCCCAACGCTGGTGAACCGACAGTATCACTGGTCATTACCAACCGATGCGATTCAACTATTTGGCCTGGACTGGCCACGCAGTCTGGTACTGGCCCAGGAACGGGAGGGTTCGAACTTGCGTCAGGGAAAAGCAAGAAACTGCGGGTAGCATGGAATTGGCAAGGGCGAATATGGGGGAGGACAAACTGTACGGTCAATGGGGAATCTTGTGCTTGTCAGACCGGAGACTGCTTTGCGAAGCTCGACTGTGAATTCAGTGTAGGTTTGAGTTGAGTTGCTCATGTCCACGACTAGACTAACAATAGTAGGGAGCCGTACCAGCTACACTTGTTGAGTTTAACCTCGCTAGTGGTGTGGGCATGAAGCAGACCTTTTACGACATTTCTCTTGTGGACGGATACAACTTACCCATTGGGATCAAACACCTTCCGTCAGCCAACACGTCGTTTGTTCCGCCGAATCTGACCAATGTCGCCTGTATCGCAACGTCTGGGTGGTTGTATGCTGGTAGTGCCACGGGAACCTACTACGCCAACAACTCTTATCCTATCCCTCTGGAAGCGCAAGAGACGAATGACAATCTTGGAAAGTGGTGCCCGTGGCCAAACCTTGCATTCCCACCAACAAAGCCAGCGGACGGCGTTTATCCGTATCCCGATGACAAGGTACAGAGACCGAGCTTCTCGCCTTGCAAGAGCGCATGTGCAACGACTGGCAGCGACAAGGATTGCTGTATTGGCAAGTTTCATGACCCGAACATCTGCAAGCCTTCCAAGTACAGCACCAACGTGAAGGCCGTATGTCCTGATGCATACAGCTTTGCGTTTGACGACCAAAAGTCGACATTCATCATCCCAACAGGTGGAGGCTAGGAGATCATCATGTGTCCTCAGGGACGATCGACTGACATTATTCGACAACTGGGGCCTCAGATGTACGAGATTGCAAGTGGAGGAAAGCTATCAGCGGAGTCGATACAGGTATTGAATGAGTTTGCTGGAGCTGAAGGTAAAAGTGAGCTCAAGTTGTAAGGGTAAGGGAGATGATCACTCTCGCCTGGCTTTACATATGTAGGCTGTTGAAGTTGATGCACAATCCTAAACATGACAGTGTTACTTGCATATGCTAGTTGAATAAAGACTGATTCTAACTCTGCCCAAGCTGTGCTGTGTATCTGCTATTAGAACGGGCAACCATTTATCTCATAATTCATTTCTACCTACATCTGTATTCCATTTATATCCCCCCATTTTACCTTGTGTATCCATTCCATCTATCTACGCTTTTCCTTCCTTCGTCGCTCCCACTCCGCCCTCTCCTCTTCATCACTCCCACTAAACTCGGCATCTTCGTCAAAATCACTCTCGTCAGCTGGAACAGGCGGCGGCACACCGGGCGGCAAAGGCGGCGCACCACCGGGAGGAGCAGGCGGGTTTGACGCAGGAGCTTGTATGAAGTCTCCGGCGTTCTGGGCGGCGTATTCGTGTTTCTGGATGAGGTCACGTAGCTCGGTGTTGGAAGGGTCGACGAGGTTGTAGGCGTTTAGGTGTCCTTTGTTCTTGATGCGCGGGTTGGAGCCAGCCTCGAGCATCATTTCTATCAGGGCTAGGCCGAAGGGGCGTTGGGCGGCGGGTTCGGAGTTGAGCCAGCGGATGGCGGAGTGGAGGGGGGTATCGCCTGAGCGGGAGATGGGGTCGCATTCGAAAGAGGGTTGGTCGAGGAGGAGGTCTATTATTTCGTCTGGAGCGAACCAGAGTTAGCAAAGTGTGCGCGTGAGTGAAACATGGGCATGGGGAATAGAACCGAGGAGTGAGGGGCTGTGCATGGGTTGGAGAGGTGGTGTCGCAGAGAGTAGAGAGAATTGGGGGAATGCGGGGAGAGGTACGTACAGTTACCCTGAGACGCAGCTTCGTGGTATAAATGATTGCCCATGATGGTTGTTGTGGTGTTGAGCAGCTTCGTAATCTCGTCGTCGGGCAGCTCGGCGAGCAAGGAGGTCAGGAGGTCGACATTGTTGCGCCGACAGGCCTCAATGAGGAGTTCCTTGGTAGAGGCGCCCTAAACCGTTAGCGAGGGAGTCTAATGGCGGAGTGTATTGCATACCTCGTGTTCTTCTTCTGCCATGGTACTTGGTGTCGGTGTTGGTGTAGAGGACAAGTGACGTTTGGTTGCCCCTCTACCTACTGTGTCAAATGGCGGGGCAACACGGACCTCAAACACCTCCAATGTACAACCACCATACATCATACATCACCACCACACACCATACATCACCACCAGCTGCACACCGACTAATAACCATCACCCGATCATCACTGAATAATCATCCCAGACAATAAAAATCCGATCTGCATCCCAGTCATGATCGTCGATCCCTCCCACCGCTTTGGGTCTCTGCCAAATTACGCCCAGGAAGGGAGACGAACTCATGTCTCTGAAAATTGCTTTTTCTCAACCCCCCCAAGGTAGCCCTCGCGATTGGTGTGCCTGCATTAGACTCCCTTTCCATCTCCATCTTTGCTTTTCCCGGTTGTATTTTTACTCTGAATCAGCTTGCGAGTGACACCCGTTCTTGGCTGCTAATTAAACATACCGTCAAACCTTTCTTTTCGTGAATCACCCGTTCGCAGTGACTTACACCACCCCGGCTTCATATTAAACCTCCCTCCTCGCTCCTTTTTTCGTTCTTTCTGCGTTGCTGCTGTCCCTTCAACAGCATGTTCATCTACGCTCTTTCGCATTTCTTTATCATATTCTTTCGCTCCTTAATGTCATCATGAAATTCACCACTACGCTCCTTGCTCTCGTCGGCGTCGCGGCCGCCGACTCTGTTACTAATGCTGTGCAGGCAATTGAGACATTCAACTCGGCGTGGTATTCTACTGCTACAGGTCTATGGGACAATGCGTGGTGGGAGTCGGCTTGTGCCCTTACCACCATAGCTGATTTTGCGCACTTACGACCACAAGAGGCGCGTCATATCAAGTTCTCTGCTAATGCGCAGAGTACCTTCTATCAAGCGCAGAAGACGACCGCTCATAGAAGGAGGGCGTTCCAAAATGTTCGAAGGGGCTATGAAGAGTTCATTGATCATTTCTACGACGATGAAGGACACTGGGCTATTGCCCTTTTGAAGGCGTACGATGCCACTCATGATAATCGCTACCTCAATGCTGCAGTCGACCTGTTCAACGACATGCAGACCGGACGGGGAACGCCCTGCAGCGGCGGCATCTTCTGGTCCAAGGACCGCACATACGTCAACGCCGTCGCCAACGAGCTCTACCTCGCCGTGGCGGCTTCACTTGCCCTCCACATCCCCTCCAACGGAACCTATCTCTCCATCGCCCGCGACCAATGGGAGTGGTTCGCTCGCAGCGGCATGATTGGCTCCAACGGTCTCATTAACGACGGTTTGAAGGGTGACTGCACCAACAACGGCATGCCTACCTGGACCTACAACCAGGGCATCATCCTCGGCGGATTGACGGACCTCGCCCACGCAACCGGCAACAGCAACTACCTCACTCATGCGCTGCGCATCGCTCGCAGAGCAATTTCTACACTGTCAAATGAAAACGGTATCCTGGAGGAGGTGGACAAGTGCGAGCTCAAGCCTGGTCACTGTGGTGTTGACGGCAAGGCGTTCAAGGGCATCTTTGTGCGTAACCTGCGCTATTTGTATGATGCGTCACCACAAGGGGACATTCGTACCTTTATTCTGAGAAATGCGGATTCCGTCTGGAAGAATGCGAGGGATCCTAAGACGGGCAAGTTGGGTGTGGCGTGGGCCGGACCGTATGTTGAGGCGACGGGGCCGTCGCATAGTAGCGCATTGGATGTGTTGGTTGCAGCGATTGCTGTTGCTTAAATGGGATGTATGGATGTTTCATTGGATATATGATGTATAATTCGTTGTAAATAATTCATACTGGCATTTACATATAAGCTTGATACAAGAAGCCTCCATACACCTTCAACATGAAGTCGTGCACATAACCCAGAGTGGTGTTGTTCTTTTCTCACTATATTTTCAAGTGGATTTTGTTAATTCTATACTGACGCAAACTGTACTAACCTAGGTAGGTTGAGTTAGAACCCAATCGCCGTCTCAAAAGCAGAGTGGCCTCAGGAGCAACGGATGTGGTGTTGATGGTGTTTGTGACTCGGAAAGTATTCGGGCTGACTTTCATGTCAAACTTGGAAAAGAAGAAATACAACAAGATTTTAATCTCGTGGATAGCAAGTGCACGGCCAGGACATGCCCAGCGACCAAGCCCGAAGGTGAGGTATTCAGGGCTGCCTTGGACAGCGGGCCGGTCCTGTTTCACCCACCGGAAACCATCAAAGACGGCACCCTGGTCTCCGTAATTGTCAGGATGTTTATGAGCTCTAGCAACGAGCACCATGCACGTGGCACCTTTGGGAATAACGTAGGGGCCGACACGAACGTCCCTTGTAGTTGCCCGGACGGTTGCCCATGTATCTCCCTTGGTACGAAACACTTCGCGCATAAAGGAATCCAACAACTTCAGCTGAGTGAGCTTCTTGACAGTAAGCGGTTCGTCGGCTGGATTGATAGACTCCCACTCCTCGCGGATTGGAGGCAGATATTCATTCTGTTTCTGGACGAGGGTAACGAGAATCCAAGAGGCGGCAACCACTGTCTGGTGAATTGACGCGAAGACGACGCCGACACAGACAATGACGCAACGGAAAAAGCCCAGGAGCGCCGATATACCGCATTGTCCGTGGTAGTGCTTGGCAAGCAGCATGTCAAAAAGAGGGACGAACTCTCCATGACGTGCAGCCAGCCCACGTTCGAGGTGATCTTTTCTCGCTTTCCATAATGAAGGAACGACGCGGATGAAAATCCTTGGAATGATGGTGGAGAATATCGCCGTGAAGCCATTCACAACAAACCAAAGCGAAGGGAAATGGACCCATGCATGTGTGTTTTCATGCATACCCGTCATGCTGGCCATTGCGATGGCAACAGCCGCAAAGTGAGAAGCAGTGACGGACGAGGCATGTTGATGGCCAAGGATCATGACGACCATGGCATGCGCAACGGCCAATTGTATGCGGTAGACAAAGTCTGAGAGCTCAGTGAAGCCCTTGTCGCCAGCTCCAGAAGACACTTCATCTTGCATGCGATCAAAGTACTCGCGGAAGACTGGGAATATCTCATCAATGATGGAATTCATTCGAGGCTGTACATTCCTCTCAACCAGACTGTCGACGTCGTTGACAAAGGAACCGTCGTCAAAGACAGCCAGAAACCCCAAGTGAAGTTGGTCAAAGATGGCCTTTTCAAAGGTGAATTTGGTTGTATCCGTGAGAACTTCATGGGCATAGCGGTGATCAATGACATACTCTTTACGTCCATGCCTCGGGACGCAGACTACTGGACCATGCTGGTCCAATGCCTTGCTGTACGCTTCGTTGACATTGATAGACCTGCGAACCTCGGTGGGGATGTCAACCACTGGAGGAGAGGGAGCGTCAAGGGATGATTCAGACGTCAACTGCGGCTTTGGTGTAAACATTATGCAGAATGTTGAGACGACAAAGTCCGCAGAGCCTTGTGGAAGCAAGGAGCAGAAGCCTTCATTCTTATTGCTTTGTCTCGCAGCATAACGAGGCAAATTATATCCCCCCTCCCCCCTCCTCTGCATCCCAATCCGTCAATGCTGGGCCGTGTGATGCCTAGAATGAGTGAAACTTGTTTGCTTTGCTGAAAGCTTGGATGCAGCATGAATGGAAATACATTGCGGCCGCCCAATGATACTGCCCGCAGCCCAATTCCTCTGAAGCCGAGCCGTATGGTTGCATCGGCCTCCCTAGTGACGCACCTGCTGCACCATTTCCCTCTCATAGTGCATGCATGTATCAGCCATTGGTGATTGTCGACGTCGTACGAGTGCTACAGCGGGTAGGGCAGTATCATTCCCTTTGCATTCTCATCCTTTGATGACAACCATGTTAGCGACCCGCTCCCACGCTACCTCTGTATTTGTATGATGAGACGCATAGTAAATACCGGTAGATTACCCCACGTTTTTAACAGCTATTTAGCGCTGTAGTTTGATACTGTAGAGCAACCCTTGTCTATACTGCTTCCAAAGTCTCGTTTGGAGTGACTTTACTTGCACCGTCCGCCCATGTTGAACCGTGCATACATCGACCCCTCACATGTCTTGGTTGGAAATTCTGACCACTCAGATGTACACGTGTGCGTACTGTACAGTATGTAGGCTTCAGTATACACGAGTAGCCATGTATATAATGTGCTCGCTCCCTTTGGCCCGCATGCATTCCCTTCTAGCCATGGTCTCTGTCACTGAGGGCGTACAGAATGACACTGCGCGCGTTGCAGATGCTCAACAAAGGCGTCCATGAGCTGTTGCTATATTTGGAATATTGCTGCAACTCCCCCTCCCCCCTTTGAAAGTGACGAGCGGTAAAATAATCATCACACAGTGTTCAATTCAATCACCACTAGCTGTATGCAAGGTGGCGAGGCGCCAAGCCGTTAGATGAATGCACTCACAACCCTTAACCCAAAACGTGGAGCGATATGTCTCTCCAACAATATTGTACTCGACAGTTGAGAGGAATATATTTCTAATTGTTGCGTTTCTAGAGGTCTCGTTTAAAGTAGGACGCTTGCACCGTCCAATTGGTTGGTGATCAAGACGCCCTAGTAAAGTCAGATCAAATATACATCTTGTACGACTGGTTGGACACCACAACAAGTCCTATACATTGTCGAGAAATAACTTACTTCATTTCTCTTTAGCCATAACCATCTATTGATGAAACATTTAGCGAATATTTCCACATGGTTGTGCTGTGGCGTGAGCTGAACGCCAAAAAATACAAGCCCAAGTGAAGTTCACCAAGTAAAATGAGATACAAGCTTGATGCTCCCCAGTCGAGCGCGCTGGTGCCCAATCTGCCGCTAACAGCCAGCCCGTTTTAACTGTTAAAGTGCAAGTAACGCTTTCGGACAACTTTCTCGAGTCAGCGTAGTCATTATATTCATTCGCTAAATCAATCTCATTCAGTCCCTTTAGACCCCGGCAACACCATGTACACCGCCTCCAACAAATGAAACCCAAGCTTATAACAAATGCTCCTCTCCTTCTCCGGGCCCCAGATGATCATGCAGCTCTTCAACGTATCCAATATGATCTGTCTCGGCGGCACCACGCATCCGCTATTCTCCGACTCTGTCAATGGCGCATCAGCCCTCAGTAGATGCACATGCGTCGTCAGCGTCGCCGAGTAGAAATCCAACACAAACGCCCTGGCCACAAGATCAAGACGCATACCCGATTCGTGACAATACAAGTCGCGGTAGTGCATTAGCAGCGCAAGGGAACACTCTAGCGACGACCAGTACGACTCGGGAAACATGGCGGGTCCCTCGCTGTGCAGGGCGAATGGGCGCTGTAGCACCATTAGACATCGACGGAGGAAAATGTCCACGGTGATGCGTTGGACTTGATTGGTACACACGCGCTGTGCGTGGCCCATGAGTTCGCGTAGCTGCGCGTTGTAGCGCAGTACGTCTGGGTAGGAGACGTGCTCGCTCTTGGAGTTGATGTGGGCGACGACGTTGAGGACGGTGGGCAGCGATTGGTATAATACCATTTGGAGGCTGTCGGTGGGGCCCCAGTCGGGCATTTTGTCAAAATAACTACCGATTTCGTCGGAGCGGGTGATGGGCGGCATGCCGGTGACCATGGCGCCCTTGATGTCCATGTAGAGAATGGTGAGCCAGAGTTTGCGACGGGCGTCTTTCTCTTCGGGTCCGCGGGGAGCTTCGTCTGGTGAATCGCGGTCTTGCGGTAGGCCGTAGACAAAGGAGGCGCGGACGACGACGCCCATTAGCGTCCACCAAGAGTCACAGGCCCAGCAGGTAGGGTTGCATACTTGCTTGGCGACGACGGCTAGACAGAGTGCTTTAAGGGTTAGAAGTGTTGGTCGAAACATGAACTGTGTCTGCATCAGGCATGCTTCAGCTGCGAGGAAGAACTCTGTTGCGGCAGGTGGTTCGTCATTGGATGAGAAGCATCCCAGCCCTAATACCAGGAGGAATTGGCTCAGCCAGCATGGGCTGGTACTGTTGGGGTCGTCCCAGTATCTGTCTACTTCGTGCTTGAACATGTCCCGGTTGACAATGGGATTTACACAATCCAATAGCTCAAAGTACGTGTCAATGTATCCTTGGCAATTAGCTCGCTCGCTGGCAATCAGCCTCGTGACGGCATCGCGCGCGGCGTATTTTGTCGAGCCCGGTGTACCAAATGGGAAGTTGCCAGGCAAATCGAAGCTTGCCATGCACACATTCGTAGCGACATCTTCCAACGCAGCAGCAACCGGCGTCGAATCCATCGGTGTGAGCTGCGCAATCTTGGTCATGAGATCCCTCCAGTGACTAGATCCTCGAACTTTATGCTGCTCCTGCCACGTCGCCAAGACCGTCTTTCTATCGTCGGCATTGGTCGTCGTGGGGTCCGCAGAGGGTAACTTGCCGCCGTTAGAACTTTTGTTGTAAGTGTAGTAGCATTCTCTCCCGTTGCCACTGGATTTGCATCTTCCGCATGGGAGCTCCTTGTCGCATTTGACTTTGAGGCGATGGCAGCGCAGACAACTTAGACAGTTTCGCTTTCGTTTGCGCACGATCTTGTGATCGGTGGATGGGGTCACGACACCAGCGATGCTTCCCCGGCGTGGCTCATCACTCCCGGTAGTGGTTGTTGGAGAGATGAGGCCGTTGGTGGGGGAGACATTGGGGTCGGTTGGAGGATGTGTGACTGTGGATGGGGCGTTTGGGTCAGGGAAGATGCTGTTTTGGGGTTGTAGATATTGCTGGTTGTGGTATTGCTGGAGATTGTTTTGTGCGACAGCGGGCGCGGGTATGTAGTGGGCGGCTGCGGATGGCGGCAGGGCTGAGTTATGTGGTTGGGTTGCCATGTGTTGGTTGGCGGCAGCGCCGGAAATGGCTGTGCCGTTGACGTCGAAGCTGCAGCGGACGCCGGCGGAGCTGCATCTGGTGCAAGAGGGTTTAATAAGATCGCAGCGACGTTTGAAATGGCGACAGCGGTCGCATGTCTTGACTTCTCTCATGTGAGGCATCTGGACGTGGAGACCCGACTGTGAACGGGGACGTAAGTGTGCAGTGGTGTGCAGATTTATTATAGCGGGAAAGAAAAAAAAAGTGGTAGGTGCAACTGGATTGCTTGGATATTAGATCCTTGATAGACTGTTGAGATCTCTTGAATGTTTGGCGGTTGGTGGTTGGGCTTGAACAAGATGACCGGGTTGTGAGTGACAGTAAGATCTAGTAAGCAGATATGGCCATGATGATTGAGTACAATTCGAGTACAGGCCCGCGGAACATCCGGTTGGCTATAGCCAGACGACGTACGACAGCAGTTGCAGCAGCAATTTGTTTGAATGTTGATGAAAGTTGAAAAGTTGAAAGTTGAAAGATGAAGGCTGAAGCCAAGTATCGGTCGTAAGCGGACGACAAATTGGGATTAACCAGCGAAGACACAGGGACGAGCCTTGAAGCAGAGTCGGGGGAGGCGTCGGCCGACGGTATCGCCGACGTTGGACGTGCTGTGAGTGGACAATCTTCAGCGCCACGGACAGCGGAAGTGGCAGCGCCCTCCGTAATCTATATGTGCTGTACGCTACTACAGTGGCCCAGTGCAGCCGTAAGCAGTGGCCGTCAGCGAGGATCTGGACAACGGGGGAAAGGCGGGGCGTTCTGTTAGCGCACTTTACGTTTGTTTTACAGGGGGGAGTTGATGGGGCTGTGGAACTCCCAGGCACTTCCACGGAGTAACTCTGGTGCAGCCCGGCTGCTCTCGAGGGAGGGGGCCACCTCCAGCCTGCACTAAGCCCTTTGTCGTTTATTTGGACGAATCTGGCTGTGCTCCGTACATGGACATACTCCATCCAGAGTCTACTGTACTACTGTAATTAATCTGTCATGACTTTGGGGGGCTCTGGATTGAGGGCATCGATGATGCTGTCCAGAATTCATGGAGAACCCCACATCATGGGCATCACTCTACATGTACAGGGCAGTTACTGTCAACGCACTGCAGCTGTCGGGACGCTGTACATGCACCGTTGTTATTGCCGCACTACATTCCCTACACAGCAACCATCTACTCCGTATACTTTAATCATTCACGTCTTTCACCATTATTAAAAAAAAAATTATTAAAGACCAGAAAATATATCCAAGTCGTCGCTGTTAAGGTTTACCGCCTGAAACTAATGAAACGTTGTGGGTTTATTTTTAACCTTCTTCACCGTCGCGACAACCAATCCCCCATCAGCAGACCCTCCACCAAGTGCAGACTCCCACTCAGTGCCCTAACGGCAATCCGTGGCGTCACGAACCACTCCCCCTTCTACCAAGTCCCGAAGGATGCCATCCCACATCCCGTCCAACATGAATAATGCCAACTCAAAAACCCCAACCAGTAAGATATTCACCGATTGGCCCATCAAGTGCATTTTGAAATATACTGGTTCGAATAATTACCGATTTATTCCGTATTCCACCCTGTAATGTGTTGTGTCGTGAGGTTACATCCACGTGGTATCCTTGTCACGCTATATTCTAGGCATCCAAATTACTGAATCAACCACCCTGCTTGCCAGCCTCCCCCGGTCTCCTCTTCTCTGCTGCTCATACAATTTGCTCCTGCGTCTCCTCTTCTCTGCTCCTCTTCTCTGCTCCTCTTCTCTGCTTCTCAACCCCAGTATTTCTTCTCTTGGCTTGTGCGTATCCGCCCATACGTCAACATGCCAGCCCATACGTCAACAACCCGCCGTCGCCTCTGAAACATCCAGACCACCCTGCAGAGGCACTTGCACATCGCTCACTCAATCCGTTGGCTACAATATTGTCACGTACATTATGAAATTTTAATGTTGATTGATTAAAGACAGACTATTAACTAGATCTGCTATGTTCCAGAACCCAAGGGCTAGTCAGATCTAGACCTCCCGTCAAAGATACTCCCTACCACAAAATTCTACAACAAAAAACATCCTAAACTTACCATGTCCGTGCCATGTGCTCATGTCTCTCCTACGCTAAAACACGGCGTGGCATTTCGTCGATCCAGTCATAGCGCACTCTCTTCAACCAATATCACTCGCAGCAACTTGGGTTGGCATGCTTCCACCACATGGCTTCCATGCATTGACTATCACTGCTTTCTCATACCTGCTCCATCCCCGTCAACGCCACGATACCCGTCTGCAACAAGAGACATGCTCCGGTCTAGGCTGGTCCCGCTCTGCTCTCATTTCAAAGTCCGGACTTCGCTAGCTCAACTATTTGCTAATAAGCGAATCATACCAGCGGTCTCCTATGCCCCTGCCGCGACCTCTCTGGAGCCTCCTGTATCTCCGGGACTTTACATCGCCGGTGGTTTTCCTAGCATTCATACAAAACATGTAGCTCAAAGCATTTCACATTAGTCTTCCACACAGTTTCTTGCTAGAGCAGCTGAGGCAGCTGCCGTCTGTTGCGTCAGACCACCGCCGGTGGTCTATGTAACACCTAGACAACCATCGCACATCTCTGCATGTATCACATCTGAATTCATTCTGATTGGACACTGAATAAACTAGCTAAACTAGCCGCACCATGGCAGTCGGTTGACGATTTACCTCTTTTGGCAATAGTGTTGAGACCATTACGTCGAGACAGTGTTGAGACTTGATGTTGAAGCCACTGCTGCTAGCAGAGAAATGCGGGTTGAATCGACTTCTCTGTACGAATGTAAGATTTTGCAAACATCGTTTGCATCGTTTTCGAAATTATGCCTTTGCGCGGCACTCAGTAGTCACCTCCCCGACTGATGACCTCCTTCTTCGTCTCGCGCATCAGAATCGTCTATCACGTCAGTACTCATCGTCAAGTGCTGTCAAATGCTTACGTACATGTTCAAACTGTGCAGAATACGATCCCGGCACATCCATCATCGGTGCATAGTCCTCCAACACACCATTGTCAACGAGGCAATTCAACTACACCGCATTAGCATAGCCCTGTTTTCAACCCAGTCGGAATACCCACTCCTGCGACGTAGCGCTCCAGTCCCAGTCGACTGAGATAGCGTCTACAGAATACAATGGTGCTAAAGTTGTCCTTGATCGTCTTGTAGAGCTTATTTGCTGACGAGAGAGGCATGTGCACCCTGGCCGGTGGGTTGCGACGGAGTCCGTAGCCGTATACCCCCGGTGCGTCGCGAGTGTAGCCTCGGCCTGTGCTGCCGAAAGTCTCGATGGCGAAGATTTCTCCCTCTTCCATCTTAGTTTGATCAGCATTCTTGATAAAGGGTATCATTTTGCGGCCGTGGATCCGGTAGGATTGGATGTCGTGCCCGCAGAGGTTGCGGACGGGCTTGACAGGGTATGTCTTGCCGCGAATTTCGACCTCGTAGCTTTCCATGACTTCTTGGATGGCGGCGCTGACATCGCTGATGCGCACGTCGATTCCGGCCGTCTTAATCCCAGTGTTGGTCGAGTCCCTCACTGCAGCTAGTAGATTGTCGTATGTCGGGTCGAAGGCGAGGGTGAACGCGCTATCGACGATCCACCCGTTGATGTGCACGCCAAAATCGACCTTGACGACATCTTCGTGCTTAAGAACGATATCCTTCTGTCCCGGATTAGGCGTGTAGTGAGCAACGCAGTTATTCACCGATAAACCAGTTGGAAAACCCAAGCCAGACTTCAAGCCATCGCCTGGTTCCAGCCCGGCATTATCCAACAGTGCTCTCACGCCGTCCTCAATACCATTGACCACCTCTGTAAGAGTCTGGCCCGGCTTGATAGACTGCTGGGCCCATTTCCTCACTTGGCGATGCACCTCAGCCGCTTTGCGATAGTTGTTGAGGAACCCACTCTCGTCAAGGTCACGGCACAGCGCATGGCGCTCTTCGGCCGATTTAGCCCTTGGAGGTTTATAATTCAACAACTCTCCAACCGGATACTCGCCGGTGGGAAAGAGCTCGTGAAGTGGAACCCTAGGAGGCGATGACTGCTTCAACGCAGCCTTCTTCTTCTTGGACCTCTTACGCTTCTTCTTCTTGGTTACATCTGTGCTCGCGTCCTTCAACGCAGCTGCCGCATCGTCATCGTCGTCATCGTCTCCCCCCTCATCGTCTTCTTGTCCAGTAGACCCGTTTCCGATACATCCATCGCCGTCGCGGATGACATGGCAGCCGCGCTGTTCACCGCCAAAGTCCTGCTGGTGCTCCGGCTCATACTTGGGCGCTTCTTCTTGGGCTTCAGCGGGTGTGTCATCTTGGACGGGAAATAGCACTTACCATGCTGGCGGTAGTCATCGTCGTCGAACAAATCCTTGGAACCCATTGTGGCATGTTCGTAAAAGCAAGGATGGGATGATGTTTGGTGGAGATTTCTGTCAAGTTTGACAGGATGTGGTGGGGTTGGTTGTGCTGACACGGCCCTGGATCCAATAGCAATTTGGCCACGCCGTAATTGGGAACTAATCTCGTGCACCCTGCAATACAGTCATATCTAAAAGTGTTTTTGTTTTTGTTTTTTTCATATGTAATTATATGGGGCCGGTGGCTTTTACGGTGAGCTGTATCGAGGCTGTCATCAATATCGTCAGCAGTACTTTCTCACGGGCTGAGCCGAGAGCCATCGGAGGCGATAAATACGACCCAAGATCGGGTAAGCAGAGGTAATACCTTTCTACCTACACGAGATATGACTATTAGTTTAATTATCAGGGAGCTTTAGGCTGTTTCAGGTGCTTTAGTCGGAACTGAGATCCCCAACGTATTCGGGTCCAAATCACATTCACAATATTCGATGCTATCTGGCCTCAAAGATAATCTCACGTCACAAAGTGGAAACATATGGTCATACGCAAAGTAATATGCAAGCCTTTCTTATTCAATCTACGAGGCTGGTCTAAATCTATCGTGTTATCGGATATCATTAACTTACTGCAAAACTTTTCACAATCCGACTTCACAGTTTCTCGAACCCAACTCCCCTGATCCAGCCGATGTCATTGACGGCTCTTCTCACCAGAACCAGACGACGCCTTCTCTTCATCGCCGCTATATGTACCGGATGTAGAAGATTTGAAGTAGTGTCCAAACACACGGTCATCCAAATCACCCTTGTAGCTTGTATCCTTCTTCGCCTGCCGACGGTAGTAGACTCGCTTCGCCCACTTCCAGCTCTCAATGCCCAAGAAGAACAAAACCGCCTCGACAAACACAATACCCCACTCCCAGGAGATGGGGGCGTGCTTGAAGACAACAGTGTTGATGACGGGGATGTAGATGAGGGGGAACATGGTGACGAAGCCAGCAACAATAGCCCAGAAGAGGAACTTGTTGCGCCAGACATCAATCATCCATTGAGTAAAGTACTTTTTGGACTTGGGCTGCATGCGGAAGAACGAGCGGCGTAGGTTGATCATTTCCCAGGCGAGGAAAAGAGCGAACCAGGTTAGACAGGCAAAGGTGGTGGCACGAGCGCGGAAGACTACCTCGCAGCCTTCGTAATGTTCGTTACAGCTTTCGCCAATGTCGGCGGCGCCGTTGCCGAAGCCGTAGAGGACGAGAACGAAGGAAGAAAGGCACAGGGCGGACATCCAGAGACCATAGACGACCATGTCGACCAGTAGTTCGGGAGTGAAGACACCTTGCTTGAGCTGTGATTTTGTTAGTAAAGTATTTCAATCGAGTTGAGTAGAAGTAAAACGCACATTCTGAGGGGGACGCTGCATGATATCAGGAGCAGCGATTTCAAAACCGAGACCCATGTCAGGCATACCCGAGGTAATCATGATGATCCAAAGAATCTCAACAGGAGCAAGAGGAAAGACTGAAATTCCTCGTGCATCCTTGAAAGCAAGACCGATGAGTAGAGTACAAGCTTGGGCAATGTTTTCAGCCAAGACGTGCAGGATGAATTTCTGGATATTGTCAAACATGCGACGACCCTCTTCCACAGCATTGAGAATGGAAGCAAAGTTGTCATCTGTCAACACAATATCAGAAGCCTCCTTTGCAACGTCAGACCCAGCTTGACCCATAGCAATACCGACATCAGCTCGCTTCAGCGAAGGCGAGTCATTGACACCATCACCAGTCATAGCGACGAAGCACTTGCGGCGATGAAGGGCCTCAATCATGCGGACCTTGGTCTGGGGAGCGCAGCGCGCAACAACAAGCGGAAGGACGGGGAGTTGGTCGATTTCCTGATCAGTTAGTTTATCAAAGTCCGAAGCGGCCATGACCATGGAGCGGGCGACGTCAGAAGCAATTTCAGACATGCGATTGGGCAAGATGCCGACTTCTAGCGCAATGGCGCGAGCCGTCTCCGGATGGTCACCAGTGAGCATGTGGACGCTGACACCGGCTTCGTGGCACTTTCGGACAGAGGGGGCAGACTCGGGACGAGGGGGATCGTAGAGACCGATGAGGCCGCGGAAGACGAGGTCCTGCTCGAACTCGCCGCGCTCCAACTCGGCCTCGTTATGCTCGACGCGGCGGATGTCGGTGCGGGAGGCGAGAGCAAGCACACGCAGACCCAGACGGGCCATGGCTTCCATGTTGCGGAGAACTTCTTCCTTGACCTCTTCGGGGAATTCCTTGATCTCGTCGCCGACGGCATACTGGGGGCACGAAGTGAGCACACGCTCGACAGCGCCCTTGGTGAAGAGCCATTGTTTCTTGGATTCCTTGTGTTCGAAAATCACAGACATCTTCTTGACGTCGGAGTCGAAGGGGAATTCAGCAATGTCACGCCATTCAGCAGAGTCACCATGGGACAGACGGAGACGGTTCCAGTTGAAGCGGGAGGCGAAGACCTGGATCGCAATCTCGGTAGGGTCACCGCGGCCACGCCACTCACCCTCGACTTGGGACACGGAGGCCAAGTTGGCAAGCGACGCAACATTGAGGTAGTCACGGAGGGTGTTATCCTTGTTGACCGTTTCCTCGGCGTTGATGGAATCGCCTTCAGAGCCATCAGCCTGGAAATCAATATCCTTGGGCTGGGCCTCATTGAATCCCAAGTCGCCCACGGTGGGGTTGAAGGGTTCGTTGGTAGAGCCGACGGAGTAGGTACCACGACCGGGGATCCAGGCTTTCTTGACAATCATGTTACCCTGGGTAAGGGTACCAGTCTTGTCAGAGCAGATATCTATTGGAAAGTTAAGCTGTTGAACGGGGATTGAGGGGATATGATACGCTTACTAGAAACCCCTCCGAGAGCTTCGAGACTCTTGAGGTTGCGCACAATGACGTGGCGCTGGACCATGCGCTTGGTGCCTGCGGCCATGGTGATGGTTAACACGACAATGAGAGATGCGGGAATCATGGAGAGACCGGTGGCGACGGCGTAGATGATAACTTCCTGGCGGGTGTCGAACTTGTTGGCGGCGAGGACGATGATGGCGCAGACGATGGCGGTGCCGAGAAGGAGAAGGGCAAGCTTTGAAAGCTTCTTCTGAAGAGGAGTGCCAACGTTGACGCCGAGGAAACGACCGACGGCGTCGGAGAAGGTGAGAGTCCATGCTTCGATCCAGCGGCCCAGGTTGGTGGTACCGTCTTCCTTGCGCTTGGGTTCGCGGCGACGAGAAGACTTGCCGCGGAGAGCTGCGGCAATCTGACCAATTTCGGTGTACATTCCAGTAGCGAAGACGATACCGCGAGCGCGGCCCTTGGTTACAGTAGAAGAGCTGTAGGCGACGTTGAGACGGTCACCGGGACCGGTGTCGTCGGGGAACGTGCCATCGGTCTCTTTGCGGACAGGAAGCGATTCACCAGTGAGGAGAGCTTCGTTTGTCTCGAAATTGACGGCTTCAATCAAACGTATATCAGCAGGAATGGTGTCACCAGTCTTGAGCTCGACAATATCTCCGGGAACGATTTCAGCAGTAACAACAGTCTGGTTGGTGCCGTTGCGAATAGCCTGGGCGGTAGGGGAGCTAAGAGAACGGAGGGAATCCATAGTCTTTGCAGCCTTGAATTCCTGCATGAAGCCAACGATGATGTTGAGAGCAATGACAGCAGTAACAACACCGCCTTCAATCCAGGACTTGATGCCGAAAGAAGCAGCCATGGCGAGGATAAGAACCAGAGTTAAGGCATTGGCTATCTGACCAATAAGAATCTTGACGGGCTGGACGCCCTTTTGCTCGCCGAATTCATTGCGGCCGTGTTCCTCGAGACGCTTCTTGGCCTCATCAGGAGAGAGACCGACCTCGACATTGGCGCCGAGCTGGTCTGTGACGGCCTGGATGTCGAGAGCGTGGGCGGGAGCCGTCATGGGTTTGTTGGACTGCCCAGAGACATGTTGCTCGACGGGGTCCTCACCTTTGTCAGGCATGCTGACGGTATTGATTTATGATGTTACAAACAAACAACAAACGACGATGGGTAGGTAGGTGGTGTATGTATGCTTGACGTAATGACAATTGACTGCTACAAAGAGTGAATAGCAGCGAGGCTGGGATAAGTAGTAACCAGCAAAGAGAAAGCAAGATGAAGAATTGATTGAGAGGAAGAAAAGAAATCTAGATTCAAGTGGAGGGGGGCGTAACAAGCTTAAGAAGGTTTAAGATGTGGACGAAATCTGGAGACGTGGATTGGATGTTGACAAGGTACATGCATGACGGGGAACAAGCTGGGCGAACAAAGTTAGGTTAACCGAATTTGACAAGAACAGCTATTAGGTAGAGCAGATGTGATAAAAACATTGGCGGGGGGGAAGAAACGAGTAAGGCAATGCAGAGTCTTGCAAAGTCTTGCTAGAGCATTTGCTAAAGTCTTGGGCAACGGTCTTGGCGTAGTCCACCTATTCGGGGCACAGTGCGAGGCATTAGTGACACAAACCTTGTTTCTTGACTGACGGGAAAAAAATAATGCATGATAATTTTTGATGCTATTTGCAGCGTGGGAGTCCAAAATATCTCTAGAGACGAAAGCGATACGGAGTAATATTTTTTTTTTAAAAGGAGCCGGCGATGGGAGAGCAGAGTTTGAGATCTGAATCTCGGGGTTGGTGGGAGTGGCTCCTCGGGTGGTCATGTCACAGCTTGATTTAAGCTTGTTTTGGCGTGGCGTCCTAGTGTGATTAGTGAAACGGTAGATATTGGCAATAGCGATGAATATATGCAGGAAGACCAAAAAAAAAGAGTAGAAGAGCCAGGATGATTAATGCCGATTGATTGAAGGGTTTTCTCAGTTTTGGAAGAATTTACTTGTATTTTTGTTTAGTCGCTGGTGCACTGGGGGCGTTGTATGGTTCATGACCTGCATGTCGCCATCGTACGACGCAAGCGTCTGCAGAATTCAGCCTCGAAAAAAGAACTACACACCACGCTGAACAACTATTTAAAAAGTCGTTGCAGACATCCGATGATGCTTGTGAAGCATGTCTGAATTTCCTGCATTTTTAAAACATGCGTGAGAGAGTATAAAGCGACTGACGTAAGGACAGTGCGAAGAGTGCGCCTAGACTGTACGGTCAAGTCTTGGCTGGCATTAATTATTATGGAACCTTCTCCATCGTTTTGCTCTGCCAAGAGATTAAGCTTTGAGGCTATGCCATTTCTTTCTCTCTCTTTTGTGCTGTCTCCGGACAATTCCTGACATCACATTGATTGCACCATCATACTCTTTTCTCTTCTATGCTGTTCTGCATCCCGCATGGCCTAGCGTACAACGTTTCTCATTGATTGCCTCCCCACGGCCCAACTCTCCATGCCCATGTACGCCATTCCCATATTCCACACTCTAGTCTTGCCAGGAGTTTCCCCGAGTTGTTCTGGTTTATGAAAAATGTATTCCGGTGGATTAATAACTTCAGCAGCCACTTCTTGGCAGCTTGCCACCATTTCCATTGTCTCCCCACGTGCCATCCAGTAAGGCCGTCAATGGCCGTTGCACTCCCGAAACTCTGCTCGTCTCTTACCAGAAACCAGTCGCGTGCGGTCATGTCCGATCTCGACTCTGCGTGGACATACTGTACCTGCTCATCAGCTATCTACACCTCAGCCCATTACGTGCTCAGCCTACTCCAACAGTGCCTTGTTGGCTCGTGTCTCATGCTCGTGTCTCATGCTCGTGTCTGCCCGTTGGTCTTGGCATTGCTCGTGGCCAAGGTTTCTAGAATCTCTCCAGCTCCTTGCCCCATTCCTTGACCCTTTCAAACATAAGACGACGCCATCTATCAATAAAAGCAATCACACCAGTCAGGGCCATTTCGCCAATTCGTGCATCTAAGCTGATGTCGTGTTGGCTTCCATTGTTACCCTGCACAATACACCGAACCAATCATGAGCACATCACAACGGCCCTCGCGTTTCATTACACAATCAATTACGCGGCTCAATTATTCCATGCTCTTTTCAAACCCTCCTGTCCTCCGCGGAGCACCCCGTACATCACTGATAAACCGCGCTCAACCTCATCGCTGTCAATTGAAATTGACCCTTGGTCGTTGAAACAAACGGCCTCCGGCTCTCCTTTCAAGGAGGAAGCCCAAGGCAGCTATATTGCCCACCCGCGCTGCTTCGGGGGCCTAATACCGCAAACGGAGACTCATTTTGATCCTCTATAGATGCACCATTGTCCACAAGAAGCTGCAGTACTTCACCATCCGCTTTTGCTAAGGCCTTCCTTATAACACCTCTCCCACGAGTGGGGTCGCGGGACACAATGGCGCCGAGCTCAATCAAAAACTTTGCGGGTTTTCGGCGGAAATCACAAACCGTCAGAGGCGTCTCTGCTCGTTGGTTGAGAGCGTTAATATCCGCTCCGCTGCTTCCCTCCCCAGGCACGTATGTTATCGGACGATGATAGCCCTCATTGCAGACTTGATTGACTTTAGCGCCAGCTGCTATTGACCTTTTTGCCACCTCTTCTACGCCATATTCGGCAGCCCAGGAAAATTCTGATCCGTTGTTATGCTGCACATCACGTTGAAAGAGATATGGACGAAGGAGCGAGTAGAAGTACTTGTTTGTGCGACACCAAGCGCTGATGTTGGCGCATTTGCCGCAGCGATGAGGAAATGAATCTCTGGCAGAAATGACTGAAAATGCATTTTCCTAATCTTCAAGAAGCCTTTCCCTTTGGCTGTTGCCCAATGAGCAAATACTCTCTAGCACCACTCCTTGGGGCTACAGAGAGTTACGACTCTGGCCAGAGCGAGGCGAGGCTGTACCCAAGCTAATCTGGCTGCAGCCACGGCGGTGCGCCTCGCCGCAGTGCTGAGAACACGGGAAGGGCTTGCTTTTCACATTTCAGAGTCCATAAACAATTTCCAAGATTTCCAACATGCCTTGAACATATGATGCAAAATGTTGGCAAGAGGCTCGAGGGAAGATAAAAAGTCAAAGCACGCCAAACTTGTAAGAAATAGAGGTGATTATGCTGCACTCTAGAGGAACGCAGACATCGCACTTTCTCAAGCAAAAGCTGTATCCAGAGTGAAGCCAAAGCCATATATTCAAATGCAAAAACACTAGCCTCACTTCATTAACCCGACATTCTCCTTTTTAATCCAGACTCCCGAACCGCTGATGTCCCACATCTGCCACGACTCATCAAACTAACCCTCTTCAAATGCTCTCAAGTTCCTCGCTGCATAGGCCAAGAATAGTCATGACGTATCCGACGTCGGGACAGGTCTGCTCCTGAGGTTCAATGCAGTTATGCAAAACTGATGATGCTTCCTCCGAGCCCAGGTCGACGACGGCGTCGAGGTGAAGGGCATTGTCGCACTCGCTACAAGAAAGAGTCTCGTAGAATTCTTTCTCATTGTGGAGAAAGGCCGTTTGCTGTAAAAGATGCTGTAGCTCGCTGGAAAGCGATTCAAAATCGGAGGTGTAAGTAGCAGAAGCCATTGCGACTGGGATGGCAGGTGCAGTTGCACAGACGGACAGAGCGTATTGAACGGTCGTTCAGCGGTCTGTATACAATTTATGCAAAAAAAAACAATTTATGCAAGAAAAACAACTTCAGCTGCCCAGTAAGTTTAACAGTAGTTTGGCGTATGGCTGGCTTTTATATGAATCTGGGAGGAATAGACTCAAACTTTGTAATATACTTCGTCACTTTAGCTTTTTGACATTTAACAAAAATCTGAGAGGACGGTATAGCGTACCGGAATACCAATGAGAGAATACTGAAATACAAGAGGGACAACATGGAGAAGGGAAGCGTCAGGCTAATATTAGGGCAACATTGTTTATGACAGAAAGCAAAGAGATCCAAGCTACTAATGTCTGATATAATCCTCATATATCCGCATATGGGCTGGGAAATCAGACTTACGTACACGGCACAACATAGTATTGGATCGCTTTAGTCACTTGGGCTCCTAGAGTAAACTATCTTGAAATGCAAATTTAATCCTTTCCTACATTAATTTACAAAAGTATCCCCAAAACAGTTGTTGCTCCATTCTGCTCGAAATGAGCCTTCCATGACAGACAATTCCTGAGTTTCCCCCTATCCGATTTGACTTGTTGCAGTAGCTCCGGTATCATACATACATGGGATAATCATGATCCTGAATCCATGTCTTGTTTGTAAACATACATCTCCACCTATAAGATCTCTTGGATGCCAGCGTTCCCAATTCCTGGGGCGTATTGCCCATACGGCACCTCACGTCTTCCTTAGCACCATGAGCAATAAGGGGTTGCTTTATCTCCCTGTTGTGCTTTAAGGAAGCCAACGTGTTTGCACGCCGTGTTTATACAGCTCAAGTTTGAATACGTCGTAAAAGCGTTTGTTGACTAAATTGAGAGCTTTGAGGTCGCGCGGCCTGTCAAAATTGCGCCTGATCATAAGGAGAATCTCGGTGGAACACTTTTGGAAAGACATCGCGAGGGAATGGCGGGCGTAGTCGTCCTGGCAAAGTACCAGCCACTGTGCTTCTTTCTTGTGGTGCTCCAAAGAAACATCAAAGACATGAAGGAAGGCTCAAATAAGTAAAGAAGTCCATTGTTGGAGAGAAAACTTACGCCTAAAGGGCAGAGCAAACGGCGGACAAGCGCCAGCTGGCAGACGCTCCTTCGGGTACACGAGCCACCGAAGAACGAGTTGTGTGTTTATTGACTAAATAAACCAATGACAAATACAGTTGGCTGGGCTGAAGTAAACTGAACAATGTTGTGGTTTATCGTATATTTGATCCTTTATCCCCCGTCTGCCTTATGCATGACATGCCATCACATCAAATAGCCTTTGCTAGTGCTGGCCCAACCTTGGCCACGCGACTCGCTATCAAGAAGATGCTCGAAGCAAACAGCAGCGCTCCACACCACGAAATCAGTCCAACCCAATTCTTATTATCTCCAACAATAGCACCCGCGATGGGATTGCTAATGAGAACTCCAAAACCCACCGTGCCCAGCGTCATGCCTATCCTGATACCAATCTTGCTCTTATCGTCGGACAAGCTCACGATGCCCGCCGCAGGTAGCCCCATGAATGCGCCAGAAAAGAAGCCATATATGATGCTGAAGATGACCAGCCCAGCAGTAGAGTGGATTGCGATGAGGCAAAATGTAAGAATGGCGCCAAATAACGCCACAGAAATCTGAACGTTAATCGAGCCGATCTTGTCGGCGTAGTAGCCTGGGATGATGCGCCCAGGGAGCGAACTGACGTTGATAATAACGAGAAGATAATTCGCCAGGTTTGAAGACACGTCGGTGCGGTCGAGGGCAAACAGTTGAATGTAGTAGAAGACGATGTAGAACCCCATGAAGCCGAATGTGAGACCTGCGTTGAGGAGGAGGTAGGGCACGTCGCGGAACGCGCTTTTGTCGACAAGACTTCTGTCGAGACGTGGAGGAGCTTTAGATTTCATTATTAGAGCTGGTATTACGGATGTGGCGAGGAGGATAAACCCAAGAATGCGACATGTCCACCCAAAGCCAACTTCGGGCAGGAGTCGAGCGAATGCGATGGGGAAGATGACGCCTCCTGTGCAATCAAACACCATCAGTAAATGAAAACAGGTAGAGCGGTCGAGGGCCACAGATGGCGTATATAAATGCCACTAGAACTTACCGATGGCGCTTCCCGCAGACGACGTGCCCATGGCCAAGGCAGTGCTGGCATGGAAATACTGCGACACAACCGCGGGAGCAGGCAAATACAGACAGCCAAAGCCCAATCCCACCATGATGGCTTGCGTTATAAATACCTGCCAATACTGCGACGTAGCACTGACAAGAAACATGCCCGCGACGACGAAGCCACCTCCTCCCCAAAGTAGCGATTTAAGATGGCCAGCGTCGAAGAGTGCACCGGCTGCGACGGAGATGATAAACATGAGGAACGCCTGCGTGGAACCAATCCAGGCAATTTGGGACGAGGAGTGGTGTTTGAGCAGTTCGAGCTGGTAGTATGTTTGGAAAGCGCCGTAGGAATTCATCATGCCCCTGCGACCAACAATTAGCACGGCTTGCAACAGCGCGCTCCTTGACTTCGCGCCGCGGATTCTATAAGTTGTTTTTTCAACCTACCAAGTATTCAAATTGAGGCAGAATGCGCCTACAACCTGCATCCAGGCAAACAAGTCTTCCTTTGGCGGCAGGGACTCGGACGCTGGCTCTGGTACCGCATGCGCCGTAGCTCCATTTTCCAGCGCATTGGAGCTGCTCTCTGCGCCGGGCAACACGGCATTTCCCAGTGCCTCGTGAGGCTTTTCAGAAGCCATTTCTGCGATTCTAATATATGCGACAGCTGGAAACTTCCCACCGTGGTGGCCGTGGTCGCCAATAGGCTGATATGTTTGGGATGCAACGAGCCAACACGCCAACCGATCGGGTGAATGTGACGAGTCCGAAGAAGCTGGTGCTGACAACAGCGGGGAAAACACTTTAGGCGGGGGCGATCCGAGATGGGCTTGCGCCCGTTTCCAGTGGGTTCAGTGGATGTAGCGGTGGAATCCCAGTGGAGAATGGGGTTAATTAAAGGCTGCTGGACCGCTGTTGGATTTGCTGCTGAGCCCCGGAATCCGAATAAGGCTCTGGGGAGGCGCTGCGTGAGACTCCACCGAGTTTATGGGCAGTCAATGTACTGATTAAATGTGACTCCGCTGAGTTGTGAACAACGTAGCATGTACTGATCAAATGGCGCACAAATTACAATTTATTCAGTCCATCTCATTGTTGCCAATTTCTCCAAATTAATTAAACGATGCACCGGTACTCTATCATCGGGCGAAATTGGATGGTAGGACTGCCCAATGTTTGCTGGGCATTCTAGCATCAGTGGTCGCCACCTCAATTCCCGCTATCGACACACCCCCCAATCCCCGACTTCTTGCTTGTCCCCTGCCCATATGCATATTCCTTACGCTATGAGAACCATCCCCTCATGCCGTCTGTTTCGTTATCGGTCATGTTTGTCCAGAATGCTACCCTTCGCTGACCAGCGCTTCCCTAGTCCATTGCACAACCACCAACCCGACCTGTTCTCGTGTTCTCGCATTCACTGACCAACGCCACTTGTCTCTCGGGGCATCTTGATCCATCTTGATCGACGTTACTAGTGTCCGTAAAAATAGGCCCAGCAGTTGGTGGTGTCTCTTAGTTTACCGCACGGACAAAGTATCATGTATTCATACCCTCCTTGGAGGGATTGGTCAGACCTGCAATTCCCCAGAAGACAAGACCTTCATCGCCAAAAGGAAAGCACTTCAATGAAGTCCTTTTCGGGCTCTTCAGGGATTACCTGCAGTGCGTCAGCAGCTACCCATCCTCTTGCGCCCCAATACGACGCTAGTCGGCTGGGCAGAGTTAATGTAGGGGGTGCCGAGGGGAGTAAAAAAGGCAACGCTGGTGATTCATCATAGTAAGGAACGGCGGTTGACGAATTAGGAACGACACTGTACTGTATTACAACCGAGAGGCAGGGAAGCGATTGACCACTCCCGTCGACTATCTATTTGTCGCACACACCACAACTTGCTACTAGTCTCTTCAGCTGCAGGCGTCTTTTAAGTCTACTGCCACATCAAGCAAGGCGCTACTGAGCACCTTGCGTCGTCGTGGGCCACAGCACCCTCCCATCTGGGCACGACTTGAAGCGCTCAATCATTGGGCCAGGCACCTCGTCTTCATGCTTGAAGCACGCCGTTCGCTCAGTTGCCCACTGCTCCAGTTTCTTCCAGTCTCGGCACATCCTAACTTGGCCACTACCTGTTCCAGGGGGGTTTTGAAAACCTGCGTACCTCGGTGTGTCATCGGCATTGCACACAACACCCTGACGTAGCTGGTCTAGACAGTGCAGCGCATGGCTGAGTGCAATGTGCTGCGGCTGCTTCAGCTCAGTGTACATGACGTATCGAAAAAGCGTTCGCTAAAATTGACATCTAGGTCAGTAATCGGCCTTGCCACTGCGAAGCGTACGTAATGCCTACCAAACAATGTAGATCGTGGAATCCTTGTAGCAAGTAAACGCCCTTGTCTTCGTCCCAAGGAAATCGAAGAGCGTGTGGTAGCTTGGTCTGCTTGACGTAGTCTTCAGGCAGAGCCACTACACCTGGGTCGCCGCTGAGCTCTTCCCAGAGAGCCGTGACTTGTGTCAAATTATCGCCTGTGAACTCGGTTGCTGGATAGATTTGAATCGGAACATCTCGTTTCAAGCCAGCTTATATAGTTAGAAAATACGTACAAGTCGACGCTGGAAATAGAGCCTTACCATGTGTTGACGGGCAATCGCCTTCTTGTAGACTAGACTTGGAAACTTGCTCAGGGTTGAACTTGAGAATGAATGCAATATTGGCAATGAGCGACATTGCAAGTAAAATCAAAGATATGAGCATTCCCCAGATGAAAAAGGAGGATCGGTGCTTCCTTTGGCGCTGCAAGGGCATGTTCAACGTTTCTTTGCTTTCGTCGCTCCATCGGTCGGACGAGTCTCTATGTAGAGGCTCATATTCGGTCTTGTCTTTCATTTCCATATAGAGTGATAAAAATAATAATAGTAAAAGTCTAACTCAGAATTCCAACAGAAAAGCCTATGTTGTTATTGTTTCATTAAGAATCAAATACTGGTGAGGATGCTGAAGTGATGGTGTAGGAGGCAAGCAGGGCACACACCGCACAGCCCGAGATAAATGTCAGTATATCAATAAAATGGAGTATTAACGGACTGAAATCACCGAGAAACAAAACTTTAGATGCGAGTTAAAATGTTTGAAATAATTCACAATTTATAATACGAGGTGTGAGGATTTAAACAGTTGTGCGAAAATATATCTTTTACTAGGTAGCTACAGAGCAGTCACAACAGAAATAAGGACCAACCCAGCATTGCCTCTATCTATCCTCGCAATTATTTACTCAGCATCGACCCAAGATTGGTCAACCTCAGCAGGATAAACGACTGCCTCGTCAGAGTCCTGGGCTGTTAAGGTGTTAGTGTTTTACATGCTCCTTGCAAGACAAGCACTCACATCGCTTCTCGGCATCAACCCAAGATTGGTCAACTTCGGCAGGGTAGACTACTGCTTCATCAGAGTCAACTAAAATGATACAGTTAGCAATTTAGAGTATACGCTTATATGGGAGCCAGACATACCGGCTCGCTTCTCCGCGTCCACCCAGGACTGGTCGACCTCGGCGGGATACACGACCGCCTCGTCCGAATCAACTGTAAAACAAACAATTCAGCCTTCATTCATTCATCATCACGGTGATTTCTACTTACCGGCTCGTTTTTCAGCGTCAACCCAGGACTGGTCGACTTCCGCAGGGTAAACCACTGCTTCGTCAGAGTCGACATCTATACCAAGATTAGTACACCAAGCACAGCGACTTTCGAAGTCATCCCAATTAACTCACCTCTGGCAAGCTTCGCTGGAATAGCTACAGCCATGGCAGTGCCAATAAACGCAAAAAGGTAAGTAGCTCTCATCTTGAGATTGTTCAATGTTACAGTGAATTGTCGTCTGGAGGTTGAGGTGAAGAGGCACAGTCACTTTGCAGAAATATCTTTGTTAAGTTACTGCTGCAGCTGAGAGCCTGATATGGTGCTCACTTACTGCGCAATACATTGATCCGCATAAATCAACCCATCCTGTACCTTGCTCACCCCCTCACTTTTCTTTCCCCCTCGATCATCATCGAGCTACCCCTCTACGGAAGTTTATGTGTGCATGCCGTCTATGACTCTAACTGCGTCTACGATGCTGACCACCCTTCATCATGATCAGCAGACTCACCATTCAGGCCAATGTGACAAAGGAATGTCTTCCGATGGCCTCAACGTTCGCAGCAAAGAATCCCTTCAGGCTTACCTAGGCTCCCCACCTAATGTGACGCGGTGATTCGGGCACGCAAAAAGAACCCCAGGGTACGTGATGTATCGCCTATCTGTGGGGAGTGAACACGTCGACAAGTTTTATTCCCTAGCGACACGGGTAAGCGTGCTCCGAATCCATTACGCTGAAGTCTACCAAGTTCAGTAAGTCGGTGCGATCTGCAGGGCACACAGTTCGGGTGACTAGCTTTAAGATCGTCCGTAAGCCACAGACTGTCGCATCGGTTATGGAGAAACCAGCCTTATTGGCGCAATGGGGGCGACCTCGGCTGCTCTTGATGCTTACATGGTGTGTACCACTTTCTCAGCTCGCACCACAACGACAGGTAGATTATCAGTCATTGTTATTTGGAAAAGCATCCTTTGAGGTTGTTTTCCCTCTCCTCTTTTATCATTACTATATGTAAATATAAGGCTAATTCGCTTAGTGGTGGTGAGATGTCTGCATGAACCCTCGCAAGTTGCTGACGCGGTGATCTTCTGCCCAGTCGACGACTTTTTGGTAGTCTCGACACACCCGGCGGTTGTTCCATCCAGTAACGCCGCCAAGGTCTGGGTCAACTGGTTCGAGGGACGCATCGCTCGCGCACAATAGGCTCTGCCGGAGATAGTCGAAGCAGTGACGCATGTGCGCGAAATCCTTTGATTTGTCTTGCGAATCGTCAAATTTCTTGTAGTAGTTACCATGAATAGACCACTGCGGGGGGAGTCAGCCACTGATACGACTTGCAGGTTCAGGTAATAAGGTGCTAAGACATGGTGCGCTGCGTGACAGTGGACACAGCAGGGAAACAACTCACAAGGCAGTGGAGCTGGTGCACCACAGACAGGGTGTAGAGATTGTTACTCTTGCGCGGGAATCGTACTGTCCCTTGACCGACTGCGTGCAAAAATGTTTGAGTTAGCTGGTCGTTTGCTCAGCCTGAGGGGGTGTGCATTGGGAGTTAGCGCTTACGGGGTATGATCGACTCCCAGGCTTCAGATGTGCCTTTGCTATCAGGACTTGCGCCAAAGGTCCGGTTGTACTTGAAAGGTTTCTCGATGACGTCTAGTGGGATGTCTGGTTTGGGCTTGAATGCCGGTGGTTGTTGAAGGCTCGTTGCGCAGGATGCTTGCGGTGCCAGGACGAAGACGCCGACTAATGAGCCAAGGCCAAAGGCGACGACTGCGACGCAGCAGGGTATGAGCCAGGATAACCTTGAATATTGCGATACATGTCGTGCTTTGGCATCCGTATCGTCTGCAACCAAGCGGTATTTAAAACTGTCCCTCGTGAATAATGGCATGGTGCTTTGATGTGCGTCTTGGGGAGTGAGGTGCTGTTGAGCTTCGGGTCTGGGTGAACATAAGTAATGTGACGAAAATAAATGCAGCAAGGATAGCATTATGACTGCATACATAGCCGCACATCATCATGATTTTCGGGTCGTTGCGTACACCCCCCCTTCCCTGAGTGGCAACCCTTTCGCCAAATCGTCTGCTCGGTTGTTTGTTAAGCTTGCGCGAATGTTGTGCGCTTCCATCTTTGCCTCTGCAACCTTTTGTACAGAGAAGAACGAAATGATTAAATCAGACAAGTCAGGTCGAAGCAGTACAGAGTCTGGCTCAGACGAATCTCGAGAGCGTCTGCTAGACAGCGACAGCGAAAATGGCAACCTTGCGCCATTCAGAAACTCTCGCAGGAAAGGCTGCAACATTCCCTGTTGGGGACATTTAGTGCTATTCTTATTGTATACGTCAGGGTATCTGATACTGGTATTCTACGGACGCCCTAACCTCCAACACGAAAAGCATCTTCCCTGTAAGTGCGGCCTGCAACTCACTCGCCGTATAGTTTCTAACACGGCGAAGTACCTTCACGCGAGGGCATTGTTTGGGAAGAAAGGAAATTCCCCACTGCAATTGTCGACAATCCATTTACTGGAAACCCGCGTGAAGAACTAGATGAGGCTTGGCATCAACTACTGAAAAGTGAGTGGAAGGCCCATTGGCAAGAGTCTAGCTAACATGGGCAGATGACAACATTAGGGTTCCTAAGGACTACCTGGATGAAAAGGGTCTACATTCGGTATATACTAAGGACGGACAAGATGGAATCGCCTCTCTCAGCGTCTACCACTCCCTGCACTGCTTGGTAAGTCCATGTCAGTTTGATACGGGCATGAAGACTAACGCAGCACAGAAAAAAGTCAAGCGTATGCTCTTCAAGGAGCATTACCACAAGGATAAAACTGGCGATGCAATGGCCCGTGAAGAAAAACATGTCGGTAAGTCTTGATTGTGAATGACTAAATTGGTGATTATCTTCTCACAGCAACAGATCACTGTGTTGAATACATCCGAGAAGCACTCATGTGTCAGCCCGACCTGTCAATGGTCACGTTCCGCTGGATCAATAACACAGCCCAGCACGAAGACAAGTCCGGTTTCTGGCCGACCAATTTCGACGTGGACATGCACAAGTGCGCCAACTGGGAGGCGCTGGATTCGTGGGCTGCACAGAGGAGCTTTAATCTCTTTGAGGTGGACAAACTGGATCGGCCAATGCCAGAATAAACTGTATGATTCAATTGCTTTCTATTTCTATTTCTATCTCCAATGGTATAAAATAGGGCTATTCAACTGTATTTATGCCTTCAAGACTGCTTCGACAATACCATCGGCGTCTTCTTGCAGCGGTGCCCAGAACTTGATGACTTCAAAGCCAGCTTTCTCCAATAACTCCTTCCACTGGGTCTCTGTTCTCTCCATGCCAGCATTGAAAGCCATCATGGTCATGTCCAGCATGGCGTGGAAAGTAGAGGCGTCTTTTTCGGGAATGATCATCTCGTGCAGTAGCAGCTTGGAATAGCCTGGTGTCATGGACTTCTTGAGGGGCTCCAAGATTTCGAAGCACTTTTCATCGGACCAGTCATGTAAGATGTGGTGATAGAAGTATGCCCTTGCTCCTATACGTAGTTAGTAGATATATTTACTTGCCAAGGTCATATATGAAACTTGCCTTTGACTGGTTGCTCAGTAAAGAAGTCATAAGTCATCACCTCGACCGCCGGGTCAATAGTGCCGTGAACACTGTCCGTCACAGACGACAAATCTTGAAGCACCAATCTGCCCTTTCCGGGGTACTTTTCATGGAAAGCTAAGAGATCATGTCCCTTGCCTGCACCAATGTCAACCAGCAAAGCTGTTTGATCATTCGCACCTTGAAGCAGCTGCTGCTCGACTGGGTACCAGTCTACCCAGTAGTTTCTTGCTCCCATGGTGTTGCCCATAAAGAGGTTGAAGTCTTTGAGTACGTGGGGGATGGAGCTGAAGAGTTCAAAAGTAGTCATTTTTGTCTGGAAAGCGAATTGCATGAGACCGTCACGGGGGTCGGTTGGACACTTGTACCCATACTCTTTGAGGTATTTGGGTGCCTTTTGGGCAGCCCCAACAATCATTTCGCCGCTGGATACAAGTTAGGACTTCTGAAAATATAGCAAATGGTCATGGAAATAGGGGAAGCGCACATCATTCGGTGTCCTGCGGCAATTTCTTCGGTGGCCATTGCGTGCGTGACGGGAGTTGGTTCCCATTGTCGCTCGCCTGCTTCTCTGACGACGCCGACTGAAGCCAAAGGACGCAGCGTGCGAACTGGACAGAAAATTAGCACATTGACCCTATTTTCAATATTGTCAGAGAAGAAAGACTCACTGATCAAAAGTTCCTCTCCATCGGATTTAGCAGCTAGTTGTTTCGAGCTGATAGGGCCATTATTATCAGCGATGAGCTTGAACAATCCCATCCCGACAGCGATTCGCGCGGCCACAGTAATAAATGGCTACCAAATGTTAGTCTTCACAATGACTGGACAAACTCCATTCAGTCAATACCGCAAATGCCAATTCTACAGCAGAACTAGCAGGGTGCGACAAGCTAGCCGTGAGCTGCCGACTTAGCTGGATGGCCTGATTCTTCGCTGCTGTATTGTCGCCAGAAGCCAATTGAGGCGCAAGTTTCGAGAGCTGCTCAATGAGAGCTACACTGGGGCTTGGGTCTGCCATGATTAGAATGAGATACCGGGTGTCAATGTGTATGCAATGTCGTCTAGTTGGTTGGACGAAGCTCGATATGTATGTATCTTGCCAGGTAAATAACCTCGCAGCAAGTCGAGTTGCAAAATAAGGTTGGGGGACGTAATTACTCAGACCCTGGACAGGCGAGCCAACCAGCCAACAATTTTTCTCTTTGTCAATTCCACGACGATATTCACACCCCCCCTCATTAAAGCCCCGCACGTCCATCAGCCATTGAAACTGCCCGATCCAACCAGCGCCGACCCCCAGTACTAGCCGCATGCCGTGGCCACTCTTTCCCGCTCCAGGTCCTACGCTGACTTGAGCTTAGGTTGACTGGATTAGACAAGTATGGTAAACGCCGTGCGAGGAGGGGCGTGACGAGTTACGAACGCTGCAGTCAAGGTGAAGCAGCGCAAGAGTCAGTCCCAGAAGACTGTCAGCTCAGCCCCCCTAGCAATCATGTGTTGTTCCTGACCTGTCTGTCTGTCTGTCTGTCTTTAATGCAGTCTTCTCGCTGATCTCTTGCAAAGTCCAAGTTGTGCTTCCTGCATCGTCCAAGGACTGTGCAAGATCAAATGCAGGACTTCTAATTTGTCGTTCACCTCGGTACACTTTTACTCGTCGCAATATCCATCAATATGGCTCTTCACGGGCTGGGACCGGCTGTAATGGGCGTTACTTGGACATTTACCACCATTTCCATTGCTGTAGTTGCCGCTCGTATCTACATTCGAAGTCAAGTCTTGAAGAAGATTACCATCGACGACTGCATCTCCGTCTTTGTTCTTGTAAGTACCTGCTATTTCCCGGTTTCACTTGGTTGGACTTTTGTATTTCT
Source organism: Simplicillium aogashimaense (assembly GCA_028455935.1). Lineage (NCBI taxonomy): Eukaryota > Fungi > Ascomycota > Sordariomycetes > Hypocreales > Cordycipitaceae > Simplicillium > Simplicillium aogashimaense. The sequence continues at coordinate 4,090,399 of CM052008.1, forward strand.
CGTCCTGTTTTTGGGTACTCACTAGGCAATAGTTACTCTCACTTGGAAATGCGGCCCTCCTCTCCATCTCATTTCACTACGGTCTCGGCCAAAACATCGCCAACCTCCAATCCGATCCCTCTCGCATCGCAAACACAGTCAAATACGTATATCTCTGTGAATTCTTTTCCATCATGTGTCCCTGCTTCGGCCGCATTTCCTTCGCCATGATGCTGCTCTCCCTCACGCCACCAACAGTTTTTAGACGTGGTCTTCTCTGGACGGTCATCATTACAGCCTTTATCATTGATCTGGGCACTCTCATCATTAGTTTCTCGCAGTGTCGCCCCATTGCGGCTTTCTGGGACGGCCGACCAAACCCGGACTGTTGGCCGAAAGAGGTGCAGCGCGACACTGGTTTCTTCCAGGGCTGTAAGTTGTCTGTTGTACATGGAAATACTAAAATACAAATTAACTTGGGTAGCCTACGGATCTGCCGTAGATCTGACCCTTGCTGCGTATCCCGCTAGCATGTTCTGGAACTTGAACATGTCGGTGAAGCAGCGAGTGAGTCTCAGCGCCATGATGGGATTTGGAGTTTTGTAAGTTTTGGCATTTTGGTGCATGTTCTACATTGACTGATCCCATCGTAGTGCCATGGCAGCCTCCATCTTCAAGACAGTGGAATTGCAAGCCATCACCAGCACAGACAATATCACCTGTAAGTCAGCCTCCTCGCAGCAATAGTTACCACGACTAACCCGATGCAGACGAAATGGCCAAACTCGCCATCGGATGGACGTAAGTTTTTTGACTCCTTTCTCTGACACTCAATTCTAACCCCAACAGCCTCGAAGCAAACTTCGTCCTCATCGCCGCTTGCATCCCAACGCTACGACCAATCCTCAGAGCCAAGAAAGCGCCCTCAGAGATCGGCTACAGCAGTCGCACGTCCGAACCCCCATGGGGTCGAGGGCCGCTACAAGGTTCACGCAAACAGGGTACGTTCCCGTTTGAACAGCTCGACGACAATGCTGTGCATGGGGCGACAGTGAAGGGCGGCAATGGCATATCATACCAGATGAGCAACGTTTCGCACAGCGATGAGACTCCACTGCAAGATGAGCGGGATAGGATTCGGAAGGATATTACGGTTGATGTTTCGTTCGATGAGAGAAGTGTATAATACCCCGATGGAATGTACCTGTAATATGATGATGAGCTTCATGTCCTGCAGCGCAATGGAGGGTTTCCAACCTTCTCTATGTCTGAATTAACAGTCGTAATTTGCAATAGCGTAAATATTCCATATCAATAACTTACAACACTACAAGGGAATAAGCCATGGAAATCATCACCAACACTCGCCGGGTAAAGGCGCCCCACTTTCGACCTGCAAAGCTTTACTTCACTCTCCAACATCAGCTAACTTCACTCAATTTACCTCCCAATCCAATCTCGCACCATTTTCACATCTTCATTCAAAATGGCAGATTACAACCAACAGACTGCGTCCTTCCTATCCTGGTTCAAATCCCTCCCCGGCGCAACCTTCTCTGACTCCATCACCGTCTCCGACCTTCGAGACCGCAACGCCGGCCGTGGCATAGGTACTTTGCTTCAGCTTTCTCAACTACACTCGCTAACTTCTCAGTTGCTACGCACGACATCCCAGCCGATACAACCCTCTTCACCATCCCCCGTAAATCCATCATCAATGTAGAAACTTCCGCCCTCAAGAGTCTCATCCCCTCCATCTTCGAAGATCCAGATAGCATGTCCATTGACGATGCGCCACAGCTGGATTCATGGAGTTCGCTTATCCTCATTATGATGTATGAGTATTTGCTTGGGGACAAGTCTTCGTGGAAACCCTACTTTGATGTGCTGCCTACGTCATTTGATACGCCTATGTTCTGGTCTAGTGATGAGTTGAAACATCTGCAAGCTAGTGCGACGGTCAACAAGATTGGTAAAGAAAGTGCAGAGGATATGTTCAAAACGCTTCTTATCCCTGCCATTCGAGGCAATGGGGAAGTATTTGCCGCGGCGAAGGGAATGAGTGATGAGGATCTTGTGCGGTTGGCGCATAGAATGGGTAGCACCATCATGGCATATGCTTTTGATTTGGAGAATGAGGATGATGAAGAAGAGGAAGAAGAGTGGGTAGAAGACCGGGATGGCAAGTTGCTAATGGGCATGGTGCCCATGGCCGACATCATGAACGCAGATGCCGAGTTCAACGTACGTCCCTCCACCCCCTCTGTATCAAACGCATGCTAACAAACCAGGCACATGTCAACCACGAAGACGACGCCTTAACAGTAACATCCCTCCGCGCCATCAAAGCCGGCGACCAAATCCTCAATTACTACGGCCCCCATCCCAACTCCGAACTCCTCCGTCGCTACGGCTATACTACGCCCTTGCACGCACGTTACGACGTCGTTGAAATTGCCTGGTCCGTAGTTGAAGCCAGCATGTCTCTACATCTCAACACTTCCCCCGAACAGCTCCAAAAGATTGTATGTTGCTCCATGCCTTCACTTAGACCTCACTAACAACAACAGCGCGACGTCTTTGACCAAGAAGACCTCGAAGATACATTCGTTCTAGAACGCGAAACAGGCGAAGTCAACCCGGACGGTACCTTTGCAGATCCGGCATCATTTGTTGAAATTCCTGCAGATTTGACGGAGCAGCTGAAGCAGTTCCTCAAGGCGGCCAAGGATATCAAGTCTGATCTGAGTGAGAAGCGGAAGAGGGAAGAGATGCAGTTGGCTATTGTGGCGACTGCGTTGGAGAAGCTGCAGGGCCAGTATGCTACGAGCATTGAGGATGATGAAGCCTTGCTGAAGGGGGTGAATGGAAGGGAGAGAATGGCCGTTGTGGTGAGGTTGGGTGAGAAGAAGCTCCTGCGGGAGGCGAGGACTTTCTTGGCGGAGAAGATGGGCGCGACGGAATCTGGGTCAAACAAGCGAGCGAGGCTGGGTTAGATTTACAACTAAAAGGTAAATGAATAAAATATTGGTTAAATGATCGTTCATGTTTGCTTTATCTGAACTATTTTGTCTATGCCTCCCGTCCCCGTCCGTTTAAACCGCATCTGGTAAGCGCACTGCAATGTCGCCAGACTGTGTAATGTATCGCACCCAGGGAAGCGAGGGGTATTGTAGCTGTATATCGTTAGTGTTGGTCATGTTTGAATTGAGGGATGCAACGTACCTTGGGCTCTGTAATCTTGAGGTAACGCACTTGGATACCACTCGTCGTGAAGTAAGGGATTTCAAACTTGACTTGAATGGGACGCTTGGCGCCCTTTCCACCGACACCTCCCATGCTTCCACCAAATCCACCAGTCATACCACCACCGACCTCATCGTCTCCTCTTACACTGGGCAGACCGAGCTCTGCACGCATCAGGAACTCCTTGTTACCACCAAACTGCTTGATCTTCCATACAATGGCGCTCTGCTCGGGGGCGTAATGCACAGAGCCAATGTTGGTTCGGAATCGTGGCGAATCGGCATCGTCTGGCACAGGGACAATAATCTCGACATTGTTGGCTGTGCTGCGACGCTTGAACTGTGCTCGCGCCTTGAGCATGTACTCGATACGAGAGCCCGAATGGGACTCAACAGCGCACTCGACCCAGATCAGGGGCTTCACTTGCGTGTTGAGACGATATGACATGAGCTCGAATTCACCATCAGGGGGGATGAAGGAAATGGTGCGGTCGTTTTCGAATCGAGCTAGACGAACACACTGGTGGAATTTTACGTCTTCCATTTCAATGGCCTTTCCTCGCGTCGTGCGGCCGGTCGTCTCAAACATGACCTTGTCGTTGAGTCCCAGGCGCAATTCAGGCATACCACTCAGATAGCACTTCATCTTGATAGCTCCGAGGATTTCACTCCTGAGAACGTTTCCGTTTGCGCTAACAAGCAGGTTCAGGCTTTCGACAACGTCCAGGAAAACTTCGTTCTTGCGGTAGCGGATACCTTCTGAACGCCATGACACGGCGTTTGTGACAGCGATAGGAGGTCGGGCTTGGATTTCGAGCTTGTGCGACTCTTGCGTAATGTATTCTTGGAGGATCTTGGATTCGGTGGTTTGGGGGTAGCCAAAGTCCATCATTTCGTCGAGCAGTTCGTAAATAATGACAAAGTTGTCTCGGATGGATTCTTCTTCGAGAGCCTTGAAGTATTCGGTAAAGACTTCAACAACTTTGTGCAGGAATAATATGATTTCGGCGGCATTTGTGTTGCGCTTGGTGAGGGCGAGGACGTAGAGGTTGTTATGGCGGATGTAGAGGTACTGGAAGTTGTTAGAAGCTGTAGAGTTGTAAAGCAAGTTATGTCAAGACATACGTTAATTCCTTCGTGGGAGAAGCATGGCGGTACGGCCGTGGACTCTTCTTCAGCTTCGGAAAGGAGGACAGGGAACTTTTCGACAGCAGACATGGGAATGTCACCTCTGTAGTTTCGGGCAAGAAGGGTCTATTCAATTAGTTTGGTTCATTGCTATGCAAGAGCTGTCAAATGCATACCTTGCCCTTGAGGTCTAGGAAGAACAGAGCAGATGCCATGATGAATCGCGATAGGGAGGGGCAGAGAGGGGGAGGATTAGTGGGCAGGCCACGAGTATTAGAAGCACGACGTAGCTGCTTTCATATACAGTGTAGTTGGGCGAATTGTGCAAGAGGATAAAATTGCAGAAGTGAAAGGCAAGCGATTGATTTTTGGGTGATGTTGGCACAATCAAGGGACGCTGGGCTGTCGCCTGGAACTTGATGATGTGGTGGCCACCGCTAGACCAACGTACGGGTACAGCGTATCCATCCAGGCGGCCAAACTCCGGGTGGGCAAAGCTGCGACGGGGACCCAGGAACAGGTCACGTGCACCGAAAAGCAGAGCTCCCCAGTGGGCTACATGTACTTTGCCCACGAAAATTTCCACCAGAGCTTCTCTCTTCTTTTCTTCTCTCCAACGCACCCTTTTAGACAGTGCAGCCATACTTTGGCTCTCGACTGGATGGCATTCTGCTGTTTCAGATTTAGGGGCCGTGGATGAAGCTGCGATTTCGAGGTGCGGAGAGGAAGTTAATTGGCTCCATTAAGAACTGCCCGAGTATTTTTTATACACGTTGCTTGGGCGGTGTCAGAGGGGCCAAACATGCCACTATTGTAGATGTTTTTTTTCTTGACCTGTTCCTTTTTTTTTTTTTCTTTTTTTTTTTTTTTTGCTAAACATGATTTGTTCTTCTCCTTACTGTCCATGTTTCTCATCAACTTGCTTTGTTCAGACATGGGATGAATCACATGGTTGCATGAAATATTTCGTAGGAAGCGTGCCACACATGGACTACTGTGAGCACAAAGGATTCAACACGGTTGTGCCAGTATTGCACTGGTACTCTACTGTCAGAGGCCAGCTCGCATTGAGACGTGCCACAATTGGCTTGTAGGTGCTCAACCTCGGGTCAGGGACCAAATTGGTGGTCAGTGGGCACCAAACACCTCGGGATAAATCATACAAATTCATTAAGGTTCCATTTCAGCTTCAGTTATGCGCAGCCTTGTTCAACACATGGCAAGAAAAAAAAAGGGGGGGGCGAGGAAAAAGAAGGAAGAAGAAAAATGAAGACACCAAAAATCATCGTGACAATACGAAATATAAAGCACTCGCCTGTATCAGCCACGTCTCCTCAAATAGCCGTCAAATGTCACTCTGCCGTCTGTGTCCTCTGGATGAATACAGTACTTGATGACTACATGGCTGACAGTTGCTGTAATGAGAGCAGATTGCGCCGCTGCGGATTTCGGATGCATTTTCTGTCGCCTCCATTTGCTCACAGCCTATTTCTCCGTAAATAAATTGCTGCAGCGCTGTGGTTCTCCGTCAAGGCACAGCAGATAGAGCGAGCGGCAAACCCAACCCACGACTGGGACCCCTGATTGGACTAAGGCGAGTTCAAGCCAAGCTTCAGTGGGCATTCGGCGGCGCCAGTGGGCAAAAGATGATGAAAGAGTCCCCGGTTTAGGTACCGGGCGCTGAGATGCATGTGATTTATGCCACTTTTACCCCACCAAATCAGTTCGAGGTCGAACAGGGTTACTTTTGGGGGGTAACTTTGCCTGGCTGAGGTTACGCAGGTACAGAATACAATTTACCCTAATTCAGTAGGAAAAGACGACGTAGTGGTGGGCAGATGGTTCGATGATGACTGCCGACTCTTCTAATAAATTGTAAATTGTAAAATGGTCAGATGCAATAAATCAAGGCCGGAATATATCAAGCCACTTAATTATGTCATGGACGACGTGAAGACCACCGCTAATTACCTGCCACGACAACTACCATGCAATGAATATGACAAGCATACCCTACCTTGTCTTCGCTCCCGCCGGCTCCCACTGGCTCCAACTGACCCCAAGCGTCCCTCGTGAAAGCCCAGACAAGGGACAGGGCGCTCAGGCTCTCAAGGATGATCCTGTTTCCTCGCCGCCTCAATACCCGAGATAGTGGAGGAGTTGCTTCGACTGGCTCCGTATCTGAGCACAGCTGGCATTGTAACAGTTCGTTCGTCTGGCATATGATAAGAGCTATCTGCGACTGCCTCTATCAAAAGTGAGGAGTTGGATAGCTTATCACGGCTATGCATCTATGTGCTTTCCTCGGCTACTCAACGGTCTTCATAAGATCTGATGCCATAGATACGTTGAATGCGTCTTAGTCCGAGGGTCTATGGTCTTAGCGTGAGGAGTAAGAAAACTTGTGGCATGAGGAGGGGGGGATCTGAGAGCACATTTTCCTCTTTCTGCTCCTCATCAGCTACTGGGTAGATTCCTTTCTCCTCATCTCATGCTAATCCTGCACACAAGTCTCAGGTACTTTGGGTCCCTCCCCCCACGACCCAAGCAAGCACAATCACAAGCACAAGCAAAAAGCAGACGGGTATAGTTTTCACATTTTAGCGGGGGACACCACCACTCGGAAGGCTAACATCCGCTGACGGGGGACCCTGAAAGTGTGCCTAAATTGAAACAATCGTCGCTGTAGAGTGACCTGACTCGCTGTTTGCCGGCCACTTGTAGCACGAGCAACCCCCAGCCAGAACCACTTTCAGGGCATTTTGGCCGCTGTCCCCTCTGAACGGCGCCTTCTTGTTTCTGCTGCGCTGCCTCCAAAATCCTGCCCTTTCCCCAACAAATGGAATTCCTGTGACAGCACAATTTTGTGTACCCCTATGTACCTTGTACTTGCATGTGGTGCCACCTTCCACCACTCATTACTTCTGCCCACATCGCGGAAGGTTTCCACCTGCTTGGGACTTTGCCCGCATCGTGACGCCTTTTTCGTCTCATCATTTTTTTCTTCTTCTTCTTCCTTTTATTCCCCCCTCTCCCAGTGCATTGAAAATCTCATCTTCCATCTTGCTTCATCTTTTTTGGTCGTATTTACATTTCGTTCACGTCCTCAATCCTCCCCCGTCCCCTACAGTTTGGAAGTTTTGCAGCCGCTACCCGTGCAGAACAGGCACATGTCAGCCGTTTTCCCGGTACCCAATACCTCAACAGTACTTGCAGCCTGCTATTAATACTGGGCCGACCTAACGCCGAATTTCTCATGGACCGCAATCACATGTTCACTCAATCGGGACTTGACGACGACGCCCCAACCAGCACCTACGCTCGCGGTCCTAAGCATTCGTCTAATGTGCCACGCCCTGCGTCTCCTTCTTCCCAGACGCCATTACCAATTCGACAACATCACCGATCCAACCATTCCATGACATTACCACCCCCCAGATATTCGCCAACCGCTCCGTCCATGCACTCTCCTACACATAACCCGGACGCTCCCTTCTCCCCCGACAATAAGCTCCCGCCTTTGTCGCACAATGACAATGACAGGATGCTGCCCGCAATCAGCACCATAACCGGCAACACGGGTACTCGATCGCCCAGCGGCGGTCTTGGCTTTCATCGCCCTCCTCCTCCATCACAACTCAGCGGCTCTATGCCATTTCGCCAGATGCGACCGGCTCACATGGACAGCCCAGCGTCCATGGACGTCGACACCACCAGCGCAGCCAGCACGCCGTCACCCGACCGTCAAAAAGAAGACACGCCAAGCAGCATCACACTCGACGACCCGGATGTACGATTAGCAGCTGAAGCCTTGGGGGACCTTCGAGCTGGTAAGTAGTTTTGATTTTTTGTCACTTCGTCCCGTCCGCCGCTACGCGCCTGCTCAACCGATCGCCAGACTTCAATCAAAGCTAACTCAATTCTCCACCACCCAGATTTTGTATCATCGCCACCAGACACTTCTGGTCCAATGAGCCCTCCGACGCAAACTATCTCCAGCACAGTTTCCAGCAAGCCGCAATCACCACGGCCGACACGCCCGGAGCCCTTACTTTCCCTTTTAACAACTTCAAACCTCACACACCCACTTGTCAAGTCCACGGTCGGCAGCGGACTTGCTGCCTACGGCGGCGCCAAGAACTTTTCTCCGCGGTTCAAGTCTGGCGCCGAATATGTCGAAGGATATCTTCTGCCTGTTGCTAAGACTGTGAACCGTACTGCGCGAAGGACTGGTGTCGAGGGTGGTGTAAGATGGTTCCTTGGCGCCGGCCAACGGCATGCTGCGCCTACATCGGACCCCGATACAGAAGGATCCAAGAAGCGCCGCAAGGTGGGTGGCCAGAACTGTGACGAGGCCGACAAGGACAGCCAAGAATCACCACCAACCCCCAAGAGTGCTCGCCGCTCCTCCGTTAGTACTGTCGACACCCTACCTGCCTATGATGAACAGCGTTCTCCAGCATATACCGAGTCTGCAGTAGGCTCAAACAACCAAGATCGTGCTTGGCAAACTCGACTATTCATGACCACATCCGGACTCAGCATTGCCATGAGCTCCGAAAGCATGCGCAGTCTCAAGTACTGTTTGAAGTGGCTGCGATGGAGCAATGATCACATGGGTCGTACCATCTCCTCTCTCAAGGCCGCTCTCGAAGATTATGAGAATGCATGCCAGCCTGCCTCGCAAGATGAGCCTGGGGAAGGCGAAGATAATGACATGTCCGAAGGAGGCAGCGGCACCAAGACGCCGGAGGAGAAGCGCACAGAGATTGCTCACCGCATTCAATTAATCAAGGGAGACATCTTGAAGACCCTTCAAGAGGTTGTCACTATGGTTTCCAAATATGCTGGTGGAGCATTGCCCGAGAATGCTCGAGTACTCGTCCGCCGCCATCTCACCAGCTTGCCTCAACGCTTCCGCCTGGCTACCATGACTGAGAATCATGTCAATGAGAACGGCGAGATAGACAAGGACTCAGCCTTGCGTGAGGGTGCTCAAAAGATGTTGGTCCTGGCCAAGGAGGGCTTGGACATGGTGACACAGATCAGTGGTGTGCTCGACGGCACGATTGTCAGCGCTGAAGAGTGGTGCGAGCGCATGGGCAAGAAGCGTGAACCCGAGAAGGAGGAACTCGGCCCATTGCCTCCTGCCATTGAAGCCAACGGCGATGTCAAGATGGCTTAATTGCCTTACCACGAATGAAGAAGGAAAATGAAGGGCGTCTTTTTTTTTTCAGTTGGGAATGGATGGTTAGGAAAATAGGCATCAGAGGGGGGGCTCTGGTGAAAAACACATGAAGAGCAAAAGGCTTTCGAAAAGCCAAGCTTTCTTTCTTTCTTGCAGATCTTGATTTTGTCTTTTTATATTCTCTCGAGTGGCTTCTTGTTTTCTTTTTTTTTCTTTCTGTTTCATTCGAGCGATTGAGAGATACCTGACTTTCTTTTCACTTTGTTTTTGTTATTCTTCTCTTTTGGTATGGTCTTTTATCTGGTTCAAAGAGGGTGTCGTGGGCACACCACGGGCTACTCGATTGTTCTTTTGTCTATATTAGCGATTTTCAGCACATGGCCTGAATCTGGAGTCTGGCGATTTTGTAATTGGATTGATGTAATTGAATCAAGCAATCTATTAAACTTACAACATTCAGATACAAAGTGACTGTAAACTATTTACACAATTGACTTTAAGATTATGGTGACTGTTGACTCTGCTCAATCAACTTGTAGATGTCCGTGTACAGTGAACAAACCGCATCAAACTCAGTGCTATTCACAGGCGTCGTCCCCGAAGGCTTAGCATCTCCCACATCACCCAATACAGCCATGTCCATGGGTTGGAAGGTACCTACTTGCGACCACCCTGGACCCGCATCAGGGGTTCGCACGAAGTTCCCAATGGAACTGCGCACGTTGCGAGCAAAAGCGTACAATCCGGCAGTCATACCAGTCTGGTTGAGTGTGGACGATGCAATGAGGAGGAGGATGTCTGATCCGTGGAATTTCCCCAGCCAGTCATACTTGGATGGGATAGTGGGAACGATGGTCTTGTTGAATTCCCAGCGCCAGACAGGCGTGCTGGCTGAGGCGGCGGATGCGAGAATACCTTGAGGCTGGGTGTGTTAGTGAGGTTCGTGTATTGGAGATGGGGCCAACATACGCATTTCCAGAGAAAGTCCGTGTAGATTGCTGCCATGACTTCCCATTCGGAGTTGAGGTGAGGTTGTTTCTGATAATGGGCAAATATGGCATCGCGCTGCTTCTGGTTCACCAGGGGCTCGGACAAGTAGAGCTGGATGAAGAAATCTTTCTTGGTGTCGCGGTTGACGAGAAGTCTGCCCTCTTCGGCGCATGTGCTGATCATGATGGGCACTTTGGGGATTTTGCCTCGCCAGTGCTTGGCTGGGTTGGGAATGCGGGTGACATTATCTGCGATGGGCATGAAACTGACACCAGTCTTGTCCATTGCAGTGATGAGAGTTTCTGGCTTGACGCGCTTCATGCAGTCTAGCTGTTGGTGACTTGTGCCGTTGCATCCTACTGCAGAAACAAGACCGTCCCAATTGTTGGTTGCGTTGGCTGCGCTTACGAGTGATAAGGGTCCAAAGGATGTTTGGCCGCTGGACATGATGCCCGCGTGGAAAGGTGGGTTGGCTCCATAGGCGTTGATGTGAATGTCGACGGAAAGGGAGCCGGCGGATTCGCCCCAGATGGTGACTTTGGAAGGGTCACCGCCGAAGGAGCCGGCGTTGCGTTGGATCCAGGAGAGAGCGAGGCGTTGGTCGTGCAGCCCGAGGTTGCGGGCCTGGAGGGGGAGAGCGGGCATGTTGGGGAAGCCGAAGACTGGACGCGTTAGTTGGAAGGATAAGGGGAGATGGAGGCTCTTACTGTTGGTGCGGTAGTTGATTGACATGACTACGATGTCTTCGTAGCCTGCTATACCGGAGAAGTCACCTATACCATTGCCAGATTGGAACCCTCCTCCTGGTATGAAGAGAAGGACAGGTCTGCCGCCTGGTGGTGAGGGAGAAGATGGAGCGAAGACGTTTATATACAGGCAGTCTTCGCTTTGAGCAGCATCGAGCTGGAACAGATCTTCCATTAGGTCCTTTGGGGGACTGACGTTTGGGTCGCCACTGTATTGATAGCATGATGGACCAAATGTAGTTGAGTTACGTGGCTTATACCACCGTGAAGGAGGGTTGGGAAGACTAAATCGTTCCGCTTCTCCGTAGGGAACTCCTAGGAATTGATTCACTGGTGATGAGAGGCCGGGTAAGGATGTTGGAAGGCCGAAGATAGGACCAGAGTCGAGGGTTGCCGTAGGGGAGGCGGTGGCCGTGGTGACCTGGAGGACAATTTGGAGCTTCATGTCAAAGAATCAACAGACAATGTATATTTGTTGCAGAAGCTTCAGTTGTGAGATTGGTGTGGTTATTTATACATGTGCTGGTAAATTACATGACCATGCACCGTAAAGTCTCGTTTTTGTCGCGGAGGCGCGATTGGTCGATCCGACCAATACGATGCCCATCATTTTCCTAAATGGGCGTAATGCTGGGAGGCGCGCATCTGAGACCATTGCCGAATTGAGCACAGCCCATTGGGATGAAAGTTCAGCCACGGTTCCGAGATTGGGCTCTCGTCATGATGTAAGCTTGATGAATTGACTGATGGATTTTACCAGGTAAGTCTGTCTTTGTCATGGGTTTCTAAGAACGGTAATACTTCTCCTGTTGGCCAACGTCTACGAAACTTAATTTACACGAATCCCTATACAGCAAATGGACTAAACAGCTAGATTTGCTTGCAATGTTACACATCGGTGCTTATGTGCATCAAAAAATTTCCCTTGAAGCTTGTTAGATATCCATGTAAGTTGAAATTGCTGGATGATCAGGAGATGAAATTCTTGACTACATAGGTATGTTCTCGACAGTTTAGTCCTCGTCCATCTTGAAGATGAGGATCTTGGCAACGTAAATTCCGAAATCCTCGTCAGCATTAGGCCCTAGGGATAAGGATTAGTTATCGACTTTCGAGGAACAGTGCCGCAGCTTCGAGGATATCGCCGAATGGCAAGAGAAGCACACTGTGCCATGGAGCTGGGGTGGCAATATTACGAAGCCGGCGGGTGCTAAACAACTGAAGACGCCGGATGATTATTTTGTTCTGCAGAATTTTACACGCGAGGAGGTGGCACAAAAAGAGGCAGCTTGGTTGAAGGAGCATCAGATGGTTTTACCTGACTTACACGACCACGACGAGCACTGGAGAGGGGTTTGGTTTGTCCGATGAAGGTTCATTTTCTGTACAAACTGATTCAAGCAGATTTCAATTATACAATGAAAAAAAAACCCTTAGTGGCAAGTGAGGTGCCACAGATCAAGTAATTGGTGCATGCTTAGACAATGGCCAGGGTCAATAGGGGTTGGTCGTCGTCACATGATGGTTACACCAACTTGAGTGAGGCTGGCATCACTGCATAAGTCCACGCCTTTTTCCATTCATTGAGCCTGGCTTACACTGCCTTGCCTATATTTACAATGGCCACTCGTGATCTCCTCTGGTACTTACCCTCTTGAGTTCCTTCAAACGCCATATTGGCTCGGCGGCAAACTGGTGGACGAGATTGATCCAGTCGAATTCGAGCCGGTACATACCCAATTCTTGGAGTATTTGAGAGAAGAAGAGCAGCTTCGGCGCAACAGAAGTGGCATGGAGCCCGTTTCCTCGATCATACAGCAGGCATGGACAAATGGGGCTTTCCAGACGACATTGGCGTTGACCAGTTCTATCGCGTTCGTAAATGCATTCTATAAGCCCATTTTGTCTGACTATTTCTCCATCACTGAAGAAGAAATAGCTAAGGCCGATTATTCGTTCCTTGCGAGGATGTGGCGACCGGGGATTCATGATATTATTGAGCAGAAAATGAAAGACCGGGAGGTGTATATGGAGAGACTTAAGGCTATGTTCGCGACGGGTTGATGCATAAATTGCCCAGCCATGACTGCAAGTTTTCTTGACTGCACGTTTTCTTGACTGCACGTTGTCTTGACTGCACGTTGTCTTGACTGTAGTTGTTTTCTTGAAAGTAGCTGTTTTCTAGTGGTTCCGGCAATAGAATCGGAACGGGCTTAAAGGGTCCGCTAGAATACGGAACCACAAAAACAAATAAGTCATTAACAGGTCTGGGTGTTTTCTTCTTCTATACGATTTAATTCTGCAGCCAAATGAATTGATTCTCGCAGCAAGCATTCAGGTTGAAGGCGTGAACAGGACATTTCTGTCGAGGGTTGCCAGGGTTGTGTCGCCCATCACATGACTGTTGGTTGGATGATTGGTTGGTTGGTGACCCCTTACACACGCCCAAGAGAAAGAACATAGCATTTGCAGGTCCAAAATCACTCCGCGCACCTAATTTAACGGCCTTGTTTTTTTTTTTTTTTTTTGGCTTTGTTACAGTATATGAGGTGCCCACCATGACTACACGCGATTTGCTCTCTGGCCCCATCACGCTATCTGAAGCAGTGGCCAAGGACAGAAACATTCTTCACGCCCTGGAATATCCTCAGCTTAAAAAGGACTTCTACCAGCGCATAGAGAGTCATCGCGCTCTCCTTTCGGAAGTGGTAGCATACCACCTTGGCATTCAGTCTGCAGAGGCTCTGATTTCTCCTCAAGAATACTGGCGCCATGGCTCTTTCAACCTTTGTGTCCCGATCATGATAGATGCTGATCACTCCGCGAAACCATCAATACCTCAGTTTGTAATGCTTCGCTTTCCCCTACCTTACCGTGTTGGAGAAGCCACGCATCCCGGTAACTCTGATGAGAAGATAAATTGCGAGGCCGCGACATATGCTTGGCTCCAAGCCAATTGCCCCAACGTTCCTATTCCGCAGTTGTACGGCTTCGGCCTGTCTAACAATCAAAGAGTGAGTGTCATGCCTTTGATCGTTTCAGCTGCTAACAATGCCATTTTCCACAGTTTACACATCTGGACTTTCTCCCCTGGTGGTCGCGCTGGTTTCAGCAATTTCAACGCCTTCTTCTGGCTGCGTTTAGCTTTCAGCAGCCCTCACAATATGTATGCCATCAGCCCAGCGACCTCGTCGCTCTTGATATTGGCTATCTTCTTATTGAGACGATAACTTCCGGAGCTATGCTGTCGGAGTCTTGGGATGAGAAATGCGGCGACGACAAGCTCCAAGACAACCTTCAACGAAGCCTTGCCAAGATGATGCTTTCTCTCGCGAGGGTCCCCCTTCCCCGTATCGGTTCATTCCGCATTGACAACAAGGGCTATTTACATTTAGACAACCGACCTCTAAGTGTTCATTCCACTGTCCAGGAGAATGAGGGTATTCCGCTTAACATTTCCAGGCGCACTACATTTTCAAGTACCGACGACTTTGTCCTTCACCATGTGGCTGCTTTCGACAACCAGCTACTCTACCAGCCAAACGCTATATCGAGCCGTGATGATGCATGGTACCAGATGACCAGTCTTGCCGCAGCCAGAACTGTATTCCCACAACTTTTCAGAAGAGACCTTTGCAACGGACCTTTTACGTTTATGCTGACTGATCTTCATCGAAGCAACATTTTTGTGGACGATGACTGGAATATTACTAGAATTATCGACCTGGAATTTGCTGGATCACGGCCTCAAGAATTCCTGCAGACACCCTATTGGCTTGGAGGCGAATTAATCGACGAGATTGAACCAGCTGAATTTGAGCCATTGCACGCTAAGTTTCTTGGCTACCTAAAACACGAAGAACAACTTCAGGACGATGGGAAAGTCACCGAACCTATTTCATCAATCATACATGAAGCATGGAGAAATGGTGCTTTCTGGGTTACGTTGGCAATAAGAGATTCGATCGCTTTTACTGAAATCTTCTACGACCGAATACTGCCCGGCTTCCTCTCATTTACGCCAGAAGAGGTAAAGGATGTTGATCACAGAGTATTTGCCCGACTATGGCGCCCCAATATTCACAAGGTTATTGACACAAAATTACAAGATCGAGCCAGGTATTTGGAGCGACTGGAGGCAGCGTTCAACAATGTTAAATAAAAAGATATGCCATGCAATACTATTGTCGCACATACATGGCTATCTACTCTTCACTAATCCTTCTTCTTTGGGGGTGTAGGGGGCCTTGCCACGGATGAAGACTCCTTTCGTTTATCCTTTGCTGCGTGTGCGGATGACGACAACTGCTTCGCTTGGCTCCCCGTTATCGGCATACCAAACACTGGTTGACGTTTCGCTGTTCCCTGTTGTACGGACGACGAGCCAGAGCTGCTGTTTTCTGGCATATTGTAGCTATACTGACCAATGTATAGCAACATATACTATGTCCGTTTAACCTGCCATTTTTTGGTTGTTCGACTCAAGAGGGCACGTTGTTAAGATGAGTTGTGAGATGTGTCAGGTCTATGGATTGAATCAAGACTTCAGTTATATGAGGGGCAAAATTGCGGTTTATATGCAAAAGTGATGGGTTTCCGCCGCTTGTTCTCTTGAATTAATTGACCACATGGCTCGCAAAGAGTAATTACACAGGGTTAAAAGGCAGGGCTGTGCTGGTTTGTTGGCCAGTTCGATCGGCCCACCACGTCAAAACTTGATCAATATGCATGAGCCTCACTGGTTCGCAAAACGCCTTCACGCTTTAACACCAGGCAGGAATCGAGGCTGTACATTCACACCCCAGGCAGCCATGGTTGACAGTGTCATTCAACCTGCAACTCCGAAACATATTGCATTGCCACGCGACCAACGATTGGGCAGTAGGCGGGCATCGCACAGAAGGATTCCGCCACGGCGCGGAGCGTCCCCATTTGATAAGACAACGCGACGTCTCAGGTACCTCTTTCTTGATTGCATTTTGTTTTTTAGTCATTCCAGCAATGGCATTGAAACGGGTTTACATGGTCTCCCAGAATGTAGACGGCGGGTATTCATTCGCACAGCAAGGCTGAGATGACATGAGGCCGATTGAGCAAGTTTCCCCAGCTTTGGGCTGCATCGGGTGATGGAGTATTCGGAATGTAGACCGATCAGATGGCATGTGGGTATGATTACCGTTGAAAGATCTTAGTTAAAAAGGCTGTATATTCAGTTGTTGGAGCACTCGATTGATGTTTGCGAAAATCACTGTTCGTCGTGCGATTGAGTCGTCACAATGCCAGGGCAAAACAGCGGCAGTCTAGTGTAGAAGGCTCCCTCTCACCGGACGTCACTATCAGATCAGGTATTGTCTCACTTTCACGGCAACATGTTTGTGTATCGCCTTTATTGTTCCAACATGCGATAGGAGGAACGGCTCGCCATCAACACCATATATCCGCATCATCAACACCAACTGCATTACCAACCTCAACCGCAGAACATTTGCTGGAGCCAGCCAAATCTCCCCGCAAACTGTATCTTCTTGTGGCTGCGCTAAACCATCTCTGATGCGCCACCGGCGATACTCATCTGCCTCACCAGCAACGGCCCAACTCAATCTCAACTCGCTTCCATTGTCTGCCCAGACCATTTTCTCAAATTGCATGCAAGCGAACGAGACTATTGAGTCAATGCCGTCAACCCCATCCAAACCCCAATCCGCAATCGAGAAACCCAAGAGAAAGTGACCAATCCATAACAACACAATACCACCTTCCACTCCTAGCACGCCACCGCCTTGGGAGCCAGCTCGTATTCCTCGACGATAAAAAGAACTCTTGGCCAAGCCGCAAGCTACTGCACCTTTGTCGTAGCATGACCACAGCGTCCGACTCATTGCCCGCGACCGCTACTCTCCCCTGTCGCTCAAGTTCCACCCATATCAACCTTAGTGTTAACTCTACAGAGTGGGGAGAAGCTAGCGCAGCACCCTAATCCATTGTAGTAGGCCCATGAGACTAGCTTACTTGGCTCGGAGCTAATCTAAATCTCTACCATTGGGCCATCCTCGGGCTTGGTATCGTCCCCCGCCTTCCATTCACGACCTAGATTGCCCGACGAAGCCTTGGGCCACCATGCCCAGCCCCAGCTTTACGTTATCTCGTCTCGGCGACAGGCCATAACTCACTTTGCGTTTGTGCCCCAGGGCATGTTCCCCGCGATGCATCAGGCGATTGCGTGCGTGACTCGGCATTTGGCAATCACTCAACCAAGACATGGGTTACAGGAATTCCATTCAATCAATTCCATATTAAAGTAGATGATCCAAAAATACGCCACATGGCAATGTATGAATCCCAACTTCATTGGGCAGGTACATATACACGCCATGGCTTCGCACAAAGACAATTCCCTTCCAGTCCCGCAACAGAACAAGCTTGTTTCAAGCTTCTGATCTGTCAACGCCCTAGTCCTGCGGGCCACCTATCGCCATCAGGAAGGTCGCTTGGCTACCGTCGTCATGCTGGTGGATGCTGCGCTGCTGGACTATCATGTGGGCACAAGCTCACAAACTTCCTTGTTGTCAGATACTAATTAACCATTGTCAACTCGGCCAGTTATAGCTTTCCCATGACTAATGGCATGCAATCTATACTCAACTGCCTCTTCTGGATACTACTCACTCTTATAAGAGCCTCGACATCCCCAAAGAAAAATGACTCTCCAACCAAGTCAATCCCATTCTGCTCATCTCATACCTTCATCATGAAGTTCGCCATCCTCTCCACCCTGGCCATCGCCAGCGTGGCCACTGCTTTTGAGCAACAGTTTACCGACGCCATGATGGAGAACAACAAAATGTTCAACCTCAAGAACTACAAGACAAACTCTCGCAACAACCAAAAGGCCAACGGCGCCTTCGCCGCCGCCGCCTATTCCAACACCGCCGCTACCAAGTGTGTCAACGGCAAAGCCGGCGAGTACTCCTGCAAGAACATTGACCTGCAGAACCACCTCACCCACGAATCCATGGGCAGCAGGACCCGCGAGGGCAACGACATCTGGGGCTACACATCCGACGATGGGCGCGAGTTCGCCATTGTTGGCCAAACCGATGGCACTGCTTTCGTCGAGGTTCTCGCTGGCGGTCAGCTCAAGTACGTTGGTCGTCTGCCCACGCAGACTGTCAACGCCATCTGGCGCGATATCAAGGTCATCGGTCACCATGCCTACATCGGCTCCGAGGCTCGCAACCACGGCGTGCAGATCTTTGACTTACGCAAGCTCCTGAACATTGGTTCTACTCCCAAGACGTTCAACATCAAGTCTGACTTGACTGCGTTGTACTCTGGCGTGGGCTCTTCGCACAACATTGTTGCCAACGAGGAGACCAACACCATCTTCATTGTTGGCGCTGGAGCCAACGCAGGCTGCACTGGCTCCAACGGCGGTCTGGTCATGGTCGACGTCAAGAACCCTGCTAAGCCTACTCTGCTCGGCTGTGCTGGCCAGGATGGCTATGTCCACGACGCCCAGTGCGTCATCTACCGTGGTGTCGATAAGAACTTCCAAGGCCACGAGATCTGCTTCGGCTACAACGAGGACACCCTCACCATCTACGACGTTACCAACAAGAAGAAGCCCTCCGTCGTTTCCCGCGTCACTTATGAAGGCTTTAACGGCAAGGGTGCTTACACCCACCAGGGCTGGAATATTGACAGCGACTTCAAGTACCTCCTCCTCGACGACGAACTTGACGAAGTCAAGCGTGGAAAGGAGGGTAAGGACACCCACACCACCACTTACATCTTCGACATTTCTTCCCTTGCCAACCCCGTCTGGACTGGCGAGTACAAGAGCCCCGTCAAGTCCATCGACCACAACCAATACGTCATTGATGGCATCTCCTACCAGGCCAACTACGGCTCTGGTCTGCGCGTCGTGGATGCTCGTGGTGTCAACACGGACCCTACCGGCAAGACGATGAAGGAACTCGCCAACTTTGACTGTTACCCCGAAGACGACTCCAACCCTACCGCCGAGTTCTACGGTGCTTGGAGTGTCTACCCCTGGTTCGAGTCTGGTACCGTCATCATGAACTGCATTGAGCGCGGTTTGTTCGCCCTCAAGGTTAACAAATAAATCGCAAGTTAAAATGTAAATAAGAAACATCACGTACATAGCCATAAGCGAATTCTTTTTTCTCTAATGAAGCTTCATAATGCCGTGGCAGGCGAAATGAGTGTTGCCCTTTTGTTAATTCAATCGCTCTTGATCTTGGAGTACATTATCAATGGATATGTATATATGTATATATATATATATGTGTGTGTGTGTGTGTGTGTATGTATATGTATATGTATATGTAAATCAAAAGAATACTCATAAACAATAATACTCCTGCGAAAGCACAGTCTATACCCAACCAAAACGCCACGGCATGAAGGAATGAATGAAATAGGTATAAAGCCGTACACTCCAGTGCAAATGCAACTCTAAACGGATAAGGAAAATAACAAAATCCAATCATGTCTCCTTCTCATCGCGAACCTTCTCCAGCTTGACTCGCAATTGCTCAAGTGGGTTATCTCGCTCTTCTGCGGGTGGTGTAAATTGCGGTGGTCGATAGAAGCCGTCCATGCTTGCTCTGACGGAACGCTTGCCCGACTCTTGTTGGAAGCTCACACGTGGGCGGGCTGGTGATTTGGAACTTGCTCGTTGCGTCGGAACGGACAAAGAGCCTCGGCCACGGTCTCCCGTGGGAGAGGGTAGATCGGCAGGTGTTTCGGGTGCAGCTGTGGCTGGTGAAGTGACATCTTCGGCACCATTGGCGGCTTCCTCATCGTCGTCTTGACCATACTGGTGCAGGAGCTTACGAGCTTCGTCGTCCTTTTCGATGCGCTGCATGAGGTCCTGGTCTGTGGGCCAATACACGCGTCGGATACTCTGTACGACCAATTCGGCAATGATAGGAGCAGTAAGCACAAGAAGCAGAGTAGTCCACCATGAT
Source organism: Simplicillium aogashimaense (assembly GCA_028455935.1). NCBI lineage: Eukaryota > Fungi > Ascomycota > Sordariomycetes > Hypocreales > Cordycipitaceae > Simplicillium > Simplicillium aogashimaense. Next base: position 4,110,668 of record CM052008.1, read on the forward strand.
AGATGAGTGCCCCAGTTATGTAACAGCCCATCACGAACAATATAAATACCAATCTGCTCAGGGTAGATGCGCGCCAGGATAACCAGCCAAAGGAACCATCCTCCCACAGAAAGGATGAACCCAACAAAGGTAATAATAGTCTTAGAGTGCAGTTCCAGAATCAACAGTTTGATGTTGATAAAGACAACGCCAATAGTAAAGCAAATATTACCCATAGCGTAGAGACTTGTGTCTTCGGTGAACAAGGTATCGTTAAACTGCAGCCAGGTAAAGTAGAATGAGACAAAGCTTCCCACAACACCCATAAACATCCAGCCAAAATACTGCTTAAAGTTGAAACCATCGTTGCGTTGTCCAAAGGTATACAGTTCAGGAACAGCAAGGAGCGTATCAGCGCGGAGGTCTTTCTCGAAGATACCCAACAGAATTACAGGAAGTGACGTGAAGAGCGTGTTGAAAAGGGTCAAACTCCACGATTCAAAGAGCGAGGTGCCAGAGTAGCCGTTGAAGCGCTGGAAATGCGCCTGCACGATATAAAAGAAAATCTCCTTCCAGAACGTAGCAAGCACGTATTTGCCTGTGCGGAGGTAGTTCCAGCGGCCGTGGACGAAGAGCAGTTTTTGGAGGAAGCGGAACTGAGCAATGGAGTAGTCGGAGATTCGAGCAGCTTGAAGGCCTTCACGGCCAGAGATACCAATGCCAACGTGTGATGCTTGGATCATACCAATGTCGTTCGCGCCGTCACCAATGGCGAGGGTCATGCTCTTGGGGACGAAACGGCGGATGGACTTGACCAGGTTGGCTTTCTGGGAGGGAGATGCGCGGCAGCAGATGACGGAGTCGACTCGGATGACGAGGTCATAGAAGAGCATGGAGAGCTCTTCCTCAGCGTCAATGTCGGCGAGGGTTTGTCCGTCAACAACGAGAACAGTGTGTGGCGCCATACCGCGACTGACATCGTTGAGAGTAACCTTGAGAGTGTCGAGAAGGCGGCCGGGTGCTTGCGCATCGAGAATGTAGACTTCTGAAAAGGGCTTGCAGACGTGAGCAGAGTGTCCGATATTGATAGCCGTCTCTCGCTTGTCGCCAGTAAGCATCCATACTCGAACATTTGCTCTACAGAGCTTGTCAATCGTCTCGGGTACCCCCTCTTGCAGCTTGTCTTCGATGGCAGTGGCACCAGCGAGTTCAAATTTTTGTTCAATCAGATCGCCTGCTTCTTCGACACGAGCCTGTCTGTCGATCAAACTCGTCTCAGCCTCTCTATAACGTTCCTTCCAGCGCGTGTAAGTATCTTCGTCAATGTATCGGTAAGCGTACAACAGAGTGCGTAAACCCTCGGTTGCAAACTCGTCGATGTGCTGGAAGCACTTCTCAAAGATAGCAGCTTCGTTGGCAGCCACTGCTTCATCAACTCTTCGATCCACGGTATCGAATGATGGCATTCTGCTGAGACTCTGACGAGGTGTGCGGAGAAGGTCAGCAGAGGGACGAGGCGAGCCAAAGTCCGCCGTTCTACGGCGTTGCAACCAAGACGCCACTCCTTCGGCTTGAGAAAGTCTGCCCACCTCAGCAGATCGGCGACCCAAATTGCGTCGTAGATTGTCGTCTGTCGACTCACGATTCATGTGTAAGCTGTTTCTGGGAGTCGATCTGGCGCTAATCTGCGTACTCATGCGCCTAGAAGCCTTATTCTGCTCAAATGTCTTGCGAATGCTGGCTCTCTGGCCGGCATCACGAGCTTTCTGTTCTGCAAGGTGGCTGAGCTTGAGACGAGATGTAATCACATTGTCGGCACCCTTGCACATGACGCAGATGCTGTTATCTGGCATGCGGACGATGATGGACATTCGCTTTCTCTTGCTGCTGAACTCAATCACGTCCAATACCTGGTACGTTTCGGTTTGAGACTCATCATTAGCGCCGCGGATCTGCAATTGAATACTCTGTGCAGGACGGTCGATAAGCATGTAGCCCATATCTTGAGCGGCCTCCACCAAAGCAAGCTCATCGGGCGACGCTGCTTGAAACTCAACTTTGCCATCCTCTTTGAATTCTGGAATGCACGTATGGCAAAGAGCAATACAGAGTAGAAATTGCTTCGCCTTTCGGGAGAACGGGGTGTTAGGCTTTCGGCGAATATAGTCCAAGAGATCTTCTGTCTTCATATCGGGGACTGCATCGGGACGAATCGAGGACTGCCAATGCGTCAATGATCCAGTAGATGCTCGACCAGTCGTATTGCTCGGCTCCATGGCCGTCAAGGCGGTGGTCATAACTCTAGGATTCTGTGCAGATGTTCGGTTCTTAGCTGCTGGAAGTATAACCTGTTTTGATGCTTTGCCGGGAGCTGTCGTCATTTCAGCTCGTTGCCTCTTTGTATCTTCATCGCGCAACACATCCATGTCGTGCAAGCAAGACACACCGGCCACTGAAATCTTGCGGAATCGCATAAGATTCTCCGTCAGGGTACCTGTCTTGTCTGAGAAAACATAGCTGACTTGTCCCAAATTCTCCAAGATGGTTGTAGTGTTGGCAACCATTGGCGTGTCCGTCACCGGGTCATACATCTCTGCGTCTTGCAGCAATAACAGCTGTCCGAGCTTCACAATTTCCAAACTAATATACAGGGATAACGGGATGAGCGTGTTAAACATGATCAAATATCCAAAGAAGATTTCCTTGAAAGACACACTGGCATCATAGACACCCTGCTCGAACAGGTAAAAGGACTTGTTCTCAATCTTGACTTCCCATCTGTAGTATCCAATGGTGAGACCAGCAGCCAGAAGTAGCACGATGCCGATTTGAAACAGAATCATCTTGTTAATGATAGACTGCATCGCCGGCTTCTTAGTGCGAACATGTTTGTGTGCATTCATTCTGATTTTGCACTCCTCGCCTGAGTTGATAACAATTCCAATGGCCTCGGTGGTATTTCGTAAAGTTGAGCCACGGTACACAACATTGTTGACTGATAGAGGAGCCTTCTCATCATCGATGGAGACGCTACCATCGTAGCTATAGAGATTGATGTTGGGATCTTCGGAGGTAATTGTAGCCTTTGTAGATTGTAAACCTTGCAGAGTGTCGCAGCGTTTGAGTAGCAGAGGACAAGCTTGCTTGGCCTTCAGATTGGTTTCACCATCAAGTGCCATTGTCTCAATATATGCAACGCCGTTGGGGCCTGATGCGTTTAGAAGGATGATATCAGCGGGGATGCCTTGATCTCGGCCCAAGCGCACTATATCACCAACACGAACGGCCTGCCACTCCAGTGAAACCCATTCTCCATCACCATCACTCTTTGTTGTTCGGCCCATCTCCAGTTCCACAGTGGTCTGCTGCTTAGAGTTCTCGTTCGATCTGAACCTTTGAACCAAATCCAAAGGCTTCTTTGTTGCCTGTTGTCGGTCTTCCTGTACGCATTGCGCCAATACCTCCGTGACGCTGCGATTCTCGGATTTATCCAACTGATAACGCCTGTAATCATCGAATCCTTCCTTGGCCATACTAAAACAGACAAAGGCACTTAACGGCGCAATTGTCGTCCATCGTCCCACGGTGCTAAGTCCAGGTATGGTTTGCAAAATTCCCATGACTAAGAAATAAAAGTTGCCGAGTTTGCTAAACTGAAATAAGAGCTGCTTCGGCAAGAAATCGTATACGGTATATCGACTCGAGCGGATAAAGTTACTGATGTAGGGCTTCCCAGAACGCTCATCGATCAGATCCTCGGAACGTTCTACACCCAAATTCAGAGGAATGTGACGGCCATCTTTTGTAGGAGGCAATGGTTTCCGGCGCAATATGTATTCAAAGATAATTCTGTGAAACAGCGCAGACAAGGCCAACACAAAGGCATCCAATCGCTTGGATTTCCATCTTCTACCACCATGCACACGGGAAACCCCAAACCCCTTCTTTTTCGCAGAAAGCTTTTCCGATATCGTGGAAGTATGATCGCGAACCTTGGAGACAAACGAGCTCTCGCCCCATCGACTATACTCGGTTTCGGAGGTTCCGTGACTCGGCACAAGTGAGGATTCGAGAGGGACTCGGGATTGAATGGGTTGCAACTCGTGCTGGGCAATATAAGTGCCCTTGGGCTCGGTCTTTTCTGACGTATTCGTTGTTTGCGATCCCGCAGTAATCACTCCCAACAATGGTGCAGTATACGATCGTTGGGGGTTGAACCGCGGCGACGTCGTACCATCCCGGGCTCGGGCAGCGCCGCCAGCAGCGCTCCCTTCTGGCTTGTTCCCGGGAGGTTCTGCCGAAGCAGAGTTCTTGCGAGAAGGTGCCATTATGGCGAAGAGGAGAGAGAAGGATTATTCGCTATCGGCTCAACATCGAAAAACTAGTGTGAGGTTCCTCGGCAAATGCAACGTTGTCGGGAGAGCTAGAAAAGAAAAAATAGATGATCGGCGCCGCTATGCGTCGAGATTAGTGTCGCAAGTAATAATGTCAGAGGAATCAGAAAAAAATGACAAAAGTCCGGGGTTTAAGATGGAACGCTGCGCTTTGCATTTGACAACGTGAAAAGAAGCGCAAGGGAAACTCAAGCTGAGTGAGGCCACAAAGTCCAAAGATCCATCTGGTGGAGATGCCGAGCCAACACAGTAGAGGCGCAGCTTACACTATTTCGCCAAGTCCACGCCACTAATTGCGCGCTACCCGCAAGTTACTCAAGGGAGTCGACCGCCCATTGCCGAGTGCTGACACCTTGTGCACCACCACAGACAGCCGCTGATCACTGACTCCTCAGCTGACCGCCGCCCCCTAAAAATAAGAACAACCCACTAAACAAGGCGGTTTACCCCTCTTGAGCCTCAAAAATCCCCCCTTCTGTCGCAACTTTTTTGCCCTTCTAGTGCATTTCCACCGCAACGTTTTAGGTGTTGCGCTTGCATCAACGTACCCCGACGATCCAAAACCCAACGACGCGTAAACACCTTGGCGCAGCATCCCCAGGTCAGCCTCAAACTCTATCTGCTCAGCCCAGTTTATTTTTCACCACTTTTCGAGTCAGGTACCCAAATCTTTCTTTGTAAGTCACTCAGAACAATGCCATTGATACAGTAGCTATTGGAACACTTGCTCTATTACATGTACGGGCCTGGCTACTCCCCAATAACAAGAGTCGCCATTTGGCCATCCACCATCCACTCCCCTCCGTCCAATACTCCTGCCCTCCAACCTTGTTGACTAGTTGCAAGATACTTGCTTCTTCCAGAAGAAAAGAAGGGGGGGAGGAAGAAGCAGCTTCTGCAAATAAATAGAGCCTCCTGGGCTATCTCGTCTTTTGAAGAATTGGAACCGAAAATTGAATCAAAATGACCGCAAAAGAACAACAGAAAGAAAATAAAAAGAGAAAATAAAAACCCAAATAAAAAAGAGTATTAACATCCAGATAATAAACAAATGGTAGTAATCCAAAAACAATGACGCAAGTTCTTCGAGCTTGATCCGATGTAGCACAAAAGCTTGCAAGTTCAAGCCGCGCATCCTTCGCATCTCGCCTTAGACTTTGTGCCATCAGTGTGCCAGACATGCATGAGCAATGTCGAAAGAAGATCTTTGTCATGCAAATTCATTAAGGGTCCCCGTTACCAGCCATGTCTGTCCATCCACTAGAAAGCTCGTGTGGATGGCAGCGCCGGGGTCGAATTAGGTGGTTAGAGCCGAATAGTATAAAGGAAGAAAAGTATTGTATCCAATCAAGTCAACGAATCCATCCGAGAGAAACATGTGGTATAATATGCCGCCAAAAACAAGTACAAGAACGCCACCTCAAGCAATCGAAACAAGCCCAGCAAAAACTGCAAGTCTTTGCTGTCCCCTTTTTTAGTAAAAAAAATACAACAACGCCAATTGAAAACTGCCCAAAATATAATATAGATATTATTGAGAGTTTCCAATGAGTCCTTCGGGCGACAGGCTAGCTGGGTCAACAGTGTCGAATTGTACCAATGACTCCATATCAAGCTCGGCTTGTTGGGACTGCACGTAGCCAGGGGATCCGGTGTGCATGGGCAAGTTGAGGTTGTGCTTCGAGTACATGTCATTCATGTTGGTGCCGTCTTCGGACACAGCGCAAGAGCCATCTTGTCCTCCGTAAAGGCCATCAGTATCAGGGCGACCCATCATGCCCATGGGAGGGGACTGTTCGACAATGGAAGGCTCGCCAGCACTGGTGAAGGGGAGAGGCGAGACAGATGTCGGTACGCCGTTCTCAGTGTTGACCATTGGCGAGAGGAAAGCACCGCCGTAAGGGGTACCGTAGCCAGGAGTCATCATGGCCGAGTTGTCGTTACCGTTCTGGGCCATGAAACCAGGGCTAGGGGGGAACTCAGATGGCGAGGCAGTGGTGGCAGACATGGGGTACTGTCGCATATCCAAGCCAAAGCCAGCCTGTGTGTCGATTCTTAAGTGGTTGGGGAGTCCGCTAGGCTGCTGAGGAACAGGAGCATAAACCTGAGGATTGTGCTGAGGAGGTCCCATGTCACCAGGAGGCTGAATGTAGAACGAAGGCATGGGCTGGTTTTGAAACATGGCGAAGTCGATAGGTCCGGGGACGGAGCGACTTCTTTGACGCTTGTGGCCTTGAGGGGGTCGCATGCTAGAGTGCATCTGGTTGAGGTTCCATTGCTCGGGAAGCATGTTCTGGTGGTTCTGGGGGAAAGAAGGTTGCGAAGCAGGTCGGGCCGTGGGCGAGACGGGGGCGGAGGCTGAGATGGCGTGAGGATCGTTGTAAGCTGCAGGATTGTGACGGTTCATGAAGGATTCGAGAGAGATCAGCTTAGCTAGCTGACCGCTCAACACCTTGGGATTTCCTCCGAGGTGGTGAATCATGCACTTGCTGGCTTGGGAGTCCTCGGTGAAGTCTCCGACCTGAAGGAAGCCGCTGGTCTGGGGAGAGGAGTCCATGAAAAAGTGAGGGGGGCGGTTCAACTCAATGACAATGCCGCCAAGTTTGCTCGGGTCTCCTTCATTATTCTCGAGGTAGATGTTCTTGATGTAGGCGAAGGGATACTCGATCTTGTAGCCAGCCTGCTCGTTATTGATGTAGTAGGTCATGGTGCACTTATCAGGAGAGTAGAAGATGATGAGATCCATCATGTTCTGACCAATTCGTGTCCATTTACCAATGCTGAGAGAGCGGCATGTCAAGTGGTGGATCACTATTATACCAGTCAGTACGGCGCTATACAAAGTAGTTATAGAGTGCAGTCAAAACTTACAAACTTTGCCCTGTCCGCCTTGCTCTCCCATGAGCATACTTCCATGTCCAAAGGGGACGAGGCCTGTACGTCCAAGGTAGCTACCGGCAAGGCCCTTACCAGACTCCATTGCTTGCATGGCGAGGTAAGCACGCATCGACTCAGGGATAGAGTCAATGTCTTCACCTGTTTCCAGGCTCTTCTTGGCAAGCAGCTTAATCTTGGCGCGTCTATGAATGCATTGTTAGCCCACGTCGTCATGCGACAACAAAAGAAACCGCATGAAACTCACCTGTTTTGGAACCAGATCTGGACAGATCTCTCTGTCATGTTTATCTCCTCAGCAATTCTGTCTCGAACTCCAGCAGTCGGGGTAGGGTTCTTGTTAAACTCCACCTCGAGGGTGGTTAGTTGGTCCTGGGTCGCACGCTGTCGCTTCTGGTTCTTCTGCTGTTGCGTCAGAGTGCTTTTCCTGGGAGGGCGCTTGGAAGCATTGTTGGACGCCTGTGCACCGGTGCTGGACGTAGCTGAAGGAGAAGGAGTAGTCTTCATCAAAGAGGCAGACATGGAGCCGTTGGTGGAGCTGGGGCTGGAGGATTGTGGTGCGGCGGGTGCAGTCGCGAACGGCATGGATTGGACTTCCGTAGCCATTGTGAAAATTGAACGAAATTATTCGTCTCGTGAATATTCGTTATTGCAATAATATGCAGGATTTATTTGGCGGCTGTGAGGCCAAGAGTAGTCGGATGCGGGTTGATGTCGAGGAGTGAGACACAAATAGGGGAGCCCGCGATACAGCGTGTAGCGGTTATGGAAAAACGGCTTGGTGCTGTGGTAGAATGGTCGATAGTAGACGAGTTGTTGGATAGAAGAGATGGAAAAGGTCGAAAAGATAGTTGTAAGGAACGTACGAAACGATTTATCGATCGGGAAAGGAAAGAATGGCGTCTTGAACCTGAGAAGACGGTTAAGGAGAGACTGGATCGAAATCTAGTAAATAAAAGCGAGTAATTATAAAAAAAAGCGAAAGTTGGTTGGGTTAGCCGAATGAATGTAATGGTTCCGGAAAAGAGTGACGGAAACCGAAATGGCTCTGAGAAAGAAAACAAGAGAGTGACTGTAAGGAAAGAAAAGAATTACAAAACGAGACGTGAAGAAGAGGAAGAGAGAAAAGAGAGAGAGTTTGGAAGAGGATGGAGGAGACGACATAGAAAACGGGGTTTGGGGGGCCGATGGGCACGGGGGGGGCAAGGCACCGCACAAACCACAGGACAGGCACACGCTAAGCTCGCTGTGTAGAACACAGACAGAGGGGGCAGCCCGGCACAGTACAGTAGCGTGCAGCAGCAGAGGCTCATGCATGAGGTACGGTACAGTTACAGCCTAGTGCAGCCTAGCTCCAGCGCCTGAGCCAGCGCCCAGTCACAGAACAGGACAGAGGCACCCAAGTGGCGGCCAGGGAAAAGGAACGAAAGCCCGCAGAGCCCACTCCAAAGCAACCCACCCGCTGGACTGACTGACTGGTTGCATGCAACAGCATGGCGCGGCGGTACAGCGAGCGACAAGGGCCAGGAGAAAAAAAGCCGGGCCTTGGGGGTATGCATCCACACTCAGTGGCTTTTAGTGGGGTACGCATCGGCTACAAAGAGCTTTCTAGGGGGGACAGAAATACTTCGACAGAGATGGCGCACACCACACCTATTTTAGATAATGGGAATCAGGGAGGAAGCGATGAGAGAGATTTGTTGCTAAACCGTTATTAATGTATCTGGTTCTAAAAAGAAATCTAAAATAAAAAATTGCTTGGAGTTATTTTCTGTTTCTTCTGGTCTGTTCATTTCTTGTTTCTTTCTATGCACGGTCAATTTACATTTAATACACTCTGTCCTGTGCCTTGTCGCCGTGATGGCCAAGTCCCATCAGGAGGTCATAGAATGCTCGGTTTAATCTGTCCCCCCACTTCTCAGCGATGGGCTAGAGCGCGCCAACAAAGTCGCTGTCTCGTACCCGTACCTGAAAGGGGAGCTGCACGAGGAGGGGGTGGAGGGGATGGTCAGGCGCTAACTCAGGTACCCGTACCATTCGAGTGGTGGATGTGTGGGACTAACGCCGAAACTCCTGGCCATGCAACTGACCCTCTCTCTGCTCTGACACTGCATGTATTCTGTTCTCTCTTCCTCTCTGTCTATCTGTGTGTGTCGGCCTCCATGTCTGCCTGTACGTCTGCGTGTGTGTCTCTAGCGTCTTTTCAGCTATTTTTTCATGCTTCCATTTTGTTTAATGTTATTTTTATTTTTTTATTTTGTTCATTTTCCCTGGAATCCTCGATCCCAGTTCACGCACACGCACAAAGCACACACGCTCAGCAAGGACCATCCTATCCCATCCAAACCATACAGATACGCGATCTGATGATGCGCTCTTTTAATTATTTACATCATGGCTCCGTTCACAAAGCGAACATTTCATTCGGGCTCAAATGGAATTGATGAACGAACAAAGCACCCATGATCTACAACGACTCTGACCATTCCAACTTCTCCTACCACCATCTACCATACGGCCCTTGAGAATTATCTCCAAAAAAAAATGAAGCACACCAAACGATGTCGTATCAGCAATGTTCCCACACAGTCAAGGCAACGAGACAACAGTGTTTATGCGAGGTACACGCCCAAAAAAAAAAAGGTGATAACTGGATTGTTTCTTAGCCTTTGCCACACTAATGCGTGTCTGGACGCTGAGCCAGGGTGAGAGACCCAGCATGGCGATCTCTCAACTGGCCCCCTGACCAGTCAAGCGTCGGCTTATCGACCTCTCTGTGACAAAGCTCGGCCACTGGTGGCATGGTGGTGAGTTCGGAACAAGACGTTTCGAGAGTGGGTTGCTTCCATGTCTCACTGTGAGCGCGACTCCACACGCGTTTTTTGTTCGAATCTAGTCAAGCGCTTGTCCCGGAGGATTGTGTGTGCATCGTAGTTCCATAGGCTAAAACGGGCTTGACGTACTAGAAAAAGGTAAAAAAAGAAAAGAAAGGGTAAAAGGTCTGACATGCAGTCTCCTTGGCTGACCGAATCAGAGACAGGGGTTTCAATTATTTGTTGACGGTGCGATGCGGTACGCTACGGGACCTCGTTACTCACTTTGACACCAGCGTACCAGTAGAGTGGTATTCTGGAGCGCGCGCCGACCCAAGACCTCTTTTACTCCCATCGACCGTGGTGCCCTGTACTACTCTGTTGGATCCCATCCCTTTGGCCGCGGGCATAGGTACATGGAGACAGTGTACCTTTTAGGCCAAATCGCGGGTGTATGTGTGATACGTGCGTGCCGACGAAATGCGCAACACAAAACAGACAAATTCGGCTCATATCGCGCCGATTTGCTGCAGCTTGCAACGGACTGCATGTGCTCTGCTGTTGGCAATGCTGCACGTTTGGGCAGAGATTGGCGTTGAATGGCTTTGCATGGAGGCAGACACGCGACCATGCATTCATTGTCTGACACAACCCGCAACAAGTCAGACGAACACATCCTATTACTAGAGAAAATGGGACTATTGCCTAGTGAAAGAAGCAAAAATCTAACCTAGCTGCCATCTTACGGGCCTGATGGCTATTGCCTGTGAGCAGGGCTTGACACTCATGTGGCTTGCAGCAGCCAAGAAAAACGAACAAATCAAAATGTTCAGAAACAATGCGCTAGCTGGCCAGATAGCCTCTTGCGACGAACGAGCTCTATGACGGGCATCGAATGGTGGGAGCAACCAGGCGTGTCAGGCCCAGAAGAAGGTAGCCTCTGACACTTCTGGTGCAACCGCCGCTTGGGAGAAGACAAGGCCTGCCATTGTCCTTGGCTCCAATGGCATCATGCCGCCACTTCATCGTAACCTCAAGTGTCAGCCGAGATGCACTGCTGGGTCATGGGGGCCCAAGAATAGTACCTCCGACTCACAATTCGACCAGGCCGGGCCAGGGCTCAATAATGGCAATGGTCCTTTTTTCTGTCCCTAAAACCCCTGCAGAGCATAAGCCTTTTGGGCTGGCTGGCTGGCTTGGCTGGCAGGGTGCTGCGAAAGGAAAAACCCTTTTCTGGAATTGTGACTGGATTTTTACGAATTGCGGTCAAGAAAAAAAACGGGCGTTCGCCGATCAATGCTTGGATGGACTTTACGAGTGACGATTCGTCCGTCTACTGTACATTTTGCATAAGAGGCTGACACTAACAGTCACTGGCGCCACCTCCTTCTTTGTGTGACTGCGTGGTGGTATGTGATGCACAAACAGAGAGGTGCGCGTTTTGGTGTGCTCAACGGCACCACAGTGGTCACAGTTTCAACAAGAGCCCACTCAACGCCTGGGTTCCTGCAGTAGTTTGGCGTCATGCGTGGGGTCATCCCGGCCCATTGTTGTGCGGGCAAGACATTGTGGCATTCCGCAGTTGATCAGGGGGGTTGCTGCTGCTCCTGGTGTCAGTGTGCGCTCTGAAGGCGGCCCAACCAATCGATCCAGCCCATGAACGAAGAAAAGTTTGCCACCGCCAGGGACCATCTCCAGACGAGACCGCGATTGGCATCTTGATTTATTTGTTGCTTTTTGTTTCAGCAGCTCCAAACGCTGTTCGCAAGTCATCCCCTAGCGGCCCATGATTGGCCCCCTGACTCTGGCCGCAATAGTGCCTGACTATCGAATCAAGATGCAACACTGGGAGCCAAGAAGCACACTACTGCTCTACATGTAGCGTAGACTGTTTTAAGCGCTGAGGGCTTTTTTTTTTTTAAACTATTTTTGTACGTACAATAGCCAGACGAGTTGGACTGTGCGTGTGAGCGTCGGCACGACTTGCAGTTCTTTTTCAATTTTTACCCCTGACTAGCAGAGGCAGCTTGCATGTTGGGCTAGCCAACCACGGGCCTCGTTCGGCTCCGCTCAAACGACCACATGTCTCTCCCCAGCCAATGGCAAACTGACGGAGAATGTGTTGTGCGGCTACCAGGGGATCCAGTGCCATGGTGGGCTTTTGCTATTCTTCCACCTGTGGCTGCTGCACGAAAGTCATGTCTGGCTCTCATCGGCCGGCTGTTATCAGGCACAAGACCCGAAGGACGGGGCCGGCCCTGCTAGGAAGAATAGGGTACAGGAAGAAGAAGGCGTAAAATAAAAAAAAGTAAAAACGTTCACGTCCCGCGGGGCGCAAACACACTCATCGGATTCGATACCCTCCCCCCGAAAAAGGAGAAGGATGAGCGGCGGTGAGGCTGGACTCAGCATGCGACTCACTTCATCCATCCAGGGCGGTTCACATTCACATTCACAATCACATTCACATTCACGCGACCAGGGTAAGGGACTTGCAGGAGCTGGACCGCTCGGTGCTCGCATCGTGGAGCCTTGGCAATCTGAATGAAGTCTGTGCTTTGCGATGGATGGGATGTGTTGGCAGTTGTCTGACCAGGCAGTTGTTTAAATACTTGCGGTACGTCATTGGCTCTGAATTGTGTTTGTGCAAGCTGCATAGACGATGCATAAAAGCTACGCATCTCCCCGGCTTCAAGGTCAATAACGACTACATATCAACCGTATGACGACGTTGACCTTTCCAGTTGTTTGCAAAACATGTTGTTGTTGTTGTTTTTTGTCTTGTCGTGACTATCATCCGTCTAAAATCCATCTCTCTGCTCAGAAGTCCTTCATTACCTCTGCTACAGCCTTGGCTGCCATCTTCTTTCTCTGCGCCTCACTCATACCCTCACCAGCTTCTCTCGCCGCCTGCAATTTTCGCATCATGGCCTCAACTTTAGCTACATCGTCATCATCAACCTCTCCCACGGTGTCCTTGACAACTCCCGCCTCGTCTTTCTTGTCTTCTGCCTCCTCTGTCTTATCCGCCTCCGTCTCAGTATATCCGAATATCGCCCTCCTCAGCTCCTCCATGTCCTTCTTATCAATACCAAAGTCCAAATCCTCCGCCCCCGTGCTAGATTCCTTTTCCGCCTCATCCTCATCTGATAGATCCAAATCGCCTTGTTCCCAATCATTAGCCTCCAACGCCTCCTTCACTCTCGCAATCCCCGTCGTGCCTAATTTGATATTTTAGCTCACTGTATGCACGTAGCGTGAATCTCTCTAAAGCTCACCTCCAAAATCTTGTAATGTATCCCCCCCATCCAACTGTACAAACTCCATCCCCGCCTCTGCACACAGCTCATCCCACTCGTCCGCATCGCCGGCACCAACACCGACAGCTAACCTGACGCCGTCCCATTCCCATCCCCCCAAGCCCCTTTGTACAACATTTCCCACATGAGTGATTAGATCCTTTGTTCCCCGTGCGTCCTTCTCTCCTGGTACAGCGAAGACAAGCACCACCCCGCCCAAAACAGATAGAACCTCACTCGCCTCCTCGGTCAGAAAGGACTGCGACCACTCCTCCGGGGAGGCGATTAGGTCCAACCAGATGGGTACATCCGCTTTGTAGTACCGTGTTTTCAGTGCTAGAGAGTGTGATGCGCCGGCTAGGGGCTGTTGGGGCGCTGAACCGGTGAGGTCTGGAAATGTCAGTTTGAAGTTTCACTTTTTGTCTAGGGTAGGTTATGGGTGGGGAGTGGTGCTGGGACTCGACTACCTTTTATGACGCGGGAGAGCTGTGCTTGGTCATTTTCTAGACTTATACTGAGTATTCGCTTGGGGTTTGTGACTTCTGTCATGGTTTGGATGAGTGAGGAGCAGGATGTGCCTTCGTTGACGAGATGTTGGAAGAGTGAGGTTTGAGAAGTGGTGGTGTGATGTGTGGGGCATGAACATCACGGGAATAGAATCATGATACTAGGCACGAGACATAGAATTGTTATGGGTTAAAGATTATGATGACATGTAGTGTGAATTTAGGTGTTTAGAATTGAGATATCATGATTCATGAGCAATTTACAACTAAGCATAAAGGGTCCAATGCTGCGCCTATGAGCAGTTTTGAGTCCCTCCGGTCAACCTGATGCGGCTCCAGTTAGAAGAGCTTCCCTGGCTATCACCTCCCCATCCCATGGAACGGTTAACAATACCCATGGCTTCTACTCCCTGCTGAACTGCGCCCAGGAACCCAGTCTGCCTCTCCTCGGGGGGCATCTCCGCACGCTGGATATCGCCCTGGTCGAGCTGACCCTGTCGCCTGGACAAGATGGCTCTCTGGATGGCCTTTGCCCACATGTTGTACCAGTGTTCCTCACTCAGCGAAGCATATACGCCGTCCTTGCTGAGTGGCCACGAGACATACACCGTCTCCCAGCGCTTGGTGCGGAAGAACAGCCATGGCCAGGTGAAGATGAACATGAGCGTGAACACGCACAGCATCTCGATCCATTTGGTCAACCGCCAGCGACTGGTGCGGCAGTCGTTGTAGATCTCTACGCAGGCATTGTGCACGGGGAACTGAATGTCCAGGTGACCGCGGTAGTTGGTGTCGCGAACGAGTCTCTCGATCTTGCGTCGTACAAGGTCGAAATCCCAGCCTTGAACCCGACGTTCCAGCCTGAATGCTCTCAGGCCAGCGCTGCTTGCACAGAAGCGGTGACACCATTCGACGACACCGGGGTCGCCTTCTTCGGCTACGGAGCCACTGCCGCCAAAGCCTGGAGCCCGCTTGGTGAGGATGGTGCCACGGCGCACTTTTTCAAAGTTGCTGACAGTTGTGAGCTGTTTCCAGGAGCTCTGAGTGCGGGTGTCTGTGAATAGTAAATGGGTGAGCTCGATTTCCACATCAAAGTCGACGACCCGGGTTGTCTCCGATTTATCACCACTGCGACGGGTTTCGTTATGGGTGCCGCGGATATGGGCAAAGGGGCGAGGTGGATTGGCTGCGAGGATGTCAAGCTGGCTCTTGAGGAAGTCTGGGTCTGATTCAAGACGCTTGTCTATGTAGTAGTCCGTGTCGGCACGGGACACGAACGGATGGATGCTTAATTCAGGTGTTCCGCGCGGGATGAGAGGATCTGAGGGCGCGACGGAGTCGAGATCATGGTCGCTGTAGAGCGGAGGCAGATCGTTGCCGTCTAATTCAGTGGGATCATCGTCAAAGTAGCGCTGGAGAGGCGGGTTGGCGATGCCAGAGTGTGTCGTGTGCAGTGAGATGGCGCTGGCAGATTCGCCCAACGGCGTTACTGCTGGCGATGGGGAGGGAGGGCGATTATCTTCAGGTTTGCCCATTTCGAGAGGGTGGTTCGGAGGGTGATTCACAATGCTATGAAGAGACGCAGAGGGTCATTATGGAGAGGAAGGAGGAAGGTATGGGCGTGAGGCTACTGAGAGATGGATTTGTTTTGCCACGCGGCTGGAGCGAAGGGGATTCGTATTGGCTAGGCTGAAGCTGTGAAGGGTCCAGAAGGCAGGCAGAAAAGGCGGGGTTGGAGGTGTCAGCGCCGTGGTTACACAGCCGGAGGCGTCGTCAGCCTGGTTCGCATTGGAGGGTTATGGTGGCCGTTTAGAGGCGAGGAGGGATTTTTCTAGGCAGGACGAGGGCAAAGGACTGGGTGGTGGGCTATTATTGGATTTGGTGGTGTTTCATGTGGGAGGACGGTGTTGACGGTGGGCAGATGCTACCCAGTCTCGCATGCAACGTGAATGATTGGATGGGGAGTTGCAGTACATTGAACTGGCAGAGTATAAGTGTTGTTGTGCTTTGCTTACGGGCTGTCGGCATCTGAATACTGGCTGATATAATCAATCCTTGTACAGGTCTATTGATGCGTGGCGTGGTGAAGTGGACGGCAAAGTAATAACAACTGGGCTGTGAAGCAGCAGCAGTGACCAGCAGACAGCCATTGTCCGAGCTGGCCTGCAATTAAAAATTATTATGCCAATTTTTATGGACCCCAGAATCATCTCGAGTACAGATATCTGTGATGCACCTAAACCCAAGCGCCCAGATACATGAAGCCATCTGAGCCATCCCACATGAGGCGATTTGATCAAAGAGTCTCGATCATCTGGGAGGTGCTTTGCAAATTGAGTGGAATATATGGCCACCATATCTACTTATGTTTCCTCGGCTAGGATCTGTGATAGATACCAGATGGAGCTTGGCGGTGTCTAGACGACAGCCACGACTGATACAACAAGCCATGACAAATAAGTACAAATCACGCTGTATTACAATTCCCGCAGCAAGCTATACTGCATATACTGTGTAGCAATGTACTGCAAAAGGCTACATACAATGTGCCGGTCCGATCCTGCGGGTACATAACGTACCACAATCTGACCATGTCAGTTCATATTTCCAAGCACACGCAGAAGCAGACAATAAAACACACAATTCTGAGTAATTTGGCATTTATATGCCCTGATGAGAAAATGGTCATTGAAACGGTCTCACTATCTGGTTCGATTGTTCTATCGCTCCAAGGTTGCCTTTCTTCACTGCTCCAGGATGTTGACCGCACTACTATATAAAGGTTGTTCAATTCGTCTCAACAGAAGTCTGGATATCTGCTACAGCAACAAATACAGCATTTTCTATTAGAAAACACACCTACGACATAGCAATCGAAACTCAGCCTGACCATCATGCGATTCCCCTTGACACTTATTGGTCTAGCTGTGTCTAGCCACGCCCAGCAAGCAAAGTCTGTATCAGATGGCTACCCACTGTCATCAAGCACTGTGCCATGGGAATCACAGCCAACTTCGGTCCCAGGACTCAGTTGTAGTCTACCTGGGTGGAGTTCATCCTACTACAAGTATTTCCCGTATGCCAACCGTGCCGCATGTCAAGATCTTTGCTATAAAGATCAGCAATGCGCATCCTTCAGCGCTTATGGCGTTGGTGGAAGCGGCAACTGCTATCTATACAATATACATGCTGCGCAAGTCCCCAGGACTCCATACGCGGGCTACTTTATCTACGACAGCGGGTGCCCTCTCGGTACCAGCCACGAGCAATGCAACCTGCCCGGCCGTGGCGCTGATGTTGGTGGCCAGCTTGGATATTACAACGAGTTTGACAGTGTCACACTGTCAGAGTGCCAGTCAATCTGCCAGCTAGACAAGGTCTGTCAGTCATTCTCTGGCCCTCAAGGCGATGTGAGCGGCAGCTGCTACCTGTACAAGGTGCACTCTGAGAAGGTGGTGCGAAGCAAGTACAAAGACTACTTTGTCTTTGACAGGAACTGCGTCCTCGACACTCCGCCCGATTGCAACCTCCCGGGATGGGGTCCGCTGTCGGGCGGTCAATTTGGCTACTACAGACAAATCGCCAGCACAAAGCTCGCCGCGTGCAAGGATCTTTGTAGTAAGGACATTAGCTGTCGAGCCTTCTCGGGACCGACACAAGGCAGCGCTGGTACTTGCTATCTTTACTCGGTGCCTGCGGATGCCGTGTACAGAACAGCCTATACTGGTTACGGCGTCTTCGATCTGCGGTGCAAAGTCTTGGGCCTGTCGGGCTCGAGATAGTCGATAGATCTCGCCCAAAACGACTCTCTCGAATGCAAAACCGCGAGCTGGGCTGGAGACTTCACTCGGCCTTTGACGCTCGATATCAAATGTTCAGGTTAACTATGCGGCTATGTAGCTTATTACTCGATACGTAGCATAAAAGTTACCTTCATTCATTACACAGTCCCTCCAATCTCCAGTGGTGTGCTGCGCCTGGGCTTGCCTCGCTCACGGGCTCTAAGGCTGGCTGCATGTATACACGGCGACAGCGACGAACAGCGACGATGACTGCGACTATTGGCCCCTTGCAGCCGAAACATGAATATGTTACAGGCTACACCGGATGAGACCATCTGCCCGCCAAAGCGAGTTCTGCCCAGCGATGGATTCACCCTCGACGTTTCATTTGCGTCCGCTGATTTTGGATATTGTATTGTGAATTGTTGTTCCGTCACTTGAATACCCTTTTGCGAGAAGCCAAGTTGGCCAAGATTCCAGTCGGATGGCTGTTGATTGGGTGACCACAGCCACCGCAGTCCCCATTGTTTTTGGCAGTTCTCGGGGTCTTTGTTCCCCCAAACCCCCATTTCTAAGTGGCCAAGCCCGACCCAGAGTGCCATTGACCCGCTGTAATTGCTCAAATAGTGCATCGTTACTGGACGGAACCCGGCTCGCCCAGCGCACTGCCACGCCAAACCACAACTAAATCGCTCTGTACTGTAAACGGTCCCTAGAAGGCCTTCGGAGGGTGTCATCCCACTGTCAAACCCACTTTCTGTAGTGTCGCACCGCCCCAGACGCCCATTCTCTCGCTCTGCCATTCTTTCGCCTCAGAGCCAGTTCATTCTTCTCCCAATCCCAACATCAGCAGCCTGTCCTTTTCCCCTTTGCAGCGGCGTCAACTTCCTTGTTCGATTCTTAATTTCAAAGATTCGTCGGAACAAGCTCAATATCCCCGTCGCTTCCTCGTCTCCGACCGACCAATCCTTTTCTCATTCGCTTCGATCCTCATCCGTTGATTCCGACCGGTCCCCTGCATGGCTCGACGATAGAATCCTTTCTTTCGACCACCACGTCCTGTGCAGGACTCTTTTCCGCTTCGACGGTCCTTTCTTTTGTTGTTTACTCTCTCTCTCTCTCTCTCTCAATTATTAATTCCGATTCGCGCCATTCTTTCTGCTTTCGATATAGAACTGCGCCATGATTACAATACGGTCCATTGCGACGGCGGTCGCTGGTGCGGCCTTGCTATTCCAATCAACATGCCTTGGTACGTTGGCACCGCACTTCAACTTCGATATTTTTGACACTTCCAAGTCTAACTTGTGGCCTTTACAGCCGATTCCTTTAAGCGAGACCCCGTCGACTACGTGTCCCTAATCGAAGACGCCAAAATCCACACCCC
This sequence comes from Simplicillium aogashimaense, assembly GCA_028455935.1. Taxonomy (NCBI): domain Eukaryota; kingdom Fungi; phylum Ascomycota; class Sordariomycetes; order Hypocreales; family Cordycipitaceae; genus Simplicillium; species Simplicillium aogashimaense. The sequence continues at coordinate 4,129,723 of CM052008.1, forward strand.
TTCACGCCGCGTAACCTCACATTCAGAGTTTGACCTCACTTTTACAATTCACAACGGCCAGCAAAAGGTCCGCTTTGCCCTAGAACCTAATCACGATTTGTTCCCCGACGACCTCCAATTTACTTCGGTCGATGTGGACGGAAATGAGGAAACGGAGACCCTCGACCGTTCCGATTTCAAGGTTTACCGCGGCAAATCCTTTATTCAGCGTGATGGCGAAGCAGGCTGGTCCGTCGCCGGTTGGGCGAGAATTATGATTCACGAGGACGGAAAGAAACCTGTATTCGACGGCTCTTTTAGACTCGATGGCAACGATCACCATGTTGAGACAGGTGCCGGTTATCGCCGAGTCAAGCACGAAGAAGATCCCAATATCGATGCAGCCGACGACGCCATGGTTGTCTGGCGAGACTCTGATATTCGATCCTTCTCTTGGAACTCCAACGAGTTGAAACGTAACGAGCACTCTGACCTTGGATGCGATTCGGATTCATTGGAATATAACAACCAGTACGATTTGACGGCCAGAGACTTTAGCCCGCTTCAGACCATGGATACCCATGAACTGTTTGGCAGACAGTCTATTGATGGTGGTAACGGCAACGACCCTGCCGGTAACCTGATTGCTAGCATCGGATCGGTCTCGGGGTGTCCTACCACGAAGAAAGTCGCCCTGGTTGGTATTGCCACCGACTGTAACTACTTTAAACAATTCAATCGCAGCGAGGACGCCATCAAGAAGAACATTTTTGGTTTGGTCAACCGCGCCTCTGAAGTATATGAAAGCACTTTCAAAATCTCTCTTGCTGTGGCAAACTTCAAGGCTATCAACCTCAAGCCCGGTGATGATTGCCCCAGTCAAGGTGCTACACAGGCCACTCCTTGGAATGTTGGCTGTAGCGACAAGACTTTTGACCTGGCAGCCCGACTGAACGCCTTTTCTAAGTGGCGAGGCGAGCAATCGGACAACTTTGCCTACTGGACGCTGTTCACTACCTGCGCCACGGATACCGCTGTCGGCCTAGCTTGGCGTGGTCAGCTTTGCAGACAAGGATCTGCTCCCAACGGGGGCTCTAATGATACTATTGCTGCCGCTAACGTTGTTGTCAACACGCCTACGGAATGGCAGGTCTTTGCGCATGAGTCTGGTCATACTTTTGGCGCTGTTCACGATTGTGTTGAGCAAACATGTCCCGTCAAGTCCAACGCGCAGACTTGCTGTCCCTTTGCGAAAAACAGCTGCGATGCAGGCGGCCAATTCATGATGAACCCTTCCACCGGGCCCAGCATCTCCAAGTTCTCCCCCTGCAGTGTCGGAAACATCTGCTCAGGACTCAAAGGCAACGTCAAGTCGGATTGTCTGACGGATAACAAGAACGTCAAGACTGTCACTGGTAGCCAATGTGGCAACGGTATCGTTGAGCCCGGAGAGGAATGCGACTGTGGCGGCGAGGGCGTGTGTGGTGACAACAAGTGCTGTGATGCCAAGACTTGCAAGTTCAAGGATGGTGCTGTTTGCGACCCCGACAATGAAGACTGCTGCGATTCCACCTGCAAATTTGCTTCATCTACAAAGGTGTGCCGCGCCAGCACGGGTGACTGCGATCCTGAGGAAAAGTGCCCTGGCGACAAGGCGTCCTGCCCAGAGGACAAACACAAGGATAACGGCGACTCGTGTGGTAAAGGACTTGAGTGCGTTTCGGGAATGTGCACCTCTCGAGACCGCCAGTGCCAAGTTGCTGCTGGTGACATTCTTCACAGCAACGAAGCCAAGGCATGCGGCAACGACTGTCTGCTTGAGTGCGAGTCACCAGCTTTCCACGGTGGACAATGCGCATTCTACAACCAATACTTCATGGACGGAACCAGCTGCACTGGCGGCGGACGTTGCAAGGACGGTCGCTGCGAAGGTAGCTCATGGACCAAGGAAGTGGCAGACTGGTACAAGAACAATAAGGGCATTGCCATCCCTGTCACTGTCGTCGTAGGCGGTCTGATCCTGATTGCTCTCCTCAGCTGTCTATTCAGCAGCATCCGTCGCTGCATGCGTCGTCGCAACGCACCCAAGCCAGGTATTCGGCCACCCATGGCCCAAAACCAATGGCATCCATACCGTCAAGGAAACCAATGGGGACCTACTTCTGCAGCGCCATTGGCATCTGGAGGTTCAGGAGACAACATGAATTACAATAGCGGGCCCAACTACAATAACGGGCCCAACTACAATAACGGTGGCAACTACAACAACGGAGGCCAACAACAATACGGCAACCAAGACTTTTCCAATAACAACGGACAGTTTGGCAACCACGACAATATCTATCCTCCACCTCCTCCACCCCCGTCGTATTCGTTTAACCGCGGACCAACGACACGATACGCATAACTCGAAATGGTTGGATATTGCTTACTTGATTACTTTTGCATGTACAGGCGTTTTCTTTGGGAGGGGGAGGGACATCATAGTTAGGACAAAGTATGTTTTTATTGTGGATTTAGACTCTGTAAATAAACAGGGATACAATACATTTTTTAAGCAGAAGTTGAAAAAGGCCGTTGATTCGTGCAAACAAGTGTTGTGAAAGGTGTGAGACAGGTCATCGTCGTGGTGGAGGCGGCTTCTGTCCCACAAGGGGTCTGTCATCTCTCATTCCACAAAGGAGAGCCCAGAATCTACACCGTTGACTCGGCAGGCTCTGGCAGGGGATTAGTATATCTCGCTTGTAATGATTGGTTGTGGGCCACGTACGTCGTTGAGCGAGTGTGCATGCATCATCAGCCTATCAGGGTTGTCGAGCACGCTCATGGCGAATCCTTTGGATTCTTTCTCTTCCCATGTATATTCCTTCTTGGGCCTGGAGGAGGTATCAGCCATGGTACGTTTATTTGTTTTTATTTTTATTTTTGTTTTTAAAAAGAAGAACGGGGGGGTTGAAAGTAATGTTGTGAGTGAGAGCGTTATACTTACGCCTCGCCTATTGCCATGGGGGCATCATCGTTGCGGTAGTCCTCGTCCTCGGACGATGTGTCGAGGTAGTGATCCCTTCCTCGGGACTGACGCTCGCGCACCTGTGGCGTGAACGGGATAGACGGCGGGGGGTTCCTTGTTGACATTGTGGGATGGTAATGGGAGAGTATAAACATCTCCGTGAAGGAGCAAAGAGCGAGAATGGAGGTGGGCGACGGGCCTACTCCAAGTGGGGTCGTTTTTTGCTACCACCTACACATTTCACATTGTCTTTCAGGCACCAACAATGCCCATTCATAGTCTAACGGTGTCACATTCAGTGTAACAATGCACATCAAATGTCGTATTATATTCTACTATACACTACTCATCACAATGCCCAAAAACGCTCGTTACAAAAAAAAAAAAAACACCAAACAAAAACCAAATAGGCACAAAAATAAAACTCCCCTGCCCATACATGATATCCCATCAATTTCCCACTTTCTATACAGTTTTTTTTTGTAAAGTCTCTTTCTCTTTGACCAAAGCATGTTATCCAAAGTATCAGTCCCTTGATATAAATCCGAAACAAAGGAGAGGGTATTGATGAAGTGATTTGTATCGGTGGTTTTTGGTTTTGCCATGTACCATTTCTACGTCTTTCAACAACATTGAAAACATGAAATTAGGCCGTGGAAATTATTGAAGCTTAGATGTTGGATATACCAAAGATCTGGAAATGGAAGCATCGAAATGTCGTGAGGGTGGTATACAAAAGGTGACGTTGCCTGTCGCGGTTATGAAGCAGTGGCTCGATGGGGTGTCGATGGTCTGAATCGGTCGAGGCAGACTCGTGTTGTGTTGTTGACGCGTAACTTCTTAGCACTTGACCAGGTCGTCAAAGCTAGACAATTTATTGTATCAAACAATGTTGTGTGCCAAACATGTTGCCTCACTACCGGCTAAAGTTGATCACGGCAAGCTACGCTCGTTAGTCAAGGTCGTACACCACCATATATGGCAACACTTACTCTACTATTTGATCCGTACGCCAGCTTTTGTCCACTGACGTCCCAGCACAGGCAGTGCTCGTCTTCCTCATCAGCATCAGACGTGCCCTTGGGACTCAGCCAGCCTGGGTGCGGCGGTCTATTCCAGCTAGCCCGCGGCATGCCTGCATTATCCACCTTCCATATTAACACTTGTCGCGATGTGGCACCGGCAATAAACGCTCCGTCGGGGGTGAAAGCCAGTTTCACAATAGGCGAGTCCATGGTCAAGAAGCACTTGGCCTTGCTCTCGGGTTTTCTGGCGTTCCATATTAATATGGCACAGTCGTCTCCTCCAGTTGCTATTAATCGTTCGTCTTCCACAACGGGTTGTGATGGTGGCAAGGGCTGCCATTCCATACTGGTAATGGCACCTTGGTGTGCAGATATCGATCTTCTTTGACCTGTTTCGTCCCAGAGCTTTGCAAAGTCAGTATACTTGCTTGTGGACCTTGGGACACTACAGTGTACTTACATCTAATATTCCCTTGTCGCTTGAGGTGGCAGCCAGCTTAGACCGCCAGTCAAAGAGAACTTGTGAAAAGCTATCGTCTGACTTTGTATCGAACTTTCTAACCAATACAATAGCAGCATCGGTGCAGTGCAGGCTCATGAGCGAGTCTCCTCCACAGAGCAGGAACTCGGCATCGCTCGTCCACGTCGCATCCAGAGGCGTCGTGCCAATGTCGTGGCCAGTCAGGTGGTATGATATTGAGTTTCCGGATATCGTCGAATACACAGTGACTACTGCACCGCCCTTTTCCGGCGATATAGCTAGAAGAGCCGTGCTGCTGGGGTTCCACAGAAGCTTCACAATGGGCGGTTCAGTGATCTCCATGGATTGGACGTTGACGCCGTCGGATGACCAAATATTAATACTGGCGTGCGAACCAGAGTCCGAGGCAACGGCAATAGCATTTCCATCGGCAGTCCAGGCCAAGGCCGTCACTGTCGTGGTCCGCGGCGTATCTGGGTTGACCAGAGCGTGCGCCTGGTGCGGCACGTGATCCTGACCAGCCTTGGAGGCCGGGGCGCGTGAAACCGTCCAGACTCGCGCTAGCGCATCCGTACCAGCAGCCGCCAGCATGGATGGATCTCTGGGGTTCCACTCGCACCGAAGCAAAATGGGAGCGCTCTCCGACTCACCGGGAGAGGTCGAGGGCGTGGTCTCGCGGTGGCGAGCAGCGTCGTTGGTGAGGTGAATGAAGGTGGTGTCTGCGGTTAATTCCTCAACTTTTTCGATTTGCGTGCCCTGCTCGGGTCCATCGGTGCGCGCGGGCGGCGCTTCCTGGTCGCCGTCAAATGGTGATGGGTAGGCGTGGTTGTCATTTTGGTCCACATCCATGGGGTTGCCAGTTGCTGGTGCTTCGGGGTCCATGGCATTGTCGAAACCGTTGCTGATTTTTGGTCGCTTGCTGGGCGAGCCATTCATGGCGTTAGACTGAGCGCGCTTCCTGACAGCTTCCATTTCTGCAGGTGCTAGGATTCCGTCGTCCTCCTTCTTGGCCGTCAGAGGCGGATCCAGCGGTCCGAAGATTCCTACCCTCAGTGAGTTGGGCTCTGATTGGGTGTCCTTTGGGAGCTGTACAGTGGCTGCGTTAGTGTTTCGTGCATTGTAAAATAAAATGCTGCCTCTCAAAATCCAATGCGCACCTGTTTGCGGGTATGATCGCGCTCCAGCGCTTGGTAGAGGAGTCCTCTGTTGACAACGGAGACGAGCGCATGCCCCTGGACATGAGGGGCGAATTCGAGGTCACGATGCGGCTCCTTGACGTGCCATTCTTTTTGGAATTTGGCGGCGGTTTCACGATAGTCTAAAAATTAATCAGGTTAGAATGCGATGAGATGAGACTGAAGCCAGCCAGATCGAGACTGCGCGCGAATGGCGGCGGATTGAGGGCTGCCACGTACTCCCTTCCAGTAGGTACCTAAAATTGAATCTCGGTTAGAAACTCAAAAATACTCTTGAGTGAGGGTGCGGGGGTTTGATGAGCAGTTGAAGAGGCACAAATGCGGAGCTTAAAAAAATTCGAGAAGGAAAAAAAAAGGCCAATGCATCAAAGATTTTGTGTATCTTGTGGTTTTGAGAGCAGTTGCGGGCGACTCACTTCCAGATGAGAAAGTTGACTCGGTCCGAGTCGAGAAACTCCTTGACGACCATGGCGTCGATGCGGAGCGAAGAGCGCGCGCGGCGGCGCAAAGAGGGCTGCGGGCGAAGAGACGGGCTGACGAGGAGCAGAGATGGATGGCGGAGGACGAGAATTAGATTTAGGCGTGAGCGGTGCTGTGGCAGGGCCAAGGGGCCATTTGCAGAGGCGAGGTTCGGGGAGGAGTGAATCTGAGGTTCGATGCGATGAGAGGAAGGGAAAGGGAAAACGGGTGCGTGAGTGAAGATTCAAGACTGGAGCGAGATTGAAAATCCACAATTGGCGGCGCAGGTACCTTGACTTTACCGTGCAGCATTGGAGGTGTGGCACCCACCAGACGGTACCCAAGGGAAAATAATAATAATGAGAGGCTGCTCCATACAGGGCGTACCATATAAAAGAAAGAAAAAAAAGTGCTAGCCTCTGCCGGCACCCTTGTCCATTTCCAGCATGGGGTGGTTCATGGCAGAGACAAGAGGGGACCAGAGGGGGCGGGCTGCCAATCCATCATCCGCTAGCGTTGTTCCCAGTGCCCTGTCCAGCCAAAGCCAGTGCAGTGGGAACTGACCAGTGGGAACCGACCAGTGGGAACAGTGCTGAAAAAGGGTGTCCCAACCAGTCCCCAATCACTGTTCGGTGGCAATAATTAGGTTGCATCATCTGGATTTACCCACTGTTGCAGCACAGCACAGAGCCCTGTAAGCCCTGCATTTGCCCGACATGCCATGGGCCTAGCATGCCGGGCCATGGGGCTTAATTATTCCCTCGGCCGGTTAACGTGTCCATCACCGTTTCCAAGTGGGAAATCTTGGGGCTGAGCCAGACGCCAGACATCAAACATCAAACACCATAACAAGCAAACAAACGAAGAAGAAAAAAATTACTTGTCACGTACACCTGGGGAAAATACAGGGAAAAATTCTAGTCACGGTGAATTTCTTCCAGAGTCTCCCATAATTTTTTCCCCCTCGTTTTACAGGGGGTGGTCAGTTTTGACGAGGTCAACGGAGTATCCGTCACATCTCGCATGCCACCCACGTCGCTCCTCCAGATCCGCTAATCCACTGATTGGGTGACGAGGCCCAGATACGAAACCTTGCTGACGCCCACCGCCAGGACTGCAACCCGTTAAGGAAATAGAATAACCCAAAATAAAAATAAAATAAAATAAACCAAGGAGAGCTGAAAGGGAGAATTGAACATCCCGGGTAAATTGTATTGGTTTTATGCTTCTTTTCTTACTAGACAGAGTCTCAACGCATCGTCAGTATGCATAGAATAAGACAAAAGGTACAAAGGTACACTGACATGGTCGTCATTGACGCGACCATCTGTCTGTCTGTCTGTCTGTCTTCAGTCTCAAACACGCCATTTCTCCACATTTTCCCTTCACCACACAACACAGTACCTAGGTACTCTACCCTGTGAATTGGGGACGGGTTACCCGCTCCCTGAGGCTCGTTGGGCTTGTACATAATCGGCTGGAACAGGTTGTTCATCTGCTGGGCGTCGTTGACCATGTCGTATAGTTCCTTCTGGTTGGTCAATGTTCAGCAACCAGCTGGAACCACATGGCTTCTCAGGCACAGCAAGTCTGATCCACTGAACCAGTTGATAACGCGCTTGTTGCAGTTTTCAGGATCAAACAAATTCATGGTACTAATGTACCTCAGTGCCTTCCACTTTATCCCGACCCTGAATCTTTTACCATCGTCAAGTCAAATTAAGCTTTGATGCTTTCGGCATTTTTGACTGCCTGATGTGCAACCAGAATAAGCGCCAAATATCAGTGGTAACCCCCAACTTTTGGCTTCGGCTATCGAGTTTTGGTGTGGAAAATGTTCGTTTTCTCGTTTCCGCTAATGCTGCGTATACAGTGATATTCTCGGAGCAGTTTCTGTATTATGATTGCTTTAGTTTCTTGGTTTATGTATCTATTATTTGATGAGCTGACGAAATGACTCTCGTACCTCTATGTAGATTGCTGGCTAAACTTTGCTCTCGGGTCCAGTGTAGAGCTTAGAGCTCAAAGAGGAAAGCTTGTAAACAGCTGACGTTAATCTAGAGCACAAGGATTGGCCGTTTTGGAATTCTTGCCTCCAAGTTCATTTAGACAAAAGCCTGCCGTTGCAATTTTGTGCCTTATCTGGTGCGAATGATGGAGATGGGCAAAAAAGTACGTATGGGGCATACAATGGGCTAAGAAGCTAGTTCATGGAAAACATATTGGAGCGGTGCAAATGGATCAGGTCCAGGTTAAAGATGGCCAGGCGATGGTTCAAGTTGCAGAGAGGCCAAGGGGTCATTGTTTATTTCCACTAGACGAAGAACTTAGCCGTCGACTTGGTTTGGTGACTGATACTGTATTACAGAGTGAAGTTGAACTTTTTGAAGCCTTCCAACATCGTTTCAAAGAGACGGCATACCCGGTTTCAGATGTCTGAGAGGTATCAAATGCGAGATGTGAAATGCCAAACCTACTTGATACTGTTGATGCAGTCAGACTGGCCTCAGGCGCCAAAACTTGGTCCCAAGTCCCTTGTCCCAAATAGGCTTAGCGCCATAATCACTCCACCAGAGCTTCCCTCCAACTGTCCTTGGCCCGCCTCGTAGTTTAATGACATGTTAATATACCAGCCGCCGACTCTACCAAAGGGGGCCACGCCCACACCATCACCAAACTGCTAGTTCCGACGATAACGGAAGCCCAAAGACGATCGCCACAGTTCACCCACGGCCTCGGAAATATTGGTTGTTGCCGTGCGCACGCATTTCCACCATGGCTCCTCGTCTCAACATCCCGCCCGTTACGCGGGTGCTCCTCGTCGTCCTTCTCGCCCAGTCCATCTTGAGCGCCGCCATCCGATACAGGGAATGGTCAGAAAAGTCCGAGATTGTCATTCCCTACCTGACGCTCATTCCGCAGCTGTCACTCATTTATCCGTGGACGTTCCTGTCGTCGACGCTGGTAGAGGGCAATGTCTTCACCCTGTCAATAGGTTGCCTGACCTTGTTCAATGGCGGTAGATACCTCGAGCGAGCTTGGTCCTCGGCGGACTTGGCCAAGTTTGTTGCCTTGGTGTCTCTGGCCTCCAACGTGCTCACTTTTGGTGTCATGGTCTTCTTCTTTACTCTCACGCGCAACGAGCGCTGGACGTACGTAATCGCATGAACTGGCCACAACTCCAGTGCTAACCCGTTGCTAGTCTCACCACCATTGGCGGCACCATCCCGATTCAAATATCCTTCCTCGTCGCCTTTAGTCAACTGATCCCTGCGCATACCGTCACACTCTTCCGTGGCATCCTCTCGCTCCGAGTTCCCCGGTTCCCAATTGTCTACATCGGCATCGTCTTCGTCTTGTCGCTGACACCTATCCTCTCGCGCGCTGCGCTGTGGCTTGCGATTTTCGGGTTCCTCACCAGTTGGACATATCTTCGATTCTACAAGAATGTCTTCCCCGACTTGGACTCTTCCCAGCCGACTTCGTTACGCGGTGACGCCAGCGAGACGTTCGCCTTTGCCGAATTCTTCCCTGCACCAGTTAAGCCCGTTGTGGCAGCTATCTCGAACCAAATCTTCGACGTCCTTGTTGCCATCAAATTGTGCACGCCATTTTCAGCAAACGAATTCTCGGCGAATCGAGGCGACAACACAATCCAGCGACGTGGACCTGGCGGTGCTCGTGCCGAAGCTGAGAGAAGAAGAGCCATTGCTCTCAAGGCCTTGGACCAGCGTCTAAACGCTGCCACAGCCAAGGCTCCTCCTCAACCTTCGGGACCAACCGTGCAGTCACAGCCCACGCCTAGTACACAAACAGCAATGACATCGGAACCGGGCCAGATGTTGGGCGAGACCAAGTTTGAGCCAGACCACGATGATCACGACAATGAGTAGTTTGGTGGTGGCGGCCAAGACTCCATAGCAGTCATTTGTCATTTTTATGCGGGCGATATTGTTTTGCTTTGAAGAAAGCACACAAGCAGTTGGCATTGCGCATCACAGCGGTCTTAATAGCTTGCAACGATACCACGATGGTGTTTCCCAGGGCGACATTTGTATAAAACAAACTTTGATGAACAACAGGGGTGGATTCCATTACAGTACAGTTACTCAATCAATGACATTTTTCATTATTTATTCAATCAGTCGCTCAATAGTAACTGGGTGGCTATCATATCTAAACCTTGACGGGATCAATGCGACCCTTGGTGACATCGTATACATATCCCGAAACCGGCACGTCGGCCACAAGCGGGCTCTTCTTGAGCAACTCCACGTCGTCCTTTACGCTCTGCTGCACATCTCCAAAGGCGAGGAAAGCCAAGTGGTCGACGTTTTCGCCGAGCTCCTTGCGAATCTTGGAGCGGATGTCTGCATCGGTAAAGGTGAGCATGCCACAGTCGGTCTGCGTTGTTAGTCGGGGTCAAGAATGTATTGAACTTGAAGGGATCTTACGTGGTGAATTACCACGACTTCCCGGGTACCGAGGAGCTGTTGGGAAATAATGACGGAGCGGAGCGCTTCGGAGGCGCGGCCACCGGCATTGCGGATGACATGGGCATCGCCCTCGTTGAGGCCAAGGGCTTTGGCGGGGTCGATGCGGGCGTCCATGCAGGTGACGACGGTAACTTTTCTATAATTTTATAAGTATTCTGAATCAGGAGTTTTTTAGGATATATATGTTTTTTGTAATTGATGTGCAAATTTCACTGACGTACCGGCCGGGAGGGAGAGGTAGAGAGCCCTTGTCGAATGTCTCGACGTATTTCTTGTTAGCGGTCTCAAATTCGGCGGCGACAGACATATTGGGATTGTATTTCTGTTTTTGGTACAATTGATTTAAGGAATGGTGAGGAAACCATCAAGGTGTTCGCAAGGTGCCTACATAAATAGTCGATGCGTCCACTCTAGTTGGCTTAGGGACTTGGTTACCCCTCGGTGGTGTCGATTGGCGCAGCGATGATGTGATTTGGGCTGAACCAATGAACGGCAGATATGGTAGAAGTGGGAGAGACATGCAGTGGATGGTACTATGGAAGATGGATTGCCGAATTATTGAAATAGGTTGAAATGGGACGGAATTAATGGCTATGCAGGGTAGGTGGCGACCCTATGTGAGGAGGCGATTAGAGGCTCTGAGAGGGTAATGGGAGTAATTGGAAATTGGTCATGGACCAATGCGAATTTGTTATAGGGGTTGGGATTCTGTTAGATTTCTGCACATTTTGGTTAGGGTGTTGGTTGATATTGGCGATGATTGAGTTGGAGTTTTGACCCCGCAGTGAAGCCGGTGACACCATCACCAACTCCAGGGTGCAGCGAACTCAGAGAACAGGCATCTCAGGTATTACTACATTACGAGCATCGCATACACGCCGGAGTAGGACATAATTTCACGACTACGGGTCATTACAGCAATCATTTATTGCGAACAGTGAGCTATAGTGACAGCGACAAGCCATTACAGAGCCTACCTATACACACGGTACCAGCCGGACAGTACTATTACTTACTTAGTGCTGGCCGTGATCGATTGGCGCATTTACTCGTTCGGGTGCTGACATGTGGCGTGGGACTTTGCGAAGGAGCGGCAGGTGACGAGGGATGAAACGAGAGAGTGCTGAAGGATTGGGAGGATTGAGAAAGGATTAAGGCTTTGGGGGATTTGTGTGTTTATTGAGTGATGTGAGGAGTGATGGTTCATATGATGCAGTTTGGAAGTATTAAACAGTAATGAGATTGTTCAAATACTGCACAAATATTCGTGCACACAGCAATTTATTTGTGCACTTATTTGTGCACTTGTTCTATCATTGTTTTTCTTTCTTTTAATCATTGATGTCCATGCCCATCTGTGCTGTACAGTCATGACATGTGGACTGGGGGTGGAGAGGACGTTTACGCCCATCGATCAGCAGAGGCTGGGCTGGTCGGGCTACACACCACATTCACGTTTGGCCACGTTGATTCCTGGTGCGTCTGGTGTGAGAGTGTGGTGTGAGAGTGTGGTGTGAAGGAGTGTGTGCTGCAGTGTACAGCCGTGATGTGGTGTACTGTGACGCAGGTTTGGCATGCGGCGATTTTAGTCTGTTTCGCATCGGAGCTACCTACGATGCAGAAATGAAAACGACGACTTCTGATGTGAATGATGCGAAAATGATTGACAATGATGCCTTTGTCGTCATCTTCATTCTTTTGTCTTGTCAAATCTCTGAGGCTCGGCGCACTTCGGAAAAAGCTTAAAGCTGCGGCGGGGGAGAGACAATACCTTAAAAAGTACGTACCTGGTGCATGGCTTTGCCGGCGGCCTGACGTGACCTGACGTACATCTATTGTCGCATATTACAGCACGGTTTGGTGGAGACTGTGAAGTGCTTGCGGGAACTCACCGCAGGTACGGGACGTACTTATGGGAACACCTTACCTTAGCACCACTTTAGCACCTCAACCTTGGTAACCTTACCGTAGCTTAGTGCACGTAATGTCATGTACCTGGTGCTGTACGGACGCTACAGCGCTGTGCAGCAGCCTTGTTTTTCATTCCCCGCCTGAATCGATCGCCACAGGCAAGACAACTTGTCGTGGCCATCATTCCAGGAAAGTAGGTTAAACGAAATGAAATCGAGCTTGGAGAATTTAATCACATAAAAATACAGCCATGGTAAATGTTTATCATAAATCATTTAAACTTCTGGTTACATCGTTTGGCACTGGCGTTGACCAGATTCACAGGCTCGGGTAATTTTGTGCCAGATACGATGCAGCACTTTTTGAAGGGCTAGACCAGGTCCCCGTTTTTAGAGCGAAACAGCCACGTCTTTTATTTTTATTTTACTTCTTCTTTTGCTGACAGACGACTTCTTACTGGTGCAGGCCACAAAGCAAGGCACGTCATGCACGTCTGTGTTTAATTGGGGACTGGCTTTTCCAGTGTCCACATGGGGTTCCTTGCCTTTGGTCTGAACCTGAGGCATCAGATCGTGACTTTTGGAGGCCTTTTGCCGTTGAGAGGCGGCGAGGCGTCATGGGCTATTGTTCGTTACGAGTTAAACCTTGTTAAAATCAACCCAAAAAAACCTCAAAGGAGATATGAAAACATCCGCCACATTACAATCTAGAGTAAGCGTGTCACGCTTTGCCCCTGATGGCTTCTTCTTTCTGATTGAGGTGCTGCCTGACTGGCGTCTGTGCACCTTCAGCCGAGTAAGGGCTGCGGAGACCAGCGTCCAGAGTTGGACAGTGACCTAAGATGAGAGGGAAATACACTCGGGACAAAAGGAAAAGTTAAAAGCTTTTGAAGTTATTTGATGGGCAGCCACAGCGCTCTACGTTCTACAGTAAAGCATCGATACGGCTGAAGTGCTGATGGGGGTAAAACGAAGTGGCGAGGACTGGGAGAGCTGGGAGTGACGGCTGAATGGCTTCAAGTTGGTCTTGAAATGTTTTTTGATCTAATTAGTCCGTTTTACTTTACTCCATGTTGTTTTTACAGATTTTTTTGTCTGCCGCAAATGAAGAACAGTTCGTGCCAGTGTGCTAATTTCCGATTTGTCTCATGGGATTTATTCTTGAAGTGCACCAGAACAAGTGTAAATAAATATCTGTAATTTGCATTTAATTCTATTTTAAGAGAATGGTACATGCAAGTTTCATTTCTTGTGATAAATCGTTACTCAAATTTTTAATTCATTTTTCTGTTTGATGCTTTGTTGTGACCATGGCGCAGAACCCTACGAGAGGGTCGGACCGCGGCACATCAGCACAGTCCTGGTAATCCCCAGTAGTGCAAGTCTTCATCTGGTGGTACTGGCCCATCAAATGCACGCCAACAGCTGCTCCAGAAACATCCCAGGCCCCGCCGTCAAGCGGCACAGTACCCGTCACAAGGTGCACACCCTAGTGGTTTTCCTTTTTGCTGGCGCACCTCACGCCCCCTCCCCTTTTCGCTGGGGCTTGTCGCCGGGGGCTTTTCGCTGGGGGGGGGCTGGAGGGCACAGCGCAGAGGCTAGGCCCACTGTAAGTCGATTGGGGCTGTTAGTGACGAGAACCTCTTGAACAGAGGGTACGAGATATTGCGGGTAGAAAATTAAATACGATATGTTGAATATTCCATAAATAGTAGAAAAATAAAAGCATAATTGAGAAATTTGTAAATATTTCTCATAGTATTAATTGAATTCCCATTCGCCATTCTCTAAAACGTTGTCTGCCCCGATTACCATGTCTTCCCTGGGCAAGCCTCAAATAAGCTGCACAGAGTGGGCTGTCCCCGCTTGCGTCCGCAAACCCTTCACACCCCCCTCCCACAGGGGCGTGCGCTACAGCTCGTGGGTAAGGTAAGTTTGGCACAACCAAATCCATTGCCATCCACCACCAGTTGGCCCTTTCTCTTCTCTTCCCTTCCCCAAGAGGCCCGACCCCGTTTTCTTTTTCCCTTTCTTCTTTCCCCCCATCCCAACCCATCCCATCATCACCGAATCCGACAGCCTACGAGGTCGACTGTCCTGGGCAAAACCGCAATTCCTCCGTCCGGCTCGCCCATCGCCTTCACTCCATCGCTTCGAGAGTGAATCCACCTTTTTTCTCTCCCTTTTATTTATTTATTTTGGCCTGTTCTGCTTCCATCATCGCCTCTACAAGGGGGAATACGCCCAGTTTTCGAGGCGGCCGGCTCGCGCTCCCCGAACCGCAATCCCGAACGGTCACGACCTTTTGGCAATTTCATCCATTTAATTATTTTTCCTGTCTTGGTTTTATCGGGAGCGCCATTGGCTTGTTCATTGAATCAGCCAAATAATTAATTCGTCCCTCTGCTGCACGTCATACTCCCGTCTCCCGCAGCCTGCACCATCCCCGGATTTAACACGTGCGCGCATCGCATATCCCTACTCTCCGGAATCAGTCGCAATGGCAAATCATCATCCTTCTCCCACCATGATGCAGATGCAGCATCAAGGCCAAGGCCCTCCCCCTCAGCAGGGAGGTCAACCGGGCCATTACAACCCTGCGCAGCAGATCGCCGCTATGAACGAAGCTGTCTGGCTGCAGATTGGTACGTCTGCATCAACGTTCGCGTCTCCAAACCCCTTCATTTCATTAACAACGGACTATAGGAAGCTTCTCCGAACTCTTGCGCACTCCCGACGAGGCCATGCTGG
This sequence comes from Simplicillium aogashimaense, assembly GCA_028455935.1. NCBI lineage: Eukaryota > Fungi > Ascomycota > Sordariomycetes > Hypocreales > Cordycipitaceae > Simplicillium > Simplicillium aogashimaense. Next base: position 4,145,030 of record CM052008.1, read on the forward strand.
CCTACGAGCGAGCTCTTCAGGCCAACCCGAACTCCACCACTGCCATGAGCGCCATCGGTATGCTGCTCAAGGGCCGTGAAGCTTTTGACAAGGCTCTCGAGTTCTTCCGCGCCATTGTGCAAATAGAGAACACCAACGGTGAAGCTTGGGGCAATCTTGGTAAGTCGTGATCTTGCCGCGCTTCAATCTTGCGCATGCGCTAATCTTTCTTTATAGGCCACTGCTACCTTATGACGGAAAATTTGCAGAAGGCTTATGACGCGTACCAGCAAGCACTCGTAAACCTCCGGGATCCCAAGGTTCGTTTCCCCAGTAATCGCACATGGTCGCCACGCACACTCTAACATACTTTAGGACCCTATGCTTTGGTATGGAATCGGTATTTTGTATGACCGCTATGGCAGCTACGACTACGCCGAGGAGGCTTTCTCCCAGGTGATGCAGATCCAACCCGAATTCGAAAAGGCCAACGAGATTTATTTCCGCCTCGGCATCATTTACAAGCAGCAGTCGAAGTTTTCACAAAGTCTTGAGGTATGTTAATTTCCTTCGCCTCCGCATCAGGATCGGCGCTAACGTCTCTTGCTAGTGCTTCAAGTACATTGTCGGCACGCCTCCTGGCCCATTGACCCAGGAGGACATTTGGTTCCAGATCGGTCACGTTCACGAACAACAAAAAGACTTCGATAATGCCAAGGCTGCCTATCAGCGTGTCCTCGACCACTCTCCCAACCACGCCAAGGTTCTGCAACAGCTTGGTTGGCTGCATCACCAGCAGAGCAACAACTACGAGTCTCAAGATCGCGCCATTCAGTACCTCGAGAAGTCTGTTGGCGCTGACAACTCCGATGCTCAAAGTTGGTACCTGCTCGGCAGATGCTACATGGCCCAACAAAAGTACCCCAAGGCGTACGAAGCGTACCAGCAAGCGGTTTATCGGGATGGTAAGAACCCCACGTTTTGGTGCTCTATCGGCGTTCTGTACTATCAGATCAACCAATATCGTGATGCTCTGGATGCCTACTCCAGAGCCATCCGCCTCAACCCCTACATCTCCGAAGTCTGGTATGACCTCGGCACTCTGTACGAATCCTGCAATAACCAGATCGCGGATGCCCTGGACGCTTACCAGCGTGCTGCCGAGCTTGATCCCAGCAACCCCCACATCAAGACTCGTCTGCAATTGCTACGCTCTGGCCAGGCCAATGGCGCACCTCCCCCCGCTGCTCCTCAGCCAGCAGATGTTCATCCTCAAGCCTATCAGGCTGCCGGACCTACTGGACCTACTGGACCTCAATGGGGAGGTTCCACGGCACAGCCACCCCCAGGCGGTCCTCCTCCTGCTCCCCAAGGTGCTGGTGATCGCTGGGCTGGTAGCCTGTCTAATGTCAACCCTCCTCCTCAGCCTGCCAACCCTTATGAGAGCCGTGGCGCTGAGCCATTCCGTGGCGGTCCTGCCCCTCCTGTTCAACAACGCGGCCCTAGTCCTGCCCAGGAGCAACCTTCCATTAGACAAGGATTCTCAGAACCTAGTCGAGGACCACCACCCCCTCGACGAGGACCTTCTCCCGGCCCACCTTCTCAGTACGGTCAGCCACCTCAGTCGCAAAATCAGGGTGAAGGCCGAGTCGTGAACCCTAACTGGGGCGGCGCTGTTCCCTCAGCGGCATCTCAGCCACCTGCTCCTGGCACCAACGGCAACGGCCCAGCTCCCAATGGCGGCAGCTCGTATAGAGCACCTAGCCCGCGCAACGAGCGAAATGACAACCGCATGCCTTCCCCCAAGTCTGCCTACCCCCAGCATCAGGCACCTCCTTCTCAATACCCACCGCACTCTGAACCCCCGGCGGCCGCCAAGAACGGCTCTGGCCCTAACACGACTGGTCCAGAGAACTCTCCTGCTCAGCGACCAGACGATGCAGCTTCATCTGCCGCATCTTCCAAGCGTGGAAGAGAATGGGAGGAAGAGTCTGCTGCTAAGAAGCAAGCCAGTGAAGAGAGCAAGGCTCGCCTGGAGGATGCCAACCACCGTCGCGCTTCTTCACCTGTGAACCGTGAGACAGCACTTGCTGAGCGCGCTGAAGAGCCTCGCAAGACCGAAGAGCCTGTCGTCAAGACGGATGCGTACCAGCCTTCACAAGCTGCTCACCACCCTCAGGGAAGTGGCACCAACCAATTGTCCCCTGTTGCCCGACCTGCTAGCGCAGCTCAAGAGAAGTCTGCCGTTGCTACTCCTCCCAAGGAAGAGCGTCCAGCCAGCGAATCTGCTGCACCCTCCGTCGCTCCTCCAGCTGAGCCTGAGCGTGCTGCTCGCAAGATGGATGTAGATGAGGATTACGATGACAGTGGTGAGGACGACAAGAAGGCTGCTGCTGCCGCTACCACCAACGGCTCGGGCCCCGCCTCAGCGTCTGGTGACGCCAAGGCAAAGTCTCCTGAGGCTGCTGCCACAAATGGCACGGCTACTGCAACAGCCAAGGCCGAGTAAGGCCATGGCAAAAGCGCTTTGTGATATTTAACGACATTTTCCTTATTAGTTTTTTTTTAGTTCACCCTTTCTAGTTTTCCACCTTTGTTTTTACACTGTTGCTTTCTGTACGGTACTGGGCACGTCATTACGGTTCATTCAAATGTATATCTCACTGTGGCTACCCATTTCTTTTGTCTAGGGAGATGAGCTGTTAGGAAGAAAAATTTCTTGTTTGGGAGGCGAAGAAGTTGTCTTGTTGGGCTTGACAATTTGTTCAAGAGAGGGAGTTTGAGAAAGCGAATAGTATATCCTATTGTAGTTTAAAAAGATATGATATGTTGAGCCCATATACTCGCCTGGAGCATCATGAAGTCCTTAGTCAGCAGTATGTTGGAAAGTAGATTTGTTTGGAGAAGGTCGGAGAGCACGTGATGTCGACTTTCCAGCAAGAGAGTAGGCCTTGGGGCAAAGATTTTCCCTGTGCACTTGGTAGGGACGCTGCAAAAAATTGTTAGGTAAGGAAGTCTTGGGTCTGCACCAGGAGGGCAGAGCGAAGAAAGAAAAGTGGAGCATTTGTGGCATGTCAGCCAGTCAGACGTCGCACACAAGGATTCGCTTAAAATTTCACCCACAAATTATTTTCTGCTAGCCCTCGCCGTACCCTCTTCTGTGGTAGTCTTTTTTCCTCTCTTTCACGAAGGGCCCTCTTTCTTGCTACTCCCGTATACTAACGTCAACCACAACAGCCGGTCAAAATGAGTGTACGTATATGAAGATTGTTTGGAGATGCAATCAATGGAAAGGAAATCTAACAATGGTTATAGCACCGTAAGCACGAGGAACCTCGCCACGGCTCCCTGGCCTACCTTCCCAGGAAGCGTGCTGCCCGTCACCGCGGAAAGGTCAAGTCGTAAGTTTTTTCCCCTTCCTGTCTGGTGCCTAACAATGCGAAGAAAAAAACAATTCGAAGACCGAAGAGAGAAGAATACGCATTGGAAAGAGAAGGGACAAATTCGATTGGATTGGGCGCAAAACTCACAAAGAACATATGGCTAATTTTTCGATTCTCTTTTTTTGCGAAATAGTTTCCCCAAGGATGACCCCAAGAAGCCCGTCCACCTTACCGCCACCATGGGCTACAAGGCCGGTATGACCACGATCGTCCGTGACCTCGACCGTCCCGGAGCCAAGGCAAACAAGAAGGAAGTTGTTGAGGCGGTTACTATCGTCGATACCCCACCAGTACGAACAACCCAGCCCGCTTGGCGATTGAGCCTATGGCTAACATCTTTATTTTTAGGTGATTGTTGTTGGTCTTGTGGGCTACATCGAGACTCCCCGTGGTCTGCGCTCTCTCACCACCGTGTGGGCTGAGCATTTGTCCGACGAGGTTAAGCGTCGCTTCTACAAGAACTGGTACAAGTCCAAGAAGAAGGCTTTCACCAAGTACGCCAAGCAGCACTCCGAGACCAGCGGCTCTTCCATCACTCGTGAGCTCGAGCGCATCAAGAAGTACTGCACCGTCGTCCGTGTCCTCGCCCACACTCAGATCCGCAAGACTCCCCTCAAGCAGAAGAAGGCCCATCTCATGGAGATCCAGGTCAACGGTGGCTCCGTCGAGGACAAGGTCAACTTCGGCCACGAGTTGTTCGAGAAGCCCGTCTCCGTCGACACCATCTTTGAGCAGGACGAGATGATTGATGTCATTGCCGTCACCAAGGGTCACGGTTTCAACGGTGTTACCGCCCGTTGGGGTACCAAGAAGCTTCCTCGCAAGACACACAAGGGTCTCCGTAAGGTCGCTTGTATTGGTGCTTGGCATCCTAACCACGTCCAGTGGACTGTTGCCCGTGCCGGTCAGATGGGTTACCATCACCGTACCTCTGCCAACCACAAGGTTTACAGAATTGGCAAGGGTGACTCTGAGGAGTCTGGCTCCACCGAGATCGATATCACCAAGAAGAAGATCACTCCGTAAGTTACCTCAACGCACTACTTCAAGAAATGCACAGTGAGCTAACAAATTACAGCCTTGGTGGCTTCGTCCGCTACGGTGATGTCAAGAACGACTTCGTCATGGTCAAGGGATCCATCCCCGGTACCAAGAAGCGTGTCGTCACCCTCCGCAAGTCCATGTGGACTCACACCTCCCGCAGAGCCCTCGAGAAGATCAGCCTCAAGTGGATCGACACCTCGTCCGAGTTTGGACACGGTGCTTTCCAGACCGTCGCCGAGAAGAAGGCTTTCCAGGGTACGCTCAAGAAGGACCTCACCACTGCTTAAGCTTCAACAAGAGCAAAGCAGCAGTGTGTGGGCGTTTAATGTCTTTCTTTTACGTGTGTTTCTCATGGTTTATTGCATACCGGTGTCGAAGGAATTTGGTTCTTTTTGGTCTGCCAGGCCGCGTTTGGGCCGGGCTGGATTTGGGATTCATATGGGATGAAACGTAAAAAGACCAGTTAGACGAATGAAAAATGATACTCCCAATACATGTGTCTTGGACTTTGCAATATGTGACATGATGAATTGTGATTAACTGTCTGTGTATTAACTGGGTAAATGCTGGACTGGTGAGAAAAGTCAATGAGCTATTGCGGCGTTTGACGTCACCCCCACTTCTTCATGCTTCAAACTTGGCCATGACAATCCCACAACGCTGCGTCACAACCACGGCCAGACTGTTCTCTACACGATTCCTCAGTAGACACCCGACCCTGCTACTCGTATACAATCGACACGCATCAACATCGTATCCGCGACCGACAATCTCGCCACCGCAGCAACCTCGTACCCCTCCAGGAAGAATGGCCAGCGACGAAGCCTACATGGATTTCCTCAACAAAGCCAACCAAGACGCCGACGATGCGCACGCAGCGGCCGCAGCAAAGACGAGCTCGGCGAAACAATTCAAGACGCTAGACGGCGGAGAGAGCGAGGTGCCCAAGGCGCTGCGAGACGTCGTCAAGGATAGCTTCTACGTGACGGATGCCGATGAGCCGTTTCACGCAGTGTCGCTGAAATGGGGCAAGGATGATGGTCTTCCAGACGAGGGTGAGTTACATATGATATGGGGATTTTGATGTGGCATTTTAAAAAAAAAAAAAGACGTCGCTACGAAACGAAAGGCTACGAAGGAAGCTAACTGTGCGCAGAGGAATTTGCCAAGCTGATTCACCACTGGGACGCCTCGAAAGCGGAAATCACGATCCTGGACCCGCTGGATTGGGACTCGCAGGGCCAGAATACAAAGATTATCGAGGCAGTGAGGGAGGCGGGCAAGGGGAATGACGTGAGGGTGTATCGGGTTGTCAGGGACAAGACGCGGGCTGAGTATTGGGTGATTACGAGAGACGGGGAGAGGATTGTAGGAGCAAAGGCGTTGGGAGTTGAGTCGTAAAATGAAGTAGGGAGTTTAATTGAAAATTATAGGTGAAGGACATAAATGGCCATTTGAGGAACAGACCAGGACCATGGATAATGGATATAAAAAGAAAATATTAAGCTCTGGTATACTATTTACAGCACTGGTTGTACGTCATGACATGAGGCGCTGCATTGGGGGGGGGGGGGGGGGGGCGAGTCGTAATACGATTCATGGTCCAAGTTCACGACACAGTTCGCTTTGAGAGTGAAATGGGTGCGAAAATGAGGATGAAACATACGATTTTTTCTTTTCTTTTCTTTTGGAAAGTGACGGTGGAAGGATTGATGGAATTTTATTTATTTCTTGGTAATGCCATGTGGCACAGGATGCGTGATTGCTGCAGAGTCTGGAGCCAGTGTCTGGGTGCAGTGTAGCCGCCGTGGTGGATGCTTGGATGTGGTGATTGGCCAGCCACGCTGATGGTCTGGACAGGGATGGTGGGCGCTTACGACGTTGATTCGTTTCTTAAAATACTCGAGACTCGTTGCAGCACACGGACAGTCGAGGTGTTGCGCCACTTTTTGGGCCAGTCGCTGTTCTCAGAATAGCGCAGCGAGAGGAGCGGGTGAGAGGAGAAGGCGTTGGCGGCGGCTAATCAATACAAAGCCCTTGTTCCCCCCGCTTCTCAGACTGTTGTTTGTTCTTTAATGCTCTTTTGTGTGTTTGATTTCCCTTGGTTCTTAAACTTTGTTCCTTTTATATCTGTCTTTTGTATTTGTTGTCCTGTGGTGCGACTGCGAGCCCTGGTGGTTCTGCGCTTTTCTCTACTGTCCCTATCACCAGCTACCTCACTTCCTCACCAGTCGCCTCGCTTTTACTCGGTCAAACCGTCCCTATTTAGCCCTCATCAATCATGGCTACGTCCAAACGCCCTCGTCTTTCTCTCCAAACAAAGACCGCGCCTTCACCACCCCGCGCAAGGTCCTACTCCGTCAACCCCAGCGACCCAACCGCCTTCAACACTTTGTCCAATGTCTACGCTACCGCCATCGGTCGCGCAGGCACTCCCACTGAACCTACCACGGCCATCAACACCCTCAAATCATCATTTGCTCTATCACCCTCCGACGCTCGTCCGCGAGTCGTCACCCCCTTTGTGGCATGCTACCCCGAATCCCCCGTGTCTGCCACATCTCCATCCTCCCACCATCCTTTCCAATCCTTCCCCAGCGCCATGACGCCCACGCCACCCCTGTCCGCTGGCCCTGCAGACGGCAAGGTCTTTGTCTTTCCCGGCCCTGTGCCTGACCTCTCTGTTACTCAGAAGCAGTTTACTCAGAAGCAGTTTACCCAGAAGCAAATCTGCATGTCTCCCGTGTCCGAGCAACGGAGTAGGTTCCTCATGCTACCTGCGCCCTACGCTCACCCGCACAGCTTACACAGCATCCTGCGCAATTCTCCCCTGCCGCCGCGGACTGCCCTCTCACCACGAAGGCAGTCGCAGCGGTTGGCGGAGAAGGCTCTCCTGCGTGTTGGGTATGAGAGCCCACTGGAGCAGGAAATCATTACAAATAAATACACAAAGAGCCATATTGATCTGTTGCTGGAGGATGCCAGTCCGCTGTCGCCGTTGGACATGGCGAGAGCCGCAGCGTTTACTGCCAATGAGTTGCGGGATGGTGGACAGACGCCCGGTCCCATGGAGGACATGGAGAGGCGGTTGAGCAAATTCTCGACGGCGTTGTCGAGTCCGCTCAGTGGTGGGATTAGGAAGAAGAGCAAGAAGAAGGAGAAGAAGAGGCAGTGGGTGTGGACTATTGGACGGGAAGAGGACGAGGGTGATGATGAGGAGGTGGGAGGTGCCATTGCTGCGTTGAGGGCTGAGGCGAGGAAACAGCAGACAGAGATGGATGGAACGCAGCCAGAGGTGCTGGTGACGTGTGAGCAGACGCCGAGGCCGAGCGTGGAGATGGATGCGGATGGTGATGCGGCCATGTCGGATGCGGAGAGCGTGGCTACGACGGCGACGACTGGCTCCTCGTTGTCGGTGCTGGAGGACCTGAAGACGCCGGTTGGGCCGGTCAAGAAGAGGGATACGCCTATTCCTGAGTTGGCGGAGGCTTGAATGAGCATTGCATTTTTCCAAGGTGTTTTGGTTTGGTTACTTTGCATTGGATTTGGGTTTGCTTTGGGAGGATGGCGGATGTATAACGACTTGATGCATTTACATGAATGATTATATATGAATTATATATGTACGCAACAGTGATCATTTACATGAATGATTATATGTGAATTATATCTGCACGCAACAGTGATCATTTACATGAATGATTATATACGAATTATATATGTACGCAACAGTGATTATTTACGTAAATATTATGATTCTTCATCTATTGATTATATAACTGACTTTTACTTTTTTTTATTTTATTTCTAAATCGCATCTATGCAGAGTTTCCGTTTTGCTCCGTGTGGTACAGTTGTTCGGCGGTGGTGATGCATGACATGTTCGCTCCGAGCTTGTTGATTGTCTCCATCCATTCGTCGGACTCGTCAGAGTCGAACACAATTCCTCCTCCTGCTTGGAGATAGGCCACACCGTCCTTGTACATCATTGTTCGGAGAGCAATGCACGTGTCCATGGCACCGTCGACAGATTCACCATTCTCATCTACCCCGTTATATCCGAAATATCCTACCGCTCCGGCGTAAATGCCTCGCTTCTCCTTCTCCAACTCGGCAATAAGCTCCATGGCCTTGACTTTGGGAGCGCCAGACACAGTTCCGGCTGGAAAGATGGATCGGAAAGCGTCAAAGCGGGTCTGGCCTGGTCTCAATACGCCAGATACTTGCGAAACGAGATGCTGGACGTGGCTGAACTTCTCGACAACCATTAGGCGGTCGACTCGCACGGTGAACGGGTCGCCTACTCGGTTGACGTCGTTGCGGGCAAGATCTACCAACATGACATGCTCTGCGCGATCCTTGAGCGAGTTGCGAAGTTCATCTGCGAGTTTTTGGTCCTCTTCGGGAGTCTTGCCTCGCTTGACGGTTCCGGCGATGGGGTGTGTGATGATACGGCCGGCTTCTTCCTTGACGAGTAGCTCGGGTGAAGCTCCGATGATCTGGAAGTCTTTGCAGTCGACATAGAAGAGGTATGGGGAGGGGTTGACGGTGCGCAGGTGGCGGTAGATATTGAAGGGGTGTAAACTCGTGGGGCGGGCGAATCTTTGCGAGGGAACTGCTTGAATAATGTCACCTTTGACAATGTGCTCTTTAAGTTTCGTGACGTGAGCCTCGTAGCCGTCTCGGCCAATGTTGGAGGTGTATTCCTTGCCGAGCTCGATGGGGCCCTGAGGAGGCATGGGGACCTCGGGGGAGTTTAGAACAGCGACAATCTTGTCAATTGTCTTTGTGGCGGTGTTGTATGCTTCCTCGAGGCTGTCGGTGCCATTCTTGGGAACCTGAACGTAGCTGATGACCTTGATAACACCATAGAATCGATCGAAAGCGACAATTGTGTCAAAGAGCATGAACAGCGACTCCGGAATCTGCAGCACATCCTTCATGGGTCGAGCGGTTTTCGGTTCAAAGTATCGCACGCAGTCATAGCCAATGTAGCCGATGGCGCCTCCGGTCAACGGCGGCAGCTGCAAACCGGGCACATGAGCGACAACATGCTCCGCGAGCTCCTTTTCCAGAATGGGGAGAGGATCAGTCTCGGGGCCGTGGCCGGGGCCGGTCTTTAGGACTTTTCGGGGATTGGCACCGACGAAGCTGTATCTGCCGACTTGTTCGGTAGCGGCGGACTCGAAGAGGAAGGAGTATTGAGAGTCGGCCGTTTTGGAGGCATGGTGGGAGACTTTGAGGTAGGCGGCGGAGGGGGTGATGAGGTCAGAGGTGATTTGGCGGTAGATTGGGACGAGGGTGGGCTTAAGGGAGGGCTTTGTTGGCTTTTGGATGATTTCGCGGACGTCGTCAAGGGACGGGACGATGGCTCTCTAAGTGGCGGGGTATTAGATTCGAGCTATCGACGGAGGATTACGGGATGATGCGTTGGAGTCTAACTTACTGAGCCTGCCATTGTGAATTGGATGGACAGCTATGAGAGCTTGGACTGTGAAGGAAATGGAAAAGGACAAGAAGCTTACGGTGGTGGTTGAAGCATGAGTCACGGAAACTCTACAATCGGAAACGGTGGTGGTGGTGGTGGTTTGATGCGGCAGAGCCTTAAACTAAAAAAAAACTAAAAAAAAATCCACCAAAAGGCGCACTCAGTGCCGGCGTCGCGCAGTCGGCGGCTGTAGGTGAGGTGTGTCCGCTGGCAGCGCTGGAGCCACTAGTAAAAGATAACTGCACACTGACCGCCCCTCCATAATCGGAGCCTGAAATACATAGCCGGCTGGAGCCTCATCAGCTGCCTGAACATTTTGAGCGCTGGTGTGTTAGCAGACCTGCATTTCATGCCATGGAGAGTCTGATTGTGCAAATATTTTGAGATAATTGTAATCGATACTTCGACAATTTAAGAAGCAAAAACAAGGTTAATTACTTATAGACATACACGTTGGATCCTGCTGTGGTGCGGCGCTGTGGAGCAGTCTCACTGTTACTGTTTCCTTACAGTGGTCAGCACTCCCTGTAAATTCACGGTAGTCAACTACACCACCTAATCTTTGTCCCCTGCCCCGATATTAAGCATTCTGCATTTCATTGGGCGGCGTTATTTAATACCTTTTTCTTTTTGGTTCATTATCTGTTCTATTTGTACTTCGCTTCTGCTATTAAAAGGACGCATCAGACGGTTTGCCTTGTTCCTTGACGATCGACTGCATCAAATCATGACATCTCCCCCGTGAACTTGATGTCTCGTTGACAGCCACCATGGAGCCTCAAACCAAACGGCCCCCGAGACGAAGAGATAATCGTGTTATCCTCCAGTTTGTACGTCACCCGATATCATCTCCTATGTTTGTCCTCTTCTGCATTCCCATCCGCCGTGCTGACAGTCAACCTAGGACTATGATTGCTTCTATGCACAAGTCTTTGAGAACAAGCATCCTCATCTCAAATCAAAACCTCTAGGCATTAAACAAAAGAATATTCTTGCCACTTGCAATTACCATGCTCGAGCCAAGGGTGTCAGGAAGCTTATGCTCATCACTGAGGCGAGGAAGCTGTGCCCCGAGCTAGTCATCGTGGAAGGCGAGGATTTGACGCCTTTCAGAGACATGAGCAAGACCTTGTTCCAGTTCCTCAAATCTCATTCTTGGAATGAAAAGGCAGAAAGATTGGGCTTTGATGAAGTATTCATGGGTACGTCCTACGCTGCATTAGCTGCCGCTCGCATCTGCTAACCACTGAGCAGATGTCACAGATATTGTCGACTACAATCTCAGTTGCGTAAACAAAAACGCTCTATCTGAATCATTCTTCTTTCTGTCACAAAAAGATCCCGAAATGGGGTTCCCGTGTGACTTGACGAGCATCGCAGGTCCTGTCGTTGGCGACACAACCCAGCATGGACTCTTGGAAAACATGACCTATCTGCGGTTGCTAGTTGCCTCGCATCTGGCAATGTATCTGCGTAACAAACTTGAAACCGACTACGGATATACATCTACTTGTGGTATTGCGACCAACAAAGTTCTAAGTAAACTAGCGGGTGGCGTGAATAAACCTCGCAATCAGACTACCTTGCTGATGCTGACCGACCTCGAAGTCACAAATTTCATGGATCCCCATACGCTTCGCAAGGTGCCTGGAATTGGGTTCAAGATGGCTCATCTGCTGGACTCGCATATCACAATGGTTCAGAACGAGTCAGACTCACATTCCTTTGAGTCGCATGTCACCGTGCGTGATGCCCGCATGCATCCAGATGTTACGCCAAGTTTTCTGGAAACCTTGCTCGCTGGACCAGGTGCTGAAAAAGGTGTTGGCGCCCGCGTATGGGGTCTACTTCATGGTGTCGATTACTCTGAAGTTAAGTCTGTCAGTGACGTTCCATCTCAAATCAGCATTGAAGATACGTATAAAGGCCTCGAAACAATACCAGACATTACGGCAGAGCTTTTCAAGCTGTCATGTTCCCTAATCAGACGCATAAGAGTTGATTTACTTGTCGAAGATGAACATTCCGAGGAGCCTGGCACGCAGCGGTGGGCGGCAAGACCAAAGACTTTACGTCTTGCCATCCGTTGGTGGTCTGTTACTGGTTCACGGCAACTTCAAGACTTTAGTCGAATCTCGAAATCTGGTCCGTTGAATCCATTCGTTTTTGATGTCAAAACCGACATCGAAGAGCTTGCGCAGCGTCTCGTATCGGAGGCCCTGCTCCCAATGCTCCGTCGTATACACGCTGAGCAGAATCGAAAATGGAATTTGCAACTCATCAACATCTGCGTTGCAAATATGGTCGTGGGCGCGGCGGACGACAAGAATGGAGCAGGTCGAGATATCTCTGTAATGTTTAGAAAGCAAGATGAGGTGTTGCGTCCTTGGAAGGTCATGGACGAGCCATCTGACGAACATTGTGGCGGCCATAACGAAGAGTTGGACGATGACGAGGGCATTTTGGATGAATATAATGACGAAGAATTGTGGAATGACACTGGGGGAGATTCCTGCCCAATATGTGGCCATGTTATCCCAACTTTTGCGAAATCTGCACATGCGAGGTTTCACGAACCCGACGGATGAGTGCCCGCGTTGCACAGGGCGACCTGTAAGCACGGACAGCTCGTACCATTGCCACATTGAACAATGGGGCGATTGTTTCTGAAGAGTAACGGATATCGTGCCGCATCGTTTCGCCCACTGGGACGATGAATAGCCTAGGATGCCTGCTGCAGATACAGTCAAACCGGCAACGGGAAAGCTTGAACCAATCGAGCAAAACAATACAGAGGGGTGCATGCCAGCTCGGAAGATGTGACTGTGGCTGGCCACACCGGCGCGGGCTTCGGCGGCCTGGGAGTCCTGGTTTTGGATGGGTGCGTGAGCTGTTGTTCGGTTTGTGTCACCATCCTATATGCAATGACGAAGAGAGGAGGCGTCACCTGGAGACCCAAAATTGTATGGGAAGCACCAGCTCAACGAAATGCTTTTGGCAAGACAGTACTAAGTGACTGGGCCCTAATTGGCTGGATAATGGAATGATGGAGTTGGGCGGCGATTCGCTTGGTGATGTGGGAGGGTTGAAGGAAGCATCACCAGGAGAGCGGTGATGGCGCGAGTGTACCGTCCACGTAATTCACTACTCCAGATGAGAATGCGCAAAATATTGACTGTTACATTGGATATCGTTGGGGCATTTGTGATTTCTTGTCATTTTTAATGTCGCAAACCGGATAATCCGTGGTTTTGTTTGTCGGGTTGCAGGACAAGCCGCAGCTGTCCACGTACTTCATTGGACTAGATGCGAGAGCCGCGGCTTTACTGCGTCTGATGCAGATATTAAATGATTCATTTATTCTATTTCTTTTTCTTCATTAATAGAGATAAGCTTGCTTTCCCTTGTCGTTTTCTTTCCCTTGAGTGCCTCTGCCCCCCCCGTCATTGCTCCTTCCCGCTAAAGAGAAACCAAACGCACAGCGAAACGCCCAGCCAGACAATGAACAGCTGGCGGCAGGTGACAGCCTCAACCATGCCGCCAGTCTTGTGCAACGAGGAAATCGGTTTATACTGCTGCTGCTGTGCTCTTCCTTCTGCCTCCAAACCTAATTTCATGTCTTCTTCCTCAAAAACAATGCCAACTTGCAACTGGCCTTTCTGAGCTTTGCATCGTCTTGTTTGCGTTGGGATCAATACCGCATCTTAGCAAGCCGGACAAGAGATACGTCGTTCGTCTTTGTAAGTCTTGTTCTTATTCCTGATATTCAAACACATACAACTTTGCAAGAATGTAGAATCATAGCTCTTCGTGTGTTGACATTTACCAGTCTCGACACAATACACCAATGGCATAGAGAAGTGTCTTGCAGCAGAAGCAGTTATTCAAATCTGCTCGACTGTTTGTGTTACTGTATCAGCTTCGCTTACCCGTCTTCTGAATGCACCCCGCCATTTATCAAGCCGGAGAGGTTGATATCAGAACAACATCCGTCGGAGTCTGATACTAGAACGCCTGCTTACTCCATCGTGTGACATCTACTCACTTCCAAGCCTGTCATCATGGCAAGAGGCGGCCGTGGTGGCCATCCTGCCCAACGCAAACACGTCGACTTGACAGGTACTATTTCACTTGCGGAGAAGAACGACTTGGTAACGCTAATCACTGCCGTCACCGAAAAGATGATTCGAGACATTACCAATGGCTTCGATTCACCTCAGGTCAGTCCAGTGGAAGAGGAAGATGATGTTGAAAGCCATTTCCACTGTCTGTCACTTGGGCTGCATCATCATCTGCGCCGAGAGCTCGAAAAGTCCAGGTTTTCTTCCGGAATATCAAGTGATCCAAAGCCTCTGTCTTATATGAAAACGCACCTAATCATCGAGAAGGAAGAAAAAAGTTCCGTCTCGTGCCAACTTGGCGAATTGAAGAAGGAAGCTTTGGCATATTTTTCGAAATGGCAAACCGGCGTTATTCAACGTCTCAAAGATATCCATGTGTCTGCTGCACCTGAGCCAACACCTGGACGTGGACGTGGCGCTCGAGGTTCTGCCCGTGGTCGAGGAACACGTAGCTCTGTTCGTGGGGGTGGAAGAGGAGGGTTGACTCTGGCAACAGGTATAGTTACCGATCAACAAAAATTTTAACACTGTCATTGTACACTGACCGGTATGTGCAAGGTCCACCCAGAGCTCCGACTCATCATGTCGACCATCTTCTCGCCAAGACGTACACTCCTATCCCGAACACGCTATGGACGCTTCCTGTGGATAGGAGGAAGTTATTTCTACATATTGTGCTATTGATTCTCTTGTCTCTGCATGAGTATACCGCAAACTCTCACATCTTGTTGGCAAACATTGCATCATCTCTTAATTTACCCAAAGAAGCGTGCCATCAAGAGGAGACTCGCCTTGCTCAAGGATTAACACAAGCCGCTCTTGAACTCAGTGCAGAAAAAGCAATTGCACAAAAAGAAGAAAACAAACTCTCTAAAAGATGGAAGTTCAGTCTGGGGACTCCGAATAACGGAACTGTCAAGCTCGCTCCTCCCTTGTTTGCGGTTGGCATTGGCACCAGCCGACGCGGATGGGGTCTCACATCTATCGCTGCGGCAGGACTATTGGGAGCCATGTCGGACAACGGGTTACTCATGGGGTCAATGTTTGGTTTCAATACCATTAAACCTCTGAACAGAGTTATAGAAGGCTTTACCAGGGAAATACAAGATTTCGCTTTCATGTCGCTACGCAAAGAAGAATCGCTGGAGTACCTGGAGCCGAGACAAACCCAAGCAGGCGATCGTAGGCTTCGTGTAGTTATCGCTATGAGTGGTTTCATACTAGGAGATTCAGATATCACGCGACCCTGGACCTGTATAGGGCAGCAAGTCGAAACATATGCGATACAATGGGAGCTGGCTTCTCTTCAAAGCCTTGGGTCTTCGCTCGAGACAGCCGTCAAGAGTAGTGCTTGGCAGGCTGCGAAAGAAGACATAAGGAAAGATTCAAGTAGGTATACCAAAAGCATTTTGTACAATTATTCAACTAACCAGTTGACAGTCTTTACGAGTCTTATCAAATCTGAGTGGCCTCACAACCTACTCAAAATCAGCAAAATTCTCGACAATCCTTGGAGCATCGGCATGGTACGTGCCGAAAAGATAGGCGCCATTCTTGCAGACGCAATAATGCGCCACAAAGTTCAAGGAGAGCGTCCGGTATCTCTTGTGGGCTATAGTCTTGCAGCTCGATCTATATATGCCTGCCTGATGGTGCTCGCTGAGAGACGGCACTTTGGACTGATTGATTCCGTGGTGATGATCGGGGCACCTGCCCCGTCTGACAGCAGAGTTTGGCTCACTTTGAAGAGTGTTGTTAGTGGTCGATTGATCAATGTGTATTCCGAGCAGGACTACATCCTTGGATTCCTATACCGTACCTCTAACATCCAATTCGGCATTGCCGGGCTTCAGGAAGTCCAAGGCGCCGATGGCGTTGAGAACTATCGAGTACCACGTTTGGACCAGGGACACTTGTCGTATCGAACCATTGTTCCCAAAATCTTGCGTGATGTCGGATGGGAGGATGTGGGCACTTCCGAGGTAGCCCGAGTGCCGCATGAATGACAGAGCATGGCATTTGCTTTTATGTTAGTATTATAAGAGACTGGCTGTTCTGAGTTTGTGAAAGAATGAGTTGCTACGGAAATAAGAGAGAGCTCTAAGGGTATTGTATGTGTGCAGAAGAATATTATAGAATTACGCGTTGGTAGGCATTGCTAGATGTGATTAAACTTTGCTGTCTAATGATTCATAGAATATTAGTGATATGTTTGAAATTTTAATCTGCGTTGGTGTCTAAAAGCATATGTGTAATGTTCGACTGGCAGCTACAACACTGTACAAGACCAACAGATGGCGAACATTCTGGCCAATTCAATGCTTTGATTCTGATTCACTCGATATCTGTCTGTATACATTCTACAAAGAAAACAAATATTGCTCTCATGTGCTGTGATATGCATCCTTTGTCCATTGCTTTTCT
The DNA here is from genome assembly GCA_028455935.1 of Simplicillium aogashimaense. Lineage (NCBI taxonomy): Eukaryota > Fungi > Ascomycota > Sordariomycetes > Hypocreales > Cordycipitaceae > Simplicillium > Simplicillium aogashimaense. Next base: position 4,161,529 of record CM052008.1, read on the forward strand.
GTATGTATCCCCAATATTCTGATAACACTCTTCTTTCCTAGTCGTTTTATTTCCTCCCTCGGCTCCCTGGACACTGAATCTGATGTAGATGTACAAAGAAGATGGAAAAGATGAGCTCGCTCCGGTCGAGCTCTATAGATTGATCTTTTCTGAACTGACAAATAGACAAAAAGCAGCAAGATAAACACGAAGAGTCCAATGCGAGTGAGAGTAGAAGACAAAGCAGGATAAAAGAAAACGGGGGGACTGTGCTATAAAATGTTTTCCCCAATATAATACAATTTATTCTTTTTTGAGTTCAACGTCGACGGTAATTCCAAAAAATAACAGGCCGTTATGATGATGTATGTGTGAGTGTGAGGTCATGTAATGCGGTGTAGATGAGTATGTTTATATGTAACAAGAAGGGGCTGATTGCGTGCCGCATTATGAAGGTGGTGTAGGTCCGAGCATGCTTGGTACTTGTTTGCGGACAAGTCCCCTGGTGCCGCGTTGTTCCATGCGAGGAACGCCTTGAATAGCGCGAGGCTCTCGCATCAGACTGCGATCCAGCCTAGCGGGTATGCGCGTGACGACAGATCGGTACTCGCCAGGGAAGTTGCCTTTTGGAAGCGGTACTGATGCAGTTCGCCAGATATGATCAGATGAGTCTCCAAGGTAGGGAGAAATCTTGGTTGCAGCGTTGCCGTGGCGTGATGGAGGCGCGAGGCCGAAAGCGTTTGCTGATGCTCCGGCTGAGACTCGGATAGACGACAGTCTTGAAAGACTAGATTGGATACCGGGGCGACCACGAGCCTTCTTCGCCATGAGAATTTCATCGAATAGACGGATGGAGGGGTCTCCAGCGGGCTGCATTTCTCGGTCGTGAATAAACTCGTTGAACAGTTGTGTGTCCCGCATCATGGTAGCGTATTCCTGTTGGTCGTGAGGCAGCGACTTGATGAAGCCATCCATATCAAAAGAGAACAGCTGACGGTTGCTCTTTTGCTGTTTCGATGGGCGTCCAAGGTGCTTGCGGTACGTATACAGCAGACTGGCCTGGCAGCGTACAAAGGCCGCGCGGACTCGATCTTCGTGGAAGGCTTCGGGGCAAACGAGGGATGCGACTCCTAGGCATCGTCCGTGAGAAATAGTAGCGCAAGATGCACACTTGTACATGCCATCACCGTCCGGCTTGTCATCACAGATAGTACATGTCGAGTGGGAATCAGCTCTGTCCAGGTTGAAGCAGTGGCCTTCCACCCAAACTGTCGTCTCCGTGTTATGAACTGGTTGAATCTGCATGTTAGGCATAATTGTGGAGGCAGCAATGGTAGACTGTGCGTAGGTAGATGGTGCATAGCCTCCACCAAACGATGCTTGCGAGTCCATTGACATGCCCGAGATGGACGGGTGAGGTTGATGGCCACCGTTTAAGAAGGGTAGACTAGGCCGATGTCCGGATTGGAGCTTATCCAACCCGAACGAAGAGCTTCGACGCAACTTCTCCTCACCAAAGTGACCTGATCGCTTTTCGCGCAATGTCGCCGTCAAGGCAAACCCTGAGTCGCTGCGTGAGATAGGAGTGGTTGGCATGGGTGGGAAGTTGGTAGATGCGGGAGATACCGATGATCGGGGACTGGTGCGGCTGGACTTGCTCGTCATAGGTCTGTCAGACTTGCCATTGTTGGTATCGGCGCTCAAGAAAGCATTGAACACGGGCACTCGAATGTCCTTGGGAGCGTTTGGCTCTCCAAAGCTAGACGAGTTTTGGGACACCCACTTGCCGAGGGTGCTGGGAGAGGCATCAGAGTTGAAGGTGTTTTCATTTTCAGAAGAAAACGCATCATATGGGAATGACTCCATAGCATATGGCGGAGGGCCTTCAACCACACCATATCGTAGTCTATGTGGAGCAGCAACTTGTAGCAGAGACATGAGCTTTCGTCGTTGTTGGCGTGGTAATCTGTGTGGCTGTTGTGTCGCATCGATCGTGTCCTGATCCAAGTCAACGAGCACATAATCATCATCTGGAAGATCAATGCGCTCGTATCGTCGCTCTACACCCACAATATATGGGCAAGGAGCCTCCAAAGCTGAAATCAACCTCGCCGGGAGAACGGGAATGAAGATGCTAGCCCATTTCAGAGGATATAGCAGGCTAGCTAGAGCATGACAAGCGAGATGCAGCATGCTGGTATGTGAAGAAAGGAAAATGATTCGAGATTCCGACATGGCATACTCGAAGAGAGCAACAATGTTCTCGAGAGAAAGGCATCGGAAGAGTGAGTAGATGTCAATGGTTCGTGATCCAGGAATCTCGTTAGCGGCCTCTCGGCGCGCGTACATCTTCAGTTCTCGGACGCCGAGTTCGACTTGCGTCTTGGATCCCAGAGGGCTGAATGCTTCGGTGCAGAGGTTGACGACGTATCTCTCCAAAGGCTGCCAGCGGCCAACCCTAGGCGAACTGGGCGGTACTCTGAGGACAGCGCCGTCAGTCATAGGGACGATGATCGCCTTGAGCCACTCCTTGTAAAATGTCATGTTTGCTGGGTCTCTGCCAAGAATACCGTATGCTCGTGGTGCCCACAGGCCACTTTCGCCAGCAGTGAGGCCTTCAATCTTGGATGCAGCACCGTGTCGGAGCGGCCGAAGCATGTCTGTCATGAGAGAAATCTTTTCTTCGACGGTGCCAATTTGATCTTCGAGTCGGTCGCGGGCGGACGATCCGGATGGTATCGTGGGAAGCTTGGCGAGCAGTTGCGAAAGATGAGTTCTCTCACCAGCAAGCCGAATGCCCAAGCTTGCCGCAAGCTCTCGCTCCTCGTTGGACATATGACTTTGCCTCCACTCCTCGCACTTCATCTCGATGTCTTCAGCAACATCCACAGCCAGGGCAGTCCAAACAATGATGGTGATGCCATAAAGCTTGGAATTGTCGTCTGATGTCATTGTAAATCCATGCCATGTGGATCTCGGTCGCTCGTCCGATGAAACGATCTGAATATCATTCGGAAATGCGAACATGGGTACGTAGTCGGGGAACCGGCCGCGACGAGCTAAATCGTCGGTCCCATCCTTTGGAGGATATCGGTCCAGTAAAACAGGCTCGAAGCGTCGTTTCAGAGGATGCATATCAGGGTCGGTATTAAGCGGCTCTGGTGGAGGAATGACTGAGTTGTAGTTGCTGAGACGTTTGGCAGTACGAACGGATGCTAAGGTTACTATGTTAGCAAAGAACGACATGGCTGCTTTGGAGTGAAAGAGTTTGTGTTACTTGCCTGCTTTGTTGGGACCAGGGGCCCTGCTAGTGTTGGGCTGTTTGCGAGTGCTATTCATCTCTCGAAAGCTAATTCTTCGCCGAATACTGCCCTTTAGACTCCTCAACGGGCTCATCCTGCCGCTGGGGATATCGTCGGCGCGGATTCGCTCAGCGCGGGGGTTGACCATTGGCGGGCGGGATTGGAGCTTGGCTCCGGCCGTAAATGATAAATCGTCGAGGAAGTTCTCCCGTTCAGCAGCAAACTTCACCAAGGCTTTATCAAAGTCAAAGTCAGCCATTGGAAGGGTAGCTTCATCCAAATTGGCAGACTGGGCATTGGGAACAATAGCATTGCTTGGTTTGATCGTAGCACTACTCCTGTTGCTTGCTGTGTTCCCATCGGAGCCGTCGAGGATGCTGGGAGTCGAGCGACCGTCAAAAGAGAGCTTGGAGAGTCTGTTGGCCGAGTTTTGGCGAGAGTGCCTGGCAGCCACTCGGTAGGAGCCATTGGCAGCGGGGTTATTGCTTTCAGGCTCGCCATCTTCGGAGATGGGAATGTCTGCGGGACCGGTAGGATGAGACGGATCATCGTAGGAAAGGAATTCTATACCGGCTATCCAGAAGTAGTCCGCCAGAGGGACAGATGGGGCGTCCATGGCAGGCTATTGTCGCAGTCGAGGAGACCGATTGGAGTTGAAATCAATGAGGTGCGATCGTGGTGCCCAGGAGGCCAAGAAGAGTGTGAGCCGAAGTTGAAAGGACCGAGATTGAATCATTCAAAGCTCAGTGTCGTCGGAAGAGTGCTGAGTGACGGAGGGCAAGCTGTCAAAGCTGGTCAGTGTACGAATTGAGCTGGGGTCGTACGTAGGTAGCAGGGGAGGTGGATGCTGTCTAGTAGACAAAAGGTGAAGGCAACGGAAGTGTAGGCGCGGAAGGTCGTACCAGGATGGCAGATTTCAGATAATGGTAGAAAATTGATGCATTAAAAACCCAAACGCCCCATAACCAGACAAATAAAGCAACGTATAGTGTTTTTGGACAAGAAAGGGAATGGAGCAGAAGCGGAAGAAGAGAAAGAAAAGGAAGGAAGAGGAGGAGGTGGTGATGTGATGATTGGCGGCGGCCAGGGGAAAAAGCTGAATCTGGGATTTGGAGGAAGCGCAGCAGAAGAGAAAGAGGGGTTCAAAAAGGAAAGGCCTGCCAACTAAGGTAAAAGGCTTGGAAGGGTGGCAGGCTCTAGTGTCGTATGCGTGTGCCGCAGCGCTGCAAACTCCAGCGGACTACGGGGAAATACAGTGGGAAAGGCTTTTTTTGGGCGTCAGGCGCCTGCCAGAGCCCAACAAGTTACAGGGGATTGCAGCGAGCCTGGGCCACTAAAAGAAGAAGTGGATGCGAGACTTATGGGTGGTGTGGATGTGCTTTGGGGCCCTTTGGGGGGAACGACCCAGTTGGCAGAGGGCTATCGGGGCCAACGAGTTTGGGTCAGACGCCACAATGCGAAAGACGCGTCCGCATATAGTACGAAAAATTTGAGCGAGCCAATTCGAAAGAAGGTGGAAGATAAAAATATTAGCCAAATACGAAGTAGTTTACAATTGAGTAGGCGAAGAAGACACGACATTATGAAGACGTGCTGAGGGATAAGAAACAAGCAGCTGGCTTAAAAAGCTCCGAAACACTGACGCAGAAAAGGATGCAGAGATCGATCAGCGACAGGGCCTGCAACCTGCAACCTGCAACCTGCACTGCACAGAGCAGCACTGTATCTGCTGCATGTACCTGCCTAAAATCCGCCATCCTGTAACACTAACACCGTTGCTCCATCATGAAGGATTTGCACAGGGTCTTTATGTACTTGCATCATTCCCGGCATGCTGGATTTAAAGTGCACAGGAGCCAAGCTTTCACCATGTCACGCCACGGTTAGGTACAATACGTTTGTACTCTGCGGCAAAGTGAATGACTCCTGTCGTTGATCGTCGCCCATGACAAGGTACCGCGGCGAGTGAGAAAAGGATGATCTCCTTTTAGCGTTAGACCCAGGCTCCGTCGACAGCGTAACGAGGGGTTTGGCGTTTTCCCCTGCTTGTCCACAAACGGATAGGCTTGCAATCCAGTGACTGACAGCGCAGCGATGCAAAAGACTGGGCTGGAGGCTACTGTGGCTTGCTGAAGGAGGAGAAGGGGATGGTGTGTAGATCCGCCGGAGACGACTAGGCAGGATGAGAAGTTTGTTGCGAGGCATCAGTATAGTGGAAAGATACATGTGTAGCTTGTTAATGTAGTCAACGGTGATTAATAATGTGACAACTCACTGTACAGTACCGAGGAACGACAATCAGGAAGTCAGGAAAGGCACCCTGGTACAGACTTGCGCTAGCGGGCGAGTACTGTAGGGGGAACTGGTCGCTTTTTTCCGTCGACGCCGCATTTTCTCCATGGCCTCCCCCTCCGCGGTGGTATCAGCGACGGCATGGCTGCCAGCCAAGGGGACATCTGACAGGGATTACCTTGGCTCGTCCTGTTTGAAGTCGCTGCGTTGATTACGTGCAGCAACAAGAGAGTAACAAAGCCAGGCACCATCTAAAGCACAGGCCCAGGCACCCAAACGCACGCTCGCATGGCTTTTCCTCTCTGTGTTGCACTTGCATCCAAATTCTCCACCCGGCCAGTTCGTGCCCAAGCCTGGCTAGACGGGGCGACGAACAATCAAGTCAATGAGGTGTCTTTGGAACGGCGCAGAGACTTCCTTCTGTCTGTCAAATATGATCCCTCGAGTCTGAATACGATAAGACATCGAATTAAATTTTATTGGAATTTTTTTCTTCCTCCGGTCAGCTGTATCTTGGACAATCTCGCCATAGCTGACATCACGAGGGCCAAGATAATGAGGCTCATGGTTCGATGCATCAGCTAATTTTTACTTGCTTTTTCTCTCCTTGAACCGATAGTCTGGATGCCCTACCGACACGGGAACCCGACTCGGTTATCCTGCATGCCTGAACAAAAAAAAAACACCTCAACCGCATGCAGCCATCGGTAACATGCATGGCTGCAGGTGTCCGATTCCAGACTCCTTGCAGGTGTTTTTGTGCGCAAGGGGCAACCAACCTACATGATGTCTTGGACCGTGAGTCGGTGCTTAACGGTTAATGATTATCCCTAACTGCGCAACTCTACAATTTGTAAAACAAAAACCTCTTTGACTCATTTTTCTAGTTTACCACATGTGAGAAATTGGGACTGTGATGGCAGTGAATTGCAGCTGTTTGATGAAAAGACAGTGCTACGTGGTCGCCACCTGCAGCAATCTGCAACCTGTCAGGGGCAGCAAACATGGGTATTTACGCTGTCGCGGCGCCACATGTCGCTGCCTCGAAATGAGTTTTCTTCAACTCATTACAATTAAACAGGCGGCAGATCCTAGTGAAGATTGCTGGAATGTATACTGGAGGTGTTGTATAGAAGGTAATCCTGGCTCTTTGAGAACTGGCAGATGTGTAGACTGATATGGCAGTATTGTTCTTGCGCCTGTTGTTCCTAGTGGCAATAATTCATGAAGTTATAGGATTACAGTGCTATTTGATTGTCTGCAACGCTCAAATATTTTCAACTGCATCAATTCTGTGACACGACAGTTTGTTGTGAAGACTTTTACACGTCGTACAGGAAGATATGCGATGTCTCGGTCCATCATGGTGCCGACCACATGGCCCAATCACCACAACAGAGCAGCCAGGCTTGACAGGGCATTGGGCAGCACGTGTGGCTTGTGGAGAAGAAATAACCGTTGAATCACCGGGGGAGGCACCCGCTGTAATTGCAGGCTGTCTGCAGTGCAGCCACTGGTTCTTATCATAACGGAGCTACACGCTGGAATGAGGTTGCAAAATTAAAACCAAAAAAGTCCCTACCTATGTTGGAGAGACATACACTAGAGTATGATTTTTAATAAATAACTACCCCATGTTTGGAGCTCAAATATGGTCACGTCAGGTTATTCTTGATTTAGTACAATGTGCTGCACAGCGCTGTAGCCCGCTATTAACCCACGCGCTAACGATCTCGATCGCTTGCCAGAGATACAGTAGGCAAATCCATGACGGGCTGATAATGCAAGCGAAAGCCTCCACCGGCCTGGCCCATGGCGGTGCAGGGACAGCAGAGGAGAGAAAAGGGCACAGGAAGGGACAATGAAATAAAGGCACACATCGAAAAGGCACAGTCATACGATCCATGGCAATCTTGCATCTTAAAATGCATTCCCCATCCGCGGTCGCGGAAACAGGAATCCTCGTGTCGGCAGTCCTGGCTCGTACATGGGGGACGACAGCCCACTATTTTGGCACTGGAGCTGCAGTGAGCAAGGATAACGTCCGCCACACAGCCACCATTTGGGTCCTCTGCCCAGTAACGACTCCCCTGTCGGGCCTGTTTTTGCTCGTCGCTTCCCATTTTGCAGTGCGAGACAAAAACTTGAATTTAGGCCGCTCTACCTACTTTAGCCTTGTTTTGGGAGCCACTTTAGCAGCTTCTGGCCCGTTTTCCGTGCAGCCAGCCTAGCCCAGTCCAATTTCTCTGCATCTCCAACTCTGCCCATTCTAGACTTCTTCCATCCTTTTCTCGTATTCATTGTCCTTCACCAAGACGCCCCTTTTATTATTTTTCTTTCTTCCTGTACAGCCTTTTTTTTCTTTCTCCCGTCTCGTTTATCGGCAGTTTTATTTTTGGTTTCTACAGCCTTGTTTTTTTTTTTTGTAATCCTGTACTTGTCACCAATCTCTTTTGTCTTGGAAACACTACCACTACCACTACCACCACTACCACCACCAAAAAAAAAAAAAAAGAGACTTTGCTTCTCAACGAAGTCTCTCCTCCACGTTGTATCCCTGTCTCAGCGAGCCTGATCCTCGTCCCCTAATCGACAGCGACCTCTACAGCTCCTCATTTCGCTACCTTGTACGACCACTATCACCGCCAAAGTAGCCCTTGGCTAATAACTGCCGCTTGCCGCAAGCTGGAAAAAGACCAACTTGTTCGCGAGGTTGGCTCCCCCCTCACCGACTTGACTCCTCGCCAATTCGCAACTTATTTATCCCTCTTTCGAACTTTCGAATAAAATCAACCGAATCACGCCCCAGTTACTAATTCAAGTCAGAAAAGCAATTGTGCCAGGTCGCTTGCCATTTCTCGCAATATTCAAGGGTTCCTGTTTCAGACACTACGGCCCTGTCAGCTTTTTCACCTCGCTCCTTTTGAGTTGCTAATGTCTCGGACCTACCGCTCGCTTTGCTACTGATGCTCTTTGTTGCTAAAATATACACTTGAGCAATCCGGACAAGGCACCAAAGCACTCGACCGGCATTGAGCGAGTAAAATAACCTTACTTCTCCCGTCAAACAACACCACCTACTCACCTTGCTTCCTGCTTACTCCATCGCGCAAACGCCACCATTACGAGCCTTATCTGCCACGACTAAGGCGACGTCGCTCGCCATGGCGACACCACAGTTTGCTGTCCTCCCTTCCGATGACGATGCGAAAGAACTTCCGGGAGACTCAAGTTCAACGACACATAATTCACTGGCTGCGCGCTCCGTAATCGACCGCGTCGCCACTCCCCTCGGCCTCTTTGTCAGGCCCTCGACATCCGATCAACTCGCGATGAAAGGATTGGGCATCGGCATGCCCAACACAATAACCCCAGAATCCGTACCCTCAGGGTCGCCGGACGTTACATCTGAAGACGACGGCTCGAAGCCCACAAATGATCAGCATCAAAGGTTCACCAACGGCGAAACATCCCCAGAGAGCGAAGGCATGCGAGTCCAACGACTTTCTCAGATTCTAGGACATCGTGCTGAATCAAAGCTGCTTGCTACCGAACCTACAACCGAAACGCCCGCCGAACCCTCTGGGAACAAAACGAGCACCTTTGATCTCACTGAGGAGCCTTTGCACACAGGCGTTGTGCGATCGAATACCAAAATTGTTCATCCCAAACCTATTAACAGACCAACACCCGAGACGAATTCGCGGCCTGGGACCGCAGTCAGCAATAACATTGCGCAGCTCGAAGCTACCGCAGTACGATTATCCATGACCAGCTCAATAGACGACGCTATTCGTGATTTGCATGGTGAGCTGAAACGAAGTGACAGTCGGCGCTCGTCAGCTCTTGGGGCAAGCATCAAAGACGAGCCACAGGGTAATACGGGCCAGCTCATGCGTCACCTTTCTACATCATCATCTATTGTTTCTACCAACATTGCTGCTCGGCATGGTGGCTATTCTCCCGCCGGGTTTGTCATGTCCCCGAACCATTCAATAGCTGGCCGACTGCGCTCTGGGTCAAATCCTTCCGCTCCACTCCTTGAACCCGAGCCCCCCACACTACTATCTCGGCATGGCCCCGGCAAGAGTTCAGTCCGCAGTGTACGCTCCGTCAAACCATCTCTGGCCGAAATATCCGAAACCGAGCCCATTGCCCTGACCCAAGACGTACTAGACGCAGCCGACGCTGCGCCGCCGATTCAAGAGCAGAACGACTTGCAGGATGCCACCACCCTTTTACAGAGAGATCACACTACAACACCTTCTACCGACGCATTTCACAAGATGTTAGATGAGGGCTTCGGCCTAGGAGAGTCGGGGCAGTTTGATGTTAACACTGCGCGTAAGAACGACGACAAACCCGAACGTGGAGAGGATATGCCAAGACCTTCTAGCACGCATTCGAATGACACGTTCTCACAAGCGAAGGATGCTTTTGCGGACTTCGATGGCGCTTACTACCATGACGAACAAGGCACGCACGGAGGGTTTGTAGATGAAACCGATGAAGAAGAGCACACTCCTCGACAGGAGATTCAGGAAGGTCAGGTCTACGTTAATTCGGAAGCCTTGCAAGCACTTGAAGCACAGCCACGCCCCGTGCCTGTCACTCGAGCTCGTCCACAGTCATATATGGACCCTGAGACTGGCATGCAAATGCTGTATTACCCTGCTCGTGTGCCTGCCATGTTGAACCTGCCTCCAAAGTTGTCCAACAAGCCCAAAGCTGCAGAGAGGAACCACAGGCAGTCCAAGGTGCTCAGTGCCATGTGGGACAATCCCGCCACGGGTTCTTCTCACGAGGATGGGCTTCGAAGGCACTCTGCCATGCCCAAGTTGTCAGCGTCACCATCGAAACCTGTGCGCCACTCTTTTCTGCCCGAGATTCGTAGCGACCACCGCCATTCATTCATGGGACTGCCTACCGACGAAACCTCGCCTGATCTGCACCAGAGTCCCGTTCTGGATGAACACATTGGGCAGCAAGAGCACGACTTCGCGCCAGCACCAGAAGTGCTTCGCGTTCCTAAGCGGTTATCGAGAATGGACATGGGAGACAATCGCAAGTCCAGGGCCTCAATGAACGTGCTTCCTTCAGCACTACGAGCCAGCGCATATTTTGATTTACCCTCTACTTCACCCGAAATTGAGGTCAAGGATGGATCTGCTATGGCCACACTGGACAGCATTCTCGATGCGTCGGCTGTCGCACCTGTCAGCGCCTTTACTGACCATGCTTTTGCGGGTAAGCTTGGCAAAGAGGTTTATGGCAAAGAGAAGAAACGCAAGTCCGTCGCTGCCTCTGCTATTCTGACGCCTCCTGCCGAGGATTCCACTACTGAGAAGCGACGCTCATCCTTCTTGTGGTCTGCGAAGCGCAAATCGAACATGTCTCTTGATGCAGTCGAAGCTATCAAGTCACGCACTCCTGAAACCAAATCTCTGCTGGATCCGGCTGACGACTTGGATGACGATGAGAATGTGGAAAGAGACGCTCACGGAGGACGCATCGGTCGCCTTAAGGGCGACGATGAAGATGACGAAGACAACATTATCCGTGTCGGAGCTGGAACTCTCGCTCATCGGGACGACCATGAGGAAGAGGAAGAAGATGAAGAAGAGGAGGAAGAGGGAGACGAAGAGTATCTCGGAGCACCAACGACTTTGCTGGCTGAACTCCAGCTGCGAAAGCAACAGCAGCAAGAGCGTACTAAGAATCGCCTCAGTCAAGCACCGTTGGGCACACGAGCAACCCTCTTGGAAATGGATGCCATCGCTGAGAGCCAACGTCAGGATCGCAAGGCTAAGCGCGTGAACTTGGCTTGGGAAGACCCTGACGCGCACTACGACCAAAATGGTTCCGACGATGAAGATGTTCCCCTTGCCATCATCGCAGCCAAGCACGCAGGCGCCAAGAATATGGCTGACGTCGAGCGTCCTATGGGCCTGATGGAGAAACGTGACATGGAAGACAACGAACCCCTAAGTCAGAGACGAGCTCGTCTGCAGGGACGGGACGCACTTACGCTCCCCCGCCCACCAACCATCATGAGCATGGGCCCATCGCGCCTTGGCGACAGCAGACTTCCTCATTCTGTCATGCCGCCTACACCTGAGCCGGTTGAAGAGATTGAGGGCGAAACTCTTGCCGAGCGTAGACGACGCTTGGCTGGCAGGGACGGGTCTGAGATTAGCTTGCCCAAGTCTCGCCCAGTGAGTCGCGCTTTCTCAGAAGAACTACTCAGCCAGTTTGGCGACTTTAGCAAAGATGAGCAGCCAGACGGTGCCAAAGAAGGCGGCAACGCTGAGGAGACGCTCGGTCAGCGACGCCGTCGACTCCAAGCCGAACGTACTGCTCGAGAGCAGGAGATGAGCTATGGCAACACTGCACAGGCAAGAAAACTTGGCATGGCCGACGTCCTAGGAGCGCATGCGCGAAAGAGCCCTGATTTGCGAGTACAGGAGGCTCGTTTACGACGCGAAGAGCAGGATCGCGTAGAACGAGAACGTGAGGCCAAGATGGCTGCCATGCGAATGCAAATGCCGACGACGCTATCTACGCCATTCAGTGGCCGCCAAAGCCAATACAACGGCAATGTAATGCACCCCAATGGAGGATTACTGCATCAACAACGACCATCTATGACACACATGCCTCAACATATGGTGTACCAAAATATGAACCAGCAGTCGATGTATGGCAACATGGGTCAACAGCAAGTCTACAACAACAACATGAACGGCCACTTTGGACAAATGAATGGCTACGGCTCAACGAACAACATCAACATGTACAACAACCCCGGGGCGGTCAATGTCTACGGCAACGGAACAATGCAGATGCCCATGGCTACGGGGTCAATGGACCGAGTCGAGCTCTGGCGACAAGGCGTGCGACCCTGACCACTTTTGGCGGATTAAATTTGAATTTTGTTTTACAAGGGTTTCTTTTCTGGCGTTCTTGTTAGAGACATGGAAGGCAACGATACACTGGTGTACTCTGGTACAGGGATATTCATATTATCATCATTATTACTATTACTAATAGCCATTGGACACATGGATGGATATAGGGACGGATTGCTTTTTTGATCTTTTGTTGCTGTATTTACCAGAATCATAGCGTGAGTTTGGCCGCATGGGCAGGCGTTTAGCATATAAATGGATTTCATTTGAACTCAGAAACGTGCAAGGTGTGCTGTAAATTTCACAAAGATGACTCAGTATATGCATTAAACCTGGATAAAATCGCTACGTAAATGTTGCCCATGGTATGTATGGGTCATGATATGCAATGTTAAAAATTCAGTTGTCGGCCTCGTCGAGCTTTTTATCAGCTTGCTCCAATGCATTCCGCAACGGAACATCGGCCAAGTCGACAAACTTTGTCTTTTTGAAGAACTTCCAAAACAAAAACGCCGTGATGACAAGTGGTATGTCCCTGTTCATGTCAAGTCAGCATGTGGGAGGTGCTATGAGTGGTGATGGGCAACATACAGGTATGAAGAGACAAAGTTGGCGGCGTTCCAGTTCCCCTTGGTAAAGACCTCGAAGCCTCCAGTGAGCAGGATGAGGATACACATTCCCAATGCGACGCATGATGCATACACTGTGACTATTAGCGAGAAGTTTCTGCATCTCGTGTGAGTGACTTACAAGTCCATGAATTGTACCATGGTAATCGCGTAGCAGGAATTCCCTGCTTTTTGAGCGCCAAGCGCAAGCGTATATGGTTAATCAAGATGGCGATCCAGGACACCAAGACGCCGGCGGCAGTCAGGTCCACCAGCCAGAAGAAGGCAGTCAGGGCACCATCAGATAGGCTCATGAAGCTGAGGAACATGAAGATGGTAAATAGCCCGACGCACATATACGGCACTCCCCAGGAAGTGGTGCGCAAAAAGATCTGCGGGGCCTGTTTCTTCAATGCAAGACCATACAATACCCTGGTGCCGGCTAGCAGGGCCTGGTTGGACGATGACCACGCCGACGTGATGACAATGGCGTTCACCACGTCGGGAATGGCGCGGATGCCTGCTGCAGAAGCGGCAATGACAAACGGTGACTGCGCGACTTGGTCTCCGGAGCCTTGGAGGCGCTTATCCTTGCTGGAGACGAGCATGCCGACGACCAAGATGGCGAGCATGTAGAAGAGCACAATGCGCAAAAACACATTCTTGCACGCCTTGGGGATTGCGCGTCGGGGATTCTTTGTCTCCGCGCCAGCCATGGCGATTGACTCGACTCCCGCGAAGGAAAAGACGGCATTGGTCATGACGCTCCAGTACCCGAGGAACTTGCCCCAGTTGCCGCTCGCGATGTGCTCAACGAACGGCCCAGGTTCGTGCCAATGCTTGAAGTATATCGGCGGCGTGCCCTTGACTCCTCCCAGATCAATGACGAGTCCCAGGATAATCAAGAAGACGACGAGCAGAATCTTGAGTATGGCAAACGAGAACTCAATCTCTCCAAAAACACTCACGAGCGACACGCCCACCAACACGGTCAGCAGGATGAATGTGATGATCCATACCGAGGGATTGACATCGGTCCACAGCTGGAACAGCACGCAAATTGCCGTAATCTCGGACGGAATCGACAGTAAATTGCCATACACCAGATTCCAGCCTATGGCGAACCCCCACGCCGGATCGACCAAGAACTCTGCATGGCGAACAAACGCACCCGTCACCGGAAGCAGTGCGCACACCTCTCCGAGGGCGAATTGCACCGCACACACGACGAGGCCAACAGTCGCGTATCCCAGCAGGGCACCGAGCGGACCACCCGTTTGCACGGCGCCGCCAAGTCCTAAAAACAGACCTGTGCCGATTGCGCCGGCGATGCCAAGCATAGAGAGGTGGCGCTCTGAGAGGCCGCGCTTGAGAGACGTGACTTCTGTCGTGGTGACGAGGTTGGTGTCCTGGACAAGGCGGGTGCTTGTTTCGGCGTCGGCGGTGGATGCCGATTCGTCGGCCCAGAGGGCAGGCTGTTTGGGAGCCATGATGGGTGAACAAGTGAAGAAAGCAAAGTGAAAGCGAAGCTGAGCCTGAGTTCTGAATTTAAGATGAAAAAAATGTATGCGATGGTGCCATTCGGCTGAGGATTCCGGGCCCACAAGCGGGAACTCCAACAGCTAACGTTATCGTGACAGTGAAACCCAGCAGCAAAAGTTGGACTGATGTCCTCTGACATGGGTTTTAGATTTCTAAGTACAATAATTATAATAATACTGTGGTTTTAGGCATTTCCTGCTGGCAAATCAGCCGGCAGCTCTCTCTTTGCTGGGAATATACCCGACCGCCGCATCTCGCCCATTATACCCTGCTTATCCAGGTCCGAAATAGACACTACATAGATCCCATACTCGGTCAAATTCAACGACTCAATCTTCATGCCGTCTCCTATGCGTCCCAAAAAGTTGCCCAATCGCACAAGCCATTCCGTGCTTGTAATGAATCCCGTTGCTACGAGCCCGCGGAATGCGTCACCCTCGTTAGACCCGGACATGTTGTTCCATACGAGGCGGAGGTGCGGCGGGCCAGGATAACATGAAATGGGACCGCCTTGGTGGTAGTCTTGGATTGTTTCCGTCTCTAGGTTGATATATCTATTGTCGACGATGGGATAGCCCGTGCTGGTCCAGAGTTGGAGTCTGTGTCTTTGCTCTAGTGCCTCGGGCTGCGCTTCATTGCTCTGTTCTGTAGCCATTTTATAGTCGACAGAATAATAAGCTACTTTGAGATGGTAACCAGTCAATAGCATACGCCGCTTTGAAGAGTAACCAGTCAATAGCATAAGCTACTTTGACATAGTAACCAGGTATCGAGTACTCAAGTCTGGTCTCATGTCAACAGGCATGCGATGGAGCGTTCCTACTGTGCGGGGTATCGCGACATCGTTCCTTATTTGCATGCAGGCCAAGAAAAGCCACACTATCAGGCAGCAACACCAGTGGTAAGAGTAAGAGGTCAAGTCAGTCAGTCAAGCCACATCACATCACAGTCAAGCCAGCAAAGGAGCCAAATTATTTGAAATGCTTTGTATATACTATAGTCTATACTTGAAATATGTTCATTCTCATTACATAGGAAATAAAAACATGAAAAATGATTTACGCCAAAGCATGTGCCGAAATGCAACAGAAAAGATAACTGCAAAAAAGAAAATTCATGTATACTCCAACTCCAAAATATAAAACCAACATTGTATGAAAAAGAAGAAAAAAGAGAAAAGCAAAAAAAGAGAAAAGCAAAAAAAAAAGAGAAAGAAAAATCAACATGTCTCTTTAATTCTTCAAATAATAATGCATCAAGGCATTGTGTCCAATCTCGTTTTGTATGGTTGTTTGAGAAAGCCAACAAGAGTCCAATCAGAGGGTTGGCTGACTAGAAACTCTTCTGGCGTCTCGTTCATAATCATCGTCATCGTTCGTCAAATCAATGGTTGGTTGATTGTCAGTGAATCAGATTCATTTATTTCGCCTCCTCGGTCCAAGGTCCAGTGATGCGGGACTTGCGAAGCACAAGGCCTGCAAGATCCTTCAAGTTACCACTGGTCAACAACTCCAACACTTGCAAATGGCTCTGCAACTCCTTGCCAATCCAGTTGCGGAGCTCAATTGCGTTGAGCGAGTCGAGACCAAAGGCCGTGATCGAGGTGTTGGCCTGTTGCGCGGCCATGACTTCGGCGGGGAGCATGAGAATGGCGCCGAGCTTGTCCCGCAAGCCGACAGTCACAATCTCTTCAGCATCCTCGACCTTGGTGCAGCGACGGACCTGCTGGCCAATGTTTACATTGGCAGCACCGGCGGCGCCCTCTTCCTCGCTGAGCTTGGCGAGAGCCGCGGCGCGCAAGGGAGAGAACTTGCCATCAGAGGCATAGTAAGGCAGGTTTGAAGGCTCGCTGAAGTCCAGACCAGTAATGACCTGGTGGTTGCACAGCGCGTCAGACTTGCCTGCAATGGAAGCCTCAACCAGGGCGAGCACTTCGGCTTCGCCCATGGTGCTTCCAGAAAGGTTCTTGAGGACCTCGCTCTGTTTAGCAGAGTTCTCGGCCAAGTAACCGATGCCAGAGACGGCAGTCAAGTTGAGGGAGGTCGAGTTGAGGCCCTTGCTCTTGCGGTAGTAGGTGAGACCGTCAAGGAAAGTGTTGGCGGCCGCGTAAGCAGCCTGTCCACGGTTACCGACGATACCGGCGACGGAAGAGAGCACAATGAAGAAGTCGAGAGGATTCTCAAGGAGTGCGTTGTGGAAGTTCCACGCGCCAGAAACCTTGGAGCGGACGACGGCGTCGTAGTCCTCGAAAGTCATCTTCTCGAATAGGACATCTCTGAGAACCATGGCAGCATGAATCAGACCACGGACAGGAGGCAGAGTGCCCTGGAGCTCGGAAACCAGGGAGGTAACCGCAGCGGGATCAGAGACATCACAGGGCTTGACGTGGATGATGGCTCCGTGGGCCAAGCTGTCGGAGATGAGCTCCTCAAGCTCGGGAGTAACCTTGCCACTTCGGGACAGAAGGACAATGTTGCCAGCGCCGCGCTGAACCATGCGCTTAGCCATGGAACGACCAAGACCACCAGTGCCACCAATGATGATGTAGGTGGCATCGCTCTTGAGGAGGTCGCGACGGGCAGCGGGGTGAGTGGCCTTGACCTGGCCTTGGATCTCTTGGTTGACGACGACCTTACCAGTGGTCTTACCACTCTGAAGCTTACGCAAAGCAGATTCAACCTCGGAAATTTCGACGGTGGTGATGGGGCCAATGGGGAGGACAACCTTCTTGTCAAGAAGATCCATGACAGCCTTAAGGGTGCGGCCCATGATCTTGGGACGCTCAGCGGCGACGAGGGTCAAGTCGACAGAGCTGAAAGAGCAGTTGTACTCAAACTTGCCCATCTCCAGACGAGTGTTGGAAACGATATCACGCTTACCAATCTCGATGAAGCGACCGAAAGGAGCAAGGCACTCCCAGGTCTCGCGGAGAAGGTCACCAGCCAGAGAGTTGATAACAACATCAACACCCTTGCCACCAGTAGCCTCGCGAATCTCAGCACCAAAGCTGGTATCACGAGAGTAGAAGATACGGTTGGCAGGGATGCCGTAGGTGTCAATCAGAAGCTGCTTCTTCTCGACGCTACCAACGGTGGCGAAGATCTCAGCACCGACCATCTGGGCGAGCTGGATGGCAGCCTGACCAACGCCACCAGTACCGGCGTGGATGAGGATCTTGTCACCGGGCTCGATGCGGGCAAGGTCAATGATACCGTAGTAGGCAGTGCTGTAGACGACAGGGATAGACGCAGCAGTAGCGAAGCTCATGTCGTTGGGGATGACGGCAGCACTGGTGGCAGGGCAGCGAGTGTAGGTGCTGTAGGCACCGAGAGCCATGGCGCAAACGCGGTCGCCGACCTTGAGGCTGGTGACGTTGGAGCCGACAGCAGCGACGGTGCCAGAGCATTCAACACCAACGTAAGGAGAGGCAACTTGTCCCATGGAAATGACAACATCCTTGAAGTTCATACCAGTAGCAGCGACCTTGATCTCAATGTCGTCAGCAGGAAGAGGCAGAACAGTCTCGTCCTTCCAGTAGAGGGAGTCGAGGGCACCGTAGGTGCCAACAGCAATCTTGAGGCGGCGGCCCTCCTGATGGAAGTCCTGGAGGTATGGCTGAGAAGGCTGGGTCTCACGGAACAGAGTGAGGTTCATGTCCTCCTGCTCAGTGACACGGGGAACAACGAGAGCACCCTTCTCCTCAGCAAACTCGAAGTCAACGGGAGAGCCATCCTCAGGAGTGGCAAGGGAAGCCTTGAGGGCACGGATGATCAGCTCAGCGCGATCAGCTGGCTTCAACTCAGACTTAGGGTCAAGATCGAGAGTAGCGGCGACCTTTGAGGCCTCAGAACGGACAGTTCGGAGAAGACCCTGAGCAATGTTGTTGACAGGGTTCTCAGCGAAGCGGTAGGCACCAGCGCTGACCCACAGGACAGAAGAAGCGTTGAGGAGCAGCTTCTGGGTAGCAGCGAAGGTCTCGGCACCCATCTCGTAGAGAACAGGGCCGTCAAGCTCAGACAGAACAACGTAGCGAGTGTTGGAAGCAGGCTCGAGATTCTCAAGGGAAGCGTAGGCGGGCTTGTCACCACCAGTGCGGAGCTCAATCAGATCAGCAAGAGCCTCAGCAATGGGGTTAGCTTCACCGCGGGCAGTGATGAGAACGATGGGGGTCTCGCTCAGATCAACAGTGGCAACCTCTTCAACCACAGCCTCGACTTCAGCGTGACCGTTGCCGTTCTTAAGCTCATTGACGTCCTTGATGACATGTGCGTTGCCGTTGGCGGCGTGTCCGTTACCGTTGGCGTGGCCATTGCCATTAGCATGTCCATTACCATTGGCATGACCGTTGCCATTAGTATGACCGTTACCGTTGGCATGACCGTTGCCGTTGGCGTGGCCATTACCGTTAGCATGTCCATTACCGTTAGCATGTCCATTACCATTGGCGTGTCCGTTGCCATTGACGTGGCCATTACCGTTAGGAACCTCAGCAGTGGCGTGGCCATTACCGTTAGCATGTCCATTACCATTGGCGTGTCCGTTGCCATTGACGTGGCCATTACCGTTAGGAACCTCAGCAGTGGCGTGGCCATTGGTGCCATTGGCATGTCCATTGCCATTAGCGTGGCCGTTGCCATTAGCATGACCGTTACCGTTGGCGTGGCCATTGCCGTTGGCATGTCCATTACCATTGGCGTGTCCGTTGCCATTGACGTGGCCGTTACCGTTTGCGTGACCGTTGGCCTCAACATTAGCAACGCCGTTCTCCTCAACCTTGTCCTCCTTGACTTCGGGTTTCTTGTCAAGAGGCTCCCAGTTGACCTGGTAGCAAAGGTTGCGAGCAGCCTGGCCCTCAAAGACATCGCTGTGGACAGGAGTCATGCGGAAACCAGTAATCTTGACCACGGGCTCGTTGGTGGAGTTGGGGTGCCAGGCGTCAATGAAGAAGTCGACGGGACCACCGCTAACGAAGTCAGGCTTACCGTGAGCGATAACCTGGACAGTCTCACCAGCTTTGTTGGGGACAAGAGCGCTGACCTCAACCTCCTTGATGGCAGAAGGCATGAAGAGAGAAGGCATGTCACCGCTACCAGCACCGAGAATGGCAAAGGTAAGCTGGAAGAACAAATCGCTGAAGGCAGCAGGCAGGATAGAGGGCATCTCATATTCGTGAGGCATACCGGCAGCAGTGTCAGGGATGGTGACACCACCAGCAGAGTACTCGCCAGCAACCTTGAGGCCGTTGCCCTCCTTCATGGTGAAAGCGTTGCTGTAACCAGCACCGCGAGCCTCAAGCTCAGAGTAGAAAGTCTTGAGCTGGAGGTCACCACCCTTGACGTCAACGATCTGAGCGCGACGGTCGGTAGCAGCCTTGAGGGCTCCACCAGTGATGGGGTTAGCAGCGCCGTGCTTCTTGATACCAACGTGACCACGGCAGTGCTCCAACCAGCCACGGTTGGAGGAGTACGAGGCAATGCGGAACTCATCCCAGTCGTTGGAGTAAGAGCGGGTACCCTCAGCGTAAGAGCAAAGGGAGACGACAGTCTCGTAGGAAGAACCCTCATCGAGGATGAAGGCCTTGGAGACTTGGATCTCACGCAGGCGGTATCCAGCAATCTGCTCAGGGGCGACACCACGGAGCTGAGCACGCTGAGAAGCAGCCTCAACAGCCATGCAGAGATAACCGGCAAGAGGGAAAGTAGCCAGAGACTGCATTCTGTGGTCCTTCAACCAAGGAACATCATCAGTGTTGATAATGTTGCGCCAGACGGGCTCAGCCTCGCTGTAGGCATCCTCGAGAGAGCCGAGCAAATCGTGACGAGCATAAGGCTTGAGTCTGTGTTGCTTGCTAGCACGAGACTCGAACCAGTACTTGTGGTCGGTGAAGGGATAAGGAGCAAAGTCGACGACGACTGCAGGCTTGATACCGTTGTGGTCGGTCAAGTTGATGTTGGCAAAGTTGACCTTGTAGCCACGGTTGAACAAGTTACCAGCCAGCTTGAGAGTAGTGGTGGTAGCGTTGGTGTTGCGGACAAGGGCAGGGAAGTACTTGACGTTGGTGGAAGCCTCCTTGCTGATGCCCTTGAGGATCTGCTTGATGGGACCCTCAAGAGCAGCGTGGGGACCAAGCTCAACAATGACGTCGGGCTTACCGTCCTCGTAAAGCTCCTTGAGAGCAGAGCTGAAGAGTACAGGCTTGGTCAAGTTGTCAACCCAGTACTGAGCACCGAGAGCAGCAGTGTCCTCGAGCTTCTGGCCTAGAAGAGAAGAGTAGAACTTGACTCCCTCAGTGGGCTTGGCATTGACATTCTTGATGTTAGCCAAGTACTCGTTGGCACCGAGCTCCATGTGGGAGGAATGGTAGGCAACATCGACGCGGAGCTTGCGGTTGAAGGTGCTGCGGCTCTCAAGCTCAGCAGCAAGAGCATCAACAGCAGACTCGTCGCCAGAGGCAGTGATGGAGTTGGGAGAGTTCTCGCAAGCAACGGTGACACCAGAAATGCCCAGAGACTTGATGATGCTCTTGACCTCAGCAGGTCCAGCACCGACAGCCAACATGGAACCCTTGAGGGTGGGGTTATCCTGCTTAATCTTGAGAGCGGACTGACCACGGTAGTAGGCGGCGGCCATGGCACCCTCGAGAGAAAGAGCACCAGTAGCGTAAGCAGCAGCCATTTCACCACTGGAGTGACCAATGACCATGTCGGGCTTGACGTCGAAAGTGCGGAGCAAGTCGACGAGACCGAGCTGAACAGCTGAGCAAATAGGTTGGGAGATGTGAGCCTGGCCAACAATGGACTCCTCCTTGGGCTTGACGAGCTCCTCGAGCAGAGAGAAAGGAGCGCCAATGGTCTGCAAGTAGTCGGAGGCAGCCTTGAAGGTGTTGTAGAATACGGGGTGGGAGTCGAGCAACTCCTTACCGAACTGAGGCCACTGAGCACCCTGACCAGTGAAGACGAAAGCCAACTTGGGAGGGGTGTTGGAGGCACGAGCGGGGAAACCATCGACACCGTTGAGAGCAGTAGCAAGCTCGTCGCAAGAGGTGGCAGTCAAGGCCATTCTCCAAGGGTGGTGAGTACGTCTCTCACCGAGAGTGTAGGCGATATCGCGCATGAGGCGCTTCTGGAAGACCTCGGGATGCTGCTCAATGTAGACGCCGAGGTTTGAAGCAACACGCTTGGCAGCCTCCTCATCGTTGGCAGAAAGAACAATGAGCTTGGGGGTCTCGTTCTTGGCTTCCTGAGGAAGCTCATCAATGAGAGAAATAGGAGCACGCTCGAGAACAACGTGGGCGTTGGAACCACCGAAGCCAAAGTTGTTAACGGAGATGTACTTCTTGTTTCTGGGCCATGGACGAATGCTGGTAGGGATCTTCATGTTCCACTCATCCAGAGGGATGGCAGGGTTGGCCTGCTCAAAGTTGACGTTGGGAAGGATGAAGCCCTTCTCAAGCATCAGGGAGGCCTTAATGATGGAAATAATACCACTGGCATTTTCCAAGTGACCGACATTGGTCTTGACGGATCCCATGTACAGAGGGAAACGCTTGGTGCGGCCATCGCTGAAGACGCGCTGGATGGCACCAGCCTCGATAGGGTCTCCGACCTTGGTACCAGTTCCGTGGGCCTCGACGAATCCAGTATCGGCGGGAGAAATTCCGGCGCGGGCGTAAACATCGCGGATCAGCTGCTCCTGCGCGTCGCCGTTGGGGGTGGAAATACCTGTTCGCAGAAATGACGACAATTAGCAATCTGGCGATCTCTAAAGTGGCTGACTAACGCGCTTTTCCCGAAATAGGGAGCTGCAGGAAAGTGACATAGTGACCCCAGTTGGCGGTTTGGAAAAGGAGGGGCGCTAAGCAGGCACCCACAGGTACCGACCGGTACCGCTGGCACCACCAGGAGCGCCTGGCACTGCACTTGCAGGGGCCCTTACTCAGGGCAATGCCAATGCAAGCTAGGGCATTCAGGGCATTGCAGGCGAACATTGGCGGTGGCGGATCTACGATGCTGGCACAGCAAAGGAGATTGCAGCGGGCAAAGTCGCATCCAGTAGCGCATCGCTAGGGAATGCAAGCCAACCCTAAATCCCTGAGCTGTGCCCGCTGTGACCGCTGTGACCCCTCGTTCTCTCCTGAGAAAAAGGCCCAGAAAAACGGTCCCCAGAATTACGTCGCAGAACAGAAAAATAGCGACCATCGCCATTTTTCAGTTCCCGCTTTCTGGTCGCCGCTCGCTTTGCCCCCTTCCTCTTTTCTCGCATGGGTCCAATAAAACAAAGTTGTCGTAAAAAAAGACAAACTTTCTGGGGGCGGGGGGCGAAAGGGAAAATAGAGTTCGAGAACGGTGAGGGTCAGGAATGTGATTGTGAAACTTACCGACAGTCTTTCCGTCCTGGTTAGTGCCAGAGCTGACAATAACGGAACGAATCTTATCGTTGTCCTTGAGAGCCTGGTCAAGAGGCTTGAGAATCAAGCATCCGGTACCCTCACCACGGGCGAAGCCAGACTTGGCGCGGTGGTCAAAGGCAAAGGTGCGACCGTGGTCGTTGAAAATGCCCAACATGGACATGGAAATCATGTCATCAGGCTGAAGGTAAAGGTTACTGGCGGCAACGACCGCGGAATCGGACTCGCCAGAGCGGATGCTTTGCACGGCAGAGTGGAGGGCATAAATACCCGACGAGCAGGCAGTGTCGACGGAGAAGCAAGGTCCTCGCAAGTCAAAGTAGTATGAAATTCGTCCGGCTTGGATGGCCTGGTGGTTACCAGTGGCATCAAACATGGGAACCTGAGAAACATCGCGCAGGGTACCAATGCGGTAGTCGGAGGCGCAAGCACCGACAAAGCAGCCCATCTGCTTTCCGGCAACATATTCCTTGGAGAAACCAGCGTTCTCAAGAGCTTCGTATGTACATTCAAGGAGTTGTCTTTGCTGGGGGTCTATGTTGCAAAAACATGTTAGCCAATTGTAGCCTCAAAAGGCGCCATTTCGCGTCATTGAAGACAGCCCCCATCGCAATCTTGGATCTCTTTTCATTTACCACACGAAATTGCGTCTGCACTTCGCAAAAGGTGTGAAACTGGCTAAATCACTACCGCCCAAACGAGCTAGGGTGGTACCTGAGCTCGTGGCGGCAGGAAAAAGCAAAGGGAACAAAATTGGATGGGGAAAAATAGGGACGCAAAAAAACAATCTGAGACATGACATACCCATGGCTTCGGCCTCTTGCTTTGTGATTTGGAAAAAGGGCGCGTCGAATTTTGAGAAATCATTCTTGATAAAATAACCACCCTTTTGATTGAAGCAGCCCTTCTTCTGGGGGTTAGGGTGATAGTATGAGCTGTTGGCGAAGCGTTCCTCTGGGATCTCGGTCCAACCATCTCGAGATCTAGAGAGCAACGTCCAAAAGTCCTCTGTGTTAGAGACGTCGCCGGATAGGCGACAAGACATGCCTACGACGGCAATGGGCATCGCCGCCTGCGGCGTAGCTTTGGTGTTGTTCGTGGCAGACATTGTAATAAGTGTAATTCGTCTGATAATTCGTGGTTTATAGCAAGGAGTAAGGGAGGTAGCGATGGTTTATCCGGGGTATAATATATAAAAGATGTTTGGATAAAATGAAAAGTAATGTGATCTCACTGTAGCTTGGGGATTGGCAAATAGAGTATAGGCAAGGAACTATTTGCAACCTTCAAGTAAAGTGATTGTGAAGAGATATACACGATCAAAGAAAGAAGAGGGCTTGGAGGTCTTGGAGAGAGTTGAAGAAGAGAGGATGAGCCACCAAGTGAGGATGAAGAGTGAAGAAGGAAAGGAACAAATCGAAAAAGAAGGGAAGACAAGAGGCATCTATAAGAACCAGGAATGGATGGATGGCAAACCACAAAAAAAGTTACTCGTCTCTCGTTCAGTCAGCTAGCATGTCTACATCTACCTAGTCTCGAGGGGAGAAAGTGGGATTGGTTTGGGGGGGTAGGGGTGTGTACTGAAATCTACATTACGGGTATGGCTGAGGACAAGAGCAAGTTGAGGAAGAAAGGTAGAGGACAAGGGGGGCGTGTACAATCGCGAAAGAAGACGGTACAAGGATTCCTCGGCTGGTTGGAACAAGAGGCAAAACAGACAAAGGGTGTGGGTAGCAATTGGGACATTTGGGAGAGCACGAGGACGAGGGGAGAAGGAGCAGAGGAGTCTAGCCTTACCAGTCGTTAAGGTGTGATAAGGGAACCAGACAATAAACTGGAGTCGGGGGTGCGCGCACCATCGTGCATCATGATCACCGGTGGGCTAGTCTGGCAATGGCAATGGCAATGGCAGAGGCAAAGGGCAGAGCAGAGCAGAGGGTACCAACAAGCCGCATGTGGTAATTTAGTAGGAACCGCGGCCACCATGTAAATGGTGCAACACAAGCCGATCCATTTAGACGCGACCCACCGCATGCTGTATGTGTGCAGGCATATCTCAGTGAGGAGTGTACATCTATGGGATACCTTGCGGAGAGGGGCGTGTGAGAGGAGTGTGTGTGGAGATTTGGTAGGGGTGAGTATCACTGGGACAAGTACCTTATGTACCCAGCAAAGGACAGTAGCGTAGGGATTAGGCCAGCACAACACTGGTCCCTTCTGTATATGCCGTCAGTGCTGGGGGTGTCTGGCTTTTCCCTGGTCCCCTGTGGCGTGCTTAGAGCGGTTTTGGAAGTGGTAATTTATGGCAGATGGAAGAAGAAGCTCGGCAAGCAAGCAAGCAACCACCAGGCAAGCCCATTCCCCTCTTAGAGGTAAAGACATAAATATTCATAATAATGAAACAAATAACAACAACCCTTAATTGGCATTTGCCGTGGCGAAAATTAAAATAGAAATATTCAAGAGAGCAGGGTAGAATAGACAACAGGTCACAGTCAACCAAAGCATGGACCAGGTACATTGTAATGCGCTGCTCACTCACTCTCACTCAGTTTCCCCCCAGTGATTGTCAGGGACCATGTTCCTATATCTGACTGTCCTGACGTAAGTCGACTGTCCCAACCACTATTACTGTTGCTGTTACTTGGTATGAGCTTTTTCCTTAGACTGCTGCACTACGGTTTCAATGATTCAATCGTGCTTCTGTAACACGGGATATGCTCTTTAGTGTGAATTTAGTGCTGAATAACATGTATTATTGCCCAGGAAGGCAACACTGCAGAGAATAAGGTAATGATCCATGCCTATGCCTGGGATTGTTTGAGACACCAAAACAGGAACTGCTCCGACTGTGAAAAAATGAGAACGGACACTGTGGCTGCAGAATGTCATTGTGCGTCACAAGACTCATAGAATTATTAAACTAAATTCTGTGCTGATTTTCTACGAATATTCCATTTATTTTATTCCTCCGAGGTTGTTTTGTGTGAGGTAGAGTGAACCTCTTGAGGTTGGGCTTGGCGCGTGGTGCCAGAACTTGCATTCCACAAGGGCCAATTACACAATTTAGTAGCTGAATTATTGCCTGCATAGCGCCCAGCTGCTTTGAAACCTTTCCCCCATTTTCATTTATTTTGTTGCGGGAGAGCAGAGCGCGTGGGAATGAGGGGCGTGAACATAGCGCCGAGGTCCGGCAGTCTCGAATCTAATTGGATTGGCAACAGCCTTTCTTTGGTGGCAGAGATACGATATTATTGAAGATACATTGCTGTTCCGGGGGAAAGGAGATGACTGATAAAAGAACAAAAAATAATAATAGCAATAACCATCAAAGTAAATTAAACAAATCATAGAAGCCAAAAGTACCTTGCATGCCCAAAACTGACTACCGAATCCTGACAATCGTTTTTGGCTTTTCGCCTCCATACTTGGCCGTTGCCCTATCTGCAACCCAGAGAATAACAAGTCAAGAATGAACGACTCCAGAATGTCTTCACTGCGCAAAAATTGACTTGACCCCAAAGCCAAGAGTCAAGAAGAGGCAGGCTAGATCCGGCAATGAATCGTCAAAACTCTCTCAAGCCATATCAGTTACCTTTGCAGCGTTGCAATCGAATGAGGCTCGACCATCAACCCTGCTGAAAAGAAACCCCAGCAAAGAGAGCTTCCAACTACAGATGCCGGAACTTGAGCTTCAAAGTAACAGTAGGATCCGCTCTCCTTTTGCCATCCTGCTCCTCTTGTCTTTCCCAAATTGCCATCTTTTGGGCCTAGCTCTAATCCACTGTCTCCACAAGCCACTGGGCTGGATGGATGGGTAAAGAACTCTTGGATGGCTTGAACTTTTTTTCTGGATACCATGTTCGCATCCCATTCGCAGCCGCCAACTAGCTATTTTCATATGCCTGCATGTTTGCTCTTGAGTGGCGAGAGGCTCCAATTGGCGGAGATGGAGGCGAGTAGCCAGCTCCGGGTAGATTAGAGACACTTGCAAACCACCCCGGTTGCAACTCCAACACGCTAGCTACCATTCGGCAAGGCAAAGCGCCATGCACAGCAAATCCTCGTACCGTACCGTCGTAGCAGTGAAAGAACACCAAGGCAATGAGCCTCTCCCGATCCCATGGCACCATTGGCAAGACATATAGCTCCTTCAGAGACCATTCTCGACCGTCAAACGCCGTCGTATCTACGACAGTGGTCCGACGTTTTCGAGACTCGATCTCGCTTCGGCCCCCCATGTTGCTTTGTGCGCGAAACTACGGCAGCCCATGATGAGCCTCTTTCATATTTCCTTCTCGTAAAAACATGGTATTCCCGAACAAGATAACGGAGGGTGTGTGCCTTCGTTCGCAAGCTGCTACTCCCGAGCCAATGCGTAACGTTCCGGGTCAAGTGGAAAAAGCAATTCCTCTTGGACTGACCACAACTCCGTGGCCTTGCGGTTGATCCCCAACTGAAACTTTAATATGCTTGCAGTCGCTCACCGTTTGGTGGTGACTGTCTCCAGCTCTATATTTAGTATAAAGTTGTTATTTATAAAGAGACCGCAAAGCATGAGGAGAAACACAGGGCTATATTCCTAGTAACACGTTTGGTTATAACGCCCAACCAGGCAAGATCAACCTGAAAACAGCCGCAGGGTTAATTCGACTCGTCGAGGGGCAATAAACTCTGTAAGGTGTCATTCTAGTCAAACTCTAATCGTGCAACAAAGCGTTGGACCGACTGCCACATGAACTGGACCTAGTTGGCACTTGTGGCGTAACTGGCGATTCTTGTGTGGTTCATTTTGCGAGTTGCAGTAGCTCCGCTGCTGTCTCTGGTACCTGAGAACGGCCCCAGACGCAGATGGATGCTCGTAGGCGGTGCGATTCAGTTGATTAACCCACCGGAAGCACATGCACCAGATCTATGGCCCTGTGTGGTTGTTAGTAGACTTGGCCCAATTGGCTCGACTAGCTGGAGCAAGATGTATCGGACAAGCTGCGCAATCATCATATTGTCCAAGCAACTTTTAGCGTCGACCATGGAGCCAAAACTGCGCAAAGCCCAGGCTTTGTGCCTTGAGTCGGTTCGCGCCCATTACTGAACTTAGTCTAAAGCAGCCCACATCTATTTCCTATTACAATACATTATGACGACATGCGGCAAAAGAGAATCGTAAACAATTTCAAGCCACCGCAAATAGGCAAGAGACCAAAGCAGTTGAGCCACAAGTAAGCTCCGATCTGGAAATGCACAAGCACTCGGAATAATAAAATGAATCATGAAACCAGGCCGGCAGAGAGCGAAATCCTCCGCGGCACAACAATAATTTTGGCTTAGTCTTTGCCTTGCTCCATTATGAATGGGGGCGTGTTTTGGAGCGATGCAACAGTAAAGGACGGATGCGAATTCGTATCGGGGCAACATCAGCACCAAAAACGATAATAGGTAAAGTGAGAAGCATAATTGATAGGCAACCGTAAACATTTGAAACCCATACATGATTATTCTTACTAGGCGCATTTAATTCTGGGGAGAGAGGGTCTACGATGATACTACCATCAGCCACCAGGGACCGCCAGGATACGACTATACACCAAGACAAATGAGACGCGACAGCTTGTTGACTAACAGATGGCTCTTATTGTAAAGCCATGCAATGCACTACTGTACCGTATTATTAAATTGGAGTATTGATGATTCCATTCTTAGGACAAATTGACGCAGTGTCTCTAATATCCCTTGCTTTGTCATCTGCAGCAACTGGTGTAGTTGGGTTGGTGTGTGCATGGCAGGACAAGGCAACTCATGGCGTCTTGTGAGCGAATGCGGCTCTTTTGCACCATTTGCTAGTCAGTCTTTTTTCTTCTTCTTTCTAATTTCCTGATTTCCGGACAGGATTACTGCCGAAGGGCGTGCGTCAAGGAATTGAATGGAACACAAACGAGTTGTCATTACTCTTATTCGGTCTTGTTGTTTGCTTCATGTTTGACGGCCTTCGCCGGTGCGCTGTGCTGTCACTAGCGGCTCTTTTGGGTCCTTTCTAACCGCTGCTAGTTCACTGCAACGCTGCTAATACCACCAGCGACATAGTGTTGGGGAGGGGCTACAGGGGGCAGACAGACCCGCTGGACCACTGTACCGGAACACCGCTGTGCAGGGCAATTACAGAAGCCTCCCAATGTCTCTGCCTATTGGGACTGACTTGCTGGGGGGCGGCAGATGCACGCCGAGACCTTTTTTATTTTACTTTTACTTTTACTTTACTTTTATTTTACTTTTAATTTTAATTTTATCTCTGTATGCTAATATGGGTTACTGTGCGTCTAGTGGTGCAACCTTGGTGCTCTTGCCTTGTGCGGCCCTGTTCTTTTTTTTTTTTTTTTTTTTTTTTTTTTAAACGTCTGTTTTTTATTTCCTATCTACGGATGCTGCATGTCCTGCTTAGTGTGCTGCTGGTGGTCTTTGCTTGTGCTGGTGGGTGGTTGCGCTGGGCTCACGCCCATCAATCTGCCCTACTAAGCTAATGCTGAGTTGGGTGGGTGTCTCCCACTGCTACGCCCTGATCACCTCTCCCCTTGCCTCATGCTGGATCTGCCTGCTGTGGACACTCTGACCTTACTGTGCAGTCTCTACTGTATTGTGGCCCCCCTCCCGCCTGGTACCTCACAACGGTACCAGTCTACGAGCTTATCCATGTACCCTGCCCTCCTCCACCGCTAACCTAACCTCACCTCACCACTGGTCACCGACCACCACCAATCATCCTCCACACCCAATCCTAATCTATCCCAACAACGCATCGTTTTCACCTCTCCACGAAACAAAAGGATCCTGCACCCCGACGACCCCAACCCAACTTTCCTCTCGGTCCTTTAACTCCCCCTGTAAGAACCTCAATCTTCTTTATTTCTCATCCATCACCCACTCCTCCCCATCCATCTATCCGCCCTTCAACTGCCGATACTCTCTATCCGGTTCACCTCTCCGTTTCTCGTAACATCGCCTCTCACAACCTCAAAGGGTAGGTAGTACGTTGGCTCTCACTGGAACTTTTTTCTTTCTTTCTTGGCTTCTGCCTGCCTGCCTAGCCTTGTCCGCATGAACATGTCCACTCTCCCACCTTTGCTCTAATTTGCCCGTGGCCATTCTCGCCTATGGCCTGGCCCTGCCATGCCACGCTTTGTCTAGCCTGGCCTGACTGGTGTTGGAACGTGGTCCCGGCTTTTATTGAGGGTGCAGTGCGACGAGGGGCCGGATCCTCACAAGAGCCGCATTTTCCTCCCGCTCGCTGCTGTGGTAGCTCGGCATTTGTTTCCGTTGGCCTATCGCCGGGTGACCATTCATACCTACGCCTTGGCTAGAATCGACTGCTTTTGGCTTGGCTCTTGAGTGGTTTTTTGGGATCTCTTTCATCAAACGTGGCCACTGCAGTTGGTCCTGGCGTATTCAAAAGGTGCCCAATAGTCGGAAGCTAACATTTTCCTTTCCCATCATCTAGGAGACTATTCTGCACGCCAAGCTTCAACCGCATCTCACTCGCCATCACTCGGACTATTCCGCCACTCCAGACGCTTTTATTACCTGCCCACCATGAAGATTCTCTGTCTGCATGGCGCTTTTGGTAGCGCAAAGGTGAGTTAGCTCGTGGGCCGAATCCCATCCCGTGCATTTGCATAACATGGCACCAGATCGAATTACTAACACAGCCCTTCTAGAACTTCCAAGTTCAGCTCAGCCCTTTCATTTCTATTATTGAGAAGCCTGGCGAGATTGATTTCAAATGGATCAATGGTGGCCATATCGCCATCCCCCCCGCGGGCTTTGAGTCCTACTTTGGAAACCCCCCACTCTACCGCTTCATCAACTTTGATGGTGTCGGCGGAATGGACGACATCACGGAGAAGATTCGCAGCATCCCGGAGGGCACGTCCGCCGAGGAGACGATGCGGCTCCTAATGGGCGACCAAGAGGCTTTCACTGGCCCCGCGGTCAAGGAAACCATGGCGCGGCTGTTTCAGATTTTGGACGAAGACCCGGAGATTGATGTAAGTGCCGGTCTGGGGGGGCGTGCGGTGGGTTGAATCCTCAACACACGCACCATCCCCCGTTTCCCCCAACCTTGGCTGTTTCTACAGAGCCCCATTGTTTGCTAACCAAGTTTCCCTCTGTGGATAGGGTATCCTGGGCTATTCTGAAGGAGCCACCACGGCCTCTACCTTGCTTCTGGAAGAACGCAAACGATTCGAACAGGAGGGCCGCCCCCGCCGTCTGAAGGTGAGCAATGATTAACGCTTTCGTCCCAAAGAGCCTCACCCCATGAGGGACCCAGAGGTTCCTTGGTCGAGAGCCGCATCTAGTTTTTTTTTATCACCGGTCCGAAGTCTAACTCGAAATGATTTACAGTATGGAATCTTCTTCGCTGGATGGCCCCCAGTCTCCGTCGAGGGTGACACCGCCAGATGTCTGTTGGCCGATGAGTGCGAGGATGTGATCGATGTTCCCACCTGCCACATTGTGGGCTGCAACGACCCGTACATTCACGGAGCCATGGCACTGTACAGCATGTGTGATGAAGACACAGCAACATTGTTTGACCACGGCAAGGGACACACTGTCCCCCGCGACGCGAGAACTATTAACGAGCTGTCATCGGCAATTAAGACGACGTTGAAGAAGGGCGAGGTCGCAGCTTAGAGGCGCATAATACCATAGACTAGACGGTACTATCTTTTTTTTTTTGTTTAATTTGGGTTTGGTATATGATGTGTCACGGCTTTTAGACATTTAGTGTGCTTTTTTGTTATGTAGTTTGGGCGGCAGTTAAACCAACTAGAGTTATTGTACGTAAAAACTGGAGACCCCATCTGCCGTGAGGCTACACTAACACCAACACGGCCAAGTTGGCCGTGTACGCTAAACCACAAGGACCATTTGGACTGACTGGGAATAACGGTCGGCATTTCGGAATTACGGTCCTAAATTTATACAAGTCAAGATAAAGAAACACTGGGAAAGGGGAAAGATGAAGCTTAGTTTTCAGTCTCTCGTATTAATTGGCCGAAGCCTTGAGTCCTGTCAAAGGAGTTGAAGTGCAGGGATAAGGGAGGTCTTTCTTAGTATTTGATGCAACGGATAAGAACCAGGGACCGTTGCATCCGTATCTCGGTTAGCTGAAAGAAGGGCCTTTTCTGGTCTCTGTTACTACGGTGCTGAATTTTCTACCAGGATTGAGACAAATATTCTCACCAGTTACATTGGCTGTAATAATAGAGAGTAGCAGTGAGGCACCAACAGAGAAGGAGAGACGAGAAGAAAAAAAAACTCCTCAACTCGCCAATGTACAGCGTAGCATCGTCTTGATAAGCCAGTTGTAGAGTGACATCGGAGGAAGATACTGTAGGTCCCTCTTTTTATTGACCAACGCCGTCCTCCGTCAAGGCCGTTATCTGGCACGCTAGAGAATGGAGGTGGCGGCGAAGCAGAGTTGAGGTTTCTGCGTGCTGCCGGCAGCCGCTCATTGTGGGAACAAAGGATCCATGGCCAAGAATGAAGAGTACAAGAAGCTAGCTTTGAGCTGCTTGCCGAACAGAGTTGCAGTGCATACAATGCGACTTAACTGAGTAGAGTGCCTGGAACTTTTCAGGTGGATGCGTCGAACTAAACGTTCGCGGCATATGCACATGTCTGGAGCTACGTTGTCCGTTACGTTGAGGGCATTGAATGTAGTTGGGATCAAGGCAGTTTATTTTGATGAACAATAAACGAGCAGGCAGATTGCCTTTGAGGCGCAGCCCGAGTTGTAGCGTTTGTATGCATATGCAGTATTCGTGCAGGCTGCGGTAGATTTAAGTAAGGCAAATAATGATGGGTTTAGCAAATGGCTTGTGCGTAACAACTTGAGCAGATATCGTGAAGTTGGTGGTGACGTTGTTTCAATCTTCGGCTGGCGAGACGTCGTCGCATTTGGCACCGTGGTGAAGATCCCTCTTGGCAATTGCACAGAGAGGGGATATCTTGTCACGTCTTTTGTTGCATTTTTTTCATGATTGTCGATAGGGTATCAGTGCCGCTCTCCAACAGGGTTGCAGTGGCGAGTTGAGGTGATTCTAGAAGCTGGTCCTTGCCCGTCATCGTGTTCGCTTCTCGCGACCACCAAGGTTCGGAACTTGCCCTTGGGAACCCATCGACAATCATGGCTAGCAGAACCCTGCCAAGAAAGGAGAGAAACAAAGCCAAACTTGTCGGCCAGTACATGTAGGTATCTCCGTTGACAGCAGGTGTTCACTGCACACACGCCCCCCTCCCCATCCATATCTGGGGCCCTTGCTCGAAGAATCGGCAGATGCGCACTGTCAGAAGTGGTTTTGATAGGGTTGGTTGTCGACTTACTACTTTGAATTTTTTTGGGTGGGCTGGGATTTCCATCAGGGATGTGACGTTAACGGGAGTCCAGCCTGACCATGCGACTCGGGTGCGTGTATCCGCCCATTGGGGGTGAGAACCGGCTAGGCTAGCTACAATGAATATTGGCAAGTAATCATGCAGGCTGGAGACACTATCCGCCAAGTCATGATGGGCCCACGGTTCGATTTGCAGCGTGGTTTATTATGGAGAGATGAGACCCTTACCCTGCATCTGAAACAAGGCGCCTTCTTGCGTATTAATCTTGGGTGGTTTTTGTTATGCCCATCTGCGGAGAAGTCCGACAAAGAGATGAATTAATTGGCATTGGGTGGAATACGAAAAAGAGCAATAAGATGTACCACATATTGCATCTCATGGGGACGGTTCATAGGCGTCATGTTGGTGCTGCAGCTTAAACGAGGTTGAGGCTAAATCAGTAATATTTCCGTCTGACGATGGGGTACCTGCACAATAGTTGTTACGTTGTGTCGGTGATGCCACTCCCCGATTAATAAATCACTTATTAGCTCACACTATTGAATTTCGGGTGGATGAGGAAAAAGGAAGTCGCTGCACTAACAAGACAACATAGCCGCAAGGCAATAGCAGACCCGGGCAGTGTTGGGACTGGCTCGGCCCCCTCAATCTACAGCAACAGTACCTTTTTTTTTTAATTACTTTTACTCTTGAGGGTAGACTGTGTGTTGGAAAAGGCTGGTCTCCACCGCTGCCACATGTGCAAGCTTCAGAGTAGGATCGTTCCGAAACTGAGTCAGAATGGGTAAGTGAGATAAATAGTCAGATAGCCAGATGGGCATTGACCAAATGCAATTGAGCACGACGTCCTAAAAAAGAACGTGGGAAAAAAAAGACCCTGATACGCCTCAAGGAGCAATAATCATGCAAATCGACAAGCTCGTAGCCCTATCTGATGACGATGCTTACAGTTATGCCATGTGCAATGACGACGATGACTGTGGGCATCGCCGTTGATTAGACAGCTTACAAGGCGCCGAGATTATTCAGTCGCCCTCGCCCACATCCATTTACTGCATTTACACAAGTGCATTTGCTATCATGCAGGGTAACACAGTTTCTGTAACAAGAAATAAAAAAAATAACACTCCGGGGACTTGTGGTGGCAATTGGAGAGGAGGCGACGATTATCAGAGGGGACGAGTATCGGCATGTGCGTCTAGTTGGAATAGGAAATCATGGCAGATCAAACAGCACGCAGCTGACTGGCTGCTGAATCAGTTCGAGATGCACGCAACGGCCTTGCCGCCACAGTTTCCACCGAGAGATTGGGTTATAATGCAGGCAATTAATTACTGTCGCGTACATATGTGCTGTGACGGTGTAGTTGGCCGTCGGGCTACTTCACCACCGTCGCTAATTACCGACACATCAGTTCTTCAACATGCAATGGCTGGATGCATGCAACGCACACCAGTTCTGTGCTGAACAGTACACATGTGCCTGGAACGTCGGCAACGGCAATCCTCTCTACGGGCACAAGGCCGCAACGCAACGACGTCGACACCCACTTCTCTCGCGGAACCAACGCGAACTCAAACCCAAAAAAGATACAAAACGCCCGAGCCAAGCAGAGAGTCAGGGATGTTTCACGCCATGTGGAGACGCCCATCTTGCTTCACAAAACTCCCAAACTTGACCTTGTGTGCGATTGGGCTACTGCGAGTCCAGTAGCCGATCCCTGCCAGATCTGGGCTCCTCATACTAATGGAGTTCCTCTCTGCCTAGTCCCCATTGCAAGGGGCGGCCCAATTAAGGGAATGGCACACTGCGGCCCTTTACTCAGACCTAACATTGGCCAGCCTGCAGGGATCAGCCCTTCACCCCCCCCCAAACTGGGGGCTATTATGGCCTTGGGTGGACGGACTGGTTCGGTGCCAAATGGGGCTCTCTCTCCTTCTGCCTTTTCCTCCTTCTCACTTACTACAGGACCTTTCGTCCACTATACTGACGTTGCATTTGTTCCCTTGATACAAGTCCTTCGGAGCGCGCGCACGTTTTTGGCTCTTCTCCAACCACTGGCGCGATTGATCATCATCGCCGTCAATGGCCTTCGATTGCCCATCTTCTCGCTCTTCTTCAGGACATTGGAGCCGCAACGTGGGTTTCGCATTTGCTCATTTCTTCATCTGCGCACGTTAGACACTGCTCCGTTTCGCTTGCTCGGGATTTGCCTTGCACTCTCCGACATCCCTGGCCATCGGATACATTGGACGGTGGCTGTTTAGCCCAACACCTCGCCTTCTCGCCTCCTGGTAGTTAATTCATCTTACTCCTGACTTGTACCGTCCCTGGTTGCGACAAGCTAAAGGCACTGATTTCTGACTTCCCTCGGCCCGTCAATCACGTTGATAACAAGGAGGGTCTCTCTGTCCTTTTGATCTCGCACTGGCTGGCTATCGCGGCAGCACCGTCGGAACAGTTGTGCCGATTCTTCTTACATTAAGCCAAGGCAGTGCGCACTCAGAGGCTCACGTCTCTGGAAATTAAATAAAAAGTCGTTCTCAGGCTCATCCTCAGCGAGCACGCAGCTAAGGCAGACAACCGCCATCACCACGAACCACCAAGCGCGTAGCCATTGCCAACACGTATTACCACGTACCTGGTAGCTAGCTACCTTTCAATTTGGTGTTGTCTGCGTTGAAAGAGAAGAGCAGCTAAAGAAAAGCCACCTGGTTATTTTCTTTGCCGTGTTTCCCTCCTTCATTCGACAAGCTCAATTGCCGTCCATTTTACCTCATTGTTTTCATCTAATCCTTTTACATCTCCCCTGCTCTACCTGCATCTGAGTTGTAGGTGCCACTCCTTTGCCCCTTTCCCGTCCTTGGCGGTCCCCTAAGGGTTGCATATACCCTACCATTACATCGCTATCGCTCTCGTCTCATTACAGCGATACCCCTGGTCGACAAACCTTCAAGGGTGCCTGCTGGTGTAAGCTTTTGTTGCGCCATTTGCATCTCTGCAGAACGGTAGGCGAACCGCAAGGTAAGGTACCTGGAATTACGGCAATAGGCTGGTCAAATTTCTCTGTGACCAATCGAATTTCTCGCCGTCCCGTTGACAGGCCCTTCCCGCTATATTGCCATTGAGTAAACCTCGCGTCGGCCAAGAGTTTCCATTATTCACATCCCGCACTGTACGCTACTTCTGCAAAGTTGCAATCATGACGCTAGAAGGGAAAACTGGAAGTGGCGGCGTTGGGACCGAGCAACAGTCGGCGTCGAGCACCCCGGCAAGAGTCTTGATGTTGACAAATGTCGACCGCGGTGAGGCCAATGTCTTCTTGGCGACCTGCAGCGCTCTCTACAGAGCCAACCCGGACGTCGAGATTCACTTTGCTACTCTGTCTGGCCTTGAGAAGGATGTCGAGCAAATCTGGGAAGACGCCCGGCGCCAAGTCCCTGGAGTCAAGCATCCTATTGTCTACCATACCATTGATGGACCCAACATGGAAGATGGTTTGAGGCAGTTGTTTGCTAGGAGGAAGACGAAGTTGTTTGACGGCGCCTTCCCAGAGTCCTTCATGGAGCCGCTCAAGTTCTCAGTTACCATGCAGGCCATCAAGGACATGTTGCCGATCCTGACGCCCTTCACTGGTCCCCAGATGGTGCAGCTGATCAAGTCTATTGAGGGTATTATCAAAAAGGTGGATGCTGATGTTGTCCTTGTGGACAGTCTTATGACTGCTGGTATCACTGCCGTATGGCACCTTGGTGTTAACTGGGTCGTCTTGAGTCCCAACGCCATCAAAGAGTTTGCTACGCCTTTCCAAAAAGGTGCACCAGGCTTGTGGAAATTCCCCGCGTAAGTCTCAATCATCTGTTAATTTCTTTTGTCTTGCTTCTCATTTTCTTCGCGCCATTGCACTTTACCCTGTCCAGCTTAACATCCCTGTTGTCTATCGTATAACGAACCGGTAGTAGCCTCGCTTCAACTGAGACACTCTACGAACATCATTTCAGCCGTAGCTAACTTTTCTTTTCTTCCGCACACAGTTCTTTCACCGGATTTTCTTACCCGGTCCCCTGGTACCAAATTCCCCTCAACATCTTTTACCAGCTTTACCTGGTCAGGCTTTACCTCCGTGATCAAGAGCGCTTGGAGGTTACAGACTATGTCAAGAAGGAGCTTGGCGCTGATCTCAAGACGCCTGTCAACTTCTTGAAGAACCTGCCTCCCAAATTCCGCGTTTGGGTTGGAGCATTGCCCGAATTGGACTTTCCTCTTGTCGTCCCCCCTCACGTCTCACCATGCGGACCTATTGTTCGCTCTGCAGCGCCAGTGACGGAGTCTGATCCCGATACGGCGACATGGCTCTCCCGTGGTCCAACAATCTACATCAACCTCGGATCCATCTGCGCTACTGGCGAGAAGGGAGGTGTCTCCATGGCCAAGGCTTTGCGCGTTGTCATTGACAAGTGCCAAAAGACCCTACCAGGTCTGCAAGTGCTCTGGAAGCTGAAGAAGTTTGGCGAGTGGGAGGTCAAGCCTGGAGCCTCAGAGGTGTACAACATCCTCAAGGACGAACTCGAGGCGGACAGAATCCGCATTGTCAAATGGGTCACTGCCGAGCCAATGTCTATATTGCACAGTGGGCACATTGTGTGCTCTGTTCATCATGGAGGCGCAAACTCGTACTACGAATCTGTAATGTAAGTCCATACGAAATGTCTTTAACCCTTTGTCTCCTGTCAAAGCGGCGCTAACAATTCCCGTCACTCACACAGTTCCGGAGTACCGCAAGTCATCCTACCACAGTGGACCGACACCTACGACTACGCAGAACGAGTCGAGTTCCTGGGTATCGGCCGCCTGGGAAGCAGAACCATGAAGCCGCAATGGAGCGGCCCCGAGCTATCCAAGGCTCTGCTGGACGTCTTGGACAGCCCTCAGGCACAAGCCATTAAGGACAAGGCCGCTGAGCTGGCGGCTGTGTGCGCA
Organism: Simplicillium aogashimaense; assembly: GCA_028455935.1. Taxonomy (NCBI): domain Eukaryota; kingdom Fungi; phylum Ascomycota; class Sordariomycetes; order Hypocreales; family Cordycipitaceae; genus Simplicillium; species Simplicillium aogashimaense. The sequence goes on from CM052008.1 coordinate 4,199,939, forward strand.
CAGAATGGCAGCGGAGCAGACAAGGCGGCGCAAAAGGTGCTGGAGGAGTGCCGATTGGTGCGTTCAGCTGCCGTCGATAGCTCAGGGTCTTCTGTCGGAGACAAGGAGACTGTGTAGGGATCGGGCTGGTAAGGCTGGTTTCACCATGAGCTCCAAGCTTGTATATCTTTTGGTCGATGAAGCGTTCTTTGCTGTCTTCCCGTTGGCCACTTTCTATTCTTTCTACTTTTGTCCATATTATCCATCTCCCACCCCTTTTTTTATTGGTTAAAATAATTGATTGAGATCTTCTTTGGCTGGTTACAATGGGGATCTGCGCGCATAGAGACTATGGCATGAATATACAAGTACAATTTGGTTTTGGTTCAATTTTTTAGACATGTTTTTAAGCGAGAAAAGTACTTTACATTTACACCTCCTTCTCCTGAAATTATTTTAAGGATAGTGTTAGTGGCGAATGACTAAATAAACAAGGTAGCAAATACATCAATATCCTCAAATTGAGGCGAATTGTTTCGTTACTAGATATACCCTTTTTGACGAGATTTGTATCCAGGGATTATGGCACTCAGTGACGCACGGAAGCCAACGGCAAATTAAGCATCGCTCTGGTATAGCGTGAACTATGGTGTACTTGTATTTCTTACTGTATGTGACCTTTTCTACGCATTGTTTCAATGACGATCTGCAAATACCCCCTCCCCCATGACACTTCACAGACATTTAAGGCTAGGTACACTTTGATGACTGGTAGTAGTAATTTAGTGGCTGATTTATTTACCAATGACGTAGGGCTTGTCATCCTTGAAGATGAGCGCGGGCTTACGCTCCGCAAGGTCCAGGACCATCTCAGCGAAATAGCTGTTAGCCCAAGCGAACCAGGGGCGTGTATAGTCGCTCTCATTGTGGATGTTGATGCTCTCGTGGATGAGACCTAGGCCAGAAGTGGATTTGAGGAGCATGTCGAGGTGGGAGGAGATTTCGTCGTCGGAATCGGTGCCGTAGATGTTGCTGATTTGGGACATGGGCCATGGGTATGTGGCGTTTACGTGAGGGCCGCTGGGGGAAATTGTTAGTACATGTTTAACAAGAGGCAAGAGATATTCAAGGCCAATAATGAGATGAATGGCGTGACGCGACTGTGTCTTGCTTGTTGTCCAATGTTTCGTGTTTAAATCGCAAGGGAGGGGGGCGTGTGTTGTTACAGAAGGGCCGTTTAAACTACGTCCCGCATTCCAGGGAGAGTCCAACAAGGGGAATTATCACATTCCCATCCTTTCCGGGGCAAGAGAAATTGGGCAGAGGCAATAAATGAATAAAATCGACGTCGACCGGGGCGGGGCGGAAGAGGAAAGTTAAGATGAGACAGTGAAAAAGTATACTTACCCAATTCCTTTAAATGTTTTACCCTCGGCGTAATATGGGTTCATTCGTGAGAAGATGGCTTCTTTGGTCTTGATGTATGTTGAGTCGTTGCGAGGCAGGAATCCCAGGTAGGGAAGCGAGGCGAGACTGGGCACGTTGGCGTCGTCCATGAGATACATGCCGCCGTAGCCGTTGGTCTCGTAGGCGAAGATGCCTGACGAGGCCTTGGTGTGGTCCATGATGGCTTTGCGGATGACGCCCGAGTAGCGACGGAGCTTGCACGAGAGCTTGGATTGCGTGCCGATGGAGTCGAGCATGTCGGCGACGTGAGCGAGTTCGACGGACATCATGGCGTTGTCGGAGGTGATGTAATCTGACATGTTAGCGGGGAAAGAGATGATGGACAAAAGCAACATACTGAATACGCAGAGGTCGTCGGATGGTCGGTGAGATGAGGCGACGAGACCGTTAGCGAGGCGCGGTTCACCGTTGCCGCTGTTTGTGACGGGGGGAGACAGCGAGCCAGCGAGGCCGGTCCAGTTGTAGAAGCTAATGTAGTTCCAGTCGGGAGACCAGGACCCGAGCGATTCGTTGTGGAGGAGCGTGACGATGGCGTCCATTGCTTTCTTCCCTAGAGGATATTAGAGAAGAACTTGTGCAGGGGAGATGGACGTACAGTTGTCGTTGATGAAGGATGAGTCCTTGGTGTAGGTGTAGTATGATCGAGATGCTTTGAGGAAACCGGCGAGGGAGTCGAGTTCATACTTGCATTCGAAGACGGTTTGGTTGTCGACAGGTCTGGGTTGTTAGTTGCGAACGAGAAAAGGGTGGAATGTCACGTACGGGTTGATTCTGACTTTGTCGGCGTAGTCCTATACAGTTAGAGATGATTTTTGACAGCAGTGTTTGGGGGAAGTACATTGTGCGATGGCTTCAGACCGCTCTCGGGAGGAGGCTGGAAGGATCCTGGGACAATTAGCTTTTGCTGTGCATGAATGCTTTTGGGGGGGGGGAACGTACCGCAGTATGGGTACTGGTAGATGTAGCGCGATTCGGTGTTGATGACAGCCTTGACGAGCTTCTGGAGGTTCTTGTCGTGGGGTATTAGTCTGTACAGATGGGCGAACTGGTTTCCGGTATCACGGAGCCATTGAGCACTGCCAATTAGTTTGCGAGCTTCCATTGCCCGAGGTGTACTCACGTAATGTCCTAATTTGTTAGCAAGAGCTGCTCAATGAGGAGTGACACAACATACTCCAGTAATGATAAAGGCCAGGTTCTTGGCCGGATCGAAGTACTTGACCGTCGTATCCAGTGTTGAAGGGAACGTATTCTCAAACAAGCGCGCCAGATCCGGGTTCTTCAAGCGAACCTTCATGTCACGAATGACTTTCTACACATTGTCAGATACTGCTCTCAAGCTCCCGACATCAAACCCACCTCCACTGCAGGGCTCTTGAAAGTACGACACTCCTCACTCGGTCGCATATACGGCAACTTGAGCGGCCCGCCCGAATACGGAGCATGCGGCTGCTGCGCATACTGATTATAGTCTGGACATTCTGCCGCAACAGCACCAGCACCAGCGGCCAGAGCAGAGAGAGCATAAATCGAGAAGCGCATCGTCGCGAAAATAAACCTCAATTGAGCATTAATTGGCCAAAGAGAGTCGAGGTAAAAGAGTATCGGTGTAATTGAGGCCGCACAAAGGGGGGGAGGTTTCTTTTTAATTGTTTGTTTAATTTCCCCGCAGAGCCTGGTTGGTTCGGCGTGTTTTTCCATGCTGTTGCGTGGGGGGAGATCCTGGGGATATGCGGGGTAATGAGGACCGAACAACAATGGGTAATTTCATGGGGATGATGGAGATTCCTTGGAGACGGATGAAGTTACAATTGTTTACACCAGGCTGCGACATGTCGTGGCACTGATTTTTGGCTTTGTGGTGCTGAGTTGCTTGGGAGTGGCGCTTTGGCAAGCCACAGAAAGGGTTGGGCAGCGACGTGATGTCTATTTCGGTGAGGGTGAGGCGGGAGTACCTGTCATGGAGGCCAACTGGAAAATGAGAACTGAGTTGAAGAGGATTTGTGGTGAAATTGTGCAGTGTTGAGACATGGTCATTGGCCAAATGGTCGCTCCAAAGGTCGACACGCATGCGCCTCATGCAGCCGTGAAGTATTGGACAGGATGCAATTCAACACTATGTAAGATAAATAGAAATACACATAATGTTGCATTCGAGACCTCAACAGTGTATGCTCCTTACAAAGCACCTGTTCGTACAATGTCGTACATTGAAGCCATCTCGCTGCTTCATCTCCTCCACAAAGTACCGGCTGCGCCTTCGACTAACCTGCCACCAACCACTCCCGTATATCCAAGCGAAAGCTATTCCCTGCCTCTTGAAAAAGAGCGCTCGCTTGCTGCTGGTCTGGCTTTCCTGTGTGGCATCTTTCTCGATGCTTTCTATGTTCCTGCATTGTACATCCATGAAAATGTCACAGGCGAGTCACTCAAAGTTTTCGTCGCCATCAACAGGAAAAATGAAGGTACTAAGGAGACTGTTTTGCAAGACATCAAACAAAAACTGCAAACCGTCTTATCGGTACTCTCTTCGTCAGACCAAGGTGCCAAAGTCAGATTTACCTCTCCAAAATGCTGCTCTAACCCTGTGCAGAGAACAATGAAAACGACATCATGAATGCCATCGTCACGATGTGTGAAGAGAGAATCAAAGACAGATTGGAACTCTCCAAACCCATGGACAAATCTTTTCAGAAGGTGCTACAGATCATGCTCAGTGCCCGTGGAAGCACCAAAGAGATCAAGACCAACACCCGCCAGCTCATCGCTCGAATGGACGAATACAAGAAACATCAAACAATCCAGCAAATAGTGCCTATTATTGATGGTGCCAAAACTTTGTCACTAACCCCTAAGCTCGAAGCACATGTTGACAAGATCCCAAACACCATTTTGGACCCAGGCCAGCGCAAAAAGATATGTCGAACGCTTCGCAAAGTGGCACAATACCGCGAAACAGCCAGACTCTTATACAGGACTGCAAAGAAGTTCAAAGCGGCCAGAAATATGGAAGTTGTGGCAGTAGATCTGCCACCGGAGACGTTCACCTTTGAGGAGCGCACAACTGAAGACTTGGAAAGCACCCTGATCCGCACCCAGGCGCTGTCCAGGCACGCAAGGGACTATGTCCGACTGATGAGACGTATTGGGTACCAGAATTCTTCTGGCCAGCTACTTAGCCCTGAAGATTACTTTGCAAACTGGTGCGCAAAATCTCAGAGATCTGGAAAGGTTCACTCAGAGGTGCAGCTCATTGCCTACTATGAACAGCATCGTATTCGACCGCCTCCACGAGTTATCTGTGCATCGAAGAAAGCATGCTTCTTGTGCAATGCTTTGATAAAACTTCATGCTAAATTTAATACTCCTACTTGCCATGGGAGGCTGTATCCGGGCTGGAAGCTGCCGAGATCAATTGAGCTGGATGCGCAATTCGCTCGTGTGTTGGAAGATTTGGCTCGCACATCTATTCGAAGAATATTGAGCCAAAACAGATTGATTAAGTTCCCTGATCCAATTGAGAGTTCTGTGTTTACAAAAAATTCTTCAAAGACTACAGTTCATTTCCAGGAGTTGGATGAGCAGAGGGATATAGATGTAGCTGAGGCCGAACCGGGTGGGCAACCCCAGCTCAGCAGTGCTGAGACGGGGAAAGAGGAATCTGCGGTTGAAATTCATGAAATTACAGTTACATCTAGCCCGGAAGTCCAAGAAGATGCAGCTACATCACATGTTGTAGCCGACATTGAATTGCCGTGTCCGAAGCGAAGCCCGATTCGCCTGGAGCGAGGGAAGCCACAGAACGCGATTGTTGCCTATGGAAGTACTCTTAAGTTTTCGAGTGGGGTAGTCAATTTTCATATCGAGTATGAAAGTCAGAGTGACAAAACGGACATCAGATGTCAAGTTGAATGGCTTGCCGAAAAGCCGTCGGATGGATCAGATGTTATTGATGTTCACTCGTTGAGAGGGGAGCTACCAGTGGGTGAAGATATCTGTATTTCCTCTAAAAACGAGTATTTTGCAATCAAAATACAATAATCGTATTCTTATCACCTACTAAGCTCTAATTAAGAAGGATGACGAGCTACCTCCATCCCTTCTGAATCATAGCCACCATTACATCCTACATAGAAAGGCGCTCGCGATTCCTCTTGCCGACTCCACGCAGCCCTAAACCGTAATGATACACCTAAAAGATTAGAAAAAGTCATAAATTGAAAAAAAAGTACTCACCAAAGGTAACACTGGTCCTCCAATGCCGAGCGACAGGAATGCGAGGAGACCAATACCCCAGTCGACGCCGAGTTTGCTGAACAGCTGATTGCCGAATAGCGGGAAGACTAATAATTAGCTCCTTGAAGAATACTCGGGAAGTAATTTGGAAGTGATCTCTCACCTGCTGCGAAGAGACATCTCAATACAGATACTGCTGATGTTAGCCCAGCCCATCAGAAAATAGGCGCACGTACCTCCTGCAATGGCCGATGCGGGATAGTCGAAGCCATCTATTACATACATCTGAATCGAGATCTCATGATACTTTAGCCCAATGAAACGTTTCGAACACTTTAAAACTTACGATGGAGTTCGTCGAACCAGCACAAAACATAAGGATACCGACAAGAGGCTAAAAATCAGCGAGGGGCTGTGTGAGGAATTGTGTGCCTTACCACGATGAAGTGCGTCCGGGTAGCCGAAAAACCATATAAGAAAAGCCCACCGGTGACTAAGAATGCACCAGGAAATGCAGAGAGGAGCCTATGAATTAGTGATTGCCTCTTGGAAAGCCGCCAGAACCTACCTTGATTCGGGATCGTTCCTTTTCTTATGTTTGTAGATCCAGTTGGCCAGATAGGTCGACAGAAACATACCAAGAAGGGCCCCGATGCCTTCAGCCATGAGATCTGTACCGACTATACCAGCAGACTGGCCGTACCCATCGCCGAAAACGCGTTGAAACTAAAGCTTAGTAGTGCAAGCATGATGAGATGGGGCGACTTACTGTCACAATGACCAGATACTGGACGCCAAAAACAAAGGCAAAGTAGAAGGCAAGAACAGACATGGCAGGGTCGAAGAACAGATAAGTGACTGGTTATCACATCAACAAAGAACTATGAAGTACACGTCCGCAACTTACGTGGTCGAGCCGATGCTCTCCAAAGTGATATGGGGCGTTCTTCGAAGTCCAGAACAGTGTAATGTGGCGATGGGAGCTTTGCGACTTTGCGGTTGAGAAGCACTGGGATATGGGTTTCTTTGAAGAACAGAGTAGCAATGATTTCGAGTACGGCACCCGCGATGGCCTATTACATTAGTATGTACACGAATAGCTCTTGACTGACTTACCGGAACCCAGCAAGCCCATCTCCACGATGCTGCTTGTGACATCCATCCGCCACACACCGGGCCCATGACGGGACCAAGCAGTCTAAAAGTCAGTGGAATATATAAAGTTGAATCATGTCACACTTACAAGCCGGTTCCAAGAATAGCATTTGCCTTTGCCCGGTCTGCCAAGCCCCAGACATCAGAGAGCACACCTCCAAAAGCTGCTAGGGCCGCAGAGCCACCAATACCACAAAGGAATCGGCATACAGCGAGCTGTGTAGTCTGAGATGTATTAGAAGAATAGCTCGAGACAAGATGACATTGAGTGTTACCGTTTTGGCAAAGCCGCCGCCAAGGCAGAAGAAAATGAAGAAGACGTTCCCACCACGGATCACAATCGATCGTCCGTAGGTCTCGCTCAACGGTGCAAGGAACAGAGGCGCTATTGCAAAGGCAAGGAGGAATATTGCGATTTGCAGAGCACCAAGGGTGGGATTATCTTCGTGGAGATCGATGAGAACTGATTTAAGCGCGGGGGCAAAGATGGTACCTTGTTGCGTAAGAGGCGTGTGATGATGGGATGGTGAGGAAGTCTACTTACTTGTGAACGGAGCTAGAAAGCAGTAAGCTCCGAGGATCATAGTGATAACCCATTTGGATGAGGTTGGAAAAGACTGGGACTTGTTAGAGCGCATCGAGAAGACATCGAGAGGGGAAGCATTACTCGCGGATGTTCGTCTTGAGAAAGGACAACAAGATCTACTACGTTAGAACCCACGTTTCAGATATGGAATAAACTCACTTGAATCGAATACGACAAGGTCATCACCCGTGTAAGTGATTTTGTCTGGCGAGGCAGCCTTTTCGGACATGGCTTCGGCATACCAAGCTGCTACCACGTCTTTGGCCAACATTTTAGCTTCGATAAAGGGAAACAAGAAATAAAATCAACGCGTAAGTTGCAGAATTACAAAACAAAGTTCTACTGGAACATATGAATCCCTTCCACCTTATATACTTTGTTCCTGAAGGCAGCTGAGTCGGAGTCGGATATTAGACCCGATTTTGTCGGCGGATCAGATTAGATGGCTGCATCTAATCAGATCGGATTTGTCGGCCGACAAGTTTCAGCTTTCCCAGCTTCTTCTACCTTTCATCATTCATTTCAGTCCCCAAAACAAACTGTTACAATGGCGAGGGTGTCGAGATCGTGCGAGCGGTGCCGAAAACTCAAGGTGCGCTGCGACAGGCACCGGCCTCAATGCCAGAGATGCACGTCTTCCAACATGGCTTGCAAGTATGCACAGTCTCCGGCTACGACGCCTCTGCTTCCGTCACCGGCGCCTTCGTCGGAGACATTGCTTCCACGACAGAGTAGAGACAGGGCAATCTTGTCTTGCATCAAGTGTCGCAAGCATAAAGTAAGGTGCAGCAGAGGTCGGCCATGTACTCGGTGTGCTCGGCTTGGAAAAGAGTGCGTGTATCATGGAGCGCCGCCCAACTTGACGGAGATTGCGACGACTTTTGTTGATGTGCAGTGGGAGCACAGACCAAGAAACTCTACGCATTGGAATTTGCTGGCGAAAAATGTACGAATGCTTGTCTGTGTAGCTTGGATGTCGCTGACTATTGCAGATTCAACATCTCTTGCCGTGCTTGGGCTCGCAGCCTCACCTGGATGCTCCGACGGTGTCGATATCGATCAACTATCCACTGAGCAGCAGCCGGTTTTCGACAACTCTTGAGTTGCCAACGTTCCAGGTCCAAAGACGCTATGTTGACCATTTTCACAACACAATCAATGAAATGTACCGTATCTTGCCAAGCACCTACCCATCAACGTTTAGCATCTCCCTGATGAACGACGAGTCTCTTGCTCTGTTCTACACCGTCCTGTCACTTGGCTGTCAGGCACACAATTTCGTTTCATACAGAGCAGAGCACGACAACCTAGCCAGTGTCCTCCTCGCTGCAGCAGAGACACATCTCCATCGCACACCGTTCCTTCTGCGTCCGTTGGCTGATACGATTCGCACACTGTGCCTAATGGTCATCGCGAAGCAAATCTACGCCATGTCCTGTCACCAGTCTGATACATGCTGGCATTTAACTGGACTTGCTATTCGAATGTCCATTAGCATAAACTTGGCCAAGACTGACCCAGATATATGGGCGCTCGTGTGCTTGCTCGACATGCGTCAATCGCTCGCTTGTGGCATGCCGCTTCTCCTCCGTCAAGACGACATCTCTCTCTTCTGGGATAGCGACAGCCCTCGCAAAACAATCCTACAAGAAACGTTCTTCACAACAGGAAAATCTATCTTCCAAGCGCTTCAACTCGCCTCGTCAACGCCTACACCACCCCAAGTATTTGAGCTCGACACAGCCCTTCGCCAGCAGCCGCGTGCCACGTCGTCGCTCGAAGCCATCGGCATCGACATATTTCTGCGCCAGGTCATCCTCGCTCTCCACGCGTCATGCACTGAATATCCCATCTCACATCTTGAATCGGCTCTATCTCTATTATCTCACCAACGCACACTCTGTGAAGACGCCGAATCCCGCCAAAGCTGCTGGCTAGCAGGTTTCTTCCGCCACGAGTTCTTCACAGCCGCCATGACAGTGTGCGTGCATCTCGTCCAAGGCACAGGAGACAATGACCAGCACGCTCGCGAAATCATGGTTGACGCCCTGCGATCATGCAGAAACATCTGGGCGCGAGAAACGAGCGCATCAGTGTGCAATGCCAGCGCGTTTGCGATTGTGGACAAACTAGTCAACGACCTTGGCCAATAGCAAACAATAACGTCGCTGCACATATCACATCATAATGGGATACTAGGAATAAACCATAGAAATCCGGCCGAGCTTTTCAACCTCCTCAATCCCCACACCACGGGTCGAGACGATTCCGAGATAGCCTAGCTGCTTGGGGACGGAGCACGTAAGCCACCAACACGGGCTACAAGGCTAATTTATCATAGATTCGCAGGGCTGCGGGTAAATCCTAGCATAGATAGGCCTTGCACAACTCACGGATTAGGTGTTAATACGCTGCAATCAAGGCGACGCTATTGGAAGCAGCGACAAGCATGGCAGCGCAAGGGTTTAGCCTGGGTGTGATGGCGCAATCGAAGTGCGTTATGAGTACCACGGAAAACAGGGCCCGACTACGTATCAAACTCGAATAGCCATTGGGATGGATGTACCTCATGGGATGGGGTAAAAGGGCTCCGTTATATCTCCTAGACCAAAGAATAGACATTTCAGTTCAAAACATATCAGTCAACATGTCAAAATCTGAAGCTGTTGGTGATATTCAAGCTCATAACTCGGATGGGAGTATTGAACGCAAGGATGAGGAGCCGCATTATGGTGATCCCAAAGATGAGAAGCGGCTCTTGAAAAAGATTGATCGCACACTTATACCGTACTTGTCGGTCATTTACCTACTTTCCTTTTTGGATCGGTCCAATGTTGGAAATGCGAAGCTTGCTGGTCTTGAGAAAGACCTGCATATGACGGGCAAATATGATTACAATGTATTTCATCTCCACTCAATGGTAGTTGAATACTGTACTGACTCTACAGACTGCGGTATCCATCTTCTTCCCACTCTATGTAGCATCAGAAATCCCATCCAATATCATCATGAAGCGCTTCCGGCCGTCGCTCTGGATCCCCACCACCATGGTCGTCTGGGGCGCCATGACTATCGCTATGGGCTTTGTCAAGAATTGGGGAGGACTCTTGGCTATAAGAAGTCTTCTTGGCATGGCTGAAGGTGGCCTCTTCCCCGGAATCACTTACTAGTATGTCTGCACACTGTTCCCTCCTGCGCCACTAACAGCCCACAGCATCAGTTTATGGTACAAGCGCCACGAATGTGGTCTCCGAATGGCCATCTTCTTCTCCGCAGCCACTGCCGCTGGAGCCGTTGGTGGTCTTCTCGCCCGTGGCCTCATGGAACTAGACGGAGCTGGTAACCTAGCCGGCTGGTCATGGATCTTCATCCTCGAAGGGCTTGCAACCGTCGTCGTTGGTACGTCACCAATTCCCTTCTACAAACTCTGTGAAGCTAATCCCACCAGCATTCGCCGGCTACTGGTTCATGTACGACTATCCTGCCACTGCTAAATTCCTTACCGAAGACGAGCGCGAAACCGTCATCGCGCGCCTCAAGGATGACGCCTCCGCCCTCTCCGACGCATTCAAGTGGCAGTTCGTCATTGACGCCTTCAAGGACTGGAAGATTTGGGTGCACATGTTCATCACCATCGGCAATTGGATTCCTCTGTACTCGATTTCCATCTTCTTGCCGACGATTGTGCAGAGTATCGGCTTCACTAATGAGGTTGCGCAGCTGATGACTGTGCCACCCTACATTGTGGCTTGTATATGTACGGTCGGCAGCGGCTTTTGGGCAGATAGGCACGGTCAGCGTGGCATTTACATGCTCATCTTCATTGGGCTTGCGTAAGGGCACCTTTTCAACTACTCATTGAAGACTGTTGCTAATGTTTTGTAGCATGCTTGGATTTCTCCTCCTTGCTGTTGTTGAAGCCAACGCAGTCAAGTACTTTGCTTGCTTCCTGGTCACCTCTGGCATCTACCCCGTAGTATCACAAGGTGTGGCTTGGAATGGAAACAATATCGGTGGCAGTCTGAAGCGCGGCGTCGGCATTGGTATGCACGTCGCTTTCGGTGCGTCTGGCGGCGCTGCTGCCGGGTTTGTCATTCGCAAGGATGATGGCCCGCGATACTTGTCTGGACACCTGACGCTGCTGGGCACGACGACCATGAGCTTTATCTTGTCTATCTTTATGACCATCTACCTACGGCGAGAGAATGCTAGACGTGATGCCGCGTACAAGGACCCAGCCACTTACACCAAGGAGGAACGGTTGTTGGAGACTGACAAGGGTGACAATGCCACTTTCTTCAGATACACCGTTTAGAGCAGGTTTTTGACTTTCTTCAGCTACACCATTTAGAGCATGTCTTGGACATTATTCAAATATACCATTAGAGCAGGTCTTGGACTTTGTTCAGTTCCACCATTAGAGCAGGTTTCTGAATCCAATCACAGTTACAACCAGAGGAAACCAAATGATAGCAACCCTTGTTCAGTCTTTATGTACGCTTAGAATATGTACATGAGGAAGACAGCTCCCATTCCCAACGCGGCACGCAAGACCTTTGTGTCAGCAGCGGCCAAAGCAAAACCCCAAGATTCATTATCGTCTCCCTGGGGAGTGCCCTTGTTCCCATTGCTACTGTTACCATTATTGTTGTTGTCGCTGTCTCCTGTATTGTCTCCGCCTGCTGTAAAGTTAGAAAAATCAACTCCTCTTTCTTGTCTCTGATCCTGCAACGCAATGCCCATGCTTTTCATCAATTCGTAAATTGGGTCATTATAACAGAACATAATCCATCGCTTTAAGACGTGCCTTCACATGCTACAAAGTTGTTGCCACTGGCACCCTGGTGAGTGATGACACCGGCCTGCTCGCAGCTCTGGGTGATGATGACACGGTCAGCACCAGGGGAGCCTACAGAATCGATTAGCAACACGTCTTTGACAAAGGCCAATTGGCTCATCGGAGGTAGGAGATGCTTACCGCCATTGTAAACAGACCCAGACTTGAGAATGGGGAACTCGTAGAATGGTCCACTGAGGCCCTTGAACTCGAAGCCCTCGTAGTTCTTGTACTGGTGAGGGTAGGTGGAGGATCCAGCAGTGGTGTGGTCCTGGACGTAGTTGCAAGAAGCATCAGCTGCGGCGCTGACAGCAGATGCACTGTAGTAGACGCTGCCGCATGTGGCCTCATCTCGGCGCTGCAGCTCAGTGGGAGCCGCAGAAGCGAGAGCAGCAAAGAGGAAGGGAAGGGTGAACTTCATGATTGCTATCTGGGGGGTTTTGCGGTTCGTAGTGGAATGGTACAAAACTACAGGGTTAGTAAGAAAGAAAAGAGAAAAAGAAGAAAAGAGCTAAACAGTCGGTCGGTCGGGTTCTGTCGTTCTTATACGGATAAAGTCGTCGTAGTAAGGGTATGTTTCGAAACGTGGGAGAATGGCGTCGCGTGTTTGGAGAAATAGATTGGCAGAGTGAGATTTTGGAGAAAGGGCAAAAAGACCGTGGTGGAGGTCCACTCAAGCTGGAAGCTGGGGGACTAGATTAGCCTGTGTAGCTGGGGGGGGACAAGAGGCTTGAGGGGGCCAAGATTGCAGGCGGGAAGAGGAAAAAACGCGGTAGTACGGCAATGTGCAAGCAGGGACTCAGAGGAACTGAGAGGGACTGAGGAGGGACTGAGAAGACTGAGGAGGGTGCTAAGGTTTGGATACAGTGGAGGAGGTCCACTGTAGCTCAGCACCCATGCCTGCTGGGCCAACCACAGTGTGCAAATGACCAATGTGCGTCGGGCAGTGAGTACCCTGAACGGAAGGTCATGGGTGGATCGACAGCAGGAGATCGACGGGGGCCATCCACAAGATACAGGTTCATCCTCAGCTGCCAAGCGCTGGGGCCGTTCACTGTGTGCTGAACCGTATTGCACCGCGTCTCGTACTTGTCCGACTCCAACTGCTGCAGGTACCTGCACACGGCAGCCAAGTGCCGCTTTCGTCACCGAAATACATTCATCCAAAAACCCACCAGTTGAGATGCCGCTATTTCAATGCCGTCTTACGATTGTCAGGAATAAATTAATACAGCTAGGTGCAGTATTCGGCCGAAAAATGCGACCATTCCCCCCAACGGCGGCGACCACCGCTCTTGGGGGCCAAGGTTTAGAGCTGAGAGGCTGGATGCTGTGACATTCTGACCACCAATTGTGCCGTTCCAGCCGTGGGTTTCCTGTTAACAATACTGAGCGATTACTGATGCCATAGGTCAAGTGATGCTGGTCAGCTTGATATCTCGTTTCAGAGTCCGATTTTTGACTTTTGGTGTCCTCGCTGTTTCGCGAAACCTTGTTGCCTCGAATGCACAGCAGCCGTAAGTGCATGATCTCCTCGATCGCCCCCCACTAAAATCCACTCTGGACCTGTCGCAACGGCACGATCCTGTCACTCACTTCAGCTCACCAAGCAAGGCTCGCGACCTTTGATGTTTTAATTTTTTTTTTTTTTTTTTTTTTTTTTACATGGTAGCATATTCATTTTTCTTGATCTGCCCTTTACCGACCTCAACAGTGCCATAATCCATTATATGGTAATTGACCCTTGTTAGAAAAAGACCTCGCGCTAATGCCATCGCGGGGAGGAGAGGGAAATCAGAAAAGAAGCCACCATGGGCCAACCAACCAACCAATCACCATCCCCGCCACAATGCAAGAGAAATGAGCAAAAACAACTGCACTGAATCCTGTTACAGTATGTCATTCAGTAAATAGTGCCATTATTAGCCTTTCTACTAAAAATATTTTGCAACCTGAAACACTTGGGGGGGGCTCCTGAGTGGGTGTTTGCCAAACTCTATTTAGGCCTCGTGCCCCATCCATCATCGGCCATGATGGCGGGAATCTGTTAAATCCGGAGTGGCAGATTGGCATCGTGTCGAGTCAGAAACAATTCGAATAGAATCCCAGCGCCTTTGTTTCATCCAGAGAAGGGACAAAATAAATAAATGCAAACGTTCAGCCAGCTAATTTCTCACCCCGGCCTCGCGTAATGTGATCAACTGTGACGAGATGCTGAGCCCGCCCATCCATCAAATCGCCTTATTGGTGGCTTGACAGTTTCTCTCGAAAAGTAAAATACTCACCCAGCACTGCACCCTCAGTACCGTTAGGTCAACCTGTTGGGTTGTGTTGGATGGACAGTCCGCTCGCAAACTCTAAACCTCGCAACTCTGTCAAAAGGAGCCCTCGTTCCCTCTCTCTTGCACTTTTTTCTTTTCGTTTCTTGTTTCCCCCCTTATAGTTCTTATGTGTCGTTTGTTTTTCAATCAAAAATGTCTTCTACTATTAAGACCTTCGTCGATCGGCTCTCTGTTGTCGATCCGACTTCTCTCATGGGCCAACCAACGCACATCATAAGTTTTGTCCCAAGTCTACTGCTTGCTGTCGCACCCGCCTGGTACCTATATGTAGGTCACAGAGCGCCACTCTGCTACCATGGTATATCATCGTTTCATAAGTTGGTATGTTTTCTTCCACTTTTGGTGCCATTGGACTCGTCTAACACCTCATTGTTGCAGATACTAGCTCTGGCTGCGCTGGCCCTGGAACTTCACCTGCAGTCCGCTAGATCGGAATTATACGATTATGGACCTGATTCTACCCTGGTTATTGCCTTTTCATTTATAACCTTCTGGGCAATCAGTCTTACCACAATAATGAAGAGCGGGTTCTTGGCGGCCGGCTGTCTCGACATTCTCCTCATCGTAGACTGCATCAAGACCTGGCTTTCCATGTATAAGACTGGTATTACAATCTGTAACTCTCTCTTGATAGTTACTTCAGTGCTTAGATTTGCCCTGTTTCTGATTGAAGGGCTATCTTGTGTTCTCAAGTCCGTCCGCCCCCGTCTTCCCTCCTACCTCACAGCCTCAGGAATTGGCGTCAGCTCGATATGGCTGTCACCATTCAAAATCGCAACTCCAGAAGGCCCTGAAATCTTTGGTCCTGAGGTAACCGCAGAACGACTGTGGAGGAGATTTAATGCAGTTTGGTTCCGGCGACGTAAGTCAACACTCTCTCGAGTAAACGGGCTATGCCATTCTCAACTCATACCTTCGATAGGCTACACCATAAGACCTTCTCGCTTCGCTCTGTTTTGGACATTAGCTATCATGTTCAAATGGGAACTCGCATTGCTCTGTATTGTTCGCTGCTGTGTTGGATTTGCAACCATCAGCCAGGCGCATGCTGTGTATCATGCACTTACCATCATTCAAGAAGGGAACACCAATGTATTTCAGCAATTTCAGGTTTTGATATATATGGCACTGGCCTATATTGGTACTGTGGTAAGCTCTGTCTATCCGTTACAGTGATATGAAAAAGGGGGTTTCGCTCTCTTTGCGCAGTTATCTAACAATCTTTCTTTCTGATATATTCAGGTCCTACAGCAGGTGTTCAGTCGATTGCTGAACCGATATTTGGCTTTCGTAAATGCAAGTTTGAATGGACAAGTACTTTACAAGGTTCTTCGTCTTACAAGCCAAGATTGCGATGTCGATTCTGTAACTTCACTTGTGAATACAGAGATACAAGAGATTTTAACAGGCCTTCCCGGATTGCTAGAGATGGTGGCCAGTGCCGTAGAAGTTGGCGCGAGTATCTCATCGATGTGGCAATACATCCGTGCTGCATCCCTTGCTGCTATTATACCATCTATTTGTAAGGAAGCTGGCTTCATTATTCGAGTTATGCTCATTCGATAACAGGTTCTATTTTCCCGTCTTCGTGGATATTTTCTCGCATGAACATTCTTCAAGAAACTATGAATTCTGCCGTTGATGCCAGAGCATCTCAAAGCAGAGAAGCCCTCTTAAACGCCAAAGGCTCTAAGATAACGGGTATAGAATCGACTATTTCTACATATCTCCAACGATTATACCGGCAAGAAACTACGACCATAAAATCTTTTCGCTCTACACAGTCACTTCTTACAACGCTAGGTTTGCGTCTCTTCCGATAGGAATGTTATATATAACTAAGTGATGGCAGCTATTATTGTCGAGAAGTTTACGCCGGTCCTTGTTCTGTCTAGCGCGATTCATTGGACTATAGGCAGGGAAGGCTTAAAAGCCAACATTCTTTTTGCGACTTTGATTCTGCTACATTTGATTGTAGTGCGCCTACAGGCTGTGCTGTACTCATATCAACGTGTTGCAGTAATTCTGGGATGCCACGACCGATTCCAGGCGTTTTTATCTGCCAGCGAATATAAAAGAAATCATGTAAACGAACGGCCGATTCAAATATCTCTTCGACATACACTCATCAACGACTCTGCCATGTTTCCCTCCGCTGAACAGGTCGAAGAGCTGAAGAATTCACCGCGCAACAACGACCAACTACAACTGCACAATGCCTCTGTAACGCTCCCAGGCACTGCCAAGCAAATTTGCAGAGATCTGAGCCTATCTATACCTCGTGGCTTATTTACAGTAGTGACTGGGCTTGCTGCAAGCGGCAAATCACAGCTCCTGAAAGTGTTGTTAGGTGAGACCCGTCGTGCATATGGTCAGCTATACATTGAACGAGGAGCGGTAATAGCCTACTGCGACCAGACAGTATGGCTTCAGCCATTGTCCATAAAACAAAACATTTTGGGTGGATGTCCGTTCCATGAGGAGATATATCATGGCATTATCGACCAGTGTCAACTTTTGGCAGAGTTTGGGGTGTTACCACATGGAGAGGAAACAGTTGTCGATATTAAAGCTACGAATTTGACTAGTAGTCAGCAACACAAAATTGTAGGTACAAGGCTAACTCTACTGATTCTTTTGAAGCTAATACAAAACCCCCACAGGCATTAGCAAGAGCTCTGTACTCACCAGCATCCATTGTAGTGCTGGACGATCCATTTAGCTCTATGGACCCAACAACAGCGCAGGAGATCTTCACGACCCTTCTAGGAGAGAACGGCTCGCTGAGAAATAGTGGAAAAACAATTATCCTAGCCACTCGTTGCCGTAAGTGTCTGTATAGCGCAAAAAAAAAAAGCAGCTTTTAATAGTGTTAATAGGAAGGCATCTTGCCACCGCAAACCTGGCAGTTTTTCTTGACGGAGAAGGCAACGTTGTTACCAGAGATGCCGGCAAAACCTTTCCTGTTGAGCCGAAACTTCTTTCGATGATTAAGAGCTTGGAAGCGTTTGAGCGACCTTTAATATCTGGGAATATACGCCCAGGTGAAGCTAATGAGCCGAAACAAATTGTTGCGCCTCCACAGGCAGCGCGAGGCGATCGTCAACACGAACAACTGACACTCTTTGCTCTGATCACGAATTATTCATCCAAGCGACTTCTATGGGGATTTTTACTTCGAACTTGCTTTACCGGTATTGCGGACAGAGTTCCAGGTTAGTTTCACAAGAGCTTGTCGTGAGAGCATACTCAAGCTAACAGTATAGATATTATAACGGGTTTGTGGCTCAAATCTTATTCTCTTCAAAGTCCATACATGGCTGTATTGATGGTATTCAGCATTTTCTATGTCTTTCTTACTGCAGTCAGTTTTGAGTGAGCGCTACTTACTTCCATGGTCACACACCGCGGCTAACCCTTTTACAAGCTACTTCTTTCAAGACTTTTTCCCGGATTTTGCTCAAAATCTTCATACAAGATTTATTAAAACAGTCTCAGAGCAAGTTTCCAGAAATATGTTTCGAGACTTTTCTTATACTATACTAACAGATACAGAGCCACGTTGCCATATCTCTCTACCACTGGTTATACTGATGAAGCGAACTTGTGAGCTATGGGCCTTATGTTGCTCTCAAGAGCAACTCACATCATTTTGCAAAACTAATATTTTTTTTTTAGATTAACTGAGGATATATCCTCTACAAGTAGAGGGTTTGCTATGTCGTTGTTCCAGACTAGCTTTTGTAAGTTTTGTGCAATGTTATCATGGTCAAGCTAATGATTCCAAGTTATTTTCGGTGTCTCCGCGGATATTATCATCCTTGTATCTATATCTGGCTGTGCTACTCCCGTTATACTTTGTGTATTGGGGCTCTTATACTTAACCCAGCAATTCTACCTGCCTATATGCCGTCAATTGCAAAGGCATGACGAGAAAGCCAAAGCGCCACTTCTCGGACACATCACAAATGTCGCTGAAGGCCTGGAACACATTAGGGCTTTTCGTCGATTGCCAGATATGATGAATAGTGGATTGGATTTACTCGACAACTCAAAGACAACATTCTACTGTACCCTAGATGCCAAGCGCTGGCTTGACTTCGTTTTGGGGTTACTCTGTGGGGTCATGGCAGTTCTAATTGCGGCAGTTGGTGTCTGTACCGGTGTTGTCAACGCTGACAAGATTGGACTAGCCTTGTTCATTCTCACAAGCTTCCACGAGAAGCTAGAGATCTTGGTGAAGCGATGGGTGCAGGTTCAAACAGACGGCGAGCGTGTACAACGTGTTGTGCGATTCGTTGAAGAGAAGCCTAAAGAGCCTCATGGCCCTGGTCACTTGGCTTTAGCGAGGACTCTTCAACATTCTCAAATCGACCTGAATAATGTCACCTCAAGATATGAGTGCGTAAATTGAATCAAATCAGAACATTCACGAACTCTAACACTTCTTAGACAAAACATAGCGGAGCAAGCAGCAGTCAAGAACACCACATTCACAGTTCAGCCGGGTGAGAAGAGAAGAAAAAGACGACATTGACCTAGCGAAAGTAGAGCAGGTGCTAGCAGGTGCTCAGTGATGTGAATCTACTAGAGTATATTCGCAACGCAGGCGGATTACAGAAGGAGAGAAAGGAACTGAAGCTTTCAGACGGTCAACAGACACTATTCTCCGTGGCACGCTTAATTTTACACCATTTGCGATTTGAAAACAGCATCGCGATCCTGGATGAACCATATCCAAGACTGGACAATGCGATACAGCAGCACCTTGACGCACTGCGCAAATATTTTGAGAAGAGTACAGTCCTAATAGCTGGTCACAATCCATGGCAGGATTCTGCCGCAAACAAGGTGTTCGGTTGCAAGATGGTCGAGTAACTCTTTAAGCGAAGCTGATCCTCCTACATTGGCAAGAATACAAATTACTGTCACAGTGCTCTACGTTGTGATGGATATACGAGTGTAATCTAGGAAATCGGAATATGCTATTTCAAACACGACTGTGCGGAGAACCTATATGCTATTTCCTTTAAAACCAAGACATCCCATACATACACGTTGAAGAATATGTACGTCTATGCCGAAGGAATAGAGTCTTTGTCTGCCACGAAGTCTGGGCTGCCGCCAGGTCCGCCACCTCGTCTGTCGTTGATGGCTAGACGGGGTCAGACACTGCTATCAGACAGAATTATGGGAGCCAAGGCCTACCTGGTAATGCGGACACCAACCCGGCGAGGAAAACGACTGCGAAGGAGAGCTTCATTTCGATTGGTTTCTTTTTGATGTTATTGAGAACGATGAGAATTTGTGACCGTGATGGAAGTGGACTTTGGTGCTGGCGGTAACAACTTTGGTCCGTCATGTGAGGATTCGGGGCTCGCGAGTTTCGAAGATGCAAAGGTGCCAAAGGTGCTAAAGCACGTGCCCTGTGCAACGAGTCATAACAAGCCAAGCGCTTAGGGGGTGGTTGTGGACGCTTGGAATTGCTTTTCAGCTTATGCGCTGGCTCGGATGATAATGGGAAGAGATTAACAAGATTGCGATCATGGTGGTTGCCAGTTGATCGACCCGCATGAAGCCAGCACCAATCAAAGTTGTGATAGTTCACTCGTTGTGACCAAACTTACATCATGTTGGTTCGGAGGCTAATTTTCAAGTGCGGTGAGAATGACAGGACCCAATTGACTTTTCGGGAACGCTCCACCAATTGGGCTATCACTACGGACTACGATATGCATGACATGCTGTTGGCTTAACATTTTATCGGACAATAAACCCTTGTTCTTGCATAATGCTTGTTTACGGCCGAGAGAATTGATTGAAAGGGTTGAAGTTGAACGCTTGCAAATACTAACTCCCAATGTTGAGAGTTGACGTGTCTCGCAAAGTAGGCTGTGTGTGTTGATCATGGTTACATTTTGGCCACACTTGGCGGCCCAAAAATTGGCCGAGGCCGAGGACAGAGGCTTCATTTGGCTCATACAGTAGTGAGCAGGCAAGCCCATTGGTGTGTCAAGTGTGTCCGTGAATGGATAGCGAACAAGGGCAGCAAAGTGACTCGTTGTCTCGGCAGAGCCACCCACACTAGGAAACGATATCCCTCTTGCGTAAGCTGCACAATGCATCTGGAAAGGATAGTACAGTACTGCATCGAACGCTTTGAAAAGGCCTATTGCCATTTTCAAAAACTGTTCCTTTTGATTTTCTGTCGTTTTGGTCGCCCATTGATGAAACTAGCGGGCGGTGACAGCGAGATGCCATGATGCGATGGCCGACATGTGTGGGACAAACTGGGCCCAGAGGGGTCTGTTCGATCTGCGTCCAATCGATGCTTTGGCTCTTGATTGGTGCGTGGACTGCCACAACTTGTTCCATAGGGGCTCGTGCTTTGGAACCTTTGCAACATGATACTCACATGATGCTGTGCCGTGTTGCTGGCAGAATGGCCCGATAGCCTGGAAGAGCAGTAACCAGGATGTAAATGGATGTAAAAACTTGCACAACCTCCTGTGAAGACCATTGTTGATATACCTGTTCAATATACTGATATCACCCAGATTAACTGCTCTTGTTAGATATGTCTGGTGATTTTGCTTGGGTTTAAATTGCAATTATTTTTGATCGCCAATTCCTGAAATTGGATCTACAAAGTGGCAACGGGAGAAACGCGGGGTTATGAAAGCCACTACAAGGTAGAATATCGTGGCTGGCGGTGTGGGACTGGCCTTGGCAGCTCTTTTGTCGATACTTCCTTTTGACCTCGTCTATTGAGGCAGAAGCTTCTTCTCCTGGAAAGCCACTGTCGCTGCTGCTCAAACACCTGGAGTACAGAGCGACACATGTTCTATACCATGGTGATGAGACGAGCTCCTTCTCAGAGCCATTAGCAGATCTGATGCCGTAATGGTAGCATTTTTTCAAGTGGTAGTGGGTTGCCTCGGCCGATAGCATCGTCACTCAAGCGTATCAGGGAGATGCCGGTAGACTGCGGAGAGCAAAAAGACTAGGAGGCAACTTTATTGAACTACACTTGCATGTGATTTACTGCACAGGCTTCGCCAGCAAGTGCCTATCTCATTTCCAAAACCAACAGAGTAGACACCGACGTTATTCAGCGATAACTGCAAAGTATGATTTCGCACGCTAGCAGCGAACGCAGATGCGAGTGCGCCGAAAATCGCCGTCGTTGTTTAGGAACTCAAACTCATCATAAAAGTCCCCTAAGCATCGAATGACGCAAGGTTCCTCAGGATCAGTACCTGAACTGAACCAAAATACTAATGACTGTGTGATATTGACAATATACAAGGCAGGAACCTACAAAGGCGCCCTTTGTCGCCCAAGAGCACCCACCTTCTGCTTCTTCAATAGAAGCGTAAGCTGTGTTCTAGATTAAAATGGCCAGTATGGTATTCTCAAGTATAATTGCTTTACAGGAACATTGGCTATAAAAGATACCGTAATTAATACCTTGTTAACTTCCAAATCCTACCCGGGTGGCCCAAAATGTTACTCTCTGGTCTCCAAGTGCTACCTTATTAACTTTGTTATATATAGGATTCTGTGTACCAGGGCAGGTTACCAGTTTTAGCTACTGAGTTGACAAAATATATAGAGTATTTCAAAGTATCAAGAGTAATGTATACTTGGCTGGTATAGTAAAGTATTTAGTATATAGGCTGGTGCCATGCTGTGTAATTTCCTGCTTGAAGCTCTTGCCTGAAGTTTGATAATAATATTAGAGATTGGCAAGTAACAAGAATTTATGAGAATGTTGAATTAGCCGCAGTTTCTCGTGCCTATTTGAAAGAGGATTACAGTGCCTGGACTGGAGATGTGGTGTGCTCCCCCACGCCGTAACGCTATTATGACTTGGAGTAGCAGCCACCATCGGACAGTCTTCTTAAACAGTTATTCGTATGGTGGTATTTCTAATCTAAAATATGGCTAGATTCCTCATAGCGCCCGACTTGTGAGTCTCGGTGTGAACCGACATGGTCGTTGTCTTTGTTAAGCCATCAACTACAGTCGTGGATATGCTCTGTGGCGGCTACACGGGGTTCATATCCGCAGCCTCAAAAACATTCAAAGTATCCTTTCCACCACAGACAGTACTCTTATCACCACTGCAGGGCATGTTGCAAGCCATCTTATTCTTAGACCATTCTCTGGTAATATAAGGGCTGCACCAGCATTGATTTCCTCGCTTAACTCTAGCAAATTCTAAGTTAGTATGGTGGCAAGTATCTTGGCATTTGGGGATAGTCAGAGAAGCATCGCCACTCTCTGGGCTTATGAGCTTCTTAAGATTGGGAAGCTTAGGATTATTGGTTTAATAGCTGTGGGTAGACTATGTTATAGGGGAGGGACCAAGTGTGCTTGTAGACAGGGCTGTGGTTGGCTCTTGGCTTATAGAGCTAGGGATTATGGTCTTTGAGAAGTCTTGATTATGCTCCTTGGTGATAATATAGTATAATATATATTTATACTATGGCTTGTAATTGAGACTAATAGATGGATTCTAGAGGTGGAACTGCTTAGGAGTAATGGTGAAGTAGTCGTGTATGCGCCAATAAAAAAAAACAAGACTGCTCTCAGAGCTCAGAGTACTACCAACGGGGCAACTGTGGGAAGAGACAGAGAGATAATTCCGTCGCAATACCACGCTCAAAAGCAAAGAAGAAGAAATGCCCGATCAAGAAAAGATCCAGTTCAACACCCGGTACTATGAACATTCCTCGGCTACAAAGCTTGCCAACCCGCAGAGGGAAATCAATATGAAATCTTTTCTCCAGGCTCTTCCATTGGACGTGTGACCATGCATTCAACAAAGAGGCGTCATGAAGGTGCACGGTGTTGAAGTACCTGTAGGTACTTTTGACGATATCGCGTAAGCGTGCTCCGGGGCCATCTCATCTCCACCAAATAATAAACCTTAAGAAATTGTCTGTTTTGGGCTGTAAAAGCGGCATATAAGGCTGCTGCTGCTGCTTCTAAGCACCACTAGTGACGGTGCGACTCGGAGTCTCTTCCACTTTCATACTCGGCCTACTTGCCAGCGGATAGGCCGCCATAGCCTAATATTGGTAAAGTTAAGATTCATCTTTATTGGCTTCCGCTGGGGACGTTAATAAGCAGACTGCACTGTAATACCAATAGTAATTTCTGCACTTGGAGCACGCGCCCGCCGCAACCCTTGTGCTTGCTTTTCAACAGTCATCATTTTTAAAAACGCCGCCCTGTCGGTTTGGCAGTCCGAGAAACTGTTCTAGACCGTGGTTATTGGCCATGTTCTCACCGCTTCTGGTTACTCTCATGGCTTCCTTTCACGCTATTCCTGCGGCTACCATCCGAACTACGCCTAAACATCTGGCAGTGGGCCGTCATTGGGGTTGAGCCACGTGGAAGTCGATTGAAGAGTAAAGACAGTTCGCGATCCGTCAGCAGGCTATCTCCTGATACAGTATATTGTTACACCAACTCCTACGCATGCTCTTCTATACGCCTGTCGCGATACTAGGGACCAGGCCAAAACTAGATATAGACTAGCCTTCTTGACTGGGCCCAATAATGATGAATTTGTTTGGGTGGATTTTGGTGTTGACATGATTGATATCGGCGAAAAAGATATCACTGGCATTTTGAAAGAGCTCAAAAAATTCAAGAGGCTCAAGATGCATCGTGAAATGAGCGAGTCATTCTTTCGTTTTGAATCAGGCCAGCTTCGAAACCTCACAAATATTCAGGAAATCTACATTGTTATAATTGACGATGTATTCTCCTGGTATGATATTTGGGACAATATTTACTGGCCATGCATAAGAGATAATCTCTGGATTATAGAGCAAGCGACTGGCAAAATATGGCATGCAGAAGCAATCGATAGAGTAGAAGGAAACTGGAGAGAAGAGAACTGGGAGCAAGGGTCAGAATCCAAGTAAAGTAGTAAATAGGTAGCAGATTACATTTCAAGACGGCAAAACGAATCATGCGGGACTACCTGATCTGACTTCATCTCGAATATAGGTATAATGTTGATTCTCAATCATGTTTACAAAATAAAGCCTGTATAGGCGTTGTTATTAATTGTACCGTATGATGGATTACCAATGTACACCATGTGATGTCACCTTAATAATGAATATTAATAATCCATCTCGACCGCCTTATATATTGCTGTATTAATTTACACGATTTCTTTCTTATGAATTAGCCGACAAAGAGAGATGATCCAGTCTACTTCACCATGAACACTATCAATCATATTGTAAGATCCCTATTCACTAGGCTCTGCCCTGGTAGCAATTATTGAAAATGTAGCCCCTGCCTGCCTTCCTGCAGCAATTGCGAACCAATCCACCAGCCTCATTTCATTTAGGCGACGACGGCATCGTGCGAACCATGACGCGACACAACACCATCATTGACGCAATGCCATTAAACCCATCGCAGATTGAAGAATTACTGGCGTGTGCTAATCAGAACATTCACATCACTGGGGATAAAAGACGCGAGCTGCCCGCCGGCACTGATGGTACAAAGGTGCCTCCGGAACAATTATTCAACCCGCTGCCAGGGATACTGCCTAAGGTGCTAACGGAAGAAGAACAGAGAGAGCAGAGGAAATGGGCAACAACGGAGAATAAGCGCATTGATAAAATTTTGGCAGAATTGAAAAAGCAAGACGAAGAAATCAGCGGCTAACGAAAGGCACATATAAGTAGGTATAGCCTGTCAACTATGGGCTGCAAGTGCCTTAATGCATATAGATGGCTGAATTGAAGCATACACCTATTTCGATGGCAAGACGAGATGAAGCTGAAACCAGAAAACCTACAGGTAGTTCTCGAATGAATCACTATTTTCACGCGGCCTTTGTATTCTTCCCCTTGGTGTTTCGAATTTTAACTGGATGACGCAGGCTTGGAGGTTTGCTATGCGCTTGTGGCTGCAGCTGGGAAACCGTTGGATGGACGCTGACATTGTGTATGGGCTGCCCCCTGTAGTATACAGGTGATAAATGCCATGTAATCATCGCCCTAACCTGCGTCCGTTGCGTGATGTAGCTGCACGATGTATACATCTTAGACAATAGTGACAATTGAAGCGTGCTACCAAGATAAACTAAAAACTATACCAAACTTAAAATGCAGTAGAAGTAATAAAAGCTCAACAGCTTGCACTCTTGCGTACATGTAGAAAGGCAATATAAAGCAGCCAGAATGGCTCCACGACACAAATCAGCTTGTTGCAAACCCTTCCAGCTGAGTCTCGGTACAAGCACGTAGAGACTTGATATAATTAGGCACTCCGCCTAGATATATCAAGCATTCGCGGGGCTTGCCAGGGATATTGTCTCCCATATACCACTGTCACAGAAGCAGGTTAGCTCAAGTTCGTCCTCGACAAAAAAAAAAAAAATGTTTATAATACTGACTGATTTGGTACTTGGAAGGAGAGACGCGTTAGCAAATCGGCGCACATCATCGCCCCATTGAGACTCAGCAGCTTCATGAGCGTCCATCTTGCGCAATCCCTGTTTCTCCATGTGGTCCAGAGCTGCCACTACAAATTCACCTTGTGCCTCCGCGCACGTTGGGCCATTGCAAAGGGCAGTCGGCGCCTGAGGTCCATAGGTGAATAGCA
This sequence comes from Simplicillium aogashimaense, assembly GCA_028455935.1. Lineage (NCBI taxonomy): Eukaryota > Fungi > Ascomycota > Sordariomycetes > Hypocreales > Cordycipitaceae > Simplicillium > Simplicillium aogashimaense. Next base: position 4,226,187 of record CM052008.1, read on the forward strand.
TGTTGGGAAATCCCGAAACTGACATGCCGAGATATGTCTTTGCACCGCTCTTCCATTTTTCGGAGATCAACTGACCCCCAACACCGCGGATCTCGATATCCATAATGCCGCCCGTAACAGCATCAAAGCCTGTCGCACATACAATGTAATCAAAATTCCACTCCTTGTCCGTCGTTTTGATGCCATTTTCGGTAACCTCAACGATGGGGGTAGAGTTGACGTCCACCAACGACACGTGTGGCTGGTTAAAGACCTCATAGAATCCGTTCTCGAGAGAGACACGCTTACAACCAAAGCTGTAGGGTTGCTTTTCGGGCGCCAGGATTTCTTGGTGCCGTGGATCGTTGATTCGGGACCTTACTTTCGCCTTCCAGAATTCGTATGCCTCTTTGTTGGCCTCTGGCTGGAACAGCGTGTCTTGGTAAGTTGCAAGCCAGAAGTGGAAGTCGCCCTCATCCCACAACCTCTGGTAGGTTGCTTGTCGTTGCTCTGAAGTGTCATCAAAACAGCTTCTGGGAATGAAATTGAAGTCAAATCCGCCAAAACTCTCATGCCGGCCCGAGAAAACCCTTTCGTATCTTTCCGTGGAGAGCGCCTGTTTGTCTTTGTCGTAGCTGATCTGTTTCATGGGCAAAGCCATGTTTGGTGTTCGTTGGAAGAGTGTAAACTCGCTCGCCACTGCACTCAAGTCTTGGACAAGCTGCACGCCCGTTGAACCGGTGCCGATGACAGCAATTTTCTTCCCGCGCAGATCTAGCTCTTCTTTGGGCCAGTACGAAGGATGGATCCATTTTCCCTTGAAATCTTCGATGCCTTTCCAGTCAGGAGTATAGCGCCTTGCCGCAAAACCTGTGTTGAGAAGGAAGTATCGTGCTCGATAAACCTTGCCCGCATCGCTCTCTATAACCCACGTAGCAGAACTCTCTTCCCATACGGCCTTGGTGATACGTGTGTTGAACTCTGTATCTTTTCTTAAATCCCACTTCTGAGCAACAAACTCAAAATAGTCTCGCAGCTCTTGGCTACCTGGAAATCGTTGAGTCCACGTCCATTCCTTCCAGAGACCGGGATCAGAGAACTCATAATGTGGAATAGCACTGTCGACGCGTGCGCCCGGGTATCGGTTCCAATACCAAACGCCCGCATAGTCGGAGGCGAAATCGACCAGTTTGACATTGTAGCCTTCCTCTCGAAGCCGTTTGAGTTGGTAAGTGCCACCAAATCCAGCCCCAACGATGAGGGCATCGAGAGTGATGACTTCTGAAGTAGATGGCATTGCGATAGGTAAAGTGAAGGGTTGAGATATAAGAAGCGTGCACAGTGGAAGTCTACTATAAAGTTGTCATGACCAACATAGCGACGAGTAGTGGCCATTAATATACCCCAACCTGAAGCCGGCGGGAGGCGGATTGCTGGTGAAACTTGCAGGCATCGGAACAAATTGAACACCCTTGTCCTTTGATTTCGGGTAGGTCGTCTCGGTCATATGGAGTCGGGTTGACTGCTCCAAACCCAACAGTGACCCGAAACTGCTCAGCAATAGACAATTTTGACTTCGTCGATCACCATCGGATATGGGGTGGTTGATAAGATCGCGGGAGAGCCTGATGGAATTAACCAGCCAATCAGAGCTCATATGAGCAATACGCATAAAGGCGATAACCTTCAAATAGTGCAGCATGATGCTCTTATTCTAATTAGATTATGCGCATAATTGGGGTCGTACATACACTCAAGTTGAGCATTTATTGTATTTAAAATAAACTATATAAGGAAGGAACTTTTGCCATTTAGATATAATAAACTACGGGCATTCTCATCACTTTTCTCTATCTCGGTTGCAGCTATGCGGGGCTCTCCCTCATTGTGCGGCTCAGAGATGGCGGCGGAGCCGATGCACTAGCATGGATCATCGGGTAGCGGGTTGCCAGAACGGTAACTAACTAGACCATCGGCCCGAAGGTGCTTGCATTGATCTGGGTTCTATATTATAATATATAATGCAGATTGGCGGAACGTTGAGGGTGAACATGGTCCAGTAACATCACGGCTAACATGAGTAACTTGAGTGACTTTACGGCTTCTTGGCTGCAGGTTCGTTGACAACTAGAATAAAAACAAAAGCAAAATTGTATATCGAGTCTAACAAATATGTCAAGGTTGAAGAGGGCTTGGGCGGAGCCCGGCCCGTCTTGCACGGCACTGCAGAGGAGATGAGAGCCCAATTCTCGGGCCTTTGTTCGCTGCTTGCTTCACAGCTCCCTCCTCCCTCCTTGGAGGTATCTACTACCGACGGAAGCGTCAACGGCATAGGGTACCGAGTCTACAAACCCCAGGGACATGGTACTTCCGGACTACCTATCGGTGTCTTCTACCATTCTGGAGGTTTCGTCGTGGGAGATCTAGACTCAGAGGATGCGTTTTGTCGCGCCATCGCCCTGGGCACAAAGGTCATTGTTGTGAGCGTGGGGTATAGCCTTGCCCCAGAGCACAAACTGCCAACGCAGCTAGATGAAGCGCTTGCTATGTATGAGTGGGTAAGAGGCTCTCGGTTCACATTGCTCGGCCACGTCACAGCCCGTAGAGGTTACGCTGCTAACTTGTCCTTCTTAGACCTTCAACAACGCGGCGTTGCTAGGCGGCGATGCTAGTAAGATGTTTGCTATCGGCACGTCTGCTGGTGGTGCATTAGCCCTATCTGTTACCCGTATGGTTTCCTCGGGCCGTTCGTCTTTATCCAAACACGCCGTTAGGGGTTTAGTTGCTCTTTCTCCACTGACGCTGCACCCAGACGGTGTTCCGGCGAAGTACAAGGACAGATACACTGCATTCCAGGAAAATGCGGAAAATGTTCCCATCATAGATCAACTATCCCTGAAGCAGATGTTCGATAACGCACAAGTCAAAGCTTCTGACGAACGATTGTTCCCTCTTGTTGATTCGGCCTGTGTACAGCACTTCCCACCAACATACATTGTCACATGCGAAAAAGATCCCTTGAGGGACGATGGAAGAATCCTACACGAAGCTTTGTCTGCTGCTGGCATTCAAGTCAAGGCTGATCACTATGAGAAGCTGCCTCACTGCTTTTGGTTTTTCCATTCTCTCCCAGAATCAGATATTTTCATGGCCAATTTGCAGCGTGCCCTGGAATGGCTGAAAGATGAACAACTTAACTAGCCTTTAGTCTTAGCACACGATTGTACCTGTCAGGGTGCGTGCACTGCGGTGATGGGTCTTCGCACAGGTTCAGAATGAGATGAAGAGAATAAGCAAGAGAAGGGTAGTCCGTTACGCTCAAATCAACGAAGTTTTCTGTGAGCTGTGGTCTCAATTATGCAGTGCAATCATGGAAATCTAGCCCGCTTAAAAATGACAGCTTGCTTTCCCTTCAAATACAATAGCTGACAATGATCATGTTCGAGATGGAAAATTTGTATATTTAGAAAAAGTCTCTGTTATCATCACAACTTGTAGTTGGATGTTTCTGAGACTGTCAAGGTGAGACGGAACAGCAGTATAGCCCAGAGGACACTAGAAATCTGTAACCAGTTCAGCTCGCCAAATCTTTTATAAATCTTCGCTTTAGTATATCAAATATATTTTATGTCTAGTTAAATGGTTGGAATAGGGTATTGCTTGCAGAGTATGGCATATTGATCTCCATTATATCAGTTAGATCTGGGAGAAGCTCCAAATGTTGAGAGTTGAGCTCCATGGTAGTCAAGAACTGGTCGCTAGTGTATATATAACTCTGTTCGCGAGGTGATATCTCGTGTTGGTCGAGAAACGTGGCACTATTGTCACACGACTCTCCGTGAGGCGGCGTCCTTCCATTTGATATCGATGATGACTGGGCGAGGTCATCGAGAACCCCAAAAAGCCCTCCAACACGCAAACTACTTTGCTTCATCCTTTGCTGGACTCTTTCTTCAATGTATATCTTGCACGCAGCTTGTAGCTTCTCGACCAGGCCAAAGCTTCTCTTAGCAACGGGATCGTGTTTGCTAAAAATGGCAAGAAGCTGCTTCGCGTCGTTTAGGCTAATTGCTATTGGGAAAAACTCATCGAGGTTTCCAAATTGCGCCAGCCCAAGAACCAAACCCGCCACAAAGAGTGAATTAATGACAAAGGGCAGGCGCTTCGGTACACCTTCGGCGGACATCAGTCCTTTTAGAAGATCCACTGTTCGTATGGCAGAATCAACGCAAGCATGGACTAAAACTTGATTTGACTGAGTGGAATGTGCAGTGTTCGACTCAAGATTGACATTTCCTGTGCAGTTTGTGATATGGTTTGTTACCATCTCCACTAGAAATGGACGCGAAAGAAGCATTATCGTCCAATAGTATGCCTCTTTGAGATGGTAAAGACCGATATTTGGAAATCGTTTCCCCTGGTCCGATATTATAAAGCTCCCTGTTTGAATATCGTCCACAGCAAGTCCGTCTGTGAATCTTTTCGCCCATCTTCTATGATGCTGGCAAATACGATCTAAGACATCCGGTACTACTGTCTCTTTCGAATAGATTTCTATGAGAATATCTTCAAATATGGAACACAGATCGTTAGAGGCGGAGTAGTTTTCTGGTGTCTCAGTATCTCGTGTCTCGCGTGTCGAAGGCGGCCGACCGAGAGATGCACTCATAAAAAGATCCAATACGCGTAATATCTTCCATAGTCGCTCTCGTATAACAAATTCAGCTGGATTCGACAATTCATTGACGTCGCGTCGATGGATACCGAGAGCGTACGCTGCACGGACCGCGGTGCCCAAGCACATGAAGGCTGCGTTTCGCCGCGAGGCTCCTAGAAGATACATTGTAATAAGAACATATGCTGTCACCGTCGAGGTGCTAGGATCCTCCATGATGCCGGATACTGTAGTCAGGAACCTTCCGTAGTTGAAGTACCTCTCTGCCGTATCGTCGCGCTCTTCTGGCCCAGTCTGTGCGCCAATTGAGAAAATTAGAAAGAAAATGGCGCTCATTGGCTCCCGTTCCAGGTCATCCTCCTTTGTATGCCTCCACTGGTCAAAATTAAAGTAAAGGTCTTGCTCATTGAAAAGATTAAGCACGCAGTTGGTTGCTCGCATGTACCATCGCAAAAAATATTCTGTCTCGTCTTGCCTAGGCACTGGTGGAGGATTGCGCGCCATATGAATGATCCAGTTCTGATTATTTGGAGGAGTGGCTTCAACGAGTGAGTGTTGGCGAGGATCTTCTGTAAAGGTACAGGGTCCAACACATCTGCTGACCAAGTGCCGGATGTTTTGCAAGAATGACAGCGTTGCTGCTTCACCGACAAACATGAACGTGCCCCCGTCATCCTGAATCAAACGCGAGAGTTTTGCAGATTGAGAATCAACAAGAAAAGAGTTACGGCGCTCACGATCCGGGCTGCCTAGCAGGTTAATCGACTGCGATGCCGTTCTTGTTGCTGAAGACTGCATTTCCTGCGCCTGGGTTTCAGGGTCATCCCGCGGTTCGCTGCAATCTGTGATGGGAATACTCTGCGGGGAAGGGAGTGGTGGCGCATGAAGAGTAGCCGGGTTGCTGTCACAGAACCCGTCTCGTGAGAATTTGCTCCTGGGTGAATGTGCATAGGGAGTACAGCACCCAGGATCCTTCACATCGCCGATGGGTTGCACCATCTTCCTCGGCTCAGACAACAGGGTTGTAAATCGACACTGTTGTCCTACACCACGAGAGAGGCATCGCCCGCAAGGCTCATTGGCGTCGCATTTTTCTTTTCGGCGCTTGCAGGTTTGGCAAGCCTTTGCGCTTCGACGGCGCTCGTGGCTCTTAACCTTCCGACTTGGCATCCTGTGGTCGAGAGGATTGAAGTTCTTGTAAGAGCATAGACCAAAGAATGTGAATTTGTGTATTGATGAGAGCTGAGCTGCGTGATATGACCCTAGCACTACCGCCTCGACAGAACCTAGATCTTCAAGCCAGACCTCGTGACAAGATATTGCCCTAGCCCAGTATAGATTCTGCAAGATGGTCGATACCCCCGCAAATTACGCAGCAACACTTCTATGCGGGGAGACGCAGCAATTGTCTGTGATTGGGCTTACGCCACATCCCACTCTAGAATGCCCCAGACGTGCCTGCTAGAGACCAACCCTTGAATGTCGGACATCCGGAGGAGCTCCATTAGCCTGATGATAGGTAAAGCTAAAATCAGTAGCTCTCAACCCGCAGCCACCCAGGTCGCAACTGTTGTTCCTCCGCATGGTAGTGCGGGGTACCCGGTATCCGATGCATTCCGAAACGAAACTCGTGCGGCTTGGCTGTCCAATAATTAAGCCTTGTGTCTGTCTTTGTTCGAACATATCGGATGTCGGGTGTTCTGCAGGGTTGTGCCTGCATCAACCAAGGCGACACTGACTTTTTGTATTACCTGCATGAGGGAGAGGCTCATTGACGAGAATTACTTTTGGGCCGGATTATAAGTGAGGACGAACAGATCATGATTACGAGTACACATCATTTAATTTACTATGCATCAACCACCAGCGGTAGGGGTACGACCAAAGCAACACCTCTCCTTAGAATCCGTGCTTGTCCAGCCATTGCACAATCTTTGCCTGCGTCTCAGCTCGCAACTCAGCTTTCTTTGTCTCCTCCATCTTCCCTATCATGGCTGCGTTACTCAATCTGTATGGGCAGAGCAGATTTTGGAACTGAATCAAGTCCATAATCTGCCCCGTGCCTTTCATCTCACTTGGAGAAACCACGCCCTTCTTCTGTGCAATAGCTTTCCAGGACTTGGCAAGTTCCCATTCTTTCTTACCATCTTCACCGAGATCAGATGGTGGCGATTCAAAGTCACCTTTGAGTGTGGCCGCCTCGACAGCGTTGTTCAGGTAGCCCACGCGCCCGCCCAAATCGGTGAGACTGTTCAAGTATTCTTCAAATGGGTTGGCAACAACGGCAAAATCGAAATCCAAAATTGCAGTGATTTTGTTGCTGTCCTTATCGAACAGCATGTTGTATGTCGCTGCAATTGTTAGCATCGCGATTTTCCTGGTTGTAGAGGTATAAACGTACTGAAGTCCGCATGCACCAAGTTCTTCTGCGTGAGGTTAACCTCCGACAAGACCTTTTCAGGTCCATTGCTGCTGAGGAATTTCTCAATCCGAGCGCCAACTCCATCTTGCTTCCAGCCTTGGATAACGGGGCTTTTTCCAGCAGAGTCAAAACGCCTTCGTAGATTGCCAAACTTGAATTCTACGTAGGTGTCTACGATGGGGTCAATTTGTCGGAAGGGAGCCTCTCCGCTGATGAGTTGGCCTTTTTCATTGAATGTAAGACCACCGAGTTTCGTGACCGTCTCTGGCAATTTGACTGCCTGGAGTGCTGCAAACGCTGCTGCAATTTGCTCAAGGACCTGTTGTTTGGCGTCATGTGCGAGGTCAGAGAATACCGTGTATAGATCCACTCCAGCTCTGAACTCTGAAATGATCCATCCGAAGTCCTTTTCATCCAGCTTGTCAGTGAGTTTGGCGGGAGCCCAAGCATAGACATCTGGGACCAGAGGGGCAAGCCCTGCGGCAGCCAGTGATTGGCGGAAAAGGTACTGCGCAGCAACGTCGTTTGGCACTCGGTTGGCATTGTTGGCATCTGAGGCCCTGGGGTTGCTGAATTTGATGATGAAAGAAGATACGCCGCTGGATGGTGCTTGGACCGTTCCGGGCTGTGTGCCTGGGAATTGGACTGAGGATGCCGGCGTTGCCAAATCGACTTTGAAGAGGAAATTATTGAATGGGTATCCGTAATCGTCATCGTAGGCTACGGTTGAGGCGTTCGCTAACTGTTCATGAATTAGTAAAAGTGCCATGCTGTTCGCAAAGTGTTGAACCTCACCTGAAGTCCGAGGCTTTTGACGATGTCGCCAACAACGGCGAGTCGCTCATCATAGCCAACACGGTTGATGCTAGCAGTCATTATTTTAGTGAGAATCTGAGAGCTCTGAAGAAGGGAAGGGAGCAGATCTATTGGAAAGGCCACTCCCCAGGCTGTGATGGAAGTACAGAATAATTTAGATGAACGACAATTACACTGACGAGGACGGAAGTTTTTATACCCTGTGTGTCGCTGGACCATCGGGTTGGAGGTGCCACACAGCCTGATTTCTTACCACCTGCCAGATTCAACGGATCGTGTGGGCAGGCTCTTATGGGTCGGAGTAAGCTCAATATTGCGGTGGAAGTGTCAATCGGGCTTGCCACATCCTTGCTCTGATCAACGGCTTTTCGAGACATGAAGCTTGACTGTTAACGGCGTTGCCTCAATTGGGTAGCTTCCGACTACACTGCTGCTATCTGAGCTGTTGCAAGCAAGCTGTCATTGCAAATTTGGTATAGTTCATTGGTAAGCACATGGATGAGACGGCAATAATTATCAGCGAGCCCACAAGGGCCAGTCTAGGGAACAGTCGCTAATGGTTGCTGAAGCCAGTTAGAATTAGGGGCATGTTTCTCATTCTTGCGGTCCTGGAGGCTATAATCCTAGAGAGTATTGGGGGCTACGCCAGCTCTACGGCGGCAATACTAGTGGCCAAATTGCCCTGAAACATCCTCCGCTGATCTCTCCAACCATCTGGCCCCTCAGCTTCCCACTTAGTGGATGCCCATGCCCTTGTAATCAACAGTGTCAATGGGCTCCTCGTTCAAGTCAGGGTTCTCCAGCTCGCGAGAGCGAATGTATTCCTGTACAATGTTCAGTTAGCATCCTGACAGACAAAGCAGCAATAAGTAAATGGTCAACATACCAAGCAGTGAATGGTGTGCACGTTCATGTCATGGGTCATCTTGTCGCTGTTGCCGGTAATGTGCCACGACAACATCATGCGAATGTTGGCAAGGCAGTGCAGCTTGTGGTACGTGCTCTGAATGAAGCCAAATCCGTTATCCTGACCGCCCTCAATGAAGTTGGGCTTGCCAGCAACCTGGTCGGTCTTCCAGAAATCGCCGTGCTTCATGGAGGAGTTCCAGTAGTTGGTCACGTACTCATTGGCGTGGGACGATGTCTCCTCGGCCTCCTTCTTGGTGATTTCAGGACGTCCCTGGACTCTGTGAGCAATGTTGATTCGCTCAATGGCACCGAGAGCAAGGCTTTTGCGGTCAAGGAGACTGGCATAGTCATCGTTGCCTCGCTTCTCGACGACATTGGGATAGGTCATGGCACCACCACGGGTGTATACAAATTCGCGGAGGTCCGCAGCCTGATTGGCTCGTTTTTCAACAGCGTTGGGATATGTCATGGCACCACCACGGGTGTAAACAAATTCGCGGTTGTCTTCAGCTTCGCTGCGCTTGCCAGCAACATTTGGGTAGGTCATGGCACCTCCACGAGTATAGACGAATTCGCGGTTGTCTTCGGCATTGGTGTCTCTCTTCTCCGCGACATTAGGATAGGTCATGGCGCCACCGCGAGTATAGACGAATTCGCGGTTGTCTTCAGCATTGGTGTCTCTCTTCTCCGCAACATTAGGATAGGTCATGGCGCCACCGCGAGTATAGACGAATTCGCGGTTGTCTTCAGCATTGGTGTCTCTCTTCTCCGCGACATTAGGATAGGTCATGGCGCCACCGCGAGTATAGACGAATTCGCGGTTGTCTTCAGCATTGGTGTCTCTCTTCTCCGCGACATTAGGATAGGTCATGGCGCCACCGCGAGTGTAAACAAATTCGCGATCCTCTTCGGCCTCGCTGCGCTTGCTGGCAACATTGGGATAGGTCATAGCACCGCCACGAGTGTAAACAAATTCGCGATCTTCTTCAGCTTCGCTGCGCTTGCCAGCAACATTTGGGTACGTCATGGCACCACCGCGAGTATAGACAAATTCGCGATCCTCTTCGGCCTCGCTGCGCTTACTGGCAACATTTGGGTAAGTCATAGCACCACCACGGGTGTAGACAAACTCGCGATCCTCTTCAGCTTCGCTACGCTTCTCAACGCCAGTCTTGGAGACGCTCGCACGAGGCGCGGGTAGCTTCATGTTGAAAGCTTGAGAGAGATCAATGAGGGAAAGATCTAACGCCTCTCGCTCAATATTGATACTGTGATATACTTCAGGTTAGGAATCATTCTTACTGGCGTTCAAAGGTGGCTGAAGTACTACTTACCGCATGATGGTGTCATTACGGAATGCTTGACCCTTCTCACTAGTATCATCTAGATGCTTGAGAGCAAGATTGAGTCTGTGTGAGGTGTCGTTTGACAAAGTGCCTTGCCAATTGTCCAATACACGGCCCTGCACAGCTGATGTCTCGGTGCTGCGGGTGGTAGACAATGGGACAGACTGCACATTGGCAAGGAAAAATGCCAAGGCACTGTAAGTGGTGATTGGCTTGACCATTATGGCAGGAGATTGATGAGCTAATATGTGTTCAAGAAGAGTATAAGATAGAAGATGGAAGACTTTTGTTTAAAGTTGAGAGATACTAAAGAAAAGAAAAGGTCTTGTTTGTGTGATATACACATCCTATTTATACTTTCTGAAGTTGATTTTTAGGCTGTGACAGCTCACCTGATATAGCAATTGGGACGAGAAAGCCCTTCCAAGTCCCAGCGGCATGTACGAGCTCTGGTACATTTCCAAACTGCAGCTGGAGTCTCATGATAATGCGTACGGAGTCTTCTTCTTAGAGGCAATGGCCGAAGTTATCGTATGCCGTTACCGCTACGGTTCACTTTACAACCTGAACGAAGATGATTTACCATTCACCTTCTAAATTTGGCAAACGCCACAGCTTACATGGATTGATAGTAGAGACACGTCTGGTGTTCTCCCATTTGCCGGCTTCTTCACTATTTCTCGGGTGGTTTTGCCGAATAGTGCAGTGTATACTCCGTACTGAATACCCACTACTCTCGGCTAGGCTTTGGAGCTTTGCTGATGTGTTGTGGAGAGGAGGAGACCAGGATACTACGAAATCCCTGGAGCAGTTGAGCCTGGTTCACTGATTTTTTGGCTTACACGGTGAAATATCTCCTCAAGAAGCATGGTTCATGTCGGCGATAGCCAAGTGCTGTAACCTGTGGTCTGCGGAGAATGACTGGCGTACTCGGCAACTGCCCGAATGAGAGAAGCGATTCCCTGCATAATGAAAGATGCTGGCAGAAGACCCTGGATCATGGCGAGGCATGCAGCCACGCTTACATGTATCCTCTATAGTGGCAATCGCCCGGCTGGCTTCCGGGCTAAGCGATAAATATTCAAACGAACCTATGTCGAAGTATGCACATATTGCTAGGAACAAGTCCCCTTTCCCATTTTCTGTTCTTCCGTCAGTCAATTGATTCCTTCCTTCAACATCACACTCAACGCTTCATATGCAAACATGTTTGGCTCAATCCTCAAGCATAGCCAGAAATCAGAAGTGGCCTATGAGCCTCTCAGTCCGGCATCTGATGAATTCAGCATGCGTGGCAGCAGGAAAAGGAACTACTCATTCCTCACCACATGGTGCCTCATAGCCCTTGTGTGCTGCAGCATCCTGCAGATTTCACTGACATCTCATGGCATCTACCTCATTCGCAGCTCATCTGTGCACGGCCGCAGCGATCTCGCCAGTCAAGTGTCAAACTGCTCTTGCGGCACCACAACTCAAGAAGCAAGAAATCTGGGCTGCGAGTTTGACGTGTTGTCCCTTTCGTGGCTGCCGCCATCTTGTCGAGATGTGGCGCTCACTCAAGAATTCGCTAGCTCTGGCCCTGGGCCGCAAGGAAAATGGGATTACTGGGCGGATGTTAACGGCACTGTGCCGTTGACCCTGGAAGAGGTGGCTGCCTTGGCGGACCAGCCTGATGGTGTGGTGTACACTTCTTTGGGGTTCCATGTTCTGCACTGCTCATTTTACTGGCGGAAACAGTGGAGAGTCACTAATGGAATCGGCGCCTTGGCGATGGAAGCGAGATACGCCCCCGAAAGTCACGTAAAGCATTGTTCACACATATTCATGATGGAGGGCTCGAGGGAGAACGGCAAGACCGAGGGATTGGTTAGGATTGGTGGAGAGTTCTTTTGAATAGTTCGCTAGTCATCCCAAGTCAATTGCTTCAACATGTCTTGTTTCCACTGTAACAAAGGTGCTGATTAACAATACCAATGGTCAGCCTGGTCTTTGGACATCCCCGTTAGGCTAAGCTGTACAAGGACTTTTGTTCCGTTGAATGAACAAAAGTCCTATTGTCAATAAATACAAGCTGCATGTTCTTCCCCACAATGCGGCCCATGCCTTTTTAAGAGGAGATGCACTGTTGAGATGCCGATCTGTATCTTCCACGGACCAAGTTAGAGTGGTCCAGTGCCGTAGCTGACCCTTACCGGGTGTACTTCCAGAGCGTCGTTTCCTGCCCTAATCCCTTGGCTAGGCTAGTCACAACGCTGTTAGCGTCCCCAGCAAGGCGAGTCGCTATTCGGGGTCTCACTGTCGTCGCTACGGATGTTGCCGAAACAGGGCAACGCCGTGTTTACGCAAGACAAGCATAGTACTGTACGTTGGCTTCAGCACAGCCCAGACCAAAGACCATCAATATCAATGTCTTACACTTAAATCTTCGCCATGGTTGCTGGCACCTTCCTCATTCGCTAGTTTTGTTTCCTTTCCCCCCCGTAGGTCTCGCCAGCCACATACATCAACCACACGAATTGCCCATCTCGGAGCCCTGAAAGACGTCAAAGGGAGGGGTCTCACGGTCGAACATGATGCGGTGAGAAGCTCTAGAGCAATAATTATGAAACATTTTGCCTAAGTCAGCCATTGCCGAGCTGTGATGTATTATCACTAATCAGATTAGGAGTATTTCCGATTTTGCGACTGGTTGTCCAGACCAAAAGTTCCTAAGTAACCTATTGAATCTGCAGGTTCTAGATTTTTGTTCGTGGCCCGTTTCGGAAACAAGCCGCGAGCCTGGCCACCGAGTGTCCAGGTATGCCGCTTCTACGTAGCTGAAGGTGTTGATGATATCACTGAGCCCCTTGCGCGGGGAGAGTAACGTGTGTTGTAGAGAGCTGGTACTGTGGCACCTAGGGTAATTCATTCAACTTTACCACTCTCAGAACAACAAGCCAAATGGTAGCATAGCTTGGACGAAACATTTCTGTATGAATGGAGCACCGATGGGACCAGCCGTGTACTCTATTTGATTGTATGACGGCTACCCGGAAGCTGTTTATGACTGAATGAGTGAGATTTTAGCAATATAAAATCAAGAAAACATTGTCGATGAGCTTGGCGAAGAGTACACTCCAATGATAGTTGCCACTTGATGAATGAAATAGTTTCTCGGTTTTGTTTTCACTTTGCCTGATATCTGTCACATAACTGGTGTTGTATTAACATGAAACCATGAAGCTAGAAATCACTTCTCGCATCTTCCCCAGCCCAAGCCCTTCTCAAAATCTCCCTCACACCACCCTCTTCCACCTTTCTCGGATTCCAATACATCGCTTTCATGGCCACCGCCGTCACCCTATCCACGTCCTGCTCCTTCATCCCCAACTCTTTAAGGCTTCTTTTCACCTTCAAATTTTCCAGTAGTACATTCAAACCCTTGACAGCATCACCGTCACTACCGGGTAACACTTCCGCCAACTTCTCCATTGCCGTCGTCGCCTTGGGCGCATTGTACGACAAGGCATGTGGCAGGACGATTGTATGCGTCTCAGCATGGGGTAATCCTAGCGTACCTCCAAGCGCATGGCACAATTTATGGTGTAGAGCCATATTCACTCCTCCAAGACAGGTGCCACATAACCACGCACCATACAATGCCTTGGTTCTCGCTTCCTTTGTATCCGTGGCCTCGTTGACAATATCTGGCAGCGACGCGGCAAGAGCTCTGACACCTTCTTGAGCCATCATAGTGACGATAGGATTTGTCTTCTCGGCGTATAGGGCCTCCACGGCATGAGCTATAGCATTTACACCACTGACGGTGCAAATATGCCGAGGCAGACTCAATGTAAAGTCGACGTCATAGATTACCGTTCCTGGAAGGACCTTGTCATCTTTCAAAGTCGTCTTCACGCCATCTTTCGTCTCACCCAGCACGGACGTGACTTCACTCCCAGAGTATGTTGTCGGGAGCGTGATGTGATATAAACCCATGCGATAGCTGATGGCCTTGCCTAAGCCGATCGTACTTCCTCCACCAAAAGACACGACACTGTCCGCTCCAACTGACTTGGCATATTCTACCGCCCGGCTTGTAATCTCCACAGGAGTATGCATTGCTGCTTCAGTGAACGGTGAGACTTGGAAGCCATTGAGAATTTGTGTCAATTGCTCGACGTAGTGTGTTTGTCGGGGCGTGCTGAGGAGGAGAGGCTTGGTGAGTTTATGGCGGGACAGTTCGGCGGGTAGCTGAGAGACAGTGCCGCTGCCAAAGATGACTCGGCTTGGGTTGCTGGCGTATTCGAAATCATCCATTTTAGTGATTGATTGAGATGTACAGAATTAAACTGAACGAAAGAGAGGTCAGTGAGGATGGACGAGTTCTGAAGGATGCATCGGCTCGGGTAGGCTCCGTACGGATCCCGATCCCCCCGCGCTCGCTAAGCTTTGTGTAAGCTTTTGGTAAGCCACCCAGCACATCATGACGGCACAGTAACACGGCAGAAGAGACGTGGATATTGAAGAAGAGAAATCGCAGACAGTGGTATTATTGATGTTATGACTGCTAAACCAAACGCTCATCAATGCATCCAAACGCCGAGTAAAATCCAATTCCAATCATGTCTCGCTAATCAAGTCAGAAAGGGGGCCGGGTTGGTCCTCCTCTCAAACCCAAAGTTCCAGACTCTCTTGTCCGGCGCGGCGGCAGACTCTACCGGTCCTACGTGCTGCAGCACGCTGGTGTCTAGTGCAAACTTGCGCAAGTTTTGCACGTCTGCGTATACCTCTACCATTTGGTCGGCGGCAAAGTCGAACGGTGGAGTGCGTAACATTGTCGCGAGACCCTCTACTTGACGCTGGGGAACGACCAGACCTTGCCCGCAGCAGCCGTACTTGGGCATCTGTCGCACGCCGCTCAAAGGGAAAGGCGTTAGTCTGTTGAAGGCCATCCTGCCGGCGGCAAAGTACAGGACAATTAGCGCTGGAATCCACATGCCAATCACTGCTGACGATATTTGGTTGAAAGTCTGGTTCGCGCGGTAGGAGGTCAGCTTGTCGGAGTCGGTTGCTCGCTCGAGCCGGATCTTGCGGCGGCGACGCAGTTCAAGAAATATGACAAAGACGACGACGTAGAGCACGAAGATCATTTGCGCAGATGATATGACCTCTTCCCAGGTCCAGCGCATGAACAGCTCCGTGTAGAACAAGCGCAGATACAGCCACTCGTAGCCCAGACGTTGCGAGCGATCCTGCACATGCGCAGCGCCTTTAGTGAGCATGTCAAACCAGTCGGGAGATGCGATAATGTCGTCCTCAATCAAGGCTGTGTACTTGCCTCCCCAGGAATTGCAGGAGTCAGCCAGAGCAGCACTGTCCAGTCGTGTATTCTGCACCATGTTATCGCCTCGCTTCAAATCGCCGCTATTGCGTATCGTCGTGTATTTCGGAGGTTCGTCGTCGGGATTCGCACTGCTTCCATAAACGAGCACCTCGTCCACCAGATCCGACAGCCATCTGTGGTGATGAGCGATGTGCTTGGTGGGTTCGTTTTCAGCTAACAAGACCTTGATAGCTATCGAGTCGCGCTGCTCAGGTGTCAGATTGTCGACGAGAGACGCCAAGGTGCGAGCCAAGTAGACATCGGACGATCGATTGATGCTTGGGATGCCAATGCAGAGAAATCGCTCGGCGGAGGAGTCGTTGCGCTGAGGGCCAGCTTTCTCGTTAATGGCGAGATGTTTCAAACGATGCAGGCGCAGAAACTCATCTGCCTGTTCGATGCGCCTGACCGAGTAGCGGGCAGTGTATGCAATGTCGGAGTCGAAGAAAATAGATGAAGGATCGTCGAAGGAGTTCCTTCTACACCAGGTGAGAGCCCAGATCCAAATGGCCCAAAAGCAAATATTTGCAATCGTCACAGCACGCATCTTGGCTGTTAGGGGACTGGTGGTTGCCCCTGGCTGAGTCGTGGTGCTTGATATAATTAGCGAAGTCGGCGATGGACAATGTGGAAATGATTTGCATTCATTCCGTCAATAACGAGTGACTAGACGGAAGAGCAAGATCTAAAGAAACAGAGCGAGTGTTGTCGCCGAAGATGGGTGAAGAAAGAGGAAGAGAGGAATTAGCTGAATACGAGGGGTAGCCCCCAACAGTGAGATCTGGTCAAAGCCCAGGATGCCGTGACATGGTGAGCATGCATATGGGTTCCAAACCCGGAAAAAATTAATTAAAATTTAGACCATGTTGATGGGTTCGTGGATCCTGGCGCTGCTACTTCAGATGGGCCGACCTATTATCGTACCTTTGGCAGTAATTTCCCCTATTCCACTCTGACTTGTTCTAGAATACCGTAGATGATCCAAGGTTGCTCAGCACTTTGATATATGCCACATCGATTATATAAATCGCTTTACTTACTGTACGTCAATGACCTTTATTTGTCAATTTCACCCCCTCTTCACCTGGTCTCCTATTCGTAATGACTGGCTAAGCTGACATGGACCCTGACACTGTCGATCGCTTTAAGCTAGTGCACTCTACCCGCACCCCGGACAGTCTAATTAGTTTCTTGTCATGCACGCGACCCTCCTTGGAAATACGAGATGGCGTGATGGCGCAAAGGCCGCTAGCAGAACACACTCGGCGTCGTAATCACACACTACAGGCCGTGACAGTCGTTTAATTCGACAGACGAGGCTACGACGACGCATGTCCCCGTACGGGTTTGTTGGCAACCAATTAGACTCTAGACATGGTCATCGCCTATGAACCCAAAGACATGATAGAAATAACTGCACTTGAGACGGATGTCTTCGCATCTGGGAAGTATGCGTTCTGTCCCTCTTAAATCTCAGTAGTCAAGCATCATGTACACTAGTCCTATCTACCGGCCTCATGCTCTGTCACCGGCTGGCATTGCACGGTATGTATTCTGAGCTACGCAGTTCGAGATGAATCTCCTAGGGGTTCATTTCTAAACTTAGACTTCTTATTCCGGCGAACCAACTCAACGTAGTAACAAATCTATGCCCGTTTCCTATATGACCGCGAAAGACAAGACCGAAATGCCAACGATAGGATTTACACCAATTCCATCTCACCAAGATTCACCAACTACACTCTCGTGGTGACCCAGCGTGTATAGTAATGATCTATTAATTCAACTGGTGAACTTTTTTACCGATGCAATGTGGGCGCTCGCCTACAGGTATAAACTATGTGCCACTCAGCACCCAGCCTGGAGGATGGGAGGTAACACGTTGGGGATGATAGTTAGCAAAGCCTAGAACGAGAAACTGAATGATGAAATGACTGAATTACTATGCTATCCGCTATGCCTAAACTCCGTACCGTAATCGTTCCCAAATACTAATAATACACTGTGAATACACTGTGAATACACTTTTTACTTCTTCTGTCTCAGACCTGGGAGCCATTTCCTGACCACTCCAGGCTGCACTGTAGTTTGTGGTCTTACAGGCGGCACGATGCCTTCTTTTGCCACGGGGACGTCTTGCCCGGCGCTAGTGGAGTTGCGACGGCAGTGTCGTGGGTTGAATTGGATGGGGGGCGGCGTGGCACCAGATCGATCCGCATCTACTACGCCGCTTCTAGCGACCCAGGCCGGGGCTTCGGGACTACCCAAGGCAGTGTCCTCTGTTGCGCAAGGATTGCACTCTGTATTGCCCTTGTCGATGGACCGGCGGAAGAGTCTGTTTATGCCGCTACGGGGAACTTGCCATGCGTTGGGAGGGTAGTTTTTCTTGTCGCTGCTAGGGCCTTGTGGCTTTTGTTGGACAGGCGTGCGAGTTTGAGATCGCAGGTCTGCTGCGTCGCTGTTTCGGCGCAAGTTGCGCTGGTTGTTATCGAGCTGCGATGACCAGTTGCCGTCGAGTTGTGCTTGGGCATACAAGCTTGATCGTCGGTTGGGAGGAGGTGGAGGCAGGTTAGGTGAGAACAGCGCCTCCCGCAGAGACAAAAGGTCGTGCATGTGATCTGTGCTGGGCATAGCGCCGAGGCGGCGAGCAACTGCTATAGGGTCGAAGAGGGAGTCAGTGGCCCAGCCGCCGCCATTTGATGCGCTGGTGGGAAATCCAAACAAGTCTGGCGATGAGCGGCCCTCGGCGACGGGTTTGCTACCCTGGCGCATCCAGATATCTATGCTGGATTGCAAGGATTTGGTGTCCGAGTCATCGCTTTGCCACGAGTCTCTTCGTCGGCGAGAGCCTGTGGTGGTGTCGCCCACTGACCGGGGCCGCTGTATCGCTGCGCCTGCTTGCATGTTGTGACCGGATTGCCGTGACGCGCTATGCGTTGGTAGTGGAGGAGCATTTTCGCGGAGCGAGACACCAGGCTGTGGCTCGGGTGTCAATAATCTGTCTTGCGGCTCGAGAGGAGCGCCCCAGCTGCTCTCATTAGCCTCCTGTTGGCCAGATAGAGTGTCATTCGAGTTCTTAAATCGACGAAGCATGGACGATGATATCGTATCAGGGGTTGGTGGCAAAACATGTTCATGATGAATACGAACACCACCGTTATTACCTGTTACATCGGTCATGACTGTTCGCAGCGACGCACGTTTCTCTTCCTTTGACATGTTCCTGCTTTGAGAATAGTGCCCGCTGGTTTGAGAATATAGGCTGCGCGCATCAGGTTGAGCCCAGTCGTGCCCTTGTACAGGATCGGACTCTGCATCACGACCAGCAGAGGGGTATTGATGGTGTCGAATAATAACAGGTGGTTGACGCTTCTCTGGATATGTACTCTTAGCTGTGCCATCCACGTCGCTTCGGAACGATGCACCGTCGGCGCCAGGTAACGTCAATGGCTCATCAAAGTCCGGAATGACAGTCGTGTCTCCTCCCTTCTGACCGTACACGCTCACGAAAGAGCTTTCGCTGAGTACGCTCAGCGTTGGACTGGCGAGACCATTGAGCATGGCATTATCAGCCTCAGATGGCCCCCCAGACACCCGGCGTAGACTGAGAACGCTCCCGCGCACCCCCAGATACACGTTGCGCAAGTTTTCTGTTTCGATGTTGTGATCGGACATGAAGCTCGGCATGCGATTGATATGTGATTCTCTCTCTCTGCTCCCCAAATCGAGATCAGCACCGTCTCCCGCAGGAGGTGACGTATCGTAGCGGTCCCCAAAATCGCTAGATCCGTAGAAGCCCTCGGTCTCGACCTGCTTGACCATGTTCCTTTCATTAATCAATTGGTCCACCTTGGCTTCCAGACTCACAATCATGGCAACAGCCTCTTCAATAGCTTTGTCGCGCTTTTCCAACTCATCCATAAGCTTGTGGTTCATATCTTGCATCTCCTTGCTCTCGGATTCAAGATTCTCCATGCGCTCCTCCATCTTGCTCTGTTTCTCGCGACGATGGAAGAGCTCCAGCTTGAGATCAAAGTTTTGCTTGTGTAGCGTGGAAATAACCTGCTCCATCTCCTTGACACCCATACCCTTCTTCTTGCTGGGTTCCATACCCGCGCTTGACTGTGGTCGCTTGTCCTCTAAATCGGCACTTTTCAATGATGCCTTGTCACTTGCTCGACTCAAGTCAACCGATGCGCTCAGGTCCAAGTTGTGACGAGAGGATGTAGAGGAACCAAACTTGTCGCTCTCTGCTCTGCGCTCTCGCTGCAGCTTCTCTAGCAGAAAGGTAGATACATTTGCTTGTCTACCCAACTCCCCGCTGGCTTCTCTGGATAATTGTGGTGTTGGTCGTGAACTGGGCCGAGCGGGTGAGCCGCAATTGCTATGATGAAATCGATGTGCAGGATGGGAGGATGATTGCGAAGGGGAAACGGGATTGAATGAGGCGGAGGAGCTGACGCTTCGAGGATGGCTGCCAGTGGTAGAAGCTCGAGACGCCGGTCGTTGGGGGTTGCGCTGCCGTTGTCGCTGTTGAGGATCCATTGTGACGGAAGGATGAAAGTATATAAAGGATGATGTATAAGGATATTGTTGTTTAGAAGGTATACTGTGCCGTCATTGGCGAACAAGGGTCTGTTTGAGGCTTGTGTAAACGACGATGCAGCATGCAGCCAAGCGACGGGATGTTTGAAACGGGATGCGGTTGTTACAGAGGGTCTATGTTGTTCTACTTCGGTGTACGAAGCTAACCCTTAGCTGCAGGAGGATGCCAGGCAATGCTTTTGTTTAGGATAAGTGGTAGGCTATGCAAGGGAGCATGTCGCCAGGCCAATCCGCTACAGAAGTAATTGGTGCATGTATATCAGTTATGGCTCGCCGCTAAAATCCAAACAGACGAATATGGACTTTTGTATTTTAAACAGTTGGCTGTGAGGCAACGGTTATTCGTTCGGATCGGCAATGCAAAGTTGAAGGTCGATCGAAGGAGTCGTTTGTAGATGAATATTTCTGGTCGTGAAGGGGAACTCTGGTAGCAAAAGCAAAACAACAGAGAACCAATGACTTGTCTTATAAAAACAGGCACATCAACAAGGTGTGGCACCCGTGGTCGAATAAAATACCGGCAAGCGAGACAAGCGAAGGAGAACAAAGGGGGAGCGAGGAATGTTGGTTGTGGAGTGAAGCCGAGGTGCGGTGTTGGCTGTGCGGTTTGTGTGGGAATGGTGGTGACGGTCGCAAACTGGTTGGATAAGCGATAAGCCCTTGGTTGAGGAAGGAGTAAGGAAATGTGGGCTATAGAATGAGCTTGGACCAAAGATTTAAATCAGGGGAAAAAGAAAAGAAAGGGAAAAGAGAAAAGACTTGGAACAAGAAAAAAGAAGGTGAGTGGAGGAGAAGCAAGGAAAAGTGCGGGAGAGAAAGAGAAGGGGAGGGAAGATGATGCGAGTATGCACGACAGCAGTGACAATACAAGGGATCCTGGTCAGGAAGGATACACCAGAAAATAAATTAATATTTTCCCAAGTCTTTGCCTTGTGCCTTGAAAAAGAACAATCGATCAAGGTGATTGTACCCAAAAACCGAGTGGCTGGGTAGACTTCTGGGGACGAAATGGCAGCACTAAGCAAGGGTACGGGCCGCCCAGGGGCTAGGGGGGCATCCAAGTGGGGATTGCAGAGGGCTCTCTAGTGGCCTTTTGGAGGGAAGAGTGGATGTTGGGCAGACGGTAAATGTTGTGGGCAGAGAGTGACAAGCCTGTACATGTGCTGGTTTGTGCGTAGCGGTCAACGGCCTCGCTGCAACGTCTACTAATTTTTGTTTGATGGTTTGGCCTCATTTTCTCAATACGGATACTATAGTGTACTCATCAGTGTTATTTTCATGTCCAATTCTTTTTTTTTTTTCTGGCACAATTTGGGGTCCCTTCCACATCTTCATCAGCACCCATTCCTACAGTGGATGGGATCCGACAGTGCGGTTTGGCCCACTCAAGGCACTAAATGCCGCTGTCCGCCCTTTCGGGTTTTGCTTTTTTTTTTTTTTTAGCGCACGTTTTCCCTTTTGCAGTGCGCAAACTCAGCAACTCAGTGGCTCACAGGCGCTGCTCTGTCTGTTCAGCAGCTGCATCTACAACCATTCTCCCATACATTACGTTGGGCATGAAGAATCTGACACTCACCGCTTCCATCATCCTCGTTTAACTCGCTGCCATTTTTTCTTTACTACATAGTATGTGATCTACCCAAACCCTATCATTGTACACTTTCTGGATTTCATTTTTTTCACGAATTTATCCATCTACCCATCTACCTATACATCGGTTAATCTTTTCTCGTACCACAGTCTTGAAACGAGCCACTTCTTTACCCCCGTCCACATCCTCTCTGCCCATTCCCGTTCCTCTCCCCAAGTCTTCCTCGTCGCTCAGCTTGGTCTAGTCGGGCCCATTTCGCGGAACCAACCCGACCACTAGGAACGCAGCCCAGCACCACCCCTGTCGGCTCTGGTGGTGTCCTTGCTCGCCGTTGTGGTGGGCTGTGAATTGCTTTCGCCCAGTGTCAGGGCGTCAATTGCCCTGTCCAGCTTGTGATTCGTCGTTCGACCAGCAAGCCATACCACCATGTCACACTGCTGCACACCATCTTTGACACTTGAACTGCAAGTCACCAGTTCCTGTTCTTACTGTATGAGAACTATAGGGGCTCTGCTAGGCTCATGCAAGACACAAGCTGACTGAGGCTGAGGGAGGACGGCACTTCTCGGCGCAGTGTCGTGGAAGTACGCACCCATCGGCCCCAGGTCTACCACGCCTCTGGCAAGTATCCAAAGTCGTAACAGCAGCTCTGCGTTTTAGAGGCTGGTCATTCGCTGATCCTAACGAGCCTACAATTCAGCATGCTACTTTTAACTGGCTTTATTGGGTCTTTGGTTCTATTCGTAGTACACAGCATTGATCAATGTGCCAATCTTCTCAACCTCAACCCGAATATCATCCCCATTCTTCAACACAATCTTAGGGTCCCTCATTGCCCCAATTCCTGGGCCAGTACCAGTCATAATAACGGTTCCTTTCTCCAATGTCGTACCCTGAGACAAAAACGCAATAGTCTCGGCAACGCCAAAGATCATTTCCCTACAGAATCTGTTAGCCATCATCGCCCGCTTAGACGATGCCGCTTGACTCACCTGGTATTAGAATCTTGCACAACTTGGCCGTTGTAAATAGCCTTGATCTGGAGTTCATGCACGTTGCCAATGGCCGAAGGTGACACCAACGTTGGGCCAATGGGACACGAACCGTCGAAACCTAATTTGGTCAGCCAGCCACTCCATCGCTCGTGCAGGCTGTAGCCTTACCTTTTGAGAAGCACCATTGGCTATTCTTGAACTGCTGAGCTCGTGCGCTCACATCGTTGCTAGCTGTGTAACCCAGCACATACTCTAGTGCCTTGTCCTTGGGGATGTCTTTGCCGGTCTTGCCAATGACGATGGACAGCTCAGCTTCGTAATCGCTGGTGCCGTCCTGCGCAATCTTGGGAACGTTAATCTTTGCGGGAAATGGCCCGTTAAGGGCAGTGCGTGGCTTGAAGAAAAGCACTGGTTCGTTAGGAATAGGCATATTTGCCTCTTTGGCATGATCTTTGTAGTTGAGTCCCAAGCAGCGAATTGCAGGAATCTCATCCATGCTCAACGGCGACAACAAACGAGACACATTTAGCACCCTGTCCGTAACGACGCCATCGAATATAGAGCCAGTGATCAGTTTGGCAGTGACCTTCTCACCCTTCTGAACAGAGAGGCCGACGTCGGGATGCTGCGAGGCGTCAACCTGGCCTAGATGAATCTGGCCATCCTCCTCAGCAATGAAACGAATGAGATGCGTCCAAGACATGTCGATGATTTCCCACACTCTGCAATTTTGCCTCTGTAATGCTCACAGGGGTTGCTAAATCACTCCAAGTAGTCGAGGTGTGCGCCCACCAATCAGATATATGCGGAGAAGTTGGGGTTCACTTGTCATGCTGAATAAATCCTTTGTAAAAGCTTACCGAATCGGGCGACACCGGGTCTCGATGCTCCCACCGTTCCCCCACCTAACCCGGCCTAGCCGACTTACACGATCATCAGTCATGCTTAACATGGTTGACTTCGGAAATACGAGACGACAGTAAAACTCTTAGCAAATAATTACAAGTCATATTGATCAATCTGAGTAACCTAGGACAGACCGGAGCACCTTTCTAAGCTTCCCTGCTCCGCTAACATCCATGGAGCGCCACGCCACGAAGCGATCCGGTCTAGCAAGTACAGCACCGTCCTCTTCCGTGCCACTCAACCTGTCCCAGTCAAAGTATACATCTTCCCAATCCTGTTTATAACCAATAGAATACACTTTGATTTTGATTCCAAGCTCTTCCGCCACTTCTTTTGACGCTTTCTTCCATTCGTCGCCGCCTGGTCCGGTGAAAAGGCTGAATGCCCCGTGGCCGGCGAGATCGATAGTGGAAGTGTATTTCCCTGGAGTGGCCTTATTCAGCCAAACGTGCGGGAGACGGCAGCCGGGATATGTGCTTGGCTCGTAGTAGAGAACTTCGTCTTGCACTGCTTTGCCGAAGCGCCTGTATGGTTCTGCCTCGTCGGCGGTGTAAATGCCGGCTCCGGTGTATAGTTGTCCCATCTCCACACCCAAGGCGTGGAATTCGTGCTCAGTATTCTTTATGGCATCTCTGAATGCCTTGCGCTGAGCGGTACCTTCTGGGGACAGAGTACCGAGCCCATTGAGAATCTTGGTACGGGTTTCTACGTTCGTAGGCATCATGCCCATGGCTTCCCAGACTGCAACGTGATCTCGGAAGCCTTGGTTTGCTCGAGTGACGATACCGAGACCAACTGGCTGGCGTTCGATAGAGTACGTGTCGAGGAGAGACGGATCTGCTTTTCCGGAATGAACGTGTGCAACCTTCCAAGCCAGGTTGAAGGAGTCCTGAATGCAGGTATTGGAGCCTAGGCCATTGAAGGGAGGATGTCTATGCACAGCGTCTCCAAGGCAGAATCTTTCCGAAGCGTTAGTCAAATTATCATTGGGTGCAGTGGAAGCCAACTTACACATTTCCCTTGGAGTAAGTCTCCGCAACTGTCTCATTAACGATCCATTTCGCCACATTGAGAATCTTAGCGGGCGTGTCATCTCCGATGAAATCTCGCACTCGCTGCATCATAGCATCTGGATCTGGCTCAGTATCCCCAACCCAATCCCTGTTCGGAAACATGATGAACATCCACTCATGCCACGGCTTTACCATACGCACAAGCCCCATCCATGCAAAGTCAGGATGCTCCTTATCAGGCTGCATGACCCAGTGTAAATTACCAGGTCGATGTTCAATCAAATGAGACAGATCTGCCTCAACTAGCACATTCAGTGCAACACCTTGCCCGGGCTTCACGATCATTGGCAAATCAAGCGATTTGACAATCAGACTGCGCGCACCGTCAGCGCCGAAAAGGTATTTGCTTCGCACCTTCCAGTGTGTTTTCGACAGCTTGTCTTTTAAAACGGAGGTGATGTGTCCGGATTCGTCTGTGGTGAAAGACTCCAAGGCTGTGTCAAAGCGACATTTAAAGCCATTGACTACGGCATGGCGAACGAGAGCGGGCTCCAAGAGTGATTGTGGGAGATCAACTGGAGAGCAGGGGCTTGCAGTTTCGTAATCGCCCTGTGCATGTCAGTATTATCCTGTACCATTGTACTGGGTGTCTTACCTTTCGTTTTGGGTCGTGGCCCCAAGAATTGATACGAGCGAATTCTTCGCCAGCCATGCTGTAACCCCAACGAGTGTGCACCATGCAATGGCCCTCAGAAGACAAACCCAACAGTTCTTCCTCTAGCCCGAGGTCTCTTAAGCATTCTGTAAAATGTCAGCTTCTACCTCATTGATCCCATCGATTTACTAACCCATAGCCGCCATATTCGTAATGTGTGCCCGGGGAGTGTGGGCGGTTCCCGGTGCACCACTAATCATGATACCATGAAGTCCTAACTCGTTAAGGTCTGTTCCATTCTGCGACGGGGAAATACTCACCATAGCTGGTCAAAAAGCACGCCAAAGATGCACCTGCCGGTCCTGCTCCAACAATGAGGAAATCCGTCTCAACGAGTTCATCAGACGTCGAGGAATGGTCAGTCATTATCACAAGCGTTTCGTTTTCGATGTGTTAATAATCCTATTCATAAGCTGGAAAGGCACAAAAAAAGGAAATCAAAGAACTGGACAGAGCTGGGCCGTGAAGGCACCAGGCCATTTATGCCACGACACAAGCAGCCCCCGAGCCAGCTATACCCCGCCACCATCATCCAGCCAGCCAATGTATTCGAGCTAGCCGATTAGCCATTTGTTATGTGAGATTGAGTCAGCTCCTCACTCCGATGATCGTACCCGGGCCGGGACCACGAAAACGTGGGGAAGCGGGGTGTGTGTAATCGCTGACCGATCAATCATAAATCAACCCATATAATAGGTGAATCAAACTCCCGCATATATCCGTACTTCCTGGGACCTGCTGCAAATTACCGCAGTCGTACCAGATAACAGCTTATCGAAATGTCGAGAAAGATCAATCTCGTGAGAATCGCCCACGTCTACTACACGCACAAGAAGGTGCCGCTTGACTTCCTTGCCGACTTTGGCTTCAAGGAACTTTCTCGCGCCGGCATGAGCATTTACTTTCACGGAACGGATGCGGAACCGTTTGTGTATTGTGCGACGGAAGGCGACCAAGACGAATTTGGTGGCGCTGCGTTTGTAGTTGAGTCGTTGGAGGATTTGGAATATGCGTCGGAGGTGTTGCCCAAAGCTACAAAGGTTCATGATTCCGATGCCCCTGGTGGCGGGAAGAGGGTGACATTCTACGATCCGGTGGATGGATTTCCGTTTCATTTGGTTCATGGGCAAACGATGAGGGACTCGGTGGAAACGTTTCCGTCACGCGATTTCAACTTTGTAAGTGGCATGAACCAGAAGCAGATGAATGGGAGCTGACATGAGTAGCCGGTTGAGAAGAACCGCCCTGGAAATAAGACGCAGAGGTTTGAAAAAGGCAAGTCGTCAATGAAAGTAACTCAGTAGAGAGGCTAATCAGGCAGGCCCTGCACCGATTCATCGCCTTGGTCATTTCGGCATGTGCGTGACAAACTTCAAGACTGCTTACGAGTTCTACACAACGCACTTTAATTTCAAGCCTAGCGAGGTGAGTGTATATTTACGTGTCCGTCTTGACATGTTTGCTCACATAATGCAGCTGATTCATAACGAAGAAGGCGTCGACATCACTACATTCCTCCATCTCGACAGAGGCAAGAATCTGGTAGATCACCACTGCTTCTTCTTCTTCGAGGGACCCAAGTTTCACGTGCACCATTCTTCCTTTGAAACCCATGATTTCGACATGCAAGTGTTGGGACATGACTGGCTTAGACACAAGGGATATGAAAATTGCTGGGGAGTGGGCCGACATGTCATGGGAAGCCAAATCTTTGACTACTGGTAAGACGACATCCGCCCGTGTTCTTTGAGCCATGGCTAACAAGATTCTAGGTTTGACCCCTCAAGATTCATCCTCGAGCACTACGTTGACGGTGATCTGATCGACGATACCTATCCCATCAACAAGACTAAAGCGTCACCAGACAGTCTCCATGTTTGGGGTGAGTGCTGTCATACAAAATTGGTAAACACAACTAACATGCCCCAGGTCCGGATCTGCCGCCGACGTTTTTGGAATAGTAGAATACAGTTTATTTATGTCATTTATATTGAACGTCATGTACGATTACAGCTCATCTTTGAAAAACTTCTCTTCACTTCCCGTTTCATCGTTCTCCGTATTTGCCTTCTCCTCCGCATTCTTCGTCGTTCTCTTTCCTGTCAGCTTCCTCGTATCATCGAGTTTCTTCTTGTCTGTCTTTCCCGTCTTTTCATCGGCTTGCTTTGCAGCTTTCTCTCCCTTCTGTTGTGAATCCTCACCTCCCTGTCCTCCTTCAAGCGGCTCCGCCTCGTCGATGAAAGCACGCAGCTCCTTGGTGCCATCTGACAATTCAACCAATTCTACCCTCCAGCCTAGGCCACCAGAGAACGACTTGATTTGCTCCGTCATCTGCTCTACCATCTTTTGTACGACTTTAAAATCCAGACCAAGTTCTGATAATTCACTTTCCTTCAACACTTCGACCCGGCCACCCTCTGCCTTGGGAGCCGCTTTCGCAATCTGCTTGAGAACAGTCACTTGTTCATTACCCATTAGGCTCTCGAGGAAGTTTCGTGCAGAAGGAAGTTTCACAGGTGGTTTGCCCTCCTCATCACCAGCTGAGATGACATGTCTAGCACCGACAACGATTCCACCAACAGTGACATCGCCCTGCTCTATAGCCTCTGCCTCTTCCGTGGCCTCAAAATGTTCCTTTTCTCTAGTGGTATACTTCTCATCCAACAGAGGGAGGGCCGACGGTTTGACGTCTGCGATCAATTGGCAGCTAATGGGGTTGGCCTGGTTCGCTCGTGCAGGCATGAATGCTACATCGTCGCACAGCCGCCCAGTATTGACTCCCATAACGTACGCACAGATAGTGACTTCCTTCAGCCAACTAATCTTGTCTCCCTTCATGCCAGGCACACAGTGATATTGTACTTCGATCGTTCGCGCTCGTCCAGTCAAATCGCATATCGTACCTCCCTCCAATTTTTGCACTAAATATCGCTGATCACCATTATACTGTAGTTCAGCAGGTACAGGATCGTGGTCGTGATCGGTGTTCTTGGCTGCAGATGCGGGAATGGTAGGCACTCTGCCAAGAACGTACTCTGGATCGTGGGGGTCTCGTTTAGGCGGCTGACCTCGCGGCGTGCTGGACATAGCATGGTACTGGACTACCTCGCGGTTGTTGCAGAAGCTGTACGTCCACCAGCCTGACATGAAGTACAGGCATTGATTTGATGGTTGAGCGACGAGGCCCCAGCCAGTTTCGGCCGCACGCGTCATCTCCCTGGCTTCTTCTGCCTTCGCAAGCTCGGTCGCCGTTTCGTTTTCGGTCTTTAGTTGTTGAATAAAAGGAATGGAACATAGATAGCGGTGAGGCACCATGTTCATAATTTGGTAAGTCTGCAGAACTGCATCTTGTGTGCTTGAGTCGTCATCGCTGTTGCCTTTGGAGGTTCTCGACGTCGCCGAGTCTTGCGCAGAGTGTGTTGAACGGGCATTTGGGCCACTCAATAAATCTTGTGCATCCTTTTCTGAGATAATGCCATCTCTAAATACAACTTCAAACTGTTGATTTGTTAGCAATTGGGAGCTCCCAGAGCTGCACAGCGATGGCAATGTACCTGCGGCGAGGACAGGACATCTTCTTGGATGCTGAAGCCTCGGCTTTTGGCTGCACACAGCTGCAACGCCGATAATAACAAAACGTGGGACCGGCGCATTGTGCCGCGACTTTTTCGATAAAATTACATAGAGTTTCTACAATGACAACCACCTCGACGTCGAGGAGGACGGAGCTTCAATGTGGCACGGTGTCATCATCGCGGCTCGGCGCTAGGATAATCCGGGGTTTCTGCACTGGGTTGAAATTGCAGGGTCTACGTAGTACAGTATCCAACATCAGTTATCATCAATTGCTACCAACGAACAACCGGCATTTTCTCATCGTCCATGGAGTTTTAAGGCGATAGGCTGTTCTTAAACGATTCGATAATGTGTCGAAGGTTCGGGGGCCATTGGAGTACCTAACAATTCCGCATTTCCGCCATACTGACTGTGGCCCAAGGTGCGTGCTTCAGCTAGTGGCTGCTGGAAGTGTGCAAGCTGCGGGTAAGACCGACCCCCGCTGCCGAGCACGCTGGTGGAGAGACCAACGTCGTCTGTACTACATGTTGCGGAGGCAGTGCAGACTGAACTGTGATCATAGCACCGTGCTCCTTTACTAAACATGCCAGAACCTTGCATCAGAGACATTCAGCCGCAAAATAATCGATCGGCTACAGTGTGGCATTGCACACAGAGTGAACAGAGACATTTCCTCCCGCGTCAGGCTAGTCGGAGCTCTGTTGCAGTCGCCCTCCCCTCCACTGTTCCCGAAGTGGTGGACCAGACCGAGGCCCCCCACGCACACCCATTGTAGGCCTCAACGCTCCATGGACCATCATCAATGCTCTACAACTGTGGAGATCCATTTGCAAGCTACCACTTCCTTGAAATGGTTTAGGATGGCTTAGCTTGATGCTTGCGGGCATCATGGTCATGAGAGCCGCCTTTAAGTCGCTGCTACTGGTGATAGATAAGGACCAAGTTTTGGGTTCATGTTATCTTCGGCAGACTCCGACAGAAAGCAGCACTTTATGGGGCTTGATGCCTTCAAATAGTGATCAGAAGACCTTTTTCGCCTTGCCCTGCCTCGCGATAAGAAGCAGATCATCAGTCACGCCCTACAGATTTGATTGGCGGCTCTGTTTTGCAGGTGGGCAGTGCATAACTCACTGAGGAAGCAACACCTCATTGCGCTATGCCGGTAAGTGAAAGACTGGATGGATCTCATCGTTCCAGCGAGCTGGGTGCAGCGGTAGCCTAACCCTTTCTAGCGGGTTACTGCATACATAGGGGGGGTACCTGGCTGGGCTAGCACATCCAAGAGGTCGCCAAACCACTGCGGCGTCATCAGCGCAGCCGACACTGGAGCATAAAGATAGCGAAACCGCAACCAGAGAAATTACCTGAGGAACCGGCAAAGGCTGAATGATGCGTCTATTATGTCAAGAAATACCCAGATGATGGCTTGTGAAATTAAATGACGGTCCTACGACCATAAGCGTGCGATTACCTCAGAACGTAATTTCGAGTTGGCTCCAGGCTGCAATAGCAATTTTCGGATGGATGGCTATTGGATTTCTGACCACGGCGTCACCATGGCCCTGTAACACAAGGGTCATCAATGACAAAATACGCTATTAGGGATTGATCTACGGATACCATTAATGGATGGGCACGCAGACTTGAGGGGCCAATTGTCTTGGCCGTGCTTCGTGCGCTGAATGGCGTCGGCTGCGGAGACAACAACTCGAAAGAAGAGGGTTCGTCGAACTATGAAGCACAGCATCGATCATTTTCTTTCATACCACTTGGTGCGTCACATCCAGAGCTTTGAATGGCACCCTGGCACATTCTAGAAACCAAATTTCGATTCCTTTCAGCTACGATAGTGCCACCAAAATACCCCTTTCACTTTGCATATACGCATCCACTGAGTTCAGTATTTTGTTCAGAGAGAGTGTCAGCATTAGCGAGCTGTGGGCTGCCAGACCTTGCAAGGGGGTGTTGTTCGATGGAAATTCTCCTTACCCCGGGGTGTTTTAGTCCATCCTTTTCGCCCCATTAATGAGTTTCCAGTAACCTTCTAGAAGCACTTGCAGCAGGACAGTGGGCCCTCCTGCGTCCCCATGGCTTGTCGGGGCCACGGTTGCATTGGCAAAGAGGAAGGGCTGTTTTTGTGTTTATTGCCCCATTAACAACAGGCAGTGAATCAATGTGGTCGGAGGCTTGACAGGCTGCCACAATGTGTCGCTAATTCATTTTAATGATTGGTTCTCCCATGGATGGCTTCGGGATTCTCCACCAAAGCCGGAAAAGCCGCGACGAGAAGGTACTAATGACACGGTCCAAGGAGTGAAGTGAGTATCATGTAACACGCCATCGAGGTTCAAGAAAGGCCTGGCCATGGTTATTTCCTTGATCAGGCCAACTAGCTTCCTTCAACGCCATCTGTCGGAGAAATGATGACAGTTTGTCTGGAGGTCTCATGGCTTAGAGCACGGGATATCGAAGATCACGACATAGATGACGGTGAGGAGCATCCCCGGGTCAAGCTGGGAGTTCAATTGGCTTTTTCGGGGGGTTTGCACAGAGTAGGGCTATGCAAAGGCATGGACACTGCCCAGCTACCAGAACCTGGCGTCTGTCTTGTGCAAGCGCCGGTGTGCACGCCATCAGCCATGAAGGCAGGGGTGGCCCGTCTCCACAGTTGAGTGGTCTCCTTCATGTGCCATACAACAGAGCTTAAGTTGTGTAGGGTGACTATTGTAATCGAGTTTGATTACCTGAGAATGGTGATTATGGATTGCCCGGTGCTGACAGTCGAGCGTAAATGTGGTGACTCTTGAAAGTGGGCACCAAACGCTTATCAAGGTGGCTGTTACAAGAGACAGACTGTTGCTTTCTGTAGAAATGATGGTTGTAGAGAGGTTGACTGAAGGGTAGCCTATGCATAACCGATGGTTTGGCTCAATTCTGTTCACCGCGGCTACGACAATGGCATTCCCGTGAATGTGCAACATAAGACCAGAGCAAACAGGTAAGTCTTCAATTTTGGTTTACATGTTCAAAAAAGCACACCTATTAAGAGTATCGCCGGCAAAATAACAATGACAAGCAAAGCGCATGCTGGAACATGCAGCGCAGGCAGCTAGCCACCTTGGTTCGCAAGAAAATATATGCAGGTTCAGACACGGGCTCAGGCACGCGTCAACCAAGAGCAAACCACAGCTCTATAGAGCAATATTCGAGCGATCCGACAGAGAGCTTGGCGAGCGATGAAATTTCCAACCCTGTACCTAACCCCCCCCCCCACTAAGAAGACCCCTATGGAGGTGACCCTTCTACTGATTACTATTCCAATGGACTGTCGGCGAGCCAATAAGAGAACAGGGAGGTGAGACAAGGCCCAAAGGCAGCCAGAGTTGCTTTGCATCCAACCTAAAACCGCCATGATCAGGGCTAGTTTCCCTCTGCTTTGGCTGTACTCTGGAAGATGATGCGTTCTAGCAAGACATCCTTTCGATACCGAGACTAGCGAGTTTGGCGATCTAATTATGGAATTCCCACCGCGAGTTGTCAGCCATTTTCTCGTATATTGACGGCATGGACGCGAAATGGGTATGTTTAGAAACAACTGCTTATTTGCGCTAAAACACAGCTACATAAAAAGAAAGCTGGGTGTGGATGGCGCATCATAATCGCTGATCGATTCGGGGAGCTTCCCAACTGAGCCAATGATGACAGCGTCTGCGCCAGAATAGTGTATTCTTTTTTCCGACTGCGTCAAACGCCACACGCACAGCCCAGTATGCCAAGTTTAGCTGTGAGACGAAACAAACTGCCCAGTCGCCAGTTCACATCGCCATGCATCATGGAATTAAAACAAAGAAACTAGACATTGTGTAATTATGGATCATTCTTTTCTCCCCAGAATTGAAAAGCAAACTCAAACATGCGGTGAGCCATGGAAGGTCTGGAGACGCAAGTCGCATGTCGGGTGTGACAAGGCATATTAGATCTTCGCAAGGCAACCAACGCCTGCAGCTAGTTTGCCGACAGACGGCGGGTGTGCCAGTGTGCCATTTCTGATGGGAAATCTGTGCGAGAGAGTGGGCAATCTTGGTCGATATAATAATGCAAGCAACCAAAGCCATGCAGCATGGTCAGGCACGGAGCGCGAAAGCGCATCATGACCCTGGAGTTCGCAGAGACGGTTTGCCGATTGGCTGTCAATTGGCATGCCCTGTCCGATGCTTTATTTTTTTTATTTTTGGCGTCGTCGAGCAAGTACCAAAACGATGGCCAGCTCATGCGACGGCTTATTAGCGGCCGAAGGCGCTGGTGGTGTTGTGTGTGGCGGCCCTGGGCTCACCAGGTCAGTCCATTGTTACTAACTTTGTGAAAACGGTCCATGGGACCATTCCGAAACCCCTGCATTCTATGGTCGCCCACCCAGACGTCGTGCCTCTCCTCTTAGTGCCCACACCTTTGCCGACGGTCAGCAAGGAGACAACAAGTACAGCAGAGAAGAGGTCTCTGACCAAGCAGGGATGGTGTCTGGTGGCCCCCGTCGCCAGCCAGAAGGAGCAAAAGATTGTACTGCAGTACAATGTTAAGAGACTGTTCTTCCTACCACTGACAGGGGTGCTTTGCATGGAGGAATGAGGCTGGAGAACTCCACTGAGTGAACAGTTTAGGACAGCGAAACAGCTAACAGTTGGTGTGGAGAACTGCATTAGCCTTCTTCCTCTGCTCCGTTACGGTGCTGCTGCAGAGGGCCCAGATACAACCTGGGCTGTGTCTTGCAGGAAGGGTACAGAATTGCCGCACCCAAGTAGGTACATGCACACACGCACACAACGCACACATACTGCACACACCGAGCGGAACTGGCGGCCATCAGAAGAGAACAGAGGTCGCCCACCAGCTCTCTATGCCCACCCTCGATCTGCCAAAGGCCGACATCCCACGGCGATGTCTCATCGCCCTCGGTCATCCAATCCAACCTGGCGCCATCACCTCAAGGCCAATGAAGCAAACGGAAATGCTGGTGCCTGGGTTCGCCCAGCACATAGAGCTTCCCGATCTGTACAATTAGCACAGTAATGTTGCTGCAGTGGCTCTGTTGTTAGCTGTCATGAGGTTTGAACTGGCCCGGATTATTATCTAGTCTAGGCGATCTATTACATCGTTGTTATTCAGTTCGACAGCGCAGAGCCACCCGGCGTGATCCCCGTGTGAATCGGGGCGGTTGTCGTCGAGGCAAGACAAACTAAGCAGGGGCAATGGATGCGCTGTCAACAAAATGGGTGCGCTGTAGTGTCGAATGCTTGGTTGTGTGCTGGGCGCATGACACGCCAATGGCTCTGGACTGCACCGCTGTGACGAGCTGTAAGAAGCCTAGCAGGGAGCCCGTCCCAAGCTGCTATTCCCACTGTTTGTGCAGTGACGCTCACTGGCACCATGTTCCTTGCGACCCGACACCTCCCATCCCATCCAACCCATGGCAGGCAACTGGGGATGTAAGGAGTGGAATCCACAACTTACACGCCCTTACACGCCCTTACCCTTACACCCCCCCCCCCCTTCCGCACAAGGACCTGTTCGAGGGCTTGAAGCGTTTCTCCAAGTACAGCACAGCATTTTAATAGATAAACCTCCCAGTCATCTCCTTCTCCATATTGTCTTTTCTCTTCTTCTCTTTTTAACCAAGGCAAATCGACAACGACGCTTCACACACACACACATACTGCGAGTGGTGTCTTTGTTCATCAGAGTACATCGCTGCAGCAATAAAACGTATCCCGTCTACTATAGTCTTCAGGTCCCTCGTTCTCCGGGCCAATTTGATCTTACCTTTACACTATCAACAACAACAATATTTGAGGGTTTTACTTCAACACACTATCCTCAGCCGTGTTTAAGCTTCCAGCTTTCCTACAGTACGCCTTCAGTACTCTACCTTGCACCTCCCTTTCCCATCAACACAATACGCCTCGCACAACAAGTTTCCTCACTATGTCGTTCTACAACCAACCTCACTCAGAGGAAGAGGCTTCGCAAGGTCTCTTCCGAGCAACCCTGACCAACCAGGACGGCAGCATCAACTCACATGGAATGCATGTCATTGAACAGTTGCCTCCACATCCTGCAGCTGCTTACGACGACTCTCAGCTTTCCCCTCTGTCTGCAGCTCCTCCTTCCTCTTCACTAGGCCAAGTCAGTGAAAACCAGCTTCATATAGGACAATCGTCGTGGGGAGTCCGCGATAGACACTCCATGCCTACTGTAAGTTCTTGTTGACTCCTCACACAAAGTAGCCACTAATATGTATTAGATGGCTTTCGACTCCGGCCTCTCTTTTGGAAATGCCCCTAACGACAGTCACACTACATATCCTGGCAGCCCAGCTTCACCCTACCTCTCAGTCAGCGGACGTGCAGATAGTCCATACCCGCCCAACATCATCCTTTCTGCTACCAACTCTCCTGGACCTTTTGGCAGAAACGATTCGTCCGACTACAGCAGTAATGACTATGTCCCCCCATTCGAGCTTGATGACACCAACTCGCTTTGCATTGCCTACCCACAAACGCCTGGCGACTCATCCTATGTCGCTCGAGCTTCGTCTTGCCCATCGTTGTACTCGGGTCCATCTGCTGAAGAGCCTGGTGTCAATGGCAGCGGTGCGGTTCATGCCCCCCCTACTCCAGCAGTACACAGCTTCCGTGACTTCCTTTCCCCGCTTGACATTCATGCTGCCGATGCTCCAAGCCCTGAAGCATCCGTGACTGGCAGTCGTACTAGTGCACAGTCCGGTCGCTCGGGTTCGCAGTCGAGTTCTGGACGACGTCCACGAAACGAGAGACAGAAAGCTCGACAGGAGAAGAGAGTTAAAAAGTCTCAGTCGAAGAAAGAGAAGTTACCATGCAATGAGGAGGGCTGCAACAAGGAGTTCCGAAGCCCTTATGAGCTGCGTCGCCACATCAGCAGCTTCCACTCTACTGAGGCTAAGCGATTTATTTGCCAGAATCCAAATGAGATGGGCATTCCCACAAGCTTCCAAGTTGACAGGCCTCTCTCTGGTTGCAAGGACTGCGACAGCCACAAAGAGTACAATGCATACTACAATGCCGCTGCCCATCTTCGCCGCCGTCATTTCCCGATTTCTGCAAAGACTCGTGCAGCTTGGGCAGGGGGTGATTGGCCACCAATGAGCGAACTCAAGGGACGCTGGATCGTTGAGGTGCAACCCGCTGGGGCTATGAGGCAAAGCCCCATGGGCGCCATTGCCGCGGACCAGACTGGCCTGGATGTGCCTGATCTGTTCCCTAACGAGGAGGTTGATCCTAATGTTAGCATTATGGATGATAACTTCATCATGGAACATTTTGGTGTTTGGTCATCTACCTAATGGCATGACTCCAAGTGCACGCGGCACTAAATCAATCAGCGCAAAAAAGGCGGCTCACGACGAAGTCAACTAGGCGAGTTTATTGTTCCTTCTTTGTACGAATAATGATGGATATGATATGTTTTGGGATTGATACCAGGGATATAGAATTGGAAACTTGTGATACGGGATGTACTTCTATTTTGCATTGGAGTTTTGGATTGGAGCTTGGAGCTTGGAGCATGACGCATTATTTCCTTATTTCGCAGTCTTTCCCTCAATTTGAATATTTTGTTCGCGATGTTTTTCCATCCTCTGTTTCTTCATTCTTGCTTGATTCGACGTTGAGACTTGCTTTTTAAGGTTGTGATTTTCTTCTCCAGCCATTGTCTCAAGCTACTCGTCTTTGTTTACAGTTGTTTCGGTTTCGGTTTCGGTTTACGGGCTATTTTGAGAGAATACTAAATGTGTAAACTACATTATTGTGGCCGCGACAAGCGCACAACTTTCAGCATTGGAGCGATTGCGCCACCGGCCATTAACATTACATGCACGCGATACAGTTGGCCTACTTGTATTGTGTGTCAAACAACCTTGCCATTCAATACAGAGTCTAATGCACGTCATCGTGGAGGATAGCTTCTGGACTAATACGCACACACCCTCCCTGAGCTCCCTTTTTGTGGTTTCGCGAGGGGTAGGAGTGTGGCGAAGCGCAGCTTAAGCCCAGCTTCAAAGTCGATAAACTGCTAAGCCCCCATCGTTCAACGAACTAAACAAGGGCACTGCCGCTCTGGAGCCCAGTTGCTTTCCCAAAGAGGCAATTCGATTTGTTTTAGCGATTAGAAACTCTCCGCGCAATTGAAATGGCTTGCCCAATGACGAGAACACCGCAAACAGCGGAAACACTGCCGTCCTTGCTTCAGTGTT
This sequence comes from Simplicillium aogashimaense, assembly GCA_028455935.1. Classification (NCBI taxonomy): domain Eukaryota; kingdom Fungi; phylum Ascomycota; class Sordariomycetes; order Hypocreales; family Cordycipitaceae; genus Simplicillium; species Simplicillium aogashimaense. The sequence goes on from CM052008.1 coordinate 4,263,384, forward strand.
TCTGTTGTTTCGTCGCCGAAAGTGCTCCGACAACTTCTTCACCGGTCTTTTGGCTGTGGCGGCACACTCCGGTGCTGTAAAGGGAACAAAAGGCCGCCACGCAAGCGCTGTCTCAACCCAATCCCACCCACCTGCAGAAGCACTCCGACCCTTAAAAGAGTTAGTTAGCGCAGCAAGTTGGCGTCGTGGTTGCCTCTCCGACATCCAAAACCGATGGTGTAGAAAGTCACATTTACGCCTTGTCGCCGCAGACAAGGACAAGCGGTAGCAAGTATGACTGTGGTTAAGATGACAATGAAGACCTTTGAGAATGAGATTCGTCATTTTGGAACTTGCACCTGTTTTATATTTCGTTCCAGCAGCCTCACTTCGGCTGATGAGAATCTCTTTACCGCCTCACTTTGCACTGTGGAATCAGCTATTGCTTCAGCAGCCTAACACTTGTCCTAATGAAGCGCAGGAATATGGATCATATTAAAAGAACGCCCCTTCAACAAATCACCTTTTCACCAGACAGAGACTTAACTCCAATTCCCGAAGACCTTCCCTTGCTGCACCACGGTCGGAACCAAAGCCAAAGCCAGTATCAAAGCGAGGCTACTGTAACACCGCATCCACCTGGCTGTGTCACTTTGGAAGAACCGTTGTTGATAAACCAGAATCAACATCAATTTCAAAATGCGTCACATTTTCTCTCAGGTCCGACGCTGCTTTCCCGGTACAGTCCATATAGCGACTCAGCTAGCCGATATCCAGTCGACTTGTTTGTTCCAGACTACAATTTGTTGAACTTGTCCAATGAATGTAAGCGGTGATGATTCCTACAGAATGCCTTGCACTTGTTGACATTAGTTCCTGGCATTTGTAGCGCACTCTTATACATCTTTCGGGGATCAGCCTGCCACCACTGGAGAGAGTCACAACAGAGACACCCACAGTTCTACACATGGTAGTGCATTCCCAAGTGTGACCAGTTCTACACATGGCAGTGCATTCCCAAGTTTGACCAGTTCTAACACTACAGTCTTAACGACTCCAAGTCCACATAGCGGCGGCTATGGTAGCGGCAGCCTTGGGCTCCTAGCCACTATTCCACCACCGCATATAGATCCAGCCAGTTTTATGCAACGGGGGTACGGTCTAATAGACCCTTTCCACCCATGTGAGTACATATCCACCACGCGAGTCAAAAAAAACTGCTAGCCTGCACGCCCAAGATGCCTTTCTAACAACAGAATTCAAGATCCCACATCGACTGCCCAGCCGGTTCCCTACCAGGGTCAGCACGGCGGTCAATCCGGTTTTCAACCTGGCCAATTTGTACCTCTGCCATCCTCAGCGAAACCACAGAACCCAACAGACGGGAAGTCTAAGCATCAAGATCAAGATCAGCCGCCTCATCAAGGTGGACAAACCCGACAGACATCAACAGACGAAGATATCATTCAAAACCCACCACCTCTCATCATTGACGTATTCAAAGTTGAGCTTATAAACGCGCAACCCAAAGAGAAGCGAGTTACTGTAGCATCGGCTTGCATGCGTTGCGGATCACAGAAAAAGAAAGTAAGGCGCACTAACGTGAACTTCATTTCCGACGTTTCCTAAATTTGAGCAGTGCTCCGATAACCTGCCATGTGCCCAATGCTCCAACAGGATCAAAAAGGCGTGGAGGCGACGCTTGGCGCGGAATCTCCAGTGTGCAAACGCTCTAGAGTCCGACCTGGATGAGATTTGCTCTCTCAAGATAGGTGAGATCTGGCTCCCATATGGGCTATACCCCAAAAGCAATGTGTTAACTCTTCAAGGTCTTTTTGGATTTGAGCATCGACTACTAGACTATGCTGAATTATTACTTTGGGATGATCGGAGCACCGATATGTTCTTTCGGTCGTATCCAGGAGTCAGATATCTCTCATACAATAAAATGACGGCCTACGTCAACCAGGTGTCCGACACGAAGAGAATCACCCGGCTAACAACGGACAATTTTCTGCGAGCTTCCCTAAAATCGCCGTTTGCGCAAGAGCTTCTCGAGCATGCACGCGAGGTATCTTCGGATCTCAACATATCCGTTGCCGAGTGGTGTAAAGAGCGCCTTCAGGTGGCAAAACGGATACTCCAAGATACATCCACCGATCCCCTATGCTGCGATACGTCAGTTAAAGACTTGTACTGTCTGTTGCAGATTATCTTGTGGAGTAAACACGGTAGCCGCGACTGTATGTACATCGCCTTGTGCGAGCATGCCTGTCGGCAGATTGTGCACAGTGTAGCAAAAATGACCAAGATTTCGTCTAGGAACTCTCAGACCAGGCTGCTTGGGCTGATACTGGAGTCGGAAATGTTTGTATGGGCGCGTCGCGGGCACAACAGAATATGGTGGCAGCTTGCAGCCTTTAACAACTGCTCCGACGATGGACCGGACGCTTTGAAGAAACGAGTGGAGGATCTTCGGTTTCATTATGGCGCATATATTGGTGAAAGCACATGGCGTTTGTTGTTTTAGACTCTTTCTGTTATTATTGTTTTTGTAGATATACTCTTCTGTTATGGTTTTATAGATGCGTCGGATGACGGCAGGTTTGTAAATGATACGTTTTAATAGAGATACAGGCTGCCAATTATACATTTTAACTCCACTGCTGCATGAAAACCATTTTGTAAGTTAGCCAACCCATGTTATTATTTTACATTTTGCAACCTTGAAAGCTTTATTGTTCCCACAGCTTACAAGTTTTGCAGTGGTAAGTGAGTGGCAAGCGAGTGTCCAAGTCCAGCTTCAAAGTCAATGGCTAAGCCCCCATCAATTACACAAATTAGACCAGGCTACTTGCTGCCGCATTTTGGTGAAACTTCAGCTGACTGAATGAACCGTTGTTGTTTCAAGTATTGTGTTCTAATCCTCCAATATTGATATAAGCCGAAGTTGTGTTGACTTTCCAAGCATTTCTATTGCTGGGCCATTCTTAAACCCAGATCCATCTCGCAACCATGCTGCAACTCTGCCCACCATGGAAAGCTAGCTTGTCCTGTGGTTGAAATAAAGTCCAAGCGACAAGAAAGGTGCGATGTTTGGGCTGGCGCTTCTTTTGCTCGGCTTACACAAGACGAGATGTTCGACTCGCCTCGGCATGTTTGAACGGCAAAACAAGGCTGCCGTATCTTGCATAATATTTGCTAAATCAAGGACTGCTTTTTTATCGGTGACAGTATCGAAATATTTAAGTAAACGATAACAAGGCTTGTAGTAGAGTTTTACGAAGTCTTAACGATCATTCCTCATACTATGTGGGAACAGATTCAAATGAAGTACATGCCAACTATACGAGAGAGTAAATACGATCAAATATAGTTGAAGAATATAATTCAATCTATTAGATATATAATACTCAAGACTTTACCGCGTTAAAGTACTGCATTATTTTCGTAGGATTAACAAAACAGAGTGCTCCCGGGTAGTTCAGGCACTGGTCGCATCAGGAGCCCCCACCACGTCCCCCGCGCTAGAGCAAAACAGGTGGGGCAAATCTAAACTCAGGCCATTTGGGCCATTTTGCCCCTCCAACGAGAAGAAAAAAGCTGCCCCTCGCAACTCCAACTCCAGGCGGTGAGGCAAGACTCGAACAACTCTCACATCTCAGTCCGTCTCTGGGTCATTGGTCCTCCAAGCCCGATTAATCTGTCATTCCCTCCAACATATCCATACCCGCAACATGGCCGAAGTATACAGAGCCAGCACGACGGCTCCCGTCAACATTGCCGTGGTCAAGTACGATGCCCTCCAATTCCCCTCCTTGACGCAAATGATGAACAATATCACCCACAAAATATGAATCTCTTTTGATTCTGATTTTAAACCATACCACCTAACTGACACCCTCAATTCCTCACCAATTCAACAATCAACACAATCTCGTGCGGCACAGCAAGACTAACCGCTCACAGGTACTGGGGCAAGCGAGACCCCAAGCTTAACCTCCCTACCAACTCCTCCATCTCCGTCACCCTCTCCCAAGCCGATCTCCGAACCCTCACCACCGCTTCCGCTTCCTCCTCCTTCACTGAAGACAGCCTGACTCTCAATGGCGAAATTTCCGACATCTCTGGCGCCCGAACCCAAGCCTGCTTTCGCGAACTGCGTGCCCGCCGTGGCGCGCTCGAGGAGAAGGATGCTTCCCTCCCCAAGCTTTCCGCTCTGAAACTCAAGATCGTTTCTGAGAACAACTTCCCTACAGCAGCTGGTCTTGCCTCTTCTGCTGCCGGTTTCGCCGCCCTCGTTCAGGCCATTGCCAACCTCTACGAGCTCCCCGACTCTCCCTCTGATTTGTCCCTCATTGCCAGACAAGGGTCCGGCTCTGCTTGCAGAAGTTTGTTCGGCGGCTACGTCGCCTGGAGAATGGGCGAGAAGGAGGACGGAAGCGATTCCAAGGCTGACCTTGTGGCTCCCGCTTCCCACTGGCCTCAGATGCGGGCACTAATCCTAGTCGCCAGCGCCGCCAAGAAGGGCGTCTCTTCCACATCCGGCATGCAGCAAACCGTTGCTACCTCTGGTCTCTTCAAGGAGAGAATCACCAACATCGTCCCCGCCAACATGGACCTCATGGAGGACGCCGTCAAGAACAAGGATTTCGCCAAGTTCGCCGAAGTCACCATGCGCGACTCCAACTCTTTCCATGCTTGCTGCGCCGATACTTATCCTCCCATCTTCTACATGAACGACGTTTCTCGCGCTGCCATCCGAGCCGTCGAGTCGATCAACGCCAACGCTGGCAAGACTGTGGCTGCTTACACCTTTGACGCTGGCCCGAACTGCGTCGTCTACTACCTCGAGGAGAATGCTGATACCGTCCTTGGTGGCTTTGCTGAGTCATTGAGCAGTGTTTCTGGCTGGAAAGAGGGCTCTGCCTCTGCCAGCTCTGGCGCTAAGCTGGACGAGGGCATTGCTACGGCTCTGCGTGAAGGTGTCAGCAGAGTCATCATGACGAGCGTTGGCGAGGGACCTCAAAAGACCGAGGAGTTCTTGGTGAGCGCTGATGGCCAAGCTGTGAAGAGATAATTTCACAAAATAATTGCGCAACACTCATATTCAAAACATATACAGCCAAAAGATGCTCATTTAGATCATTCAAATAACGTTTCATTATATATATATATACACACACAACCAACACTCTAGTTTAATTATGTTGGACCTTAATCTGTTTACACCAATCCCTTCCATGCGCCACTTGATAATCACATAACCTAGTCTCCATGAAAATGCTCACAAGGCCCGCAATGCAAATACCTCCGCTATCGCTCACTGTTGTCGCGCTCAGACTGAATTCACGCTCTTCTATGGGCACATTCTCCATGATTTCGGCAAAGCAGTTGACATACACGGCACCACCCAGCAAACCTTCCCAGAATATGAGCAAGAACACGATATACACTGACGGAATAAAGAAGAATAGCGCTTGTAACGTCAGGAGGACCAGGTTGCCCACTTGTAAAAATGAGGGAATGTAGAGGTGGTGTATGCGGAGAAATGGCGTGGAGGAGCGGGAGATGAAGACGCCGAGTTGGTAGAGGAAGCCATAGAAAGGGTAGAAGCCGCGGTATTCTTTGAAGGGGGATGATTCGATGGGGAAAAGGAGCGTGGGCGAGACGCCTTGGTTGATGGTATATTCGGCAATGTAGACAAGGAGAAGCGGCATCATATATGGGACGAAGAGTGCCTTTGCTCGTCGGATATTCGTTTCGAAAGAGCTTCCGGTATTCGCAGTGGGTACTAATAACGTAGATGATGCAGGCGTATCTTCAACATCGTCCTCCCTCTCCGGTACAGCGTTATACTTCACTGTTGAAGCCATCTGCTCATGCGGCAAGATGACAAAGAAGCTAAACAGCATAATGGCGGGCAAGAAGGCGGAGAACAGCAAGCTATCCCTGACGCTGAACCTCCACCACTCCGTCAAAGCAACATACAGCCCTGCGCCAACCAACCCAGCAGCACCAGTACCAGAGCCCCAGCCCGCAAGGCTAACCTGGCCATAGTAATGCGTCAAGCCCAGAAAGCTCAACTCACCACCCCCGCTGCTCAGACTGGCCAGTACGACACCCAGCATCTTGACAGCGACAGATTTCTCCGGCGGCGTCAGCGCGACCATGAACATCCCCACGGCAGAGAGGCCGCAGAAGATGAATATTCGCAATCGGTAGGGCACGTGGTGGATGAAGTAGGGTGCGATGAGTTTCGTGAAGAAGGAGGGCACGACGTCGGCGAGGAGGACGATGCCCTTGGGTAGGGTGCCGACGAGGTCTTGAGCGGCGGAGAGGATGATGACGTATAGAACATTATTGATTAGGCCTGTGGGTGGTTAGTAGGAGTGGGAAGCCCGAGATGTAGGTCGTACCAAAGAGCCAGAAGGCGACGATGACCTTCATGTCGGGGTGTTTGAGGATGGCGCGCATTCTGGATGAGTATGCTTCCCAGGAGGATCCCGGGGTGCCGGGGAGAGGGAGGCGGACGGCGGGGGATGTCATTGTTTGGGGTTGGACATTGTCACGTTGTCGTCGTTGGAGTAGAGATGGTCAGGCTGTTCCCGAGTTGGCGATGACATGCGAGTGGGTCACGCGACTGTTGGAGCGGCTGTGTAACATCCACTGTGAAACCTTTCAAGATTAAATTTTTATTTATTTATTTATTTCAACATCCGAATTGTATCGCTACATCTATCTGAACTCATCAGGGTTTTCCGCCTCGCGACTTGATTGGATGATGCTGCTGGGCGCAATATTACCCTCCGCTGAGATGCTGTCAGGCACACTCTCGGGGTTGTAATAATCAGAGCCCTTGAACTGCGAGCCACCAGGGCCGGAAGGGTTATTTCCCACATTGGCTGTTGATGCAGCTTGGCCCTTGGTCGCGATGTCGTTCACACCGCCTAGCCCACCGACGTTGGGCACTCGCGCAGGAACGACGTCGTTGTCGTTCTGGCCGCCCTGTTGGCGATACGAGTCGTTAATCTTGTCGATTGGCCCACCATGACCTTCAAAGTGATGTCCTCTTGTTTCACTGAGCTTTCATTAGTTACTGGACCGCTGTATGTATTTGGAAGTGAAGCTTACCGGCCGCGATCGTCTGTAGTGCCGCCCTCGCTGGGAGGGATGCGCTTGTCCCATCCTCGATTCGTGCTCAGGTCATCGTCTTGTGTGACTTCAGCGCCGGGGAACTTCTCCGCCTGATAGGTATTGGCTCCAGCGTCGTCCACGCCAAATCGGCGAGCTTCACCGGTTTTGGCTTGGTAGGTGTTCAGGTCCTGCTCGGCCTGGCGAGAGATTTCTTGAAAGTCTGTCATTGTGATGGTTGTGAGGAGTGTGATTTTGGTATGAAGTGTAGAGCGCTAATGTCACTAGCTACAACCAGACCTTTATATATCACTGAGTAGCATTTTCAAATCTTTTCATGAGGTCATGATACTCCAGAATGATTTCATCAATTATTTCTACAAATTTCGCTCTCAGCTGTGCTCACCGACCAGACGGAGGTTTTGGTCCTGACCCAGATCAAAAAGTAAGGGTCCGATGGAGCATCGTGATGTAACTAGGCACGGCGATGACCTCATCCTGAACAAATAAAATTCAATTCAATTCACCAGAGTTCTTGTACTTTCTAGTAACTCATCCATTGCCAAAATAGGTAAATAGTTTCCATTTTAATCAACTGGCCGTCGATGAGCCATTGCGATAATCTGTCAAGCATGTGAGGCTGCTTCAGGCCGGCTAAATCGTGGCAAATTAATAAAAAAAGGTTGAAAGTCAACCGCGATGGCAGTCCTGAGCTTCAACCCGCGACATCGCCTCCATCTTAAATCTACATAATATTTCTCCCACAATGTCAAACATAGACGCCTGCCCCGTCGACCACAAAACCCGCGACGCATGGCTCGAAAAGTCTCGCGCAAAAGCCAAGGCCGAAGCCGACGCCCTCGCCGCAGCGCATCCCGCTCCCAGCCCACCAACTAAATCATGGTCGCAAACGCTCTCTTCATATTTCTGGTCCTCCGATACGTCTGCCGCGACTGCTCCTAATTCAAATAGCGGCCTAGATACGAATCGAGTCATTTCCACGATACCACGCACCGCTTCCTCCAACCCAATTGAGCATGGCTACTCCGCCAATGCCGAGATCGATACGGGATCCGACGCCGGCACGGGGAACTGGGTGTATCCTTCTGAGAAGATGTTTTTTGACGCCATGAAGCGCAAGGGGTACGAAGCGCATGAGGTGGATATGAAGACGGTGGTGCCCATTCATAATGCTGTGAATGAGAAGGCTTGGGAGCAGATCAAGGCTTGGGAAGCTCCGTACTTGAAGGGTTCAACGTAAGTTTTTTTTTGTCATTGAGAGTGCGGGTAACAATATGCTAATGAGTGTAGATGTGAGGGACCGAAACTCGAATCGTTTGCAAACAAGATGGACCGCATGACTCCCACAGCGCGAATTAATACGTTACTGGGCTATACATCGCCGTTTGATCGCCACGACTGGGTTATTGATCGCTGCGGCACAAGAGTCGACTACGTGATTGATTTCTATTCTGGCCGAAGTGATGGAAAGAGTGCTCCCAGTTTCTATCTCGATGTGCGACCGAAGCTGAATACCTGGGAAGGCGTTAAGATGCGAGCTATGCGATGGACGGGCATGGCTTGAAGGTCGCAGCCGTAATGATTATGACACATGTACATTTCCCTCGTGTATAACATCTATAGACAGCATATAGCAATCTCTTGTACTTTTAGTCTATTTACTTGGCATATTTCTACTGCTTCTTTTTGCTGCCTTCCACAATGTTGAGGCGGACAGGAACGCCTGTCTCTAGCGATTGAGAGTCTAACTTCCACCCCGCGCGTTCAAGAGAATCCCAGAATGCAACGCTGTGTGCACGAAATTCGGCTTCGTCGTCTTCAAAGTCGTCCGACTGTACACGGGTCAACTCGAGACTGGGTCCTGACCAGACCAATTCCACAGCCTCGAACCATGCTTGCAGTGCATCCTCGGCAGAACTCTTGTGCCAAAGAAGAATTTTGATAGGTGTAACATACCCAGAGACGACCCTGCCGATGAATTTGGTGTGCATTTGGCCATCGACTATGTGCCCATTCGCAGCCGTCTTCATGGCGTCGCCGTAACTTTCTGCGATTTCGATGCGGGCAACTCGCTTCCCTTTCTTGTCGGCCATGACAGGCGACCAGAACAAGATGTTTTCTTCGTGAGCGACTTGTGCAGGTGTCATGATCTTTCCGCTCCTCAGATATTCCTGGAACAAAATGGTGGCCCTTTGCCTATTGAGGACGTCCATCTGCACATATCGGACGCCAAGGTAGTTCATGGCCAAGTGAGCCAAGACGAGAACAATCATCAAGCAAACGACGCTCGTCTGGTCTTCGACAACCCGCACTACCAATGTACCAATGAGAAGGCCCATCAATCCGACGGCGGTCTCTTGACTTGCTTCTTTGGCGTTGAGCTCAGCCAAGTTGTCATGCTTGGCAAAATGAACGCTCAGGGCTGCCTTGCTCGCACCAGCTGCAACACCACACATAGCTCGAAGTGCCTGACCAAGGCTCAGTGCCGCTACTTTACCCAATGGGGAGAGGTATGGGCTGTACAACTCCAGAAAGAAGGCACTGTCATTGAGCAGATCTGCCAGAAAGCGATAGCGCTTGGCATCTGGCTCGATCTGCAAACCGAAGCGATGAGCAAACAAAATAGTCGCCACACGAGACATGGCATCTTTCATGATGGTTAGGAGCAGTGCAAAAGTAGCAGACGAGTTTGCATCGCCGACACCAAGCCCCTTCAGCAGGGCGCGGTTAGCAATAAGAGCTGAGATGGTGGAGAAGAAGGCCTGTAGCGAATCGAATGTTTGATACGCCAAATAGTCGTTCGAAACTGAGTGTGGGAATCCAACGGGAAGAAAGGCGTCCAATACGTTGTTTTTCCAGTCGCGAAGTGACCTGGAGAAGATGTTGCTCCTGCTAGACTTGGAGTGAGTCTGCTGGATGAGTTAGCCTGTGCAAACGCGTGAACAAAGATGAGGAGCCAACCTCAAAAACTCCATCAGAGTTGTGAGTCCACGTTCTCTGAATATTCGCAGACTTGTCGAGTTCTTCAATTTCTACAGCGTGACCTGAAGAGAGAAGACTTTTTATGCCAAACGGGATGCTGGCGATGTCGTTGGACTCGGAGTCGTCAGAATCAGCGGTCACCTCCGACTCTGTACTGTGGGACATTTTGTTGCGAACGGCGGCCGGCTGATCAGCGTCGAGCTGTCCGAAGCCTCAGTGATGAAGAAATTGAGATGAGCTTTGCTGGATGATGCAAAGAGAAGGCGAGGATGGTGAGTTGGAGAGAATGTGAGCTGGCAGCAGAGGGAGTGAAGGAGCCAAACGGCGTTTAGGCGGCAACTGGCGGCCAGGTGTCAGTCTCGCCGCACTGTTCAGCGCACTTCACAACTGGTCCCCTGCAAAATGCATAATTCAACCACATATTCAATTCTTACAGTGTATACCAGAAACTTAATGACAGAAGCTATTCTATTATATGTTCTCTTTGTACAAATTGTTTGTCGGCGTGTATCGTACAATGACGGGGCGCAGCTGTAATCCCTAGCAGGACGTGATCGTCTACTGTCATACCATGCACAGCTTAGACACCATTGGCTGGATCCAGAATCGCCTGATTGATATTGTCACATCTCTTCTTCAAGAACTGCGGCTCTTTTTGAGTCCAATACTTGTCCGTAATGTTGATCATCACCCTGTCGCTTCCAAATGTTGGCCAAGGCAGCTCTCGTCCATGCACAAAGTCCAAGAGCGTGTCTTGCATCTTTCTTGCCAACGGCTCCGACTCAACAGGCGTACTCTCATTGTTGATAAAGAAGTAGTAAAGCAGGTCATATCCATGGTGGGCGGGAGGAGTGGACATGATATAGCGATGAGTCTTGTCCAAATAAGCACTGGCGACATGGTCCGCAGTGCAGCCAAAGACAACATCCTTCGTGTATTCGTCGGCGAGAGCCTCGGGGTAGTCTTTCGGCCAGGTATATCCCGACTGAATATGTGCGATGGTGTTTTTGCTCGCAGTTGGAAATACCCTTTTCACTAGTTTCGGAAATCTGTGAGGCATGTCCTCGTCGCTGGACAGCCCTTCGCCTTCCTTGTTCATGTTTCCGACAATAAGGCGTTTTAAATCTTGAACTTCTCCAGAGTGTTGTTGAATGACTTGGGGAGCGTCATGGAAGTATTTTCCATCAGGGGTAGGCGAGAAGCCGATGCCTGGTCCAAGATTCCCTCCTCCGCCTGTAGATTCCATCTCGCCGATTACTTCATGGTTGACAGCTTTGAGTTGTTTCAGAGATAACTTTCTTAGACCATCCAGACTGGTTACATTGGAAGCTTTCAAAACGATATTAAAGATTTGCGTTAGTCGGTCGCCGACATTTCTTCTTGGCGGCAAGGCAGGAGAGGAAATGAGAGCTTGTTGAAGCGGAAGCCTGCCAAATTTCTTGTCCATGATGGTCATGTATGAAAGAATCCCAGCCCCAGCACTTTGTCCAATAGCAGAAATACGCTTGGGATCCCCGCCGAACTTTTCGATATATCGTTCTGTCCATCGTCCGGCCGCAATCGAGTCGTGGAGACCAACATTTTGGTCCATGTCTTCACCAGGCCCAAACAGCCATCCAGGTATTCCCAGTCTATAATACAATTAGCAAAGGTATCGTGATTTGCAATTTTAAAGTATTTACCTGTAGTTATGGGCGACAAAAATGAAGTTCTTCTCTCTTTTCATGTGCATATAGTCAAACAGTCCCAGCGGGTCATTGAATATATCCTTCCCCCCAAAGGCGTAAGCGCTGCCAATGTAATAATGCAAAACAGGCACTTTGTCTCCCGTATTCACACCCTCAGGCACAAAGACATCCAAAAACAAGCAATCCTCCACACCATAGGTTGTTCCATTCAGACCTGGGAACGGTACAAAGGCAGGGGCGGTAGCAATACATCCTCCGTCTTGTAACTGCTTTGTGCCATCTTGTATGCCGTGTTGTACAGGCAAATTCGTATCTGGCAAGCGGAATCGCAGGTCTCCTGTTGGCGGATTCGCAAAACGAATGTTCTTGTAAACCGAAACTTTAAGACCCGAGGCGGTGGTGTTGGTCCATGTTGGGACGTGTTTGGTGTATCCGAGATCAACTGCTTTGGTTGGACAGCTCTGAGCCGTCCATGCCAGAAGCGCAACTGCTGAGATGATAGATTGAATCATTGTGGCTCGAGTTGATCGTCATGACGGATTCATTCAATGATAAACATCAGTCGCTTTATATAATTCAAAATCACATGTACAGGAAAGGAAAGCGAGTCTTGGCTGGGGCTGAAATAGACTTCCCAAAAAGGAAAACGAGCATGACTCCACCACTGGAACCGATCAATACGCCAGAGTTCGCTTCGTCATGCCGGTCAGCAGATTGAGGCTGAGTTTACCAGCTATACCATGTACTTTTCACCATCCCTTAATTACACTATTTGCCTGCGATTCCTCATTTGATGTGATCGTCACCTTCTCCATCAAGTCCTTCAGGTCAAATAGGCAGCAATGATTAACCTTCGCCACAAACATCATTTTGCGACACAACTCTGCTACTTAAGCACAACGCCCTTCTCCAAACCCTGACTATCCAAGCAATCCACATGCATCGCCCATCTTCATCATGGCAGCCGATTTTCAAGTAATGGTGCTGGATGCCAACCACACCCGGCTTTATCAGCGGCGCAAACCACACCGCAAGTCAAAGGCGGGGTGCTTACCATGTAAAGCGAAGAGAGTCAAGGTAAGAAGACACTGCATTTGCCTCGCCAACCATGCTGTACAAATACTGACTTGCGCCGATTTAGTGTGACGAGGGGAAGCCATATTGCAACAGATGTCTCCGCACAAACACAGTTTGCTCATTTACGCCACACCTTCTCGAGCCCAAGCCGGATAGCATAGATCGGCTACTATTTCACATTCACCAATATCCCGTACACGGAATTGACACTGAGCCTATGGCGGATCTGTGCAAGTCACACCCATACCTTTTTAATGCGATACTAGCACTGTCAGCTTCCCATCTGCAGCACTTCCAGCCGTCACCGTCGAACCGAGTTGCAGCGCATTATCATCAATCCGCCACACTGCGCACATTTTCTTCCGCACTTACAACTCAAACTCAAAGTCTCACGCAGAAATCGTCAGACGCGCTGCTAATAACATCGATGCTGCTGAACCTACTGTTGTTTAATACGGATGAATCGTGGGTATTCAGCAGCGATCCAAACAGACTCGGATGGTTCAACGTGTTCCTGGGATTGACACCACTGCTCATGGCTACACGCGAGTTCCACGAGCACTCACTACTCAAAGACCTGTTTGATGCATCCAACGTAGACGCCAAAATGCAACAAGACGACTATACGCTTGAGAAGAGCCCAATCTGGACCGAGTTATGTCAAGGCGATACCGTATTCGACGAACCGCTGGAGGTATTGGCTATGATCAAAGGATTGGAAGTGAATCGGGACACGCTGTGGCTATACGTTTCGTTTTTTGGGAGGCTGGATGCCGAGTTTCGAGATCTTTTGGACAGTGGCGACCTCAGAGCGATGTGGATTATGGGGTATTGGATGGGGTTGCTGTGTAGATTCGACGACTTGTGGTGGTTGAAGAACAAGGTGAGGAGGGACCATGCAGACATCCAGGTGTGGCTGGGGAACAGAGTACAGGGTGAGATGTGGGAAGAATTAATGAAAGATTTGAAGGATGCTCCAAATAAGCCGTAGACTGAAGATACCAAATTGATACTTTAACTGTATGCTCAGTAAGGAACTGGTGAAGCGGCGTGTGAAGCATGCGATCTGTTTGCCTTGATAGTCCAGCGGAAAATGTAGAATATGCGATACGAGGCATACGACGCAGAATGATGATGCGTCTTTGGCGTATATTTTGTCACTAGTCGCTCAATTAGACAGCGAAAGCAAACCCTAACGCCTGTGCTGAATTGTAGTTAAACTGAGGCACGATATTGTTGCATGTTGCTGCTGCATTTCGTAGTGTCATGTCCTCAAATACCAGAAATACACAGCTCTCGTCTATTGATACAATTGACATGCTAATATTATTCAACTTTTGATGTCGTTGAGAGCGAGACCTAGACATCAATTATCTAGTTGGAGTGCCGAGTGAGTATGGCAACAACACCAAGCTATTAATCGTCCAACTCGAGCTGGGAAATCACATCTCTATACCGACAGCCAATGGCTTCGTCCCAACCCACTCTCCACGACCCGCAGCCTCTTTTAATAGCATCATCGTGTTCATTTATCGCACTAAGCCGGCCATCCTATCGGTTCCTAGCGTCCTGCTATTCTATGTCAAGCTGTCTCGTTCCGGACGTACTATGATGGCACTTCCACCAAGAAGAAAATTTAAATTTCTAGATAAATACTTTTTAGTGTCAAGGATAATGGTGTTTTAATTGAAAATAACGTTTCAACACGCGAATTGGCTATATATCAATTGATAAGTGAATCTGACTATTTATTTCATACACTTAAAACGAGCATTTGCTAGGCTATCCGATTGCGGCCGCTGTGGCTGGCAATTCTGGCTGATTACTGGGAGTCTCCAGTTGGTGGGCAGCATGTTCCTCAGTCACCATCATCAACACATCTGCAGACGAAATTTATCCTACATGCCGGATGCTAATTCATCCCTTGCGACTCCACGAAGGCGGTCGCGTGCTGGTATGTTCCATGATACTCCTTCCGTCTTTGGTTCCTTTTGCGTCTCGTCAGGGAAGTCAACCAATAGTTGATTGTACATACTGATTGGCATGATCAACAGGGTGCCACACATGCAAGTCACGCAAGGTTAAATGTGAAAGTCAGGAAAGCCAAAGGGCCCAGAAAACTTCGTGTGCCAATTGCCAGAGGCTAGGATTCCAATGCCGATGGAAACCTCCAGCCGCTGGTGAGGAATACGCTCCGCCTCCAAAGAGAAGACGCACAGCCGGCCAGCGTCGTCGAATAGAACCTCTGAGCGACAAGGAAGATGCTGCTGCTTCTATTCGCAGTGGAAGTGGCGACTCCAAAGATGATAACGCCCAGCAGAGCACCATCTTGTCGGCAGCGCCTACGAGAACGACCAGATCTAGCGCAGCGGGGGACGCGCAATCGTCCCAAGGTCAGCTCGACATGTTTGGGCCCCTTGGTCTGAATTATGACGTCGATTTTGGCCTTGCTTATAGTTCGCTGGATCTCAACTTGGCTGGTGAAGGCCTGGATTTTGTCCCGCTTCCTACTGTCGATGACTCGCTGCTGCAAGACAATGCCGGCTTTACAACTTTGCATTACCCCGGTGCTTGGCCAGCATGGACCCCCAACCAGCAGTTGTCGGAGCAAGCCACGACGGAAACTGGGACTGACATGGGCACAGCGTCTAATAATAGTGGCTCTGTGATGGATACTGTTGTGAACCCGTTGAATTCTTCCATCAATCCGCACAACCGTCACCTCATTCAGCACTACTTGGATGTAATGACGGGCTACGCCAAGGTTGACGACAATGCCAAATATTCGAACAACCTATTTATATCTGCCTTTACTAAGTCGTTGCATTTTCCGCCCTTGTTCCACGCTATCCTTGCCTTCTCTGCCTCTCACTTAGCCATGGACGACCCATCCTACCTCGACCAAGCCGCCGACTTGTCCCGACTTGCAGGCGAGTCATTTGACACTTTCCGGCAGGTTGATGATCTTGAAACCGATGGCTTGCTCTCCGCTCTTTTTGTGCGCGTCAAGACTGTTCACTTGTTGGCTGGCAGCGTCAGCTCGTTTCTCGAGCTCATCGCCGCGGCTGCTGATATTGTCTCAGCTAAACGAGACCGTGAGCTGAACTCTTCCAATGGCGGTCCTGACAAAGGGTTCACATCGCCATTGACGCGGCGAGTCATTCTCCGTCTGGCAATACTCGATGGACGGGCTTCTTTCCACCGTCTAGGAGGAGGGCAGCTTGTCGCGCTGCTTCGAGATATACCTGCTTTTTCGTCGCTCTTCGCGCGGCAACTTCCCCCAAAGGCCGGGACTGATGATTATTCCCTGCTTAGTTTGCTGCGGGCAGACATTCTACGCATGAAAGTGGCAGATCTTGATGTCGAGCTACACAAGCAGCTGACGGATGAGTTTATTACCCATACGCCAATTCGTATCGATCGGATCAAGACGGTCTATAACGACATTGAGCATGAAATTGATCAATGGAACGAGGCAATGCATAAAGAGTCAAGAAAATTTCAGGTTGAGCAGCCTCTGGTTGAGGACAAGGTCCTCGACGCAACGGAATATGGATACTACATTGTATTATCCGCCCTTCATTCAGCGTTATTGTACCTCTACACCGTTTATGCAAGTATTCCCCATCTTCACAAAGTCACAACTATCTAACTGTAGCACTCTCAGCCAATACTGTCTTTTGATGTGAAACACTCCGTTTCCAAGGTGATGGAATGTCAGCTAAAGATAAGTCACGACCCATCGCGCGCTACATCACCATCATCCATCCTGCCGTCTTCCATTTTCATGGCTGGCCTCACGACGTCAGATCCCGTGCATATACACTGGATAATGCAACTTTTCAAATCTGCAGCAAAATGGGGCTCCTACATAAAAAAAGGGCAGGAATTGCTGGAGGAAATGCTGCGGCAGCCACCAGGCACCGATATCCGCGACGTAATGGACAAAGTGACAGGCAGATTCGTTATCTAGCATTTCGATATCCGTGTGAATAAACATTAACAATGTACATTACATGATATACCTAAACGTCTCCCACTGCTCAAAATCTGTCTTGTCTGTGAACTCGGGCTCGCCTGCGTGCTCAGTTCCTACAAAGTCGCCCACCATGCGGTCGCGACGGGCATTTTCATACCGGTACCAGGCAATCTGCGCAAAGGGAATGAGGATCATGAGAGCGTAGCAGCCCACTATCGGAAAGCATTAGTAAAAGCGACAGGCAGAGAGAATTGGAAGCCAGCTACGGCTGGGACCACTTCAGAAGGCAAAAATTACGTACTCAGCATCCTGAAGGCAAGCTCAAAAACGGGCGCCTGGCGTTCAAGGAAGAATTCTGCCGCTCGAGTTAGTTACAAGTTCTCGACGATTGTCACAGGCGTATGTATGCGGCGTGATTTCCAAACTTACGAGGTCCTGCAATCAGCCCTGCCGCCCATCCAGCAAAAATGAGACCAGAAGCAGTCGTCTTCTTCGTGTTTCCAGCGTAGTTGGACGCAATCAAGCCGGTATTAAGCGTAAAGGAAAGAGTATGGCTACCAATTGTTAAGTAAACTGAAAGTTGGAGGAGACTGGGTGACTTACGTATAGGTGAGATAATAGCCCACCAACCTGCCGCCTTGGTTATCTACGGGAAGTACGTGGAGTAGCGAAGCGCCAATTAGCGGTGGAATGGAGCATATAATGCAGAGAACCAGGGAGATATTCTTGAACCGCGAAGCGAGGTAGGAAAAGATGATGAAAGACAAGAACTGGATAGTAGCTGCGGGACAGGTAGATACGAGTGTCGTCTGGAGTTTGGAGAAGCCGAACCCGGCAACGATTTGGCTCGAGAACTGGTCTTGTCAGCTTTGGACCTCTCCACGGAATATTTGCACCTTCTGAGGATTTTGTTTACCTGGCTTGCAAACGTTGATGGCATCGTGTTTCCTCTGCTCATTGCATTAGTCGCAACGTAACGTACAGAGATGTGATTCTGGTCCACTTACACTGCAGTGATGAAGAAGAAAACTGTCTGGGGGTCACGAAGGGCCTCCCAGAACTGAGGCCACTTCCACCGATCGTCGGCTGTGACAGTCTGGTTCTTTCGCACTCTCTCAATGGCGATTTTCTTCTCTCGTTCGTTGAGCCACCTTGCATTGGTCTGGTTGTCGGGCATCAACCAAAATACGACCAATGCAAAGAGGAAGCTGAATGATCCAAAGAAGAAAAAGAAGATCTTCCATGTGTGAATGGATCCGTGGACTTTATGTGAGTTAGTGTACGTAACAGCGATATAACTATTCAGATGAAGGCTTTGACTCACCTTTACCGAGCCCATAGGTCAACAGTCCGCCCAAAAAGTTACCAATCTGCAGCGATCCAAGGTTAGTATAACCAAAACTACTTTTCTTTCTTTTATGCTACAGCCTCAGGCAATTGGGTCGTACCGGTGTGCCACTGAGCCAAAACGCAGTGCGCAGGGCCTGTTCCTGACGTGTCCACCAATTGCTGGTGACGACCACAAAGACAGGCCCAATGATGCTCTCTACGGCACCAAGAAAGAAACGAGCAGTAGCCATGCCTGCAAAGTTGAAGGAAAGCGCTATGGGGCCGTTTGTTAGTTTCGAACCGTGAGAGAAATGCAGCACGATCGAAAGACTTACGGCTGAGCAAAATGATGGTCGACCAAGCCATTATAGCTCCGGAAATGAACTTTCCCGCATGTTGTGGCCAACGCTGGACAAGTTTGGCCCATGTCATGACACCGATCATGTAACCAATGTAGAATATGCTGCGTCGCCCAAGTCAGTACATGCTGTCGTCTGTCTTCAACTTTCGCTCAGCATCCAATGTATTTACCTCCCCAGCCAGCTGTAATTGCTGCCCTTGAGATGCAAGTCTTTTTTCAGGCCAAAGATGGAACCGTAATTGATGAGTGTCTTGTCGAGGAACTATCGCCAGAGCCATCGTTAGCATTGCAAGAACTTCAAGACTGGCGGCTTTTGGGTATAGTTTCTCACAGAAAACATGTAACAAGCGCCGAGCATCGGAAGCAAGATGAGATCAATCTTCCTGAGAACACGCTTATTCTCCTCGTCCGTGTAGGTGACGTGCTCAGCATGGCCGTATACCTTCATGTTCACATCTTCACCATGCTGGCCCTTGACGGCGTCTTCAATGGCATTGACAGAAGCGAAGCTATTTCGCTTGTCTTCAGGCGCAATGTCAGCGCCAGCAGCATCTTTAAGCTGCGCGTCTTCTGTGTTGGCCATGCCGTTTGGCGGAGTCATGACTTGTCTCGTACTACCGAAGCAAGAGTATGGGGAATCTGGAGTAGTCTGGGGAAACACAGGGCCGGCTACATTTCCCCTTCTTTATATATTAAAGAAAATCAATATTTATCCAGAGACAACTCTATCTAGTCATGGCCTTTCTCTGTATGGAGCCGGGGCTGTTTGTGGCTGCCGACAATGTCGAAGCGATAGTGTCGAGCCGACTGTGTCGGATATCGAGTCAGGTGACCTTGTCGGATATCGTCTTGTAAGTCGACCCTGGACTGTCTATAAAACGTTATTGCTTGGCGTTTTAGATTTCAATGGCCGGTTTAATTATGATTGGAGAATTACATGAGCTCAAATATACTCAAAAATGACTGTCGATAAGACTACCCAGCAAGTTACACCTGTTTTGACACCTACAGTGACTCCTCTCCCCGAGACGAATACTTCT
Organism: Simplicillium aogashimaense; assembly: GCA_028455935.1. Lineage (NCBI taxonomy): Eukaryota > Fungi > Ascomycota > Sordariomycetes > Hypocreales > Cordycipitaceae > Simplicillium > Simplicillium aogashimaense. Next base: position 4,282,974 of record CM052008.1, read on the forward strand.
CAAACGGTCATCTTGGAACCCTATCATGTCGATCTTCTCCCAGAATACTCTTATGTTAGCAGGGAGTATCTGATTAGTGGCATGGCGCATGGAGAGTCGTACTGTACACGGCTCCTGCTTCGTTGTCCTAAGGATGCTGCTCAGTTCACTGGCCTTGTGGTCGTGGAACCATCCCATTTGTGGGGTGGTACAAGCATCTGGCGACATACGAGTCGCTGGCTGATGCGTAATGGTAATTTTTGACATTTAATGCAGAAGAAAATGACGAAAATATGCTAATATAGAGTCAGGACACGCATGGTTAGAAGTTGACTCTCAGGCTACGTCCGCCGTAGGCAAGATCAAAAACGCTGACCCAGACCGGTACCGTGACATCCACTTCATCCGCGGCCCAACATCCGACGAATTCGCGGCGACGATTCCGTTCATAGCAAATGCAACCAAAGAAGAGCTCTCAGCGGCTTACAGCGCCTTCAAAACCAAGTGGTGGCCCGCTACCTTGCAGTCACCTGAGATTCTCGCTGCGGCATCGCACGCCCTTCGATCCGGCCAGCTAGATATCCTAGCTAAGCGTGTGATTCTCTCTGGACTTTCTCAAACGGGTGGTGTAACTCGTCGTTTCATTACCCATTCGGCCCATTTACGACTTCCAGATGGCTCCCTGCCGTTTGACGGATTCATTCCGTGTCAATCGGGCGGCGACGCCTTACCTGATGTGCCTGGTGTCAAGATCATCGAACTCCTTGGCGAGGCAGAGTTTCAGTCTGTCAGGCTCCCTTGTGGCGTCAGTGGCCAAATCAAGGGCGTCGCGCATCGCCGCGCAGATAGCGATTCTTTCAGACTGTACGAGGTCGCTTGCATGGCTCACCGCGAATCACGATATTCGTCAACAGTCGAAGATAAGCGGTGGTCGGTAGCAGATCTTTGCGGCGCTGAATGGAGCAGCTTTGCCAATTCCTTCATATATCATGCCATCTTTGAGGCGATGGACAAATGGACGCGAAAAGCGGCCACGGTCCCAGCTCCAAGTGCCATCATTGAGACAGTTGGCTCATCGGACGAAATTGTAAGAGATGAACATGGAAATGCAGTCGGGGGTGTAAGAACTCTGCACAGTGATGCTCCCTTGGCGAGATTTGTGGCAGCGACACCGACAGGACGGCCAAATTGGTATCGAGGTGAGTTGCCCTTTGCAACTAACTATGACCCTTTGCTGAATTTGAAACAGGCTCTCAGTGGAATTTTGACAGCCATAAGCTTCGACATATATACAAGTCTGTGGATGGCTACAGGAGGGCTGCTGGACAGGCGATGCAGCGGCAGATGGAAGCCGGATTTCTTCTTCCAGCGGATGCTGAAGTATTGCGCCGTGAGACTATCGAGAATGTTGCTTTTTAATCTAATTGTATAATGCAATCACAACTGAAAAATGTGTTTGTGTTGAAGCTGACAACTTCTTGAAGCGTTAGATAAATAGTACCGGGATCAACTCTAGCTTTTCATCCGTTGCGTTACTGTTCATTCTCTTAGGAGGGTGCAATGAGTTGCTGTATGGTGTCTTTCCTAACCCGTTCAGTCGTCACTTTGTTTGCCGCGCAAGCCGCACAACCACGTAGAATAACTGATCTTGCCTATTCAAAGCAAGTGGTGTCTGAGACATATAGATAATAGCTGTCGAGTGACGGTAAAACACCAGCTTCAAGTAGTGGAGAATGCGAGTACTCTTTTGCGCACAGGTGATCGACAGGGTTAATAATGGCAGGATGGCTAGCTGGACCACAACTCAGACACGACATCATCCAAGACAGCATGTAGGCAGCTTGTTCTGGGTAATTTGCCAGCGAGGACTATGTACTCTCCCGGGGCAGGCAAATCAAACCCCTTACGAACCCTTGACGAATACATGGCAAAAACGGCATCTTGTTTTCTACGGCCTGTCGCTGCGGAACCGTGTTTAAGTCTTTGAATATAAAGAAGGGGCTGCCAGTGTCCTCCCAATGTTTAAAAACGTCAACCCGTCCATGCTTGCAATATAACCAGGCCCAACATTCAATACACAATCCCGCGCATTCTGTCTATTGGCACCCAAGATGCATTTCTCCATTGTCTCAGTCCTTGCCGTTCTCTCAGTTGTGACTGCCAAGGCACCACCTATTGTATCGAGTTCCAAAATCATCCCATGCATTTGCATCATGTAGTAGGTGCTAACAGTCCGGCTAGGCCGCTCGTCACACAGACCTAAACTGTAACTCTCATCTCCATGAATCCATATATGCCGGAAAATGTTATCCCATCGAAAGGACTAGGTCAGTCTATTGCTACAACCATTCAGCTTCGAAGACGTTGGTGACTAACAGAATTAAAACAGAACCATATTTTCGTTCGGCAAGGTAACATGCAAAGAGTACCCGTAAGTCGGCCTACAGCGAATTCTATTCTGCGACAGCAATTGCCTAACACAATGAAATTCTAGCAACACAGAGGACTGCAGCGGACCATCGAAGAGCAAAAAGTACCGCGAAGGATGTTACAAGGTTCAGCAGCTGGGCAATGGGGCCCCGCGTTCTATTATGTGTTCGTAAGAAACCTCTTCGCTATGTCGCGGAATGTTAACAGGAGCATATTTTAGATATTGCATAGGGTTTCCGCCGGAATCATATTATTTCAAAACTCCCCTGTATATAATAATCCGCTCAATCAATTACTTAAGTTAAAATTGACGCCATAGCTGTTCAAAATGAAGTGTTGCGCATCATGGTTAACTGGCAAACATGGTGTTGTAGATGAACTCATGCAGGGTCTAGTTGCGGCTATTACGCAGCGGCTACATGTATTGTGAAACATCATCCTTTTCTAGCTTTGGCTTTTCGTTGATAAAACGGTTCATTTGTCTTCACGCACAAACCACGAACATCCCCCTTCAAATGAGAAAGCATTCAAGATCAGATGTTCTGTTTGGCTGTCCTGATCGATGCCTCCTTGCCAACACAAACAGTTAATAAATTATCGAGATTCAAGACTGCACTCATGTGTTGGGGCCGAGTTCTCAGTACCACCCATACCATCCTTCGTGAGTGTAACCTTCTCCGGCTTTATCAATCCAGCCTCAAGCCGGCGTTGGTGAGAAACTTTACGAAGTCGCATGCCTTCTGCAGGCGTCATATTCAACTTGCAACGTATCAGCCCGGACGAACATAGACGGACACATTTTTGCATGGTCACTTACATAAACCTCAACACCATTAGCATGAAGGGTAGTAGCAATCCAGGCAGCCATGCCGAACGTCAGATTCAGTGCCGCGCTTTGGCTCGCAGGGCTGTCGGCGGTCAAGTCCGCCTTTACCAAGACCCAGGCATCAAGAGATCTACATTCTGGGTATGCGTGGATAAGTGCCGTGGTATTCAGCATTGTAGCTAGTTCATGACATAGCTTTGGCTTAAAATGTGGCTTTGCAGAGTTGGAGATGATGATTGTGCTGATGCCCATGATGAAACGGAGTGTGATAATACTGCCAGCCTAGTGTTTTGTTAATAGGTGCATCCTATTCGTGAGAGTTCAACTTACATAGAACCATGCGCGAAGCATCCAAGCGCGGTGCTGCTCAATCTGCAATCTTTTGATGTTGTAATAAGCCAGCGCTAGAGAGCCAACGACCATGATAGCCAAAGTGCCAACCCAGCCCTGAATCTCGAAACCTCCGCCAAAAGAAACAGGTGCTATAACAATAGCCCCTGCGATACCAATTAACGTCATTATAATGACAATGTAGCCATTGATTCGGTGAAGAAGAATGAGCTTGTGCCTGATGACGGGAACAAACTGCACGCAAGCCATGATCCCTGCCGGTATGATGGTGTACAAGTGCAATTTGATACCAACGTTGTACACTTTGTAGGATGTATACCAGTAACACTCTCCAGAGGCTGCGTGCTCTCCAGACGAATGTACACCAGGAGAACAGAACTTGCCGTTGAAATCGAGAAACATCAAACGTGCGACGGAAAAGCCGAGCAGGGCACCGGAAAATATGAACCACAGAGTGAAATTGTACCCTTTTGTGAAACCGATATAAGTGTGAAGCTTTCGGAAAGCTTCCATTGGGTGGACTTTGGAACGTGGCTGACTGGCCATATTAGACAGGATATTGATTGTTTGGCAAGGAGCAAAGTGTAGTTCTGGGCAATTAATTGTATTCTAATACCAGCGAGTCAGGTTACGATACCTATTTATATACGAAATCTGGGAAATTGCGAAAGTGCTATAGGGCAGACCATGAGCAAGATCGCATTCCAATATCTATTTTGAGTCGAATTCGCAATCATATCCCTTCGCCGAACGCCACAGTGTACCAGCGTCGACTGTGAAAGCCTACCCCAGCCGCTCGAGGTCGCATTTGCATGTACATTTGAAGTTAGTGCAGCGGCGTCAAGGTGGTTCTACAAGCGTTTTCAGCCCAAGCTCCAATCCTCGCATTCAAATTTCCTCTCTCGGACTAGCCTCGTTCCATCAGATCACCGGCTGTGCCAAGTAAAATGAGAGTATGGACGGCTTGTGCGTCGCTTTGTCTCGTATGTGTCGCTTGTAGGGCCACAGTGATTTCACATGTTCGTACTATTAAAGGCGCAGTGGCAATGGTTTGCGAATGCGATGCGTAAATCTCTGAAATTTATCAACCTCCAATTTGCTAACACTACCAAAGCACAGCATCAGCCGGAATGTTCCATTCGCCAGCCGCCGAATTGTAGCGAAAGAATATCGTCCCGTAGTGTTCAGCATCTTCGGGCTGAACGTCCAGTGTACGAATTCGTCGACGCTCAGGGATAAGCCATGGCCCGCCGCGCTCAAGATCAGACTGTTGCAGCTTCAAGCCTTCTTCTTCCAAATGCATCAAAACCTCGATATACTTCTTGCCTGACTGAGCATCCCACGCCCCTTCGTCGAAAGTGACACTGTCCATTAATGCCAGAGCCCTGCGTCTTATGAGCGGGCATCGGCACATCTGAGCCGTTTTATAAACAGGATAGATAATCGCCATGTCAAGGCGAAATTCTTTGAAGTTCCCACAATGGGCTTCACAGTTGTTGATAATATTCTCTGCAATAGTGATGATCGTTGCAAAGTCTGAGAAGAAGATATCATAAACACTCTCCTCAATGGAAAGACATGATGACAGTAAAATAGTCATCATCAAGTAGTTCACGCAGAAGACCTGGTAAGGTTGCGACAGTTTGGTAATCGCAGCTACATCTTGCGCCTCTACTGCCAAATGTTCAAGTCTGAACTGATCTAGCTCGTCCATCAAAGCCTCGACCTCAGCGTAGAGAGAGGGAGTAGGCGGTTCGTCTTGGTGATATCGAAAACGATCTGCCTCGGTACGAATAAAGGTGAAGATTCTGCTGACGAGACAGGTCAGCGTTTTGTCAGTCTCTATGTAGTCGTTAGGCTGTCCAAGAGTGATATTCGTCAAGCATTTCATATTCGTCTTTGGAGCTCGACGTTCGACAAAAGCTGCAGCTTGGATGTCTAGTTTACAGAAAGCCAGGGCGATATCGACATCCACTAAACGCAACAAGTTAGCCTTGGTCTCCACGACCAATTTCAAGCCTAAGGGTTTGAATACCGATTGCAGAATTCGAAGATATGATTGATAAGCTGTGTTCAAGATGACGAAGAGCGTTATCTGGTTTATTTATGCGCAATTCCAAACAGATACAAATCATCGAACATAGTAAAGTGCTGTTGATTGACTGCTTTTCCGTGTCCGCAATAAGAAGCTGCAGGTCCTGCATGCATTTACTGTAGTGCCGCAAAGCTAGACTTTTGGAGGCGACTGGCAGTGACGGTATCATTTGCTGGGCAATTGCACCACTTTCTGACCTCTCTGCTAAACCGTATGCTGCGCTGAAAGCAATGGCTGCGTGTCTAAATGCTGATACTTGGTGTACTGCCTGTAAAATCAATTCCCTCCAGGCTGGACGGGTCGTTGTGCCGACGATTCCATCGATGAATTTATAGCGGAACGCGTCTAGATAAGCAATGTCAGTGTCTTCCAGGCCATTGATGCTGTGTGACGGCTGGAAATGGGATGCTGTTAATGGTGTTCGAAATGTCCAGGGCGCTTTATCAGTGCGGGCTCGACTCCCTCTCTCGCAATTGCGATTGGCCTTGGTGCAGTTTTGGCAAGTTGGCCAAGCCTCGTCACAGCGAATTTTGCGAAGTCTGTTTCCGGACTTATGGTTAGACAGGTTGCTTGGCAAGGTGCCGGGTCGACGTTGACGAACTTGCATGTTCTGCACCCGACCTTCGTGTGCGAGTACTTTTTCTTCTGGTTCATGGCTTTGGTCTTTGCCAGGGATGAACGTTCCTTGACCATCTCTATTGACTGCGACATCTTTAGCTGCATCTCAAACTGTGGTGTAGCATTGTTTTCTTTGGTTACTGTGTGGGAGGGAGCATTGGGTGATGTAATCGTGTCTGCGGCTGAATCAAGTCCTGCGACTGATTCTTACACCACCCAGCTGATATCAGCGCTGCCAGGGGCTGAACCCATTCGATACCCATATGCTAATTAATTGCCCGTGTATAAAAAAGGAATGTGGTAACCTTTCCCAACTTTTTGTCATGAGAAAAGTAAGACTGGGAAACCGGCAGGGACACACAATCTTGGCTTTGCTACCTATATATTGCCTACTACCATGACACACTCCACGCTGGACAATGACAGCATGTTCGCACATCAGCGCTCTGTAGTGTTGCGAAAATGCGGCCTGTAGAGATATTGCCAAGGTGCATGTTCGATGGTACTGTACAGTAGCAGCCGAAACTAGCTAGAGGTTACTCTCCATTGCTAAATGTGCCACGGAAGCACGCCTTCCTGGAAGCATGACATCCCAGGCACCTGGTGGTTTTACCCAAGTCGTACCGTCTGGGGGAACTAAATACGGAGAGGGCATATTGGGAATGATGTGTTCGAAAATAATTTGCAGATATTCAAATTTGCTTCTAATCGAGCACGAATGTGATGGGGGCCGAGGCAGCCCAAGCAGCGAATAGCTCGCCACTTTATACACCATTTCTTGCAACACTATCAGAAAGTCGATAAAGTCACGCTTTGGTCGTCGAACTTCAGCGTTAAGAAACGAATATGCATTGGGTAGGATTGCATATGATTGCATGGAGCATCACAGCGCTCGACACACCGAGGCCAATCACAACGCCAAAGCAGTGACACAAAGCCACGCACTCTCACCGGTCCCACGTCAACAATTATTAGGTCGACAAAAAAGTCAAAAAAACGGGTAGAGGCTAATTCCTAAGTGCTCGATCCGCGGCGAAGAGCAGGCTGATTGACGGACATCTACCAATGGCAATAGTGCTGTTCGAGCTGAGGCGTCTACCATCTCACGTACCAAATTGCTTGCCCTCCGCTACTCTCTCTACTCCTGCCCTGTTTGACGGTATAAAGCCGAAGTATTATCATGTGTAGCCCTGTCGCTGCAGACACACAAAAGCTCCCGTCAAGTCACGTAGCCAACGGCTCCACCTCGAACTTGTACTGTTGCGCGCTTCGACGCCTTCAACAATGCCCATGTGGGAGTGCGGTTTTGAAAGCTGCCATAGGCCAGCCGTTCGCACACTCGGTGATTTTGTCCTCTGTGACCGCCATTTATGCTCTCGGCACATGCAGCAAAACTTCCACGGCTGTCCTCGCTAGGCGGTATGTTTCTGCTGTCCACGACACGGCCGCAACTAACCTGTCACTTTGTAGGATCCTGCTGCCAGACAGGCGGAAGAGCGCTAACTAGCCCAATTGATCAATAAGATTGATACTACGGCTCTTGAAGCACGAGCCACACGTCTGCGGCAGGGCATACTAAGCGCCATAGCGCCATTGCACTATGACAGATCGATACGAAGCACTGTCATGGGAGGCATGAACTACCATGTTGTAACTCGATTTAAAGATTGAGTCGTATGGCTAGCACGTATTCGAAGGTTCAATGCTACGTCGCCTCCTCCGGCAGTGCGAGACTACATTATTGAGAGTGAGGTGGCCACGCTCTTATTTCTCGAAAAAACCGGTGTCCCTGCCCCCAAGGTATACGATATTGCACTAGAGCAACCTGGGAATCCTGTTGGCGTCGGCTTTATTCTCATGGAAAAGCTACCTGGTAAATCACTCAGATAGTCCCTCGCAAATGAGCAACAAAGGCGGAAGGTTATCGATCAGATATCTGACGTCCTCATTGAACTTCGCAAATACCCTTTTCGTGAGCTAGTCTCTCTAATTCAGCCGGGCCAACTGCGAGTAGGTCCGTTTGCTCAGGAGTCACTAATTAACTTTCTACAATTTGACATGCATACCATCGGGCCGTTCCGCTCCATGGAGGATTACCACAAATACTCGCTTAGATTGTTGATTGATAGGATCATACAAGAGGAAGCCTATACTGAACAGGCAGTTGATGCCTACCTCATTCACCGGTTTTTGCTTGATTTGGTTCCGTTAGTGGCACCTCCCTCGTTGACGAATGGCGATTTCTATTTGAAACTTGCGGACGACAAAGGAGACCAGATTCTTGTTGATGAACATTTTAATATTATTGGAATTGTTGATTGGGAATGGACTTACACTGCGCCAGCATCCCATGCTTTCAATTCGCCGGTTGCATTGTTGCCTGTTGCAGATTTCTATGACGGCAAAAAACTGTTTAGGCGAAGATGAGCTTTTTTTTGGCCCGCCAGTTTAAAGAGAAGGGCCAGCAAGAGCTGGCGCAAATTGTTCAGAATGGCCGACTGCAGCATAGGTTTGCCTTTTGCTGCGGTTATGATCTCGTGGATTGGGATGGGTTCCTTGGGCTGTTTAGCGGCCTTCGCGAGGCAGTCGGAGTGGACAATGGGATGGAATGGAACGAGTGGAAAGCAGTGGCTTTGGACCGCTACAAGGATGAGCCTAGCCTCCAGTTACTGTTATCCAGATAGTGCCCTAGCAATCCATAACCCTTGGGTGATGCTATTTGCTATTTCTGCGCCTGAACCACACACCTTTCTGGGTAGGACAAGGTCTCAATATTCGACAGCCATGAAACTCGGACACTGAAACTGTCGGGCTGTAGAACACGATGAGTCAATTTATGCTGGCGATGTGCTTTGCATCTGGACAACAGTCGCCAGCTTCCACCATTATTAGCACCGCTCACAGTTCGCAGCAGTTCTATATAGAGATTATTATAGATAGTAATATAAGATAGAGTAAAAGATAAGAAGTTGTTAATAGCATAAGGTAAAGTAAGTAGTTATGTATATTATAATAAGGTTTGACCTAAGTGTGTATAGTTAAAGGCAGGGTATTTGTATAGAGTAGTATAGCTAAGTTAGTGGTATCTGCTATTTAACATACAAGAAAATGTAATAATGTACTGTAGGTGAGCATATCAGTTTCAGGCAAATACACAGGCAATAAAACTCGGAATCAATAAAAACTGATTAATAGGGGCATCAGATGCTGTTTTCAGGCGATGGTCGTATTCATTCCAGTCAGGCTGCTTGCCAAGAGGCTGCCAATGCTAGAAAATTGGGCTTGGCTCCGTAGCTAGCCACAAACAATCATCTGCTTTGTCATGCGCAATGCGAACAATAATGGCAGCAAACACGCAAATGGTTTTGACAATATTATTTTTCATAAAAGATAGAGGTGGTAGAGGCCGCTGCCAAGAATGCGGTGCGCATGCATGTTTGCGTCTCAAGAATGGCTGTGCGTGGGCAGGTTTCACTCGTTGCAGTAAGTGCGGTGCAGAGTCAGTCGTGCTTCCCCCCTAAGGCCAAGTGCACTGGCTGACAAACGCGGCGCTAAAAATAAAATAATCATAATAAAATGAGCAGCCGCTCTCTGACAGTTATAGCAGTAATCCGTAATACGAACCAAGCCAAAAAAAAAAAAAAAAAAAATTGATCGCAGACACACTGTAAGCGCTTCCAACATGTACAACAACCCTGCAAGGATCACCGCTGTCAATTCCATAATACCAACAATTAATTATCACTTTGTCTTTAATTACCGTTTCGAGCCTGTTACACGATTTTTACTTGGCTCTCTCCCTGCTCATCCACTACCTGGCCCAGTGCCACAGCGCCCCACCCCCACTGCCCTGTCCCTGCGGCTCCCCCAAGCAGCGTCTATCCAATAGCAGCGCCAGTGCACTAGTCCTTTCGTCTTAGTGGTGCCACCCACCCAAGCCAGCACTAACACCACGACAAGCCTGCCCACTCCGGCTCCCCCCTTTCTGTTTGCAGTCTGCTCGCAGTCCGACAGTGTCAGAAAAGGATCTACACTCGTCCTGGTCAAACCCCTACGCAATCCCTCTTTTTTTCCCTGATCCCTTTTCTTTTTTGCTCCTCCACCACACCTTTTGGCTCACTCTGGCAGTGATTTCTTTCCCCAATTCTTCTTCTCTTGTTCAAGGGAAACCACATTCGTTTTGAGTGGCTTTTATTCATCACCTTCACCCTCTCCTCCCCGATAGACCGTTTGCCAATAGCCCTTGGCCGCGTCCAATCCGGATACTCCGAGTTTAGCCTGAACCCCTTCTTCGTCCCTCCTTTGAAACGTCGACTGTCGATTTCGCGCTCGTCGATAAGCTTCATCCTTGACGTTCCGAGTTTCTTTTCTTCATCAAACGATCGTCGCTTGTTTTCGATTTTTATACCCGTCGCATTCAACGTCGCTTTCGTAGCGCGATTATGCAAAGATGATTGGAAACCAATTACGAAATTCGCGATTTACCATCGTAAGCGCTGCCGGCATCATCTTCGTCTTCCTCCTTGCGGGCCTCGTCTACAATCATCTGGGCACATGGGATATTCCTGTGCGGCCGAGCAATGCTAGTCCCATTCTCGAGGGAAGCAACACCGCTAACCTCGCTGATAATGTCAATAACTCCGAGGCTTTCGCTTATTACTTTGAGCAAATGTACAAGCCTACTATCAAGCCCAACGCCGTCAAATACCGACCCCACAATGCCTTCAAATGGGAATTGAAGGATAAGCCCAAGTTCCCCGACTCCCTGGGCGAGGATCTGTGCATTATCGACTTGGATAACCGCCCATTCGACAAACCGCACGAACTCTTTGGTCCAGATATCATGAGCTGGACCGACAATCAAGATGTCCATGGACTCTCCTTGGGCGTTATTAACCACTGGATTTACGGTGAGTTGTCGCTTGCATCTCCAACGTGCGTTTTATAGTGCATTCCAGCTAACTTTATTTTCTCTAGCCAAAATCCATGGCTACAAGTATTACTACATCGCAATTGAAGATCCTCACGATCGACGCGCATCCTGGAAAAAGCCGACGATCATCTCTGAAATCCTGAAGAAGCACAAAACTTGCATCTACCTCGACTCTGACGCCATCTTCTACCGCCTGGATCTCCCCTTTGAGTGGCTCATGAATTACTGGAGCCTCGACCCCGAGAAGCATTCTCTGGCCCTCGCTGAAGACCCCGACCGAGACTTCAACAAGGACAAGTTTGGCAAGTTGTACCTCAACACTGGTTTTATCATTGCCCAGAACAACAAGAAGACGTACGACATCATGGACGCTTGGAACAAGTGCCCTGACGAAGGCGATCCATACCCCGAATGCGTCGAGTTCCGCAAAGCTGCCCCTGGCAGACCTACCGACCAAGGTGGCTTTGGCACATTCGTGCGATATACCTACAAGGACAACATCAAGACTCTTCCCTGCATGGAAGCCAACGGTTTCCCCTTGTCGGATTCCGGTTGTCACGGAACCTTTATCCGTCACTTGTGGACTGGCAAAGACGATTGGATCAAGATTGATGTTGGCGGCCAAACTCCTGGTCCTTATCTAGAGATGTTCCACAAGCAATATCTCGCCGAGAAGAAGGACTTCTACATTACGGAGAAGACTCTGCTCGGCAAATAAATTCGTGCGACGCTGCATAGCTTCCTGGAGTTCTGTACATTGAGGTGCGCAACAAACTGCGACTCGGCTGCGTTTTTGAGCTTGGTGTTTCTGTTTTCTTGTATCGTTTTCGAAAGGGTTTCACTGGTGGATATTCTGGACTTTTTTTCAATCTTTTCTTGTTTCCCAGCGTTTTGGAAGAGAAGCAGCATTATCCTCCGGCCGCATCTCATCATTCCCGTTTTATCATTTTTGGATGTACATAATTTCTTCTTAAGCGATGAGTTGATGCCTACCAAATACATTAATTATTCATTCACTTTCTGACTTGTAAAGCACCTTCTAAAGGAGGATATTCTGATTGACCGGCCTGACAACTATCAACGGACAGCACTACTCTACGCGGCACAGGGAGGTCACGTTTCTGTTGTTACAATGCTGCAAGCCAACGGGGCAAGCATCTCGTGTAAGACAAGGGAGCCCATATTCACTACCGAGATCGCAACCCTAGAACGGCTCCTGATCGGGCGCTTGTTAACGGGCATGAAGAGATCGACGACGACTCTGACGACGACGATGATGTCCGCTGGTGGACATGATCATTGACACAGTTGAAGATCAGTCATCTTCCAACGTGTACACAAAGTTTTATACATGGCCGCTTCCCTCACAATATTGCGGAACCAGGCAACGACTACAGGATGGAGGTTGAATAAATGAGAATTCATGTTAGATGGCTGTTGAATTTAAACAAACAATTGAAATGTTCAAACTGTGTCAGATCCCCAGTTGCACGACTCAGCCACTGACGAAACTAGCAACGCCTTGTGTTAGGGGGACTGTGCATCATAGCTGGGAAATGCATATCCTCTCAAAACCCGTGGCAATGCCGCAGCAGCTAACTCGAATTGGGCTAAGCGGGCGCGAGCGCATTCGCACGACTTTTACCATGCAGGATCAAGGGGACGCTATGAATGGTTGGATTGGGGGAGGACGGGCGCTAGTGAGGAAGCGTTATGTAGGATAGACAAATTGATTTCAGCGCCTTCGGGAGCAATAATTATTAATACTGCTTCGGCTGCTGTTCTGTTGTCAACATTGACTTGGCAAGTTAATAATATGTTATTTTCCACATGCTTTCCATCATTGTCCTTTATTCAAACAATCTCAGGCAAGTGAAATAAACAAAGAGACTGAGTTACTCGAAATGGACGTGGAAAACCGTCCTGGCTCGCCGAGCGCAAACACAAACATCGTCAGCAGCGACAATGAGAAGCCCACTGTCCCTGTGGCCTGGGAAGACGAGCCCAGCAATGCCATGAACTGGTCCAGTGCCCAGAAAGCCATTCTGATGATCATGGTCTCCTCCACGGCCTTTGTTGCGTACGTATCATGTCATGTCCCTTCGGCTATACGGCTCGGAAGGCGCTAACATGTCCAGATCCGCCGGAACATCCATCATCAGCCCAGCTCAGAAGCAGCTCATCGAGCAATTCGGCGTTAGCAGAACTGTTTCGCTGCTCCCACTATCGCTGTATGTCTTTGCGTTGGGCTTTGGCCCTGTACTCGGTGGCCCGCTGTCCGAGACGGCCGGCCGTATGATCACATATCGATATGGCTTTCCGTTGGGAGCGCTGTTTACGCTGGGAGCAGGGTTGACGAACAACTTTGGCGCATTGTGCTTCTTGAGGTTTGCGGCTGGGTTTGTTTGGGCGCCGGCGCTGGCGGTCGCTACCGGTAGTATCACAGAGACGTTTCCGCCGCAGACGAGAGGACCGGTTATGACGGTGTGGATTTTGATGCCGTTCCTTGGTCCGGGCTTTGGGTAAGTTGGTTTTGGTTCGTGAGAGGGGAGACAAGCGCTGACGATTATAGCCCTGTCCTTGGTGCTTTTGCTGCAAATCGGCAAAACTGGCGCTGGACGCAATATGTCCTGCTGTTCTTCTCGCTCTTCTGTTTCATCTTCATTGCGCTCACCAAGGAATCCTTCCCACCTATCCTTCAGCGTCGCCTGGCTAAGAAGCGTGGCGAGCAAGTGCCCCCTTCACCGCCGTTATCCGCCAAGTTGCGAACTTTTGCTGTCGTTGGGCTGGTTCGTCCGGTTCATATGCTGTTTGCTGAGCCCATTGTTGCGTTTGTGTGCATATACGTTGCGATGAACTTTGGCATTCTATTTAGCTTCTTCGCCGCCGTTCCATATACTTTTGGCGGTATTTATGGCTTCAGCATCGAGCAGTCAGGATTGGTATTCTTGTCTGTGGCTGTGGGGTGCTTCATCGGCGTGGTCACAATCTTGTACTGTGAGGTGGCTCTATACCGAAAACAAGTGCCCAACTTTCCTCCGCAAAAGGTCCCTCCAGAGTATCGTTTGTATCCTGCCATGATTGGTAGTCTGGGCATGCCGTTGGGGCTGTTCTGGTATGCGTGGACGGCAAAGGCCAGCGTGCCGTGGGCCAGTCCCGTGGTGGCTATGATTCCGTTCGCCTGGGGCAATCTGTGTATCTTTGTGAGTTCGGCGCAGTATATGGCTGATGCGTACCATGGAAGTGTGGTGGCTAGTCAGGCGAGTGCCAATAGTCTGGCGCGGTATGGCTTCGCTGGTGCCTTCCCGCTGTTCATTGTTCAGAGTAAGTTTCTTCGGGTTACAACGAGTTCCCATTTGCTAACGCTCTTTAGTGTATGAGAAGCTTGGATTGGACTGGGCTCTGAGTCTGTTTGGTTTCGTCACTATTGCCCTATTACCGATCCCTTGGGTGCTGTTCAAGTACGGACCCAAGATCCGCGCACGAAGCAAGTACGAAACTGTGCAATGCTAATGAATTGTAAATCTACATAGCGTATATAAACCGATGCTATTTTTTAAATGCCATCATTCTTTGACGTTTCTTTGCTGTAGGGAGTCTAAGCAGGGATGTTGATCACCTCAAAGTTGCTGTCGAGGTAATACCACTGATCGTACTCGATGGGTCTTGGCGCAGCTGGCTTGATGTCCGACTCTGTGGGTAACTTAAACGCAGCCGTGGTGTTTTCGGCAGGGACGTAGGTCTTGCACCATTTGGGGTTGGAGGTCTGCCAACGGTTGATCTTCTTGACCTGTGTCTTGCCGCGCATGAGGTCGAGCCAGAAATCGTGGGACAGGTTGATTTCATGGGTCATGAACTGGCTGTCTTGGTATTTATTGCCAATGATGGTGTTTGTGCCGTCTCCTTTTACGACTTTGTAGTACTGCTTTGGTTAGTGGATGCACTGGTAGGTAGAGATGCCGACTTACGGTGAACCAGTCGTAAAAGGTCTTCTTCATTCCAGGTCGGTACTTTTCGAGATCATCGACGGCTACTCTAATTAGGACTCAAGTGAAGCGAATTAAGTCATGTTACTTACTTTCGACAACCTTGGACAGCGGGTCGCGCACATCAACGGCAATGACCTTGAAGTCGGTGGTGTCATCGTCAATCATCGCCAGTCCACCTAGAATCTTCACCGTTCGGATCTCGCCAACGTATCCAGGCTCAATGCTGGAAATGTCGAAAATGTCCATGGGGTCATTATCGCCCACGTAGCCAGTCAGGTTGTTTGGGCGGGTAGAATCTTCCCAAGTTTGGGGAATGGAGCCATAGTTGAAGGGGTACGACTTCTGTGGCCAGACAGAGTAGATGAACTTTGGCAGCTTCTTCTTGTCGTCGTGGAAGATGGGGTCTAAAGTATAAGCAGTCGCTCATTAAGCAACAAGTGTTACAACTTACTGAGAGGCTCATTGCGATGGGTCTCAATCTTGCCGTCGGTCCATCTTGGAATCTCAACATACATGTTGATGATGTTTTGCTTGGAAGCGTCTGGATATAGAGGGATGTCATGCCAGAAAGAGACAGGGTTGCCATCCTTTTCGAGCCACATTCTCCAGTCCTACTGACCCATTAACATGCATCGTACATATTGCTTCATCAGACTTACAAGAGTATTGCGAGAGCCAACCTCGCGCAGCGTATAATCAGCCAGGGCAGAGCCCAGCAGTAAAAAGGTAGTGAACAACATTGTCACGCTTACAGATGAACTCAAAGAACAATGAAAACAATGGGAGCCAGTACTAGTAAGCGGGAAGTTTAAGCATATATAAAGACTGTAATTTTCTTGGCTTTAGCTTTTGCGCTAGCGAAAACGGCGCATCTGACAGGGGGGTCTTACACTGTTGCGATGTGACTTTGGTGATCTTCTGGTCTGAAGTAGCATTACATGATATAGACTACACATAGTTGACAATTTAATTTTTTTTTAATTCAATAGTTGCTGCTGTTGTAATTTTCCTTTTCTATATTTTACAATGATATTAGTTTATTTGTCCTGTTTTACACGGTTCGTGACCCTTTTTATACAGAGTAGAGATGCTCAGCCCATCACAGCACCGCATCGCGCCCACGTGGTCTTGGCTCACATGCAAGATTGCCTCGCTTTCACCCCATGCGCCATTCCCATGCTACAGTCACCCACAACGCCAAGTCTTTGTGACTTTTAGTTTCCATCATACTTTTAAAAAAAATCAGCCAGCCGCTGCATCATACCAGCCTAGTGGCCTGTGAATCTCGCCCTCAAAGTCGACTCCAGCTCTTCGAGGTTCAAGTCTGGGAATCTCTGGATAACGCGATCCTGGATAGCGAGCAGATTCTTCGCGACATCGCTCCATTCGACCTTGTCGCCGTCTTCGAGACTGCCTTCCCAGTTGGGCTTGTGCACGGCCAGTAGCTTGCCCTCTCTTTTGCGGAATTCGCCATCCACCAAAACGCTGTCGATGTCGCCAATGTTCGAATGCAAGACGATGGCCATGACGGGGTCTCTTTGCGCAGCGCACAGCATCGCTGTGCTCAGAGTGTCAAAGACTACGAGGTCGGCCTTCTTGCCCACAGCAATACTTCCAATCTGATCCTGCATGTTCAGTGCTCTTGCGCCATGGATCGTGCCCAGGTTGAAAGCTTCTGCCGCTGTGTGATATGTCTCCTCCTCCATGCCGCGGCTCTTGTGTTGAATAGCGTGCACACCTCGCGCAGTCTGTAATGCTGTGCGCATCTCATTGACGATACTGCTGCTCGTGGCGCAGTGGCAATCAATGCCCAGAGAACTCCTGTGATACATGCCCGGCAACTTGTCGTTGAAGCACACGGAAGGGCCCACGTTCATCGCCTGTTCTGTATTTGGCGTCACAGAGACATACGCATTGGAATCGGTGAGTAGCTTAATCTCCGAGGCAGGCATTCCTCCAGCGTGCGAAAAGACAATCGTCTCGTCTAGGAGGCCGTACTTGTGAAGCAGCTCTGCCAGCGGGGGACTATGTTCACCGCCGAATCGTACATAGTGTGATGTGATCAACTTGACGCCGCATGCCTTGGCCTGTGCGAAGAAATTCTTGACCATGCCCTCGGGCAAAAAGAAGTAATCAAAGGCAAAGCCGAGTTGAACCCGAAAGTTCGGGTCTGACAGCGGCTTCGTCTCCGAGAGCGTCTTCAACGTCTCCATGATCCAAGCAGGGAATGCATCCTTTGCAAACAGGATGGGATTGAGAGACTCCATAAGCATGGTTGGCGTGTAAGCAAATACTGACCGCACGCCGGAAGCAATGGTGCCCGCGATGGCAGGCTTGCTGTGGTTGGGTGACCAGTTAAGGTGGGCGTGGTCCAGGATGGTAGTTGTGCCTGCGTCGATGGCTTCCATGCATCCTGAGAGGTTGCCCCAGAAAAGCTCCTCGGGTGTGATTTCAAGACTGAGGGCAACGACTGTAAGACATGTCAGCCATTGAATTTCACAGCAATGCGGCAGACGTACTGATGGCCATGTAATTCATAAATGTGGCATCACCAAACAGTCCCTTGAGCATCGTCTGCCACAGGTGGTGGTGCGTATCAACAAATCCAGGAGAGATGATTTTGTCTGAGCAATCAACAACCTCACATCCCTCTGGGGGAGCGATGTTCTCTTCCAATCTAGTCACGACGGAGCCCTCGATCAAGATGTCCGTCTTGGTTGGATGCACTACATCCTTGTCGTCATGAATGAGGACAACGCCGCCCTTGAGTAACTTGGCCATGGTTCCGTTCAAAAGTAACTAAGCAGCAATTGAGAGTATAGAGACAATTATGTTGATCTGGTGCTATTCGGCATGCAGGCTCCGGCTGTTACTTATATGTTGCCGGGCTGAGTCTCGGGCTTCGCGCCAGCAACTTGTCCGATGGCTGTAGATCCATATATTGCCTCTTTCATCACTCATCTCACCAACTTTAGATTTGTCCGTGGGAAGCATTGCCTGTTTGGGTATATCGCCGAAGGTCCGAATCGCCGAGCTGTTAACTTCCTTTGGCAAGATAAATGACATGAATGGACTGTATTTCGGAAGTAATGGAGATGATTGAAATAGTTGTTCAAGACGGATTGCAAAGTGCGAAGGAAGTTCGATGATTCTTAGCTCTGGCTTTACTCGGGAGTGTTTTATGTGAAATGTCGCGATGACATTACCATACCATCAGCAAGCAACCAACAATTATCAAAATTACAGAAATATATATAAAACAGTGTTAAAATTTAATCACCGCAATAAAAGTACTTTTTCGTTTGATTTTCGATTGTTATTGCATGTTGCATTGTATAGCATCCGGTTGTACCACAGTATCGGATCACTCCCGGGTACTGCCGACCCACCATATTCACATTCACATTCACATTCACATTCGCCGTCGCCTCCCAAAGCCCCAACTTCATCCGCCAACAACCACAACCACAGCCGTAACCATAACCATGTCCCTCCTACGCCCAACTATGCGTTCCCTTCGCATCCTCAGACACACCCGCCTAGCTTCCTCCTTCAATCGCGCTGCACCTCCCAAGCTCCCCGCCGCTCAACAAGCCGAATTCGAGCGTCTCCAGCGCGAAGCCTCCGTCTCCTCGGCCTTCCAACCCGAAGCCGAATCCAAGCCCACCGAACAGCCCAAGGACCAACAAGACAGCAGCATGGACGGTGCGCTGTATAAGGGTGCACCACCCGAGTTCTCGGGCGATACGAATCCCAAAACAGGAGAGGTTGGAGGACCAAAGAATGAGCCGTTGCGATGGGGTGGGCAGAGCGATTGGAGCTATAATGGAAAGGTGACGGATTTCTAACTCTCTCTCCAATTAAAAAGAAAGCAGAAAGAAGAGACAAGAAGGATATACGATAAAATGTACCATTCACGACGAGTACGAATATACCACACATTAGGGGGGTTTGTTAGATTGTAATACACTGTATCATACTTCATACTACATTACATTAAGCTTCTGCTTCAGCTGGCTTCTCAGCCTCGGCCATTTCTACATCCTGTGACTTCTCCTCGGTTGCTTCTTTTGTCGGTTCTGACTCTTGCTTATTCTCTTTATCTTCACTTGCGTCCCCCTCATTGGCTTTAGAAGTATCAGCCTTTTCGGCCATTTCCTTCTTCCACCAATTGCTAGGTACGTCGCCCTGTATTTGCTGATGCAGAGAATCACCATTCTTGTTACCAAAACTGGCATTCACTTCTCCCATAGCCTTGCGCATGCGCTCACGTCGTGCTTGTCCACGCAGTCTGGCCTGTGGCTGTCCGCCATTCTCCACCCAGCGAATGCTTCTAATCATGAAGCTCAGCCCGTCGTGAATGGCGTGGCGTTCGCCAAACGTTCCTCCAAACTCTCGGCTTGTCATACCGAAGCGAGTCGAAGAGCCGTATTTGACTAGTCGGGGAAGAATGAGCACGTTCACTTGCAAGTCGCGGTTGGCGCGAACCTGCATCGGTCCGCTGTCCGGTGGTGCCGTAACTAGACTTTCTGCCTCGTCTTTGCTCTTGGGCTTGACGGCTGGTTGAGACTGGTCCTTGGTTTTGCGTCGCTTTGATAATTCGCTGGCTGTCTGCTCCAGCTCTAGCATCTTGGCGTCAACATCGTCAGTCCATTCTCCCATGATCCAACCACCGTGAATGCACGCTGCCACGACATCCGAGTCGTCACTATAGACATCGGTTCCCCACAAGAAAGCTCTTGCGGTAATTTCTTCGCGTGCTGCTGGCGTGAGGTGAATTTGCGGAATCTTGACAGTGAGTGTGCAGTTTTCTTTGCCCTTAATCATCTCCATTGGAAGTGGCTTGGGCGTTGATGCAAAGCCCCGTTGCGTCGGCGCATTTGGCACAATACGACCAGCCTTGAGTTTGGGTTCATAAATGAAATCTCCCAAGTGATGGCGAGGTTTATTAGCCACTGAATCCAAAACAGCCTGAGAGGATACCAAAGTCTTGGTGCGAGGGGGGATAACGGGGAGAGCGGTAGGTTTGGATTGCTGGCTATTGGATTGCTGCATGGGCTTGGACCCATGGTGATGGTGGTGGTGATGGTGGTGATGATGGGGAGCCGGCGCATTTTTGTCGGTTGGTGAGTCGCTTGGGTTCTTGACGTTCTTCAGTGGTGTGATGCCAACGAGCGGCGATGACACAGAATCAGGCGCATGGTGATGGTGGTGGTGGTGGTGGCTGCTATTAACTTAGTACAGAAAAGAAATGGTAGATACGGCATGCAAACTTACTGGTGATGGTGATGTCCCTTGGCACGCTTTCCACCTCGTCCGGAAGGCGTAAGTCGGCCAGAGTTGTCGTCCTCGCCCTTGCCATCGTCGTTATTCTTCCTTCTCTTACCCTTGATCACCTTGCCATCAGGACCAACCTCCGTACCGTCACCATCCTCTCGCTTCGCACCACCAGATGTATATAGTCCTGGAGCTGAGGTTACTGGGCTGGATGGTCCCATGGCTCCAACACCACTACCAATACCAGCAAACATACGACCAAACTCGCTCTTAATGCCTGGTTCTGTTGTAGGTCCTGGTTGCTGCGGTTGCGCCCCTTGCACTGCTTGTGGGATTGGAGACATACGCCCCTTACGGTTTGCCTCTTGTACAGCCAGCAGATTGCGCTGATGTATTGGTGTGCCTGTATCTTCATTTCGAGATCTTGACGGATCATATGGGTATCCTCCCGAAGTTGGTCCCGAAGTTGGTCCCGAAGCAGGTTCCTCGCCTATACGAGGTCGAGGCGCTGGAGGTCCAGGGTGAAGTCGATCCAAGTGCGCGCGGTCGGCCGATTCGTAGGTGTTGCTGGGTCCTGGGTGCGATGTAGGAGGGTATCTATCGGGAGGCGATGATTGGTACGTAGATCCGTGTGACATGAAGTTTGAAGTAGGCGGGTAGTCCTGAGGTCGACCGTGATCCATTGGGGCACGATAATTGTCGCTGCCATTGCGTCCCCATTGTTGATCTCGTGGATCGCGTCGATCATGAGCATCTGGTGGCCGCCCGTAAGGCTGTGTCCTGGGTGGTTCGCGCAAGCCAAATTCGGGGTGGCGTGCAGCCTCACCTCCTGAGTATGCTCGATCTCGTCCGTCGCGATCGCGCGGCCCAACACTTGGGGGGCGGTCCCTTTCCATGCGATATCGGTCATCGAACGGGTAGTGTCTTGGGCCGGTTCTATCTACCGCATACTCGCTACCTTGCCGTTGATGCTCGTCGCGTCGGCCGTATCCGTCGTCGTGAGGAGTTGCTCGTCCAAGTTCGGAGGGCCGAGGAAGATTGCTAAACGGTTTGTGCTGACTTGGTGTCGGACCAGCCGACAAGCTGCCAGATTCCCTAGAGGGATCCGGAGGCGCTGATGGATGTCGTGCATGATATGACTGCGGCGTGCCGTATCTTTGAGCCTCAGGCGTTGTAGAATAATGTCCGTGAGGAGACGGTCCAGCGCTGCCTCGTGGATCATATTGTCGCGGATGGTCGGGCGTCTGAGGTCGACGGAATGGAGGATACTCGGACGAAGCAGAGTGCATGCGAGGCTCGG
This sequence comes from Simplicillium aogashimaense, assembly GCA_028455935.1. NCBI lineage: Eukaryota > Fungi > Ascomycota > Sordariomycetes > Hypocreales > Cordycipitaceae > Simplicillium > Simplicillium aogashimaense. The sequence goes on from CM052008.1 coordinate 4,304,772, forward strand.
GAGGGACCGACGCAGAATAGGAATGAGCCGTCGCAGAACCGGGTGCAGAATGAGACGAGTAATGCGTTGCTTCTCGCGAGGCTGGAGTCGGGCCCCCCAGCATGGACGATATGGACATGCTACTAGGGGCACTAGAGCCAGCTGGTCTGGTGATGGAGCTCAGCGCAGGAAGCTCGCGCCCCGAGAAAGAACTTGGAGGGCCGACATGCGGCCGTGGAGGCGGCGCTCCATAGCTGGAAGACTTGTGATGTGACTGCGGTTGGTGTGAGCCTGGGTGCGGCGGTGAATTCGGGGGCGGCATCGCGCGCCGGTGTTGGAGCTTAAGATAATCGACGGCCGGGTATGCGCAGTGCTGAGCAGTCGAATAGTAGTCAGTCGAAGCTTGCGCAGCTGGCGCTGATGAGGCTATTGCAAAGACCGCGTTGGCTGTCGAGATTTGCGATGGCCAAATGCAAATTTATTGATCGAGTTGGATGGAGCTGGGACAAATCTACTCCGGGTTTGACGATCGCAGGTCGCCGACGAGGGAGGCGTTGATTGGCTGGGCGGAGCTGAGGTACCCACAGCCGAAACGATGGGACAGCCGAGCAGCACATCCCCAAAGTTTATCATGCGCCATGTTTTGATGCGGAGAGTTCTTTTATTGGTCGGGTGAAGTATGTTGTGTTTGCTACATTAATGCGAGTCGCATCTTGCGTTTGGAGGTGTTTCAATACGCGCACCAAGGCTGTTGCACAACCATCGCTCCTTGTCAACTAATCTTACGTCACAGACACTGCAGATACGGTATTGGCACCAATGAGAAACGCTTATGGATTTCTTTGGCGTATTTGACGATGTACAAAGGAACGAGTTACGCAATTGCCATTACCGTACACATTACCGTAGTCGCGAGGGTCGTGTTGATCTCCTGTCTGCAGAGCTGCCCAATAGGTTCAAACAAGCACACCGAAGTATGACTAAACAAATACTAAAATAAGAGAATTCATTCGTCGCACAAGCTAACACTATCTAAACTGCAAAGATTGCCACAACCATGGTCGGCTCGAATCGTGTGTGAACAGGGCTCACTTGCTGTTGCCACTGCTGTTGCTGTTGCCAGAGCCACTGGAGGGAGGCGTGTACTTGGTGTAGCCCTTGCCGCTGTTATAGTACTGACTACCATTTGGGTTTGAGTAAAAGTACGATCCATCACTAAACCCCCATCAGCTTGTGTAACTTTGAGCAACTGTTCAATATGTTGAACTTACTTGTTGGAATAGTGGTACGTATTGGGATTAGCGGCGCCTTCACCATAGTCGCGGGCGCACCAGTGATTGCCCTTTTGATGACTGTCAGTAAACAAAATAAATAATCGTGGCAAGCAGTTTTACCTGGCTGTTGGAGCCACTTCCTTTGTAAGTGTAGTCAGGCATCGTGATTGAGATGGAGGCGTAGCTGTAAGTGGTGTTTGTCTTTTCGAAGTTCACTGGTGCAAATAGCTGAGGAAAAAAAGAGAGAAAAGTTCATCCAAGGCAAGTTGTGCACTGCAAGAGTATATAAACCATGAATCTATCCGTGATTCCTTCCTTCACTGAATTGTTTGATGCAGCATGTAAGTTGCCGTTTGTGAGGGAGGCTGCAACGGATACGGCAACAAGCAAAAAGCAAAACGCAGTTATTCCTTATGCCTCGTGGTCACTTGAACAGCGGCAATTTCTCCTGCTGGAGAAGCAACGGGTAGTCGCAGATTTGCAGTCGGTTATTCGCTTAGGTCTGGTTGGGAACTCACAACCACTAACCTACTCTTCATTCACTGACAAATAACCCAGACAGCCAGTCAATGCTTGACCAGCTTCAGCTCACAAACATGCACGGCACTTGCGGCCGGCGACATCGTCCAGCGACATCCGACAAAAGGAATACCAATCCAGCAGAGTCAATAATTAAACCCGTAAGCACGATGTGTCAATCTGACACGGGTTACTGTGTCTCAATATCGGCCGAGTCCGTCAAGCGCAGTCGCATTGTAGGCCGTGGACAAGTCTCGCCCTTGCCGATTGGTCGTTGGCACGGCTGGGCCCTGACTGTCCATCTCGATAAATTTGCATTCAGCCGGATTAGGCCAAATGCAGAGTCGAAATGATTGCCAGAAATAGTTAAAACCTGCATTCTAGCCATGTGCGTGCCCATAGATAATTCAAGAAAGGAGCCCGTGTCGTGTTTCATTCCCCGCAATCGTGGCATGTAGTGTTGGCTGACAGGGTGTCGCCGGGTTCTGCATCGTGAAAAAAGCCGCCAATAAGGGACCAAAAGTTGAGTGGGTCGGCCCGACTTTCATTTACCAGAGACGCAGCCATATAATGAACTGTAACGTGGTGTTGAGAAGGAGAAACTGTGCGAAAAGAAAACGAGTTTGTAGAGGGATTGACGACGGGTTGAATGAATGTCCTTCAGCCACCGTTTTAAGTGCATTTGAAAACGTGGTCCAGCGGATAATTGATGCTGATTTGGACGAATGCCATCTCTAGCGTCTTTCCAAATTAGCAATCCGTGTGGATTTTAGCGTAGCATTTTAAGCTCGTCGATCATCTTTCAAGGCCTATAAGCACTAATATTAGCTACCCTTGGAGACTCAAAACCCACCAAACAGCAGCGCTCGTTGTTCTATGGCCACGGCAAGGCCTAGCCAAGCGTGGAGCAAAGCAGCTGTTAGTTGAAACTTTATGGACCTAGCATTGTTGGTGTAAGCAAGGGTCAAATCTTCCGAGCCGCCAACGCTAAACGTTGCATTGCAGGATGACCGTGGTCTGTCCGGAGAGGGCCAAGTTGGCTGGTCGACAATGAATGGAGGAACCCAGGTAATATAAATAAGGGATGCCAATGGAGGTCTTCAAGTCGATGGTCCATCTTGCTCTTCAGGCCTACCATTCATCACCACAGCCGTCATGTACTGGTCCATTCCCGCCACTCTTTTCCTCGCCACGGGCGCTTCTGCCCACGTCGCTGCCTTTGTCAAGGGCATGTACTGCGAGGTATGTATGATCTTGGAGAGAAATACCGGATATAATATTGACTCTTTGGTAGGGTGGCCCTGACCCCAACAACTACAACCAAAACGCCAGAGACCCCGTCAACCCACTCTTCCAGCTGTCCAAGAACGACTGGTGGATGCAGCGCACGAGCGGATGCCTCAACAACCCCCCCAAGGATGGCGCCTCTGTAGCTCTTCCCGCTGGTGGCCAATTCACGGTTGAGCTTGCACACAACCAGGCTCAGACCACCTTGTCCTACAACGGTGCCCATGCTGGAGAATGGCCCGATGGCAAGGACCACCCTGAGGACTGGCGCGGTCCTGGCAACCCTCCCGACTGCATCCAAGACGATGGTGCTATGCACACCCACAACCAGACCACTGCTGCTGGTACTGCCTGGGCTATCTCCTACGAGTCCGACCTGAGCAAGGTCACCATGGAGAACCTCGTCGTTTTCTCCGTCCTCGAACAGTAAGTATATCCAGTGGGGAATGTAGCAACAAGCCTTTGACTGACTATTGCAGCACTCCATGGAAGCGCGTTGCTACCTATGATGTCCCCAAGGACCTGCCCGCCTGCCCTGCTGGTGGCTGCTACTGCGCCTGGCTCTGGGTTCCCGATGGCTGCGGTCAGCCCAACATGTACATGGCTAACTACAAGTGCCATGTCACAAACACCTCTTCCAACCGCAAGTTGGCCCCTGCTAAGGCCCCCGTCTACTGCGCCGACAACCAGGGTGCTTGTGTCACTGGAGCTAAGCAGATGGTTGCCTGGAACCGTAAGCCACTGTCCATTCGTATTGGAGCAGAACGAAATCATGCTAATTCAATTGCAGAGGCCGAAGGCAACAACGTCCAGGTCCCCAACGGTGCCTCTCCCAGCTACAACCGTGTGATGGGCTTTGCTCCTGGTGCTCAGAACGACATCTTCCAGTAAATGCTGGTTACTGTCGCCAATGGAAACAGCGAACTTCTTGTAATGCGAGAGTGTAAATATAGTAGCACGGCTATTTTGTTTCTCCGAGTAAATATAAAGGACTTATGAATCATACCGGCTGCCCGCAGCTGTCCCTCACTTCTTCCATAAATATGCCATCACTGCATGATGCTCTTGAAAGATTTGATCTGTGCTGCGTTGGACAAGAACGGTTGGAAATATTCTGGGCTGCAATAGCAAGGCACCGAGAAGATTCACCTACGCAAGCCAGGCGTCAACACCATAATGCTCTTCCCGGGTTGCTTCAATCCGCCTCATCAAGGCCATCTCGCACTCTTACTGCAGTGTTTCCAATCGGTTGCGCATTTGCACCCAGCTGCGGCAATAATTGTGCCTAGTAGTGACGAAGCAGTCACAGAGAAGACGAGAGAAGACTCAACGTTTGCACTTACCTTAGAAGAACGCGTCGAGCTCTGGCGTTCCCTGAGGCTCTCATGGGCGTGGCCGTTCTCCTTTGGTAAAGACAAGTGGCCTCCGTTCCATCAGGCACTTATAGACATAGCCAGTGCTCAAGCGATCCAACTTCGCTTTATTGTTATCGGCGGACCGGACGGTGTAGGCACGGCCGGGATTTGCATGTCGGCCGTCTGGCGATGTAACAGCATTATCACCAGCGACGTGTCGAGACTTGTCGACTTTCGGTGCCAAACTACACTCCGACAGCTATCTGGCTGTATGCCATGGAAGAGTGACAAATATGATGCTGCAAATTGCCATCGTCGCGCTCGATCATTATCTACTGAAATGGGTCGGCGTAAGTTGGCTAGAAGCACCACAGTCGCCCGATGAGCAATTACTAATTAATCTCATAGACCTTCCGTTGCCTCTGCCGCAGCCGGACGACATATTCACCTGTACGACGATATTCAAACCGAAACTCACAATCCGCTATGTGCGCTGCAACGAAAACCGCACGATCGAACTAGTGAGCTCTACCAATATCCGGCAGATGTATTCCTGTTGCACCAACACGATTGAGCAAGACAAAGCGTTAGCAAAGGCGTTAAACGCAACGCTGTTAAAATCCTACCTCTTGGCAATGCCAACCTGTAGAGCTTCGCTCGTGAGTAGAACGCTTCATCGGGATCGCCACAATGCACAGACGTAAACACTCGTGCCACTGCTGTGTAGCCTTCGTTTCCGGGGTATATTTGAGTCCATATCCGGGAGGATCGCCATTGCATTAGCGGACTTGCACGCCATCGAACGACTTGAAACGAGGGCGACCTCCTACGTTGTGTGATGGGCAACACATAATATGCCACAGCAGTTGATGTTGTGCTATGTCATTGAGTTCGTTTACGGCGGGACTAGAAGTATGTCCGGAATATTCATCTGCAGAACAGGCGAATAAATGAACGACAAATCAAATCGGCGGATTTTCGAAAATGTGGCGGATGCGACTGCCAAGCCTGTCGGGTTAGGTCTTCGTTATCGCCGATAGAATGAAGAACAATGGTTTATGGAATGAATTGTACATTACATCAGGGAATACTCAATTACACTGTGAGATGACTGTCTGTGCGATGATATGCCAACGAAATGCCGCGACATGATACGAGAGTGACAGTCAAGGTGAGCATCGTGAATCACAATCATGGAATGTCACTCCAAGCTTCCGAGTCGCTGCCCGTGTGGAGAAGGGAAAGAACTTCTCAACCTGGTCTGCAAAAGCCTTGCGATATAATTTTGCGAAATGTTGGCTCTTGACAGGGACACCTGGTCTTGCACATCCAACGGCATGGGGGTCTCTCGGCGTTTCCGTCCCGCGTTCATGAAGCGGCCGCAAGACATGGACAGTTGATTCAAAAAGACGTTGAAAAGAGGCATTTATTTTCATCGATACCCGACCAGGGTCGTGGTCAGTAATAAGCCACAATTTGGCTCGATGCTTCGAGAACGGGACCCGCGGGCAAGGGTCAGAGATGTCTGCCTTGAAGCAACAGGGGTATTGCTATTGTCGGAGTTTGGTTCCTATTGTTGTTTCCCGGGCTGTGCTACATGGTAGCTGCAGTACTGAATATCACAATAACGATGTACATCACGGGGCTGATGATATGGGAGGCAGTCTGGCAGGGAATTACCAATCTAAGCGAAGTCAGGATGCCATCATGAGCCATTTTCGAGCATCAGATGATGGGTGAAGAGGCCATGTCAAAGTGTCCTAGTGAAGAAATGGTTTGTCAGGTCAAAGTTAGTTAGCGTGAGGGGTTGCTAGCGATATGGTGGCTTGACCAGGGCAAGGCGCCGAGGCGAAGGGAATAGGCGTCTCGCGGCCAACAGTCGGCATTACTGTTAGCCAAGAAAGCAAACGAGGGAAAGAAGGTCTTGTTCAAGCCGGAGTTGGGAACTCTAAAGTCGAACAAGTATCAATACTTGCGGATTCTACCTTGACGTACAGTCGTCATGTACCACTTTTCCAGGCACACGAGGACAGTACTCCAAGCTAGCTCCATTCACTGTAAAACCTGGCTTGTGAAAGAGGGGGTGCTTCGCCTAGCGGCCGCACGATGAGCCTAGGCGATGAATTCAAGGTGACGACGAGAAGTGCATTCAACTGACAATCACGTAGATTAGGGTCACATGATGCAAGGTTCATGCAAGTTCAGTGGATCGGGGTTCCAGTCAGAGAGGATGTCTCTTGTGCCGCTGCCCCAACTAGGAGCGCGCCGGACCGTGGAGTGATGACGGTTCCTGCGTTTTGCCCTGGAACTAGTATCAAATGGAGACTGAATGGAGCTAGCTGCCAACTTTGGAGCTTTGACGCATGCCAAATGGGACTGGGTCAGAATATGCAGATACATGGTATTTTTCTGTCTTTGGCGGCGGAGTAAGATGTTTCCTGCGAGGCACGATGGTGCATTAGCGTCGCCTCGTAGACCCTTTTTTTACGTAGTTTGTGGATAGGGATTGACATGTTGTGCCAATGATGTGTGATGGTGTCTTGTGGTTCTTGTCTTCGCTGGGCGCCATTTTGAGTACTATAGCGCGTCCCAACAGGTGTCATTGTGGATGGAGAACGGAGGATTGCTGCCTGCTGCAACAGGGCGCCAAGAATTTGTCATTGTCGACCCAATGTGAAGCCTTGTCTGGCGGAGCATGAAGTCGAATGAGGAACAAATGTCGTTGACAGAAATGTCTCGGTCCCCATCGCTAGGGCGCAATTGGCTGTGTTAGACATGCAGAACAGAGCAAGTCATGTCGCCGACCTTCTGGGGGGCCTGCAGAGACAAACATGTCATGTCAGACCGTTGTCGAAGAAGTAATTAATTAACGACGCTGACACCGGGGAGACCGTTTTCACCGGTCAAGACACTACTGCTAGGTGAATCGTTCCGAAACCCTGTTTTGATCGTGGTCATTTTGCAGTGGTCTGACTGTTCTCTTCTTCTTCGTTCTTCCATTCAACCAGCCCCTGCTTGCTAAGCCATGTCTGGGGAGGAATTACAGATGTTCTGGCCATTTTCCTCTTGGCGTTTACAATATGAATTACCGACAGCCGAGAAGAGGGACGTGCTTATTCGATGGAGGACGAGACTGGGTTACACTCCACTGGAGTACAGTACCGAGCATGCAGGAGAGAGGAGAATGTGTCAGAATTTGTGCGATGTTATATCTGTGTTTATTATAGTACTTACAGCCTGCAGCTCGACGATGCTTGTTAGCAGTGGCAGAATTTTGCAGCAACTATCACAACAACGGTGGGCAAAAGGAGTCTATTTTCGGCATCATTCCAGTGCAGCGCGTTTCTCGGCAGTTGAACCACGTGTGAAAACAGCTATTCATGGAGGAGGAAAAGCAATTGCGACATGTTGCTATTGATTTTCCTGGGATGTAATTGCAGGTTAAGAATTAGGATGGAAAATTTAACAGGATCTTGAACAAGGGACCACCGTTGATGTGGCATCCTGTCTGATGCATGTCGTGCAGATGGAGGGAACCTGGAGAGTCCAGCATCTGCACGGATCTGCACGTTTATGCATACAAGACGTGCATTTGTCATGTTGGAATTTTGTCGCCTGGTCGTTAGTGCCGCAGGCGCAGCAGGTAATTTCAAGGTCAAAGAGCTCGGAGCCATGCTTGGCCTTGAAATTTCTGTTTTTGATTTGATTTCATCTGCGTCTACTGTAATGAGTGTTTTGCAGGACGCTAAAATTACCGACGCAGTACACGAGCCACTGGTCGCTCAAGGCTGTTGTTGTCTCTTTTCGCCACGCCGTTGCTTTTTCAAATACTTTTTTTTGTTTTCAATTTTTTCGGGATTACTATTCGTGAGCTGCACAGCTCGAAAATATTTGCTTTTTCCGGATCGAAGAGTCAAAGTGCATGGCGCGGAAATGATTTGGGATTTTAAGCCTCCCCCTGGCCACCAGGGCAATCCACGAGAGAGGAAACAAGACAAGAGCTAACACTAGCGTGCCGAATGTAAAAAGCAAGTACATGTATGGGGGAGCCTGCAGCTACGAATACCGCTACAAGGATTTGCTAATAATAAGCAGTGCTGTATGTCCTGTTGCCTCAGCCGCCGTTTGTCCCGACTTTTTGGATCCATGTGGATATTACGTTGCGAACCGTGCATGAGTATTGCATGACTGTTCTTCTATTTACAGCAGATTCTGTCGAGTAGCCATCATGCTGGAATGCAGACGACAAAGATACTTGTCATTGCGATCCCTCACTTGTACTGTACTTGGCGCCCGATGCCCTTTTCTTTTGAACTTGCTCGGTATCGCATCGGGTCCATTTCGTCTTCAGCCCCCTCTCGTAAATGATGGTCACGGATGTCTTGGTCTTTTGTCAACCGGTCAGAGGAAATCCAGCCCAAGCTGACAATATACCCTCCGTTACTGACTACCGTGCCAGAAATACGCCGCAGTAAATTAATCCCGAGGCGACCTCCTCTCCCGCCGCTACACCTCACCGCCCACAGCGGTAACGTGCAGCGGTTCCGTCCTGCAGCCACAGCCGCCCTGATAGGCCGTGTGATAGTCCACGCTCCAAACAGACAGGGGGGGTGGGACTCTGACTGACCGACGTTGCACTGAATTTCTTTTTTGGCCATTACCTGACTCTAGTAGATTTCTGTAGGAGGCCCATGGTCGGTGTCTATCTTGTACATCTGGGTTGGGTTGCAAGGGCAAAATGGTTGGGCCAGCTTCAAGCCACCCGTAAACTGCCGTCACAAGATCCAACAGCGAAACAAATACGTAAATTCCCATGGAGGAGAGGAAAAAAAGTAGACAACAGAATGGGGCATCCACTTTGACGAGTTTGCTGCGCAGAGACATCTTCCCTGTCGCCCAATCCTCCATTGGCTGAGCACCTTGCATGACGCACATGGACGTGTAATTCGGGTATCACAAAAACGACCTCACGAGATCGCTGTGCAGAGCCAGCCCCCAGCTGAAATCATGCAGGGCATTTTTATTTTTTTTTCTGTTGTAATTTTCACAAATTCGCCTTTTCCCATACTTGTCGCTATTTTCATCTACGTGTTCTCTTTCCTTGGCTCTCGTCTCGTCTCGTTCCTTTTCTTCAACAGCCGCCTCGTTTACACCGCTACATCATGCATGAATCTCTGTCTCTGTTGCCTCACCGGTTTTGCTGACACTGAGGGCTTCAAGATCAAGACGGAAAGCGTAAAGCTTAAATTTTCCTATAAAACAAATAACTATCTAAGTTGTAAAAATATCAGATGGTGTGATATCTGTTTGCTCGATGTTCTGTTCGCCCCAGACCCAAAATGAAAAACCAATAAAAAAACACAAAAATGGTTTCTTGTAAAGACAAGGCTGAAAGTAATAGAGTGATAAACGCCGTTCCCATCCTTGAGTAATTCCCGTAAAAACAATGAATGCTCCGAGCAATGAATGTGTGTGCAATGATAAATAACAATGTCTCGTTTGTCGAGTTCCAGGTTCGCACCAAGGAATGTCGCAGTCTTGTAGTTTCCCGTTTCCATGTCCCATTTCCCATAATACTCCTTTGGCCAGAAAAGAAAAGGAAAAATCAAATAAATACAGTATGCGAAGTGTCCCATATCTTGGACATGGTGAGTCACAATGTCAACATACGTGGTGTCGACACTTGTCCTGTCGAAAGAGAGCTGGTGTAGGTCGTGAGACCATGTCGTCTAGTTCGTATCATGATGGTTGCCCGTGCTAAAATCTAAACGGGAATTTGATACGGGTATGCCGTGAGGCGAAAGGTGGGCATTTTGCGAGCTGGTCGTCGGATCATCTTGGTCCAGGGATGTCTCTTGGGTCTTTTGCGATCACGGCAAGAAGCTGTGCAGGTTAGTTTGGGAAGTTCTCAGAGCACGATGCTGACTGCGTTAACACATACCACAGATATCGTCACCACTGTAAAGTGTTAGCTATTGCATCATGGGATGGATCTCGAGACGGCACACTTACCAGTAAACCTTCTTGACTATAGTAGGTCGACAACGCCTTTGCGTCTCGATGTACTTGGTGCACCATTCATCAACGAGGTGATAATGATGTTGACACCGCAGTTCTTTCTAGAGAGGTGTCAGCTTGCATTCGGTTGATAGACGCGACCTATCCATAGCCATGGTGCTCCCGTAACATGGGCGTTACGTACATAAATATAATTGCACATATTGTAAATAGTTGTGAAAGATGGAAAAGCGGGTTGGATCACTTTAGCTGGGCGAAGGGGTGTTGAAGAGGCCGTGACACAGAGGTCGAGTCGCAGTCAAGTAAACGAGCAGAGTCCGAGTATCAACACGAGGACGTGGATGTAGCTGTGCGTGAGAGTTGAGAGGTGGAAGGAGTAGTAAAAGACAGGCCACCTTGGGAGAGAAATCAGAGGGATATAAAGGAACGAAGGCCTTGTAAATAAACACAGATGGATCTATTCAAAGGCATGGGGTGGCTGCAAGGTTGGTGGAGAGGCTGTTGGATGGGAATCGGAAGCAGAGTGGTGTGGCATCTGGAAAGTATTTAAATGGAAAACGACGAAACGGATGTGCCAGAGCCAAAGCCAGGACGGGGCTAGCGTAAGGCTACTCAAGGAAAAGAAAATGAAGAATAAAATCAAACCGAAGAACCAAAAAAAAAAAATTGAATAAAAATAAAACCAGGCCCTGGTCGCCTTGGGTTGGTGTAGGGACTTGGTGGTGGGTGGGAGTACGGTATCCCTAGGGGCGTCAGGTACCTGTACCAGACAGAAGTACCTCTGGCTCGTCTCCTCTTCAAATCCAGGTTCTGGTCTCCACCTTGGTTGCTGAGTTCGGCCTCTCGCCCTCTGGACTGCTTTTCTTTTCTTTTTTCGCCTTTAGCTCATTCCCAGCTCTCCGGGTCGCTGTAGTTTTGGCGACTGGGGTGCTGGTAGGGGGGAGGAGAAGGGGGAGAGGGGCGGCTTAGTGCAGTGGAGCAGGGATTAGGTGCTGGGGCTGGGGCTGGCAACAGTGGGAGGGGAGGAGGGGACAACAGGGAGCCCCCCATCCTATTCCGAGGCTACAAAGTACCTCCGTACAGTGAATGGGGTTACGGATCAGGTACCATGACAGAATAATAAAATAATAAAATATGATGGCCGCAGTACAAATTAGTATTTGGAAAATGGAAATACATTTGTAACGTGCAACAGGGACAATAAAGGGAAAATCAAAATTTGTAATTTTTGAGTCCAGGCACTCAGAACCTTGCCTGGCCGAACGGCTCGAGATTACCCGTGCTGCTCCTGGGACTAGCCAACTACCATGTAGTCCAGGTCTCTCTCCAATATTTTCCCTTTCCATCCACACACCCATCCCCCATCGCGCCGCCCATCCTTTCGCCCAGTCAGCCAGCACTCAATCATCCTGTCATTGTGTATCTGCCACTTCTCTGCCTCAACAGCATCTGTATCACACTATTTACACCTAGTGCTAACCACTGGTCTCTACAGCGTCTACCTCTCCTTCCATCCCCTTGCTAGCAGCAGAGATTACAGTCAGCGAACGCCTATTTTCACACTTCAATATTCTTATCATCTAGTCACGGTGACTCCAAAAGCCCGTGTACAATAAAAGTACAGCCCTCAGCGATGACGGCACAACCCCTGCGCACAAAATTCCCGTGCTAGATTGCTTTCTTTGTGGGCAAGCGGCAAACTACTACAGCGGCCAAGGCAATGGGTTGTTACAGGGGGTTGAGCACTGTTGCCCTCTGTCGGCTTCCAGAATTGAGCTCCAACGGAACCGAACCTTGCATCACTACCAAGCCCCCTGGTACGCCAAACTGCTCCTCGCAGCTTAGGCTTGTTTGTCAATGTCCAGGCGCTCGACTACAGCGCAGTCCCAAGATGCAAGGCACTGTCCAACTGTGCTGCAACTTTAATGCTGTTGCCTAAACAGCATGCGCTGTCCACTGAGTGCATTGTTAAACTCGCAGGCCAAGACACGAGTCACAGGTTCCGACTCTCACGAATACTTTCCATTATAATGCTTTTGACGGCATTTGTAATTTGTTCCTGGTGCAGTTCACAGGCGGCTCTACCTAACCGAAGCTGGCACGGACTATTTGATTCATTGAAGTATGCTACATCACGCTTCTAGGTATCACGAATGCCGCATTGTGAGCGATTCACGAATGTTCGGAACGACAAGATCCTAAGAAGTCGTTTAAAGGGCGACGTAAAGAGTTAATCAAACGTGACTTAACGGGCCTAAACGTGCATCTGTCGCTCGTTGTGCACCCAAGCCAATCAATCAGGCTGGAAGTCTCCCTAGTTGGCCGATTCAGACCCCAACTCTTTTGCTGCCCACCCCCGCGATCGCCAAAGCGTGTTCGTTCATAGTGGTACTCGCTCGCCTGCAGGTTTCTCAAACTAGGGTGTGTGGGCTTCCTCTGGTTGGTGTGCACACCAACGCAAAGCCGCCGAATAGGCATGACTTGTATTGTTATTATCTCGGTCAAGCCTTCAAACTGTCTGTGACTCTTGCCAACACTTCAGTCACCTGTCCAGCTTCTTGAGCGCTACAGCAGTCACCTTTTTGAGCCTTGTATTTCGTTCCGCCAATACAACGCCTGAGTGGGAGACGGCGCATGCCCGCCAGTTTGGCCTTGGAGGACAGCATATCACTACTCACACTATACCCAATACCTTAGAGGCCATTCGTTGCTTTCCCATGCGCTATTGCACTAGTTGTAGCTGGAAAGGATCAAATGTTCTAGTCGAGTCGGACATTACCACCCCTGCCCACATCCTGAGTGTGGCTTGCTGCTTAAAGCTGGACTGTGGGAGCTGTTGCTGTACCACAGCACGTGGGGGCTTGCTGCTCAGCCAGCGTTTCCCCCAGAATCCAATTCTGAGTAATGTTCACTGAACGGTTAATTGTAATCAGAACTGAAATGACTTTCGTGTAAAAGTGTGTGCACGAACCATTCTCATCTGCACAACATTTTGCGGAAGTTTCGGCATCAGCTCTATGATTGCCCATTGAAACAAAAGCCACATGTAGTCATTTTCCGAAAGCACTCTACACTTCGAGCGTATTTGTGCAGCATTTCTATTGATCGGCCAACTGGACTTTGCATTCAAAGTTAGCAGGGAGAGAGTGTAAGGAAGAAGTGATTCAAGACGCCAGTGTCAACTAGCTTCCCGAATGCAGGAACCAGTGAAGATACAAGACAGGGGGTTGAGACAGAGGCTGGCCTGCTGAATGCATGTCGCTAGTAATGTACGCCCTAGTTACTTCTGACCATGAGGTATTCCTACAAATGCAACAGAGCCTCATTTCTTATTCATGCGATAAGTTAATATTACGACTCGGTCGCACAAGGCCAAAAAAAATTGAGGCCGTCGTTTAGTTACGAGCTATTGAGCTAGATTGGACGAACCGGTTCTATTCTGCGCATATTTTCGGGAATGAATTCATGTAGCGTATTACAAGCCTCTCCACCAGGTCTTCTCTTTGGCTAGGTTTCGTCTCTCATTAGACTTTGTCAGCGAATCATCTGGCCGTTCAAGGTTTATGACTCTGGAAATCCAAAGGACGGAATCCATCTAACAAGCACGGTCCCCATCGGGGAAACTGGCACTCTGTCAACCCAGAGACCCGAAAAGTCGGGACCTAGTGCGAGGCAATTCAAGACCCATGGCATCAAATTCAGCCTAGAGGTAATTATCGCGACATTGAAGCGCAATCTTGAACGTTCCTTGGAAGGAAAAACGGATCCACCTCGCCCACCACAAGGACAGAAGGCCAGCCCATCCCGCAACCCGGCGATGCGCAACCTCTAGCAAAGTGCCCGCCCGCACTGGACCCAAGCGGACGGCTCGGGCCCATCCGCCTGAGTACTGAAATGACGAAAAGTTCTCCAGTTTTCATTCGTCTGGTGGTACGAAATGTGCCCGTTGTTGGTGTAGGGCCGGTGGAGTTGAGTGTGATTAGAGGTGGTGCCTCTGGAACCGTACTAGTGATACTTTACATTGCTGAGTGATCCTATGTTTCCAATATTCTAATTATTCACCAAGTACTGCAGCAGTCGAACGATTCCAATCCCTTGGGGGGGGGGTTATGAATCTCACCCATGATGCTGGCCACACCCTAACGGCCTACGACCGAGTTCTTGGAACCTTCACTCTAGCCCCCCTGTAAGCTAGCCACATCTTTGGAGCTACAGAGCTATTTGTTTGGTGGTGGTGGGGTCCAGTTACGCCTCTGACGGAGCGTGTAGAGGAGCCTACAACATCAGCCGGCCACTGTGGTAGCCAATGATTGGGTTTTCCGCGTCAGGGAGGGCATGTTCCCATGACATGGACTCGGGTTCGCCTCAAGTACCGTCGTCGTTACCCGTGCCATGTCAAACGCCAGAGTACATGGATGCATACAATCCGGGCTAGGCTTTAAAGAAGTCAGGCAGGACAGGCCAAGGCAATAGGCAGCCCGCCCCCTAGTAACGACACCGAAGGCATTGGTATTTATTTAATTATTTATTTGCGACGGTTTCAAACACTGCCAGGGAACTTCATTGCTATGAGTTTTTGGTATGCGATTGTCAACTATGCCCGATGGCTTGGGCGGACATCGCCAAGTCGCCATTTCTGACAGAATTAGGTTTCTCCGCGGCATAACGATAATCCCACAAAGCATTTATCTAGCTGGTCCTTGATGACTACTCACTAGCACGCCAGAGACCTTGCTAAGCCTGAAAGCACAGACACATGTCCCATTCATTGTGTAAAAAGTAAAGCCCGGGACACAGGTTTCATGCCATGGCTGTAGCTCGCGCCTGTTCTCCCTAATACGGTATCTGTTGCGCTTTTTCGTACCGGTACTCAAGGCAAGAGAATCTGAACAGCCACGACACCTTTCACGGCGATAGCCCTCCTGTTTTCCGTCGCGCTGACGACACCGTCACGCTGGTTCTCTGAGCGGTTCGGCACTAGCCGTGGTGTTTCTCCATCCGGGCCAAACCCGGTTGTTAGCGTCCTGCAGGCGTCGTCGAATCACAGCGCCATCGTAAGGTATTGCGAGCTTTCAGACTACTAACCAAAGGCCCTCGGGCAATTTTGGCTTGCGGGTCGCCGTCTGTTGAAAGAAGTCTCGAGTCTGCCATGTGACGCCGCTGTACTGGTACAGATAGGCGGCGGCTAAGCAGCGGCTTGTGTGAGCAGCTCGCGCTGGTGCAGCACTGGCATCTCCTGCGAAGTCAAAGTTCCTATGTACAGGACATGCACCCTGGGTGATGCGCGAGCGTTGCGGTCAAAACCAATATCAGCGTTTCTCTGTACAAGGTCTGTGGGTGCATTGCGCTAATGCAGCGGATTGGTTTACCTGCATCAATGACAGTGTTAACTCTCCACAACACGTCAGTTTATCAATGACATAGCATCATCATATTAAAAATTAATTACTACTGACAATCCTTGCTAAACAAGACAATACTCCGGAGGCATCATTAATTAATTGTTGGCGTCAGACTTACCGTTATTCCGTATCGTTCGTTCATCCACTATCTGCGACATAACCCGAGTCAACTGCCATGTATTTACCCACGAGGAGAACACATGATGTCTCATCAAAATCAAAGTATTTGCAAGTTCACCAATACACTCCCGTTCTGCCCAATGTCACACCATCGCTTGTGGCTCCAGCAAGAATTTGAATCTTCCTTGAGGCTAAAGTACGACGCCTCATCAAGCAGGGATTCTGTCAGGGGTAGTACGCCGTCGGCGTTCCCAGTACCAAGGAGTCGGGATCCGCACTGACTTAATTACTTTGCTGCTGCAACACACTCTCGTTCATAAATGCCGAGTGGCTCTGCTCAGGGGAGCTGCCAAACAGACAGCGTCCCAATGGCTTGGATAAGATCCCAGATCGGCCGTACATGTGGTCCATAAAACTGGGAAAGGTCACGGAAAATTGTATTTCGTAATATTCCTGGGAGACAGCAGGTGACTCACAGGTTAAGGTTAGCGTTTGTGCGATTGAAGCGTGACATGTGCTCTCGTCCAGCATCTTTTGACAAATAACTCAGAAATTTAGCCTATGCTTGGCGCAGCCTTAGTTCGTTGACTCAGGGTTCACTTAGTTACTAGCAGAAATACTTGCAGCCCGTCGATGAGGTCCAGAATCCAACGAGGTCTCGTTTCCAGAGACACGGCATGGTCTGACGATACGGTACAGTTACATCTGGATATGGCCTTATTACCCTCCAACTAAGCATGCCCATGTACGTTATTGTCTCGACTGAAGTGTCACCCAAGACGGACTGCAACACTGGCGGCTGGTCGCCATACGATGTCCTGTAGCAATCTGAACAAGCATCTGCAAGACCGTAGCAGGGAACGGAATCCTCCTGGATGCCATCATGCGGCATGCGTACATGATTGCAATATGAGTGAAACAACCGCGTTGGCCCGTCGGCTGAGACATCAAAAATCGACTACCCTGTCAGGGTAGCAATTTCATCTCGATATGTTGTCGCGTTTCTCGTAGCACTTCTAAAAGCAGATCTATATTGCATGGGTCACAGGGTCAAGGGCAGCATCCCAACCGCCTTCGTATGCCAAATACACGGAACCAGGGTAGTAACCGAGTGACGAGAGAACAACAAAAAAGTCGAGACAAGCAATGGACTATTAATGTCGCAGCAGGCTTGCGACCCCCCAGTTGCCGTCGTTCACTGCCCCTGTTCAATGTTACATTGGGGGTCCTGTCTGGCACTCGGTAGATACTGTGGACTTATCGATCCGCAGTTGCGTAGCTATTTTGCCTCTCCGTAATCACCCAGTTGACGAAAAAGAATCCCTGCCTGGGCGGAGTATTTTCTCACTAAGAGCGGCCCGACGGGAGTACTATATGCCAGCATACGTGACGCCTTTGGCTGTATCGTACGAGAAATTAACTGGGACAATGTTGTTGGCGCAATGTTACAGAACCGTATGGACGGGGATCAACCTTGTGCACAGTTCGGACGGCGACCTGAATGGAGCTGTCTCAGTTGGGCGAGTACAGTATTCTCTTTCCACGTGCAAATGACTGCAACGGCGACGGCCAAGACTTTGTTTCGTCTGGATCAGTTGAAGACGATGTAAATTGAGATTTCTTCTGAAAGGATACGGGCGACGGTCTTTGAGGAAACTAAACATCATCGTGGAGTTTGGGACCATTGCAGTAAATGCATCGTAAATTGACTGTGTAAAATGTATTATTGCGGACAGTTTTATTTATTCTACAAGCAAATCAGTGGATTTCCACCCGTTTATACCAAAGACGAATCAATCATCCACAACATAGCGAACTCCTTACTGATCAAGAATCAGATCAATTTCATTCCTCAAATCCTCCAAGTCCTTTCCCAGGTTCTCCTCCTTGCTCTTCAGGGTGCGAAAAGATACTCCCACGACATCAGCAAACGTAGAGGCATTCATCTCGCTGTCTGAATTGTCGCCGCCGCTCAACACGGGATCCAATGCTGAAGTAGAATTGCGAAGACGGACGAGAAACTCCTCTGCCACTTGGACTGCGAGCGACATTTGGAAAAAGGGCGAGGATTCCACCGCAAACGAGCCGACCGTTACATCAGGTAGTTGCCATGACATGAAGGCACTGTTGGCGTCTTGGTGGGCGAGCTCCATTTTGACTTGAGAGAAGACCCTCTGATACATGTCCAGTAGGCGAATATACACGGAGAGTATCAGCATGCTGCTTCCTGGGTCTGTGGACCCATTGACTGCTGCTGCTGCACCGGAGCCGGTGGCACACACTCGGTCGAGTGTGTCTGCAACAGCGCGAGTCAGTTTGAACAGTTCTTCCATGGGAAACCTGCGATCGGAGCAGTTTCCGTTCCTAGTAGATCCATCCTTCTGCTGCTTTGGTAACGCGGAGGACAGGCTCAGCAGCCTCGCGTGTATTTCTGAAAATTGCCCCATCCAGTCGGCTGGCAAAGGTGGCGTGGAGTTACTATTGGAAGCTAAAGCCGATGCTGAAGCAGTAGCTAGCTGTCGCAGAGTGATCTTCCTGGGCCGTGGTCTGCTCCTGTGTATGCGTGACGACCTGTCAGGCGTGACGGTGTGACTTGGTCTTCTAGCCCTAGAGGTAGGTGTATTTCCTGGCTGAAAGGCAGGATGAGACGCGCCACCTGTCTCTGTGTTTGAGAAGATGTATCCCGGTGTGACTCGAGGATATGCAGAAGACCCTGAAGGGACAAGTTGGGGATGAGAGGAACGAGGACGTAGTGGTTGCTGTTGATGCTGTTGGTGTTGTTGTACCTCCCAAGCTGCAGGAAAAGAAGAAGCCGCCACCGAAGAATGATTATTGAACAAAGGAAGAGGATGCGGTTGAGGGTGAGATAAATGCTGCTGAGGCTCGGTAAAGAAACCTAGAGAGTCTATATTGAAATCAAGATTGCTCAGGTCCAACATGGTATGAGATGCGACCGAGTCATCGTTTTTAGCAACGGCAAGGGAGTCGCTGGTAGTCGCCGCAGCGGAGGACGACGGCACGGCCAGGTCATTTGTTTGTGGAACTATTGGCATTACTTGATTTGGAGAGAAGAGCGCAACAACAGTGAGTCCAGGGTTTCAAAACGTTTTGGGGGGGTGAACTAAAATGTTGCCCATATGTGGGCAGACATAAATAGCCCGATAGAGGGGGGTTGGTTGGAATACTTACCCGCGTCAGGTTGGACAAGATTCACTTCGTTATCCGTGTACCGCAGCCTCTTCGGGGACCTTGGTATTGAAGAGGTTGTCTCAGACTTTGATGGAGGCTTTGTCGAGGCGGTGGCGAGATGGTGGTGAGTACCAGCAGCCTGATATTGCATCTGTAGTTGCTGTTCCTGTTGTTGGTGTTGCTGGTCCTCCTGCTGTCGTTGGTGCTGTTTCTTGAATCTTTTGGACGTGCTCGTCTTGCATTCATGGTCCATTCGAGCGCATCTAGAGCATGGTATGACGTGCTGTCTGTCGCATTTCAGTTTTTGCTTATGGCATATGTCGCATGACTTTCGCTTGGTATGGTCATCGGCCATGATCATGGCCATGGAGAATAAAGGAAAAAGTGATCCAGATTGTGAGCTGGTGTGCGGGTAAGAAAAGACAGAGGCAAAAGCCGAATGAGAAAAAGGTGTTCGGAGGAAAAATCTTGTCAGAGCTTGACTTAATGGACCACACACAGGGTGTATTCTATTTGCGGCAGAGACAAAAAATGGTTTGTCTCCGGATGAGCTTGTGATGACGCCTTAACTGAGAATTAATTCATTGGGTCGAAACAGACGAGGTAAGCCAGGTGAAGGAGATCCCATGCGGTGAACGTCGCTAATTGGAGACTATGGCCGTGGTGGAGGAGCTGTCGTCTTTGGCGATGGCTATTTTCAGCAACATTGCGAACCCTGGTGAGCGGCTACCATCGACGGTCCGAGGATCCCATGAGATTGGATTCAAGATTGCCGTAGGTGTTGTACGACTTGTGAACCTGAGATGAAGGCCCCCTCAGCCAGCCCTGTTTCCGCTTGCCTGGGTCTTGCTCTCGCCTAGAATAGCAAGAAGATGGAGATGAGCTCGCTAAGGTCGTGAAAGGATTTGTGGGCGGATAATCTTTCGGTCTGGGAAAGATGGGAACTGGATTTCTCTTTGGTAGGCTGGCTCGTTGGTGTTACGGTGACACGGCCATGTCTCGATACAAGCCAAGCGGCTCCTACTAGAAGTGGTGTACTTTGCGGGTGCGAGGGATCTTTATCCGGTGGCAGGTTGATGAGGTTCCTTATGCCACTCAGCAAGCTCAATACTGTTGTAAAATCTGCTTTTGGGATTGGCCTTTGGACAATGGCCACTACTTTGGCATTGGCGACGCCATAGTAGTGTTCGGTCAAGTATTGGTAGTGACTCAACGATGATCACACCAAGCTCGAATGAACAGCCTTGCCCAAAGACAAAAATGGATCCAAGAGAACATGAATAACAAGACGCAAGACATCTCTGATGATATCTCGCAACTCGAGCGTTCCTAGGCACTCCAAAAAGGCCTCCTGCATATCCCCCAAACCCAAACACCGCCGCGCACGAGACACTACCTCGCGGCTACCTGCACCGCTGCAGCCTGTCAAAGTGGTGGCATGTTTGGGCTTCCCAAACTGGTAGAAATCACAATCGCTTAAGTGTCCTCGGCTTTGATCGTATTTAGTTACCTGTCACAAAGCGGGATTGGACGGAGCAAAACATAAGTTCTCAAGGCGAAAGGGTCAAACGCGCTTTCATTACTAAAAACGACTCATTTTCCGGTAAATTTCGGGCTCATTCAAAGAGAGTAACAAAGCGGTATCTTCCCATGGCCATGTACATATATTCATTCTCGCGGCGGGGCGAGCGACGGTCTCCAGTACGAGCCGTGTTTATACGAGATTTCGCTTGCGGAGCGGCATCCGGGATTGAAGTGGTCACGCTCATCTCCGTACGGGAACATTGCAATCATCATTAGTTCTCCAACAGGGCATCGTCGAGACTTGAGCCACTCAGTCCAATCGAGTCTGGTCATTAGGTCTTTGAGGGCTGCTCGAGATTGCTTCATCACCTTGTCGAAATATTCCTGCCCATACTGAGTGAAATTCTCGTTTTCAGCATCAATTTTGTAAGACTGTGAATCTGATGAGGCTCGAAGTAATTCTCGTCGTATATCAAAAAGCGTATTGCAAATGTCTGAAACAACAGTCTGGACAGCTGTGTAGATGAGCTTATCCTCTGCGCTCCATTGATGCTTATTCACGCCTGCGTGAAGCAACCAATGCTCTTTGCATCCTTCTATAGCCCCTTCTGTATCTTCATGAGAATCGTATTCGAACAAGAGGCTGTTCACATCACTTTCCAGCGGAGGCGCATCCACGTAGATCAGTATAGCCCGTTCAAGCTCTGAGACGAAAACGGTGTCTAACGAGTCTGGATCCCCCATGGCCACAAGGCCTTCGGAGTATCGCGTGATGATCATATCGATTACATTTCTCCAGTTGACGTTGAAACGGCGTGGCTTCTGAGCCATCTCTGCCAAGTCTCTTTTGATGGCCAGCAGATCCTCCATCTTGGCCGATCCTATTCGCTTGAGATCTGGCCTCTCAGGATGCCAGGTGGATATGTTGATAGGATAAAAGTGCCCCGACACCATGGACGAATAATCGATTTGTAGTCGGCCACCTCCAATATCATCATATCGTTCAGCCACCGCCCTCGCCCACTGTAACTCCAGCAACTCGTCTTTGGCCATCTTGTCTCTGTGGAAGAACGATCGCTTCAGCGACACGCGATGAAGACCCGATGTAAAATCGCAGTAGATAACCTCAAATCCAAGTTCTGAGCGCACAAATCCATCCCACCCCCATTCTTTGAATATTTGACAGATATCTTCAGCTCTGCCCCCTTCGTCCATGATACCTTTGGTGTTGCCCTCACGCAGCAAGAAATCTTGTGTGTCCAGCGTTCCAAAGTCACTTTTTGCGGCACTCATGCCGTCGATATAAAGAAGACGAGCATCACGAGTGAGCTGATACGTATGAAGATATCCACGAACATTGCCGTTTGGAGGCAGTCCCCCTGGACATTCAAATGGCTTCTCACGCTTGGGCTGCTTTTCGCCCAAGGGTTTCTGGTCTGGGTCGCCTGGGCTTGGTTGACCTGGACCTCTGACTTTCGAGGATGCAAAGACTGAAGCGTGCTCGATCTCGAAAGCTAGCCACTCAAATTCCTTGGGCACGGCGCTGTCGCAACCTCCATGGTAGAGCACCGTACCCGCAGGCATGATTGCTGGGAAGAAGGCGAAACCGTTATGCTTTACCGCAGAGCCCCATTGTCGTCCGGCTGAATGGATGGCGTTGAAGATATCGTAGGCGTTGGCAGTAACACTTTCATTGTTTGGTTTGATATCACTGGGGCTGAGTAGACAGAGAACTGTTTGAGCAGTCGTCAAAAGACCGAGCAGCCATGTGTTATCACTAACTGGCCGCATGATGCCGAAAATGAAGTACCCATATGGAAGAAGCCAAGAATCAGAAGAGATGTTGGCCTAGGAAATGAAGTAGATGAGAAATAAGATGCAAGTCGCCGGTTTGTGGCTGTCAGCTGCTCTACGTTGAATTCGTGGTCAGGCTTCGGTGTTATCGGTCGATCATTTCTGGGGGTTGTGAGGCGCCGCCAGCTACTTTCTATGTCCCTTGCTGTAACGCAATGAGTCAGAATTTGTGAAGGCTGTGTCGCTGGGCGATATGTGAGTTCTGATAAACACTTATTAAATGTATATGGATAGAATATGCTTGTTTCTGTGATAGTTCTGTTGCCTGTTTTAAGTGCTGTGTCCTACCCTGCATTGTAAGCTACCTCGCTCGTCTGTAAATTCCACGTCTCAGCAGCCATTTTCAGCAAATATAATTATACACGATGTGGCTTCTTATTGCTGCTCTATATAATTAATCGCCATATATGGTTCTGCGGTGGATGGTCAACGGTAAAAGCTGTGGGCTATTTAAACGGACGTTGCCCTGCTACGCACGTATATCCCTGGCAGGCAGCACTTTGCATTCAATGTTTTTGATGGCATTTTTCTCCAGCATGAAAATGCTATACTATTTTAACGTACATATCAGTGCTATCAACTCAACACCCGCCCTCAATCGTTCCATATTACATTTAGTTCTCGAATCGCTTTGCGACGGTTCCCCAGTTGACGACGTCCCAGATGGCGCTGAAGTACTCAGCCTTGCGGTTCTGGTACTGGAGGTAGTAGGCGTGCTCCCAAGCATCAATACCCAGCAGGGGCTCCAAGTTTCCAGCAATGGGGTCCTGGTTGGCGCGGGTTACCAGACTCAAGGTGCCGGAGGTCTTGTCCTTGACGAGCCAAGCCCAGCCGGATCCCTGGATGCCAGCAAGTGCAGCATTAGCCTGCTTCTTGAGGTTGTCGAAAGAGCCAAAGTCCTCGTTGATGGCAGTGGACAGCTTGCCCGCGGGCTCACCACCTCCGCCCTTGCCAGTGGGGGCCAGGTTCTCCCAGAACAGGGAGTGGTTGAGGTGGCCTCCGCCGTGGAAGTTAAGGAGGGGAGCCTGGGCGGCAGCGGCTTTGTTGTCGTTCTTGGCTTGGGCCTCGGCGATGGCCTCGACGGCGGCGTTGTAGCCGTTGACGTAGGTTTGGTGATGCTTGGAGTGGTGAAGCTCCATGATCTGGCCAGAGATGGCGGGCTCGAGCGCCCCGTAGTCATCTGTGGAGCGAGAAAGGTTAGTATTGCTGTTCGATTTATTTTTCGATCGATTGAAGGGCTCGGCGAATCTCACAAGGTAGGTCGGGAAGAGTGGCCTTGCCGCGGACGAAGCTGGTGGCCATGCCGGCCATGGGAGCAGCGGCGCGGGCGCGGAGGCCAGCACGGAGGGCAGGCGCAGTTCGGAGGAGCGAAGAAGACATGTTGATGAAGTTGTGATGAAGTGAATTTACTGTAGATGATGAAGAGAGTAAGTAAATTGCGTTGATTGACGTTGAATGTTTTGCAGTTATTTGGCGCAGGGTATCAAGAAAAAACAAAAGGAAGATGAGCCAATAACAAGAAGTTGCGCGTTGAGTTGATGGGAATAGAGTGGACTTCAAACGTGTGCAATAATGATGCAATGGGATATCTGGGCAATTATATCTGCCAATTGATTGGAGAATTGATAGTTGCTTACCAATGGATCGCGGTGCAGTGGTCGGAACAGCGAATTCAAGTCGGCGCCGAGATGGATGATGTCAGGGAGGAGAATAATTAAGAAGTTCCATGCGGGAGCTACAGCTTGAGCTTGTCCGGATAGCCGAGCTTTGCTTCGACTGTGCTTCACCGGCTAGTCTGGGGGCTTACAGTGGGCTACAGTGGGCTACAGTGGTGCGTCAGTGGACTGTCACTGGCCCGTCACTGGCCAGCAGCTGTTTTTGGCGGTGGTCTTGGCTGATGAGCTCAGCGGAGACATTTCGTCACTGTGGTTTATCCAGGCTGTTCCGGAGTTGCCCCGCCTACAGAGTGCGAACGATGAGAAAACCTTAATTCTTATAGGAAAAAAACAAAAGGAACCATTGAATGAATAAAATTCTAGAGAAGATGCCGCCAAGGAAATATAGCTGTCCGACTAGAACAAATATACAAATAAAATTCACACGTCGTTGTTGGTGGAATATCCTTTTCGATATGCGCCGTGTTTGCCCTATTCGTTGTAGCTGGGATGCCGAGCTGTCTTCATCACTGAGAGTCTTGTTGCAGTCGGGAATTCATTCAATAAGTAAGTGTTCAAAATTGTATTAGCCACTGCGGTAGTGTTGGAATCTCCCATAACCACTGGCAGACAGAACGGTACGTTGATTGCCAAATGCTTTCCCTACATTAAAGCGGATTAAAGCGGCAAAGCTTCCCTTGCTCTCCGATCTCGGCAGGTGGGCGGGGGGGTTCTCCTCCAACTTGGTAGGGCGGGGGGTGGGCTACGGTGCCAGAGAAAGCAAGCCGTTTCGGTCGAACAAACCGACTTCGCTCTGCCATATATCTTGCCGAATACTTTCTTCAATTCCCTCTTCAATTCCTTTTCCAATCTCCTTAAGAAACGCAAACCTCCTTCGTCATAACTCTAAGCTTCTGACGAACTCCGCCAGACAAGTATTACAATCATGGCGGAACACAACATTGTTGTTTTTGCGGGCGATCACTGCGGCCCAGAGGTAACTAACTAACCCCAAGCTTTCCCACCATTGACTCTGGACAGAGAGAGGCTGACTTTGGTTATTTGATAGGTTATTGCTGAGGCGATCAAGGTACGAGTCTGGCATTTGCGACCTGCAGTTGAGCACGTCTGACCCAGGATTCAGGTTATCAAGACGGTCGAGGAGCTAAGCCCGACGGCTGGCAAATTTAATCTGCAGGACCACCTGCTCGGAGGGGTAAGTCGTCCCCCGACGACGGATCACACAGCCCTAAACCCTTTCACGAGAGAGGTCTCTTGCTAACCTCGGCGTTTCTCCCCAGTGCTCTATCGACCAGACCGGCTCCCCCCTCACAGACGAGGCTCTCGCCGCCGCCAAAGCCGCTGACGCTGTGCTCCTCGGCGCCATTGGCGGCCCTGAATGGGGCACCGGTGCCGTCCGCCCGGAGCAGGGCCTCCTGAAACTACGCAGTGAAATGGGTGCCTATGGAAACCTCCGTCCCTGCTTCTTCGCCTCCGATGCCCTCGTTGAATCCTCTCCCCTGAAGGAATCTGTCTGCCGCGGCACTGATATGATGTTGGTGCGGGAGTTGACCTCAGGCCTGTATTTCGGAGAGCGTAAAGAGTACGATGGGCATAATGCGTTCGACACTACGGTTTACACGAAACCAGAAGTCGAGCGTATCGCGCGGTTGGGCGGCTACTTGGCCAGGGCTAGGGGAGACTCGCGTGTTATCTCGCTGGACAAAGCGAATGTGCTAGCGACAAGCAGACTCTGGCGTAGTGTGGTTGGGGATGTTTTCAAAAACGAGTTCCCCGATCTAAAGATCGAGCATCAGCTTATTGATAGCGCAGCTATGATTATGGTCAAGAACCCGACACAGCTGAATGGCGTTATAATATCGCCCAACTTGGCAGGTGAGCGAGGCCGCTGGTCCACCTCAAACGCGCTTTAGCTAACGAGTTTTCAGGGGATATTCTCAGCGACGAGGCAAGCGCCATAGCTGGAAGCATAGGGCTCCTCCCAAGTGCGAGTCTCTGCGGGATTCCAAGCTCTGCAGTGCCTTCGATCTGTGAACCGATTCATGGTACGATTCCTATTCTCCACTCGGGCTATTATGTAGACATTAGTCACTAACCTCGATGACAGGTAGCGCGCCGGACATATCAGGGAAAGGGATTGTCGTACGTTAAGACCCCGTTTCGGACGATTCCTATCTATTCACTGCGAGAACAGAGCTGACACTATTCCTAGAATCCCATTGGCACCATCCTTTCCGTGGCCATGATGTTCCGTTACTCTCTGGATCTTGCCCATGAGGCTAAAATCGTCGAGGACGCGGTCCGCGCTGCCATTGACGCCGGACTGAGAACCAAGGACATGGGCGGTAGCACGGGCACCGCAGAAGCAGGAGATGCCATCGTTGCTGAGCTGGTCAAGATTCTCAAGGCGTGAGATGTCTCAAGCAGAAAGGAGAATGGACAGAGAGGTTGAAAAGGGAAAATAGGGGCACATGGATGGAACATTTGAAGAAAAATAGTGGCTGGGAAGCGAAATGAGTCAAGAAACGAAGTGCTGGAGGGGGAAAACTTGACTTATAGAGATTGCAATAGCCACGCCTGTTACACTAAGTGGTTACGCCATAGGGGCCGACGACTCTTGTCATGTTGTTAGACCTTTCGTAGGTCATTAGTAGTGACGGGACCTCTGTCAGGGATTTCAGGCTCCCAGAGCCGCTGATGGTAGAGCTTAATTTAGCTTGCAGAGATTGTAGGCATGTTGGCAGTGGCTCGGCGCCTAACCTGGGAAATGTGTGAGGCGTACCAGTCGCAAGGATTAAGAATGTTAGCGTGTATACAAAATCAAGCCGCTAGTTGTATTTATATGACTAATGTAAGTGAAAACAATACACACAGTTAAGCCTCTAGTACCCTTTTCCGATCTTATATCTCCCTTTAATCAAGGACTGTATAATGAGAGAAGAAGGAATTCTGGCCAATTACAATGGTAATTCCCTATAATTACCACGCTAACACCTTTAATCCCTGCGATCTGCACCACGATCTCCCATAGATACGTGCAACATTGCTGTGAAGGGACTTGCGATGGGGGGTGTAGTCGGGCACACCCAAAAAACCGGGGATATCGGTCTCCCCAAACTAGAGCTCAGGACGGCAACGCAGCGACTCTTCAGTCCTCAATTATTGCCCCGCCAAACGCGGCCGTCGCGTGCCACCCCACCATCAACGGTGAACCTGCAACCGTCAACCTCAAGATAATGCACAGCAGCCATGTCATATTACGACGTTGACGCCATTTTGACGGACGCAGAGGTACCCAGATAGCCTCCAACGGCCCCGACCTCTCATTTACCTAACAGCCTCTAGAAAGTTCCCTGCCAGTTCGAACTGGACGTCCCCTACCTCGGCCATCTCGACAATTCCCCCCACGGCCTCAAACCCGGCACACCACTCAGCCTCCCGCTATGGCTCGCCGAAATGCTCGCCCTTGCCTCATCAGGCGGTGAAGACGCCAAGCCACCGCTGACCCTCAACCTGCCATCCTGCCTCTCCGATGCCGTCGTCTCCGCACTCAAAGCCGACCCGAGGGCTGTTGCCTTGCGAGACCAGAGCGCGCACTTCTACGGCGTCGGCGTACGAATGCTCGATCTGTTCGACGAACGAGAGCTAGGAGCAGTGGTTCGAAAAACGTTTGTTGTGCGAGCGACCGATATTGGACTTCACGCGCGTAAAGCTGATGAAGGCGTCACGGCCGGACAAGGCGCAGAGTTCTTGAGAGGACTGGACGAGTGGGAGAGAAGATTGTTCCGGAGGGGACATGAAGGCGTAAAAGGAGCGAAGGAATGGATGGATAACGTGAAGAAGATGTAATCTAATGAACGGTACGACTTGGCATAGCATTTGATACCCTAATACTACAGACGAAAATTCAACTATCTCTACAGCTTGCTCTTCTCGGCTAGGAGGGCGTATGAAGGCGGAAGCGACTCCAATAAACTCTTGTCGATCTCTTGGATGGAATTGATTCCAGCGCAGTTCATCAAAATGTCAAGATCAGCCAACAAACCGCGAAGAACATGTCTCACGCCTGACTCGCCCATGATACTCAACCCCCAGATCCAAAGCCGACCGATAAAGACAAACTTGGCACCTAGCGCAAGCGCCTTGACAATGTCTGCCGCACCGCGAATCCCGCTGTCGTATGTAACAGTGATTCGATCTCCGACACGATCGCATATCTTCTCTAGCGCGCCCAGACTGGCAATGGCACCGTCCACCTGGCGTCCAGCATGGTTGCTCACGACGATACCTTCAAAGCCAAGATCAGCAGCCTTTTCGGCATCGTCAACTCTCTGGAGTCCCTTAATGAGGAACGGTTTGCCGCCACTGATTTCCTGCCACTTGTTGCGCGCCCAAACTGCCTTATCCCACGACCAAGCTCGACCGTGCCAGATACTATCTATCCAGTGCGCGGCTGCAGCTTTGGGATCTTCATCCGGGCGGATGCCTCTTTCGGCCAATCGACGTTGAAATACAGCATCAGTCAAGCCCAGGTCAGCACCAATGCCTCTGTAAAAGGCGTAATTGGAGGTGGCGACGTCGTCGTGTCGCCACCCAAGCTGCCATGTATCTGTTGTGAGAATGCACGCTGTGTAGCCCGAGTCGTGCGCGCGTTGCAATAAAGATAGAGTCAATTCGTCATCATGAGGCATGTACAGCTGATAAAAACGCGGTGCCTCTGGAATCCGCTGCGTATCGACTCGTCCCTTTCTGCCTTCATCGTTGGCTTTGGCGACATCTTCGATCGGATATGAACCCGCAGTCGACAGGCTGTAGGGAATGCCTAACTCTCCAGCTACTTTGGCTACCGGAAGCTCCCCAGACGGATGGTAAATCTTGTTGATTCCAATTGGGGCAATGCCAAAAGGAGCAGCGACTTCGGCTCCGAAGAGCTTGGTTCTTGTTGAGCGCTTGTTTGTATCAACAAGCTGTCTAGGCACTATCTTGTGGCGAAAAAAGGCTTGTCGATTTGCAAGATGTGTGTGGGATAGTCCAGCGTTTGACGAGGCATAATACCTGGATTTGATTAGATCATGGCTGCAGTGCGCTGCTGAGAACCGTACCATCCGTTTTGGCTCAACTTTTCCTTGGCCAGCTGTTCCAATTTGTCGGGATCTTGAAACAGTTAATGTAAAGTAATAGACAAGCCATTGGGCACTGACGAGTATTAAAAAGAGGAATATGCCCGTCGTTGGGCTTCCAGAAATTGTCTCGCTGGTATAAGCCCCAAGTCGGGACGTCTCGCTCTTTGTTCTGAGGTGCGAACGGGTCAGACATTATTGCAGATGCCTCCGAGATTACGATCCAAGTTCAAGTATATAATCCAATGATTAAAAGGAAGATAATTACGTCTGTTCTGTATAAATAGGCTATGGTATATATGACGTATAGATCCGTCATAGAACTTTGGGGCGACTATGGCCATCACTCGGATTGCCTACAACGCGGCAAGCAAACGAAACATAAAACTATTATTCAGGAGAGGCATTTTCAAGACACGGCTTGACATATGATGTGCAGCCGGAGACTGCATCTTTTGCAGGTAAGTTTTGGGATTTTGAGCCTGAAACTGTTGGATCCCGAGAGTCTCAAGCCATCAAATATAGTCGTCAACAGGGGCGGCAGCGGTCTCGCTGGTGTTGTCTCGGGCTTAGAAGAGATGAAGAAAGGAAATGTCACTGCGGCCAAGCTAGTGTACACTATATAATGCACTTGATTGATATATTCATGCTTCGTAATAATTGTGTAGCCTTCTATGAATTAATAGCCGGATAAATCAAGATCAACAGCTACGCTGACTTCAAGGCTGAGTGCAATGTACCAGCAACCCTGATACTGCGAAGCTGATAATGTAAGTTGATGAAATCGAAAAATCAAAACTAAACAAAACGACGAGGTGTAGTTGATTACTAGCAATGTGATATGGCCGTGTTGACCTTCTTTGTAGAATCCCTCCTCAGAAATGGTCGATAGCAAGCGAACTCCGATAGACACTCAACTGCCATGTGTCAAGTTTGACGTTTTGGTCACACATGCTGCCTCTTTCTACGCAAACATGATCTAAACTACAATGAGTTATAGTTTTCCACATCAGTATAAGCCTCTCAAAGTACAGGAAGTACTGTGACAACCTGCATTGTCAAGCCTCGTTTTTGTCAAGGATTATCGAGGTCGACGTCGTCCATCCGGCGCTGCATTAGCAGCTACAGAACTTCAAAAACAGGAAACAGACATGTGATGGAGGTGTGGTCCCATTTGAGCGACAGGGGATATAAAGAAAACGTACGATGCCACGGTGGATGTGTCCACGAGGATTTTGATTAGCCCGTAACGGTATTAACGGCGGCCTTGTCCGCTTTGATGGTCTGGTAATTTATCCCAAATCGGTTTAACCGGCATGTCCACTTAGCATAAACGTGTTTCAAGGATCGGAACTGTTTCATTTCGCATTACTATTGCAACTACCAACCATCTACAGTACGCACAAGCATGTCCAGGCCGCCTTCAGGCTTGGCCACAACGCTGGGGTTGATGACCAAGTTCCTCTCATCTAGGAGCGATTTATCCTTGAGCTCGAATGAGAAGCGGCCGATCCAAGCGGCAAGCAGGCAGGCCATTTCGGACTTTGAGAAATTTCCACCAATACAACTGTGTGGGCCATGAATGAAGGTCATGAATGCGTAGTTACTCGTCGCACCGCCACTTCCCGCATTGTTCTCACTTATTCCGCCTTGTTCAGGAGTCAGCCAGCGCTCTGGCTTAAAGTCGGCGGCATCAGGTCCCCAAAGTAGAGGATCAGTGTTGGTGGCCCAGATGGGGAACAAGAGCAACGTGCCCTTGGGGATGTATTGGCCCTGAACTGTGGTGTTGCAATTGGCCACGCGGATTGTTGTGGCGACAGGGCTGAATGTGCGAAGAACTTCGCTGCACACAGCATTGAGGTAGGGCAGTCCATCGACATCTGTACTTTGAATGCTTGGGTCGGCAGAGTCTGGGGACGGAAGCCCTTCACGAATTTCTTTGCGCAAGCGGTCCTGCATATGGGGATATTTGGCCAACAAGTAAAGCGACCACACGAGAGATGCCGCTGTTGTTTCATGGCCGGCTGAGAGAAAGGTCATCATTTGATCGACGAGGTTTTCGTCGCTGAACAAGCCGGTCGAGAGTGCCACACTCAAAATATCGACACCGATGTCCTCTTTGTTTTGCATTTTACGTTTCTTGTCCTGGATCAAATCCCACGAGGCTTGTCGGAGATGCTTTGTCGCTTTCTTGACCGACCACACTCGAGGAAGCGGAAAGTTGGCCATGACCCAGTCAGGGAGAAAGGCTCGAAGACCAATTAGGACGAAATCAGACGGTGCCGGGTTCAAACAGTAGTAGCTTCGGGCAAGAGGATTGTCGGCGTCCTTGACTGCGCCGAAATCGATACCTGTAGAAGCAAGTCCAATAATGTCCAGTCCGCTTCGAACAGACCAGGATGAGACCTCCATGTGCGAATAGCCTAGTGGGCCTTTGTTCTTGTTGACGTCGTCAGTCATGGCACGCACAACCTCAATGGACTTTTCCCAGAAAAGAGGATACAGATCCTTGACGCGGCGAAACGAAAACGCGGGAAGCATGTTGCGTCTCTGCTTCTTGTGCTCATCGCCCTCGGTTGTGAGAAGCGCCCAGCCGATGATGAAGGCAAGGAATTCACGGATGAAATCAGGCTTCTCGAACTGATAGCTGCTCTTAACGAAGATTTCAGAGAGTGCTGCGGGAGACCTGACGAGTATAAACTCTTGATTGCCGTGCCACAAGACTCTCATGAAGCCATCGTCGTCGGTTTCTGACCACCTTTAACGGCGTGTTAGTATTTCGTCAAAGGCAATACTACACAACAAAGTAAAGTAAATACTAACCATTCTCGAGCCAATGCTCCAGGGCCACGTTTCCTAATGTCTATTCCATGACCGAGAATCGGTAATCCGCCCTTTGGCGAAGGCAGATGGCGGAAAGGAGAGACATAGAATGGATAGATGAAGACAGCATAGATGGAAAAGACGATGCTCTGTACTGCAAAGAGTCCAAAAAAGATTGCGGCGTAAGATGTACCAGGGTGCACTCCGAGCTGCGACAAGTCGAAGTGCAGCAGCTTTGGGATGGCAGCGCCAGTCAAGCTACTGAGAAAGAAGAATCCCAGTGGAATCTCTCGTATAGCTGTCATGGTGATTTACTGTCAAATTGATGTGGTGGATTAACAGGAATCCGTCATCATTCAGTACCAGGGGAAGTGGCCATTTATGTATGAGACAGCGTGCCCCGAAACTTTAAGACACCACCTCGACTGGCACCCACGCGAGGGGGCTAACCTAACCCTGCGCCATCTGGGTGGCCGCTTTCCGATTAGCGTATTGTAGTAAATGGAATATAAGCTCGGCTCGTGAAGCGGGGAAGTGGACCAACTATGTAATCCGTGTCGAGCCACTGAAGCCCACGCCCTCTATGGGGATCGGGCAGATGACATAGTTTGATTACATGAGATTTGACACTTTCACATGCTTATTGCCAATTGATTCATTACGTGTAAGTGGACGATTATAGTAATTTTTGGGGGTCAACGGGGTTGTTTAGGGCGGGCAAAGGAGACTGGACACGAGACTTGTTGGCTCCATTCACTGTACACGAAACATTCGTTTTTGACATGTGCTTGTCGCAAATACGCACTGATTGCGTATGTTGATGTAAATTTGTTGGGAACTTTGAATCCATCTAGGACGAATCTCGCTTTGACCAGGGCTCAACAGCTTCCAGCAGAGCGATCATGGTCTTGCCATCGTCACCGCTCGCTTTGAGTAGCCGGTTGAAGATGTCATCACCCAAACTCTTGAAGAAGAGCAGGATGCCAGCGTAGAAAAAGTCTGTGTAGCTAACTGTATGTCCCATGAAGAATGGTCCTTCGTTCTCTTGAAGCATTGTGGTGATCTGAACCAATGCCTTGGAAGCTGCTTCCCATGCTGGCTCACCGCCCCTCTCACGACCAAAGTGTTCCAATGAGGAGCCAATGTCCTTTTCTCTCGTGGTGACAAAGAAAGGGACACTGGCTCCTGAGAGGAGTCGGACTGGGACCAGAGGAATGAAGATTGCCTGAAGTGGGACGAGGGTGTTACGTGCATGTACCACGAACGGTTCATGGTAGGGCGAGTCCAAGTGCACTGAGGGGGTAGGATGATCAGCCTCAAGACGTGCCGCGATGTTAACCGAGTCCATCACATGCTCGTCACTTCCTGCAATTTGAATGGTAGGGACGGTAAAGTCTGTCTTATTAGGGAAGCTGTGGGTTTGGAGAATGCGTCAGCATCATGAAGCCTGATGCGAATCTAGACCCCTCGCAGAGGCTGGGAGAATCACGGGCTTCGGACAGAAGAGGGGTAAGGGAAGACTTACTACTTTTCAAGTTTCGGTTTGATATCAGGATACTCCGTCTAGGTTGATGCTTAGTCGTGAGTGAAGGATGGACACTGCAGTGTCTGCTTACCCATTCGGTGGTGTAGTCAATACCCTTGAAGTTGAGGATGAAGCGGGTTTTCCAGACATTCCATGACCAGCAGTGCTTAGGTTCCTTGGTCGGAATGTCGTACAAGACTACTTTAAGGGGCCTAGACATTGTTCTTGTGATGCTTTGCTATTCTGGTGATGCGAATTAACACGGTGAGATGTTCTGCGTTGATTTGCGAGCCTATCCCCGCAATGCTGGAAATGTAAGTCGCCGAGCCTGCTTACTACGAGAATGCCAAAGACAGTATGCCAACTATGCTCAATTTTTAAACGATACCGTTCGCTTCCAGCCATTAGATTATGGTGTAACCGACACGTCAAATTCTCTGGCACGTCAATAGTGTTCTGGACTTATACAAAAACCTCCCATTCTAATGGCTGGCGAACCTCACAACAATGGACTTTTCCGACGCCTCTTTCGTGACATTTTTAATTATGTTCTGTGGTGTATCTCCAGGGCTTCTTCTTTTACTTTGACTTGTACCTTTACTTTTCTTTTCCTTGCGGTGCTCCTTGACGTTGCCTGAAGTGCCACGGCAGAAATTGTTGACGTTGCCTAGCTATGGCTTTTCTTTCAATAAAGCTTGTCGACTCCATTTCAAGGCTGTCTGCTAGTCATGGGGCATCGGGATGCCTCGCTAGACATCTGCTCTCCATCCATCATCACATAGGCATGCAATTGGAGACAAAATGATATTGCCGCTCAAGCCATCTCTGCTTCCTTACCTAGAGAAATTGTGATTGATATATTTCTTAATATACGAAGTGATGCTGAAATTGATAGACTCGGTCACAGCCAAGGGAAGGACATTTTTCCAATCCCAAGTTGGTGGACTACATGCTCGTCTGCCGACTGTTTTGCAAGATTGGTGAAGCTGTTCAGTATCAAAGCTGGAAGTCACGGAAGCCATCCAATCCAATCTCGCGCGGACAAAGTACGCGCGACCAGAAACGCTGTCATTGGTACAGGAGCTTGAAGTGCAAGATAATTACCAGGGTGCGGCCCTTGCTGAGGTTGGAAATATGAGCCTTGAATGACTGTCAGTTCCTGATTGGAGGCCCGAACTGAAGCTTCCAAACAGCCAAGGAACCGTGTTTACACGACTAGAAAGCGCACGCTTCTGGGTTTGTTACTCTCGCACGCTGCATCGCTGGAGAAGGTCATAACAGTAAAGGAATATGATTGCAAACTATTCTGCTTCCCAAACCCGTACGACTTGACGCCACTGACAAGGCTCAGGCTCCGTCGTCTTGATATACTAGTCAGCACATACTCGGAGTCATTTTGGAAGCGCTTTCCTGAGAGCTTGGAGGAAGTGCACGCTGAACACTGCAGTGTTACTCTCATCCAGAAACTACGAACGGAAAGTATAATACGGTCAAAATGCACCTGGTTTTTCGAGATGGACTCTGGCTGTGACGGCGTCTACGGGCTCTGCAGTGGCAACACTCTGCGATGGGACTCTTTGATTCATAACTTGTCCGATCCAGCCTTTCCTTCGGCATATAGATGTATGTTATATAGTAATAACTCTAATGGTCAAGCATGGTTTAATTGTATGCGCAGTGCAAATGGTATCCAGGGACACGATGGCCGATGGCCCGCTAATGCCGCTAATCCGTCTAACGCTGGCTCCTATAGGCCAACGTTTGGCGCTGTGGACCTTTAACTTTGGGCGCTACTGGCGGGACTGCTACCTGCTGTTAGTGCCTACCTAATGCACCTAACAGCGCATGCCATTTAGCATTAACAGCATCATCGGTCGCGTCGCCGAATATAGCAAATGGCCGTGAACGATGCCAATTAACAGCGAATGAGTGGATCTTCTGGCAGTTGAAGGCCCTTAACGCGGGCTAAAACGTTCCAAAAGGGTCCCCCGCGTTTTTCTGCATTTTCGGTTATTTAATTCCAAGCTTCAATCGTCAATCAACCAGCCACAACAAACGCACACCTCACCACCTCTCGGCTGGGCTGCTCTACACTCATCACCGCTCTCCCCCCTAGCTATTCCTGCACGTCAGGACAATTGCGCGAAGTTCCCTCCATTAACTCGCCATGCCGCAGGCTGAACGACGCCAGCGCCAGCAGCGGCGAGAGTCGCAACAAACTGACCAGGCACCGCTACGCCCGTCTCTACGCAACACCACTGGACCTCTACCGCACATTCCCCCTCGATATCCGCCGACCTTCTGGAGTCCCTTCACGGAGCTCTTCGCAATATACTTCTGCCCCCCGCAGTCGTTCTACATGATCAAGTCCGTGTTTCTGCGCGAAGGCCATGGCGTCGCAGCGCTATACGTCGTGGGGGCCGCCATCGTCAACCACTTGCGACGATACTTACTGCCTTGGTTTGGAGAATACATGTGGCCAGAGCCCTTGAAGCAGTTGAAGTTAGCACGACATGCACCGCATTACTTCCTGGAGGAAATCATGGACTTCAACCCGGCCTGGGCGCTGTGGTGGACGTTGCAGTTTGGTGCCTTCACGCTCGTAAAGCTAGTCGTCTGGACTTCGTTGCTGGACGAGGAGGAGCCCAAGCGACCCAAGACAGCTGTGGCGATTATCATGGTCATTTATCTCAGTTTAGGGTTCGCAAACATGGAATACGATTATGCTGAGCTCTGCTGGACAGGCTCGGTGCTGTATTCGCTCCAGGCCGTGCTACGAGGTACTCCCCAGCAGAGGGCGTATTTTTTCAAGCTATTGGGGAATGGAGAATTGGTACTTCGGTCCGGCGCTCAGGTCATTGGCATAGTGTACGCAGTTCAAAAGACGTTTGGGCGCATGAACAGTGGTTGGGTCTCTGCGCTATCAGTCTTTGTCGTCGGCCTTGCATATGCAACAGCTCACGTAGTCAAGTATTCCAATAAGTACTTCATCTTTCTCGAGGTGAGCGACATGCTGTTGACTTGGATATGGATTATTCTGGGCATTTTTATGGTGGCCATAGATAAGGTTATACCATGGTAGATACAAACTCTTTCTTGTGCTGCCAAACAACGCCTACAACTCCCATTGTGCATTCATTGTACTTACATTCCTATACAAAACGACCAATATGTGGCGAAGCCAGCTTACGCATGGCAGCTAGATCGGGCGGTCTCATCTTGGGCCGCTGCAGATCCAACCGTTGTGGGTGCTGAGCAGGGTTCATGTAGCGTTGACGTCATCACTGGAGCTTTCAGGCGCGAGCTTCAAGCTGCCTCCCAAGCAAGGTTCTTCATCCTGCAACAATCACTGTCTTTGAATATAACTATTGAATCACCATACAGTATGAAATTATTGTCAACGCAATTGCAATGAATCGTGGAATTAGACAGGCGACTTTGCGTCTGACGTCCACTCGCCTCACCACCATTGCGAATCGTCCAATTCGATCGATACCACGTGCGCATCAGCAACTGTCGACGTTGAGTGTCCTGAGGAAAGACAATAAAGATGAATCGACATTAGAAGAGAAGGTACAGCCTAAGAAATACACGGCGGAGCCAAATACGCCTAAGAGGAGCCAGGATGACCGCCCGTGGCATCGGGCGAACTTTGGAGAAGAACATGGCGAGAATGACGAATACCATGCGCCGTTGACTGAGACAGGTACAGTATATTTCCTACTCCATTACGATTTACCTTTTCTAATCAGTGCCAGGTCGCCTTTTGACTACACCTACGAGGCTGCTAAAGCTCATTCTACCCATGCCCTTCGACAACTACCAGAAACACATCAACGAGAAACCAAAGACACAAAGCGGCGAAGAAGACGACACAATTGCACCTCTGGCTCTTCTCATACACCCTCAACAGCCATTATCATACCTCGAACGGCTCATACAAGCAGAGATTCCTCCTCTTCTCGAAGGTAATAGAGAGAGAATTCCAGACGTTGTGTTCTGGGCCGAAGCAGACGCCGAGGCGACTCCCCAGCAATCAGGGACGGAAGGAAGCAACATTGCTTCATACTCTGGACTTGGTCGCGAGGGGCCCAGTAGCGACGAGCTGAATTGGGTCAGATGGAGCGGCAGCACTGAAATCGGCGACTTTATCCGCGATGCAGCGCGGGGTCGAGAGTTTGCAATTGATATTGAGGGCCACCATCCGAAGCTGCGTGTGGCTGTACCGAGCTTCAAAGACAGGACGCATTACATGCGCATGAGGCTACGACAGATGTCTCGCCAAATTGACCAAATGTCACGCATCAAGACAGAATGTGACACGATTGCACACAAAGGAGCCCATCGTCTTGCTCAGGGAGGATTCGCAGCTTTGGCCAGTTGGTGGGGAATAGTGTACTACGTGACCTTCCACACGGAGATGGGATGGGACATGGTTGAGCCAGTGACGTACCTTGCAGGCCTGACGACAATTATGGGAGGATATTTATGGTTCTTATTCATCAGCCGTGACCTGAGTTACAAGGCTGCCATGAACATCACGGTGTCTCGTCGACAGAATGCACTGTACCAGGAAAAGGGCTTTGATCTCAGAAGATGGGAACATCTAGCGCAAGAAACAAACTCACTAAGACGGGACATTCGGGTCATCGCAACGGAGTACGGCGTTGAATGGGACGAGATGAAGGATCTAGGGGGATCCGAAGTGAAGGAGGCGTTGGAAAGGGAAGAGAACGGTGACGAGGACGAGAAGGAGGGCAAGTCGGACAAGAAGAAGAAGAAGCAGCAGCAGCAGCGGGACGAGGATAAGGACCGGGAGCATAACAATGATAGAAACGGGTCCAAAGAGCAATGATGAATTATGCATCGTCATACACCTTTCCAAATCCATACATGGCATCAATAGAACCTCACCAATGAAACCCTCAAGACGCTCATCTTGTGCGCACGACTCGTGAATTTGTAATGCCACCATCTTCATTGGTGGATTCCCAATTTCAGCTTCCTCGCCTCGGGCCGCTCGCCGTTAGCAATTTGCTTCTTTGGTGGCCCAGATTGATCCACTGGCGCCATGTCTAAGGCAGTAATAAATGAAACAACATCTGCCAATTCAAATGCTCCAGCGTCATTCATGGCCTGATGTCGCCTGGCGTCGCCTCGTCATACATGATTAGCCTGCTCGTCGACTTTTCAACCGTTTCCAGACACGAGCCAATCAAGTCTCAATCACCAATAAAAACTTCCGCCCCTATTTACGCGGCATCCCTTGCATTTTTCAAGTTACAACCGAGCAAGGCAATTCAAACCCGTCAGACGTTGCCCTTTATTACTACCCCGCCCCCGCACCAACCTCAGTCTCCAAAAACGCTTCCAGCCTCATACACTCAATCAGTATAAATCCCTCGCTCCATCACTTGATAAAATACTAACATTCTCAAGTCGGTTGGTTTGAACTTGAAAGTGCAAGAATGGCTCCGCAGATAGTGCATCTGCCTGATGGCCAGACATACACAGTGTCGCCAGTCTTTGCTGGCTTGGGCTTTCGCTCCAATGACCTCACCCATCACGCTCACTTCCCCATCGGCTGGACGACAGTTCTTCACACGGAAGAGGAGCGAGTTACTTTTCCTCATGAGCCTACTAATGATAAGCCGGAAATCAAGCGGCGAAGCAAGCTGTATACGCAGCCCACGTTGCAGAATGACACCATCTTCATCTCGTCAATATCCAGCCCGTCGAGTTCCGAATTCAAACCGCCCGTGTCGCCGACTCGCCAAATTGCCATGATTCTGTGGGTTAGTCTATACTGGTACTTTCATCAGCCGCGCCCCCAACCCCAGCTTGAGACGGATGCTTCCAAGTCGACGCCAGAGAATGCGAAGCCCACGGGAGAATGGAAGATTACGATCCTGCGCGACGGTGTCCTCCGCGGTAGAAATTTGATTCCCAAGTTGGAGCGCATGGGTTTGTTGGCAACTGAGCATACAGATGTGGGTGTAGAGCTAGATGATAGCGACGATACGTGGACGCGCTTGTTTGTTTCGCAGCGCATGTTCTGGCAAATGCCCGCCAACTTGTTCCTGTTTACGCTGCAGCCCATCAAGGCTCTGTCGCCATACCCCGGATCGCCTGTCACAAGCCGTCCTGGATCTCCTAATCTTGATGCGCATCGGCATATACCTCACATCTCACAAAGCAGGGTTCATAGTGATTTGCCTGGTGCACCTATGCCTACCGCTCTCGCTGCGCCGCCCACGTACCCCGTCGGCCCGTTCTTCTCAACCTCGCATCTTCCGACTTACTACCCTCCTCCTCCGCTACAGTACACCTTCACTGGAAGCGTGCGACATCCTCTGCGACCTAAGCCTCCTCGTATGGGAGAGGTATTCTACACTCGCTTCATTCCAAGCATGGATCAATACCTTTCATTCCGAGTAGCTTCACTTTCTCCTCAACCTGTGCCATATCTCGGTCCACAGGGACATAAACAACCCGCTAATGAGCAGTTATTGAATCTGACTGATACTGAATTGCTCAAGAGATGGTTTGCTGTTCCCCGTGTCAGCGAGTTCTGGGGCACTTACACCGAGGACTTCTTATCCAACGGCCTAAAGTCAAAACACTCCTTCCCCGCCATAGGGCTCTGGGATGGCATTCCCTTTGGCTACTTCGAAATCTACTGGGTCAAGGAGGATATACTGGGACAGCGACTAGGTAGCGACGTACAGGACTGGGATCGAGGTCTCCACGTCCTCGTTGGAGAGGAATGGTCCCGTGGACGAGTACCAGCCTGGCTAACTAGCCTGGTGCACTGGTGCTTTACTGAGGATTCACGCACCATGAATGTCTGTCTAGAGCCGCGAATCGACAACGAAAGGTAAGCCACTTCCACCCACTCTATCGTCTATATCTAACGCTCCCAGGATGCTCCGTCACTTAGACGCCGCCGGCTTCGGCAAACAACGCCAAGTCTCCTTCCCCCACAAACAATCTTGGTTCGTCCGCCTCGGCCGCGAAACCTGGATATCGCCAGCACTATAAATTCCATCGCTTCTTCTTTTTCCATAGCTAGATATTAGATCTATCCGTAGCTCATACACTCCAACTACGTCACATGAGGCGGATCCACTCCGTGGCCACTCTCTCCTCACTTCAGCTTCCACTTGCGTCCTCAGCTTTACAGACCATCAACCATGAGTGAATCATTAAAAGGCAAAGTGATTGCCATTACCGGTGGCTCAAGCGGCATCGGTCTCGCTACTGCACGTTTGATCTCATCCCGCGGCGCCACAGTCTGCATCGCGGACCTGAAGCCCGATGAGACCCTGTCGTTCTCCACGCCGTTCTCTATCACTAAGGTGGATGTGTCCAAGCGTGCAGAGGTCGACGCCTGGATTGAGGGCATTGTAAAGCAATTTGGGAGATTGGACGGCGCGGCCAACGCGGCGGGTGTGATTGGCAAGAATCATTCCGTGGGCAGCCTGGCTGATTTAGAAGACGATGAGTGGGAGAAGATTATCGGTGTGAACCTGACAGGGTGCATGTATTCCCTGCGAGCTGAGTTGAAGGCCATTGAGAACGGAGGGTCAATTGTCAATGTAGCTTCGATTCACGGAACAAACGGTAAAGTTACTCCAGATGCGGGCTGAGACGCAGAGGCTAATAGATGCAGCGCTGCCATACCATGCTGCATATGGCGCCAGTAAACACGGCGTGGTTGGCTTGACACGAGCTGCTGCAAAGGAAAATGGCGGCCGGGAAGTGAGAGTCAACGCTGTTGCCCCAGGAGCCATCAACACGCCCATGATGCATCTCGCACTAAATCAGCTTGGGAAGCCAGCAGACGCGGAGGTTGATACACCTAGCGCCATCAAGAGAATGGGCACTGCTGAAGAGGTAGCTGGAGTAATTGCTTTCTTACTCGGACCGGACAGCACGTTTGTCAGTGGGAGCGTATATGCAGTAGATGGGGGGTGGTTATAACAGATATGAAAGAAAAGAAAGAAACAACTATTCTACTACTGTTGAAGTATGCAAGGACAGATACGTACTTTTTCGTGTCAGTTTTACTTCAATATGTGTTTGAAATGTTCAAAAAAAACCCAATATCCTGTAGGATGGAAACTAAGAATTCGTTTAAAAAGCTGTGAAATGCCACCTATGCTACCTCAATGGTACAATTGGGTCAAATAGTAATCTCTTGAGACAGGGCTCTATAAAAGACTTCATTGCAATTTTCAACAAAGAAAAGTCGCGGCAGCCTTGGAAATAAACTACAGAGCTTCCAAAACTTGGTTTGTATCGGGTAGTCCGGCGCCAAAGCCCAAGCTATGAACCAGCCTGACTCCGACCTGACGTAGGAGCTAATTACGTGGAATACTTACGGGTATACTAACCTTCAATAACTTATCAGATTAGCACATTTATGCCTAAATTAAGGTTTCGGGCTTTTAACGGACACCGTCGTAGCCCTGGCACCGGCTCACCGTTCACGGGTACCGTGCCCTTTAGTGTAGATGGAGCGAAATTGTCTCGTGGCTGACCTTAAGCCTCGCCGGTTTGGTGCACATGTTTAACGCTTGATGATGTACAGCTCACGTTGGCGTAGCGTCCAGCAAAGCCACTAGAATCAGCCCTCGAACAGCGCCAAGCTTGCTGCCTCCCCGGAATCGTAAGTACCTTGTCAGTCTACTTCTAGTGTCAGTGTATAAGCTGGAAGTATACCAACTGTCACCTACGATGCGTTCTAATCTACCTGCATTTCCAGAAATGGCTGCACAGCTAAACGCAATCCTACCATCTCGAGGTAGAAATACTCGCGAATCACAAAGTCGTATTGATGGGAGGTTATCAACAGAAGCAGCTTCTTCCCCTCGAAACACTGCAAACATCAGCTCAGACGATTCAGTCCCGCCATCTGCGACTGACTCCAACCAGTTAGTCGTGTCCAACGCTGTGATAGGTCTTATCGCAGCGTCGGCGCAAACTTTCAACGATCTAGACAGTTTGAATGTAGCGTACAATACCAAAACACAATTCCTGTTACAGTCGCTGTCAGTTTTGAAATCGTTCAAATTGACAATTCAACTCATCTACAAGTTCTTGCGACGGCTAGAGATGGGCACGTTAGAGCGCAAAGATCGACCCTTGCTTATCGGAGTGGATGTAATCATCGTCACCTTGTCGGAGCCAGCTTTGGCAATTTCAGAGCTAGGCAACTTGCTGTTCGATGCCGAAAAGCAGGCGGCTCAGGGCTCAGTTCCAATTGCAGAGATCCTACAAATACACCGTGGTGTTGTCGAGAACAAGACGAGGAGAATCGCAGCAGCGGAGGTTCTCATGACGAAACTTCTGAGCGTTTTGCAAGTGTGAGTCTATACTATTGCGGATTCAGTATACAGCGGTCTAACTAGACATTTTACAGAGAATCTGACTTTGAAGCCAGACGCCATCTCTCACAGACTGAAACTGGCATCTGCGAAATACTTCAAGAAAATGTCACACTTGCAGATAGAATGCGTCGCATATCAGATATGTTTGGGGCCCGTACACTTATCCCCAACGAGAGACTCGAGGCTATTGCAGCCCATGGTCCCCCAGCCTATAGCGTTCCAACATCCGTGGCCGAGGCGCTTCCAAAATACTCCGCTGCAGTGGGCAATGGAATACATGCAGATGGTTCAGTTACGATCCGCCCTACCTGTTGGAGTGTCTTCTCCGGGACAACTCTTGGCGATATATCTATTCTATCACTGCTTCCATTGCCAATCATGTCGAACGAACTTCGATACGGCACAAGATTCTACACATTTGAGTACTCGCGCCGAGTCAACGAGCCGCTGGGCGAATTGGCTGAGCAGAATACACGGAGCAAGGCAGAGGCTCTAGCACGGATCCTCGACTTGCGGAACGTCGGTGCACCATGAAAAGAAATCGCAACTCTGTGAGAAGAATAGACATCAGCGTTGGCAACTTATTAGCATCATCTCAACGAGTTTCATTTTCACTGCAATCAGAAGGCACTCAGACTAGTCAACGAGCGCCATGTCTCACAGTCCCTTATTAAAAGCTCCCCCCAAATTTCCTGTAGTGAAAATCCGACCAGTCACACCGAACTGATTCCTTGACTACATGAACTGTCTGACAACCAATTGGGATCTTCTCAATAAGGAAAGAGTCCTTGTCAGGTTCTAAGACATGCGTTGGGAGGCGAGCCCAACCTCCCTCGGATGTAACTTGTGCCACCAGCCCTACGCCTATCACTGGCTGAGCCGCAAGTAAAATGAGTGTGCCGTAATTTGCACGCCAAACAGGAAAAAGCAAGCCATGGAAGTCTGAAAAAAAAAACAGTTTGTTTCTTCATCAGGGGGCTGCCAAGTAGCCCCCATCCTTCGAGGACAAATTCTACCCTTCCACGAAGTTTCAGCATTTGGC
The DNA here is from genome assembly GCA_028455935.1 of Simplicillium aogashimaense. Classification (NCBI taxonomy): domain Eukaryota; kingdom Fungi; phylum Ascomycota; class Sordariomycetes; order Hypocreales; family Cordycipitaceae; genus Simplicillium; species Simplicillium aogashimaense. The sequence continues at coordinate 4,348,871 of CM052008.1, forward strand.
AAGAACAACAAGTATGCCGTGAACTCATGGAATATCCCCATGTCCCACTTTCCCATTCTACTTTTCCACGGGGTAGCATCAACCGCTGCCTCGTCAGTATAGACCATGCGGTAATCAAGCCGTTCAATGCCCATGATTATGGGGGTGAACTCATCACATCGGTCACAGGCCAACCACAGCATCATCTTACTTGCGGCCCGACGCTCAGAACACTACCAGGGTTTATGAATCGTACCAGGCACAATTTCAGTCATTGCCAATGACCTCCCAACCGACCCAGCACTAGCTATTGCCACCCGCCTGTGAAACCTCAATCTCATCTCTCCAATCCACTTGCCCCGGAAACCAAACAAAGCCCTTTGTCGGCATCTTTGGCCCTGAACAGAACGCCGCCCCCTTTCTTTTGATGTTTCAAAGGCATAGTCATGGAGCGCTGAACGCACTTGGAGTGGAAAAAGCAAACAACATCCAGGCACACGCTGCAGATCCTCCTTGGTGGTGGGTAGCGGCCCGCAGAGTCGTTTCCTTGGCAAGGCGTGCGGCTCATCATGGCACAAGTTATGAGCCGGAAATAATACAGCACAGTTCAGAAAGCTCTATATGCTGCGTTTGGGGCACATCTAAGCTCTGCAGGGTGAAAATAGTCGGTCCTGGTGTCGTGCGCCGCACTTACAGAGACACAACACGGGTCATCCGCATGCATGAACGCATCCCGTTCATCCGTGAAATTAGGAACCGTCTAGTATGATTTGAAAAAGAGAACTCCTCTCCAAAAAAAATTGGTTCGATCAAGGCAAAACGCTGCTACGTCATTTAACATTGTCTCAAACAGCGCTGTGGCCTGCAGTCTTGCCTTGCAACCTGGAAAAAGCAAACCTAACCTTACAGAGCCCTCTCATAATCACTCCCGCCTCTTGCCATGTCCTCCAGGAGATATAAAATGTGAGCTCGTCTAGCTCCTCCCTCGCTCTGACTCTTCCTCTTCTTCATCATTGCTCTTCAGTCTTCCTTTTGCATTTTCAGTGTTTACTCACCCAAGTCATTCCCTACAACTTTTTTCAAAGTACTACTCAAACTCTTTCGTCATGAAGTTCCTCGCTCTCTTCCTTGCCGCCGGCGCTATCGCTGCCCCTATCCTCGACAACCTCAACCTCGGCACTGCCGTCAAGGACATCACTGATGATGGCAGCAGCGTCGGGGACTCCATCAACGACGGCGGCTTGAACAACCTCGGCGACACTGTCGAGGGTATTATCGACACCTCTGGCGTCACCGAGGCCGTCCACCACATCGTCGAGGGCATTACCTCCCGCGATGTCGTCTCCCAGGTCGTCAATGCCATCACTTCCTCCACCGACAACACTGACGGTGTCGTCAATGCGCTCAAAGGTACCCTCAACAACGGCGGTACCGTTGGCGGTCTTAGCAAGGGCGAGCTCAGCGAGGTCGTCAACCGCCTCACCGGCAACTAAGCCACTTTACCTTCTCTTTCGCACGCACCAGAGGAAATACCGAGAACCTGGATCTTTTCTTTACGCTTCATGTATTTACATTTTTTGAACGATGTGGAAGATTTGATGTATAAAACCTAGAGAAAGCTAGCATGAACTTTAGACAAATAGAGTGTGCTTTTCGCTAATATACCCAGACGTTGCTGTCTTACCTAACAAGTTCAATGCGAAATACTCTTGGAACCCTACATCTGCAGATATCTGTCAGGTAGAGAAAATCACTGGCATGTATGTGGCAAGTAGGCGCCTGGCGGCGACGCTACCGCTTCTCGCGTAACCTCGCTTCATGTATAAGCGACGTGTCTATGTGCCAGACTAACTCCATCCCCAAAGCTCATTGTTCTACAAAACAAAGAATTTAATACTATTTGGCCGAGCCGTTCATGGCAAGTACACCAAACCTCTCCATATTAACAAATGGTGCCACAACTCATCGCGTGGAATTCCCTACGCTCGCTGCATTCCAAACGCCACACATATAAGTGCTCGGCATCGCGTCGCCCATCTTCTGCCACGATGACCTCAGTCGTTTTCTCTCCAAATAATGCTTAATAACATCTCACGGCCTCAAATCACATTGAAACAATGAAGTTCTCAGTTCTTTTCGTCGCCGGCGCCGCCATGGCCGCCTCCATCCCTCGCCCAGCACCACCGCCGGCCATGCCGCAAGATAACCCGGGATTGCTCAGGACGCTTCTCGAGCTGTTATCACCCATAGTTAACATTGTGGGGTTGAATGATGGCAACGTCTCGAATGTTGGACCTACGAACCCGTAGAAGGGCGCCGAGGAGACAGGGGTTTCATTTAACACGATTGGGTATGGTTGGTACCTCATGTGGCGCGTGCTGGCAATTAACACTATTTACAGACTTACACAAAAAGTGCGCGCCATTGTCCATCGCGTGAGCGGGAAGGGAAGCAAAAGCAAAATAGGGCGGCTTTTGATATAAGGGATGGGCATGGGGCGCGAATGGCCATCCCTTGCGTCGTGAAACGAGTCATTCGATTGATTGTCTCGGAGACCTGCAGCTGCCTCCATGCTGCTTCTGGACCTCCTCCGAGTGTTCAATGGAGGATTCCATCATTCTGTTGCGTTAGAGTTTTGTTGTTCTTTTTTCTTCTTCGGAGTTTGTTTTCTATGTCGAGGTCCCTCTACGGATGGTCTCACGGGTTTCAGGAGTTTGCGAATTGACAAACAATTATAATATTATGTAAAACCAGACGCCTCTATGTGTTGCAGGTAAATCCCCCAGACAAAACGGTGACTACCGTGTGCTATGTACTAGAAATAAAAAGAAAATTCTTAGCCGTGAAGAAAAGCCACCATCGTCTATTGCTTCTTGGCAGCTTGGGCTTGGACCAGCTCCTGCAGCACGTAGACATTCATTCTGACACCAGCACCACAGTAAGAAGTCTTGTTTCCGGGGCACAAGAAGCTGCAGTCGGATTCACTAACGTTCTTTCCGGGAGTCTGGGCATTCTGGCCACCGTCCAGGCGGAGCTTGTCGCCGCACCAACATTCTCTACCATATTCGACACCAGCCCAGCTGTACTTGAGCTTAGTTGTGCTGGCCTGCGAGCATTTCTGCAAGCAGTTCTCAATAGTCATGTTCTTGCTATCGTTGAGGACCTGATTGAGAAGGAGGCGGCCAGAAGAGGGCTCAGACATGCAGTGGTAGTATGTGAAGTTGGCGTTGCCGGGATAGATGCTTGGCCCAGTAGGCGTAGGTTTAGCAGAGCTGGAGGACGTTGTGGGAGTAGCAGAAGAGGATACAGAAGTGGGAGTGGCAGACGGTGTGGATGATGTCTTCACACTAGAAGTGGAAGTAGGCGCAGTAGCCGAAGGAGTGGACGAAGGAGTGGACGAAGGAGTGGACGAAGGAGTGGACGAAGGAGTAGCCACAGGCGTGCTGCTGCTGCTGCTGCTGCTAGGCTTGTTCACATCGCTGTTGGGTGCAGGGGTGCTAGATGGCGTGCCCGGAGTTGATGGAGTAGGCGTACCAGAAGATGGATTTGGGCTTGGGCTGGTTTGGTACTTGTAAAGTTCGAGGCGGTTTCCAGCTCCGCAGTACTCTGTTTTGTCGCCAGGGCAGAGGAACGAGCAATCGGCGATCGTGGCATTGGTGCTGCCGGTCTGAAGAGCATTACCACAGTAGCATTCTCTGCCATACTCGACACCAAAGAAGGTGAAGCCATCGCAGAACTTGGCGCAAGTCTCGAGGGTCATGGTGTCGTTGGCGAAAGTCTTGCCAGTCAAAGCACGGCTGTTGGTAGCCTCAGTCCAGCAGCCCTGGTACTGCCAGTTGGTGCTGACGACAGGCTTTCTGGATGGCCCAGTGGGAGTAGCGATAGGAGAAGACGTAGTAGTTGTTGTAGTAGTTGTGCTATTGTCAGGGTTGCTAGGTGTGGTGGTAGGAGTAGTCGGCAGGGTAGTTGTAGTTGAGACGCTGCCACCCTGCTGATAAACGTTGAGGCGAGATGGGCCACCACAGTATTCGGTTCCGTTGTCGTTGCAAGGCATGTTGCAATCGCCGATAGGGGCCTTAACAGCACCAGCAGTGAAGCTGTTACCGCACCAACACTCGCCTCCATATTCAACACCAGCGTACTGATACTTCTGAGCCGAGCAAGCTGTTACACACTGGGCTACGGTCTTCTTGGTAGTCGCGACACCGTTGGGGAGGGCGCGTCCGTTGGTTGCTTCAGTGTAGCAGCCAATGCTTGCATAGCCGTTGACGCCGGGGTTGACGAATGGACCACCAGCAGGAGGGGGAGGATCGCCTCCACCATCTGAGTTTCCGAAGAGAGAGATATAGGCACCGTTGTTAGCATCGTTTAGGCCGTTGCCACCGCAAATCTGGTTGAGGTCACCAGAGCAGTCGAAGTTACAGTTAGCGTCATCAACCTTCTGGTTAGGGATGGTGTTACCGCCCCAGCATTCGCGATGGTACTGAGCACCACAGTATACGAAGTTCTTGGCAGCACAAGCCGCAACACACTTGGAAATGGTGCTTTTGTCGTCGCCGTAGAGCTGTTGAGAAAGTTGGCGGCCAGGGTTGTTCTCCTTGTAGCATCCGAGGTAACGGTACTTGCTCTGACCGTCATCTCTCAAGGGCGGTGCTTGTTCTGAGACGGCATTGCAGAGGAACTGGATAACCTGCTTCCCAAGTTTAGCGTCGTTGGTATTCAAAGTCCACGGAGCAGTGCCATTGTAAGGGTCAATGTTCCATTGCGACTTGGGAACAGCGCAAGTGATAGCAGCAGTGCCGCTTTCGCCGGGAGCCAGCTCCGTGCCTTCGGCGAGATCGTCATGGCTAGCTGCACGGACGATGCCTGGGATGCCATAAGGAGGCTTAGATACAGTGAGCTTCAGGTTGACGCCATCCTTGGGAGCAGTGTTGGTGATGCGGAACTTCAGAGACTTGGAAGTGTTTTCAGTAACGTTTCCAAGGGTGAAAGGTTTGGTCTCATCAAAGGTAACCCAGCCGGTGCCATCAGGAGTTTGGAACTCGAGCAGAGCCCTGGCAGCAGGGCCAGAGGACGCAGCAACATCAACCGACTTGGTACCACCATCAGAGATGAACTTGAGGAAGAGTGAGAATGTTCCGCTATTAGAAGAGTCGAATTTGATGGTGGTGGTAACACCCTGCTGACCAGCGATGGTGGCGGGTATACCTTGGATGGTAAATGCTCCAGCAACGAGATCTCCCTGTCCATTCCAGGTCTCATAGGGGTTGGATGAGCTGTTCTGGGCGTACATGACCTTTTGTACGGTGAGCACAGATGTTCCCAGGTTAGACAAATCGAGGGTCTTGTCAGGGGCCTTCTCTCCGGTGACGACGCCATTGAATGTGACGGTGTTGCTGCTGACACCCAAGATGGGAGCTTGACTCTGGCCAGTACCAGTGAGACGAGAGTGACTGCTGGTACTGTATTTGTCCTGGCTGTTGGTAGTGTTGAAGTTGATGTTGGCAGAGAGTAGCCCCACTACGCTGGGCTTGAAAGTGGCCTGGACAGAGAAGGAATCACCCGCGTTCAGCTGTAGAGGCAAGTTGGGCAGTCCAGAAACCTGGAAGTTGGCGCTATCGTCAAGGCCAATGTCGGTGATGCTGGCTCCAATATTGGCCTTGCACGTCACAGTCTGTGCAGCGCTTGTAGAGTTAATGTTGGTAGTGTCGAACTTGATTGGGGTAGTACAGTTGAGTGCTTCATTGACGGGTGAGCCAAAGGCGTAGACAGCACCCTGAGTGGTACCAATGTAGACGAGGCCGTCACCGAAGACGGGTCTGGTGAACTTGGTAACACCGTTGATACTGAAGGAGTTGACTTGGTGCAGTTTACCATTCGCAGGCACAGCATCAAAAATCTTCAAGTTAGAGCCTTGAACATCGGTAACCCAGAAGAGGCCAGTACCCTCTTGGCCATCTAACGTTGTAGTGGTACCGTGACCAACTCCAAGGATATAGGCGTTGTTTTCGGGACTCTCTGCGACCTTGGTGAAGGAAGGCTTCCCATTATTGCAGGCAAACTTGAAGACGTTGGTAGGGTGTTGGATGACGTTGATGTAGATATAGCCTCCTTCGAGAGGGTAAACACCAGCTCCGGCGTACACGGAGTTGTCGTTTTGGAAAACCTGAATAACGTCATCGTCGGTGCCTCCAGCAGCATTTCTGTAACCGCCCAAGTTATCCATGTTAAGCCAATAAGTCTTGCCGCTCTTGCCTGTGATAACACCAATGCGCTTGATATCACCACAAGAGAATTGGCTAGGAAGCAATTCGAGAGGCGTAGTTCCCAAGTCCTTATCGGCACCGTCCAGAGCTTGTTTCTCCCACGGCATGAAAAAGTCAACAAGATTCAGGGATCCGTCATCATTTTGTGTCATGTGTACAGCAGCTTCCTCTAATGAGGTGGGAGGAGTATTGCCCTTGACGGGAATAGTGGCCAGTTGAGAAGCGTAGCCATTACCACTGCCAAACCAAATGGAGCCCTTGTCATCAGAGGTAAGACCACCGCCAGACATCCAGACACCACCACCCTTAATATTGTTGGGCACGCCTTCACCTTCGGTGGCAAATCGCTCGACAATATTACCAGTGGTCTTGTCCCAGCCGATAATCCAGCCAGTGAAGTTGTACTGGACACAGTGAGAAGCGAATCCAGCGTAGATATAATTGCCAGCATGAAGCAGAGCAGGGCGCTGGTGATGGATACCACCAGTGAACATGCGAACATTGCTATTTCTGGCAATGATTCCCTGTAAATCTACGGGGAAATTGGGTCGCTCCTGTAGAGTATTCACATCGATTGCGTGGACGTAGTATCGACCGGCGTCTCTGCCTTGAGCCTTGGTACCTGCATTCTGGTCCAAGTATGTCTTGGCCGTCAGGTACAATGTCTCAGTGTCGGGGTCGATGACACCAGTAGCAGTGACACCAATGAGGGGCGAGATGTCGACGCAGCCGTCCAAATCATCGGCATTAAAGGGAATATGCAAGTTTCGGGAGAGAACGATTTCGCCCGTCTTGGCGTCCATCTTGTAGATATTGTTTTGCGTCGTAGCCCAGTACACGTACTGCTTGTCGCCGCTCTTGGGAGTATAGACGAGAGGTTGAGAGAAGATCTGTTCAGGCTTGCCGAGATAGTTGCCTGGGAGAGCCGTCTTGAAGAGTTGACCGAATTGCTTGCTTCCGACCACTGAAGGGTCCATGTTATGGTTACTGTCGACGTCAATTGTTAGCAAAAGGGATCCTTCGCATCGGTCGCAAACCACCACCCGGGCGTGCAATCGCAAACACTCACGTTTGGTAACCGGTTCTAGAGTTGTCACCACCCCAGGTAATGGTATCAGTCTTGCCCAAGCCGCTGGCCAGGCCAGCGACGGCAGCAACTAGCCATACGCGGAGGGAAACCATCGCGAAGGAGTCTTCCTTGTGTTCTGACGATGTCTTCCAGACACGACGAGTCAAGACTCTATTACGTCGCAAGTACAACACTCAGCGAATGGGAAGGAATAAACGAAAGCAAGAGGAACAAAAAAGAGAAACGAAGGTAAAGATTGGCGAGAACAAGATCAGCTATATTTTTGGGGACGTCCAGGAAGCAGGGACTATAATACGACATCCCACGCCATCAAGCCATCCACCCATGCATGGACACCGTACCCATCGGAGAGCTCATTTCGCTGGGAACCACACTATCCGGTGAGAAAGCAAACGCCAAGGCACCGAGTAAGGCAGGCTGTGCGCTGGCTCTGTACGGAGTAGGCCCAGCTCGACTGCCAGGGTGCATGGCTAGCGACATGGTCCAAAAGGTCGCTAGACTAGGAAAAATTGTGTCAAGGCCAGCGATCGCCTCTTCGGCACGGCGAACCCGGTAACTCAACGCAAGGTCTTGGGGGGATCCAGCTGCAGTGCTACTGGAGGAGCGTGCTGCATCGTGGACGGTGGATGGATGGAGGCACAAGTCAGGGACCCAGCCTAGCGTACCCCCCCTAATGGATGATTATATTTTTGCCTTCCGTTCTGGACTGCCTGGCGCTGCACAGCTGCTGTCTTCCCTTTTTTTTTTTTTTTTTTTTTGGCTCTTTCCCCTGGGCCATCTGCGGGTTGATGGACCCGGCTTCCTAATTTGGAGGGCTGCGGCGCAATGCCTCGCCCCAATTTTAGCTGGTGGCTAGCCAATAGACCGCCAGACGTGCTCGCAAGCGGACCTTTTTGGGCCTTTTCTTACTGGAGAAGTCCCTCAGTCGACTTCTCTTCAGTGCGTGGCGCTCTGTTGCGGTGGGGCAGGCTCCAACCCACCACGTGTAGCTGGAGGGAACAACAGCTGGCGGCCACTTGAGAATACGAGTAATTTCCAGGGCCTGGGCACTGCTGAAGGTTCCCCGTTCGCGCCCTGAACCCGCCAACTTTCGGTAGCAGGAACTTTTTGTTTTAAGTGGCCGGAGAAGGTGGACGAGGAAATTCTTTGTTTAATTATTTTTGATAATTCGTTGACAGTTTAAAACTCCTTCGGGTATTTCTAATACTGTACGTCAATCCGAACAGAACAAGAGAAAAGTTGAAGCTTGCAACAAAGAAAATACAGCAATATGAGTCGGGCTATTTTCGATAAGAATGCAAACGAACAAAATCTAGAACATAACTTCATCAGGTTCTGGGCTCACTGATAAGGCCATCAAGCGCTCTGTTTACTCTGCCACCCTTCCGGCTCACATACGCCCACTAGTTCAATGCACGACCATTGTCTCTAGTGCTCGCTTCAGCTATTATTATCCCGTCTTGCCGTGCTGTGCCGTTGGGAAATCCCACTCGGCTGCATATTGCTCTTTCTCTGCAGCCCAACCAGCACATCCAGACTCGTCCCGGCTCAAGCCTTCGTTGAGAGATTATTAACATGTATGACAGCCTGTTTTAATCTGCGGCTAGGTCGGCATGCCAAGCCACTCAGGCATCAGACGCGGAAGAAAACAAAAAGGGCAGGGGAAAAAAGCAAACAATTTCCATGATATGTAAACGGTCCAGGCGCTGTAGAGGCTGCAGAGGCTGGCCAATTTTGCGGTTTTATTTTCTTTGTCTGTTCTATATTTGTTTGTTTCCTTTTTACTCACCGACCATGCCATCAGCTACTGTACTGGTACTGCAGCCAGTCCATTTTACAGTATACCTGTCGGGCTGAATGATGGCTTTACTAGTCTCCCAGGGCTGTTAATTGTTATCCCATATTCTTTGGCACTAACGACAACTATTGTCAAGCCCTGCCAATGGGTCTTGAAATGAAGTAATCGAGACCCATTCACCGTATCGAGGGCCCCGTCTTCCGCTGTCAGGGCTGTGCTGTCAGTGCCTTGTCCCTGTCACCTGCCGCGGCCACTGACACTGTCGCGATGCACTTATTAGTGGGCCGCTACAGGCTGGAAGGGCCATGGAAGGGCCCAATGCCGGGGCATTAGCGCCGGGAGCGACTCGATGAACAAAAATCGATGTTTCTTCTGTTTTCTTCACGACTAATCTTTTATTCGCTCGTTGCCCGACATCCATTACGGCTGCTTACTCTCATCATCGTCATTATTTAGCCTGTGTTGACAATGTCAAAGACATAACCGTCCTCCTGACACCCTTCTGAACTTTAATGCACATATTCATTGTCATACGTTACAACAGGGCCCCGTGCTCACCGTAAACTCGGTGCCATCATGCAATCATTAATTTCAAAGAAATATAATCACGCCATCTGCCCGCGCAAAAAGTCGTTCGCCCAATAACCTCAAAACTTAGAGTCAACAGTTCCTCATCTGGTGTAAGGCTTCAGGCGAATTGAGCTCTATCGCGAGTCTAGCCTGCAGCCAGCACGCCTAGAACCTGCATTTGAAAAGTTTCACCATCTCAACTTGGTTTGACTATCAAATTGACTTGGTTCAAGTATTAAACGAAGCCAATAACGCCGTTACGAGGCTTCAACAGCAATAAACATGCTGCTGCGCCTAGTCCCTTGCGCAAACTGAGTCAGCCTCCGTGATTACAGGACATGTGCACGACTTGGCCTGGCCAGTACAAATATTATCCTTGGGGGCGATCGATAAGGTATGCCAGTGTCTGTGCTGTGTTGTGCTGTTTGGCCCCATCGATCGCCAGCGAATCTCTTTATACTTACATGCATGGTATATGTATGCATGATGCCTTCTCTCCATTTGATTGCAGCTTGCTTGCAAGGAAAGTTAAAAGCACTTCCAGGTAGGCAATCTTGGCATTCAGGCAGTGCCATTGATATTATTTTCGCAGATACATTAGCCCCGGTACAGCGCTGATGCGGAACCTCCTGTTGCTCTCCCGGCGACTTAATTAAGCTGTCTCAACAAAAGGCTCTACAGAAATCAATACATCATGCACTCGCTATCCCAAATATCGCGCGAGTTAAGACTGTATGAACGAAACGTGTCTCGTTCTTCTTCGTATTTTTTTTTAAAAAATATTAGGTTATGCCTCACTTTGCTCGATGTGAAGGAACTGCACCGCCGGACAGCCATGGTCGCTCCGTTCATTAGCGCCGGCCTAAACGAACGAGAAAAATCAGCTCAACCAAGTCGCTTAAATACCTAGCTCTAGAACCCCCTGAGACTCTCCCATAGCGGTATCTAGGGCAGCTCTAACTGTAAATCCATAGGCGAACCTCATCTTTCGGTAAGGAGCTCTGGATTGTGGGGATGATTAGTCTTGAAATTAAGTTGGCGAGAAAGCTCCGCCCCGTAAGCTCGATATATAAAGTCAGCACGAATTGCTGACTTTGAGAAAAATATGCTTCACTCTAATATTTCGCTCTCAATACGAAACAATACGGCATCATGAAGTCTCTTGGTGTCACTTCTTCTGCTGCCCTTGCCGCAATTGGCGCTGTCCAGGCGAATACTGTGCCTAGACAAGCCAGCGGCAATGGTATGCAAATTGCCTGGGCAGCCTACCTGCCTTCCTACGATAATGCCGGCTGGGATCGTCTGATTAGCTCCAGCAACGCCAAGTTCCCAGTTCTCGTTGCCAATATTATCAATGGACCAGACTCTACTGTGAACACCGAATACAAGCCTGTCATCGACAAAGCGGCTAAAGCTGGGAAAAAGGTGCTCGGATACGTCCGAACTGGCTATCTCAGCCACAACACGGTTTTCAAGACTCGGCTTGATTCAAATGCGACTGCAGATTGGGTCGCTCAGATTGAGAAGGATGTTGACACTTGGTACGATCTGTACGGCAGCAGCATCGGAGGCATCTTCTTCGATGAGGGCACTGACGACTGCTCGTTCGCCGATGTTTATGCCCACCTCAACAACTACACAAAGCGCAAGCATCCTGGGGCCTATACAGTTGTCAACCCCGGTACCAGAGTTCCTCAATGTTTTGAGAATACCATGGATACATTGTTGACGTATGAGAACAACTACAACACATACACAGATGCCAATCTGTACAAGCCATATACTCTGACCTGGACTCCCAAGGATCCTCGCAAGATTTGGCACATCGTTTACGACGTACCGGAGTCTGGCATTGAAAATGTTGTCTCCCTTGCCAATCAGCGAAATGTCGGTGTGATTGAGACTACTGATCGCGCAGGCGCCAACCCATACAATATTGTCCCAGCAGACTCTTACATACAGAAATTGGTCAACGCAGTTGCCGGCAATGCTCCTGCTGTGGGCAACCCCTCCGTGTATCCCGGTGGCCCAGCTTCCAGTGCACCCAAGAACTTGGACTCCACCGACACCGATTTCAGTGCCATCAGCTTGAAGTGGTCTGCGGCTGCCAACGCTGTAGCCTACCGCGTGTACCAGGGAGATAAGGTTGCTGTGGACTTGCCCATGACCTTGACCAACGTCACAGTCGGCTCCCTCGAGCCAAACAGCTCGTACACATTTACCGTACGATCCGTCGACGGAACTGGCAAGGAATCTGCCAACTCCAACGCCTTAACCGACAAGACCGAGGCTCCCCCCCGTGGCAGTAGAATCGCCGACCTCGACGCCGTCGTAAACGGTGGCCAAACCACTTACACGGCTGAGGTTCTCGTCCCCTATGGAACCGTGCGCCTTTACATCTGGGAGGGCGAGAACTCCTGTAGCCCTGGCGGATCTGGGTTCTTCTTGAATATCGGATCTAATTATGTGTGCGCCAAGTACTTGTTTGAAACTGGCACCTTGTACAAATACACGGGATCGAACGGCGCATGGGGCTGGACCAACATCTCTGACATTGGCTCCATCCCCACAGAGAGAAGCAAGCACAACTACAAGTGGACGCTTCCCAATGTTAACATCAACATCGACAGCACACAGTTCGCAGTGCAAGGCGAATCGTACAACCCTTCCAACACCGTCGTGTACCCCTGCCCCAAGTTTGCCGATCCCAACAGTGCAGCGTGCGCTACTTGGCCCTAGGCGGACATGTGCAGCGAGATGGGGCAGGCCAAGTAAAATAGATTTCTCGTCGACAATGATAGCTTCTTGTAGCAAAAGATAAATTCTCTGCAAATATACACATATCTGTAAATACAAATCATGGCGTCTCTTTTCCACCACCCATTTTGAAACAACATCACCATCTGACGGAGCCGCTCTAGAGGGCGTCCTTCCAGCTTATGTCAGCGCGCAGTCTCCAAAAGCTAAGCAAGCTGCCAGCCGGTTTGACTAAATGGCATAAGCGTCATCAGCATGGTCGGTTGATTGCCCCCTCACGGAAAGCTGAAATCCTTGTCCGATAAATCTCATCAGATACAACACCCACGTGAGAGCGCTGTTGCAACCGAGAAGTGTAAAATTGATGCCGACATGAGCGGTTCGCCCGACAGTAAGGACGTGGATCACAAACGGGAGGCTGAGAATCCACCATCGGCAAATCCAAAATATCGCAAGAGATGGGCTCCAAGGAGCAGGTCCGGCTGCATTACCTGCAGGTAGGCAGATGCCATTCAGCTGATAAAAAGGCATTTCAATTGAGCCTCGTCTCACTAATGTCCCAACAGAAGCAACCGCGTGAAATGCGACGAGAGGAAACCCATCTGCACCCGCTGTGTTGTTCATGGACGCAGCTGCAAGGGTGCGGGCTACGGCATGCCATTGCTCAGCACGATACTTCTTGAAAGATCGGAGAGACCAGAGCAGCCCAATTACGCCCCTACGCCACTGGTGTTTGGCGCCAACGATGTGGAGAAACAGATGTTCTTCCTCTTTCGCACGGAGATTGCGCCTCACATCGCTGGTGGCTTCGATGCATCCTTCTGGGCCATTGGGGTCCCCATTGCCACACAGAATTACACGGCTATATGGCACGCCAGCATAGCCATTGCCGCCATGTATAAGTTTCAACTCGAGAGGCAAAGGGGCATCGAGATGCCTCACATTTACTCATTCGCTTTATCACACTACAGCAGGTCCATCTATCATTTAGTCAAGATCGCCAATCGCCAGAGTCTGGACTGCAAGAGCAGAGAGACCATGCTATTGTCAACGGTTCTCTTTACGGGTCTCTGCGCTCTGCAAGGGAATATTAAAGAAGCTACAGTTCATATCAGGAGTGGCATCACTCTGTTCTATAACTGGAGGCTTTGGGAACAGAATGACACACCCGACAGTATTCTTTCAAACGCTTCACTGGTTAAGCTATTCAGCCACCTGGAACTGCAGCAAGGCCTGACAGAAGCGCCACGGACAGAATGGGAAGAAAAGATTGCGCTGGAGGTTTTTGGAGTGTCGATAACGCCATTCGAGTCACTGACAGAGGCATATCTTGAACACGCCGTCATTCACAACAACATGATCAAGCTGTGTCGCAGGATGGTATTCAGCAAGATGCGAAAAGTTGCAAATACGCTACTCCCCGAGGTAGACGAGCGTCAAATATACCGTCAACAGTACGACGCGTGGAAGGCTCGGTTCCAACACTTTGGAAATCTGTCCGTGATCCACGGATCGGAGGCCAGTGACATGGAGATGCTTGAGCTATTCTCTAAAACAACCGAGATCTTGCTGTACATGAACTTTGCCGAAGCTGAGCTAGGCTGGAACAGGTATTGGGAAGCCTTCCACGGGACGGTTGAACTGGCGGAGAAGTTATATAACGATGAGGTGAGGAGGAACCGTGAGAATACGATTAGTCTTTGCTTTGCGCCATTGGCTTCAACATCGTGGCGTTGGCATTGCCTGTCGAGGCGTCAGCAAATGAGGGGACATTAAAGGAAGACCTAAGGTAAATGGATAGCCGTTTGAAGCGGCAGAAACCGGCGTCTCTGGTTTCATCGTTTTATGTTGATTTACAGATTGATATATTGCACGGCGGCGGGCGCTTGGTCGAGACTGGGATGGCAATCGGCGGCGTTTTAGAGAAATGACGTTTCAGCACGATTGTGCTGGCGGGATGGGGATATTTCGGTTTAATCTGATGGGGCTGTTTTAAATATTCAGTTTTCAACGACTTCAACGACATTGGGTGTTTTTCGTGTGCAAGTGACATGGTTGTTGGTGTAAACACGCAAGAAGGACATCAATATTCCGGCAGCATCACCATGACGAGAATCACGCAACACTCCATATATTTTCTAAAGAACTCAATCATTTTATACGCCTCGGCACGTTCCTGACTCCATTTATTAACCAATAAGTCGATTAATTAGCTGATTGCATCTCGGAATACACTCCATCGGCTCGGATTCCGAAGTCTCTAGGGTAGTTGCCTCCCCCAAATTAAGATTAAGCCTGCGTTCCTGCCCCTCGTAATCGTGTTCCGGGTCCCCACTTTATGCTCCTTCCCCCTTCTCCATCCGCTCAAAAAAGCATCCGTGCGGGTCCGAAATCGAACCACAATTTGGTTTGCAACCATTTTCCCACTGTAATTTTTCTTGTGCCGCTATTTCCTTTCTACGGGGGCAAATTTGTTAATCAGATTCAAAGGGTTCGCTTTCGCTGCGCTTTCATCCCAACTTCAACATCACACCAACAATAATAACTGCACCTTTCTGCACCGAATTCTGTGCTTTAGCTTTGTGCTATTCTTCAGCGTTCGCTTCCGCCACTGATATCCGAATACTTCACCGAGCGGCGACGCTGCCAGCTCTCTTGTACGACCGCTGTTTAACTATTCCCCCGCCGCAACGATGGATGTCGCTCTCGACTTTCTCGATCCCCTTATTTTCGACAAAGCCTATGCCTGGGCTTTGCCTTCGCCAGCTATTGGCCTGAAGAACTCGACATACGGTGACTTCTCCAGCGCCGATAGCGTCACGCAGCCCACGTCGCAATGGGACCGTGATAACATCTATCGCCAAATCACTTCGATTCTCCTCATCACCCAGCTCGGCGCTTCATCGCTCTACTTCATTTTCAGCGCGCTTTCTTACTACTTTATCTTCGACCGACGCCTCGAGTACCATCCTCGATTCTTGAAAAACCAGATTAAACTCGAAATCAAGTCTTCCATGACTGCCGTTCCTTTCATCAACATCTTGACTCTGCCTTGGTTCCTCGGAGAAGTTCGCGGCAAGAGCTTGCTTTACGCCAACGTTAGCGACTATGGTTGGACATGGCTGTTCGTTTCTGCTACTCTGTACATGGTTTTCAACGACGTTGCCATTTACTGGATTCACCGCATCGAGCACCACCCCAGCATCTACAAGTACATCCACAAGCCTCATCACAAGTGGATTGTGCCTACGCCATGGGCCGCGCTGGCTTTCCATCCTCTTGATGGATACGTTCAATCTATTCCCTATCAGTAAGTTAACACCAGTCTGATTTGGTTTGCATTCGGCCATGACTAACAACTCAAATAGCCTTTTCGTCTTCGTCTGCCCCATGCAGCGATATCTCTACCTAGTCCTTTTCGTCGCTGTCCAGATCTGGACCATTCTCATTCACGATGGCGACATGATCTCTGGACACTGGACCGAAAAGTTCATCAACAGTCCTGCGCACCACACTCTCCACCACATGTACTTCACCGTCAACTACGGCCAGTACTTTACTTGGGCCGACAGCTACTTCGGCTCGCACCGCGCTCCCCAGCCTGAATTGGACCCTCTGCACGATGCGTTGAAGGTGATGCGCGCTAAGGGATTGGTGGATGAGAAGGGCAACCCTATCAAGCCCAAGGAGGAATAAATTCGAAATAATTGGAGCCAATTCATTTTATTTTTGCATTATAGTCATAGCCGTTGGGCGGCGTTTTCGGACAAAATCATCACAATCGTTATTTAATAGTAGCTGGTGTAGCTACGTTGATTCAGTACATATTTTAATTTGCATAAATTGATACGACTTTTCAATGCATCCATAGACGAGCGAATTCATGAACTCAACTATCTTCAAGGCCATGTAAGCAGTCACATCACAGTAGTAATATGCTGTAATGAGTGCCTGTACTACATCAGGAGGCAGACGGTATCTAACTGCCTAGTGCCAGATAGCTCTTAATCGAGGGCAAAGTGTTCGGAGCCTTCAGAATCGCGCTTTTTCTAGTTTTAACTACCAGGGATGCCAGATGTAGCTCCGCCAACAGGAACCTTGATCACTATATGTTGCCGTGTTTGTTAGCTGACGATACTGTTCAGCATGGCCACGTCCGAAGCTTCAGTCGTTGCCACAGCCGTATAATTGCTCGTGCCAACGGATTGTACCACATAGTGAATTGCTTCTTCAACGAGATGCAAATCCCGATTCAGTCAGTCGCCATGGCTTCATACCGATTTTTGTTGCTTCCACTCATGGCCGCGCTGATATTGTTCGGTTGCTACTTGAGCAGGAAACCCTGTTCGTTCGTCAATTTTTCAGGTTGGGAAAGAACAAACTCGTCTTCACATACAACAGGAGCAAGGCAGACTGCAGTTATCAGGGCAATAAGATGCGAGAACATTGGTTGCGTTGATGCATTCTTTTCGGGTCAAGATACAGCGACACTGACCCAAACTACACATGCAAAACAAATACGGCCGACCCTGAAGGTATTACGGCGCTCAAATTGGGGTATATCTAACCTATTTCAAGGAACGATGCAGTGTGTGAGGCGTCACGAACAACAGGCGATTATCCTTTGCTACACTATCTTGATTTGTTCGGAGAGTCGGCAGGGATATCACTAGGATCTTTGATCTTTTATGTGATGCTGGTTTCATCGACACCGAGTCCCGTGATGAGTGAAGTTATGGTCTCGCTCATGACATAGGGGCTTGCTGTTGAGTATACCTTAAAGATGTTTCCAAGCACTTGTCTCTTTGATTTCAGCATAAGAAACAACGACGGTTACACCACCATCCTCGGTCCTTCAAATTGCCTGAACGACAGAGGCAAGACCCCACTACACTACGGAGTACATTACCCGGAATTAAGCAGCATTTCGATATAAGTTGTCTAATGATTGGAGTCCTCGCTATCGGAGTGAATTAGCCCGTATGGTAGAGGCCCCGGAAAATTCAGGTGTTTTTTTTATTGGCAAAGCTTTGGCTCTTTTATCAGCACCGGCAGTCAATCTTCAATTGACAGATGACATGAAGCGAACAGCGCTCCAGTATGCCGTGCTGCTGAGTAACAATCTTGATGAAGTGACTGATAGTGTGCTCAAAATACCTTCAGTCGACATCAACGTCGTTGATAAAGACGGATTTAGCTCAATTGAGCTACTTTCTGTCCATTTCTATGTAATCTTGGACATTGAAATGAATATCCTCGAAAGCTCGGGTAAGCCGTTGTACCAGCATTCAGCAAAATCCACTACACATTACCACGTTATTCAAAGGAAAGCCATCGAGAGGTCATTTAACCTAGTCTTGACTAATGAACGTATAGAAGAAAGATATAAAGTGAAATCTATAAATGAAGTGGCGCTAGAGGTTGTGGAAGAGAAGAGAATTGTGACGGAGTAGTGGGATGATTTTTCGTCGGATTCAAAAGTACGCGAAAACGTTTGTGGTTGACTTTTGATTGGTATCAATTGAATGTAGGCATGAATATCAGGAAGTACAGTCTGTTCTAGAACGACCGTATATATTTCTTCTTGCTTTTCGAGACCGGTTTGCTGGTCATCGACATCTAGGTCTCGGGTGAGATAGCGTCCAAATGCAGCGTGTCAATGCTTCTTGGCGAGTAAGGTCTGCACTGAGAATCCGCTAATATGGTTGGTGAGCAACATTCCTGTTCGCAGAGCCCCTTGCCGCTAGGTCAAGCCAAAAATTACGGCACCAAACTATTTCCACAAACCAGAGTCGTCGGATCGCACCACACGTGCGACGATCATTTACACCGCATGAACCCAGATGATGTCCTCAGCCCAAACCATAAATCGCAGGACACACATAGAGAGCTCAGGACACCGCTACCAATGCCACCAATTCCAACCTAGCGCCTCCTGTAAACTGGTGGCGGGTCCCCTGCGGCATCTCATAATGCGAAACGGTTCTATCGCCCAAAGAGGCACATGTCCCGTCGCGCGACCACTAATGGCTGCTGCAATGCGAATTCGGCACCGAACTCAGGCTACTGGACACTGCAATCCCAGCGCGATTACGGTGCTTTTGCGGGGGCCGGCGGGGAGTCTGTCAGCTTTTAAAGCAAGTCACCAGCGCGCATTTGCACCACAGAGAGATCGTGCCGCCTCCACGCGCCCCTTGCTGCAGTTGCATTGAGGATGGATCGTGGGGCCAAATTCCAATGGCATAGTGCGAAAGAGCCGCCGAGAAGATGACCGTGATGCATCGTTACCTTTGAACACTTGGGGTCATGAGCTTCCTGATTAGGAGATTGATCGGAGCGGGAGGGAAAAAAAGAAAGCAGATAGTTCACTTGTAAATAAATAAGACAGCTCTCCTCCCTCGCCCTCTGTAAACGTATGATACTGCCTATCCCTCCAGTTCTTCGCCCTGAGAATAAACAAGCGGTTGACCATTGTCCATCATGCACGGCCTTGCCACTCTCGCTTTCGTTGCTGGCGCTGCTGCCATTCCCATGGAGCTTGTCGCCAGAGAAGACGGCTTCGTTCCCCAGGCTCTTGGCGAGAGCGCTCCTGATGATCACATCAAGTGGCAGCCAGTATTGGACTACGACACCGACAGCTGCTACAATGTCCCTGCTATTGATGCGCAGGGCAACACCAATCCCGGATTGTCGAGCGAACACACCACCAACACTGACGGCTGCCGCAAGCCCGAGTTTTTGGATAACCAGAATGTTTACTCTCGCAGACGCTGCAACAATAGCTGGTGCGCTTACATGTAAGCACTGTAAACTCTGGCGGGGATGTCCGCGGGCCTGCCGTGACTGGCACTGACAACATTTGTTAGGTACGAGCATTATTTCCAGAAAGATGTTGCGCTGCAGCAAGCTACCGGGGATTTTTCTGGCCATCGTCACGAGTGGGAGAATATCGTGATCTGGGTCAAAGACGGTGCCAGCATGCCTAGCTATGTGTCTGCGTCACAGCACGATGGATACCAGACCAAGGATGCAAAGGATGTCCGCTTCCAAGGTAAGAGGAGCAGGCTGTGTCAATGATATCGATATACAATACTGATCAAGTACAGACACCCATGCCAAGATTGTTTACAACAAGGATGGCATCAGCACCCACGACTTCCGCTTCGCCAATGAGCAGGATGATAACCCAGTAGAAAACGATAAGCACGTTTGGATTCGCGGCGCCCTGGTCGGCTGGGAGAACTGGCCTTCCACTGACCTGCGAGGCAAGATGCTTGCTGCCTATAACGGTGGCGGAATCAAATGCAAGCTCGCTGACGACCTGTTGGGAGGATACTTGAAGAAGTCCATTGGCGACAGAGTGAGTATCCCCAGCTGAACAATTTGGGCGCGAAATACATTTACTGACCTGCATAGATTCCCGAATTTGATGTGAACAACGGTAACTGAGCCAGGGCTCGATCAACGTAAAAGGACACAGGCAAATAAACGATACCCCAGTATATAGTTTTCATTTTTGTTTAGGATGGTAGGACCGACTTCATGTCGGAAGGTATATATCACACTCCATAAGGTGGAGGGTACATATATTTATTTTCTTGTATAGCGTTGCAAATAACATGAAGTAACATGAAGTCAATGAGCCCAAAGTGTCCTGCCAAGCTGCAATGGTGATACAGTGAAAACGTATTCATGCCTAACGGCTGGTACTCGCCATGAGCTGTCACAAGTTGGCTAGAGACACAGCCTGGGAGGTTTGAAGGCGCGGTGAGTGGCCAGCTAACGCTAGCCCAAAATGACGCATGTGCTCTGATGTCACACAGCCCCCTCCTTCATCTCATTATATTTGGGGCTCTTCTGACCATTGTTCTGACCGAATTTCATAGTTTACTGATTTCTAGTTTCAAAAGGCTGAACCTTTTGAGCCGTGGATTGGAAAACACGAACCAAAATGCCTCGTATTGGAGCCGCTGGATCCGAGTATGTTGTTGTTGGCTACGGCTGAATCCGCCACCTATTGACTAGGAAATTATACTGACGATAGCTTCTAGTCTTGCCGAATTGGCAGCTCATTTACTAAAAAATGGACCTCGGAAGGTCGTTGATGCGCCTAGGCGTGTGAGGGTCACCTTTAACAATACTGTCATAGTTGATTCGACTCGAGGGAGCTTCGTGTGGGAACATGACGGCTATCCTCACTATTACTTTCCGCTGTCTGAGATCAAGTTTTGTAACTTCCGAGACTTGACCCCGGTGAAAAGTGATGGTATTCACAGAGCATCTGTAATAGAGCTGAAAGTCGTTGAGCGGCCTTCCGAGGGCATCAAGGAGCGCAAAACGGACAGAGTGCTAAAGTTCACAGAAGACCGAAGCCTGGGCGCTTTGGCGGGCCTTGTAAGACTGGAGTTCAGTGCCATGGGTAAGCACGAAGCTGGAGAGCACATAATATAAACATTGCTGACAGACATAGATCAATGGTTGGAGGAAGACGTGCCGATTTATGTACATCCCAAGGACCCTTACAAGCGCGTTGACATTCTCCCGTCCACGCGACCGGTGGAGATTCGCATTGGAGATAAGACGGTTGCCAAAACCGCCTTTTCTATGCACCTGCACGAAACAGGCCTACCTACCAGATATTACTTCTCACCTGGTGCTGTCGAGCCAAGCTTGTTGCGACGCAGCGACCTCGTCACCAAATGCCCATACAAAGGCGACGCTGAGTATTACCATGTTGTGGTCGACGGCGAGGAGCACCAAAATATCGTCTGGTATTATCGAAATCCGACTCAGGAAAGCGCCGCCATTGCGGGACTACTGTGCTTTTATAACGAAAAGGTTGATGTTGTGCTTGACGGTCAACTGCTGGAGCGCCCGAAAACTGTATTCGGTTGAGCCGCCATTTCCAACAGCCCACTAGCGTATAATTTGTTGAGAATGCATTCCAAGATAGGGTGCAGTCTTTGGGCGAATTGAGGCAGAGCGTAACTAGTCTCAGATCTGAATCGTAACAAATTGAACCTGCTACAACGCGATCGGTGCATTCATTGTAGAGAGAGCGCAATAAGCACTTGAGCAACATTGGCGCCAAAAGAACGGTTTGGTCTGCTGAACGATTAGATCCTACCACCCACATAGTTCCAGATCTAACGTCCTCGGCACGGCAGACGAAGCCCGTGCGTGCCCAAAAGCACCCCCGCTGTTAACTGATAATCATCATCTAATGGAAAAGCCGTGACTGGTCACTGATTGATTCCCATCAACTCTATGAGTGGGGAGTGGGCCTTATCTCTACTCTGTCACGGTTGAATGAGCACGTAAACACAGCGAGTCCCCAACGCTCGGCAATTCAGCTCTCTTCCCGCGCTTTTCCGCTAGGTCCTGTCACCACGCTGTCTCGCCCTGCTGGACCAGTGGCTCGGTTGGGTTGAGCCATTATGCCGTGCCCCAGTCTGTACCTAGATAGTGTTTCGTGTACCTGGTTGTAGACATCGTCGTAGCCCTGTCCATTTTCCCGTTCTATCACCTCTTTCTGGTTTTGTGCCGCCTTGTCCATTGTCTGAATCCAGCGGCTTGGGTCAGTGGGTTACTATTTTTCACAATGAATGCCCGCGTCGGTTTAAGAGCTCTTCGGAGAGTGCAGCAAGTCCGCTGGAATAGCACTCATGTCGATGCGCCCATTGCCAGCGACCCCGTTCCCCTCGCACAATCTATCAAAGAGGCCAACAAGAAGAAAATATTCCATGACGCCGTAAAGGCTGTCGCTCCTCGCAATGCTTGGTCTCGCGAGGAAATCGCTGCAATTTACTACCAACCTCTTCTGGAATTAACCTACCAAGCCGTGAGTCGATAATTCCGATCATCATCCCCCACCTTTCTATTTTCCGAGGGATATCGTATGATATGCTGACATTCAATGTTGCTAGAGCACCCTTCACCGTCGATTCCACGCCCCTGGAGAAGTCCAACTATGCACTCTCATGAACATCAAAACAGGTGGTTGCACCGAAGACTGCTCATACTGTGCCCAATCTACACGTTACCAAAAGGGAACCGGCCTTGAAGCAAAGAAAGTTGAGTCTGTCGAATCGGTTCTCGAAGCAGCCAGAAAGGCCCGCGACAATGGAAGTACGAGATTCTGCATGGGAGCTGCATGGAGAGACATGCGCGGCCGCAAGAACAGTCTGAAGAACATCACAACAATGGTCAAGGGTGTCAAGGCTATGGGAATGGAAGTTTGCGTTACTTTGGGCATGATCGATGGCGAACAAGCCAAGCAATTGAAGGACGCCGGATTGACCGCCTACAATCATAACGTCGACACAAGCCGAGAGTTCTACCCAAGTGTTATTTCTACGAGATCCTACGACGAGCGTCTGCAAACGCTAGGCCACGTTCGTGATGCTGGTATCAAGGTCTGCTCGGGCGGTATTTTGGGTTTGGGCGAGACAAGCGAGGACAGAATCGGATTGCTGTACACTGTGTCGAACCTCCCTTCACACCCAGAGAGCTTCCCAGTCAATGCTCTGGTTCCTATCAAGGGCACACCTCTGGGTGACCGTGAGCCTATTGCTTTCACCAGTATGTTGCGCACCATCGCCACTGCCAGAATCGTCATGCCCACCACCATCATCCGTATTGCTGCTGGTCGCAAGACGATGAGCGAGGAGAAGCAGGCTATGTGCTTCATGGCTGGTGCAAATGCCATCTTCACCGGAGAGAAGATGTTGACTACTGACTGCAACGGCTGGGATGAGGACTCTGCGATGTTTGGCCGCTGGGGATTGGAGCCTATGAAGAGCTTTGACAAGACTCCTGTTGAGGCTTCTGGTTGATGTGAGGAAGACTCTCAAATAAAATAAAAATAAAAGTGTGACAATGAAAAAGAATGTTACTTTTGCTATAATTTACTCTGTATAGAGCACCATGACTCGACGACCTTGCAAAGTCCCTCAACTTGCTCTAATGTATTATCCGCATGCAGGCAAAGCCGTACTCTATCCGTTCCTTTCGGTACCGTTGGGGCGACCACTGCACGGAGCATAAAGCCCTTCCTTTGACAATGAGCTGCTAAATCTTTGGCTTTTGATGTGAAGAGGGGGATGATAGGTGATGAAGAATCTCCAAGCTGGAGAGAATCAGGGTATTTCTCTACTAGTCGACCAAACAGCGACTGTGTATATCGTATAAGAGCGATTAGTCGTTCTCTATCTGTGTCTGCTTCGCCTGACATTAGGTATTCGTATGCAACTTGTATTGCGAGGAGAGATGGCGAGCCCATTGCCGTTGTGTAGATTAGACTTCGGGCGTAGTTAATGAGATATGATCTCGTGATGCTTGAGCATAAAACCATGGCTATTTATAATTGTTAGTATATAGTGAATTGGCTAGGCGTCGTTGGCACTCACCACCACTGCAACCCATGGCCTTTCCAAAGGTGTGTACTCTGGCCCAAATGTCCTTCTCCAGCCCTAGCTGGCATACCAATCCCCTACCCTGCTTGCCGAAAATGCCCGTGGAATGTGCCTCATCAACAATTATATAACCTCTGTTTGTTTCTTGCTTCACACAGTCCACAATCGCTTTTAAAGGTGCAACATCGCCATCCATGCTGTACACGCCCTCAACAGCGATGAAGATATTTCCAGTCCCACTGGCATCTTTTAATTTTTGTCTTAAGCTTGAGACGGAATTGTGTTTGAAAGGGACTGTTTTTGCTCTGGATAGTCGCATTCCATCATGCACGCTCGCGTGTATAAGCTCATCATATAGCACAATGTCCCCAGGCTGAGGCGCACAGGCAAACAGGCCAGTATTCGCTTCGAAGCCCGAATTGAACAAAAGCGCAGCGTCTGCGCCGTGAAATTTCGCTACCGCACTTTCCAATCCTTCAGCCAAAACTGAATTCCCATCAAGTAATCGTGACCCGCCTGAGCCGAGGGAATGGTTCTGTATTCGGGTGATGTAGGAGGCCTTTATGCGTGGATTTGCAGAGAGCGAGAGGTAGCCATTGGAAGAAAAGTCAATGCCAGAAGGTAAAGTCAATCTTCGTAAACGACCTTGCTTCTCTCTCCGACTAAGAATCTGACTGAACGTTTCATCCATTATGGTGCAATGGGGAAGATGTCAAACCACTGCTGTCACTTGAGCCGCAGTTCAGGGTTCCAGCCTTTGTTCCTCAACATGAGCGGATAAAGCCACTTGTGCTGCCAGGTACATTGGCATGGCGATCACTCGTTGAGCCGGGCTCGGCTTAGAGATAACGGGGCCCATTGTACTGTTACTGGCGAGCCTTTGCAAAGAGCCGCTAAGTAAGTCTCCATTAAAGAGCGCGGTTTCTTGTGTGTAATTGATTGAAACTGTGACCCGCCCAACAAAACAGGACCATATCCTTGTGCTGTAAGTGCCGACTTATCAATCGAGCCGCTCGCCCAGTGGTCGGCTAGCATTTGCGCATTTTGAGCCCAGTCAAACACACTCTGCCACCCAATCTCGTTACTTGTGATTGCCAATTGGTCTTTTACAGTCGCGGCGACGGGTCAATTGAGATGCCAATTAGTTCCTTTCTTTGGCGGTCTCTCCGCTCGTACCAAGTTTTTGGTGCTAACACCGACGTCGGCAAGACAATCTTCACTACTTTACTTTGCCGAGCTGCCACGCGACAGTACCCGCACGAAAATGTGTCATTCGTGAAGCCTGTGTCAACTGGTGCGCTTGATGAGGCTGACGAGCACCATATTCAAAAATTCACGTCTGGGGTCAATTTCAAGACTTTGGTCCAATACGATGACCCCGTCAGCCCTCACCTAGCGGCTCAATCATCGGTATGTCCAACATTTTTACTCTCTGGATGCACTTCACTGACTGGTATTCAGCACATCTTCTCTGACGTCGAATTGCTGTCAAAATGTCGCCAACATGCCGAACAGTGTGGGAAGGGTTGGCTTTTCATGGAAACAGCTGGAGGAGTCCATTCTCCTACCCCTACTGGTACTACTCAAGCAGATTTGTATATTCCTCTTCGCGCTCCGGTCGTTCTCATTGGTGATGCTCGTCTCGGCGGCATATCTCAAACCATCTCAGCATTTGAATCTCTGCGCATGCGCGGATATGACGTGCAATCTGTCATGCTCTTCCAGGACAGCACTTACCAAAACTACATCTACCTGACCGACTATTTCCACTCCAAATACAACATTCCGGTAATGAGCGCTGGCGCTCCGCCCGAGAAAGCTGCAGATGCGAAAATGGATGCGAGAAACCTGGAGCAGTACTACTCACAACGCGCCGACGAGAGTGTTGTAAGCGTACTTGAACATCTCGACACCCAGCATAAGTCTCGCATCCAAGCTTTGGAAGAGATGCCTTCCAAGGCGCACAGCACCATCTGGTATCCATTCACTCAGCAGAAGCTTTTGACACCCGAGAAGATTACTGCTATTGACTCTGCATACGGCGACTTCTTCCAAACTCTTAACACCGATTCCGAATCTGTTCTCAAGGCTTCCTTTGACGGCTCAGCGTCGTGGTGGACGCAAGGTCTTGGACACGCAAACCCGCAACTAACTCTAGCTGCCTCCTACGCTGCTGGTCGATACGGCCACGTCATGTTCGCCGAATCCATTCACAAGCCTGCTTTGTCACTAGCGGAATCTCTACTGAAGGGCATGAACAACCCCCGCATGAGCCGCGTATTCTTCTCGGACAACGGCAGCACCGGTATTGAGGTCGCTCTCAAGATGGGTCTACGCGCCGCGAAGAACAGATACAACCTACAGAAAAAGAACCTCGGTGTAATTGGACTCAAAGGCGGCTACCATGGAGATACCATTGGTGCAATGGACTGCGCTGAGCCCTGCACATACAACGAAAAGATCGAATGGTACGAGGGCAAGGGCTACTGGTTCGATTATCCCACTATACTCTGCAGCGACGGAAAATGGACGATTACCACGGTCGATGGAAAGAAAATTGAATTTGAATCTTTGGATGCCATCTTCGATGTTGAAGCTAGAGAGAAGCAGGGGCAGCACGCTGCATACGAGCAGTACATTACTGTTGAGCTCGAGAAGTTGCAGCAGCAGGGCCAGAAGTTTGGTGCACTCATCTTAGAGCCTATTGTCTTGGGAGCTGGTGGCATGGCCTTTGTGTAAGTGAGCCTCCCTTGACTCATTGAATTTCTGACTGATGAATCCAGTGATCCTTTGTTCCAGCGTACTCTGGTACAGACTGTTCGCAAATCGCCACATCTCTTTGGTGAGGCAAACGAACAGCCGAGCGAGGATGGATGGGCTGGCCTTCCTGTTATCTTTGACGAGGTATTCACTGGTCTGTACCGTCTCGGTCGCTTTTCGCCTTCCTCCTTCCTTGGTGTGCACCCAGACATATCCGTCCACGCCAAGCTTCTCACTGGTGGTCTGGTACCTTTATGCACAACCTTGGCTTCGGAGGAAATCTTCAACACCTTCAGCAGCGATGATAAATCAGACGCATTGCTCCACGGCCATAGCTACACTGCTCATCCCATCGGATGCCAAGTGGCTTTGGAATCTCTTGCAGAGATGCAGAAAATGGATAAGAAGGGAAGCTGGAACTGGGCAAAGAAAAGCAACAATGCCTGGAGTGTCTGGCCCGAGGAGTTGGTGGATAGGCTGTCACAGAGAGGCAATGTGCAAGGTGTTTGGGCACTCGGCAGCGTTTTAGCAATTCATTTGCGGGACGAAGCTGGCACTGGATACAACAGCAATGCTGCACTTGGATTGAGAGCTGCTCTTGGTAAAGGTCAACTTGGAGAGGACGGCGAATGGGGCATTCACAGCAGAGTCCTTGGAAACGTGCTGTATTTGATGGCTAGCCAGAAGACTACCCAAGCCGGTGTGGGGGAGATCGCTGGACTTCTGGAGGAGTCTATGTAAAAAGGCCTTCTGAGCCCAAAAAGTAAATGAATAAAATACATACCAAGACATCCTAGGTACTTAAAAGCCATGGATTGATAGCTGCGAGCGGATTCAACTTCGGGTAAGGCCTTTCCTAGCACTTTCCGACTGACTGGATTAAACCCGTACCCATCAATTGCCTTTGTTTGTGTCAGTTTGAACTGCGAGTTGTGGGCATTGTATCCAGTTTGCTTGAGCCACGGATCCGGATAGAGTACGCGAACATGCGCGAACAAAGAAGCTGCAAGAACAATAGCACGTGTCTTGTTACAGTCAATTGCATCCGGAACCTCAATGTTCACGAACAATCAAGTTCTCGTCATCGTGGAGGAAATTAAAATACAGGACTACGTCGCTCCTGGGAAGCGTTTGGATCATCAATCTGGACAGCTCAATTGCGCTCCCAAGATCACTCTACAATTTTCGGACCGCAAGACTTACTCACTAACGCGCATAACATGTGCCAATACACTTACAAAGCGGCATACTGCGCTGGGAAACATGTGCCGTGTGACACCATGTTTCTCAAAGTACAGTATGTCACCGAATGTCCCAGCAAGCATTCAACACCCCCAGGACGAATCTGTCGCCAACATCCCCATGGCATCAACGTGACGGACTCTATGGGCGGAACATTGAGAGATGACGAGAAGCACAAGCGGCGTGTTTTGCAGAGATATTGTCCTTCTTGCGAGGAGGATATCAAAGACGATAAATTCCAGGCACCTCTTGAACGGCTCAAACGGGCTGTGAAACGGTGCCAAGCCGATGACGCTAAAAAGAACATCGAGGTTGAAGATCCTGCGAGAAGCGATGTACTGAAAGAAGCTATGGACGGCATCGTCAAAGCCCTCAATGGTCAGGACGACGTTGCTCTGGTTTAGAACCCCTTTGAGGAAGCAAAAGCGTGAAACCTGACAAACTCGATCGGTTCGGCGACCAGCTCCGGCGCAGTTTCATAAAGAACTGAACGAATAGTGTTGATGGATCGATTCCTGTTCATTGTGTGAGTGGTAGAGCAAGCCCAGGCGCGCTGGTGGATAAGTACGCCTTGAAAACAGCCGAATGAGCCGTTTTTTTTTGGGACTTCTGGAATAGAGATTTAGTATGCGTCAATTTAGTTTTCATTTTTCTTGCCTTTCGCTGTCCGAAGCTTGTTCGCTCGCCTCTTCGCGATAACATCGCCGAAGGTGTCGCCCGTGAGTGTCCAGTAATACCAGCCAATCAAATGGCGAGAATAGTAATGGTCGTCATTGTTCATCCTCTCATCCGTTCTGACTGCCGATGTGCATTCCCCCGCACTCCGCACTTGGGGCAAGCAGGATTTTGGGGGCAGCCTAGTGCGGCGGCGTCAGTAGCGCAGTGACATGTTTGCAGGCAGACTTGCCGACCTCATTTCCGTGTAGCTGTAACTAGCGTGGCGTGCCCTGAGTCTGTCCATAGTTAAGCTTGCCGACCCACGATCCGATGGTGAGGCGCGGGTACAGGGTCGGGACTTGCGGGGGTCATCACTGGCTATCCTAGGATGCTACATATAATCGAGCCCATGCCTTGATCCGACAAGACTTGCTTCACATGCGTTGACTGGTTCTTTCCTCTATTCTGTGTAACCCTAAGCCGCCAAGACGAAGACACTGAGGCTAAGCAACGAAGGATTCGACCTCACCTGAGACAGAACGCCCCTGCGCCCACTCTTCAAAATTTCAAACCGTGCATCTCTGCGAAAGAAGTCATCCAACACCCTCCAGCCTTGGTAAAACAGGCTTCAGAATGGCTCTCATAGAACATCTGCTCTCGTGGTGGACTATACCAGCCGCGGTGGGAGTCCTGGTGCTCACATATCTCTACTCCTACTTTGTCACGTATTCCCCCTTACGCGATATTCCGGCGCCTTCAGTCGCGGCCTTCTCAAATCTGTGGTTGATGTCAGTATGTCGGCGCGGCAAACGGTACATCATCATGGATGGCATCCATGCCAGGCTGGGCAAATTTGTCCGCATCCAACCCAACCACGTCAGTATCGCAGATGACGAGGCTATCAACGCCGTTTATGGCCACGGTAATGGATTTTTGAAGGCGTAAGCATCTTACACCAGCCGTGCTATGCAAGTACATATAGCTAACATTGAAATCGTAGTGACTTCTATGATGCATTCGTGTCCATTCGTCGTGGTCTTTTCAATACCCGCGATAGAGCTGAGCACACCCGCAAGCGCAAGCTTGTCTCGCACACTTTCTCGCCCAAATCGGTTGGACAGTTTGAGCCCTATATTCATGCCAACCTTGATCTTTTTGTCAAACAGCTGGACAAACTCATTGAAGACAGCAAGTTTCGCGACTCTACTGGAAACAAAGAAGCACGCATCGACTGCCTCCCCTGGTTTAATTATCTGGCCTTCGACATCATCGGCGACCTTGCTTTCGGTGCTCCATTTGGCATGCTCTCTACTGGTGTTGATCTTACTGAAATTCGGGACTCTCCCGATAGCCCGCCCATCTACGCTTCCGCCATTGAGATTCTGAACCGAAGAGGTGAGGTCAGCGCTACGCTTGGTTGCTACCCAGCTCTGAAACCCTATGCCCGCTACCTTCCCGACCCCTTCTTCCGTGATGGTCTCAATGCAGTGCAGAATTTGGCGGGTATTGCAATCGCACGAGTCAAGAGCAGAATCGAAAACCCACCGGATATTGATCGCAAGGACCTTCTCGCTCGGCTTCAAGAAGGCCGTGATGACAAGGGCGCTCCTCTGGGTCGTGAGGAACTTACAGCCGAGGCTCTCACGCAGCTGATCGCCGGTAGCGATACCACATCCAACTCATCTTGTGCACTGTTGAATTACCTTCTCCGCAACCCCAGGACCTTTGAAAAGCTCCAGAAAGAACTCGACGCTGCCATTCCGGATGGTGTGAATGTGCCAAGCCACGATATGGTTCGCGACTTACCTTACCTAAACAATGTCATTCTCGAAACTCTGCGCCATCATTCCACTTCTGGAATTGGTCTCCCACGCCAGGTCCCGTACGATTCCTCTGGCGCTACTGTTTGCGGTCGATATTTCCCTCCTGGAACTGTTTTGTCTGTTCCGTCATACACAATGCATCATTCAACTGAAATCTGGGGACCTGACGCTGAAGAGTTCAAGCCGGAGCGATGGGAGAATGCCACCCAGAGACAGAAGGGAGCGTTCATTCCTTTCAGTCACGGTCCTAGAGCATGTGTTGGCCGTAATGTTGCTGAGATGGAGATGAAGCTCATTGCTGCTACTTGGGCGAGACGATATGACGTCAAGGCGCTCCAAGGCCCCATGGAAACGAGAGAAGGGTTTTTGAGAAAACCTTTAGGACTGGACATTGCACTTACACGAAGGTAACGAGATCAAGCGATCCTGGACATGTACTTTACAGCCATATTAACAAAACGAATAACGGTCAATGTATTTACAATCTATCTTGTGTCTAGCCATGAAGCTACTCATCTGGTCCAGTGAGCCTGTCATTAGATTTATCAATCCATCTTGCGGACAGATCTGGTGTGTTGTCGAATTTCTTGTCAAATGGCCACATTGGTCGGCGAATGCGATGATGCCCAAGTCGCTCAAGATCTTGATCAACACCCCCAGGCGTGAGTCCCAACATCCAGCCTTTGGACATGTCGTAAAGCTGTGGCTCTAGATATCCAATTTTCACAATTACAATATCAGCTGATCTCGGCTTCAGCTCGAGATCTGTAAAGTCCTTTTCTTTGTGGTAGGGTTTTCTCAGTTTTGTGAGAATAGCATATACACAGCCAATTCGTAGAACGACTTCTGTCTCAGCGTCTCTATCACCATGCTTGATAGAGTGCACTCTTCCAGTCATGGTAAGCGGGGGAGCATGGAGGTTGTCTACCTCAGCACCCGCAGTGACGGTTACATTGGCACCAATTCCAGCTGCGACTGCAGTCTCGATGGCTTGAGGACCGGGAACGCTGGCGTAAATGACTGTATACCCAGCATCAAGCGATTTGAATTCAGGTCGCTGCAGAAGTTCACTTAAGCCCCAAGTTACGTCGCCAGAGCCGCCAGCAGTAGGGTTGTCACCAGAATCAGAGATGAAGAAGGGCCGATCTTCGGGAGGAGACTTGACAGCGGCATCGAGGCATTCAGCAAATGAGCCTGTAGGCGCAACAAACTCAAAGTCCGCGTGAGCTGCCCAAAACAAATTTGCCAAATGCTCGGCTCCTTTGGCGACAGCGGTCTTGTCCCAGCCAGTGACCATGACAACGGCCCGATTTCTGGGTTCGTCCGCCCAAGCATACCCAACCCAGATTGCTGCGTCAAGGACACCGTCCATTGCTTCAACATCGGAAACAGCAGCGTAAATGTGTTTGGCTGGTTCAATTCGCGTAGATGTCTGCTCGCCCGGTAATAGAATCGGGATCGGTACCCAGGCCTTCAGTGGCCGTTTTCCTGGCAAGCCGGGTTTGAGAACGTCGACCAAGTTGCGACAAGCTCTCTCTTTTGTTTCCATTGTATCCTCATGGGGAGCCATTCTATAGCAGGTAATCAAGTCACACATGTGTGCCAGCTCACGGGATACATTGCCGTGTAAGTCCATCGAGGCAGAGACAATAACATCTGGGCCAATGACTTGGCGTACTCTTCTCAAGAGTTCGACCTCGGCGTCGTCTAGCTCCTCAACGCACATTGCTCCATGAATGTCGAACCACAAGCCATCAACATGTTGCTCACTAACAATGTCTTTCAGTCGTTGGACAATTTCGGCGGCCAAGGTCTCAAATGCTTCTCTTGTGACAACGCCTCCTGGCAACGCATGTCCAATCAAAGCCCCTTTCCATATTGCTTCTTGGCCAAGAGGCTTGTCGTCGTGGAGAAACTCATATCTCTCCTGGATTTCAGGCCCTCGTTTCGGATGAAATGCTGGCGCCCGCGTTCTTGACGGTGTGAACGTTGATGTCTCACAGGCTAAGCCTGCGACAGCGATCACTGGACAGTGCGGGCGATGAGCCATGGCTGGTAGCTGCATTGGTAACCCGGAACAAAACACTTTGGCAAACCCGATTCTAATCCTTTATTTAAACTTTCACGGCGCAGGACAAGGCCTAGGACGAGGAAAAGTTCGCTTGAGCCAAACGTGTCACCTCCGGTCCAGGGGTCTACCACCAATTCCCCTCCTCGTAAGTGGATATTGCGTGGGGTAATGAGAATGGAGTTGGTCTATCATCGAGTATCATCCTCAACGTTGAACAGCATTCTAGGTCCATATGCAAATGCAGCATTGCTGGTTTTGGTGCCCTGTGAATCTACATCTGATTAGACGTATGCAATGGCTCTAGAGTCTTGTTCAACTTCAACGAAATGCTACTTACCTCTCACGACGGCATGCCACCTACAGTGTACTGTACCCGTGCCTCATGTAAGTGCTCATGGGGTCAAGCTGCGGGGTCCAACTACAAAACTCTCCAGCCAATCTCGCGCCGTCTAGCGTTGCCTCCATCCCACTACTTGTGCGGCAGACTTAAAGCCGTCGGCTCAAAATCAGGCTCCCGCTGCTGTACTTCTCCGCACGACTGTTGTAACGCTGTCGCGGTGTAAGCGGTCACCTTGCTAGGATTTGCGGACAGCAAATTACCAAACATTAGCCGGGGTTGACTGCTGCCGAGTAGTGAATAAATTTGTATTCCTTCAATTTGCTGCAACTCTCATTCTGCTCTCGTTTGCAAGTCTGGTGCAATTCAAGTATCAACTGTAGCACTCACGCGTCCACGATGCTTCACAAATCTAACACAGGAACATGGTTTCCCGCCTGGGTACCAGAGTCCACAGCGCTGGTGTCATTTCTCCTCCTTCTCTGTTCCATGGTACAATCTACCACGGGAGGATACGATGGCTCAATGCTCAACGGTTTGAATATTTTACCATCTTATACAGACTACTTCAAGCTTAACACAGCAACCACTGGACTAAACACCGCTTCTGTCTTCATCGGTGGCTTCTTCGGTCCAATCTGGTCAGGCATTATGGCAGATAAATTTGGACGCCGGCCGACGATGCTCTATGGAACAGCAGTGACCTTGGTCGGCATTGTTCTTCAGGCTGCGTCACAGAACGTCCCTATGTTTGTCGTATCGCGTATTATTCTAGGCTGGGGCGGTCAGATCCAAGGCATCGCCGGAGCAGTCTATCTCAGCGAAACCTTTCCCAGCCGCTGGAGAACTTGGGGCGTCGGAGTAAGTGTTATATCTACCATGGGCATGGATATCACATTGATTTGAATGTAGTTATTGAACAACTGTTATTACATTGGTGCACTGCTTGCAGCAGGCATTACGCTTGGAACTGGCAAATGGCAATCTACTTGGGCGTGGCGAGCTCCGTCGCTGTTCCAAGCTGTCTTCTCCATTCTGAGCATCATTATGCTTCCCTTTGTCCCAGAATCCCCTCGTTGGCTGGTTGGCCAAGACCTGTTCGAAGATGCACGCCTTTCTGTCGCCCAGACAAATTCCAACGGAGACATGACGAACCCAGTGAGTATGGCAGTTTACAAGCAAATTGTAGACACCCTTGAATGGGAGAAGCAGGAAGGCCGCACCATGAGCCCCAAGGAGATTTTCAAGACACCATCTTCCCGAAAGCGAGTTCTTATTGGAGGGTCGGCTGGTCCATTCTCATGCATTGCTGGTAACATCATCGCCTCATACTACCTGGGTAAAGAGCTTGAAACAGCAGGCATTAGTGACTCTGACCAACAACTAAAAGCTGTAAGTCACATTCAGAGATCACGGTGCTTGCACGACTTACTTATGCCTATAGAATGTTGTGCTAAATGTCTGGTGTCTTGGTTGCGCTCTCCTTGGCACACAGCTGGCCTCTTCTTGGGGCCGCAAGTCAATCGCTTTGCTTTCCCAAGGCCTCCTCATCATCTGCTTGTTCATTATAGGTGGTCTTGCGAAAATGTACAACGATGACAGAGAAGGGGCTTCTAGCGCCCTCGTTTACGGCAATGTCGCGGTCATGTTCTTGTTCCAAGGGTTCTACTCTATTGCATGGACGCCTCTGTTAACACTATACCCGCCTGAGGTCATGGACTATCCTATCCGCGCCAATGGTTATGCATTTTCCGGGTTTGCACTCAATGGGCTTGCGTAAGTTGGATATCTATGCCTGCCAAACAAATGTCGCTAATCGAATGCCAGAATGCTTCTTGTTTTCGTCATGCCAATTGGATTGGACAACATTGGCTGGAAGATGTACATGATCAACGGTTCATGGGATATCATTACCTTCATTCTGATTGTATGTCCATTGCTTCTCCATTGCTTCCTTTGTCACGTATGAGCAAGCTGACCAGAGCCAGGCCGTATTTTGGGTGGAAACAAAAGGCAAAACATTGGAGGAAATTGACGAACTCTTTGGTGAAAAGCACACTACCGTACAGAATGTCGAGGATGTGCGCAAGGGCATTGAGACCATCGACGTTGGAATGGTTGAACAACAGCTTCAAGATGAGATCGGCCTCAAGCATCGCGCAGTTCACCACGAAGGAGAGTAATAGCGGCGCTATCAAGGCTATTCTGGCGATGACTGAGATAGGCATGAATTGCCCCACGAATTGAATTTGAGCCACTGACTTTTCTCTGAATAATTGCAATTTGTAAATTGCTTCCGTGAACTGTTATCACACTTGGAACTCAACGGCGTTAGCACGCCATATTTTTTCAGGCTGCTGGCTACATTCGGCTTACATTTAAAACAACACCACTGTTGAAGCCATCTTGAGCATACATAATAGCTGAAAAACCACTGGTCATTGCCTGCCGCTATCGGCCAGCACGCGTCTCACTGACTGGCTTGAGAAATGAAGGGCGGATTAGGGCGGCTCATTACCCCAGCGTGCGGGGAACAAGGAACAAGTCTTATGCTAAAAACAAGCGTGGAGGCGGGTCAGTGGCTGAAAGGGTCGTTGAGCAAGGGTAAGGCTGGCTTCAGCTAGCGATGCGCCAGTTCATGTACTGTAGGTACTAATATGTCCTCCCCTGCTGTCATTATGTTTCTGTTGCGCATAACAAACTAAATCCTCGCGCATACACCTATGGCAAAATGACGTCTGAGAAAATAACTTCGAAACAACCGGAGCTGGAGGCAGCAATGTCTCACGTATCCAAAGTCGAAAGTGGCGTGCCCGACTTTCAGCAGAATGACCAAGACGGTATTGTCGAACGAGGATTGAAAAGCAGACATATCCAGCTCATTGCCCTGGGTAAGTTTAGCAAAAATACACATTGGTCACTGCAATTCTAACTTATGAAATAGGTGGCACAATCGGAACTGGACTGTTCATTGGATCTGGCGGTGTGCTTGCTGAGACTGGACCGGCGCCTCTGTTCCTTTCTTATGTTATCATGTCCGGTCTCATCTGGGTGTTAGCGATGGATATTGCAGAGATGTCTGCGTACATGCCCATTCGAGGAATGACGATTCCGTATCTCATCCAGCGATTCATTGAGCCAAGCCTGGCATTCGCTACTGGTAAGCCACAATCCTTGGCGATTAGATTCAATAGACGTGGCTAACACTGGTGCAGGATGGAATTATTGGTTGGTATTCCAGTATTCCTGTCGTATAATTGAAAACTAATGTGCTGTAGGTTTGCTTTTGCAATGATCCCGCCAGCAGAAGCTACTGCCTCTGCTGTCATCATGGAGTATTGGACTACAAAGGTCAATCCAGCCGTCTGGATCACCATCATCACACTGGGTAAGTGTCCATAAGCTAGTATCGTTTTCCGAATCTGACCAAAAATAGTATGCGTACTACTCAACCTCATTGCGGTAAAGTACTATGGAGAATCGGAGTTTTGGTTTGCCTCGATCAAGGTCATTGCTATTATCGTCTTCATCCTTATCGGCATTGTCATATTCTTTGGCGGTGCACCAACACACGATCGGCTCGGCTTCCGTTATTGGAATAATCCTGGCGCATTCAAACCCTTTCGTGCGAAAGGCGACACCGGCAAATTCCTGGCTGTGTGGGATGCCATCATTCGTGCTGGGTTCTCTTACATTCTATCACCTGAAATCATCGCCAACACGGCTGGAGAATGCGAGGCTCCTCGTCGCAACATCCCCAAGGCTGCCCGGAGATACATCTACCGCATTCTCGTTTTCTACGTCTTGGGAACACTTGTGATTGGTGTTCTTGTTAAGCACACAGATAAGCGGTTGCTCGGCGCATCCAATGCCTCGGCTAGCCCTTTCGTCATTGGAATCAAGAATGCTTCCATCCCTGTGCTAGACCACATCCTCAACGCTGTAGCTCTTACGGCTGCGTGGTCCGCAGGCAATTCTCAGTTATACGGTGCGTCTCGCATGCTCTATGGAATGTCTTGCAACGGAAACGCCCCCAAAATCTTCCGCCGCTGCAATTCCTGGGGAGTTCCGTATTTTGCTGTTCTTGCGTCGTCGGTTCCCAGCTTGTTCGCGTACCTGACGCTCTCGAATAATGGAGCGACAGTTTTCGTCTGGCTTAGTACCTTGATTGTCACAAGTGGCATCATTAATTGGAACATCATTCTAATTGTCTACTTGGTATGTACCCCCACCTTGAAGCTGTGCTGCATGCGCTAACCTCAACAGCGTTTCCGCAAAGCACTTGACTACAACGGAGTTCACGACATACCATTCAGGAGCCCATTCCAGCCATACGCCACATACTTCACACTCCTGATGATGAGTCTCATTTGTATCACAAACGGTTTTGCAGTCTTCTTTCCCGGTCACTGGAAAACAGCAACTTTCATCACAGCCTACATCTCTTTCCCCATCTTCATCGTGCTTTACATCGGCCATCGGTTGTGGCGCAAGGCAAGGGAGTGGTACAAGCCCCTACATGAAATTGACGTCTTTAGTGGACTTGAGGAGGTTGAGGAGACTACTGCGAAGGACGCTGGCAGAGAGGCTGGCAACCTCTGGGAGAGATTCTCGTATTGGCTATGCTGATCTATTAATTTAATGGTTCTGGGTCTTTGGATATATGCCATTGATCTCCAACTCTAAACCCTTCTGGAAACGGGTCCTCTGGGTCCAAAACGATTTGCTTGTAACTTGTGATCCATGCTCTCCCCTGTACTGTTGGCAAAATGGCGTCGTGCTGGCCAACCTTGGTCGTTCCCCGAATATGGTTAATAAATTCGGTTCCGATGATGCTTCTGTGAAGGAATGTTTCTCCAACCGCTAATTGACCTCGAGCATGCATCACTGCCATCCGAGCACAAGTTCCTGTTCCACAGGGGCTTCGATCGAATCTACCTGGCGAGACTACAACCGTATTCAACGCAACTTTGGCTCCATTTGCGTCTGTCTCAACAGGTTCGGTAATCACAATGTTGGTCACACCCTTAATTGACGGGTTCTCTGGATGGACTGGCGTATAGCTGTCTTGCACCGCACCCTTGACTCTCTGTCCCAGCTCAACCAACCTTGGTCCATGGTCATTGTGAACCCTCAACCCCAAGGTTGCTGCGTCTACAACCACATACCACATGCCTCCCCATACAATATCCACATTGATTTCTCCCAGCTCCGCAACCTGCACCCTGAGATCCAAACGATCCACAAAGGCTGGTACATTGTCGAAAGAAACCGATTTGCATTTGCCTCCTTCACACTTTGCGGTGACGCCAACGAGTCCCGCGGCGGTGTCAAGCTTCAGTTTGGTAACAGGTTCCAACATCTTTATCATTCCTGTCTCCAACAGTACTGTTGTAGTGCATATCGTATTGCTCCCCGACATGGGGGCGTACTCCTCGCTCTCCATAATGAGAAACCCTGCATCAGCTTCAGGGTGGCATGGCGGTAGCAGCAAGTTCGTGTTCATCGAGGAGCGACCTCGCGGTTCATTTAGAAGGAGCTGACGCAGCGAATCTTTGTGCTCCTGGAAGTAGGTGAGCTTCTCGTACATTGTTTTGCCAGGTACGTCCAGAACACCTCCAGTGATGACATCTCCAACCTCCCCCTCAGCATGGCAGCCAACCACAGATACAGTACGAACCGACCGCATTTTTCGCAAATTATACAAACTGAACTGATGATGGAGTTGTACTCTTGTGTTCAGAGCCTTGTATGAGCTTGGCCGGGGCGGGGTATCAGCTTACAGCTACAGCTCCGATATCGTTGTATGCACTGTACGATGTCGGCCCAATGCAATGCAACTTCACAGCCACAACAACGAAACGCTTGCAATATTAGGGGCCTGCTGTTTATATCTGATCAATTGAATTTATGCATTGGCTGTCTATCGTTTTCTAAGCTCTCCCGTGTTTCCCAATGAGGCGTCCTTGTGCTGGACCATTGGTTCCTCTTGCGGCTGGGCCTTTTCAGCGAACTCATACAACGGGGGGTATGGGTCTACATCTTTACGCAAGATGTACTTGTTCAAGTACCAGGGAAGCTTGCGCAGATAGTAGCCACCGTGGTCTCTGTTTCTCATACTGAAAACACTGTCCAATTCCTCAAGGGTGAGCCCCTTTGTTTCTGGGAGGAAGAAATAGGCAAAGATCCAACCGAAAATGTTCCATGCAGCGTACCACGATAAAGCACCGGTGTCAGTGAACTTCTTCTGCATGGATGGATAGGTGAAGCTAATAATAAAGTTGAAGCCCCAAGTGATGGCCGTGCTAGAAGACATTCCAATGTCACGAATATGAAGAGGGAAAGCCTCCGCGCTGTATGTAAATGGTACAGGGCCTTCTCCCGGAGAGTATACAGCCATGAACAGATACAAGCCCGTGGTGATGCAAGCCATCTTGGCTTTCGCTGACTCAATGTAGAAGCTGAAAGCAGTGAAGAACATGCAGAGAGACATTAGAGGAAAGGTAACCAAGAGGAGATTGCGTCGACCAAATGTATCGATGGTATAGATAGCGGGAATCGCAAAGAGCCAGTTGATAAGACCGCCACCCATCGATACCAGCAGCGCTTCAGATCGACTAAACCCTCCATTCTCGAAAATCGTCGTAGAGTAATAAGCAATAATGTTCACACCACAGAACTGCTGCATAAACTGGAGGACATTAGCAAATCTAAAGGTTTGTTCTGAATTGTCTGAAAGTAATTGGGGTCTGCAAGTTTGACCTGAAGTTTTGGTGCAATGGGATGGATTTGGTCTGCGATCGCTAAAGGGGAAACTTACCATGGTAAACCAAGCACTCTGAGCAGCTCTCCAGTTACGACGAACGGTAAAAAATTCCTTAAGAAGGTTCCGGCCTTCGCGCTCGGCGCGCTCCACTTGGAGAAGCTTGTAGGCATAGTACATATCACGAGCGGCCTGCACTTCATGGTTGCGCAGGCGCTTCATCGAGTTGTAAGCCTTGTCGTAGCGGCCCTTTTCCATATACCAGCGGGGACTCTCGGGACAGAAATAAACCTGAATCATCACGATGAGAGGTGGGATCGACGTCGAACCGAGCATCCACCGCCATTGGGAGTTCTCACCAAGGAAGTCTGTGTGTTGGAAGGCGACTGATGCGACGAAGCCAAGACATATACCAAAGGCAGTCCACATCTAGCACAGTTAATCGAAACGGTTCGAACAAAATTGAAGAAAAGTGTTTCTTACTTGCCACATCATGGTGAGAGCACCTCGAATGGACTTGGGAGTGGATTCGGCAGCGTAGACTGGAGTTGTGCTAGATTTGGCACCGACAGCAAATCCAAGCATCAAACGAGCAGCAAAGAGATTCCAGTAGCTAAAATAAAGGAATTAGATATCGTTGTGGTACAGATGAAAGGGGATATTAAGCTTACGAGTCGGCCACGGCCATCCAAAAGCCAGTG
The DNA here is from genome assembly GCA_028455935.1 of Simplicillium aogashimaense. NCBI lineage: Eukaryota > Fungi > Ascomycota > Sordariomycetes > Hypocreales > Cordycipitaceae > Simplicillium > Simplicillium aogashimaense. Next base: position 4,389,099 of record CM052008.1, read on the forward strand.
ATGACAGACATGAGACAAGAGAAGAAGATGGTGAAGCGGCGTCCGCCAATCTTGTTGAGAACGGGATTGGTCCAGCAGCCAATCAGGGCAGAGCATAGGTACGGTGCACCATTCATAAGACCTTTCATGGCACTGCTTGTAATGTTGAAGGTGGAATAGTAGTAGACCTGCTTTGTTAGCAACGCCTTATGTGTGATGAGCAAATAAAAGTTACCTGGGCGCCATTGACGGCAGTTTGGTCCATTCCCTGTACAATAGCCGACCCAGCACACAGAGTACAAAGGAAATATAGAGTGAAAGGCTGACTCCATCTGTGGGTGGTCTCTCTGCGTAGAACTTCTTTCTCATTTTCACTGATCTCGGGGATGTTTTCAAATCCATTGTCAACATTGGCGACTTGTGCCAGGAGAGCACCCTTTTGGAATGCTTCGCGATGCTCTGATAGACCCTTTTCGTTTACAAAGGCGTCTACATCAGCCAGAATATCCTGCCTGGACATCCCAGTAAGCGGGTTCTTCAGAAGCGCCGCGGAAGAGTTCCTCCGCCCTTGCTTCTCATCATAGCTCGCGGTGTTTCCATCGCTATTACTGCCTGAGTCTCGCTTGGCGTGAGAAATGTATTCCTCGGTAGGAGCCTCGATGTCTTTCTTGGGAGGCGGCATGTTGAAGTTACTGATTTATCTTCTCAAAGTTGCTGTCTATAACAAGGTACCAGGATTCAGACGATTCATCAGGACAAGATAAGCCGGGGAAAGGTCCATTTATCTTCGACTTGGCTTCCATTGCCTCTCCCGCATTTTACCCCGGATCCTCCAGGCTTCCATATTTTGCTCCAATGGCTTCTTGGGATGTGGACCAACCTCAGCAATGCCACGCCTTCGCCAAGAGGGATTGGCCGTCCCAACAACAGCTCTTCATCTCAACAGCATGCTCAGTTCAGGTCATGTAAGTCTAGGCTCCCACATTCAGAGTCGTTTAGAAGTGTGTCAAGTGGAGGTTGGCGGAGAGAAACAATAAACGTCAACAGGAATGATATGCATGTTCCAGAGGGATTATATGATACTCTGGCGAACAAGGCTCCACCATTGTCCTCAGTAACGAATGATGTAAGGATACTTCGGTGACTTGTAGCCATGAAGAGTAGATCCAGGGTTACTTTGAATCTGCATACTCTTTCTAGCGTCATTCCATGCTCAGAGGTAGTATCATAGATACAACCGTTCACAAGTCTTCTGTGACAAGTTTCAATTGCCCTGCGTCGCGGGGTGGGATTAAGGTTTGGAACCAAGATTCGCCAAGATTCGCCAAGAGCCGGCCAAGAGTGCCGGGCGCCACAACAAGCTATTGAGGTTTGATTGTCGTCAACTGTGCGACGCAAAGGCACAGCAAACTATTCTGCCGAGAAATTCGTCAGGCGCGGCACTCGTCATACAGATGGGGATTTATACTGCATTGGGAAGTGAGTTGTTTTGGAACGAAGATGCGCCAAGAGCCAAGAGGACTCAAGCCTTTTGGTAAGTACAGAATTTTCAATAAACTAGGATTAATACTGCTGCCTAATTCAACTTTATCCCTTAGGGACCATCAAGGGAATGGATGCTCTCGAAGACGTGGTGGGAGTAATCACTCTTGCTTGGACAGATAGATATGCATCAACGAAAGCATATACACAATAGATGCAGGGTAGTTTCACTATGTAAAAGAAACTATTGTGTTTATTTTGCAGCTAAAAGAATGCACAAAGACAGACATTTATTTCGATATCCTTAGACTTTACTTCTATACCCATTTCAAAACGCCAGGAAGCAACAACTTGCAAAATATCAAGAGAAAGGCAAAGTATTTTTTAACCAACCCAGCGACGCGCGCTGCGAAACATGCGAACCCATGGGCCAAACTCGCCCCATTCTTCCAACTGATCGGGAGGAAGGTAGCTGGCGACATCGGCCATGACAGTGCGCTCAGGATGTGGCATCATGGCAACGACACGGCCATCCTTGCTGGAAACAGCAGCAACACCTCCAGGGCTACCGTTAGGGTTGTAAGGGTAAGCCTCAGTAACGTTGAGGCGGTTGTCAACGTAGCGCATGGGGATCATTCCAGATTCGCTGAGGTTCTGCATTGCGTTGGGAGAGTTGAACTGCGCGCGGCCTTCACCGTGAGAGACGACGATGGGCAACGTCGACCCATTCATGCCGTGGAAGAATACAGAGGGTCGAGATTCATCGTCTTCGACCTTGACCATGCTGTAGCGGCCTTCAAATTGTTGGCTGTCATTGTCGACAAAGGTGGGCCAATTCTCAGCGCCAGGGATCAGGTCCTTGAGGCGGGAGATCATTTGACAACCGTTACAGACACCCAGGGCAAAAGTGTCGGGGCGGCCGAAAAAGCTAACGAATTCTTGGCGGGTAGATTCGTGCATGAGAATAGACTTGGCCCATCCCTGGCCGGCGCCGAGCACGTCACCGTATGAGAAACCACCAGGAGCGGCAAGACCGGTGAAGTCGTGGAGGGATCGCCCCCCGAGGATATCAGTCATGTGGACATCAACGGGTTCAAAGCCAGCAGCCTTGAAAGCAAAAGCCAATTCAGCATATCCGTTGACACCCTGCTCTCTCAGGACAGCCACACGAGGGGCCTTGTTGAAGATGCCAGAGATGGAAGTCTTCAGAGGAATGATCTTATCCTTAGGCTCAAAGGTGAGTCTGTAGGACAGACCGGGATCCTCGTTATCAGCGATGGTGACGTACTCGGCATCGGCGCAAGCAGCGTTGTCACGCAGTCTCTGCAGCTCGAAGGAGGTCTTACTCCACCACTGCTGCATCTCAGCACGCTCCAGAGTAGCGAAACGGGCTCCAGCATGGCGAATAGTAAGAGATTGCTTTCCGCGGGGCTTGACGACACCAAACTTGCGGATCAAGCCTGGTGGAGGACCGCAAGTGGCGAAGCATCTCTTGAAGTTCATCTCGTCCGAAGCCTTAACCTGGAAGACAGCACCAAGCTCTTCGTTAAAGAGGGCGTCAATGACATCCTCAGTGGTGCCGGACTTAGAAATGCCATCAAGCATAATATCGACGCCGCAGCGACCGGCGAACATCATTTCGGCGACGGTTGTAATCAAACCACCATCGGAGCGGTCATGGTAAGCGAGGACAACACCGCTCTTGTGGAGCTGAGACAGCGCATCATAGTAGTCGGTGATCAAGTCGAAGTTCTTCATATCAGGAGCCTCATTTCCGAGCTGTCCGAGCGATTGGGCAAGGGCAGAACCACCCATGGCTCTGCGGCCCTCTGCAAGATCAACGAACATCAAGATGGTCTCGCCAACATCCTCAACGCGGCGAAGCTGGGGAGTCCAGGTGGTGCGAACATCCTCAACAACTGTGAAAGCAGAAATAGCCACGGATACGGGAGCAGTGACACTCTTGGACTGGTCACCATCCTTCCATACAGTCTTCATAGAAGTAGAATCCTTGCCAACGGGAATACTGACATTGATGGCGTTGCAAATCTCCATGGCACTTTGAACAGCCTCGTACAATGCGGCGCCTTCACCAGGGTGGTTAACAGCGGCCATCCAGTTAGCAGAGAGCTTGACTCTCTTGAGGTCTCCAAGGACGTCGGCAGCACCAAGGTTCATGAGTGCCTCGGAAACAGCCATTCTGGCAGAAGCAGCAGGGTTAATGAGAGCGATTGTGGGCTTTTCACCCATGGCCATAGCTTCGCCAGTCTTAACCCTACCACCCAAGTTGAAAGAAGTGGCGGTTACAGCGACATCGGAGACAGGAACCTGCCATGGACCAACCATCTGATCGCGAGTGGTAAGACCGCCAACGGTTCTATCACCGATGGTAATCAGGAAAGACTTAGAACCAACAGCAGGTATCATGAATACGCGCTCAACAGCTTTTCTGAGGAGCTCTTCGCCGCTTAGATCTCCGTAAGCCTTCTTCAAACTAGCAGTGGCATCGAAAGAAGCGAGAGCTGGCTTGACGGACGTAACTGTACGCTTGAGTTGGCGCTTAGGGGGGAACAGTGCATCGAAGGGAAGGTCGATGGGTCGAGGATATTCTCTGGACTCTCTGTCGGTAAGGATGAGCTTGGAGACACCATCGGCCTCCTTGGAAATGACAGTTCCGACGTCGGAAAATCCGCAACGCTCTCTGCGGCAAATGCTGGTGAAGCGGTTCATGCCTTCGGCATTGATGAGAAGGACATATCGCTCCTGTGCTTCATTGCACCAGATTTGGAGAGGGCTCATGCTTCGATCGGCACTCTCGACTTGTCGGATCTCAAATTTACCACCGAACCCAGCATCTTGGACAACTTTCAAACTGTCAGCGATCAAGTATGAGTAAAGTGCTCAGTCAACTTACGCTCGGGAAGTGCGTTGGAAAGCCCACCGGCGCCAACATCGTGAATCATAGCAATTGGAGTCTGGTCGCCAAGGCTGCAGCAAGTATTGATGACCATTTGAGCGCGACGTTCCATCTATCCTAAGTTAGTTCTGTATATAAATGAGTAATTTCATCATGACAAACCTCAGGGTTACCACGCTGGACACTGTCAAAATCCAAATCGGCGTTACTTTCTCCAGAAGCATTGCTAGATGCGGCGCCGCCTCCAAGACCAATCAACATGGCAGGGCCACCGAGAACAATAACGTGAGCACCCTCACGGACAAAGCGCGTCTCCTTGATAGCGTGCTCGGGGCGGACAGTTCCAACACCACCAGCAATCATGATGGGCTTGTGGTATCCGCGCCAGTCAGCAACATCCTTGGCCTCGGCGGTCGATGTAGAATCTGCCGGAGTAAGGAGGGTGCGGAAGCACCCAGCTAGAGCAGGACGGCCGAACTCATTGTTAAAGCGCGCACTACCAATGGGAGCCTCAAGCATGATATCCAGACTACTGGCGTAGTGACGTGGGCGGCCAATGTCAGACTCCCACGGAGCCAATCGGTCAGGGATCAATAGGTCAGAAACCCAGAATCCAGAAAGACCAGCCTTGGTGACGGAACCACGGCCAACGGCAGCTTCATCACGAATCTCACCACCAGATCCAGTAGCGGCGCCAGGGAAAGGAGAAATGGCAGTGGGGTGGTTGTGAGTTTCGACCTTGGCGAGAATGTGTACGACTTCGGGGGTAAGTTTCCAAGTACCGGTAGAATAGTCGGGAGACCAGTAGTTGGCAGATTCACCCTGGATGACGGCAGCATTGTCGCTATAGGCAGATACGGTAAAGTCGGGTGTCTTCTTGTGCGTCTCGCGAATCATCTGGAACAAGCTCTTGTCCTTTTCTTTACCGTCGATGTTCCAGGAAGAGTTGAAAACCTTGTGTCGGCAATGTCTGAAATTTTTTAATTAGCGTTAAATTCATATACGGATCAAACCAACACCCAACTTACTCTGAGTTGACCTGAGCAAACATGAACAATTCCACGTCGTGGGGAGATCTGCCAAGCTTCTTGAATACGCCAACCAGGTACTCAACCTCAGACTCGTCGAGGCTAAGACCCTTCTCCTTGTTGTAAGCTTGAAGAACAGCTGCGGGATCTTGGCCATCGGCGAAGATATCCACCACAGTAAGAGGTGCAGGAGATCCCTCCGCGAACATATCTTCTGTGACAGGTGCCTCACGTCCGAATATCTCAGTCATTCTGTCGTGCAAGACGCCACGGAAGGCGGCGATCTGTTCATCGTCGCAGGGTTTTCCGAAATCGACCGTGATGCGCTTTCCGCGCTCAATTCGCTGAACAGTCTGTCGAAGACCGCAAACGTGGGCAATGCTGGTCGCCTTGGAGCTCCAAGGCGAGATGTAGCGGGGGGTAGCGTAGAGAGTTACGCTGTTTCCTCCCGGAGGCTTCACGTCCTCTGACTGGACATCTTGTAAAAGCTGCTTGACGTGCTCAATGCTCGTAGCCGGGGCACTGTCGGCTGTGTCGACGTAGTAGATCCATTGACCTTGGATGGTCGGAGCATCGCTGGCGCCAACGAGCTTGCTAATGTCGGTCTGCAGCTGCTGCAGGTCGGCAGCAGTGAAGCAAGAGCCACCAATGAGAACTTGGTGAGGCATGATTTCGTGTCGCAGTTATCGCATCACCGTGGGGAGGCGAGTTGCTGAAGGAAAGGAAAAGTCGCCAGCGTGGGGTAGCTGGCCGTGAATCCGAAGACAAAAAAAAAACTTTGTTATCGAAGCTGATCTGGTAGGAGGGTCCAGCGATAAAATGCCGCTAAGTTTAAAGCCTCACGCTGTTTCTTTTATGTAATGAAGTGCATGAGAGTTGCAAAATTATTTCCATTGTGTTTTTTACAATCTGCATTATTAATTTAATAGATGTTAGGAATTTCGTTTGTTTCTCATGCTCAATCTCTGCGCTTCGTTATCAACCATTGTTTCACGCCCTTCTGTTGAGTCGTGGTGGGGTAGAGGGGTACAAGAAAATACTCTCACCTTGGCGGGGTACAGAAGGTATTCATTTACGCGATTGCCGTTTGTGGCCGGGAAAGCATTGCTTTCGTGAGTGGACGGTCGCTCATCCTTTATTACTGGGTCAAGTTAGGTGCAGCGAGCACCTGCGTCAGACCCGCTGCACTCTTTATTAGCGATGTGGTGGTTGGCATGATATTCTATTTAGTGGACTTTAAGGGACCTGCTGCGCCTGGTATTGAGTTTTACAGTGCACTTTACCCAGGGGCAGAGTAGCGCCTGTGATGTTGCTCCGCGAGCGGAGAAGTGGCATAGCCCATTTACAAAACATAATATCCTCGCTGGCAAAAAAATATCCTTTAAGGGTTTAAGTCATGCTTGTGTCATCGTCACTAAATTTAAAAGCTCCCTACGTCGGCGAACGAATCTGTGTCTCGGTCGACTTGCCGCATGAACTGCTGAAGCAATATGGCAGCTAGGAGTGGATTCAAGTATGTCTTCGTCAAGGCATTTTTGCTTTGGTAAATCATAAGTTGTCATTAAATTCGTATCTATACTGCTACATTGTCATTTCTCTTCTCCACTGGAACATGTGTTTCGAGCTTGTTCCAGGGAACTACCAAAGTCGTCAAAAACGCAAGCGCACAAAAGCCTATTGATACAGCAAAAGCACCTTTCAAGCCATGCATATACGCCACAATAATTCCAGGTAGCTCTTTGGGTGAGAATACATCACGAAGCTCTGATGCGCCAGTAGCAATAAGCTTTGCAGCATTGACACCAGGCGCCGATGACTGCAGCTTCACCAACATCTGGTTGACGAAAGCTGCTTGAGCCGAGGAGACTGTAAACGCCCCGCCCACAGTTTGGAAGACTATTATACGACGTTAGTATCATACTTGAAATTGTAAAGCTGCCTTTAAAGCGTCACTTACAGTAGACGTTTGCCGTCACTGCTGCCAGGTCCTCGGGGCCAACACTGGCCTGTGCAATGTTGAGGCCATTCTGTACAGCAAATGCAATCGCAGAGCCTGTAAGAATCTGGTATCCCATCCACTTGCCCATCGATGTGTCGATTTCCAGGGTGTACAACAAGCTGTTGCCAATTGTGGCCAGTGCGGCACCAACAAACATGGTTGGTGTGGTGTGGCCAGTCTTGGACACAAAAATACCGCCAACTACTGCAAAAATAGCGACTGAGATGACAATCGGCAGGTTGTCGACTCCAGATTGTATAGGTGATGCTCCTTTAACTGACTGGAAGTAAATAGGCAAGTAATAAAGGAGGAGGATGAGATCTCCAAGGAAGAAGAATTGAAAGGGACAGACACTCCAGATCGCACGCTTCTTGAACAGCCTTGGCATGAGCATGGCATATTCTCCCGCATAGATGGACCATACGATCAATGACATGGACAATACGCCAAAGCCAACCAATAGCCCCACGACTTGGCTGCTGTCCCAAGCATGAGTAGTGCCTCCATATTGCAGTCCGAGAATAAAGCAGATGATCGCTCCCATGGTCAAGGCCACGCCGACGGGATCAAGATGCAGTAGTTTGAGTTTGAGGCTGATGGGTGGAGGACGAGCTGCAGCGGGTAACTGAAAGAATTTCAAAACAACTGCAGCGGCGAGGGCACCAATGGGCAGGTTGATGTAGAAACACCAGCGCCATGTAACACCCTGTGTGAAAGCACCACCGACAATGGGACCCAAAACCGAAGCCAGGCCATATGTCAATCCAATGAATCCCATCAGTACTGGTCTCGTCTTGGGCGGCGTGCTAAATGCCACAATACTCGTCCCTCCCACGGAAATACCAGCAGCACCGACGCCAGCGATGGCTAGGAGAGGAAGACGTTAGTGATCAATGTGATGCAGGGTTTTTAAGTACACTTACTGCGTCCGATGATGAGAGCCTTGGATGTTGGTGCAACGCCACAAATAAGACTTCCGATTTCGAAAATAGACAGAGAAAGGATAAAGGTCCATTTAATGTCGAAGTACTTGAAGGCCTTGCCCCAAGAGGCTTCCAGTCCACCGTAGGTCATGAAATACGCTGCACTATACCACGACACATCTTCCAAACCTCCAAACTCGGCTGTGATTTTAGGGATTGCCGTGCCTACAATTGTCTAAAGACTTATTAGAAATAGCTGTAGAAGAAGTGGAACTATACTCACTTGGTCCAAAGCAATCAAGAAGACGCCCATTATAGATGCTCCTGCAAGGAGGACTAGACGCATTCCAGTAGGATACTCAGAAACTCCTTTTATGCTGGAGACATTGACAGGCGAGTCTGACTTCTCGCTCATCGATGAAGAGAACTCGCCGCCACTATTATCAGAAGAATCTGTAGGAGATGACCGCATCACGGTCTTCTCACTAAACTTTGCCTCGTCTTTGACGCCCATTTTGTCGACAGCGCTTAAATTTCCGGCGCTAAGGTTTTGTGAAGCCGTTGCGCCACAATGCCAGCCGCGAAACGTGTATTGAACGAAAGAACAGAGCAACGGTGCCGCTCGTTGCTGCCAGTTAGACCGCGAGATTGACCTTATTTATTTATTAAAGTGTTGAAATTCCCAAGCTCGGGAATCGACAAACCGAATCGAAACGAGAGCAAACATGCACGCTCTGAGGCGGGGTGGGTTTGACTAGATGGCCATATAGACGTTTCGGTTTTTTACGCTTTGACGTCGTGCACGGAGGCGTCGACATCGTCCATCCATTGGTGCAGATATTGACTCGTTTTGGCTGACTGCAGCTGATCTACGTACTACCCAAGAGTCAAGGCGACGATTCACCTTGCTAACCATTCGATTTCACATTAGGCAAAACGATGGTGCGCCATCCGATCCCCGACTATCAGCTACCTGAACACAAGCGAGGGGTTGGGCACAGGACAATCAGGTACGACTTCATAACAGGGCTTTTCGGCTCGTGACGATGCCGCTCGAAGACCGCCCATTCGAAAAGATTGACTCCACTGTCTAGACCACTGGACGATGATCCTCCGGCAGTTTAAAATACGCACGTTTTCCCCCATGGCACTTGTGCCTGTCATTGCTAGGCTTGTCCAATTAAGGCCGCATTCCGGCAGGATCCAACATAGCCGAAAGAAGTCACCATGCACGTTGACTTGGCACATCCAACGCTTCAACTGTGTCGGAGACTTCTGGAACATAATGGTTACGACGTTGGAGGAAATGAAATTTGGAGAATTGAACTGTAGCGGTGTCTTCAAATTACTAGTTAACTTCTGTATCTACTAGTTGAATGCCAAATCTTTGATGTCTTGCGCAATATCGTTTTGCTGCTTTCTCGACGTCTTCAGACTAGGCGATCATCTGCACCCATCCGTGCGTCGTGTCGTGCCAATGCCTCCAGATAACTTTATTGTCGGCGTTCTGCAACTTACATACTCAACACCAACACCAACACCTCTCAACGGAGCGAAGCTACAAATATACCTCGTCTCTGGGGGCTAGTCTTTCGAAACTTCTATTTTCTGCATCCCTGACGAAATGTACCTGTGGCTGGCAAGTATGCCGAGGGGCAGGTAATGATCCGCAAAGCTAAAGACGCCGTTACATTCGAGATAATAGTCCGTATTGTTCTCCACAACAGCAGGTTGTGTCCAATGGAACTCTGGCCTCTGCTCTGAGCAGTGAGAGCCCTTTTATGGTCATTTAGCGATGGAGAGTCACACCTGCCGCCATGTTTCCTCGAGCACTGTCACTACCGCCAAGAATTGTTTGAATGCCACGGTCGTGGCCCAAGCTTCCATACAGGGTATCAGTTACAGCGTCGTACTGGTCGAGCTGCATGGGGGTACGTGTGCTCTGGGGCCAACTGCTACTCGACTGCATAGACTTGAACTCCCGCTCTCTTCGGCGAGCAAGCGAAGGCCATTGTGAATCAAACCCCAAAGACCAGCAGATGATGCGTTCTCTCGCCAGTGAAGTCAACTCTACAGCCGACGTGCAGATCTGGCCGCTGCTTTAAGTTGGCAACGGATCCGTTGAGGTTGGACTGTCCAGTTGTAGGGAGCAATTGCTGTGTCATTTCTATCTTCAAAGCAGACAGTAAGTAAGAAACCTTCTGGTAAATTGTCTGCGGATTCGATGGAAGCGCAACGAGTTGATGTATATACTGGGGCAGTTATCCCCCAACCAGGGTTCGAAGTGACACAATTGACGAATCCGCAACTATCGTCACGTGAGGAATCTCAGATGCTGTCCACTTCTGCAGTCGATGTAAATTTTGAATCATGGCCAGGGTCTCTAAGACCTTTCGCATGTGCGTTGTGGATGATGCTGATGTGATGGCGTCGACCTAGCTTCGCGACGTCAATCAGCCCACAGAGTCTATTAGTTGAGCCGAGTTGTTGCGGCAGTAGCTCAGCTGAGAGAAATAGTGTCCAAATTATGGCACTCTGTAGATTTATCTCCTAGCTACAATCAGTGAAATCTGTCGATAAATCCTGGACGCCAAGTTAGGCCGGGTTCCCGATGGAGCTGCTTCCGGTTCATACTCGTGAACAGAGCTGACTGGAACTCTCACAAGTAACAACAAAACCAATGCTACGACAAAACAACCTCCTAGTACAATGTAAAGTAAACCTTGTAGCTTTCCTTCACTATCAATGGCCCTGAGAACGAGATCCAAGAGTACGGGACCACTCGCCACTGCTACAGTCGTCTGGACCATGTAGGCTAACGCAAAGAGTGATGCATGCTGCTTTGTAAAGGAAAGCAGAACTGAGTAGCATAGCCAGATAAACCCCCTTCCCAGTGCATAAATTCCAAACCCTGTGACAACTAAGGCGCTTATCGAAGTGCCCATCAAGAAGGATCCAACCATAAGCATCAGAGCAGACGCTTGAGCAAGAGTCAAGTCAATTCGAGTTGCTGAGAGTCGTAAACCGACTGTTTCGGATTGTAAAGTAGCCAAGATTAAGGGCAGAATAAGTGCAAAGAGTAAAACCGTCGTGAGAACATGCATGCCTTGAAAATAAACGCCGGCAAAAGGAGTCGAGCCGAGTTGATCATGGAGGTAATGGACCAAGAAATACTCCATTCCAATATCTTCTGGCGTTGCTAACGAGCAGCAGCTAAGGACCATGATCATGGACCAAGACGGCATCTTGAAACCTTGGAGGCGAATGCAGCTTCTGAATCGCGCTTTAGAGAAATGCTGACGGCCTTGCGCATTGTCGGCCGGAGCTGGTTGGTCCGTAACTGTGTGGAGTGTTTCTGGAATAAAGATGATCGTTGAAGAGCCGATCGGAATCAGCACGAAAGCAACCATTACTGGCATCAGAACGGATCCCCATCGCAGCATATAGTCAGCGAACGCAATGCCTGCCCAGTTACCCAAATAGCCAGCGGCTGCAATATACAGCAGCGAGGTCGCCCTAGATCGGTTAGAGCCTGTGCGAAACCCAATGGTTTTAACATCTTACCGCTTGCTCGGAGACACCAAGTCAGCCGCAATGGACAGTCTTATGATTCCCAACGTTGGTGGTCCTCCACCAAGCACCTGCAGAATTGGGGAGAGAAAGACCAAATGAAACGGAATTCGATCATACAGCTGAAGCATGATGATGGTCCAGAACAGAGACAGTGTGGCACCCATTGTTGCAAACAGGAAGATAGGTCGCCGCCCAATTCTACTGATGTTAGTTCGCAGCTTCAATTTCGTACCGTGTGAAGGGGTTCGCACCGATCAGACATAGCGCCGTAGGGCAAGACGACGATTATGCCTAGAATGCATCAGCTTAATCTTTTAACATTGCAAAGACATTGACTTACTCGTCACTGCCCAAACAATTGACAAGAAGACCTGAAACCATGCCACCTGCGACTGTACTTCACCAGTCTTGCAATCATTTTCTTCTTCTCGTCCAGCATAATGACGACGGCAGATTGCATCCTCAAACATCGCTGCCACAGGCGCAATGCACAGAGCTACAGACATTGCAGAGCAAAAGGTCGAAAATATTAAGAGACACACAATTCCAGTCGCGCTGGTCAGCTTGTATCTACTGCTGCGGATCGGCAGGCGGACTTCTGCTTGTGCCAACTCATTTTGGCGTCGATTTAGCAGCGGCGACGACTCGCTCGGTGGGAAGTCGTCAATGTCGTTCATGGCGGCGCAATGGTTGTAGACTATGCTTAAGACAATAATGCAAGTCAGCGGATGATGCCCATTTTATCAGCTCAATCCGCCTGCCAAAATTGTTGTTTTTTCGCGTAAGATTAGAGATTCGCGATGGTTACGTGCTTGCACACGTATGCTTGTCTTGAAGCGGGTACATTAACCTGATCACGGAACGTGGCAAGGCTGAGCGAGACGAGCTTTCGATTGGCAGCAATTCTTACATAAATACAACACAATATGAAAACTAATTTACGAAATAGTAATAAACCTCTTCGTTACCTCATTCTCATGAACCACACCATCGTGACCTCAGCTTTGTAGGGCGTAGTGCGCGTAGCCCATCCACATACCTTATTATTCGTCACCAACGTAAAGATCTGTACGAACCTGTCGCAGCCCATTTTGACCACGGGTATTCATAACTCATCAACCAGATGTGCTTGATTTTAAGTTGGTTTCGAGAGCAGGCTGATTGAATTGGATCTGACTTTCGCCTTGTGAGCGGGAGAACAAATGGTTAAAATCGACGCGTGGACAACAAAGCCAACACTGGTCACTTTGATTATAATGATGCGTACCAAGATAAGAAAGGTATTTCCAGTAATGAGCTACAGTTCATCTGAGCGAGGTGCAGCATCGCGGTAGTCGTGCGTATCTGTCGTGCACTTCGTAGAGTCAAGGTATGCGACAACGAGGTTGTGGTCGGCGCCGAATCGAAATGCAAACTACTACCTGCTATATTCTTGGATATGGGATAGGACAATGTCAATTTGCGAGTTGAATCCAGCGACTATGCCGATTGCTGACTTAGGCTTTTTAAAACCAGTTGGCCAGAATCATAGCTCGGTGGCAGGAGCTTTGAAGCCAGCATTCCTTGTCGCAAACCGACACTGGCTGTAACAGCCGTGCTCAGCGAGGTGTATCAGGGCAATTGTATCTTGATATTGGCGTTTAATGGTTTTCTATACATCCAGGGCGGTAGAGGATATGAGAGAAGTAACCATGGTAGAAGTAAATATCGTGACACATGGTGCAACTAGAACAAACCACGCCCACGTCTTGTGTATATTGCCAGTTCGAATTCTTGTTCTTACAGATTGCTCTGATCAAGAATTCTGAACGGCACTGAGGCGTTTTGTCTACGCCATAACGCATCGATTGGGTGTCACCACTTTGGTAGTTGGGTGGCGCGGGTGCTTCAATCAGCCTTGTGCTTAACTTGGGACAGGTACATCACAAACACCTCACATACGCTAAATTCCGAGTTCACAAGCCGCATACAACTGAACCTGCAAAGAATGGATGGATCACATCAATCTAGAACTTGCGTCTCAATATGTATGGCAGGTAAGGACATTCTGGAAGCGCCGACAGAAGCAATTAAACTTCATCCTGTGCTGTTGCATGTGCTAAGCACGCGGGTCCAGTTCAATATATCATTAGTTTATAGAGTACTTCTTGGCGCCAAAGGCTATGACATCAACCACGGTCGCTTGTGATAAGTTGTAATATCGAGTTTGCACTATTTGTATAATATCCAAATTAACGCATCGCGTGATGTCCGTCTGCAGTATGGGACTGCTGCAACACAGTCGAGCAAAATGAAGCTCAACTAATTGGCTTGCCATCCAAGCTTCCAACCCTTGTTTTCGTCGAGCATTTGGGCAGACGAACAAATAATGAACGATGCATGGGCCATTGCAGACTCCACAATGCTCCGAGACACATTATCGACTGGGCAATGAACTTGATCCTCTTGGAGAAGTTTACCAGGAGTAAACCAGGGACAAACTTTGTCGGAGACGGGCTGTGGCGGGCTAACAGGGGTCAAGGCCAAATGACAATAGCACCCAAGTTCAACAGAGTTTTAACCGCTTCATAGTCATTGGATGCAAGCTCGATAAAAATAGCAAATGGAAAGAGTTTATACATGTGGGCAGGGTAGCCAACAAACAATGCAGACGCCTCACCGCAGGGCTACAATATGGCTGAGACGAACTACTCCCGACGCTAATGAGTAAATACCAACTGCCGCAGCAATTATCACCATTTTGCCACTGACACTCGTGAGGTTCCCGAAAAACCCCACATATTGTTAGACTTTACCCGTCGTTGCGGGCAAACCAAATCCACTCAGGCCAAGGATCATCGCCTCCGTATCATTTCCTTCTGGACGATCCCGCCTTAGCCCTACAAACCGGTTTGGATTGAGTAACTGAGTAGCTTTGTACAGCAGGAGTTTGCACTAGTGCAGCCTTTCAGAGTGGCGGAAAGGAAATTTGTACCTGTCAAAGCTGGGGTACTGGACCCTGGTAAGCGACACAGCTAAACCCCAGGATCGGCAGGGGTCTTGCCTTTTTACAGAAGTCATGGGCAAATTGGGCTACAAGGTGGTCAACGAACCCTCGTCTGCACTGACGTAGATACAACATGGGTCCGGTGCAGCCCATTTTTGCCCTGAAAGATCACAAACAATGCAGAAAAACATAAGCGGCTAGAGAGCGGGAAATTGGAATGGCTGCAGATCGCCAAGGATATGTGCTCTGATGATTTGAACAAGAGTCATTTGTGACGGTAGCATATGGGCGTGCAGAAGTCATTATGTCCTTGTCCTTGCTTTATGTCCTTGAAGCGATGCAGCTCTGACGTATCATCCCGCTGCGAACTTGCATGGGCTCTCAGGCATCGTTGAGTATAAAGGCTCGTTGAGCCTCCAGTCTTTCCATGAACATTCGTTTCTCTTTCCTCATCCACACTTTGAAACATAACTCTTCAGCAACTTGCATCTTTTGTTCTTTCAGTCACTCCTTTAAAACCAAACTACCCACACTCATTAAATATGCGTTTCTTCACCGTCTTCGTTGCTGCCATGGCTGGCTGTGTCGCCGCTGCCCCTACTCACGGTACGTCCTCGCTCGTCCCTCCGATACGATATACAAACAAGCAAGTACTAATTAATCGTCAACAGTCCAGGAGCGCGGTCTTCTTTCTGAGCTTGGCGGCATCGTCAACGAGCTTGAGAATGGCCTCGGCGTCGACCAGCTCGAACAGAAGCTCGACTCTGTCCTCGGTGAGACCCTCATCAAGGTCGAGAGCCTCCTCCCAATGTCCCTCGCTGAGACGCTTGTCGGACTCATCAAGGGAGGGCTTCCCCCTTCCATTGTCCAGGCTGTCGGCCAGGCCCTTGTTCTTCTTGAGAACGGCGTCGCCATCCAGACTGTTGACGCCTACCTCAAGAGTATGACTGGCGGTCTCCTCACCTCTCTGGACGAGACCCTTGGCCTCGACCACATTGAGAACATAATCCACGCATAAATATTCCCCTAAAGCGATGCTTCTTGGATGCCTTTGATTTCACGAACATGTACACTATTATTCTATACTATATGAATACTTTGCTCCTGGCCGAGCCATAAAGCTACAGAAAGTTGCCAACTTAAATTGTTTCTTTCGGTGATTAGTCCAAATGTCTTAATGTAGTGCAGGTTATCCTCCATCCTTCATCGCAGTACTATCTTGACCTTGTAGAGATAACCAGGAAGCTCGTCCGTAGGTCACGCCACCAATTAATTGGGGTGGCCCTGGGTAAATTAGAGGCGCCCAAACTCAGCCGGGAGGTGTCTTCATGGCGTCGCATTCTGCACGGGAAATACTACCACGAATAGTATGATGGTCGGTCATTGCAATACAGTGACCAGCATCTTTCTAGTTCAATGTGGAAATCGTCTTCATTAACACGCTTCATGTTGTTCCAATTCGGACCTTCTGTGGAAGTGCCTGAACGCCTTGTGGCGGTTGCGCCACTCTTGTGTCGTGCACCTTTCTATCAATATTGCGGAATTCAAAGACGCCATCGAGTTCGTTCCGGATCGCCATGAGCTGGTCCTGTGCTTTTCGAAGCTCGTCGGGTTTATTATCTTGCAGTACATGTATTCTCGCTTGCAGGACCCAGCGATTCTGCATATCCACAGGCGTCAAAGCATCCCAAGCAGGCAAGTCAGGCGACGGTGCAAAGGCTTGTCCGTTTCTCGACTCCAGAGGTGTGAACTCTGCAATGGGCTTGAAGTAATATTGTTTCGTTAACGAAAACTCTAGCTCTTCTCTGAAGAAGCGGTAAATCTCTTCAATAGTTTCACCCTTAAATCTGGATGTTTTTATTAGCCAAAAAGGCATGCCAAGGCGCATTTTGTGAACACTCACTGGTGCTGATTGTCAGTTAAGACTGATGGTATATTTTTCTGGTCCCAAAGTTCAACCTTCTTCCGTTGCGTCAATACTGGTTTGCCATGGGGAGGATCAGGGAAGTCGGTCCATCTAAGTGTCCCACTTGTAGCGTTGATATCCATGGGCGTTGCGGAGTGTCCCATATCCCGATCTTTCAGAATGTCATATCGTGCCTGTACGATGAATGACTGGCGTGTGAGGCTTTGGTGAAGCTCTTTCCACAGAGGAGCCGTGTTCTTGCGTACTGGTTTCTCAATTGATGACTGATTCGACAATCCTAATGGCTTTGATGGCCCTTGATAGTAAAGCACACGATTAACGGATTGCCATGGCTCCATGGCGCAAACGCCGCCCAAGATAGAACAAGCTGTCGAGAAATCCCGGTCATCGACCGTCGCCGTCATGAACACCTCATACATTCTGCCGAATTCGTATCAACCTTCTGATCTGCATGTATGAAAAGGGATCAATCAAATTTTCGAATAAGGTTGTCAGTTTAATCGTGAGTATAGAGTCGAGGCTTCTGATTTTGAGCACTTAGTGTGTTATGAGTTGCTGTGCTGGACACTTGAGCAGCTATTACGGTCACGTGTGCTCGCGTTGGCTCGCCGGAGCTTCGTGACGCCCCACGCTGAACCGTGGTTCATCACTGCAATGCATGCAATTCGCAACAGTTTTCGAACGCAGCTGGGCTTTGCTCGAACACCATCATCGCGGAGGCTCTCGCATCGCACTGATATGTCGCCAGCTCCCACCTCAAAACGCAAAGCCGCCGATGTGCCGATATCTCCTCCACCTGTGAAGAGAACGCTGCAAAGCGGCACTACAAGTACGTTGCATACGAAAAGCTCGAATAATTAACATTAACACATATTAGAAAATGCAGTGGCAAACTTCTTCAAGCCGGCTTCACAGAAACCGAAGGACAAGACCATATGGACGGAACGAAGTCCGAAGAAGGGGTCTCCAGCTACGCTTCTAGTCGGCCGATACGAGCCCGAACAGGCTGAGGCCAAGAGTACCAAGAGAAACAAAATTGCCGCGTTCGATCTCGACTCAACATTAATATCCACGTCATCTGGTAAGAAGCATGCTGGAGATGCAACGGATTGGAAGTGGTGGGACAGTCAAGTGCCTGGCCGATTACGCGAGCTCTACAACGACGGCTACAGAGTGGTCATTTTATCAAACCAAGGCGGATTGATGCTGCACTTTGACGCAAATTGGAAAGGTCCAAAAGCATCAGCGCAAAAACGAGTATTCAATTTCAAACAAAAATGCAACTCAATTCTAAATAACCTGGACCTACCGACCACTATATATGCTGCTACTGGTAAAGACATCTTTCGAAAGCCAAGAACGGGCATGTGGAGCGAGATTTGCAAGGATTACGGGATATCTGAGAACGAAATTGATTTGCAGGCAAGTATTTTCGTTGGCGACGCAGGTGGCCGACCAGCGACGGTAACAAACGGAACTGCGGTGGCCAAAGACTTTAGCTGCTCGGACCGCAACTTGGCACATAATGTAGGCATCGACTACAAAACGCCGGAGGAGTTCTTCCTCTCACAGACACCAAGGAAATTCTCGAGAGAATTTGACTTGGCGAAGTTTCCCTTCGATTCAGCGATACCGACACCACCGAGGGCAATCTACGAGAAAAAGAACAAACAGGACTTGGTACTATTCTGTGGTCCGCCAGGTGCGGGCAAGAGCACATTCTTTCAGCGCTACTTAAAAGACTTGGGCTATCATCACATAAACCAGGATGCGCTAAAATCACGAGACAAATGTTTACAAGCAGCCAAGCAGCTGTTGGACGATGGTGAATCCGTCGCAGTCGGTCAGTATTTACCCTAGCTTGCCCAGATGAGCCAAGCCGTTCGCCTTGTAATTACTCAATATCAACTAACATGAGTTCAATAGACAACACTAATGCCGACCCCGACACCCGCAAGCTTTGGATCGACCTAGCTGGCAGATTCAAGGTACCGATCCGATGCGTCCAGTTTAGCACACCCCTCGTGGTGTGCGAGCACAACAATATTGTGCGGTCGCTTAACGAGTCGATGAACCCAGAAGGCCGAGAGAGTCTGCCGAGGATGGCATTTACGGGTTTCATGTCGAGATACAAGGCTCCACAGATGAAGGAAGGATTCCAAGACATTACAGAGGTAGAATTCGAATTTCGGGGTAGCAAGGAAGAATACGGAATCTGGGGACGCTACTGGACATGACGACGAGAGCGGATGATACCCTGTCTGTCAGTAGAACGGGACGAAAGAAAAAGTAGGACACTAGACAATGCATAGGTACGGGATGAACTGGGTGATAGATCCCGTCTAGTAGACTAGTGAACAACCATGATGAGCAAATTGGAGTAATGTGGATTAAGCATAATGGTAGCACAAAAGTGGCGTTTTGAGCGCAGCTGTGAATGTGGAGGGGAATGAATGAAGCTCGGAGAAGCTCCGCAGGTCGGCAAACAATGAATGTCGCGTAATAAATTAAGGAATGCCGTTTTGATGGAGCAAATGCACACGAGAAGCGAAAGAAGAAGAAGAAAAAAACGCCAAGAAAGGTGTTGGCCATGCGAGGAAAGTGCGGAGGTGGTATTGAACAAACGGTGATTTGCAAGGCGCTGGCTTGCCAAGCGGAGGAGCCAAGAGAATGGCGTGGTTGATGGGATGATGGACGGTTGCCTGCCCAGACGGTAAGAGATGTGGCTTCGGAATGCTGGAGAGAGATGTTGGCGCAGTGAATAAATTGAAAAACAAACCCAAGGGGCAACGAGGCTATAATTGATGAATATTCAATGCTATGTACTGTATATGCTCAATCATGGACCTGTTTGCCGATTTTTGTTTTGTATTCACAACCCATCAGACGAGGAAATTGGAGAAAGCAGCGCGGGGTGTGTTGCATTGTCCGGGGCAAATGGTGGGGTTGGGTTCAGGCCACTAACTAGAAGCCCTGTAAGATTGCAGCAGCAGGGGACCACCAACGAAGACTCCAACAGGACAAACACGACAAATTGCCCAAATAAGAGACAATAAGAAAATTGGAGGTAGTGGAGGAGCCAGTCCCCATTACCCCACGGGCATTCTAGGAAACCTGTTGGCTGGATTTGGGACGGAGAAATTTTCAATAATGGAAGGGGTCCAGTTTTGAGGGCGCGACTCATTCGAGCATAATTGGGCGCTGCCGTTCGCTGCTGTATCGCACCCAGCCTGCCGGAGGATGACCGAGCCCTTCCCACTCATGAACAGCAAACGTCGGAACGGAGATGAGGGGAACAAAGTCTAGAGAAAACGTGGCGCGGGGTTGAGGTTAGGAGGTGATGAAGTGCCCGGCAAAATACAATAGGCTATTGAGACAGTTTTGCGAGTTATTTTCGTGCGGCTCGTCGACGTTGATGGTCCGGTGTTGGCATCGGATCACTGAGGCTGCTGCAGGAGTTGGCGCGGCGTACCAACTAGCTGTGGGTTGGGGTATTGAATCGACTGTAGCGCCAAACAAGAGGTCGTGTCCCCCCACAGATGGCGAGTTTTGGGGGGGTTTTGGCCGTGGCACAATGGGGTTTCTTTTTTTTTTTTTTTTTTTTTTTTTTTTTTTTTTTTGTGTTGCAGTGGAGTGAACCCAGTTATTCGGCAGGGTTGGCCGCTATGGGTGTACTAGAGTTGCTTGCTATCAGATCCCAATAACGCAGCATCAGTGTTCAAAGAAATATTGCAAAAAGAAATCGGCGCACTTGCGTTGATACAAGTCCCGGCTATGGCATCAGCAAACATTTCCAAGCTTGGCTTCCCGGCGATGGTGGTGGCTTGACAAGGGTGCAGCACTCACGCTCCAAGGCAGCCACAAATCAACCACCACCAGCCAGCACTAACTAGCGCCACCCTCGACACGCCTACGGAGAACAGCGATGCTAGGCCCAAACGAAACAATGCAAAATAAGACAGCATGGCCTGCCACTGGAGTAGCTGACTGGGGATCATGTTGAGTGTGGGGGAGCCCTGTCGTGCAGAAGCCAGAGCCAGAACAGCTTCGTCGCGCTGAGTATCCCGCTTCTTTAAAGAAGAGCAGCTCCCCCCAAGTTGTTTTCTCACTTGCCCCAATTCGTGTCATCCTTCTCCTCCCCCTTCTTCCTCTCTTTACATTTTTGGGAAAAGAAATCGAGTCAACATGGCTGGAGGTGTCAAGAAACCCGTCAACATCTTCCACTTGAAGAATCTGGATGAGCCCGAGGGCGCCTTCAACTGGCGTCTATGGCTTGCCGTCATTTCCTTCTCGCTGCTTGGCGCCGCCCGCGGTATCGATGAGGGACTCATCACCGGAGCGTTCAAGACGGCCGACTTCCAGAAACAGATTGACTTCAAATCATACAACGATAAAGAACAGGCAGACATCCAAGCCAATGTTGCTGCCATGGTGCAGATTGGTTCTGTCGCCGGAGCTCTCATGTAAGCCACCCATGCAACTCGTCCTCTTTTTCCCCTCACCCAGCTCAGGCAAGGCTTGGGGGGAGTAAGACAAATGAACAAGGACATTTCCGCGCGTATGACAGAAAATAGCTAACGTTTTGTGTCTTCATTTAGCGCCTTCTTGATTTGTGATCGCATCGGTCGTATTAATGCTACTCGTGTTCTCTGCACCTTGTGGATTCTTGGAATTGTCATTTTCATGGTTGGTGGTGCCAGTGGAAATCTCGGCGCCGTATACGCTGGTCGCTTCATCGCTGGTCTGGGAGTTGGTCAGACGCCGGTCGTCGGCCCTGTTTACATTGCAGAGGTTGCGCCGGCGTCGATTCGTGGCCTTTGCACCTGTTTCTTCACTGGTGCCGTTTATATCGGCATTGTCCTCGCTTACTTTGCCAACTATGGCGCGTCCATTCATATTTCCAAGGAGGGTCACAACCAGTGGCTGGTTCCTACTAGCTTGCACATTATGATGGCTGGAATTATTTTCATCCTCATGTTCTTTCAGCACGAGTCGCCTCGTTTCCTTGTCAAGCAGCGCAAGCCTGAGCAAGCGTCCCAGGTTCTGGCTCGTCTTCGCCAGCAGCCCGCTGATGGCGAGTACATTGTTGGTCAGGTTGCCATGATCCAGGCTGCTCTCGATGAGGAGCTTGAGGCTACCCGTGGCGTAGGCCTTTTGGGCAAGATCAAGGAAATGTTCCTCGACAAGCGCAACTTGTACCGTGTTTACATGGTTACCATGGTTCAGCTTCTCAGTCAGTGGTCTGGCGCTGGTTCCATCACCATCTACGCCGCTGAGCTGTTCGAGCTTCTGGGTATCAAGGGTTCTAACGAGAAGCTGCTCGTCACGGCTGTTTTCGGTCTCATCAAGTTCGCCGCCGCCATTGTCTGCGCCCTATTCCTCGTTGATGTTATCGGTCGCAAGCGCGCTCTTCTCACCGGTATCACTCTGCAGGCCCTTTCTATGATTTATGTCGCTGGATTCTTGACCTCGGTTCCAGACATTGGCAAGGATGGCTTCATTGTTCCCGAAAACAAAAAGGGTGCTTCTCGCGGCGCCATTGCCATGATTTACATTTCTGGTGTCGGTTGGGCTCTCGGCTGGAACTCTATGCAGTACCTTCTCACTGCTGAGCTGTTCCCCTTGAGAATCCGTGCCCTCGCTACCTCTTGGGCTATGACTCTTCACTTTGCCAACCAATACGGCAACACCCGCGCCGTGCCTAACATGTTGCTCTACACCTCCAACGGTGGCATCACACCCATGGGAACCTTCTGGTGCTTCGCCGCTGTGACCATCCTTGGTGGTGCCTGGGTGTGGTTCTCCGTTCCGGAGACCAGTGGTCGCTCGCTGGAAAGCATGGATAGACTCTTCGACTTGCCATGGTACAAAATTGGTCTGTACGGTAACCGTGACGCCGAGCAGCAGGATGCAGCCATTGATGAAAAGCAGCGCATTGCAGAAGAGACGCACGGTGCTGGTCAGCACATTGAAAAGACTGTTTAATAAGTCTCTTCGATCATCATAGCATGTTGGGTATCAGCTAGTATGGCACATGAACTTAAATATTTAATTGATGAATGACTTTCATGACAACAAAACAGAGCTATATAACATTGCGTGACATTATGTAAACCGATATATTTAATTCGCGTGTCTATGCATTACACGTGAATCCGTACGCACCGTTTACGTTCTCACAGTGGTAGGTTGTCAGGGGAGGTCCGTTCGCTCCACGCGTCAGATTAAAGCCGACAAGCGTAATGTCGTCACAACCACCTGCGCTTCTGCTACATTGCAACCATCCGGCTTGTTGCACTCCACTCTGGGTGTATCCATAGACATTACGAGCAGTGGCATCCTTGAGCTTGAACTTGCTGGACTGGCAATCCTCACCCAGGTGTCCTTCGTAGTTCTCGCACTGCCACATAAAGAAGGGCTGCTGACGGGCACCGTCGAGATAAATGTCTTCAATAACGATGTTCTCAGCGACGCCAATGCCGCCACCACCGCCGTTGGGTGGGTAGCCCTTGGAGACGCCGCCCCACGTCTTGAGGTAGATGGCATGGGCGGTGTTGTGCATGGTCAAGTTCTTTGCGAAGAAGTTGTTGATGTACTCGTACTTGCCGTTGTACTGTCCGACGGAGCCAATGGCTAGGCCCTGGCCGCCCCAGAACTCGCTGTCGAGGACCTTGACGTTGCTAGAGTTGCCCTTGAGCGCGATGCCATCGTCGCCAGAGGTCACCTTCCAGCGCAAGAAGGTAATGTCGTCCGAGTATACAGTGTCGACGCCGTCGGTGTTGAGCGTGTTCCACTTGCTGGCTGAGGTGTTGTTGACGTAGATGTCGGTGAATTGGAGATGCTTGGAGTAGGTAACCGCCATTGTCCACATCTGGCTCTGCACGAAGCGCATTCCCTGGACGACCGAGTTTGACATGTGGCGCCAATTGATCATCATCGGGCGATGAGGCAGGTTACCCTGATTCTTGGCCCAATCGTACCAAACCTGGCCATTGCCATCGAGGGTGCCAATACCGTGGCCGTCCCAATGGATGTTGTTGCCGCCAAAGTACCACACTGTGCTCTGGTTCTGAAAGCCAATTGGCATGGACACTGACAGCCAGTAGTCAATGTCGGTGCTCCATAGAAAATGGCCAAAGTGCTCGATTTGTACGTCGTCGAGCTTGTCGGTCGTCATGTTGGTCTTAATTGTGTACGTAGGTCCGGGGAAGACGACCAGACTCTTGGTGCGGCACTCCTTGTTGAGCGCGTGCATAATGGCTGGCGCATCGTCCTCGCCATTGCCAGTGGGCAAGACGTAGCAAATCTTCCTGCCCTGGTTTTTGGCTTGCTGCTGCCAGTAGCCTTTATCCGCGGCCTTCGCGGTAACATCCTTGTTAACAGCGGCGGCTTCATGGGGGAGCAGCCATGGGTGTTGCTGCACCACGGACGGCACACAAGCAACCAACGGCAGAGCTGCCAAAGCTGTCCAGAGATGCATTATTGCAGGACCCTATAATCGTGAAGAGAGAAAAGAGTAAACCTTGGTAGAAGATGGAGGGAAAAGTCAAAGACAGGAGAAAAGGATTGGAAAAAGCAAAAAGCCAGCGACAAGGTTAGCGAGACATGACTTAATCTAGTGGGCAAGACAACACGATTTATTTATACTGTGGAAAAAAAAAACTAATTTGCACCCCCCAAGAGGGGACGGGCCAAGGCTAAGGTCTCGTAGAAATGGCGCATCGTATCATGCTTCGCTTTGCTTGTTCTCTTTATTTACTTTTCTCCAAAAACCCACGGCCCCTCTCCCCTCATGCTGCATGTGTGGGAGGTTGCATCGCGGAGCGCATGGTGCGGTCAGGTGGGATGTTTACACCTCTCTGGCAAAAGTCGGTGCCAGGTCTAGTGCGATGGGACTAAACGAAAAGTAGAAGGTTTATATGCAGCTTTCTCCGCACTAGACGAGATTTGAACAACATCTCCTGGTACGTCCAAGGCCGAAGGCTTGACGAAGAACAAAAGCAAGGCAGGTCGTGGCCGCCAGTAGACCCAAAGTAGTCAAATGGAGAGCTCTCAGTAATCATGATTCGCGAATAGCAAAAGACGTCTTCCCCGCAATCAAGGCTGCTGGACCCCACTATGATGGTTATTTCGGGGAATTGTCATTGCGGAAATTGTGCGCCAAGATGTGCCCGTTGGCTGGATATAAAGTCTGTTTGGATCGCGAGTGGCTAAAAAGAGGCGAAAGCCACCGCTCAAAAGCTTGAGGCTGCCATTGTGATACTCTTTAACAAGAAGGTGATGAAGGAAGGACGCAGTCACGCTTTCAAAACCTTTTTGTCTAGATCCATGGTCTACCTTCAATTGCGACCTACTTCATTTCTCCCCGCACGAGTTTGGCTGCTGGAGGCGGGTGATCGGCATCAACGTTCCATTCTGGTCACATTCAATGACCCAATGGCTGGCCATTGTCTCTATGTTGACCCCTGTTGCTCCCCGCCTCTGCTGTGGTTTCTCAGCACATTCAGAGGCCATGAAATCAAGTCGGTCCTAATGCAGCGCCCGCAGGTCTGCCACGCAGCCCCTCATTTGGTTTTCTTGCGCAGTCTTGTGCTCGGCCGCATCCAAGCCCGAGCCTGTCTTGTGAAACGAAACGCAGCGCGAACAAAGAGGAGTCGGTCTAACCAGGGTTCGTGTGTCGGGACAAAGACCACGCTGGTGCGGTGTGTACAGTAGGTTCCTGTCAACACTAACCGATCACAAGAGGCAGCGAGGCCAAATTTGCCAAGAGTTTTTTGCTGCTTTTACCCCGCAGCTGGTTCGGTGTTTCTTTTAATTTATTTGCTGGTCATGCGCAAGGGGGTCAGGAGAAGTCGGCCGCCTGGTCTGTTGAGGCTTTTTGCGATGTGTGTCATGACAACCACAGAACTACGGACAAGAATGACCGTTTCCAAGATACATCGCCAGTTTTTTTTTTACATGGTGTCGTTCCAAATGGATGGTAGTCTTCGATTAAGCATATGCCAAATGTGTTCAAGATGTGCAAATGTAGGGCTTACGGTAGGCACTGTAGCATTGTCGCGTGCTTCTGCGTGGATGATCTTACTGAATTGGCCCATCTTGACGCAGATCTGGGGAAGTCTGTGTCGCGCTGTGGTGTGTAAGAGCGTTTTGACGCTTTGGATGGAGCGTAGCACCAGAAATAATGTCCGGCCTGGGTTTAGGGTTCCTCCATTGCTGTCTTGTAGCCAGAAAGGACAACGGATGCGGATCCAAACACCAATGTCGCTATGCGTTGTAGCAGCTACCCGGGACTATTTACAGCGAGTTGAATTGTTCTACGTCTGCGACATTGCTAAACGTGCCTTTATAAACAAAGTACATGAGTTTTACAAGATGAGCAACAAATTCACTGAACTCGGGCTCCTCAGTCATATCTTGCACGTCCAATTTGAGCTTTTTGCTAACTCCGTGACCTGTGTGTAAACCCACAGCAATGCTCGGTGCAGTTCCGAAATGTTTAGGTGAGAATGATTTTTATTTTTGTTTTTTTTTTATACGTACATTTCTTTGACGAAAGAAGGCAGTGCAACAAAAAATTTACCCAAAGACGATAAAAAGCATCACGATTAACCTTTCTTTAAATGCTATAGTGAACGCAGTGGCTGGCCTCCGCGTCAAGGCTCTGCATCTCCGAGGAAGATGCAGCCTTCCGGGATAGATCTGCAAGGCTGCTCGTTTTAGACAAAATTGAACAAACACCAGCTTAATTCTTTTCACTCATCGTCACAGTATAAATTATATACATGGTATGTCATGAACAGAGTGGAGTCTCTTGTTATCCACACTGAAATACTTTTCTTTGGTTCCAACGTTTTAACTCGGCCTAGCGCGTCCAAGATTTAAAGATCACGTGAAGCGACGCGCCGCAAAATTTGTGAAAAAGATATCGAGTCACAGTGAAGACCGTGAATTTCTTACCCATTGCCGTACCAGATACTTTGGGTCATATCGTCAAAATGAAATACGTTTTGGTTTCAGGAGGTTAGTTTTGTGACTCAAGATGCTTCTCATGTAGTCAATACTAACGTCCTTGGAAAAATAGGTGTTATTTCCGGTGTTGGAAAGGGCATCATTGCCTCGAGCACTGGTCTGCTCCTCAAGACCATTGGTCTTAATGTGACGAGCATTGTACGTTCTAATAGTTGATATTCTGCTTTGTGCTGTGTTCTTGACTTTCCCTGTCATTCAAATTGGTCCTTCGATTCTGTTTTGGCCATTTTGCATGTGCGTTTCAACCTTACATGAGGAACCATAGACTAACGATTGGTGTTTGAAATGAACAGAAAATTGATCCTTATATCAACATCGATGTACGTAAATCTCCAAAGCAGCTGCTTGGAAGCGTTGTAGACGCTTTGACTAATAACTTTTGTTCAGGCTGGCACCATGTCACCCACTGAGTTTGTACTTACCTCACAGCACGATAAAATGAATGTACTCATGACGTTTTAGGCACGGCGAGGTCTATGTTACCGATGGTGAGTTTCTGTAAAGCTTCTATTTAGATTCGGATCGTATCTAACCTTGCCAATCACTAGATGGAGGAGTATGTATACCCATGCAGACAAGCCTGGCGTAAACGTCCTGGCTTGTCAGCCACCAGCCTTGAGCTCAGGATATGACTAACGTGCACAGGAAATGGATCTTGATCTGGGTAATTACGAAAGATACCTTCTCTCCACACTGACTCGGGACCACAACCTTACCACCGGCAAGATCTACCAACATGTCATCGAGCGAGAGCGTGTTGGTCAGTATCTCGGAAAGACCGTCCAAGTGTAAGTGTTAGAAAATCAGTACAAAAGCCCTGCTAGTGCTAATGTGTCGGTTATAGCGTCCCTCACATCACCAACGCCATCCAGGACTGGATTCAACGAGTTGCCAAGATTCCCGTGGACGAGTCTGGAGTCGAGCCCGACGTGTGCATCATCGAACTTGGTAGGTTGTAGCTGGACATGGGCACAAGACTTCAACTTACACAGCAATAGGTGGAACTGTTGGAGATATCGAGAGTGCGCCCTTCATCCACGCCCTAACTCAGCTGCAACGACGCGTGGGAAAGTCCAACTACGCACATATTCACGTCACCTATGTGCCAGTTGTGCCGTATGTTCAATTCGCATGCGAAACTTCACCTTGAGGCTGACCGATGTTTAGTCCCGGTGTAAATGGCGAGCAAAAGACGAAGCCCACCCAAAGAGCCGTCAGCGATGTCAGAAGCGCAGGCTTAAACCCTGATTTGGTACGATCTGGCCAGTGATTCTACCTTGCAATGAACTAACAATGCTACAAGATTGCGGCGCGCTGCGATCAGCCGCTCGATGAGAGCACCATCGACAAGATCGCCAACATGTGTCAGATGGAACGCAAGCAGGTCCTTGCCGTGCACAACGTCTCTACTACCTACCATGTGCCTCTTCTTCTCGAGAAGCAGAAGCTTGTTCACTCTCTAAGCGACCTACTTAGTCTACAAACCGTCGAAAAGCCAGCTCCCCTCGTTGAGCATGGCAAGCAGATGTGGAAGGATTGGGTCACCCTCGCCCACAACCAGGACCACTTGCATGAGACCGTCACCATTGCCCTTGTCGGAAAATACACATCTCATCACGACGCCTACATTTCTCTGCAGAAGTCCTTTGAACACGCAGCTATGTACTGCCGCAAGAAGCTCAAGGTCATCTGGGTTGATGCTGGACATCTGCAGGAAGAAACATCAGAATCTGCTCCCGCTGACTACCACAAGGCATGGCAGAATGTTTGCACCGCTGACGGTGGTAAGTAAATTTTGATGCCCATGGAAAGCTCTCACGTCACTAAGACCTACCGTTCTTTTTAGTTTGCGTCCCTGGCGGCTTCGGAGACCGCGCTACCGCTGGTATGATCAAGGCCATCACCTGGGCTCGTACCAAGAAGGTACCTTTCTTGGGTATCTGCCTTGGCATGCAACTTGCTGTTGTTGAATATGCTCGCAACGTTGCCGGCATTGAGGACGCTGGCAGTGAAGAACTGCACCCTGACGCCAAGAACCACGCCATCATCTACATGCCTGATGTATGTATTACGCTGACGAAGCTGGTCGAGCCCGACTGCTAACGTATATTCCTTAGGTCGACAAGACAAAGCTTGGTGGCACCATGCGCCTGGGCAAGCACCCTTGCATCTTCCAGCCCGGTACCGAGTGGTCCAAGCTGCGAGCTTTGTACGGTTCTGCACCAGAGATCTTGGAGAGACATCGTCACCGGTACGAAGTGAACCCCACACTTGTTGAGAAGCTCGAGTCTTCTGGCCTCACTTTCGTCGGCAAGGATGTCAAGGGCGAGCGTATGGAGATTATTGAGGTCCGCGACCATCCTTGGTTCGTCGCCGCACAGTACCACCCGGAGTACCTCTCTCGCGTGCTGCGTCCCTCGAAGGTGAGAATTTTTTTTATTTATAAATTCGGCGAATATTCACTAATCTGGTGACATAGACTGTTTTGGGCTTCTTCGCCGCTGCTGCAGGTTGCCTAGACAAAGTTACTGAGGAGCTCGGCAAGGAGAGCAACAACTCGGTGGAGTAAAACGAATTTATGCACTTTCGATAGAGGACAAGTTTTAAGAGGCGTTAAAATATAGACATGAAAACGGAGTCATTGTACATATAGAATAATTGGCGAATTGATTTTACTTTAAACTTCAAGACTTGCTCTGTGCACCACACACATACGCACACTTTCTGCACAGTACCCAGCTACCCTGTAGAGTATGCCACCGATGCGAAAGGGCGTCGGCAGATGAAATGTAATTGATATCTGATAAGAATATTCACTGAAGCCATCAACTTTCATTCCGTCTGTCGTTCAAAGAGTATTTTGCGCCAAATTAATGAGAATTGTTGGCTCTACTGATTGATGTTAACGAGACAAACACGAGCAACGCAGGATGAGTAGCTTTTCATATTAGTGTTGGAAGGCAATATAACTCAAGTCACAAACAAGACGAAGCCAAAATAAAGATAAAAATAAAAAGAACAGCATGTCTATAGCTCCTTCGCCGACATCGTGGTCATGCCTACAATGATGTAGCCAATTGAGGCAAAAAGCCTGGTACTAATTACCTTACCCAAGTGGCTCATCCTTTTGACCAAGGTAGCAATTTCAAGCGCACTCGACTTGGACTCAGTCCTATCAAACCCTCGCATTTCTGGATCCACTACCCCAGACTGGCTTGGGCTGAAAGCCACCGATGCTTTATGCCTGTAAGTCGGCAATCTAGTTTCAGTTACCACGTTGTTATGACTTCAGACTATAAATTGTCGTCTCGCCTCTGCAGAGAGCCATGTAGGGTCCTGTGAGCCTCAGACGCCATACTGAGGGCTTCGACACTTTCACGCTGCCAAAGAGCAACAACAATGGGTCTCAATGGCCAACCGCTACACTGGGCCATCACCGCCACGGCAGGTGCCGGTTTCTTACTGTATGTGTAGCGTGATTGGAAACAGTATGAAACCCTGAGCAGGACAGCGCAGCTAATGTTGTGAAGGTTTGGTTATGACCAGGGTGTCATGTCCGGACTGTTGACTGGCAAAGCCTTCACCACACAGTTTCCCGAAATCGATACTAACAAAGGCGCCAACGGTAGTGCGTCTCTGCAAGGAACGGTGGTCGCGATTTACGAAATTGGCTGCTTCTTCGGTGCAATAATTGCGTTTATCATCGGAGAGAAGACTGGCCGTCGGAAGATGATTATGCTGGGCTGCGTTGTGCTGAGCATTGGTGGCGCTCTCCAGGCATGCGCATACACAATTCCTCATTTAATTATCGGCCGCATTATTGCTGGACTGGGAAATGGGCTTAATACAGGGACCATTCGTGAGTTTCAAAGCTGGGATAATCATTGCATATCTCGCTTATACTGTCCTTAGCTGTTTGGCATTCGGAGCTCATGCAGGCTGACGTTCGCGGCAAAGGACTTTGCATCGAACTCGCAGTTACAATTTTTGGAGTCATGATTGCCTACTGGATTGATTACGGCATGTCGTTTGTACATGGCTCATCGGTCCAGTTCCGGTTTCCCTTGGCTCTCCAATGCATGTTTGCCTTGATTACGCTCGCAGGCATCATGGTCTTACCTGAATCTCCCCGTTGGGTAAGCCGTGTCAAAAGATTTTCTCTAAATTAAAAGGCTAATCTAATACGGGATAGTTGCTGGCTCATGGAAAGCCAGACAAAGCCAGAGGCGTTCTCCAAGCACTGTTCACACGTTTGCAAAAAGAAAATGGGCAAACCGATATTATCGAGAGAGAGATAGCTGAGATAGAACATGCAATTGAAGAGGAGCGAGCCGCCGCAAAAGGCGGGGGTTTCATGACACTCTTCAAGAACGGAGAACAAAAGTTTCTCTATCGAACAATGCTTGGGATTGGTGGTCAATTCATGCAGCAGATATCCGGCATCAACCTCATCACCTACTATGCCCCCGTTATTTTCGAACAGTCGGTCGGTATATCTCACAGCTTGTCGCTCCTTCTTGCTGGATTCAATGGCGTGGCATACTTTCTTTCCTCCCTGGTCCCGATTTGGATCATCGATCGACTCGGCCGACGAAAGCTCATGCTTTTTGCCGCTGCAGGCCAATGCGTTTGCATGGCTGTGCTCGCTGGAACTGTTTCCAATGGAGGCAAGTCTGCAGGCATCTGCGCAATTGTCATGCTTTTTCTTTTTAATTTCTTCTTCGCCGTCGGTCTGCTCGCCATCCCTTGGCTACGTAAGTTGCTCTCCAGATTTCAGGTATGCGATAGGTTTAAAGAAAATCGCTAACATTAAAATTATAGTTCCTGCTGAGTATTCACCACTGGCCTCTCGAACTAGAGCTGCTGCGCTGGCCACTGCATCGAACTGGATCTTTACGTTTCTTGTGGTCGAAATCACGCCTCTCAGCATCAAGAACATCCAGTGGAGGACATACATTTATTTCTCGGTTTTCAATTTCCTCTTCATTCCTGTCATTTACTTCTTCTATCCAGAGACACAAAATTTGTCGCTGGAGCAAATCGATAAATTGTTTACAGGCGACAGGGTTATGCTTCATTGGAGTCCGCCCATGGGACAGGTTGGCGATGCTGCGAGTCGCACCAATCTGAAGCAAAGACAATTCGCACCGGATGAGAAGACGGATCAGGACTTGGTTGAGAATGTTTGAGGTACGGTTTGCGCTGGGTCAAGTGTGTTATGAGAGATACTGTCTACTACATAGGTTGAATCTGCAATAGAGTAAAGTTCGGAGATGGACTGTATTGACAGCTTACAACAGATGGAATGAAAAATATCCTATTTCGGCCTCTCGTCTGTTTCGAGGCAGAAGCCTCTCGCATTCGGATAATAATTGGAATTTTGTGCTTTTGCTACGTTCGGCAGTCAATCACAGCCTGATTTAC
The DNA here is from genome assembly GCA_028455935.1 of Simplicillium aogashimaense. Classification (NCBI taxonomy): domain Eukaryota; kingdom Fungi; phylum Ascomycota; class Sordariomycetes; order Hypocreales; family Cordycipitaceae; genus Simplicillium; species Simplicillium aogashimaense. The sequence continues at coordinate 4,421,369 of CM052008.1, forward strand.
ATATTCGGTGCTTGGGACCCGTGGTTTGGCCCGGGTTGTAAGCATTTCAGGGAGCTCGCGCCTCGCTTTTAGTAGCTCGCCCGTTGAGAGTGGCTCTGCGCGACAATCTCGCGGGCGACAAACACTACTCTATGGCCCTGTAGGGCTGTATGGTGTTGGTGGTGAAAGTCTATATAAGACAGTGGAATGATATGTGTTTTTCATTGTCTGTAGTTCTTTATCAAATAATTAACTCAACCACTCCAGTTCCTCCAGTTTCAAGTTCAATCTCATTTTCATAATCTCACACATTCATCGCCATGAAGGTTATTGTAACAGGAGCGACAGGGCTTGTGGGCACCTCAGTCCTTCGCGAATGCATTGCCAACAAAGAAATCACAGAAATATTTGTTCTCACGAGGAAGCCCATTGATGACGACTTGGCTGCAAATAAAAAAATGACAGTCATTCGCCACGACGATTTTCTAACTTACCCACTTGACTTGATGGGTCGATTACAAGGCGCAGATGCCTGTATATGGTAAGTCACAAACAACGCAAAAGACAACCACTGAATATAGACCATTACCATTAGTTGTTCCAAAGGGCATTAGGCGGTCGCAGATCTCAATTTTCTGACATGGAATCCTTCCGCAAGATAAGCGTTGACTACTTACTCGCCGCTGCCAGAGCACTCGTCACCTATGTTGCACCATCATTGCCTTCGGGCCAGCCTTTCCGATTCATTTTCACTAGCGGGAAGGACGCTGAATGGGACCAAGACAAGAGCCTGATATTCATGGAGGAGACGCGGCATGTCAAGGGTCAATGTGAGAAGGGCTTGGCTGAGTTACAAGATGGTAGCGGGAACGAGTTCCAAGTTTGGTTCATGCGACCCAGTGTAATTCTGCCCGCCGGTTCTGGATGCATGACTAAAGGTAGTGGAAAATTATACGGAGGAGTTCCAGTTGAAGATTTAGCGGAGGGTATGGTGAAGACGGCGCTGCATGGGTACCCTGAGAGAGTCATTGAGATGGGTATGCTCAAGTTAATTGAATGAGGCAGAGATTTTCGTTTCAGATACCTTTATGCTCATAGACATATATTGCATTGCTCTAGGTCAATGCACGCGACGTTTGAAGGCAGTGTGTATTCTGTAATGGTTTTGTGAATCCATCCTACTGTCTACAAACTGAATTGGTACCCTGCTGCAGCTCATTTAAGCATCCAAGTGATAAGTAGCCGCTACTGACTTGACCCTTTCCTAGTCAGTGGTAACTTGTAATGATATAGTCCTTGATATATGATCAGTTCACCGCCCAATATAATCGCCAGGCGGGTACGGCAAGCTCAAATTAGCACTTCTTTCAAGGAGGAGTGCCAGAGGAGCAGGTTTGCACGTCCAGATTGGTGCCAATCTTTTTACAGCCCTAGATCTTGAAACTCTTCGTTTTGCTGTCCGCAGCAGAGACAGATTTCTTTTCCTAAAAGTTCAAAGGCTGGGCGACCGTAGCAGAGCCAAGATTCTTGCCAGTGCATCAGGGCCAGAATGAAGAGTGACGGAGCAGCGGGTGTACGCCATGGAGCAAAACGCCAGGCATTGAACGTTGCCAGAAACATCTGAAGGTGGATTGTGGCAGCCATTATCAGCCCGAATGCTGTAGAAGGAGCGCCGTTTGTCGCAGAAGTTCTTCTTAGTGATGACAATGCCATGTTGCGCTTGAGGGAGCCTTCTTTCGAACTGCGCAGGGAGCGATGCTGATGGACAGCTACAGTTCTTTTAACTCAATGCCACCAACGGATATCCTCATCTTTACAATAAGTGTGAAGCTCAATTTAAGTGCAGCGCGAATAAGTTTCGCATTGCTTTTGCTTCTTTATGTGGATTCACCGGTCGGCTTTCACTTCCCGAAGGATACGAAATTACTCTTCATCGTTTGTTCCAACAACTCCTTGACATTCAGTTCCTTCCAAATATAAAACATAGAAATTTGTGATTACGGCGCTTCCGCGAAGCGGAAAGAGCCAGAGCAGGATTGTTGTTCAGTCTTGTGGAAAGGTAACGACCATCGGAAACAGTTCGGCGCCGAAGATCAATATCGCCGTCTGTCATAGTTTCTATTGTTAAAATGCTCTAGAGAAGAATGTACTGTGACGGATCATGCCTTGTAAATAGTAATAACGAACTAAGGTCTAAGTGATGCAGCCGAACGGCTGCGACGCATCATCCCAGCGAACTAAATCATCAAGCACTGCAGTTTATAGGGCTTTGTAATTAACCAGAGGAGGCTTCAACTGCACTAAGAAGGGCTAGAACTACATTGTAGACTGCTAAATCTTCCAGCTTCAAAAGCGCTAGTCTTGCACTGCGTAAAAGTATCTGGAAGGAAGCCCTACGTACAACCTTTTCATGTACTTACATTGTTGTCAGACTAACACAATATATATGCCATTTATCTCTCTCACCTTACTCCTCAAAATAAAAAATATTGCGACTTGTGCGATGACTTCTAGAGAAACGACGGGGTCGCCTCCAGGGGACATCTGAGCTCGCATAACAAGCGCAGAACGTGGTTAGACATAGCTAATTGAGAACTGGCCACCGTTGCTCTATTTCTGCTAATTTCAGAATAGCGACATACTGTGGTCAGATACTTTTAGCCGAAGACAGATGTCGAAGATTAGTTATATCAGCCCAAATACTATGATGCTTGAGACCCTGGTGTAGCTGGTGTGTGTTCGAAACACAGTGATACGACAAGTTTTAACCATTCAGTTGGATATGGCCCTATTAGCTGTATATGTAAAGGGTCAACAACACAATGTGAATTATACCACACATGAAACGATGCGTGTCTGTTCGTTGTGCGGAAACTCCTGACCAGAGTGTCTCCTGCACGGGAGCCAGTATAGGGCACTGTTCGTCTACAAAAGCTGGAAGCAGCTGCTGGCTCTGCAAACGCGCATGGCCTGACCATCAAGCCTGTTAATTGTAGTATACAGATTCTCCGGTCTAGGCTTTCAGACCAAGTTGTCTTTAGCGGACAGCTTTAGACTCTTTTGATGCCTGGAGTAGGTGTCATACACATTGACTGGCACTGCCAAAGCCCACTCCACGCCTAATCGTAAACGGAATATATACAACGATTGTCTCAGTACAATGAATAAAATTGTGTGTGATAACATATAGCTGAGCACAGATAATGCAATTGGCAATGTTTTGCTGTCAGCTTAGAAGTAATATGCGGCCACGATGCCAAATAGTACTTAGGGGCATTTGAGAAGAGGAAATGCCTAATGTGTCTCCATTCTGTTTATAGCATTAACGTTACAGTGCCAGAGCGCAGCGGCTCAGATGGGCAACAGCATCATTTGGGCGCTACCATCGCGACCGTTGATTGACCTTGACAATGCACTGAAAGTTACGATACAATTGCTGGGTGTGCATCGGAGCTCTGTCTAAACCACGACATGACCATTTCTGCTTGAGGGACTCGGTGTATCAGTACAATAATCAGCTTACATGGAGGTAAGATCGTCGCTGCAAGAGAAGGGGAACTTACTAGTACGTTAAAGTTCAGACGCAGGGGCAAACCAGAGCATAGTCGTATTTGTTTGATAATTAAATTAGACCCAAATATACCACCCATGCTGACTACCTGCCTTTTCAGAAGATGCCGACCCTTGAATACTCACAGTATTTGGGGGCATAATCACGATGAATCAGTTTAGCCAGAAACGTGCTGGAACTATAGATTGGCAATCATTTCAGGGGACATGTGGCGCCGCCCGTAAGCGTGGTTTTATCGGAGTGTAGTAGTCAGACGAATACCGCATTGGGAAGGAGATTGCAGGTGGTGTTGTTTCTTTTTGGGTTAGGAGAATGCGATTTACTGGAGACAAACAGGTTCGCTATCGTCATTGGATAGGTACGATACGCAATGATGGTAGTTAAACCTTGATGATGAATGTACGCAACTTTCGACAGTATAGACAATTGTGTCATTATTCCGATTTGAACATAGATATAAAAAATACACTAAGGCACGCAGCGATGTCCTTCTCATGTCGACAAAGGCATCGTGGTATCACATCATAACAAAACTCCCTCCGTTTCAGGCTTTTCTAAACAACCTCTGTCAATTATTGCCATCCAGCAGCAGGTCGACCGTGTTGCGACTCATCTCTGTCGTCGTAGTCTACTCGAACCTCATAACTGCGCCACACTGCTCCTGGTATCTGAGAAACTTCTTGCTGTGCATGATGTTGTTGGAATACAGCGCCCGCTTTAGCCTCAACGTCATCGGCATGGGCATGTGTCTCGACCCTACCCAATGGGATCTCCATTGACTCTTGGGAGTGAAGTGAATGTCCAAATGTCCTTCTTGAGTTGCCAGAGGACTTGGAGTGTCCGCTGTCAATCTTGATGCTAGAATGCTGAGTGTGCCGTGTGAATCGCGTGCTCACTCTGCTGTAAAGAGTTGTCACTGGCGCCGCTGCTCTCTTGAAAAGGTGGCCCATCATAGGCAAATTGGCCGCCATAATACCTAACCACAGCTCCAAATGACTTTGAAGTGCTGTTGTCACGATAGTCGCGCTCCAGTCAGGGTTATGGCTAGTTTGCCAAGTGTGGTATATTCTCCATGCCATGATGCCGACAATCCTAGGGTTGAATGAATTAGTCCGAGGGTAATTGTGATGGTGTATGCAGTATCACTTACGCGGTTCCCAAACTAAACATGAGCGTGACGAAGAACTTCTTCCATGTGGGCAGCTTCAGTTTCCAAACGGCGGGCATTGGCAAGATAACGACTGCCAAATCGAGCAGCATGTTTGCGGCCACGGATGCATATTGCTGCGTCTGGATAGGGTGGCATTTGGTCGCCTGAACCACTGGGTCCAAGTTCCAAAAGGCGTTTGGTGGATTGCAGATGGTTAGGAAAATGGGGATGAATGCAACGACAAATGCAACTTCAAACCCAATCAAGATGTAAACTGCCCATTTCATGGTTCTCGAGGAGCTAAAGATGTGCAGATACATCCATAGTACTGCAACCTTGCAAGTGCATGTTGCCAGAGTCCAAGTGATACTCGCAGAGTATAAAACCTGTGAAGTTGGTCAATTAACATAATTGCAATCGATCACAGCGAGTGCAGGCTTTGCTAACTTTCAGAGACAAAATCGCCTCGGACGGGCTGAGTTCCGCGGCTGGCGCTCCCAAATTGTGGTTGTAAACTGGCACTTTGTATTAGCTTTTGGACATTAATGGTCATTGGTGAAAGTGCTTTTTTGATGCTTACCTATAAACGTAGGTATTTCCAATGCCAATAAATTTAGCTATTGCGAATGTTAGATGCGAAGCTGTTGAAGGATTCGGCACATCCATGTGGCTAGGAACGTACAAATGCGAAGACGATTAGCGCATCGTCAAGTCTAAACCTTCGTCGCTGAAGGAATGCCGCCCAGAAGCGCCCAGCCATGGATAGCACGGTGAGGATCGTGAAAACGATCATCCACACTAGGAAGCGTCTGCCTTCTGGCGTCGTAGTCATTGTGAATTGGTTGCTAGCGATGCCGTCCAATGCTCATTCGGAGAGGATGTAAGAAAGCAAAGAATGATGTGGACGATTGAAAATGTGGGAGTGCTCAGCTTGTGCCATAAGATCTAGCCAAGACACAATACCAGCGGGGTGCCGTCGACTAACAACAGCCTTGACAGCCTTGTGGGCGAATTCTCTAACCCGGCACTGGGGGCTGGGGGTGACGCATCGGTCTTACATCTCTTTGTACATTTGAGCATGAATGAAACAACCAGGCAATTGACCGAAGAAACGTTGCCGTTAATTACCAGTCTCCAGTTTGTACCCCTTGTATCCCTGAATGCAGGACGATACTCGGCATCCCCTCGTCATTATCGGAGCTCAGCCCCAGGTTGGGCAATGGAACAACATTTACGAGGGCTGTTCTGCCGGCTGATCCAGTATGGAGCTGGACCACCTCACATAATACCTCCACACCACAGCAATCCACAAACGCACAAGTGCTGACATGTTAGCGCCACTGATGCGACCTTGGTAAATTGTAATCCGACACAAGTATGCCTTCAAAGATGTTCCAAGGCATGTATTATGGAGCGCCTGCTATAGTGTTTTGTACCAGTACAACCACTTCGCGACTACATGTGCCTATCAGAAGCCACAATGCACCACACTTACCACTAGCACCTGATGAGTGGTGGAATCTGCCGACTGTGGGCATGGCAGATACTCGCCTCGTCACGGGCTGATCCTGGCCAGTTTGTGCCGTTGCGACAAATCACAGCGCAAAATAGAACTGAGAAGTTATCAGAAAACAGGGACCGCGACCTCCGGTTGCTGGTGGCCCGTTTGACGATCATGTATGACATAGCCGGAAGTTCGCTGTCTATGCATTTGCAACAGCCACTGACACACATGGCCTGCTAATACAGATTCGTTAAAACTTGGCGCAGTGACATCGAACAGTAATGAGTTGAAGCTATAACCATACTTCTTCTTCAACAACGCAAAGCTGGCCACCACACACAGAGCACTCTTGGTCTGCATACCCGCCCGTTATGTTTGCCAAATCTTCAACGAAATCCTCTTCCCCAAGAGGTATCATGGGGTTTGACATCGACTTTGACTTCCAAATACCAGTACCTCGCCATCTGGTGGTGCTGTGGAAAGTAATTGTCAATTTCTGGATCATCACATCTAGCGACTTTTCTACCTTTGTTATTCCCAACACTGTATTTGGCGTATGCTGCGCATTAGCTGGACCACCTATGGTCTCCGATCCTCATTACAGCCGAGAGGATATTTTATGGCGAATCCCTGCTGTCCTCATATTCAACTACTCAAATCTGTTGATTTTCAACTTGGCCAATCAACGGCTATTTGAAGCGTCCGAGGAAGACAAACTCAATAAGCCATGGCGTCCAGTTCCCAGCGGGAAAATGACTCGAACAGACATTCGACAGTCAATGCAAATCATCATTCCCATGGTTCTTGCTATGAACCACTACCTACTCAATGTTGGCGCGGAGACAGCCTGCATTCTCACTGGCACATGGGTTTACAATGACTTGAAAGCCAGCGAGGATGGCATGATTCTTCGCAATGCAATTGTAGCATTGGCGTTTGGTACATACAACTGGAGCTCTGTCAAGGTTGCCATCGGCGGAGGAGGCGCCTCTTCCGCCTTTGTCACGAACGAGGGATATCGATGGGTTCTGATGAATGCTGCAGTTATCTTCACAACCGTACACATGCAGGATATGCCTGATGTTGTTGGAGACAAGTCTCGAGGTCGCCATACCATCCCTCTTATGCTGGGACAAACTTTTGCACGATGGTCGCTTGCCATTATGGTTTTTATCTGGAGTCCGCTGTACGCACTGTACTGGGGAATGAATATTCTAGGCCTTCCAGCAGTACTATTGGGCACATATGTATCCTATCGCATTTTGCGTTATCGCGGAAAGCAGCTTGACGATCGTCGCACGTGGAAGCTTTGGTGTTATTGGACGGCGGTGTTATCCCTTCTCCCTCTTGGATTTTGAACCTTGTATAGCCCTGGCGGCGCATATGTGTTATAGACAGTAAATACTCTTTGATATCTAAAATAAAGCTAGACTCATTTTACAGAAATCTTTAGACACGAGTGAATAGACGGTGATGCGCCGTACCAGTGGTGTGGTGGCGCCCTCCATCACCAGAGACACCCCCAAATCAAGCCACGAACAGGTAGTGGGAAATTGTCCGGTAGTGGGCTACTATGTAGTAAGAAATTACTACGGTGGCGTTCTTGCGAGCGCTACTCACACGCAGCGGATTGGATCGTCGTTGGGCCACAAAGAATCAAACCAGTTCAACATCTGTGTGGAATGAAGCTCCTTTTATGTAGTTGTTAAAACCCGGGCGTTGCCCAATTTGTACACATCTTTTGTGATCCTTCAACAGCCTTGCACTAGTCCACCACGTCCTAAAACTCTCAATGCCGAAATCGAGGCCCTCCAAGCAAGGAAGAGGGTGATCCAATTGCGTTGGGGCGATGCACTAGAATCTCGCGCTAGCCCATTCTTGGTTCTGCAGGGATAAGTAATGTCGCCGTAATGACTGCCGGCTTCTGTAGTGCACTCTATTGTAGAGCTTTCCTTAATAGCGATTATAAGACCTGAATCAGTGAGGCTTCCCTGTTGTGCGCACAGTAGCCTTTCAAGCTTTTCTACCTCAACGGCATCTTTGACTGCGATTTTTTTTTTGTTAAATACAGAAATCCGATTTTTAAGTCCCTGTTTTCATCTCTTTTGTGATCCCGGCTCTCGAAACAATGTCTGCTCAGAAATCGGTTTTAATCACTGGCTGTAGTGATGGAGGAATTGGCTCTGCACTAGCGCGAAAGTTCCAGGCCGAAGGCTTGCAAGTCTTTGCGACCGCGAGAAACGTCTCCAAGATGAAGGCACTCGCCGAATTATCATCTATTAGCCTTGTGCCTCTAGATGTTACCTCCAAGGAGAGCGTCGCAGCTGCTGTCGAGTCTGTCTCGGCCGCAACAAATGGCAAATTGAACTACTTGATCAATAACGCCGCCTCCAATCAATACAGTCCAGCCCTGGATGTTAACATTGACGAAGGCAAAGAGCTGTTTGAGACCAATTACTGGGGTACGCTACAAGTGATTCAGGGCTTTGCTCCTCTGCTCGTAGCCAGCAAAGGTACCATTGTTAGCGTTTCTAGCATTTCCGCGCATGCCAACATCCCCTACTGTAGTAAGCAGCCACTCACTAGCAGTGAATCAAGGATTACTGACCGAAACATTTGTAGGCACGCTGGCGGCATCCAAAAAATCCGTGGAAATTTTAATGGATACGTTGAGGGTCGAGCTACAGCCCTTTGGCGTTAGCACTTTGACGATAGTTAACGGTGTAGTGAGGAGCAACGCTCAGAATCACAAGCATTTTGAGAATTGGAAACTTCCCGAGGATTCTTACTACAAGCCGCTAGAGAGCCATATCTACGGCAGAATACAAGAGAAGGACGGCGTCTATAACGACGGTGTTAGCCGCACGGCAACAGATGAGCATGCAAGCCACCTTGTCGGCAAAATACTCGGGGGCACTACAGGGTCGATCTGGGCAGGAAGCCAGGCGGCCGTCATGAAGTTCGCCTCAACATATCTTCCTACATTCATAATGGTAAGCATGCATGCACGCACGGTTCTTCGTACCCAATATGTGTTTCCAGTTTTAATTCTGCCGGTAGGACAAATTGGTCGTTGGAGGATGCGGCCTTGAGAAGCTTGGCGGGCAAGCTTCCAAATCGAGCTAAGAGTGCGGTTTGTTTCAGCAATGGGCTGGTATAACTATGCCTACCAGTCAGCGTCGTCGTCGTCATAGCTGCGCAGTTTTAAGAAAGCCGAGTGTACCAAAATCTCACGCAGCGGGTGCGCACGCCACGCACACGGGGAACTCATTAAAGTCATGCAATCATTAATTAATTATTCTTTACTTGTTTGTTTCATTTACCCGACACAGCCTCTTGTCCTTGTCCTCTGCCCAGTTTTCACTACCAACGGCCGTTCTGCCCCAGAATAGATCGTGCGGGTCGTACAATGCCTTGAGACTCTTCAAGCGCCCGTAGCTTGAGCCGTAGAATACCTCCTGCCACTTAGGTTCTTGGAAGTCCCCCTCATTGAGGTATGCGGAGCCTCCATTGGGCAGAAGCTTGGCAAAGGCAGGAAGCAGGTTGTTGGTCATGAGTTGCTGGTTTTGCAGATTTTGCTCCCAGTTGGTGTCGTTCCAAACACTACAAAATCGTTAGCTGCGAAGTTTCAATTTGAAAACAGCAAAGAGATACGCACGTTCCAACACTCAACGAGAGAAGGCTTTCCCTCCAGGCAGGGTTGACTGAATTGATGCTCGTGTTTGTTTGAGGTAAGCGAAAAACGCTGCCGCTGACTCCGCCACCATGGGCAATCGCATTGCGAATGGCGCTGATGAAGTCATCGCCCTTGTTCTGAATAACAGACGGCGGTATCAATCTGCCGCCGATTTGGATGTAAGCGGTTTCTGACGGCGCCACGTAGGCATTGAAGCTGTCCCAGTAACTCGCAAATTGTGAAGAAGTATATTCTGTTGGCAATGTTAGAGGCGCTTTTTAGCGACTACAAACCGATAGACTTACGATGCTGAATCTTGAGTTCGTCTAATTTGTCAATGACAGGCTTAAGGATGCTGTCAAGTTTGGTCTTATCGAGTCCAGGGCCAAAGGCAGGAATAAGCGCAAACGAGCCAGCTTGGATGTAGTACAATGCGCCTCCACCGGCCGTAGTTAAAGAGGGAAGGACGTCATGGAAAGCCTTGACACCTTGGTAGAAGACCTCTTCAGATGGAGAGCCCTGGATGGCAAAAGTGAGGTTGGCAGCAGATGTGATCTCGTTTTCGTGACCCTTGATTGTCATTTCCCATACAACGCCGTAAGTGCCTCCGCCGCCGCCACTGAGCGCCCAATATAGATCGCTGTGCCATGTTGGGGTCGCCGTCACCACACGGCCATCAGCTAAGACAACCTTCCACTCCAAGACTTGGTCTGCGCCCAATCCGTGCCTCGATGCCAGTGGGCCTAGACCGCCGCCCTGTGTAAAGCCACCAGTGAGGCCGACTGTAGGGCACTCACCACCAACAATGCTTAGGCCGGCTTTATTGGCTTGCGATGAGGCTTCGTGAATGAGGGCACCTGCGCCAAGCTTGATTGCCTTGCCTCTGTAGTGAGGTGAGCTGTAATCAGCCACTTCGAAGCTCTTCAGGTGGTGCGTCCACACAGCGAGAGCTCCTGCGCCACTTGACTTGCCGTAGTAGTCGTGTCCCGTATTTCGTACGACGAATCGCAGGTTCCGCTCCTTTGCGAACGCCAAAGTCTTTTGCACGTGCGAAATTTCTGACACGTTGACTGCGTATTGGATATAGCTACCAATGACACACTGTTTATCGCGCGGCTGAAAAGGGTCGCAGCTCATGTTTGCCCAGAAGGGCGCCATGATGGAGCTAGACGATGATTCGTGGATCTCTGGGGTGTGCCAGTCATGTTGAAGTTTGGTGCATGCTCCTGCGTCGTAAGTGGCGGCACCGCCATGGCAGACTGAACCAATTGGAACTGTGGCGATAAGTCGACCATCGACCGATTGATTGAAAGACGCCCAGTCTTGTTGACTCGGCCAGCATGCCTCTCCTGGAAAGCATTTGCAAGTGCTGCCACTAAGCATTTGACCAATAGGCTCTGAGCGCTTAGAAGCCCAGAGAGGTGTGGCGGCCGCCGTTGATAGCTCAACAGCAGCGAGCAATGATACTAATGATCGCATGAATGAAGCCATTGTGAATTGAAGTTGACTTCTTCCCGTTGGAGAATGAAAGAAGAAGGAGAAAACAGCATTGCAAAAGGAAAGGTAGGGCTAAGCGAGGCTATATTTGTTCATACGCAAGCCGAGGCGGCGCGTCAGACTGAGAAACATGTCTACTAGTAAAAACGGCCGTCCGCTTTTCCTTGCAGTCTGACCGTACTGCAATGCCACATCGTCATAGCGAATTAATCGTGCATCATGCTATTGATTAACAAACGGGATTAAGCCTTGCCGTGGTCCTGCCACCCCACCTCGTCCGGACTAGACTTCTTCTTTGTAAAAGTGCCCAGCGAGGTCAGCTTCTAGTCCGCCAATCTCGACTGGAGTATCGTGGCACGGGCTAACGCCCTCCACTATTATCCACCCCAGCCATTCGGTACACCGAGCATGGCTCAATGTTTCCCTACGTTTCGTTGAAGAGTGCAGTGAAACAAACAGTGCGTCTATTCTTGGGTTGCATTCAACTCTGGTCCTGTCTGTGCCTACGCTTGTGACCTACCATCTGTACCTGCCTTCTACCAGGGGCATTGGCGCCATGACCAAAAAGGTTCCGAATGCTGTGCGAGCGCAAGAGCCGACGATCATCTTCATGCTGAGTGGGGGCGATGCTGCAACGCTAGCTCCTTTCTGTCTCGCACAAGAAACATAGTAAGCAGCCAAGAAAACGAGACCAGGTAGTTGTACCGTGGACCGGCTCCAAGAAAGAAGTACAGTACTGGTTCATTGTAATGTGGAGTCATGGACAAGGAATACCTGGATTGCCAAACGTTGTAACCACTGGCCCATTGCAAAGCAGTTCCATCCTACTACACGTTGCTTCGGCACTGACTTTGTCTTGCTTTGTGGTCGCAATTGCTAGCGTTACCATTCGCAGCTCTTTGGCCATTTCTTCATTTCAGGGAAATGTCACTAACAAAACTAGTTCTCGTCGCCGCTTTGTCCGGTGTGAGTGCTCATTTGGGCATCTTCATTCGAGGAGAATGGCACCTTGTTGTGCCCCAAATTGTGTTTGCCCATGTTGGCCTGTTGGGAATACTGTGGATGGTGGTAGCTCGCCACAGCGCTACTCTTGGCGTTTCTGCCGTCACCAGCTTAGAGCAAATTCAGATTCCAATGCTGCTATTTGCCGTTTACTCTACTTCGCTATTTACGAGCATTATTGTTTATCGCCTCTTTTTTCATCAGCTGCGCAACTTTCGTGGCCCCAGGCTGGCTGCAGCGACAAAGCTCTGGCACGTATGGAAGTCTCGCAACTCCACGAACCATCTTGTGATGTGGGAATTGTATGAACAATATGGGACTATTGTTAGAACTGGTGGGTGTTTGTCATTTTTCAATCGCGCTCCCCTGAGCAGAAGCTGATGTGCAATAATTAAAGGGCCCAACGAGATTTCCATCTTTCATCCGAACGGCGTTCAATTGCTAGACGGAGTCAAAAACACCAACACCAAAGATGTTTGGTATGATATTTTGCATCCCATGACATCGTTAGCATTCAATCGCAACACAGAAGAGATTAGACAACGACGAGTGGCATGGAATCAGGCAATGTCCATCAAGTGTAAGTCCACCTTGCGCTTTGTTCGTGATTGCATCCCCGTTTCTTCCAATACGGCCTATTGACTTTTCACTCTTTAGGTCTGAATGAATATTTCTCTAGAATCGAACATCTTGTCGCAGATTTAATCCAATGTGTCGATTCGTTTGATGCGCGTCCCGCCAAGGTCAATGACATTATGGCATGGTTTGCATTCGATGTAATGGGCCTAGTCACCTTTGGCGAAGACTTCGGCATGATCAAGGCTAAAGAGCAGCGCAAAGAGCTTAGCGACCAACGAGGGGCATTGAATATGCTTGCACCAGTGAATGACGCAGTCTGGCTTGCACGACTTGGATTTGCCTTCTTCCCATTCTTGAAGCCAGTACAAAGTTGGTTCCGCGCAGTACAGTTTTGTAGAAACGTGATGTTTAAGCGCATGGGAGTTAGTTTCACTGCACTTTGCTCTTTTCGTTGTTTAATGCTTCCAAGATGCTAACAGCTCCTCAGATAAAACCCGACCGCGTTGACATCTCAACATTTTTCCTGAAGGAATATGACACACTCAACGAGACTCTTGGTCAACAGGAAGCAGAAAACGTACTGATGGGAAATGCTATCAATGCTGTCGTGGCGGGCAGCGATACCACTCGTGCTGGCCTTATTGCCATGTTCTACTACATCTGCAGGTATCCAGAGAAGACGCAGAAGCTGTACGATGAGGTCAAGGGTGTTGACGAAACAGACTTGAACGCCATTCTGTCACTACCATATCTCAATGGAGTCATCAAAGAGACTCTACGTCTGCTACCGCCTTCCCCAACGGTTGGCGCCAGACTTACTGGGGCTGACGGGCTTTTGGTTGATGACGTCTGGATCCCCAGCGGTGTGAAAGTCAACTCGACCAAATATGTTATCCAACGACGTAAGTGACGCTGCCTTCTCCATTTTGGTGCATATACCGACGGAATTTTCCTACTTACGACTCTACCTGCTTTAGTTCCCGAAGCATTCAAAAACCCAGATGAGTATATTCCTGAACGCTGGAGCACGCAACCGGAGTTGGTTCTTGACGCAAATGCCTACGCTCCCTTCAGTGTTGGTAAGGAACAATCTACTTTACAACCCAGTTTTCCATGACTAATTAGAACTGTTCAAGGTCCTCGCCAGTGTGTCGGCAAGCCGATCTCTTTGCTTGAGATGCGCCTGGCGGCAACGGTCTTACTCAAGAGATTTGACATTAGATTCTCCACGAAGCACAATCCTGACGTATTTTGGAGGGATATGAAAGATCAAGTCACGTTTCAGCCTGGTGATCTGTGGTGTGAATTCCACCCCAGAGAAAAGATCTAGTGGTGGTTATTACGCAGATTGTCTCTCCTGCTACATGTTTGTATCTTACTGGTGTGTAGCATCGCTCGATACTGAGCCGCCGGGGGCAGAGCCCGAATCAATTACACTGTGCATGCTATACAATTGTGCACGCTTCTTGAACCTGTTGTAGATCGGCGTCAGCGAGTCCACGTGGCGGTAGTTCCTCACTCGCAGATTCCGTACTCTTCGAGGAAGAATACAACGCCATGTGTAAGATCTGACATAGAACTGAGTGGGGTCACTGCAAGCCATGTTGCTTCATAGTGGAGCGGGCGGGATGCTACTTCTGAAGCAGCGCCCATGTTGCGGTTGAATAATAAGCTGAAACGCTACACGCACCCTTCCCTTGCTTGCCACGAGACATATAGCACACAGCAGCTTTGCACATGTAGAAAACGTGGCATACACAGGGTGAAGCCTGCTCGTAGCCTGTAGCAGACTCGAAAATACGCCCTTTTCTTCATGCTCAATGTCGAGTAAAGCGTCGTTTTCGCAGAATTACTAAAGGGGAGATTATGTGGCGTTAGTATATTTGTTGATCATTGTTGACAATCTCTCGCCAGCCGCATCAGCCACTGGTGTCGTTCGGCCGGCATGCTAACCACATGGGGCCTTGGTCTGTTTGCATGACGCCAATTCTTTGCGAGAACATGGCATCGGGGCCGTTGTCTGTGCATATTTCCAATTTCCAATAAAAAGTTCGGAGGACAGGGTTGCTGTTCTACCGAGAAGAAGGTAAGTACTATTTCCCTGCTTTCAGAAAGCGCGCCATCACATCATCCCGACCGATACGGAGAAGTCTAAATGGCTGCCTTTTCTATAAGTAAATCTTACCCGTCCTCCTCGTCCTCTCCCTCCGTAGGCCTGTCAATATTGCCCAAGCTGCACTCGTTGGAGGATTAGAGTTCGCCGAGCTGCCGCTCCTACTTACACCTAGTGGCCATCAACAGCAGACGGCCTGCTTTATTTCCTAGCCATGCGGTTCAATCGCCAAGGCATTTTCGATGGCGTCGGATTCCGACTTGCAAGTTTATGCGGGAAGCTACCGGTCTTTCTTCTCGCCATAGACCTCGTGGTAGGCGGCGCCACTTGCTCGGGTACAAATAGCTCATGTCGTTGTTTTCCTGACGACAAGTGCTGGCCCAAGTCTTCCCAGTGGGACCAATTCAACAGCACTGTTGGTGGCAAGTTGCTGTCCACAGTGCCGTTAGCTGCTATTTGCCATCACGATGGCTATGCAGCATACGATGCTGCTGCTTGCAAAAATCTCCAAGATAATTGGTTCTACCCCGAGCCACATCTGGCTTCTTCTTCATCACCGATGGCATACTTGTTCACGAACAACACTTGCAGCCCTTTCACACCCGAGTCTGACCAATGCACCTTGGGCAATTTGGTCAGCTACGCTGTAGAGGCGACATCAAATACCGATATTCAAAACACACTAGCCTTCGCTCAAAAGAATAATATTCGCCTTGTAGTACGAACTACTGGCCATGACTACAACGGAAAGTCCACCGGCGCAGGAGCTCTTGGCCTGTGGCTCCACCGGCTGCAAGACATCTCGTACCAGAAGACATACATGTCACTAAGCTATATCGGACCAGCAATTACAGTTGGTCCCGGCGTCTCCATATACGATGCGTACAAGTTTGCCAACGATCACAATGGAATCATTGTCGGTGGAAACTGCCCGACTGTTTCGCTGGCTGGCGGCTATACTCAAGGAGGTGGCCACGGGCCTTTAGCATCTACATATGGACTCGCTGCTGATCAGGTTCTTGAATACAAGGTCATAACAGCAGATGGAACACTTGTTACTGCTAGCCTGTACAAGAACTCGGATCTTTACTGGGCTTTGAGTGGTGGTGGCGGTGGTACATTTGGTGTCGTCGTGGCAATGACGGTCAAGGTGCACCCGCAACAGAAAGCAGCTGCCGCTAGCCTTTCTTTCTCTGTCCCAAACAGTCCAAATGGCACTGGCGATTACTGGGATGCTGTGTCTACCTTTATTAGCACCGTGCCAAAGATGGTTGAATCGGGGCTGCTTGTTGCCTGGACTGCACTTCCCGGGAGCTTCTCTGTCTTGCCTGCTTCCGGACCAAATGCCACCGTTTCACAGCTCGATAGCTTCTTCCAACCAACACTCCGTCAACTCAACCGTACCAGAATGCCGTACCAATACAACTCACAGTCGTTCCCAACGTGGCTTGCCAGTTACGAAGCCTTCAACCTTCCTTCCGCAAATGTCTCGAATGCCATCATCGGTAGCCGACTCATTCCCCGCACCGTTATCGACGAACAGCTGGATAAGTTTGTCTCAGCGGTCAAAAACATTGTTGACAATAATTTTGTTGCTGTCGGCAACTCCCTTGATGTTTCCTCTCAAGCTTCCAACTCAAAGAATATCGCTGTCAACCCTTACTGGAGGAAGACCACAATTCATTTGAGTATGGGTACCTACTTGGACTACCAAAACTTTGGCAACAACCAAAAGTCTCAGGACTTGATGACGAATAACCTTCTTCCTCGCTTCGCCGCACTCACACCAAATGGAGCAGCATATCTCAACGAGGCAGACTACCAGCAACCCGATTGGCAGTCTGTTCTGTATGGACAAAATTATGCCAGACTGAGTTTGTTAAAGATGAAGTACGACCCTCATGACTTATTTTATGCCCTACAAGCTGTTGGCAGCGAACGCTGGACTCAGAAATCAGACGGAAGGCTGTGCAAGGCGTAATGGGGCGCATCATAGTTAATGGCGTTATTTAGTTATTATTCTGTAAATATGTCTTGCAATTTCCAATATCCAACATTTTCTACCAAGAACTCCTGATTACTTGTATTGCATGAGGTGCTTTGATAGTTGGTCAACATGGTCGTAATATTAGTGCTATTGGAATATTAATGGGAGGCTTTTATGAGCTGGCATCCAATTGGAAACAGATTTCGCATCACTGGTAGACCTATTAGAAGTACTGCAAAGAGAGTATTACTCTAGGAGGAACATGCGGCAGGCAATTTTCCGAATAGTCCCAAGGCTGCTAAGGGTAGCAACGGTCTAGAGGCAGTCGACAATGTCGTCCCCCGAGTAACCGTAAAAGTTTCCGCCACCGTGACCCTCCAGAGTATGATGAGATTGTGAACTTGCAAGGCCTGTAATATAGAGCAGCGACGGAGTGATATGCCATAGCCCGTAAGCAAAGCTATCACAGCAACACCATTGCCACATTGTGCGTGTCTAGTCACGACTGCCTCCGAGAGCTGTAAGAAGATTGGATGTCTACCAATGTCAAGTTTGTCGACCCTTCCGTCGCCTACCGCTTAAAACACTGTAATGAGAACAATGGTGATTATGTGAAGAGGCTGGAGAACAGCTCGGAAGACAAATTTGGAGCTGGGTCCGGACAAGGTGACTTCATTTGTTGCAGAGACAGGCAGCGGGACGACATTGGGTTGCGCTTCTGCAGTACCAGGATACTTTACAGGTGGCCTATACGCGAATCATGTAATTGTCTACCCTCCTTATATTGTCAACTGAGAGGAATTTGATGCCGTCACCACCATATTGGCTCGATCCATCGAGGAAGCAAAATTGTGTTTTGGTTCATAAACTTGCTATGAATGCCAATAATATATAAAATTATCGCACAAATTGATCCGCGAAGCTAGCTCCCAGTCCTACAGCTTCATAATGCCTTCTAGCTAGTTGCAGCTTGCTAAACACGTCCTCCACGCCAATGGGGTTGCCGTCGGGATCCACGTAGATATAGGCACCAGTCACATGAAATAGAGTTGCCATTTCTCCCACATCGTCAGGAGCCTGTAACGCATGAATGTCGCCGGGAGGCTCAAAGGCGTAGCCGCCTTCGGTTGCCCACCATGGATGCTCCAGATAATGCCAGCGACCGCGAAGGACCACAGCGTGGACTGGTCCATCGTGTCGATGACGCGAAAGAATGTTGACAAAGTAGCCCTGAGAGACGTTTAAGCAGAGCGGTCGGGACCAACATTGGGGCTTTGGGGGACCCAGAGTTGCTCATCACATTCGAGGTCCATGATTCCTGGCTGGACGAGATCTTCCAGCACATTTGTGAGCTTTTCTCCGCGATACGCGACCGCATCGTTGTCCTTCTTTAGGGTGGGAGCAGGCGCAGTGTCGTTTTTTATGTTGTTGGAGGATAACATTGCTGCGTCTTGTTCGGACGGTGTTTCTGGTGACTTGGGCATGGTTTCCCAGGCACAGGTAGCTGAATTGACAGATGAATATTTATATTAGCAACAAGTTGCAAATTTTCAGTGTTGTACCGTGATTAGAAACCCTTCGACTGCCACAACTCTCGGTGATGTCACCACACAAGCCGTCTGCAGTAGTGCGCCAACAGCAGTGCAGATACTCTTAGATTCGGGTTAGCACATGTTGTTCTCCTATCCCCGCACTGAACTCTTTGGGTTCATTACGATGGCTCTACAGGGTTGTAACGATTTATATACACCAGCAATGGTGAATACATGCCCTGGCTTTGCGCTTGATCCGTATGAATGCTATAACATCAACACGATTTAGTTCATCTGAGCAGCGCTCATAGTAGCAAATTATTTAAATTGCCAACACAGTCCCGGTGGTGCCGCCATGTAACACTGTTACCTCTTGCGGGCAGTCGCTTGCTCGCACGAACAAACATTCGCCACAGACATCATCATTCTTCAGGCCCTCAAACTTCCAATTCCAACCTCATTATTGGTTCCAGTTTTACATGCAACAGGGATGCAGTTTACTAGAAACTCCGAAAATTGTTCTCAATATCTGTGTTTTTCTGAATTCCCATATATACTGTTATTTATCTAAAGAATACAAGGACCAGGAGGAAACGGTTGCCTTGTATTAAGGGACTTCGCCAACTTCACTAATTTTCTATTCGTCCAATTCAATATCCAGCACAGTGCTTGATCGGGGGAGTTCAGCTTCAGTGCCGGAGTTCCGCTTGCCGTATTTGCGAACAAACGCAACGTAAATATCGGCGATGCGACGACACTCGACGCCCTTGTATGACTGGAGTCCGGAAAATTGCGAACAGTATTTGTACAAGTCGTTTTTAAAGTTATCGTCAATGCGTTTCTTCATATCTGCTGTGAAACGGCTTTGAGCCTTGGTGTTGCGATATCCGAAGTCGTGGCGATGGCAGCTTGGTATGAAGTTAAACCCAACGGGCTTATCCGGAGACCAAGAGCAGTTGTCCGAAGACCAGTTGCAGCCTGAGGGGTTTTTCTCATCTCTTGATTTCTCAAATGAGCCAATGGTGGTGCTGAAAAGCAATGTGTCTACAGCGGCATTGCTACAAGTCCCAGCCCTGCCTTCCAAGGAGGAGGGCTCAAGTACAGCAGCACCAGCAGGTGACGAAGAGGCCGGTGCGGCCAAGGCACTGGCTGCCAGCAAAAGTAAAGGTGAGAACTTCATCGTTAACAGAAGATAGAATAACTTCAATGTGCTGAAAGACTAGAAAAATGAGGCACAATGCTAAGTAGCTTTCGAACTTTTTCAGCCCGTCCCTTGGCTTTGAATTAATAGTGAAGAAACATAACTGCCTATTTCGGTGAGTAAGTTTGCGTGAGAGTAAGCTTAAGCTGAAAGCCACCGCAATGTGGTGGATGACGGCGCTCGCATTCATGATACGAGCGGAACTTGAGTGGCATTTCATGGGCGCTGAAAGCTCCACTGGTCCCTCCTCGGTTGAAACCTAGCAATGGAGTAAGAGACCTGTGCCAGGCCACATGGCTGAGCTGTTGGGTTTCAGGAACACTGCAGCGATCTGCCCACTTTCAGCCGCATATGGTCAATTTCAATAGTGCCTGGATCCATGAAGTGTCTTTCTCCCATCTATCTTGGACGTGTATGTGTGTGAATAGGTTCAAACCATAACTGTTTGCCTTCAGGCATGCTTCCCTCTATGCCTGTATACTTTTCGTTTATGTAGAGGCACTACCGCTGTAAACAATAAGCGATAATCAACTAGGTGCACCATCAACCCTGCGCCAATCTTTCAGCCGCCGCTCTCAGGAGTTTAACTATCCCCCGCTCAAAGCTGGCGCTCGTGGGGTCCAAGCCAACGCCCCTGCCGATGCCGAATCGGGCAGTCATATCGGCAGTGATACTTCAAAGACTTACACAGCTACGGGAGGAAAGGGGGAGTTGACGAACTTCAGATATGAAATAAATTTGTAACAGAAACGAAACTATGTGACGAAACTTCTATATACGAAGACATCCAATGTCTCGTTTAGACCTTGATGTGGATGTAGTGGAAAGAGCTCTTGGGCACCGTGCGAGTGGAGTATGCTTCTCTCTTTCCGTAGTTGTATTCCTCAATCGTGACCTTGTCGCCAGATACCTTGCTAACCCAGGCGACATGTCCAGCAGAGCCGGCATTGCTCTGGGCAATGCATCCAGGCTTGGGGGTGCTGTTGACCTTTACACCACTGGCTTTGGCAGCCTCATCCCAAGAGTTGGCGTTGCCCCAGTGGTGGCCCTTGTAGTGGTTGGTGAACTTAATTCCCAGTCGCTTGTTGATGCGGTAGGCGACGAAGCTTGTGCACTGGCACTTGTAGAAGGACCAAGGGTCAACACCGCCGCATTTGCCACGGTAGGGATAGTCATTGGTTTGAGGGCCGGGGATAGCGCGAGCTGCAAGCTCGTTGGTGGCTTCGCCGCTGCTGGGAGCGGAGAGCGAGGGGGTAGCAGAGAGCAGAAGAGTGGCGAGAGTGAAGAACTTCATTTTGATGTGTAGTATGTTTGCAATGTATACAATACTGTGATGAGAACAACGGATGGTCAGTTTTCTGGTGAGCAAAGACAGGTATTTATAGTAGTTGATCTCAGGAGAGCCCAGGAACAGCTCGAGCGCAGGAGCTTTCAGCCGCAATCGCCTAATAAACACTTTTAGCACGTCGCATCACCGGCGAATCCGTCAGCTTTGCCAACTTTAAATTAGTCGCAGCTACTTTTACCAGGATGTTTAACATAGCTTGTAATGGTTGCGGCAAGGCTAACCATGTGGGACAACATTTCAGGGTCCATTCTGAATGCGAGGAAACGCGAGCTGCTGAACCTGACGTACCTGATCCAGCCCAGCCGCACAATCGCCAGTCAGCATACCATTTAGAGTAGCAATTATGAAGATGATTAACACTGTATTGACTAATTTGGTCAGAACGTGGCTATTTTATCAACAGCAGTGGTTTTTCTTGTACTCGGCAGTGCACCTGTCGCCCTTGAATTCGTAGGCACAAGCATTGCCACCGTTTTCGCCAATGATGTCGCTCACCCCAGCCTTGGTGTCACTACAATACTGGGTGCAGCCATTCAAGCCAAAGTCATTGAAGTTAAGCTTCAACACTTCACTAAAGCCTGTTGGCGTCTTGTTTTGCGATCCGTTGCAGAGCTTCTTGCGATCAACTTCGTCAATTCCGTTTCTGTTGCAGCCAAATTTGTTATCGCTGTCATCCCCGAGCGAATCAGGGTACTCAATTGCAATAACTGGCTTAGATTTGGCAATATAGTTGGTGAAGTTGTTGCAAAAGCCCTCAGTGAGACAATTCTCCAGGACGGCAAAGTCCATAAAATCAACCAAGCGGTTCGAGATCGGCGCAGCATTCTTCTGGCCAACCATCAAAGGATTTCCCAAGGCTGTCTTAAGCGAATGAGCGTAGTCGGTCATGCTCTTTAAGACACTAATCACTTCGTCCTGTGAGATGTTGAGGGCATCTACGTCGTACACGTCGATGTTGTCGGGGTCGACACCGTCGCACCCAGCCTCTACCGCAGTTCGAAGACGTGCCTTGAGCAGGTCAAGTACCTTTCCGTCCTTCAAGTTTTGATATCGCTCACAGTATCTGTCGTTGGGATCACCACTCGCATCACCATACCATGTACCGCTCCAGAGTCCGCCATTCAACCAGTCTTGAAAATCGCAATCTTGTGGCTGAACAGCGCCAAAATTGAAGTAGCAGATCACCGTCTTGCCTCTATCCTACATTAGATGTTAGTTTCGAAATGTTGTTGGAACGAAAAAAAAAGTGAGTAATTCCATACATGAAGACTCTTAGCGATCGTCTTATTCTTCGACGCATGCCAAAGGTCAATATCCCAGACATCAGCATCGGGTTCAAGTTTCTTGCTCAAGTCGGCAGACACCTTCAGAGGATCTTGGATCTCTAGTTGCCATTTAGCGCCAACTTTCCAACTACCGGGAAGTGCGGCAGAAGCTGCTGAGGCCAAGGTGAGAGCGGGAACAATGGTTGAGCTGAGCATTGCAATGACTTGGCTGAGTTGTGTTGGAGGTGCGAGGAATGATGAGTTATGGTCTCGGCTCATGAAATAAATTCAGAGAAACATGGCTCTTCATATATCAGAGTGGCGCAGCACCCTTAAGTCTCCTTATAGGGCCAGAAGCAGAAGTATTTTGTTGGTGCTTACGCTGACGGAACTCAAGGATATGACTAGCAGTTTGCTCTAAATGGCTTGGCCGGGTGACAGCTCCGAATTGATTCTAGTTATGGCCCCTATAAGGCAATTTATCGCAACGTAATTTGCTCAACTAGAAGCACAGTTTCGACAAAATAGAACAATTCGCATACCCAAAATCGGAAACATTCAGTCAAGGTACCTGCATCCTATAATTCCCCAGTGTCCCCTAGTGCGTTCTAGAAAGAGCGTAGGGAACTCATCTGCCGTAGTCTACATAAGCTTATCGTCAGCGGTTTATTTTACTGCAAGCTAGCAGTGCTAGTGCTGAGCAGTGAGATGCTGTGCATAGCATCTTGTAAAGTGGCTCACTTTCCTAAATAAAAACAAAACCAGAGGTACAGACTCGGTAGTGGAACTTATTTGTTACATAAATACATGAATGGGTGACCATGTGCTCCTGTACTATTATTCCTAGACAAGTTACGTTTATGGAATGATGTCCCATCGCTGAGCTCACTCATGCCGCGTTGTCCTGTAGCTTGTAACCTGCAATCCGACCAACAGTCGGCATTTGTTCTTTTGCGTTACACGAACGAACCTTAAAGTAAAAACATTAGGCCGTTCGTGATCAGCTGCCTGCACATAACCCTTCACTTTGCTCTCGACACAGCCTGATTTGGCCAGCGAGGCTCGCTTGCTTTGGACATGGTCAATGTCTGCGGGGTAGGGTCCAAGGGTTTGAGTGAAACATAAATACACATTAAGTGCGGTTTGCACCGGAGCATTCAAATCATCTGCTTTATTTTCAACAGCAGACAGCTTTGCAGATTTGGTATGTTCATTATGGCTACAACAACGTACGCGTTGGATCTGCCAATTCAGCAATCTGGCGGCCCAGAGCACATACACCAAGCTTTGGAAGGCAAGACCATTCATCCCGCCAATTACAGCTTTGCATCAAACGATGGCGTCACAATCGTCTACCACGTCTGTGGCAGAGGGTCTACCCTCGTTTTCGGCCTTGCGCCAGGCTGGGGTGTGGGCATCAACTACGTACTGACTTCGCTAGCACCTCTGGTAGACAGCGGCAAATTCACCGTTATCGCGGTACAGCCACGCGGCTCGCTTCCATCAGGTCGCCCAGAAGATACTACCCGCATGAGCCATAAACACATGGCTGGGGATGTTGACGCTCTGCGCCGCCTGCTTGGCTATTCCACGATCAACGTGCTGGGACATTCAAGTGGTGCTACGATGGCACTAGCTTACGCGGAGCTGTTTCCAGGGCATTGCGCTAAAGTCGTTTTGATCTCAACTCACATCACTGGGTTCAAAGAAGGCAGTGCTATTGTTCAAGAGGAGCTTGCTAAGCGTCAGGATGACCCCAAATACTCAGAAGCTGCCAATGCGTTTAAGGCGCAAAAGGGGCCAGCAACCTCAGACGAAATGGCCACAGATTTCATGAAAGCTATCTTCCCGCTGTACTTTTCCAACCCAGAGACCGGCGTTGCTGAGTTTGCCAAGCTTACAGGACCACTTACAGTCCAACATTGGGCTCAGAATCACATGTACGCTGCTGATGCATCTCCTGAAGCGGATCTGTATGAGAATATGGGCCAAGTAACAGCTAAAGTGCTGTTGGTGTCAGGAGAAGATGATTGGATTTGCACGGTGAGAGAAAGCAAGGTTGCGAAGGACGCAATTGGATCGAATGCACGACACGTAGTTTATTCGAAGTCTGGTCACATGCCATGGGTTGAGAGAGCTGATTTATTTTACGACGACGTCACGAGTTTCTTGCTTGAATAAGTTGAGCTTTAATTACTCTCAGATCGCAGCCTAGAAATTTGAAACATCCTTTAGTCTATAGTATACGGTAATAACAACATGATGTATTTGCGATGTATTTGCATCTGCCCCCCTCCAAAAAGTCCGACACTATAATTTTCGACCTTGCACTAGAACGACGGGCCCAAAGTATTTCTTCTTTCCATGTGCCTCATAATATATGAGAGAAATGGAAAGTGAGGCAGCAAAGATGACTGACGCCCAGTTAAACCCCCCCGGCGTAAAGGGATAGGTCTGAGGCCATGCGGACCAGAAAAATGTCCAGAAGGAGAACACAAATGCCGCAAGATTCACCGGTATTCCCCATTTACCAAGAGAGAAATGAGATTTTGGCTGTGTCTCTGGATGTCGTATCTTCCTCCACAACAGGCATCCAATACTGAAGAGGTAGCACTGGCCAGCAGCAATAGCACTGAGTGAGGTGATGGCGTAGAAAGCCACGGGACTGCCAATATATATGAGACTCAAAAGTGTACAGAGTGTGCCACTCACAATGTAGGCATTGACGGGGATTCTTTTCTTCTGATCAACTTTGCATATCCAGGACGAAAACGGCAAACCATTGTCGCGTGCAAAAGCAAACAAGTCTCTGCTTACTGCAGCGAGCCAGGACATGTTGCCGACCATCAGAGTAAAACAGATCAGAACAAGCAAGCATGTGAGCCATGGAAGTGGCATTGCTTTCCTCATCATATATATGGCTGGATATGTAGAGGGGTCTTCCAACGCCGATTTCAAG
Source organism: Simplicillium aogashimaense (assembly GCA_028455935.1). NCBI lineage: Eukaryota > Fungi > Ascomycota > Sordariomycetes > Hypocreales > Cordycipitaceae > Simplicillium > Simplicillium aogashimaense. The sequence goes on from CM052008.1 coordinate 4,446,732, forward strand.
TCTGGCAGATGATATGCCATGGTGACGGTTGTCAAGAAGGCTTGAACAAAGTTTACAGCGAGAGCAGACAAGAGGACCTTTGGCAGCACATTCGTAGCGCTTTTGACCTCCTCAGCCATGTGAACAGCCTGCATGGTTAATTTATGTTTGATCCATCAGGCCAACTTCCCATGCTGCACTTACTGTATCGATTCCCATGAATGCGGTAAGCGCCGGCAACTGACCAATCATTACTGACAACGCCATGGATGACCACCCGCCAGAATTCGTCCATTCCAACCAAACTTGTTCAGACGTCGCTTTTGGCCCACAAGCCCAAAGAGCAGAAAACATGGCGACATAAATGGCCATGGAGGCGATGAAGACTGGGGTTTGAATGTGAGGAAGGGTCTCCGAACCATACACGTTAACGAGAGTGGCTAAAACAATCATGCATAGTGCGAAAAGGCTGGCATGCCAATTTGGTGATGTGTAGTCTGGAACATTGATGCTGATGATGGCTTGGATAAGGGTTCCTGCTAGAAACAGTCCAGAGGCATTTCCAGCTTGCCATGCCACTGTCGAGATCCATCTGACGAAGTTAGCATGGCTGTTGAGTAGCAGCATCATTTGTGAAAGATCTCACCCTGTAACGAAGCTGAGTATTCTCTGGCAGTTTTTGGGAGCGAATTCGCTAACCCAGTGGTATTGTGCTCCCGCGATTGGAGCCATACTTGACATTTCGGCCATGGTCAGAAGAATAGGAATGAACCCTATCACGCACCAAATCACGGACCAGACAAAATTGGGAAGACCGCCGTCTATGAGAGCTGGGGTTGCACTGAACAATGTCAACTGCCATGAGGATGTAGCCATTATGACAAACGACAGCATGCTGAGAAAGTTATAGTGTCGGACGAGCTCTTGGCTGCGACCAAGCCGGCGCATCGCTTGCTTGTCGGCATTGGTGGATTTGTAGACGCAGTCAACCTCTACTGTGTCAACGCTTTCGATGAAGTCCTCTTGGCCCATTGTTGCTAACTTCAGGCACCTTTGCACAGTTGAAAATCTACCAGAGTTCCAACAACACTTATGACCTATGGAGAGATATTTATAAAACCGCGTTGTGCGTTTATCGTTTAGAGTCGCACCCAGCGTCGCGTAAAATCCGTTGTGAGTAAGGATCAGGCTGTGCCAGGCAATTTTGCCAGCTCATAGCGCAGCTTGGACTGTAAACACCCTGCATGAAGCCTATTGCTGAGGTAGCATCGAGACCCAATTGAGGTATATGATTGCTAAGGCTGAAACAAAACCGGCTGCGTGGAAAAGGGTAATTGGTTTCCCATTATGCCGAAATTAAAATCAGCGAGGAGTGTCATTCAACTGTATCAAATTCCTTCTGCAGGGACAGTCATCTCATAAATCAACCCATCATAGGTTCACTGGGAGGAGATCGGTGCTACATGTTTATAGAAATCGACGGCTGCTTTATGTTTCGCCAGCAGGTTGCAGCAGCCTGCAGCGCGCAGAACCGGCCAGCATTGAGCGCAAGATCTGCAGCATAATTTCCAGTAGGTTAAGGTCTATTTTTCGCCACGATTTTAAGATCCGGGGACTTGTGACACCAGCGATCCCTGCGTCCAATTCTTCCTTCTGAGCTTACGCTGCCGGATCACTCGTCATTTTCATCAAGCAGGCGACTTTCTTCATCAGGAGTCTGGCTATTTGCCGGAGCTTCTTGTTCCTTCTTTTGTAAGCCCACCCATACAGCTGCGCCGATGATAAGAGCGCTGCCAATGAAACTCTCCAGAGGCGGCGTCGTACCCCAAACAATGCGCTCGAGGATGAGCGCGGAGACCAATTGAGTATACTGAAGTTGAATTAGCGACTTACTTTCGGAAGCATTTAAGCATTACTCACAATCATGTTTGTGGCACGTCCAGCTCTTTCACGTTGAAGCCCTTCTGTCAGAAGTACCTGAAGAAGGAACCCTGACAAGCCAATAGAGGCGAGAAGCAGCCTATTTCAACATCGTTAAATCCACCCATCGATACGCTGGTATTTTTCAACTACTTACCACTGTGGGGTATTTTGAGGCATCTTAAACCCGATGTCAGGATGAATGAGAAGCACAAGACTCGACGTAATGGTAGCCATGATGGCGAAATAGTTCACGCTTACTAGAGAATGAACTCTCTTGCCAATGACGCGGATGGTCGCATAGGCAGTCGCCGCAGAAAATGAGCCGATTACAGCACAGATGACGGCGATAGATCGCTCAGCTGGGGTAGCTGGAACAGGGTCGAAGATGCCACCATCTACATGTACGGAGCCTTGCTGGTCCAATGACTCGTGAGGATGGTGACGCCTGGATGGCAGAAGCGCAAGAAGAAAGGCAGGGCGAGCAATAAACATTACACCGGCAAGAGCGATGATTCCTGCAATTGCCTCTCGCACAGTGAACGGTTCCTGTTGACATTTCGTTTAGCTTATCATTTCAGCTTCCTGTGTAGAATGAAGGCGACTAACACGTAAGGCAACCCAGCAGACGAAACCTGTCAATGTTGGAACAAGGAACGTGATGACCGTTGCGTCCGCAATATCCAGGAATGAAAGGGAGTCTTGGAGGCTAATCGTCAGTAACAATGAATGGAGATATGGATCTGAATGGCGTACAGTAAAGTCCGAATAACCCAATGGTACCAGCAAGGCCTCGAATGACCAACAGCCATCGAACACCAGGCGGTCCAAGTGGGAAGTGCGGAACCTTTTTTCTCCAGAGATAGAATGACCCAATAGTCGCCGTGACAATCATTCTTACAAAGATAATTTGCAGGGCGTGAAACTTGGTGTCAAAGCCAGTCTCAAGCAGGCGAGTCGTCATGGCCATCTGCGGTGATCAGCAAAACACCAATAAGCAAAGCTGTGGTTAGCTTACAACAGAGGCCAGTATTTGGGCGAGTACTACGAAAAACAGGCCAATATTATCGTAGTAAAAAGCTTTTGTTTGCGCCCAGGCTGACGTAGATGACCCTTCGTCTCCCTGGTTAGACTCCTGTGCACCGTCGGTTGTCCCATCTGCTGAAGAAGAGGTTCCGCGTTCAACCGTGGTCTGGGATTGTCGCCCTCCACTGGCTTCATTCGCCGATCCTTTAGACACTGATCCGTAGCTCATGATGGGCGGTAAATTTGCTGTGTACATGCAGGTAAAATGAGGGCGTCGGAACGAATCGAACAATTTTTTACACTTTTGCCCCTCCAGTGTTCACAGCCCCGCACGCAATGCCGTATTATTAGTGTCGGATGACAGCGCCTCTAATCCGAGTGCTGAGACGTGGCAGAGTTGAAGTGCTCGAATTGCTAAATCAAGACGATGCATATTTCTGAATGTTCATGTGTATACAGACTGCTGTTGCAGTATTAATTACATTGGGGTGATAGGTCAGGGTGCTAAAGGAAAGCTTGAGCGGCGTGAGGTGGCTCACAGGCTCTGTCATGCTGCAGTGGTAAACTATCCCATTCTCTCTCACTTCAATAGCCTACGAGAACCAGATTCCGACCAAATTCGAGCGTACCATTGGTGTAGTTCCTCCATCCATGGCGGCATAGGGCCAGCTTTTCCAGCAACCTTGCCTTCGCTCGAGAATAAGCAGCTCTTGAGAGTGAGCTCAACCTCGTCGCGAGATTCGTCCACTCTAGCTCCAATAACAAATAAGCCATCGCTGGGGCGCAGCGCCTGCTTTCGAGGCGAATCGCCACACCGTACAGTGATGGATGTTGGTGTCCTTTCAACAACCTCGAAATGGTCGACAATCATCGTTCCTTTGTCATAGTTGCTCTCTGAAAGCTGTTGCTTGGTCCATAGCTGCTTGCTGGTCTCAGGTCCAAAGTACTTCCACTGCAAATAGCGGCGTTGGATTTCGAATCCTACCTATATTTAGCGACGTTGTTCACTGATGCAGTGAGCGCGGGTTTATGTTGGGTACTTACCAACTCCAGACCACACTCCACGGCAGTACTCGAGGGCCAGATCCCCCTTGTTGTTCAGTAATTCGGGTCGTATTTTGCTAATGGGAATTCGCTTGATGCAAACATCTTGTGTTGCTGGGTTGGCGGAAGGGTTGTACTTCTTGTACAGGCGCGAGGTCCAAATAGGGTCAGCGGCTGCCAGTGGTGAGATGACTGGGTTCTTTGCTGCTAAATATGCTGCCAGTCCCGTCGTTCCAACAACCGATGAATACACTGCTTTTGAAATGAGACCCATGATGTCAATAGCGAAAGAACCAGTTGGGCATAGGAATGGTATTTGGACGAAGGAGCGTTGAGGGATCAGGGCTCCGAGACGCGGAGCATCAGTTCCTGGATAAACTCCGGTCATACATAAGTGTCTACCCGGCAGCTTCAGTCGCAAAATTGGGAAGCTCAATTAAGTATTGCTTGTGTTAAACCAGAATATACATATATATATATATAAATATATATATGAATTGCATGAATTTCAAGGCAGGGCCATGTTTCTATTTAGTGTTGAGCATAAATATGAACCGTCATGATACCGTTTAGTGGTTTGTTCAAATACGTCCTGCAAGGCTGACAGACATTAAAACAACTACTGTGCTAACAGCATGAACAGAATTTATTGCGTTCAAATAGCTATTCAAACTTGACGTATCCCTTGTCTTTCACAAAGGTAGCAAGCCAAGGGTAATTTTCATCCTGCTTGGCCAAATCGGCGTAGAAATCGGCATGCGCATCACCATCAATATTCGAGCCCTTCAGAGATCCGTCTTCCTTGCGCTCGTCTGCATAGAAGAATCTGTTATAGGGGGGAGTTGAGTCAGCTGTGATATTAGTGACATTTAAATTTGAGCACGTACCTGTAACCACTCTTTGAATACAGCACGTCTGCAAGACTGACCCAAGACGAGGAAGCCGACTTTCCAATACCAAGAGTGAGCATGGCAGGGGCGGGCACCTGCTTCACATTGAGAATGTTGCCAGTATAGATGAACGACTTCTTTGTGTCGTCAGGGAGCGTCTTCCAACCGCGAACTGCCTGTTGCGCTGCCACGAAAGGGCTGATGGTGTTTAGCTTAAGATCGCCGATGAGAGTGTCGGTACTAGTGGAGAAGATGTCGTCTTGAACGGGAGGAGGTGACAGCACTGCCGCGTTATAAATTACAACGCTTGGAGCCACCTTGAACTCTGCCTCGACCTTTTTGAAGACTGCAGGGATTGAATCAGGATCGCCAAAGTCAGCCTTTAGAGACAAATAGCCTTCGTCATCTATAGCGTTGCTGCCCTTGCGAGAAACAATTGCAACGGAATATTTGAGACTGGCAAACTTCTTCGCGACAGAGGCGCCGACTCGAGGTCCGGAACCAAGAATGAGGACAACAGGGTTGGAAACCATTGCGACAAGATTATAATTGAAGTGTAGTATTTGTAATAAAATATGTTGTTAAGTCAATGATGAAGAAATCTGCAACAAAGTGGTCGGAGGTTGAAGTATTTATCATCAGACGGTTTGAATGATGATGGCTACATCGGCTTGGTGATCATCATACTCATTCATGAAGCTTGTGCCATCTTTCAGAAGATTGGTAATGTCATTCACAATTGCACCACTGATAATATCTCTTATCAATCATAAGGTTACCGGGTATAGAGATGATTCCAAACTGTATGTCACCCGATAGGTCTATTTGAAGCACCACGTCGGATGATCTTCCAAGAAGTGGATATAATCGGAATTCTAGAGCATTGGAAACAAGAAATTTCGGTTACTGTGTCCGAGATTGCCTAACGCGATAAAACCCATGTGTGTAAGACTGGCGCGACCACGTATGGTGCAACATTGCATTTCTAAGCCGCCACTAATCAATAGTAAGCAGGCACTTTTAATTGGAGTCTTGCACCACGACTCATTTGGAGACCAAGTCACTTTCCTTTCACCACTACACCAAAAGTTTAAGGCCATGGATTGGCTGGGATACAAGTCACTGCCAAAAACACCAGAATTGGACGCAATTCGCCGCCCACTTTTGGATCGCTATGGCCAACTAGCACAGATTTCTCAGTTGTTGATCCTTTTCACTGTTGCATTTTGCCAGTCTGCTTTTCCGAGCTTACTCGACGTTGAACCCAACAGCAAGTTTGGCGGCTTGGCTGCCTTTGCGAGACGGGTCAACTTCAAACTAGATAATCAAATCGCTAAAGGGTATGGTTCTTACCGACAATGGCTTGTTGGAGCGCTTTGGGGAAGCTGGCACCTTTTCCTTTGCGTGAATGAAACAGGAGAAGGTAAGTTCGTGCCGAGCATCTCTTTCAACGTGCAATGCTGATCATTCACAGATTACATGCACTTCGTGAAGAGGCTTGGACATGTTGGAATTGCGCAACTTCCATTGCACTTTTTACTTGCCACCAAGCATGGCAAAGCACCAATCCAATATCTTTTGGACAGTTCCCATGAGGTTCTAATATCTTGGCACGAGGTCAGCGGTGGCATCATCGCTTCTTCGTTATTGCTTCATGGGAGCCTTTACGCGCAGGCATTTCTCGACATGGGTATTTTCTGGACCGGTATCCAGAAGACAAACATTGCTGCTGGCCTTGGCAGCCTCGTCTTGATCACGATTTTGGGCTTGACATCAACAAAGCTCTTCCGTCAACTCAGTTATAACTGGTTTTACCAGTTCCATGTGTTCGCCTCCACTGCCATTGTTGGATTGATTTACGTCCACGTCGTGTATACGAGAAAATATATCTTCCAATGTGTCGCCATTGTCTGCCTGAACGCGATCCTGCGATACATCAACTCTCATAAGGTCGCAGCTCAAGTGGCTGCTTTACCGCAGAGCAATGGACTTGTCGAAATCCAAGTCACACCTGCGGAAAGCTCAATCCAAGAGTGGCTACCCGGGCAGCATGTATACCTGAACCAAGCACCGTCCGCGGTCGAGCTGTGGGCTGCGAAGAACCCTTTTACAATTGTCACTGTCCCAGAAGCAAAAGATGGAGTGGTTCTTGTCGCGAGGCAACTCCGTGGAAACACTAAAAATCTGCACCAGTTGGGTGCACCACGTAACGAAGTTATAGTGTCTCTAGAAGGACCGTATGGCTCATCGGCGTATTTAAAAGACGCTGTATCCCGCAAGAAAACACTCTTGATTGCGGGTGGCGTGGGTGCTACCTTTATCATCCCTATTTGGAGATATCTCATCAAAAACCGCTCTGAGGGTCAAGAAATCCAGCTTGTTTGGGTAGTCAAGAACATGGGCGATGCAGAATGGGCATTCAAATATCTTCAGACATCTGACACCAGCAACTCGAAATCTCTACGAAAGCTTTTGTATATCACGGCCAGTGGAGAGAACAAGAGAGCTGCTGAAGCTGTTGGGTTCACTGTAACAGAAGGAAGACCGAATCTTGATAAAGTCATTGGCACTTATGCCAGTGACAAGACGATTCCATCTGTAGTCGCTGTTTGCGGGCCGTATGAGCTGACGCAAAGTGCCAGAAAAGCTGTTGGCGCTTGCCTTGATAAAGGGGCTAATGTATTTTGGCACTCTGAAGCTTTTGAGACATAGATTTTAAATATTCCCCTTTAAACCATATAAACAACTAAATACATAGATTTCTAGTCCTCTGTAGACTTTAGTCCTCTGCAGGGGCCTTGACCAGAGAAAGATCAAAGGGATGCTCGACACGTGCGCTACAGTGGCCAGGAGTAACCCTATGAGCAAAGCGATCATCAACCCAAGCCAGCCATTCTGGTGCCGCCGCTGCAATGACTGGCGAATGTTCCATAGCTGGATACTCCCGCAAGTGAATTTCGCCACCGTTCTTGCAAGCATCACTATACACGTTGCGAGTTGCTTGGGGAAGGACGGAGGAGTCGTTCAAGCCTTGCACAACCAGTACAGGTTTAGCGCTGCGGTGCCCAGCGGTAGCCGGCGACATCTCATCTTGCCAATTCTGGAATTTCGCATCATCCTGTTTGATTCCGGTGGAAGAAACAATTTCATCGCTCTTCAAATCGGCACTCAAGCTCATGAGACCATCGAAGCATAACTGGGCTTTATCAGCCACTGCAATACGTCTGCGAAGGGGCTCAGCAAGAACGGTCAGGTTGTAGCTTGGAAGTACGCGCTGCAAAGCCTTTGCATGGTACGGTGCGTAGCCTAAAAAGGCACCCTTAGTCTTCAAATTGAGTAGAAACATGTACCAGAGTCGTGCAGCTGGAGCAAGCGAAACTGTGCCGAGGTAGTGCTTGTCGTGGGCGACAAGCTGGCTCTCAGACAACTTCCACACGGTAGCACCACCCTGCGAGTGCCCGACACTCATCCAGTCTTTGGAGAAGATGCTAAAAGCTTTGCGAGCCGCGACTATAGAATAATACACATCGTTGGCTTGTGCAATATAGCTTCCATATTTGTGCAAAGTGTAGTTGTTACCAAGACCAGCATAGTCTGTAGCGACCACAGAATACCCTCGCTCAATGAGCAGCTGCCAGCTATCGTAGTCATAGAGATTTGGCCCATTGGATGGAGCGCAGCCGGGGTAGATGCCGCTTGTACCGTGTGCGTATGCTACTAGAGGATACGTGGTAGAGTTGCCGTGACTGCCCTTGGCTGGCGCGAACGGAAGCGCTATAAATGCCGTTGCTGGAACGAGCGAGCCGTCAAGATCTTTGGAGCTGTACTGAAGCCGGTACACGCTGGTTCCTGATCTTATCTTTAGCTGCTTCGGGTCCAAAGGCTGGAGCTTCAACACATCACCAGCTTTGGAGGCAGTGAAGTTGGCAGCCGTTTTGTAGAAGTCAAAATCAAAATCTTGACCAAAGATTTGAAGGTCTTCCTTGTTAGCTACAGCAATATTTTGCTGGCATACTTCGCCACAGCCATTTGCCAGGGCGAACTCGCGACTGATATTATAGTTGGACCCTGGGTCAGCGAAGGCAACGGTCAAAAAGAGCGACGTGGTGAGAAATTGGCGATGCATGTTACAAAAGAGAAAATATCGTTTAGTATGCTCTAAGGAATAGAATATGATGATTTTGAATGATAAGGGCTCGTTGAATTGTCGATATCTTTTATACTTGCGCAGCCGGAAGGTTGCAACCCCAACCATCCGGCTCTGGTAACCAGCGGTGCACAAGCCAAAGAGTTGGGTGGATCTTTCTCACCATCCCTACCAGGCATCTGCGCAGCATTTTGTATAGTCTGGGACATGCTAGCGTTGCATTGTCTGTCGATCAGTGTCCAGGAGACGAATCGGGGATGAATGCCGCAAGGTCATACCAGTGCAGAGACTGGCCCTTTCGCCGCGCCTCCCAGGCTGCGTCAAAGATTGCTCTGGTCCTATCATGGAATGGGCTAGAGTAGCTTGAGATGGGTGAAAGAGACGTGAGATAGTCTGCTCGTTCGGTTTCGTTTTCTAGCTCGAGGCAAGCTGCGATCAAAGGGAAATCAATACACCGAGGAATGGCGCCTGTGCCAGCGGTGGTCGTTTTCAGCAATGTCAATATGTGTGATGAGATCACTTCAGCCACTTCATCCTGAGCACCATAACCGTGCCTCAGGCGATGTAAAACGAGGTGAGCTGCACTTCGGAGTACTTCAACTTGACAAAGCATATGGGCGACTTCCGTAGAATTGAAATCGTTTGCAAAGTTCACTGGGATATCAGGCACCCATTTGCGAACCTGTCGTTGTAAGGTGTGATGTGTTTCGTCATACAGTTTTAATGCTGCCGGATGGCCCCCGGCCTTTCCGCTTTCCATCTTCAATTTGAAGTTGAATTCCGCAACATCATGCAGCAAGGGTAGAAGACTGCGAGATACTCCTACATAGCGATCGACGTGCTGTTCTCCTGGTACAGCTCTGTAGCGTAGCGTGGGAGGCTCGCAGAACATCAAGCTTTCGGCAATATCGGTCAAAACAAGGCAAGACACAAAACAAAGATCATCTGGGGATATGTCTTCCATCATATCATCTTTAATATATATCGGTTTTGCTATTTCAAGCGTTTGACGGCAAATTGCCCTGGCATCAGCCACACGTACTTTCAAGGTAAATGTCATGATGGTCGCTCCCAGGACCAGACAATGACACATCTCGCGTCCATTGGAGGGATCAAGGGAGCGCAAGGTAGCCACCGCTTCAGTTGCATGATAATACATCTTTTCAAAGTATTCTGAAGGCGTATCGGATGACCCTGGCTCGGGAGACGTGATATCAGAATCGTCTCCCCATGACATGGCGCTAGCTATGTAGGCATGTCCCAGCGTCGAGGGGTAATTGCACAGTTGTTGGGCCATGTATTCTCGATGAATATGGCCAAAACTTGGCCCGATAATAAATTGTTCCACAAAACTGTCACTGAGGATGCTTTGCCGCAGCAGAGCTGCCTCGATGGGTAACAACTCAAGGTCGGCTACGATGCGGTCTAGCATCGAAGATGTCTTCTGTCTTCGTGGTATGTCTTCCATGGAAATGTGCGGGATGCCGTCGTGACCTTGTACTGAAGCAGAGGATGCTTTTTTGGGTCGCCTTCCGGGGCGTTTCGCAGCACGTTTGCGCACACATGTGTGGTTGAGCCGGGTGCATCTGTCACAGCTCTCTGAGCTGGGGGATCTGACGCAGCGTTCCTTGAGGGCATAGCAACGGTCGCAAGATCGTGGAAGCTGCGATTTGTGCATTTGGAGCATAAAGTCCTATATCCTAGTCCTTTAACGTGCACGGCGTGGGCGACGATGGGGCAACGTAATGCTTGGTTGGAATCACTCACCAGCATTTGGCGGTGACAACTTTTTGGCGTTAGTGACTTTGGTCTGTTGTGCCCACTAGGCGATGTAAGGCAGCCTCAAGGGGTGCAGGCGAAAAGAAGCACGATCATCTTGCACCCAGCCACGAGTCTGCGGACCCCTCTTGAGCTTAGTGTAAGTTTTAAACTTTGGTATGAAGGCTGCCTGTGCACACAGTGTCTGGTGATGAATTATTTTGCTAATTCTTCTGTTGCTAGTGCGCATATCACTGTCTATACATTAGAATGCTGTGGTGGCCACATTTGGGCCATTGTAGCAATAAAGTCCGGCCCATGACAGATGGGCGTATGTATTGTCCATGGTACAATATACCATGCCCACTGGATATACAGCATTAACCTATCGCCAGGGTCTAGTTAATTATTTGCGGAGGCTAGCCAGGACCACTTCGGGACCAGCGAGCAGATGGACCTGCAGCATCACCATGTAATGAATATACTGCATAAAAAAATCAACGTGAAAAGCTCTTAGTAATCTTTTATCAACCCAAATGCGCTATATCTTAGCTATCCTTTAGCATAGCTTTGACATTTTAGGTGAGTTCGGTGCCATGCTGCTGAAGTTCTCACCAATTTCCTTCGGAATGTCCGTCGCTGACTTCTTTTCCCGCCAATCAAGTGGCTGATCGGAGATTTCTGGATCGCTCGTAAATACCGGTGCCCGAACTAGCGAGGCGCATTTTTTTTTAGTTGGTCCAAGACTCACGCATAGATCAGGATGTCACTGCTAGTACGTGTAGATCAACCAGACAGGACCTAAGCACAAACCCAGATTGGTGGGAGCTATGATGAAGAGATTTTGATTGGAGTTTATCGACGGAAAGATGATGATTTCGCCGTGTGGAGCTGCCTCAGATGTAATCATTGTCGTAAACAACTTGATCGCAGATATAGTTTTGCTATAAGAAGCCTCTGAGACCCCTTGCCAGAAATCTAGCCCATTTCATTGTGCCCTACCAGAACGCATAGCCTATATCCAAGTCTCAAGATGCGATTCTCAGTGCTTACTCTTGTGCCCCTTGTGGCTGCTGTCCCTGCCACCAGCGACTTCGACCCCAATGCGTACAAGAAGTCCTTTGCCAAATGCCGTGCTGTCGATAGAGGCGGACTGACTCCTGTCAATGTTGAACTCAACATTGCTTACCTCGACATAAACCCAACGGCCGAGAAGGTTATTGTCATGTCTCATGGATGGCCCTCGTTGTGGACCACTTATCGCAACCAAATCCAAACCTTGGGCAAGGAATACCGCCTGATTATTCCCGAGCATCGTGGCTACGGAGATTCTGATCATCCCCACGACCTTTTCGAGTCCAACACCATGCCTGATGTAAGATTTAACACCGATTATGTAGGTAAATATTTACTAATTCAACATAGTTCGTCGACGACATGATGTGTGTCATGGACCACGCTGGCGCTCAAGCTGGTGTTTGCATGGGCAACGATTTTGGGGCCCAAGTTTGCTGGGAGGCTGGCCGCTCTCGACCGGATCGCTTCATCGGCGTCTTCAACGCCGTTGTCCCCTACGTCTCCAGTGCTTTTGACTTCGTGCCCACCGAAAAGCTTGTTGAGATTGCTCCTGGATTTGGCTACCAACTCTATCTCTCAAACAACGCAACTGGCGGTGCTGCTGAGCTGGATGCCGACCCTCGCAGTGGTATTCGCTCCTGTGCCCAGGTCGCTACCACCAAAGTTCCTAAGAATTTTCTCAAGGATCAAACCAGTTTCCTCCAGGCCTGGAGAGAAGATAACGCGAAGAACAACCGCACCGAGATTCCTTTCTCTGGTATCATGAGCAAGAAGGTTGAGGACTATATGGTCAAGTCTTACCAGAAGCAAGGCTACTACAACAGTAGGTTATACAAGCTGGACACCACTCGGGCTGCAATAAGCTAACAAAGGAAACAACAGCCTTCAATGGCTACCAGCGCAGAAACCGCTACGATACTTGGAGGTTCGAGCGTGCGCAGGGCAATTACACCCTTACGCAGCCAACTTTCACTCTGTATCCCACGCGCGACCCTGTTGCCAACTGGGCTATGGTTGCTACAGCTCTGGGCTCTGCCGGCTTCTTGACTAACCACTACAATGCTGTAAGTTCTCTGCAAAAGCTGCCTCCAATTATTTCCAACGGTATACTGATAAGCATATGAAGACCATTGAGACTGCTCACTGGCCTCAAGAGGAGCAGCCGAAGTTGTACGACGCCATCTTCCGCGAATGGATCGGCAACGTTACTTTCCCGTCTAAATAATGTTTTAATGCTTGTGTTTACAGAAGTATGGGCCGGGAGTTATGGCGCATTATATGTAACTTCTAAATAATATGTGCGAAACAAATGGCGGCGGGCAGAGATGTTTGCACTCAACTGTTTACAATTTTATCATTTTCTGCACTGAATCAATCACGGCCTAAGAGCTGATGCTATGCGGCGATGAGAAACAATATTTTGCCCTGAAAACGACTGGTATATCAAAAGTAGCTATCTACAGGTCATGATTGGCTTCAATTATTTTAGCCGCCATAATATCGAAGGTGGCATTGTCGTCGCTAAGGGTGCTGTTGCTCCCCAGTGTGATCTTAAATAGCCTTGAATAGATGAACCAGAGCCCTCCCTAGACGAAAACTTATGCCATTGACTGCCCCCAATTCATGTAGACCCAAATACAGTTCATAGTCATGGGTTTGTTCCTCAGGTGGCGCATATATACATGTGTGATGTTATATATTAGCATTTCTTATTCAAGACGTGCTAAGTGAAGCAGGAAGTCGTGTCTTGTTGATGTGGAGCTCAGGTTGGTGACCTTACTCTAGCAACTCAAACTTCGGTTTCCTCCTAGCAACCCTGCGGCGGTATTATCAATCCATATGCAAGCTAGTCGTTATTCAAGGTCACGCCAAAAAGCATGCGCAAGTTGCGTTGCCGCAAAGGCAAAATGCGACCGCGCGCGAGGTAGATGCGCGCGATGTACGAGACGAGACTTGAAATGCAGTTACACCACATCCACGATACGTACCGCATCGCCAATGACAGTCTCATCCAACCGAAGCTATGGGGAGAGTAATACTAGCGCTATACTGCGTTCTTGCAGCTCCGACATGCCTGTGTCTCAAATGGACTTTTCAAAGCTTGATCTTGTTTGTACCATCAACGCTGACGACATCAGGGCTCGCTGGCTATATAATTTGGTGCCGCTGGCGGGCCAGATGCCAAAACAGTATCCTACGGCAATCGCCGAATTCATTGTCAGGGCTCTTAAGGCCTACACAAATACTGTATTCAAAGGTCGAGACCTCCCCCCCCTTCATACATCCGCTTCAGCTTCACAATACGACAACTATCCAGCCCCTATCAACCTGCCTGAGCCTGCTGCGGGCATGCCCAGTGGCGGACACAGGCTCCGCGCCAAGTACAGTGGGCGGCTTGATAAAGAGCGAGATGAACAGTCTGTATCAAAATCGGGAATCATATGACGATCTTTCCATGCTGGCTGCATTCCAAGCCTTGCTGGTATATGCCATGGCTTTCTTTTTCAGATTAGGCGGGCACTCTGATGCATCCCTCAAAGCCGCGATGCAAAATCTACAAGACCTTGCCGGGTTGTCCTCGCGAGATGGTCTAGTATGCAAAAGTGAGCAGCAGAACACTCGCCCTAGATGGGAATCATGGATAATTGCCGAGGCGAAAAGGCGAACACTATATACTCTGTATCTATTCGACAACATTTTGTCATCCGTGGATGCGACACCAACATTTATGGGAACAGAGCTGGAGGGGTTGCCAGCACCATCGAGTAAAGCACTATGGGAAGCCTCGAGCCGACAAGCTTGGGAGGCTAGATACAACATTCATATCATTGATTGGCCGTCCGGCGGTCTTCGAATTGATGAGCTGTGGCCGGTGCCAGCAGACATTGGAGCTTCATCAATCCACAGGCGACGACGAAGGATAGATCAATGGTTTGAGGGTGTCGATGCCTACGGAGCTATGATGTGCGCTGTAACGAGCTGCACGTATGGCACATGAATATATAGATATATATAGATATATACACCATGCGATATTTGACTTCACTAAAATAACGAGTCGCTGGGCGGCAAACATACTTCGATTTCTGGTCAAGTGTGTTGTGGCAAAGGTGCGCCGGAGTTGAGGACCTGACGCTCTCAACTCCGGCGGCCCCGTGCCAAAAATAGAACACTTTGTGACTCGAGATTTCTTTTCCCATGCCAGCTTGCTTAAAAGAGACAATGCGACTGCGCCCAACATGCAACTCTGTTAGTCTTGCATTGTTTCTATTCACTTCAAATATTAGTTTCTAAAAATAATCAAGTAAGCACTCAAGTGCGATCCAAGATGCCGTCCAAACCAACCGAATTACAGACCGAGCCCTACAGCATCTTTGATAAACGACAAAAGGCTCTCATTGTCGTCATTATATCAACGGCGGCTACCTGTCAGTCAGGCCTCACTCTACCAAACATCTTAATTTTTTAATAAAATTTAGTTTCCGGCTTCGCTTCAAACATCTCTTTCCCCTCTCTTCCAGTCATTTCTAAAGACTTGGATTTCTCAACCGAACTCATCAACTTGACGGTAACGTCGTACCTCGTCTTCCAAGGGTTGGCCCCAAGCATATGGGGTCCAATTTCAGACGTCAAAGGCCGACGAACTGCTTATACTGCAACCTTTGTGGTGTTCATTGCTGCATGCATTGGCCTTGCCGTGGCTCGAAACTACGCTACCCTGGTCGTACTACGCTGCCTACAGAGTGCAGGTAGCGCCAGTACAATCTCTATTGGATCTGGTGTGATCGGGGACATTACAACGCGAGCGGAGCGCGGAGGGCTAATGGGCATATTTCAGGCTGGATTACTTGTTCCCGTTGCCATAGGACCAATCATTGGCGGTGCTCTGGCTGGCTCTCTTGGATGGAGATCCGTCTTTTGGTTTCTCGCCATCTACGGAGCGGTATTCCTGATAGTCTTGGTCCTCCTTCTACCAGAGACTCTCCGATCTATCGTTGCTAATGGCAGTGTCACGCCATCCAATACACTTCTGAAATATCCACTGCTCGTTTATGAAAAGCTTACATCTGTGGAATATGCACATTCTACCACAATAAACACCGACCGGCCAAAGACAAAGCCAATTGACGTATTGGGAACACTTCGTATCTTGATGAGCAAACGAGCTGCTCCAATCATCGTCTTTCTAGCCATATACTATGCTGTTTGGCAAATGAGCATCACTGCAATGTCAACGCTGTTCCATGACCGATATGGACTGAACGAAACACAAATCGGACTACTTTTATCGCCAATGGAGTCGGTTCAATGATTGGCACTCTCATCACAGGTAAAATACTGGACATCGACTATAGTCGTGTCAAAGCAAAGCACACATCAACTTCATATGTGGTTGACTCTGAAGCGGCTGTGAGTATTGCAGCCCCAGTTGCAACAGAGGATGAGAGTTCATTTCCTCTTGAAAAAGCCCGCCTCCGTCTCGTCCCAATTTTCGCCTTGGCGCAATGCGTTTCCATTGCGGTATTTGGTTGGAGCATACAGTTTCCTCATGCTGTTCATATTGCGGTTCCCATCATTTCAACTTTTGTAACTGGCTGGACAGCAGTCGCCACCCAGTCTGTGGTCATGACTTATCTGGTGGACATCTTCTCAGACAGAAGCGCCGCAGCCAGCGCCAGTCTTAACCTTGTGAGATGCCTCTTTGCAGCTGGGGGAACTAGTTTCGTCATGATCATGGTGAACAAAATTGATGCCGGTCTGGCATTTACTGTTTGCATTGTGGCTCAGATCATTGGTTTGCTGGCTTTCGCTCTGCAATGGACATGTGGTGGGCGTTGGAGAAACCAGTCTGCTGTAGAAGCCTAGACAGCACTTGTCCTGGAGGAGTTTACAAGTCTTACATCATTATATTTGAGTGGTGGGCATTCTGTTTTACAGTAACACAACGTCCTGTCTCGTTATTAAGGCAGCCTTTAGCTGAGACTCGCGAGTGGGCGTTGAAATCAAACTTCATTCATCTGTTTTAACATAATACTTGCAATACCTGCATCCTTCATAACCCTTTTTGCGACTTATTCAAGATGGCTCTCTGGTCGGCTGGTAGAACTTTTTCTAGCAGCTCACGAGCTCTCACGCCACCAGTACTCTTCCTCGCCAGTACCTCGACTTCTGCATCCAAATCAGCGCCATGCTCAACTGCGTGCTTTATCGTAGCAAAGTCTTCTTCGTTTGTTATTCCTTTCAGATGCCTACTATATGAGGACGTCAAAACCTGCTGCCAGAAGGAAAAGTCTCTATCTCCCCATGGCAGGTTGGGATCCAGCCCAGCTTGAAGCAGATTCTTCACCGTTTCCGAAGAGAGCGTGAAGTGTCTGCCTTTGACTCTAGCGTCCCAAGAGAAACATGCAGAGAGTAGTCCTGATGGAGGCTCACTGAATAGCTGTTCCGGTTTCTTTAATTGATCCACGACGTATTGGAAGAGGTTATATGAAACACATTGGTACAAGAAGATGAACTTAAAGTTCGCACCGTATGCCCAGTAATTTCCTGAGCCCAGAATCTTCATGGGAATGTCAGCATGGCCGTTTGCGTGATTCTGCAAGACATAAAAGACGCTATCTAGGAGTCGTGTTTGTAACGATGCCTCAACTGTGTTTATATGCGACAGCAGTAAATGAAGCATAGAAAGTGCGCAAGATCCATCATCGAACATCGATGTCACAGGTGGCATGACTCTTAGCGTAACTATACTTGCTTTGCAAATATCCAAACCAACATTATGAGACGGCGTTACCCATTCGTAAAATAGTTGCTTCATTTCTGGTGTGTTGAGGAAATCGGCAACGGTTCGGTGGATGAAGTCAACTCGGAATCCGAAGAGAAAATCTTTCTCTGGTATATCATTGGGTATGCAATCCGTCTTCAGAGCTCTCTTAACATGTAAAAGCCCTTTTGAGAACTTCTTCAGATGTCCCAGGGCATTTGACAGGATCTCTGGTTGACGGTTCAAAACAGCGTGCCGCTCGAGTTTCAATACCTCTTCCAAGTCTCCCTTCTCAACAAGCCAGTAGCACAATAAAGGAAGCTTTTCAACAGCTTCCAATGTAAGCTGGAATGTCTGAGCTGTTTTGGCGCGCATGTCGCTTGCGGTGTGCTCAAACATCATGTTGAAGTAGCCGTCGAGGTCCTGTGGCAAAACGAGCAGTCGTAGCTCCATAGCCTTCATTCTCCCTTCCGTGTTGGTGTTCTGTATGGCGTTGATGAGGTCGCGGACGACAAGAAACGACCAAAGAAATACCCCTTCCGCCTTCCTTGCAATATTGTGAACTAATTTTGTGATATTACAATCTGTTACGGTTGCATCGCTGAATTGTTTGTCGACGATTAAAAGACCCCTAACATACTTCTCCATGTCGAGCCTCGTCTTTTCATGGATATACACTCTCCAAGGGTTGTCACCGCCGAACACATTCTCAAATTGCGCCCATTGCCGACTCGAGACGCACAACTTCAAATTTCTGATTGACTTGAAGGACTCAATCAGGCGACATATATTGACTGGATCTCCGTCGAACTCGTCGAGGCCGTCAATGAAGAAACAGAATTTTGTCTTCGTCTCGGGCAGTATTACAGACACTCGGTTGAAGGTGTCAAGGAACTCTTGCATCGTTTGGCCATCGCGCACAAGCTTTCGAAGTGCTGCTTGTGACGAATAACGTTCCTCCCACTCTTTAGGATAAGCATGTTGAATCATGTCAGGGCATTGTCTGAGGATCTGAAACAGTATAGATCGCATGAGCCCAGAGTCAGACTTCTGTAGCGAATCTTTTGCCGAACTCCAAAAGTAGAACTCTGCCATGATGAGCTTCTCATCTTTCGTCCAGTTCGCTTGGAGAACGTCCTGGGTCTTTGAACTTTCAGCTATAAATTTCATCAAGGTAGATTTGCCTGATCCAGGCTTTCCAGAGATCCAATACAACGCTTCATTGCCCCGAAGCCATTCAACAAAGTTCGACGTGGCTTCGTCAGAGGCATCGATGGAACTGTCATCAGATAGAATCCAACCAAATGTGTCCTCATGTTCTTTCTCGATGAGTTCTTTGCGCTGATACATTGTCCAAAACTGCAAAGTCGTCAAAATGGTCTGCTCAACGGTGAAATCAACCACTTGCGGCATCAGTTCAATAATATATTTCCATGCCATAGATTTCCCATCTTCTCGTGAGTTGGAAGATGTGATATTGCGAAAACTGTTGTCCACCTCATTGGACAAATTGCTGATATCTGTTGCACGGTTCGCGCCAAGCCGACTGTTCTTCGCCCAGAGTTCGCGAATGGAGTCAGATATTGATACCCAT
Source organism: Simplicillium aogashimaense (assembly GCA_028455935.1). Lineage (NCBI taxonomy): Eukaryota > Fungi > Ascomycota > Sordariomycetes > Hypocreales > Cordycipitaceae > Simplicillium > Simplicillium aogashimaense. Next base: position 4,465,931 of record CM052008.1, read on the forward strand.
TCACATCTTGCCAGCTCATTATTCAACTTGTGTTCCAAATTTGCCGTCATTCGGGCGATGTTGTCGATTGTCGGTGCATTTATTGCGTCAGTATTTTGGCAAGCTTCCTTCCGAATATCCAATATGCAGGCTACTTGCCACGCGAGCTCCTCGCATTGGCCTATGAGCAGGCTTCGAAGTTCATCGGACTTTGATTGAACACCCGTGCTATCGGTCTCTATTAAGCGTAGAGCCTGGACATCCTTCTGCAATTCATGTCCCCATGTTTGAGCACTCTTGAATTCGTCGCTTCTTCTGCCACTTATCCGCTGGATAATAGACACAAGTATTCTGCATTTTGCTGAGATTAATGATATAGTATAGGCTTGTTTCAATGCCGGTATCTTATCCATTTTAATCTTTGTTGCTGGTGTTTGTTTTTCGTCAGACCGCTCCATGCGAAATGAGGCTCCTCGCAAGCGGTGGGGAAGCCGCTCTCCCGTCAGCATGAGTAAGTACGGGGGTTATGTACTAGGAAGTCGAAAGTCGAATGGCAGGGAACACATAGTAATGTCTCCGAACCACTTGTCGATTTCCAGCGACTTTCTCTCCGACGTATACAGTTGATTTACAGTTATACACAGTGGGAATGAGAACGGCTTGTTTTCTAAAACGAGGTATATTTTACTGTTTTTACTTCATATATAAAATTATATACTTTTCAGTATATCTTACAGGCCACTGGTCTTGCTCAAGTTGCAAAGTAGCGAGGAGCTTTCCAGTAAATCGTACAAACAACCGACTTTACCCAGGTCATAGAGCTGCGCGGAGCTTCGCGAAGTCGAAAGATCCAAGCCCAGAAGCGGCATCCCATCCCTCCTTAGCAGGGAAGCCATCACTGTCACAGCCGAAGTTGTTGCCAGATGTAACGTCGCGTAGGGCAGCGCTGGCCTTGTCAGAGTAGAGGAGAGGGTTGAGGAAGCCCAAGTTGGGCTTGCCTTGAGAGTGGAGGTAGTCGTTGAGAAGACTGACGAGACCGGCAACAGAAGGAGAAGAAGCAGAGGTTCCCAGGACCTGAGAGGTATTGCCACTAACGCTGACTTGGAATTTAACACTGACGAGAGAGATATCGGGATATCCACGGTTCTCGGCCTTGAAGAGACCCTGCGTGGTGGCATCAAGGGACTGAGCGTAGGCAGTGGTAACGTTCTTGTTATAGTCGGGAGCAGCGAAGTGCTCAGAGTAACCACCGCCGGGAGATCTGGCAGAAGGGGCGTATTGCTGGAAGTTGGCAACGACCTCGTCGCTACCGGAGAACTCAGTACCACCGACAGAGGTGATGTAAGGGCAAGAGGCGGGCCAAGTGCCGTAGAAGCCATCGCTACAAGATGCCTCGCCGTTTCCAGCGACACCGTTGTCTCCGGAAGAGAAGAAGATGGAAACACCCCGAGAACCGGCCTTCATGAATTCGTTGCAGATACGGTCGAGATAAGAGCCATCAAGCTCGCGCTCCTCACCACCGTCTAATAGAGATGTTAGCAAATGCACTACATGACTTAACAGACACAATAGAGCAGGCTATACTTACAGCTGGTGGAAACAACAGAGGGAGGGTTACTCTCAGAGTTGAGGTAGCTGCCCAGGGCAGACAGAGCATCGTTGAATGACTTGTCGTCGCTTCCAGTAGGAGCAGTGGCGAGGTACTCGCTAGGGTTGGGGTAGCCGACGCCGCCGGCGTACTGAGTGTCAAGGTTACCCTCAAGCTGGCTTCCATCATCACTGTTTTGTCCGCCATTGACGCCCACATCCTTGAAATCCTTCAATCCAGGAACAAACTGCTTACCAAAAGCAGCGAAATCCTCATGGGAGGCGCCGACGCCAATGAAGCCGGTGGTAGCAACAAGCTGGCTGCCAGTGCTGTTGTAGTCAACGTTGTAGCTGGATCGGATAGATGAAGGGCTGACAAGGTCACCAGCGGCAGCTCCGTTGGAGTGAGCATTAGGGGACATGTTGGAGTAGAAAGCGGTGGTAGGGGTAACAAGATCAATCATGTTGTGGAGAGACTGGGGAACTGAGTACTTAGTAGTACGGGGGACCTTGAGACCAGTAGGGCCGTGGGAGTACCACTCGTACTTGGCGCCGAGGAGTTTCTCCATAATGTGAACGGGAGCATCAAACTGAATCCAGCTGAGAGTTCTGATTAGCTAAAGGTTCGTCATATCAATCGCTCCGAATGATGGAGAACATACTCGTTGGTGGGTTGCTCAACCTTGGTGATTCCGTTAGCAGCGAGCCAAGATTTGACAGCTGCGACATTCTCTTCAGCGGGAGCAGTGTATTTGGCGATCTCCTCTTGAGACAACCATTTTCCATAGTTGGCGCTGTGAGGGTTGGAGATGTCCAGGAGCTTTTCTTGGAGACCCTTGATGTTGTTCTGCTTTAGACCAATCTGGGCCTTGATCACAGCGCCCTTGTCAGCCTGGCCCTGAGCAGTCCAATGAGCTGGCAAGCTCTTTAGTTGGCTGAATGTGACAAGAGGGCCATGCTCCGTGGGAGCAGCAAGCGCACCGACGGCAGCGGTGGCAGCGAAGCAAATCTTTGAGAAGGCAACCATGACGAGGACTTGTGATGTCTGAGTGAACTGATCAAGCAAAGTTGGTCGATAGGGAAGCAAGGGCGAAGCTCACCGGCCCTTTTATAACTCATCCTCATAATAGGATGTTACCTTTCTCCAATAATGTGTTTGCCGTATTAGGAAGCTACCCCAAGGAGCGACGGGTGCCCCGTCCACGGCATGTTTGGTGAAGTGCCCCCGCAGCCCAATCGCATTTATTATGCGCCACGGGGTAAATAAGGTAAGGCTTTTCTGGTGACATCACAGTGCGTGAGCGGACAGATTCTCCATATGTCGCCTTCTATTGCCAGGTTAGCTTAATCCAGGGTTTCAACTGATCTGCCTTGTCACGACCTAAAAGGAGAGCACAAATTGCTACTGTTCATACATAGCCTTAGGTAACAAACACGGAGTCTAAATGAGCGTGTAAATCTTTACAAATCGATTGCTATGAAGCCAGTTTCAGGATGGATAAGCGTGCATTTTAGAGCCGAACTCGACAGAGTAGCCTCGACAGGAAGACAAAGGCCGATCAATCAAGGGTGGCTTTGTGGCTGACTTGTGCCAAACAGTTTGACTTTGGTCAAGACACTGTAGATCGTCAGATTCCGCTGCTGGTTGGCACACTCGCTGGTGATTGTCTTGGTCTCTTAACAACGGTCGCAAGCATATGACTTAATGATAGAGTTCGTTCTATTCCTCGCAGAAAGTCAAAGGAGTATCCCCTAGGAAAAAAAGACACTACCATGGCTGAAAGCCGTCAGTGTTTCCTGTGCCTGTCGTAGACAAAGGCGGGCAAATTCCCTGAGCTCGGAGATGATCCTACACTATAACAGTGGATTATGTATTTCGTTATTACACATCTACCTGCCTAACTTTGAAAACGGGTTGAAGATCTCATGCTCGAGGTCGAGTGCAGCCCGGATAGGGCGGCATCTCTACAGTATCTCGACCTTCCAGTTGTGGCTAGGCAACGCCGATCTACACTGCCGAAGATTCAAAGGCTGCCAAGCCTGTAGCTACATTGCCAAGCCGGAAATTCGATAGCATAACGGGGGCAGCCAGATCTGAGCATGTGCACTCATTTTTAGCCTCAGGGGCACAGGGTGCCATGTGCGCTAGTTTTTGGCACTTTTGGGTGTCGTTGCATTCGGCCCAAATGCGGCAATGCTGCCCATTGCTGGGCGCAAAATTGCTCTCACCTCTCAGCCAAAATCAGCAGCTGAGCCTCTTCTGTAATGCTGATTGCCTCCAGCTGATAAAGAATGGCCACCGTACTTGCACAAGACAGGAAATCGCAGCAGGCTCTCGCTCATCCAAGGGAAATAACAACGACCTTGCCCCAGGTATCGCACCGAGGTGAAGAACTAAATAGTATCAGATTCCAAAGTTTGTGTCCCGTCTCTAATGACAACATCGTCCTATCGGGGATATATTTGAATGGTGTGAAAGTAATGTTTGGCAGACGAGGCTTAATGGAATTACTACTAGTATTAATCGCGTCACGGCTTATTCGTACCCATATGTCGCCTGCATAATCTGACCAGTCTCCAATTCTTTGGTCATTTTCGTTGCAGTGGTCTGTATTGCACTGCAGATCTGCTAGTGATAATAAAAAAGAAGTCTTGCAAAGTCATTTAACTTTACTCGTGATCTAGAAGTGTCGCAAATGTACTCGCATTTGCACTTTTCATTTGCAGCCATTGGGAGCTCTGTGGGTCTCTGTAGCATTCTGTGAAGCCATTTATTGCCAAATCAGGGCTAATAATTGGAAAGTCAAACATTAGGTCAAGGATAATGCGCCACGATTTTGGATCTTGGGGTTCGGTTCGTGATGGCTTGGGCGATTGGCTGGCGCTTGTGGCTCGCTCAACAACGCAACTATAACACAAATGTAATACCGAGCCACTTGATTAAGAAACTTGAGGAAGAAGACAATTGGTCAACTAGGCAAATTTAAGACGTAATCTTAAATACATTGGTACATAAGGTTACAGCACATGACACTTAGCTCGTATTGACTCGCTATCTCCAGTGTCAGCTCAGCGCTTCTTCACTGCCACCGCATATGCTGGACATCTGTCGCGAATCTTTTACTTAAAGATTTGCATAATTCTCCACCAGGCTTTTCAAGATGTACGCATCCTTGTCTTCTGCTTTCTTGACAACGCTGACTGGTCAGTGACTCTTGATAATTTTCGCCAGCATGCTCCTCCCTCCTATTCGTTCCTCGTCAACTTCCACTCTATCGCCGAGTTATAACACTTCATCAGTTCTCATTCTTCCATAGACAACATATGATACTGCTTCTGCTAGATAGTGGTTTCGTCGTTGGCTATAGATGCCCTTTGCAACGAGAAGAATTGTAGATCTCAATGTTTCAAGGTCAGGTTAGCTGTCGATCTCAGCGACGCTATTGAGAGTCTCGTAGCCTATCAGCATGAGGTGGATGACTACGAACAGATCCATGGCTTCAAATCCGTGTCACAAGAAATACAGACGAACGAGAGAATTCATATATTTCTTGGCGTCTGCTACAATATATATCGTGTCTCGGTCGGCTTCGTTCTCATTATTCAGAGGTTCGTAAATGCTAAGTACAAGGTGATGGTAATAGATGCTTGTTTAGTTTAAATTACATTGCCATGTATAGCAGTAGGCTTGAAGTCATCCACGGAATTTTCTATTTATTGTAGATGGAGTTGGCTGGGCAAAACGACTGTCTTCGGTGACAGCTACTTTGGCAGGTTCACATATCAGTCTTCCAATTGCGACAGAAGCCTATTGTCGGTGTCTAGAGTCATCTTTGAGCCAGTTGAATAATCCTCTTGGCAGAACCTTGCCATTTTCATGCGAAAATGGCATTTAGCTAGGATAACTTGGCTAGAGAAGGATGGCGAGCGGATAGGGTTGGAAGGATATCTGATCTAGATTTCTCCAAACTACGAGGTATCCGTTGATGGATCTAGCATAGGCCAACTTAGGGGCTTAGATAAGAGGAGAGTGGAGGAAGGGGAAAGTAACCAAATTATCGCCAAGTTAGCAATTAGCTGCACTGACATCACATGTAATAAATGAATGGACAATTCTCAATTGAATAGCGCCCTCGCCGTGAAAGCCCTCCCGTGGCACAATCTGCTGTCTCTTATGTCCACGTAGTGATCAATCAGCTGCAATTCATGCGCAAGAGCTATTCATTGGATTATATATGCCTGTCCAACTTCGCCAAGGCCACTTCAGTTGTGAAAAACGATGCAAATGACCCCAGCTTAAATAGTCGTCAGCTGCGGATCACTCCCTTCTATCTCCCATAGCTGCTTCGCTTCTGTTTTGAAACGATAGGTGAATGAATGCGGAATCCAGTACTCAGCCCTATTTGAGAACTCTGAATAGCATGTCTGATGTATCGATAACCACAAGACTACTCGGGGTTTGATATGGGCTTCTTTTACTCAAGAATAGGCAAGGACAAGTTCAACAATAAAGTAGAGCAAAAGTCGTGCCAAAGAGCAACCAAGTCTTCGTGAAACAGGTCTTTATGATATGCTGCGGCCAACTGGTACTCTCACGAAAGACGATGGCAAGGAGGTCGCGCATGAGTATGTCATCGCTACATATTTTGGCCATTTTGATGTTCGCGCATCGGAGAGTCGTGGCGCAGCAACCTGACCGACATGAAACGGCATGAAATATAGACTGCGGTACTTTTCAGAAGTTATGTCGGCTACAGGGCGAGACTGGCGCCGTTTTCTGCTAACGAATACAGAGATGTAGCTTCGCACACAATCGAATCGAGATATGGATTGTTGCAGATATAGCTTGCCGGCATCCCCCATCGATAGGGGAATATGTAAGGAACTTCCGGTTCGGTTGAAACTACCATTTGGAGTAAAGCGCCGCCTGTTATGGCATAATTTAATATTGTCAATATATGTGATCCCGTCAGGAGCTTTTGGAGCACCTGTTGGGCGTCGCGATCTGGCAAAGTCCCCAGCAGTTGTATTTATTCCTGATCAACAGCCGCTCTACTTTGTAATTCATCTAGCCTCCCCTTGTAGCTTGCGGATATGATTCTCCCCGTTATATAGCATGATGCATTCAATATTACGTTAAATGTATATACAGCCTGGGCGTCTACTGCTGTCCTAATTTGGGTTCAACCTAAGAGCCCAATCTGGGCAAGGATAGACACAAATATTGTCGTTAAATCGTTCAAGTCACCTGTAGGCAGGAAAACATGGTCATGGATAAAGACCACTCTCGTAACGCCTTTGCATAATGTGAAGCGCTTGCCTCTCCTCTGCTCGGAGCGTACCAAATCTATACAAACTGCAGGCGCATCATTCCAAAATTCTAGAATGATTTTTATGAGCTTTTAAACCAGCAAAACGCCAGTTTGTGAAGGTCTTTTTCACATCTTCACATGATGTGCTTTGGGTTGTGCCATATGTCACATACAATGCACAGACTCACTACCATGCCGTAGTGGGAGCGAGGCTGAGTTAAATTATTAACGCCACCATAGGTATTATTCACGTACATATTTGCATTTACATACAAGAGACTACAATCTGTAGCAAGACAGGTTAATGATCATGCTCTGTGTATACATATCCACGACCACATGCCATCCACGTCCCCAGGCCCTTTTCAGCCATATCTGAATACTCACACAGCGCTGTACCGAAAAACTGGGCCGCCTTAACTGAAGAAAGCCTCGGCTTCGCGCTGATGAGGGGAAGCCCCATAACGGAGCCATGATTCAAACGGACTCGCCAGTCCAGCCGACGGGGCCGTCGAATGATCCCCGTACCAGCATCCGAAAGCAGCGTAATGTGAACCATTGCCACGGCTAATCCACCCAAAAACCTGTGCAATGGCTCGGCCACATGAATCAATGCAAGTCTGCGATGAGGGGGTGGCTAATGGATGAAACAATATATAAAAACATTGCCGCCAAAACCTTGGATCAGCAGCGCCGTCTTAGACCCTTTCCATCTTTTCCCTAATACACCCTGCCATTGCTTGTATAGTACACCATGGCAATCGCATTGGACTACGATGTCGTCATTGTTGGCGCTGGTCTGTCTGGCATCAACTCTGCGCACCGCATTCAGTCCAATTTCCCGGGCTTGACGTACTGCATCCTTGAGGCACGCGAGGAGATTGGTGGTACCTGGAGTCTCTTCAAATATCCCGGAATTCGATCAGATTCCGATCTCTTCACATTCGGCTTCCAGTGGTATCCCTGGAACAAGAACAACCCCATTGCGACCGCCGATTCTATCCTCGAGTACCTCCATGAAGCCTCCTCCAAGTTCGGCATCGACAAACACATTCAATTCAAGAGCAAGGTGCAGCGTGCTTCTTGGTCCAGCGACGATCAAGAATGGACTCTCGCAGTAGACCGCGAGCATGAGAAGGTCAACGTCACTGCCAAATTTGTCATATTTGGCACTGGCTACTATGACTACGACACGCCGCTCGAGGCGACCATCCCTGGTATTGACAGCTTCGCTGGCCAGACCATTCACCCTCAGTTTTGGCCAGAAGACCTTGATTATGCCGGCAAGAAGATCGTCGTCATTGGTTCTGGCGCGACAGCCATTACTCTGATACCAAATCTCGCAGACAAAGCCAAGATGGTCACCATGCTGCAACGAACTCCATCATACATTGCCAAGCTCCCTAACAGGAATAACAAATCCATAATTGACTACATTCTGCCTCGCGCACTTGCTGCTAGCATCAAGCGCCTGGTCTGGATTCTGCTTGCCCAATCTCTCTTCACCTTCTGCACAAAACTACCCGCCCTCGCACGTCTCGTTTTTAAGATTCGAACAAAACTGGCTCTTCCCAAAAACATTTCTTGGGATCCCCACTTCAAGCCTCCGTACAATCCCTGGGAGCAACGGCTGTGCCTTTGCCCAGACGGTGATTTCTACAAGGCACTGAATGACGGCAAGGCAGATGTTGCGACAGGTACTATTAAAACTGTCAAACCAAATGGAATTGAGCTCAACTCTGGCGAATTCCTCGATGCAGACATCATTGTCACTGCTACAGGATTGCGCATCCTCATGGCAGGTGGCACAAAGCTGGAGGTTGATGGTAAAGAAATGAAGCCCAGCGACAAGTTCATGTGGCGAGGTGTCATGCTCCAGGATGTTCCTAACGCTGCATTCGTACTCGGCTACACCAACGCTTCTTGGACTCTAGGCGCTGACGCTACCGCTACCATGGTCATCCGCTTGTTGGACATCATGGAAACCAAGGGTTACTCAAGCGCCGTGGCTAAATTACCCGCAAGTGGAGAAGTCAAGCAGCAGCCAATGCTCAATTTGAAGTCCACCTATCTGCAAAAGGCGGTAGGAAGCATGCCCAAGGCAGCCATATCTGGAACTTGGGGCCCAAGGTCATACTACTTGAAGGATAACTTTCTCGCTAAGCATGGCACCCTGCAAGGCTTAGAGTGGACCCAGGATTCTATCAAAAAGGGAATCTAATAGAGGTTTTGGCGAAAGAAATTACTAGATAATCTTATGTACTATTGATTAATGATACCTTGAATTGCAATATACATCCCTTGCATGATTTGACCGGTGTTGTTTATAACGTTCCCCAAAAAGAAGTCTCAGAATTCCTAGGTATTGCAAGATACACTAGGCTGGTACGGCTGCTGCTAAAAGTCTCTAAACTGTAGTAAAGATACATGTCGCTATAGACCCCTCAACCTTCATAAACATAACCACTCCTTGTCCCGGTTTCATTGAATTCAATGCTTCACGCACGATCTCTCGTGGGGTGACTCTCAGACGGGTCAGTAGGACCTCTGTTTACTAGATTTTACTCTCTGATGAGGAGATACTCGGATACTTCAACGCGGTCTAGATACTGTGATATTTTATTATGTTTGGTTCAGCTCTGGTTTTTAAGGTATAGAGAGGTTGTCCTCAAGATAGCGCAGAACAAAAATAGGTGTAGGCCTATGGCATGTTTCTGTGCACTCCACACACAGTGAACGGGAACTGCGGGAACTAGCAAACGATGACATCCAAGCCAATCATCACGCCATATGGAGCGGTTGACCCAATTGGGCAATCCAACCCCAAACCCCTACAGGCATAACAGAGCATTTGTCAAACTTGAATGGTGTGATTCCTCGTCCTGCACAGTGACAGGAATGTCCGATGATATGGCGCGAGGGTAGATTGCGTACGTATGTGCTGTGGTTGACATCCAAGCTCCTACAAGATGTAACGTCCGGCGCACTATGTTCGCCTTCTCATAACATTTGCAAAGATTCTATTTTGTTTTAAAGCTATAGTCAAACGACACACAATGGCTGCCAAACAGCTTGATGAGCGGGCACCTCTGCTAGCAGACGCGCCCAGTCTCACGAATCACCCATCACACGCAACAAGCTCGACGATAAACGACGACGCCGTCACAAGAAAAGATGCGCCTACACGCTCGGTCGAAGACGATGTTTTACCAGAGACTTCGACCCTCGGTCGCACTCTCAACTGGAACAGCTCCTACATTCTCGTCATGTCCAGAATCATTGGCAGCGGCATCTTCGCGACACCAGGTACCATTCTCCACGCAGTCGGCAGCCCAGGGCTTTCGCTACTGCTGTGGTTTGCTGGCGTCTTCATAACTGCCGCCGGGTTGGCCATTTTATTAGAGTACGGTTCCATGTTGCCGAGATCTGGCGGCCACAAGGTGTATCTCGAGTACACATTCCGCCATCCCCGATTTCTTGCCTCGACAGTGGTGGCAATCAATGCTGTATTCCTAGGATTTACGGCAAGCAACTGCGTTATATTCAGCCAATATACACTCTTCTCGCTCGGGTATAGTAAAGAGGGCGATGTTGTTCAAAAGTCTGTCGCCGTCGCCATGCTCACATTGGTGACGGCCATCCATGCTGTCACACCTAGATTTGGCATCAAACTCCAAAACTTCCTCGGTTGGATAAAAATCGGCATCGTGGTCTTCATGATTCTCTGTGGACTGTACGTTGTTATTTTGCGACCCGACACGGGCGGCGTACCTGTTGACAGCCAGGCGCAATTGACGTGGGAAGGACTATGGCAGGACAGCAACTGGAACTGGGGTATTATAACCACCGCTCTTTTCAAAGTCTTTTATTCCTACACCGGTCTTGAAAACATCAACAATGTCCTTAACGAAGTAAAGGATCCTGTTCGGACACTACGGTCCGTGACAATGACGGCACTGTTGACGACGTGCATCATGTACCTTCTCATCAACATTGCATACTTCCTTGTTGTGCCACTCGACGAGATTCGGGGCAGCGGCGAGTTGATTGCAGCTTTATTCTTTAAGCATATATTTGGGCCAGGCTTGGGTGGTCGAGTACTGCCTTTAGCTGTCGCGCTCTCAGCTTTCGGCAACGTCATGGTGGTTGTTTTTGCCATGGTAAGTGTTTGGATCCGTACCGTCAATCACCCTTATTTTCTAACATGTCGCTAGGCACGGCTAAAGCACGAAATTGCACGTCAAGGGTTTCTTCCATTTTCCGATCTACTATCTTCTACGAAGCCGTTCAACTCACCTTTTGGTGGACTCATTGTCAACTACGTCCCATCACTACTCATCATCGTGCTGCCGCCCTCGAGCAAGAGCTACTCCTTCATTCTCGAAGTGGAAGGCTATACGGGACAAATAACTGGTCTCGCCATCGCTGTTGGCCTCATTTGGGTGCGCTACAAGCGGCCAAACTTAAAGCGTCCTTACAAAGCGTGGTTATCCGCAGTGACGCTCAAGATAGCACTGAGCCTTGCGCTGTTAGTGGCGCCATTCATACCACCTAAAGAAAAGTATAGCGACGGATTGTTTTATGCCACATACGCCATAGTTGGCGCTTCTACGTAAGTCGGCCATCCATAAAAAGGAACACTTTTGCTAACAAGCTCAATCTAGTATTCTGCTCAGCATAGTCTACTGGTTTGTGTGGACGGTACTAGTTCCCAAGTGGAGAGGATACAGCCTCGAGGAGGATGAGACGGTTTTACCTGACGGGACTACTATAACAAAGTTGATCCATAAGCCATTATAATAGTGTACATCAATAGTAACTGTGAGATTGTCATTCCTTGAATACGCAGCAGAAATAATCATCCGCAGCTTGTCCCGTGTGCCGCTATCTTTTCACCATTGCCCAAGAAGTTTGGTGCTACACAAAGCGGGGAGTCTAGAGGCTGATAAATCGAAATCACTTGATTATGAGAATTCTCCGATTGTATTCGCCGTTTCCACCGTGGTTATTTGATAACCTTACCCCGCGGATCGAGAAGGCCCCAGTATACTTGCATGGAGGCTTGATGGCGCGATGCAGTTGCTGCAATGGCGAACACCGCAAACTCCGCCCGTATTTCAAATCAGCTATACACAAGGGCGCAGCCTTCATAGAGAGATACTTTCTGAAGTGCCCAGCCGATTAGTGTAGCCAAGTAACTACCCCGTTCCTCCATCGTGTAGCAGCTGGCATGCATGATTATCAATCCATCATTGTAAGGATGCTTGTCTCAATGGCGTGCTGTCAATTAATGTACAGTATGTAACAATATATATTGGAGACCCTTTGACTGCATCTTACGCTATAAGTTTCCAAGTAAAGCAATCTTATCAGCCAGTTACAGACCAGAATTCCGACTAACAATCTTTTCACATCGACACTATGGCCGCAGCTGCAGTTCAAATTGCCCCTGTCCTGAGTAGCACCAACCCACAGTTGGCTGCACAGACTGAGCATCGCATTCCCAAACATGACGTTGTCACAAGCTTGAATTATTTCAAGCCCAACGAAGATGGCTCTGATCCAGCGCCAGCCTATGTTAACGACCCGAAAAGCTATCGTCGCGAGCCCGACACGCAGGAAGTGGTCATCAAGGATATCGCGGGCGAAGAGGCCGACTATAGTCTCGACCGCAATGGATTTCAGGTCCATTACCAACCAGCGACTGAGCGAGACTTTATCGACGATGAACAAATTAAGACGAGGTACTACGCTGAAACAGAAAAGCTGCTTAAAGATGTGTAAGTTTTGTGATATCCGTGACATAGGTTGGAAATCAGAATAGTTAGCTGACTCAAGGCACAAATAGAACTGGCGCAGATCGCGTCTTCATTTTTGACCACACTATTCGTCGCCGTGGCATTGGAACACCCGACGAGCCTGCTCTGCGGGGCCCCGTCCAACAGGTTCACATTGACCAGTCCTACAAAGCGTCCCTTTCCCGCGTCCCCCATCATCTTCCCGACGAGGCAGACGAGCTAGTCAAGGGTCGCGTGCAAATTATCAACGTCTGGCGGCCAATCAAAACTGTTGAGCGCGATCCCCTGGCTGTAGCTGATGCTCACTCCGTTCCTGATTCGGATCTTGTCACTCGCGGCCTCATCTACCCAACCCGCAACGGTGAAACGTACAGCGTCAAGTACAACAAAAACCACAGATGGTACTACCGATCTGGTCTTTCACCCGAGCAGGTGCTTCTCATCAAATGTTTCGATACTAAGACAGATGGGAGGGCGCGCAGAGTTCCACACACAGCGTTTGTAGATCCGTCAGCGGCGAGTGATGCACCGACACGAGAGAGCATCGAGATCCGCGCCCTGGTGTTTCACACTACGGATAGGGATTAAAGCGTGCAAGAGCAAGAAATTTTTAACGGTAGTTTGCCATTGTAATCATTCAATAATACAAAAGTCGTACAGTCATTCTAGCCCCCATCATTCGCTGTCGTAAGAAGATTCGTCATCAAAAGCCGAGCTCACATTCTCATGATGACTTGCTGTCTCGCTCGTATCCATCGTCCTGATTTTCTTCAACAACGAATCATTTTCTGTCTTTTCTTGGTACCAGTCAACACCTCCAGCACCATTGAAATAACCTTGGCGGTCGTAGAGAGACCTTGCTCGAATGAATGGATCAAGTTCCCAGTAATTGGCGGCTAAGGCTTGCACCAGCTTGTTTCTCCTTTCTCGTATTTCTTGTGCCTTTTCACTAAGTTGTGCGTTCATGATCCACTCTCGTGTCAGGTCTTCAAACTGTTGCGCCAGTTCTTCTCGCTCGCGGAGCAATTCGTCGCGAGTTTCTGTCCAACCCATGGCGGCGTTCTCGTAGGGAAGTGGCTCCTCGTACTCGTATTGCCAATCTTCCTCTCCTCCAAGTTCTTTGAGGATATGTTCTGGGGCGATCCATCTCTTCAGCGCTCGCTTTCCGTATGTGAACTTGAACTTGGACGCAAGTTGAGGGTTCAACCATAATTTTGCAAGGCGCCACATTGCTGTTGGTTACGGTTAGCCTCCCGGAAACGAGATGGAACATGATTTGAGAACATACTTTTGAAGCCAAAGGGAGCATTGTGAACCAGAACCAGACCGAGCGCCTCTGGGTAGTAATCCTCCATACACTTGAGGAGGTACATTATTGGCTTGAGGTCGAAATTGGACAGCGAGAAGCCTGTTAAGTCTATTAAGACAGTCTGTGAAAAATAATTAGCACTTGTTCGCAAGCCACACCATGGGATTTTTGGAAATCGTACGCCTGTCTCAATGGGTGGCTGCAGTGATAGCCGTGCTAGCTCAAGCAAGTACACAACGTATCTCTCCAAGCTTTGCGTGCATTGGTCTGAGGATTTGTGAAGCCGGACTCGGATATAGTTGATCGGGCGTCCTGCTCGATCTGTCCCGTGAATAAAGGCCTTGCCCATTCGAATCTGCTTCATGAAATCTGCGCCCATGGTTCTAGTCAAACCTTGGCTGTTTATCTCGTCCTCTACCGCTCCTCCCTCGCCGTGTTTTAAAATCACATCGTCGACTCCAGCCTCCATTGTTCTCCAGTAAATTGTCTTGCCCATCATTTTTGTGGCTTTGATTAGGTCCCAGTTCGAGGCTCGCAAGAATCGGAGAGCCAGGGCGTCTGGGTGCTCGTGCTTGACCACACGCAGAACGATGAGGTGATACATATCTGGAGTCCAGTGGTCCAATGCTTCCACGGCCTGTTTCGCCAATTTATGTAAATCCTTCTCATCAGTGGGTAGGATCGATAGCAGCTCTGGAAGTAAAGTTGGGTATTTCTCATTGGTGACTCCCTTGGCAAATGATGACTTTTTGGCTGGTGGGACATATTTGTCTTCAAGCGTTCTTCGGGGACTTTTAGCCTCGTCTGCTTCATAGATCTCAATGAACTTCAAGCCAATTGCCCATAGAGCTCGAAGTTTGGCTTCCTGTGCTTCTGTCAAGTTGCCTAAATGGCCCTGCGGAATAGCTACTGCCACTGGAGCAGTCCCTACTACGGCACTAAGCCTTGCACTCATTCTGACGCTTGATCTGGTGCTTGATCTCATTTTGTATTCTCAGGTATGCAAGCCTACACGGTGCACTTCCAAATTCCGCTGAGATGTCTGCAATTACGAAGAATACTCAACTTACACGACTACAACACTGGGAACGCCAATACACTTATACAAGCAATGTAACATCTGATTGAGCCACGGTATAATACCGAGGTTTCGCGCGGGGTATGTGCTGTGGCGCTTTTTGGTGGCTGGACTACTGAGGGAAAGCTGGGGAAGAAGGGCAATAAACTGCTCATGGCTCCAAGCCATTAATCGCGTACATGCGGGGTCATAATGCGTTCCCATTAAGAAACGTTCAACCATCTGCCGATCTAACAGCTTCTCCACATGCTCGACCAAGGCAAGGTCGCAGTTCCTCCCAAAGGTGCATATGACGCCTGCCGCCGACAACAGTCAGAGCGCCGACAACCGAATGCTTTGCAATGCGGAGACGGCTACTTGCTTATTGAGACCGTTGTACTGGATGCCATCGCCTATGTTGAAGACTCAATTGGCACTGCACCCTATCTTCAAATCTAACTCAGAGCTATCTTAAAATAGTGTGGGGTAAACTTCCAGATTCAGCTGAATCAATGTTCGGCGAAGAGGGTACACTCGAAATATCCGCCTTGAATTTATAATGACGATTTGGGCTGCTTGGTTCTCTTTGCCATGTTTCTGGCCATGGTGAGAATCAAGACCACCTGTTGACTGAATGCCACAATCTCGCCATTTTCGTCTCTAATTACTAGTTCTATATCGAGGCTACCATTCTTGATATCTTTTCCAGTCGCTCTCATGTTGAGCCATTTTACGCCATTTTCAGGAAGCAGCTTCTTCGTGTCCAAGTTCATGGCTATCGTGGGCATCCACATTTCTGGTTCATGCTCAGCATCTTTGGACATTTGCTTCTTGTTCCTTTCTTCAAGAAATTCAGGTGATACCAAGAACCAGAGCAGGCTGTAAGGAAACCCATCAGCAGCAAAAGGCAACGTGGCTTGCGTGATGCTCTCGCCGCTCCGTAGACACATCCACATATCCAGCATTCCGGGCGATAGAGGTCCATTTCGCGGGATGAACATACGCCATTGTTTTAGAGAGTTCAAAATAGCATCAGAGCTCTTGGGTATGGGGGAGTCGATCCAGATTTGGTCGCTACCGTTTTCCAGCAGTGCGTCAAGATCAGGCTTCTCTGGATGGGCGACAGCATCAGCAATAGCCCATCCCGTCGGCGCAGAAAATCCTTTAGCCTTGTCTAGGTTTGTCTGTGTTGCCAATGCGATGACAGTACGCCGCGTTGTTGCTGATGTCACCCAGGGTGCCTGGGAGAGAATACCATCTCCTTGCCAGAGCGTAAGCTGCAGCGTAGACGTCTGTCTGCCGAGCTTGAGTTCCTCGACCGTGATAATGGCAGCACCTGTACTTGCACGATTTAAAAATTCAAAATGCGCGGTGAGTGTATGCGGCTGGCCGAGCTCACCAAGATGAGCCGTTGCGGCAGCCAACAGGCATGATGCTGAATAGCCGCCATTAGGAACTGTGCTGTCAGCCAGCTAGCCTTGAGACAAGAACTGCGTGGTGTGTAATCTTGGAGAGTTGCTTTGCTCACCTGATCCAATGGTAAAAGCATTATCTAAATCGGCGCGATATGTATTGGCATCCAGCCTCTTGATTTTGATGGCATCCGCGAAGGAAAGCGAGTGTGGCGCCATTGTTGCAAAATACTATGGCGAAATACAGGCTGATGGATGCAGCGTAGGTAATTGTGTGCGATCGAGGCGTCCAATGCATCTATACGTATGATTGAAGCATATAGCCAGCTATGCAGGTCATGGAAAGTTGAGAGCCGCGTCAATGTGAACCTTCATGTCGCAGGCAAGCTATCTCAACTCGTGGGAGTCTTGCTTAGTCCGAGGCTGTGACCCGACCGACGTTAGCGCATGTGGCTGCCATGCTACGGGCCAGCATTGTGCTTATGGACAGCCAAGTATTGGGGACACAATGAATTACAACTCAAAATCCGCGTTGGAAAGTAAACAAAGTTAAAGGGGCAGTTCACGCTCGCCGTGTCGGTGTTTAATAACAACGAGATACAACGTGCCTTGCGCCGCAGCGCTGTCTCTTTATCGAGTCCATACATGGCCAATGACACTGCCGTTCGTGTAGTTATGCACGGGGCTTAGTGCGCTAGTAGCCAAGTTATGCCTGGCAATATTAAGAATCCACCTTTGCTGCCTAGTGTGTATGCTTGCAGGCTGCTACGGCTGAGTTCGTTCAACATCTACCAGGAATGGCCTCTTAAACAATTTGCATCTTTCGTATTTATTTCACAACTTTTAGTTTTCAATAGTGGTGTGTACTACTTCTACAATGTCTATTCTCCAGCTGCCTCCAGAGCTGTTACGTGAGGTGCTGATGAATCTTTCGCCGTTCGACCTCCAAGCGGTGGCTAAAACATTCAATAAGTCCCTCCACCACGTGGCGAACAGATTACTAGAGCCCAAAAGGCAATGGCTTCGACAGATGCAAGAATCTTTCGCGCTCTTCCCGCCCGGTACTTCGGCTAGCCAGCGACAATTGCTGTCCCCTTACCCAGGCTATGTCCGCCCCCTCGAAGCTAGTTGGGGTTTCAGCAACACCGAGTTTCCTGCCAGTCGGTACAAAGAGTTTGGCCTTGATCCCGCCAAAGCACCCTACTTCCGAATGTCACCTCCAGAGTTGGCAGATTGGATGACTTTTGACGGAAGCTTTGCATGGCTAAAGCCCTTGACCGGGGAAGTTGCGACAGCCATGCAAGCTCACTACGGCTCGGAGGGTGACCATCCAGTAGCACAGGGTTGGCAAGTTGATATCCTTATCCAACAGGTCAAAGGCTTGAATTTGCAGCTACCTCAAGGTTTTGAAACTTTTCTGCGCAGCAATGTACTTCACCACAGAATGCCAAGCACCTTCATGTGGTTCTTTCGGCTGTCTAAGCTCATCAAATGCCCTGCAACGATTGATGGAGGCCACGGTGGTTACATCGTGCGCTTTTACTGCGATCAGCAATTCTGTGCCTTTGATTACCTCTACTTCAGTCCATCTGGAAATTATTTCATAATTCGTTCACAGGAAGATTTGTATTCTAACTTATTCAGCGATACCATCGTCGCTGGCGGCGAATCAGACGCAGGACTAAATGATAATGCCAGTGACCACAATTGGGGCAAGGACGAAGTGTCACTGGTTGGGCTCAACTTTGAGGAACATCTTGCCTCGGTGTATTTTGAGGAGCACCTCAATTTTAAGGCACCTGCGTTTCCCGAGCTAATTGAGTATGTCCAGAATGTATATAAGAGTAGGGCATAGTTACAGGCCAGACACTGCTTGTTCACGTTTAACACTGCGTATAAGATGTAACGTATAAGATTTGGTTGCTCATTGGGCTGCAGAGTCCACCTAATATGTGTTTTCACTCACACCAGAAACAGTGTCGACGCCTCAACCGCTGATGCAAGTCAGATCTCCACTATCACATGGAATTAATCTGTTGACTACACTAACCGTGGACCCTATTAACGGGTAATGGTTGAACAATTATTAAGACGTTGTGGCCGTGTGACTTCATGGCTCTGTTGTCCCAGCTACATGGTGCCGTGTATCGCAAAACATACGGCACAGGGTTATACTACATGTTAATCCAGTCTGCAGCCGGTTATTATCGCAGTCGCACGCATAATGGAATTTGCCAAATACCCTCGTAGGGCTGTATTGCAAAAAGATGTAGGGATCGCCGCCACTTCTGCACAAACCCCTCGCATGCGATGCCCTTTCCCAGTGGCGTTTTGGGGACAGCAGCAAATTTCGAACCAATGACGAGCCAGTCTTGGAGCAGTATTTCAGCAGAGCCGACAACCGCGGTAACCTAACCCAAGTCTAGGGCGGGGTAAATGAACCTTCGGTAGTGGAACACGTACTAGCACTGAGATATGACGATGGTGGACCCTGAAAGGTTGGTCTGAGCCTGTGTCTTCAGTATATAGTATCCTTAGGACATCTTCGTTAGAGTTTCACTTACAGTATCCATTGTATCTACGAGCGCAGCATGACAGATACTACAAAACGAGCTGCTGCGACGGCAACAACACCAGCCGCTCCTCCAAGCGGCCGTGCACCGCCCAGGGCAAATCCCAAGGACTCTGTCAAATCTACGTGGCGGAACGCGGATCGGTCAACATGGTCCATGTTCCACTGGTTCTTCCATCTGCTCGACGTGCATCCTGTCGACCCAAACAAAGAGGTACCAGTGCATTCCAAGGACGAACCGGTTCCTTTCATGCCTGATTGGTATTTCCATCGTTTTATTCTGTTTTACGCCGCGATTCCTGTCCTCATTCACCATTTGTACACCCTCTATTTTGGCCAAAACCCACATGTTGCCGTGGTGTATCTCTTCTATAGCACTTTCTTAAACATCAACGCTATCCACGAGATTCACCTTCTCCGACGCCTCGGTCACAAGTACGGATTTCTCGATGGCGACAAACATGAGAGAGACGGCATTCCTGATGTAGCGGTGAAGAAGCTGTTTCTGTCCCTCTTCCAGGGCAGCCATATTCGACCGATGCTGGCTGTGATCCTCAGCTACAGCTCGTCTCAGCTCCCATCATCCATCAACTGGAAGTGGTTGCCTTTGGAGATTGCCTGCTACGGATTGGCTGTCGACTTTTGGTTCTATTGGTATCATCGCATGATGCACGATGTTGACGGGTTGTGGAAGTTCCACCGAACTCATCATCTCACCAAGCATCCCAGTCCCCTTCTATCAATCTATGCAGATAGCGTGCAGGAAGTTTTCGATGTCATTTTGATTCCCATGATGGGCTTCGGCACGATGAAGCTGCTAGGATTCCCCATGGGCTTCTACGAGACATGGTTCTGCTACGAATATGTCATCTTCACGGAAGTTTTGGGACATTCTGGTCTAAGAATTCATGCCATCGCACCTTCACCTCTATCCTGGCTGTACCATCTCGTCGGTCTCGAAGGCGTGATTGAAGACCACGATCTGCACCATCGCCAAGGATGGCGCAAGTATGTTTGCACTCCCACTAATGCATTCCTTGTCACTAACATTACGTCTTTCTGTAGGTCTGGCAATTACGCAAAGCACTGCGCCATCTGGGATAAGGCCTTTGGAACGAGCTCTGATCGCATTGAAGGTGTAGAAGGAAATGTTGATTGGAAGAATACTGCTTCATTCCCGTTGTTTTAGAGAGGCCTGGTCCTATATCGCTGCTACTGCATTATACCACCGACACAATACAAAGATAGATAGACACATCACAAAGATGTAGATGTACGATTTAATATTCATTCCGTATTTTCACAAATTTTAAAATTCCGACTTCAATTACCTATACCGAGTCCCCCGTTCCCCAACCATCTCATCCTACAGCCGAATTTGCCTAGCCGAGGCAGTCTCCACTGCTACTGCTAATAAGTCTCCTCATCCGGGCAATGAGTTCTCTTCAAATACATTTCACTCCAAACAGTTTGAGCGCAATTGTTTTATTTGAGTACATCTAGTCTACAAAAGACTTACTACTGTGAAGATGAACAAGGTAGATCAGCTTCTCAAGCAATTCACCGTCAAAGGCAGCGATACCAAGGATAAGATTCTCGGCGCTGCCTTCGTCGTCACCGACAAAAATGGTATATGCGCTGATGTCACTGCATCCCATGTTTGACATTTAACTGACATCGCAAGGTGTAATTTATTCCGGCTCGTCCGGTCGCATAGACTTTCCTGAGACTTCTGCGCCTTTCACTGATAAGTCGTTTTCGTGGATCGCATCTCTCACCAAACTATTAACGTCAACCTGTCTTCTGCAGCTGGTAGAGCAGAACAAGTTGACGCTGGACGAGGACTTGCGATCCAGAATACCGGAACTGCGAGATGCAAAGATATTGGCTGGGTTTGGCGACGACAACAAGCCTTTGATGGAGGAGAACACCAACCCCATTACACTACGGTACTTAGCCCCGGTGCTCTTTCTCGAATGGTTAAAAGTCTGGCTGGGTTAGATACTGACTTCTTATTAATCAGACAATTACTTAGCCACACAGCTGGATTTAGCTACGAATTCTCCAGCCCTACCCTACTTCGCTGGGCTCGTAGCGATGGTCGCAATGTGAGCAAAGTTCACTGGACGAAGAAAGAGATTACCACGCCATTAGCATTTGCTCCCGGTGAAGGTTGGTCTTATGGAGTCAACACGGACTGGGCTGGCCAAGTCTTGGAACAGGTCACAGGGCAGACGCTGGGACAATATATGCAGGAGAATATCTTCAACCCTTTAGGTATGGCTGACACCAGCTTTTGGCCGGACAAGGTTCCGCAGACGCAGACCAAGGACCGCAAGATCAAAATTTCCATGCGTAACAAAAAGACTGGGCTGTTGGAACCCACCTCATGGGATCTTCCTGAGGAGCATGAAACTGAAAGTGGCGGAGGCGGGTTGTTCAGTACGGCTGCCGACTATGCTCGTGTCTTGCAAGCTCACCTCCAAGGTCGCTTGCTGAAGCCCGACACTATGAAGGAGATGCTGGCGCCTCAACTGAATGAGCAACAGAGGAGCCTTTTCGAAACGCTTGCATTTCATCCAAGCGTGCACGCCACCTTCGCTCCAGAGTTTACCGAGGGCACAGAAGTTAGCCACTGCCTTGCCGGCATGTTGAATCTCCACGACGTGCCGGGCAAAAGACGGGCGCTTAGTGTCGCATGGAGCGGAATGCACAATAGTCGCTGGGTAAGTTATCCTGCACTCAGCACTACCGGTAACCCAATAACTTGACATTTTACTAACTACTCGACTTGATTTCGTGCTACAGTGGCTTGACCCGAAAACAGGAATCGCGGCCGTCTTGCTGGTGAATGTGCGCCCGCATGGAGACGCAGTGGTGGCGAAGCTGTACGATCAGCTCGAGTTTGCTGTCTATAAGGAGTTATTGCCGCTCAAAGGCAAAATTTAGTTTGCCAATCAGGTACACCAGTGGAACCAGCTGAGAATGTCTCTGCGCCAATCATTCGCCTACAGCGCAACCAGGCTGAGACACAACAATCAAGTAGAAAAACAATCATTACAAAATGTCTCGTCCGGCAATCTGGCGTACTATACCGTTCACGCGGCTTCTCTGGTTGTCAACAATGCATCATATCATTACTTGCCACTCTGAACGTCCATTGGCACCTTTGTCTTCTCACATGATGAACTAGTGTACCTCTGGGAATGCCGAACGCTTACCCCATCAGCATGAATATCGATGGGGCAAGCCATTTCCGAATTGGAGCAGATCTAACCCCAGATGCAGAAGGTAGGCTAATAAGCCGCACAATGTTACCTTCTACAGCGAGCAATGGCCGACGTGACGCAATTCTCTCACCAAAGACAACTAATAAATTACTCGTGAACCCTTTGCCCATCCTTCTAGCTCTTACCCGTTCTCCTCAATCGCTCAATCTAACATCTCCTTTGCCAAGCTCAAACATAGATCTAGGCTAAGCTAAATCCTCACCATGTCAATCAAGATTGCTTTGACGCTCTTGGCAGTGGCGCACTCCGCTACTGCAGATTCATCCCATCCTCTGCGCTTCGCCAAGGTGGATGCTCAAACCGCTCACAATGTAGCTGCCGCCAAGGGTCGTGTCGACGCCGCAGGCAATGCTCCTCTCTTTGCTGAGCAGGGCTTCTGGTTCTCTCACTTCACCGTCGGTGCCAGCCCCGACCTTCAGATCCTCATCGACACCGGTTCTTCTGATGCCATCCTCAACCCTGGCGTCTACCAACCCAGCTCTGGATCCACCAACACTGGCAAGCCCTTCCGTATCTCCTATGCCACCACCAACCCTGACGGCTCTGGTCAATTGAGCGTATGTTGCTTTCATATTGTGATAATTTGGACATTATGCTAACACACACTACCAGGCATCTGGCAATATCTATAAGGACGTCGTCACCCAGCACGGTGCAAACCTCACCGTGAAGCAGCAGGCTATTGGAGACATTACCAGCCCCAAATCGAAGCCTACTTTCCCCCATGATGGTCTCATCGGGTATGGTGGCATTGATGGCGCTGCCCTCCAATCCAACCCTTTCTTCCACAGCCTGTGCAACCAGCGCTCCTTCTCTGCTTGCCGCTTTGGCCTGGCTCTGAAGACCGACAACACCGGCACGCTGTACTACGGCACCGTCGCCACCGACCAATTCTCCGGTGCTCTCGTTTCTGTCCCTGCTGCCGGCGAGTGGGAAGCTACCGGCGACATCACAGTAAACGGTAAGACAGTTGCTGCTCGTCAAGACATCATCACCGACTCTGGTACCACTGTCTTCTTCGGTCCTACCGATCAAGTCCGCAAACTCTTCCAGCAGGCCGGCGTCAAGGTCGTTGAGCTTGACAGCGGAGTCATCACCGGACACTACGACTGCAACTCTCCCCCCGTCATTGGTATCAACTTTGGCGGCACCAACTTTGACATCCTCCCCGCCGCTCAGGCTTTCGAGAAGAACGGCAACGATTGCACTTCCACTATTCACGGAACCGACGCCTTTGGCGGCTCCTGGTTGGTTGGCCAGTCTTTCTTCCAGGGTCGCTACATCGACCACAACGTCGATGACGGCACTATGGGCTTTGCCAACTTGAAATAGAATGGAGCGCTTTCTTCTTTGTACATATCTCTCCGACTGGTGTTTTTTAGTAGTAGACTTAGACTAGCTGCCAACGTGGAGCAACAAGTACATATGATGACCTATCTGTCGCCGTACAAAACCCGTTCCAAAAGCTGACTGCATGAATACCGCACCAAACTATAACCAATCGAATAAACATTTCCACGAACGATTGAATCTCTCCGCCAAGCCGAATTCTGGGCAAATATCTCCTTTTAGATAAACTCAGCGCAAGGCGGGGCTCCGAGATGCGAGGTCCCTAATTAACAGCCCGGCTTGTGCCTCTTTTGGTGAACATGTCAGCCCCTAGACCGTACCTGTAAACCCGCCAAGAGCTGTGAGAAGAATAAGCACCATGGTTAGATATCATTTCCTAGACCGTAGAAATGAAGATTCGGGTAATTGTTTCAACACAAGTAGTTCCACATTGCTACAAGTATAAGTGAACCGAGGTGCTTACTTCCAGCGTTTCTGAATATAAATAGTCACATTAATCGCACCAGTATTCTTGCATTTCCAGTCAATCATCATCTACATCCTACAATATTCATAATGAAGGTCCTCGCCTCTCTCATTACCATCGTCATGGGCTTGACTGCCGTCAACGCCGCTGCTACCCCCGAGCTCGACAAGCGCTGCCTTGCCAACGGCTCTCGTTGTGTCTCCAACGGTGCTCTTGGCAACTGCTGCTCTGGTTTCTGCCTTCAGAAGCAGGGTGTACGTTAATTTCCAACTTTCTCAGATGTTTCTGGGTTTTCGATGCTTACAATTCTCCTTTTATAGGTCCCTGAGGGCAAGTGTGCTCCCAAATAAAAAGATCGCTCGGGTCGGAGGTTTGGTTGTTGTAGCGTCTTGGTGATAGTCAGCACTAATAAACTTCTCAATTGAAGTATCACCGACCTCTTTTCATTCTTGCCGTGTCTACCGCGTATTCCACTGCCGTGATATCTCGTCAATATGCGCACCCCTTGACATTTGTCCCTCTCAATAGTCTCGAGAAGGAGATTGTAATCAGAACGCGTGACAGGCAGATATACGCATGGAGCTTTGGGGATGACGAGACCTTTACCTTTGACCTACCCAGCTATAATAGCATGACTTTTGTTGTTACTGTAAATACTCTTCACTGCAAGGTTCATTGGCTACTTTTATTGTAGAATTTATGTCATTTTCAAGATGCGCCTGCCTCCATAGCCTGGTGCTATACTAGATAGTTACATTGGTACAGATTTGTTACATGTTTAGTGGCAAGCACCCTTGAGGATGAGACCAAAGATATTTCCACCAGGGATGCTACCTCCCAAGGCGCCCCAAACGGAGTCAATGACATCGCAAGCGCTGTCACCTCCAGTATCGAAGAAGATGTGCATAGTAGATCGAAGACCGTGGTCACCAGTATCAGCAACAATGTTCAGATCTGTAGGAAGATTGACCTTGAGTGCATTGACGCCGTTGCCGTCAAACTTGCCACAGTCCTTCTCTTCCTTGTTCAGCTTTTGGAGGGTATTGGTGTAAGCCTCCTTAACAGCATCGCGGTCACCGTTCGTGTATTCGGCCTCAATCTTCATCTCAAATGCCTTGTTGGGGCCAAGACTCTTGGAGTCGCAACCATCGCCAGGGAACATGATGTCGAAGGAACCCTCGCAAGAGACGTCCTTGCATAGCTCATCGAAAGCCTTATCGAATTGGTCCCACAGCAGCTTTCTGGAGTCGTCTTCGCTAGGATAGCACTTCTCGTAGTTACCCTTGCCACAGCTGTCTGGGTCCCAGAAGGCTCCAACCCACTGCTTGGTGCCGTAGCGACTGCGAAACTGTTAGTTTGTGGCGGGACAGCAAGGCATTGCTCAGATGGAATACTTACGTATCGCAGTGGGAGTCGGCAACGGCCATGCCGGTGAAGGCGGTCGCGGCGGTGATGACAGAAGTGGTCCAGCGCATGGTGAATGGGTATCTATTACTGCAGAATAGACTGATGAGGAATGAATGAATTGATGTTTTGAAGGAACTTTGATGGCTTTAAATAGCTCTGTGTGATCAGAGGCAGCGTGTCAACAGTTGATAGAAGAGATAGCCAGCGGAGCATTTACATCATTGCTTACAGGGAAAGTCTATTCTTCTGGAGCAACGCAGCGCCGTATGCTTCTTGAAACCCACAGTCTACTGGTGTTTCTGGAAGTCGTGGTCGGCCTTCCTAGTTGAGTTGGCTGACATACCCACAGGACGCATTGGCTCGCCTGAATAACGATCGTCGATCTTTGGTAGCTCTCATCGAAGCAAGGTTCCAATACGAATGGAGGACATTGAAGGCTCAGAAAACTGGACCTTGTGGGCAGAGCAACAATTGTTAAGAATCCAGGTAGCTCAGAGCTGGGCGTCGCCATATACATCCAACATATGAAAAGGGCCCATTGCTTTCTAAATGCGTGTTTATCCGCTGGCTAGCAATGCAACTCCTCTTTCTGGTCACCATTAGAACTCCTTTCAACCTCATTTCTTTGAATTATTTGCGTCAATGCCTCCTCAACAGTTGGACTAAGTCATGTAATCACTGTGCCTGCGTCATTCCGATGCCGATCGACAGCCCCAGTGTCAGCACGCCCCAGCAAAAACTCGTCGGCAAATTCCATAGTTATTCCCACAAGGCCTTTAGCAGTCATTTTCTGGCCAAGCCGTTGCAATTTTTATTAAACCGGCGGCCACTAGAGCGCCAGATACAACCCAACTCAGGGACACAGCACGTAGTTTTGACCAGTATCTCAGCCCTTTGGCACTTCGGTGCCGAAATAGCAACAGCAGAGTAGTTTCCACTTGGAACAAAATAGGTTAAAGCAGGGTTTGAAGCTTACTGTTGACATCATCACTTTACCAATCTATTCCGGTGTCGTTCACGATGCATGATTGATTCGGGTAGCTTTCGTAACCGAAGACTTGGGTCTTCGGAGACAAACTGGGAATAGTATGGGTTTATATGGTTGTCAGTGTGTTGCATAAAGGATGAGCATAACGGCAGTCGATAATAAAGTGGTTTTGAAACAGTCATCATTATCTGTGATGTAGACATTATTAACCCTTCAACTCCCTAGAGGGGGCCAAGGAGGCATTGACTTGGTCCAAAAGGGTCAGTTGCTGCCTTGCCCAATGAGTCGTATTGCCTCCACGTCAACTGTGGAGATGACTCTCACACCATTTTCTCTGTGAGGACAGGGTGCCAGTAAGCTGTTACAGTTTCTAGATCATGCCTCTTCCCTCGCGCTAAAGATTGACGCGAGCGGATTCACTCGGGGCTGGGTGAGAGCATCCTGGGACATCACCGCGCAAGTCAGCGTACTCAATTGTCGTCCAGAACATCTCCAGCTTGTCTGCGGCAAAGCAAATCTCACAATTTTGGACGCTTCCTGCTCCGATCTCGCCTGGATCAGCAATGTTCGACACTCAGTAACCTTTCGCCCACATGTTGTGGGGGCATGCTGTCGTGAATTATAAATGCAGCTTCAGCGGGAATTTGGTGTTGGCGAAACGGCCTTTTCACGTTGCAACAATTAGTGGATTGTAGGCAATTAAAAGGCTCACCGCCGATATAATTAATTCTGATTCAACCTGTTCCATTCAACTTAAAAATACAGACTCCAAATATTGTTGCCTTACCCGTTCCGCATCCAGGGATTCCAAAATCGTGTGGCTTACCCTGCAACATTGCGCATCAAGGGAACAATCAGAAGATGCTATCTGCAAGAGGCGCCAAATGGGCGCAAATCGATTACTTACACGGAAATCAGAACCTATATGATGCTAGGACGAACCCTCAAGGTGATGTTCTGTTGAACATGGCGGAAAATGTAACCTAATATGAAAGAAGATCAAAGGACACGAACTAACTGCTCGAAGGAATTCTTGCACCAAGATTTTGCAGACTTCATTAATTCTCAAGTAAGTAGCTCGTGTATTCGTACAGAACACCTGAATATTGAATCTCTAGGACCATTTTGACAAGTCTCTCTATGCGTACGGTGAAGGGTACACCGGTACGGTCCGTCTGCGAAAGGCCATGGCAAATCATCTGAATTTGCATTTCAAACCGTCAACAATAATCGACCCCGAGGAGATTACTTTTGCAGCTGGTGTAACAGATTTGAACGAGGTGTGTGCAATGCTCACCTGCGATTCAGAGAGCGATGCTATCATGTTCGGTATGCCAAACTATAGCATGTTTGGTAGGGATTTCGTCATGAGAGCCGAGTGCGTATCAATTCGCCCTTGATCAAGCAAATTGGAGCTAATAGCATCAGTGTTAAATTGGAGCATGTTTCTGTTGGCGATGCAGAACAATTCTCTCCGGCATGTATTGCGGCTTATAAGGCAGGATACGAGGCAGCGAAGGCCAGAGGAGTCAATATTCGAGCGCTGGTTATTTGCAACCCCCATAATCCTCTAGGTTCGTCATTCAACTGAGCCAAATTTGGCGCTGAACTAACAAGGCAGGCCAATGCTACTCTCGTGATGCCCTGGAAGGGCTGCTGAAGCTCTGCAGTGACAAAGGTATTCATCTCATCAGCGACGAAATATACGCTTTGTCGACATATCAGAGAGATGATCGACCCTCTGAGAAGTTTACGTCGCTGAGAGCTATTAACTTGGATGGTTTGATCGATCCAAATCAGGTACACGTGCTATATGGCATGTCCAAGGTAAGCCCATTCCTTCACATAGTTTGAAAGCGTACCGACGATTCCGAGGACTATGGAGCAGGTGGCCTGCGGCTAGGATGTATCGTGTCCCAAAACGCGCAATTTACCAAGGCCGCGAGAGCAATTTGGTAAGTGATCACTCCCGTATGTGCGGAGGAGCAGCGCACTGAGGTTCCCTAGCCGTTTCTCTTCACCTTCGCAATTTTCAATGGAAATTGCGTCCAGATTTCTAGAAGACCAGGAATTTGTTGCGAGATTTCTCAATAAATCGCGAGAGTCGCTCCGAGACAGTCGAATCTTCGCCGAAAAGCTGCTGAAGCAAGAAGGTTTCGAATACCATGACAAAGGGTAGAGCACCACACGTTCTGAAAATAAACAATTTGATGTTAACTCGCTCTAGAAATGCCGGACTGTTTATTTGGGTGGATTTCAGCGAGTATCTTCCAATGAGTGAGACGAATGGCGATGCGTGGGCTGCAGAGAAGCTCTTACACAGCCGCTTCTTAGAGGGCGGAGTCGCAATGTCAACCGGGCGCTCATATTTCTCGCCATTGCCGGGGAAATTTCGTCTCATTCACTCACTGCCACAAGATATTGTGGCAGAGGGAATTCGTCGGTATGTAACTGGACCATTGTGACGGACCAACACTAATGCGCAGCAGGATTGTCAAAGTAGTAAAACCATAGTTTTTCATGGGCATTTTGCATGACTTCTGCAAATAGAGATGTAGATTCTTCAAATTAAATATTATTTATACTACTAATTTTCCATTTGTTCATATTTTACACAATGAAGGCAGCGATGCCAGCGGCGGCGGCAAGAACGCCAATCTGGGCAGAAGAAGCACCGTTGGTCTTGCTGGGCTGAGCGCTTCCGCTCGTCTTGGTGGAGCCACCGGCCTCAGTGCCAGTAGGCTTGCTAGACTCAGTACCGGCAGGCTGGCTAGACTCAGTACCAGTAGGCTTGCTAGACTGAGTGCCAGTCTGGGAGCCAGTAGCAGGAGCGGATGAGCTTCCACCATTGCCACCGCTGCCGCCAGCATCCGTAATAGATCCGCCGAAGACCATCTTAGGGCTTTTGTTCTCCTTGGCGTCTGAGGCGGCGCTCTTGAACTTCTCGAGGGTCTTGTCGCCAGTGGGGTTGACAACAGCAACCATGCCATCCTGGCAGTGATCGCCGACGGAGCAGTACAGGAACATTGGGTCGGTGCTGTTGACTTGGACTTCAAAGACCTTGCCCTGCAGTGGAGGTTAGCTTTACTCGAGCAACTCGCTACGTAGCTTGTTCTGGGAGAGGGACACTCGCCTTGGTCTTATCATCTGAATTGAAGAAGCCAGAATAGAAGCCTCCGGATGAGATAGGGGAGCATGGCTTATCGTAGTCACCCTCAGCAACCGAGTGAACGCTGCTGAATGAGAACTGGATGGTGTCGCCCTTCTCAGCCTCAATAGTCTCAGGGTCGAACTTCAAGCCTCCGTGGCCGACCTTGACAGCGACAATCTTGGCGCTGGTGACAGCAGCCAAAGCAGCGAGGGTTGCGGCAGTGAATTGCATTGTGGGTATTTGATTGGTTGCTGGTGGTTGGTTGAGATGAAAGCTTGTGAAGCGTGCTGGTTGGTTTGGGCAAAAGTACGGCGATACCTGATGAACAGTGTTTTGCGAGAGTGAACAAGCTAGCAGGGGAACAATGGACAATCAATTGACGCGAGTAGGACGGTTATATATATTTCTAGCTACATCTAGTGCGGTGACACTACGTCAATGGTGATTGGCTGCTTGTATTCCAAAACAGCAGATGGCCTGGCTTTCCCGCAAGGATGATCCCCAGTGGCACAAAGCAAAAGGCCTAGTTCTGCCCAACAAGGCAAGACCAGTGCTCAAAAGCAAGCACTCAGGCACAGCCACAGCCCCGGCTGCAATATAGCCCGTAATGTGTATGTCGGATGGCTAGAATGGCAAAGATTGCCCCGGAGACCAAGAACTCTAGGCCCAAAGTGGCCGAGATGGGAGGAATTTGGGTTTAATGATGCAGAGAGACAGGCGCTACCATTGTGCTATGGGACGGATGGTGTTGTAGCCGGGCAGTGTGTTTCACCGCGACAGGGGATAGATTGGGCGTAGCTTCACCCCAGACTTTTAGAGTCGGAGCATCAGACTGGCCGCCCTGGGGCTTGGGCGGGCTCTATGGAGAAGACTTTGGTGCTAATTCTCAAAGGCTGTCTGCCCCGGCGAGGGGTTACGAAGGTTGACGTAGCCAGAGTAGCATTTGTCAGTGGAAATGGCAGGGATCCCCCCATGATTTGCACCAGCCAACGCTTGTCCGTTTGGTGTGAACGGCCTCATTAGGAAGCTGCTTTGGGGGTTATTAATGAAGCTAAATTCCAGCGTTTCTCATGCCTGCCCTCACGAGAATGCAGACTACGGATGGTAAGGCAACGGAGACAGGTCCGATCTCGTTTTCGCCAACGTTGAATTTCTGGAAAGTATGGAGCCCCGGAGACTGCGACAATAGCTGCACACACCCCAAGATCTCCCTTGCAATAATGGCGTATTCTGCTTACAAACTATGCATTCTAGCAGTCAGAGCACACAGTCTTGGTGAAGTAAATCTCACCACCTGGGCAGCGTGGCAGGGGCAATCGAAACGCGACCGGACAAATGACGGGCAAGATATTTTCCCGTCCATTTGAGACTCCCTAGAATGATGCTCAATGATATGTCAATCGCCCAGGAGGAAGGGTGGGATTCTGATTGATACTAAGCTATGGTTGATGGGCGAAGTATGCGCCTCTGCATTCCCAGCCAAATTGCACGCAACTACTGCCGTGGTACACCAGTATCGTCTCCGTCCACGTGACGCTTCTCGGCCTGGCTACTCACTGACTGTGTCTGCCGTGGTTGATGTTACTGGCTGGTTTGCCTGGGTCTTGGTGTGGCAGACGCTACGGTACAGAGGGCCACTGGCGGCAACAACCAGCGGGCTGCTGAGTGAAGACACCTCTCAGAATTTACTTGGTGTGGCTCAGCGCTAACGCCCAGAGAGGGAGGCCTGTTGCGACTGGCTACAGGCTACTGTGGCCAGGATTTGTATGGGGACAGAGCCACTGGAACTTCGTCACTCCAGGGGCCAAGCAAGGCCAGACCCTTCTATTCTCTCCACTTTCCGCCAGCCAACCAACTCCTCATCTCGTAATCAGCCTTTTGCCCTTGACCAGCACAATCCTACTGGTAGGAAGGTGAAGGAAAAAAAGAATTTCATCTGCTTCCTCTATTGACTGTGCCCCTGATCACGCCATGGCATCAGCTGCATAAGTTTTCGACCGCAAATATTCCCACGACCCCTCTCTCTCTCGTTCCCGAATCGCTCTGCGGTCATCATGCCCTCCAAGAACCCCAATGGCAGCGGCCAGGTGAGCCATCGCCTGCGCAACTTCTTCCGCATCAACAGCCCGGCTCCTGGCGAAAAGGAAAAGACCAGCACCAGCGGCACATCGTCGGCTGCTGCCAACGACTCCGACACGAATGCTTCGGGATCCAAGCCCTCCCGCCATACCAAGTTCTTCAGTAATACTGTCGGCCGGCTAAGAGCGCATACCGTCGCCAGCGAGGGCAACCAACTCGAAGAGGCTTTGAGCCCAACAGCTCATGCCAATCCTTATTTCGCCCATCAAGGCCAGCCTGGCCTGCGACATCACAACGAGAATTCTGTACCGCCCAGCCCGCCCGATACCCCTACGTTGAAAATATCAGGCCCCGATGGCGGCGCCACCAGCCAGGCTACCAACGAGACAAAGGAGGAATTGGCTCGACGATTGAGAAGAGTTGCAAGTGCGCCCAATGCTCAGGGCATGTTTTTGAATGGCCAAGCCAAGATTGCTGCCGCCAACCAGGAGCGTCCCGGTACCGCAGAATTGGGCAAGGATCCCCTCTTCCAGAACGGCGAATCCGGCACATACGGGTTTGCTAGTCCCAAGACTGCGGCCAAAAACAATTCATCTGCCATTGTCGATGATGATACACTGGGTGCTTTGCCGCCGCCCGTTACTTCTGCCGCCTTCCGCAGAACTTACAGTTCCAACTCCATCAAGGTTCGAGATGTCGAAGTTGGTCCTGCCAGTTTCGACAAGATCAAACTTATTGGTAAAGGAGATGTCGGAAAGGTGTATCTTGTACGAGAAAAGAAGAGCAGCAGACTTTATGCGATGAAGGGTATGTTCATGATGATGTAGTGCCTATTAGGTGATGCGAGCTAACTTTCCTTTTAGTCCTCAGCAAAAAGGAAATGATTAAACGAAACAAGATCAAGCGAGCCCTCGCCGAGCAAGAAATCCTGGCCACGAGTAACCACCCTTTCATTGTCACGTTATACCATTCTTTCCAGTCAGAAGACCACTTGTACCTGTGCATGGAATACTGTAGTGGTGGTGAATTCTTCCGCGCCTTACAGACACGACCTGGCAAGTGTATCCCGGAAGACGATGCTCGTTTCTACGCTGCTGAAGTCACTGCTGCGCTGGAATATCTGCATCTGATGGGATTCATCTACAGAGATTTGAAGCCTGAGAGTAAGTACAGAGTTGGGTTTGTTGGCCATGTACAACTGCTAACTTTCTGCAGATATCCTTCTCCACCAGTCTGGCCATATTATGCTTTCAGATTTCGATTTGTCGAAACAATCCGACCTCGGCGGTAAACCTACGATGATTGTCGGCAAAAATGGAGCGAGAACCGATGCCCTTCCCACGATTGATACCAGATCATGTATTGCCAACTTCAGGACTAATTCATTCGTTGGAACCGAGGAATATATTGCTCCCGAAGTGATTAAGGGTAGTGGGCATACAAGCGCTGTCGATTGGTGGACATTGGGTATTCTGGTATACGAAATGCTTTACGGCACTACGCCATTCAAGGGCAAGAATCGCAATGCTACATTCGCCAACATTTTGCGTGAGGATATTCCGTTCCCGGACAATGCTGGATCTCCTCAAGTTTCAAAGTAAGCTTCATTTTGGACTACATTGTCAACTGCCTATGCTAATGATACATTTAGTCTCTGCAAGTCACTGATTCGCAAACTGTTGATCAAGGACGAGAACCGCCGACTGGGTGCCCGGGCTGGCGCGTCTGATATTAAGGTACATGCGTTCTTCAGAACTACGCAATGGGCCTTGATTAGACACATGAAGCCACCTATCGTGCCCCATGCTGGTCGCGGTGTTGATACTGTCAACTTTAGAAACGTCAAGGAAAGCGAAAGCGTAGACATTAGCGGCGCTAAGCAGATGAAAGTAGCAGGCGTCCCGCTGGATAGTGGGCTCGCTACGCCTGGCAACGAGGTCGCAGACCCTTTCCTGGAGTTTAACAGCGTTACCTTGCACCACGATGGTGATGATCACCACCATCAGGCCAACGGTACTTACAGCGGCGCATAGGCTGAGCCAAGTACTCGGCAAAAGTGCAAACGATGTGTTGGCTGCCGTATTCGATCCGCCCTCCGGTGGAAATGAGACGGCAGAGCATATTCATGAGACGTGTGTACGACATTGCATATTTTCAATTTTCAGTTGACTGCTTGCTTGTTTTTGTTTTGGGTTTTCAACATTCGGTATTTTTCACTGATGAGTCTTATTTCTCTACATTAAGACTGCATCAATAGCAGCCACTCCTTTACGATTAGATGGGTAGCGAGGCATGAAGAGGGACGAGCCTTACAGAAGCAAAGAGAAGAAAAAAAAACAGACGACAGCAATCCTCCGTGGCTTACGATTAGGAGAAAACCTTCATTATACCACGGACTCGGAAGTTCTTGAACAGAAGAGCAGGACGAGACATTTGGGAGAAGAGGACAGAAAGAAAAAAAAATGGCGTCCCTCGAGTTTGATTATTGGCGTTTTCTGTTTCAAGTCGTGGCTTTTGTGTTTTAGCATTGACGCTCGCACAGGTCCATGGCAGCCTTCTGCAACAAACAATATGTGAATTATTCATCAGTTTACGAACATGACATTTTTGAGTTGTTAACCAACATTTGTTTGTCCCATTACTGATTCATCTGACTATGTGATGCCTGGCCTGACAAGCAACCTCTGGGTTTTACATACTGATTAAACATACAACTATAATACATTCTGTACAAATCTGCGTGAGGCAACGTTACTCTTCCTTGCCAATCCTCTCCTTGCCATCCATCCAAGGCCGTAAACATTCAGGAACAAGTACCGTATTCGTCTTCTCGTCCCATCCATTCTCCAATAGAGCAGCCAGCACTCTCGGCACAGCCAGCGCCGTGCCATTCACCGTCCAGGGAAACTCCAGCGGCGCACCTTGCTTGGCACGAGTCCGCGTCAATAAACGGCGTGCTTGATAATCAGTGCACATACTGGCGGAGGTGACTTCGCCCCAGCCGCCGGCGTGGTGCTGTCTGCTGGGGAACCAGGCCTCCATATCTACCTTGCGAGCCGCGGATGCTCCAAGGTCAGATGCAGGCATAGAGAGGATACGGCAGTATAGGCCGAGTGATTCGAGAATCTCAGTTTGGATATCAAGCATCTCCTCAAACACTTCGCCGCCAAAGTCGAGGTCGGGGTGAGTCCAGGCAAACATTTCCACTTTGGTGAACTCGTGTACGCGGTATAGACCCTTGGTGTTGGCGCCGCGGGCTCCAGCTTCGGCGCGGTAGCAGCGCGACACGGCAACACGGCGAACAGGCAAGTCCTTACCGTCAATGACGGTGTTGGCTTTCATGCCAGCGAGGGGAATCTCAGATGTGCCGGCGAGAGACATCTCTGGAACGCCTCTATCAATGTCTTCTTGGTGTTGCGCGATGGTGTAGATTTGTTGCTCGCCGTGTTGGTCGCGGGGGTGGAAGCCGCATGCTGCACCGATGTGACTGTAGACCATGCTTGGGGGCGACACTTGCTTCCAGCCGAATCTGGTGGCGACTGCGAGTGCATACTGAACCAGAGCCTGTTCGAGCTGTGCTGCCGCGCCGACGAGATAGTACCATCCCCAGCCAGAGCTTGTTGCGGCGGAGGTGAAGTCTAGAATGCCTAGTTCTGTACCAATGTGAACGTGAGATCGCCACAGATTTCCACTAGCTTCATCGAATACTGGCATCTCGTTGATATAACTCAGCAGCTCAGCCTCCTTGCCCAGCGGCGTATCCTCGCCCGTCAGGTTGGGCAACGCGAGCGCCAACGCCTCCATCTCCGCCTGCGCGACAGCTTCGCCCTCCTCAATAACTGAAAGCTCTTTCTTCAACTTCCTAGCTTCATCCATAATGACGTCTTTGCTTAGATCTAGCAAGTCCTTAAGATCCTCATCATCGCGGCTCGTCGCAGGGTTGGCTAGTACTTTGCGCAATAAGTTTGAGCGCTCTCTCAGCGAACGGCCGCTGCGCTGGTAATCTACCCATTTTTCATGGAGCTGTACAATTTTTCCGGGGTTCTCTATCAAGTCTCTATAATTGCGCTCAACGCATGTTTGCATGTAGAGCTCTGGATTTTGGCGGATGTGTTTGATGTCAATGATGGGTTTGGGGGCAGTAGTAGGGCGTTTGTGATCGGAATAGTGGCGTTGAAAGGGGTGCGCTATGATCGGCCTGGGGTGCCGGCAGCGCATGCACCGCAGTGCTCGTTGCATGTTGGATCCTGGGTAGAGATTTGATGAGATTAGTTAGAGCGGCGTGTAAAGGAGACCTTGGTGAGGTTGAGGTTGAAGCTTGAAGCTTGAAGCTTGGGTGAAATTTTATGCAATTAGCCGATCACATGGCGCCTCAGCTCCAGCTAACATACGTGGTGTGGCTTGATGATGTACAGCACCTTTGCAAGTAATTGTGTGTGTGTTATTGGGAATAATTTAATATTGGATGGTTTTGTTTTCAAGTTTTTAATCCATGTAATTAAATGATTTTGGTATACTCACTACACTGCACCCCATGCGCCCAGCGTCCAGTTAGTATGATGTCCTCCGCTGCCTCGAATAAGTCCACCAGCACCCATACTCTGTCGCTGCTGTGCTTTAACATCAATGTCTCCTGGTCTTGAGGCTCCGGTTGCACCTTGCTGAATCCATAATTCTCGGTCAATGGTCGCCATAGCGGGTATCTTGAGCTGGCACAGAAGACTAGCTCCAGTCCATGGCCCCAAAGAGTGAATCGCACGCAGCTGGCCTTGAATCTGAGGCGGCGCATTTTTATTGCGTGCAAGCTTTGCTTCGATAGCATCGACCTCTGCGGTGGTGGCTATTGAGCTGGGCCGAGAGGATGTGCTTAGTTCGTCGCTTGCTTCTGAAAGCGCAACGGACGATTCACTGGCGCGGGAGATGATACTTGAGCGGTTGAGTCGCATGTTGTTCCGCAGCTGATCCACGCCCTTGCCGGTGACTGGGGCCCAGCCTCGTCTATCAATAATCGATGATATTTCGTCAATAACTCGCTCCTTGATGCCAAGAACCTTTGAGCAGCCTCCAGTGAACATGATTCGAGACATGCAGATAGCACGCACATCCATGGGTAGCTGCAGCAAATGCTGGTATATTAATAAGTGCAGAGGTAGCTCGTGGTCGTCAAATGATGCTACTGATGCAGATTGGTCGAAAAACGTGTCGTCGCATACATCAGCTAGCTTATCAAAGGGTATTTCCAGAGTGGTCGGCGAGCTGGTGGAACACAAGGGAATATGTGCCGCCCCTCGAGGGTGGTTTGGTTCTGGCTGGTTCTCGTCTTGCTCTACTACAGTGTCTAGCTGCGTTGACTGTCTTTGAGATGCTTTCAATGTGGACGATCTGCACCACACCATGCGGCACATTACATCCTCGCATTCCTCAAAGCCAATAACCCTAGTGTCGTTTTCACCTAGATCCTTTCCGGTGTGGATTTTGTGGAGCGTCTTGTATAAGGTGTCCAGTAGCGATTTCCCTCCTCTTATCGATCTTGTGACCTTTACTTCTCGGTATTCATAAACGCTTGTCACGACCGTCTCCGACCAGCCCATGTCGATGACGAGAGCGGACCTTACGCCTGCCGCGACGGTTGTCATTGTTGCGGATGACATGAGAGATATCATTGGAGTTTGGAAGTTGTTAAATAATGTATCGAGAGCTGTAGATAGAAGAGGTATAGGCACAGAGGAGTCTAGCACAAGACCAACTCTCCTTGGCCGTGAATCGATTAACAAAAATCTGTAACGGTGTAAGCACCATCCATTTTCACCGTCATGATCGAAAAGTACCTTGAGAATGCATCTCTGAGCAGCCGCTCCAGCCTATCTTGAACAAGTTCTAGATCAAGATCTCTGATATCATATCGCCAAATCTCATGTTCCGTGGTCCACGATTCCGCTGCTGATAGTCCCAGTCCTTGCCAGCGTCGAAAATCACCGACTCGGCGTTGTGTCTCTGGTCCACATGACAGCCTAGCTTTAGGGGTTGTGTCTCCCGCAAACCCGACTCTTAGAAATCTTGAGCCAAGCTCGATAAGAATGAAATCATCATCAGCTCGAATAGTCGCTGGTGAGCCATAGCTGGATGAGATGGCACGTGGAGGTGTGTGAGGTGCCGAAGGCCCTGTTTGTCCTTGGTTTGGTAAAGAACGGATGCTCGCGACGCTTCTGTGTGCTAGCGCTGGCCCTGACCCGTTCGACATTGTGATCTTTGGCGGTAATTTCAGAATTCCCAAGCTCCCGTTGCCAATATCGTCCTCGTCGCTGGTAATCAACGTAGTGTCCTGAGTTGGTGCCCCTGGATGCCGCTAAGACACTTTAGAGGTTGGTGGAGTCTCAGCGCGTTTTAGTGGCTTCGAGCAGTCAAACGCGACCAGTACAACCGCCTGCTGTGTTTCTAGCTGTTCATCACCTGAGCGACGTGGGGCTTGTTTGGATTCACGGTCGTCAACACAGCTTCTCCAACCGCTTTCACGCTCTTCTTATGAGTTGGAGAGTCGCGAAATAAATTCCATGATGATACCTGATCAATAATTATTAGAAATGGGTATTAAGGGAATTTATCAGGAGCTCGGAAAGGGCCAGCGGATCGCGTTGGCCAAGCTGGCTGCTGAGTGCTTGGAGGAGGAGAATCGCCCGTTGCGAATGGCGATTGATATCTCTATCTGGCAGTTCCAGACACAAGCAGCGAAGGGTGAGTTCATCTTGCTATTATATTCTTTAAGCCTGTATCAAAATACTAACAGCCATACCAGGCGGCACCAACCCCGCGATCCGTACCCTCTTCTACAGACTCGTTCGTCTCCTCGCCGCCCCGATCCAACCTATATTTGTTTTCGATGGGCCTCATAAACCAGCTGTGAAGCGAAACAAACGATCAGGTAGAGGTGATGGCGTGTCGACGGCCCTTGCGAAGCGGCTGATTAGACTCTTTGGCTTCGCTTACCATGATGCACCTGGCGAAGCAGAGGCCGAATGCGCACTCTTACAACGGCACGGCATTGTCGATGCAGTTCTCAGCGAAGATGTCGACACAATCATGTTTGGGTGTACAAGAACTATTCGAAACTGGTCTGGCGAGAAAAAGAGCTCCAAACCCACTCACGTGTCTGTCTACGACACCAAAAGCAAGGAGCTTAAGAAGCAAGGCCTCGATCGAGAAGGAATGGTACTCGTAGCTTTGATGAGCGGAGGAGACTATTTGCCCGACGGAATTCCAGGCTGTGGTATCAAAGTCGCTTGCGAAGCAGCAAGAGCAGGATTTGGCAAATCTTTGTGTAGGCTTAAAGCGTCGGACAAGGTTGGCTTCTTGGCGTGGAAGCTGCAGCTGTCAGAGGAGCTGAGAACCAACGAGAGCGGCTACTTTCGCACAAAACACGCCTCTCTGACGATACCAGACAACTTTCCAGATATGGACGTTTTGCGTTTGTATACACATCCGATCGTTTCGCCGATCGCAGACCTTGGGACGATACAAGGCAAATTATCACAGCAGCGGTCCATTGACTTGGAAAGCTTGCGAGAGTTTTGTAGAGAAACCTTCGATTGGGATTATCGTGGTGGTGCTTTTAAGTTCATCAAGGTCTTGTCGGATGCACTGCTTGTTCAGCAACTGCGCCAACGAGCTGCAGATGGCGATGACGGGAAGTTGGTAAAGCAAGTCACCAAGCGAAGGACCGCGTTCACTACCGATATGACACCGGAACTGAGACTGACCTTCATCCCTGAGGAAGTAGTCCCAATTGACTACTCGCAAGAAGTGGAGGAAAATATCGCATATGCGAGAGAAGGATTGGCGCTTAATAGCGACGACGAAGCTGAACCTGCAGTCGAAGCTGCGGACGGTACTGAAGCGATGCAAAAGGAGTTTGACCCATCCAAACCCTGTTTGACGTGGGTGCTAGAAGTGCTTGCCAAGCAAAGCATACCAACAGCTATTGAGGCGTGGGAACAAGAAAAGGCAGCAAAGGCTTTGCGCAAGTCGCCCAAAAAGGCGGCAGCAGCCAAATCTGCCAAGCCTATCAAAACAAATATGCCGCATGGTGCCATTGAGGGCTTCGTCCGCGTCACCAAGAAAGTCACCGAAACGCTCGAATTAAGTAACGGTAAAGATATTGCGAGCGAAGTCCCCTCGTCGCCGCCCTCATCAACACGCTCGCACACTCCGCCTAGTAAGCACCGAACTCCCCAGGCCAAGAAGAAACAACAGTCACGGCCATCAAGTCGCTTACCAGGCACGAATAGATCTTCGATCCCCAATTCTTCCTCAGAACCTATCCTTATCGCCAGCAGCCCGCCAGCCACGCCGGCTTCGCCTCCCAAACTCTCACGTGTTGACGCTCAGTCGCTATCCCCTCAGCGTGCGCAAATTCCTCGTTCTATACGGTCGATTGCTTCCGGGCAGGGCGTTTCGACTAAAGTAGACGCAGAATCGAAGTCGAGAGCCAGCGTAGGTGCTCGGCTATTGTCCTCTCCAGCGAATCAAAAGCTCAAGCAAACAACCTTATCCTCTTTCACAGCTCCACGGAAACCATCGCTCCCAAAATCTTCGCAAGCGTCGGGGGAGCCGACTAGAAGGCCGGCACAAACAGTAGATGACTCCATCTTTGATAGCGACTCAGACTTGGAGGCCATCTCTTCTATGACGGCGCACCTGCCCTCGTCACCAAGCAAGAGACGATCCAAGGCTCAAGAACCAGCGAGCTCACGGGATGCCAGTTCGTGCAAGTCGTCGCCGCGCAAGAAGAAGTTGCTCATTCCTGACTCCAAGGGCATTTTTACAGAAATAGAAGTGAATGCCGAGGATAGAGATGCTGTTGTAGCTGAGGTGGAAGCCAAACTTAAAGCGAGTGGCTCCAAGAGTCGTGTTGCGCGACTAAGTGACTTTTCGGTCGTTGACCTAACGCAAGATGATTGATGAATGATGTTATTTTGGGGCTTTATATTGTACTATAGCATTTCTGTATATATAAACATGGGCGAGGCGTTTGAAATGGCGCATATCACACAAACACAACACACGACTTCTTTTACAAATAGATATCAAAGTGAACAATAATACGCAAGTCTTACACTTTCTGGTTCCATCAAACTAACTAACGCCACAAGATGCAATTTTTTCAATTTTACCCAAGCAGGTTCTCCATGCTAATTCCCATTTTGTTCCTCCATGACCACATCCGGATCAACTTCTGTTCCCAAGTCTCTTTCTTCCAAGAAATGTCTCCCCACCAGCTCAGTAGGCAAGTATGTCTGCTTGACCTTTCCGTCGATATAGTTTGGGGGATACTTGTACTCTGCGCCATGCCCCAGATCCCTCAATAACCTCGTTGGGGCATTTCGGATATGCAATGGCACAGGGAGTGCAGCTACGCCTGGTTCGCGGAGGGCATTGTATGCATTGTTCAAGCCACGGTAGGCGCGGGTGCTCTTTGGTGCTAGGCAGAGCGCTACAGCGCAGTGGGCGAGTGGTATACGTGCTTCTGGCATGCCGATTTGTTGTGTAGCTGTATATGCTGCCGTGGCGAGCGGGAGGAGCGTGTTGTCTGCTAAGCCGACGTCTTCTGAGGCGATGACAACCATGCGGCGGGCGATGAAGAGAGGGTCTTCGCCGGATTGAAGCATGCGAGCGAGGTAGTATAGTGCTGCGTCGGGGTCGTTGCCTCGAACGGATTTGTGAAAGGCCGATATCGTGTCGTAGTGCTGATCGCCTGCACGGTCGTATACGAGTGTCTTTGTGAGGGATGTTTTGATGTCTTCTTTCGTTACGTTTTCGCGAATCGATAATGATAAAGCAAGCTCTATCAAGTTCAATGCCGTGCGTGCATCACCGTCGCTGAAGCGAGCGAGGTACATGAGCATTTCGTCGTCGATCAGCGGCGATGGAGGGTATGTTTCTGCTTCAGCGGCCTTTGCCTTTTTCA
This sequence comes from Simplicillium aogashimaense, assembly GCA_028455935.1. Lineage (NCBI taxonomy): Eukaryota > Fungi > Ascomycota > Sordariomycetes > Hypocreales > Cordycipitaceae > Simplicillium > Simplicillium aogashimaense. The sequence continues at coordinate 4,507,649 of CM052008.1, forward strand.
AAATTATAACGATATCCTCTGTCGTCAATGAGGACAGTACAAACGTTCGACACCGCGAGAGAAGAGCGTTGACAACTTTGAAAGAAGGGTTCTCGGTCGTGGCTCCAATCAGCGTCACTGTGCCTGCTTCTACCGGCCTCAGAAATACATCTTGTTGAGCCTTATTGAATCGGTGGATTTCGTCGCAGAAGATAATCGTCTTGCGTCCTGTCAAAGCTAAATCGTTCCCGGCTTCTTGGAACAGCTTCTTGCATTCTACCACGCTGGAGCTGGTCGCATTAATCTCGATGAATCTGCTTCCTGTCGTCTCGGCAATACACCTCGCTATCGTTGTCTTTCCGGTACCTGCAGGACCCCAGAGTATCATAGACGGCACTCTATCAGATTCAATCAGCGACCTCAGCACACCATTCGGTCCGACCAGCTCCTGTCCGTAGACTTCGTCCAGCGTTCGCGGTCGCATGCGCTCAGCCAACGGTGCCGTCTTCTTCGTTTTCGTCTTCTTTACTACGCGCTCTCTCTCCTCTGGTGACGCTTCAGGCTGCTCTTCCAACTTGGGCATCGGTGTCATTGATCCTGGGCCCTCGTCGAACGTCCGCTTCTTTGCCCCATTCGGAATCGGCGTAACGACTGTGATTGTCTCAGAAGCTTGTCGCTTCGGTGCTGGCGTAGAAAAGAAGCTAGACGCACTTCGCTTTGCCTGCTGCTGGGATGCCGCGGGCTGTGATGTCGTTCCATTCTGTTGAGGGGCTGCGGGCTGGGTTTGCGATTGGGGAGGCGATTCGATGAAGCTAACGCAGCCGGAGTCGATGTGGCTGTTGATTTCGGAGGATTTGACGGGTTTGTTGCAAATGGGACAGTCGACCGCCATTGTCGTGGGGTATTACATACAAAATTCCAAAAACAAGAAAGCAAAGAAGCGGTTGTGTTGCAAAGGTGGTGTTGGCGGAAATTGTTCTTACAAGTAATTTTTAGGTGGTGTTGGGGTTACGCGACCAATCGCGCCACTCGCGGTGCGCTGGGTGTACGCTTTGCACATTGGTGCTATTCCGCGAATTTGGTCAATGCTTGTATCAGCAGGCCCAGGAGTCAAGAAGGCCACAGTTAAGGCCACTAAAAAGACCCTAGAGCCCCTTAGAAAGCCCCTAGAAAGCCCCTAGAAAGCCCCTAGAAAGGCCACTAGAAAGACTACTAGAAAGACTACTAGAAAGCTGTTAAAAAAAAGCCTACTAAAAACCTTTAAAGCCTTATTAAAAAGATTTAATTATATTTTAAATAGTTTTATAAAGGCTCTAGTTTAGCTTATGGCCTGAAGTAAGAAAACGCAAAATGCACAAAGTGTATGTCTTTATAGATGCGCAGGTACCATCGGCAACGGGCTTGGGGCGGCGGTCCAGCAACTTACCTCGCGAGCAGCACACGAGCTGACCAGGCTGCAGCGTAGAGCAGAGATTGCTTTTGGTGTTGATCTTGGTGAAGTCATTAGCCGAGAGCGAACACTTGCTAGCCATCGAGCCGCACGTGTCGCCGCTCTGTACTGCTTTAGTCACGCAGGAGCCGGCGCCGTCGACATCGACAAGACGGCTCGCTACTGCTACCCGAAACACACCAAGGTGGAGAAGGTGCGCAACTTCAAGACTTGGACGGTCATCAAGACGAACTCGCCCGTCTTTGAAAGATACATAGTCGAGCTTTCCGCGATTGTCGACAAGCTGCCAGATGAGGTACCCGGCGGTAAAAAGGAGATGGCCAAGGCGAAGCGCGACGAGTTTCGCACCGTCCGCGACCATATCAAGGCGCAGCGCATCGGCGACCATGCCCGCTTTCTCATCAAAAAGGCAAAAGCCGCTTTGCCATATGACATTATCCCCAAAACGGTGGCCACCAATGTCCTCAACGGCAACAACGTGGAAACTGTCGACTGAAAGGCCACGGGAGCAAAGGCAGTTGCTGACCTGCCCGCAGGCGCCGACGTCGCTGCCGCCAAGAAGGACATCAACAAGAAAATCAAAGCTTTTCTGCGCAAGTTTTATGGAAAAGGCTCAGCGCCGCAACTGCATCGGTCTGTTGTGACGGCCTACGGCCTGTGCGAGTCGCGTTCCCTCAAATGTTGATAGACGTGGTCCGCTGTAAGAGGGTAGCACGGGTACGCATAATATGTATGTTTCTTGGGTTATAGCAACGCTATTCGCGATAGTTTGCATTCGTTTTTGCCATATCATTATGTTTGAATAGACATATATACAGCAACTATATACAGAAACGTATTTGTATAGGAATAAACCCTAAAATGCTTCGACTATTAGACTGTCTTCCTCATCCTCTCGAAGCCACCGCTCCACTTCATCATCCGTCATGGCTTGGAGCTGCGCATACGTTCTCTCCTCGCCGGTATTCTCGCATATAAACCGTAGCTTGTGCGGCGGACAACGAATGCAGCTCTGCACCCCCGAGTCTCGGAACATTATAATATGGCAGACGGACACGATGACGCACTCGGCCAAGTTGGAGAATACGGGCAGTGCCAGCGACTGTCGGCGGGACCAATACTCTTCGCCAAGGTCTACATGCAGCTTGAGGCGCCGTATCTTGTCGCCGCACGCCTTATACCACTGATATAGCTCGTCATCATTTACAAGATGCACCATATCTACGTCGTAGTTGACCCAGGCGTACAACGCATCGCTGCCCTTCGTCAGCACTATCTTCTTATAAAGACCAAGCCCGCGGCTCTCCCTACACGCATCCAGCATAGCTAGCTTTAGCGGTAATGCAGTGTACAACTCCAGCGGCAGCGGCGTCTTTCCTAGGCACACGACTCTGCTCGCTTTGCGCCTGGCCTGCTGCGCCGCTTTGCGACCCCTTTTTCATGGCCGCAATATATCGTCGGGTATGGACAGGTCGACGGCTCTATACCCATCGAACCAGCACGACACGGGCATAACACGCCGCTCAACCGTCATACGCCAGATCTCTGCTCGGATTTCATATGGTAGCTGTGGAAACAAGTGGAAGACGGCACCGCGATCCTCCGCGGCTGCTGCCATGTTGTATCTGGTGGTGTTCTATGTTCGTGGCTTTGTGTAGGTTTCTGATAGTTGATTGATACCGGTAGTTTCTTTTTGTTTTGCTTACTGCTTAGCCTGGTTTGCAGATTCTATTAGAGTTGGATGTGTCATGATTGTATAGTGGCGCTGATGCTGTCCAGTAACCCCCCTCCAGTTACCTAATCGGGCAACTGGTAAATTGCCCAATCGGGTAATTCCATAATTGCTTACAATTCCTCTTGGCTTACCATGTATGGTAACTATGCTTTTCTTTAGCTTTTACAAGAAAAATACTGGAACTCCAGAAAGCCAGTCCAGTTTCAGCTAAGGAGTATCGGCTGCCGTAGTGAATGCTTCGAGGCGAGCATGTTCAACAGAAAAGCTGACCAACACCACACATAAAACGGAAAGATGCAGCTTGTGTTAGTTGTCAAACCAACACAACGAGCTGATGTTGCACAGCACATGGGTCACGCTTTCGCATTTGAAATTTAGGCTGCAACTGTAAGAAGTGGCATCTTGCCAGGAAAAATGATAAGTGTACACACATTATCAGTTATGAGCACATTAGCGCTACCAATGTTTACAAATGGAACCCAGAGGTTGGCGCTACTAAGTGTGATAAGCTCTGGGATGGCTACTATGTCTGTGTTGGTGTTTGAGGGTATATATATATATAATAGATGAAAAAATAAGCTTCTTCTTTTGCTTATTAAGCGGAACTTCACCGTCACCTCACCTCATTTGTAACATCAACAGAGTTCTAAAAGCTGAGTTGTGAAATTAAGGTTGTAGGATGCAGTTTCAACGCGGTCGCGACGGGTTGCGCGGCCGTCTCTGAGGTACTTATATATAGAAGTCGCTCAGCGTGGGCCACTCTGAGAGAGCCAAATGCGCAAATTTGTTAGTACCGGGCGGGTAAGGCGTCGAGTTTAAGTGGTATAACGCAATGTCACTAGGCTAGACGGCCGCAAGACTCTCACTCTTCGGCTTTCTTCATGTAAGCTGCAACAAATTACCAGCTCATAACCACAAACGTATAAATATCCAGAAAAAAGCAGTATATTATGCAGTTTTTCAATGTATTGAATGTCTTTAGTGAGGGGTACACCGAAACGTATCCCATTTGCTTTCTAGCCCTCCTTCGCCATCCCCAATGCCAATCTACATGACTCTGTATCTTCATGGTCTTTTCCCAGGACATGCTGACGCCGAGCATAGCACTCTTGCATCAAAGTTTTGGCTTCATCAGTGCGATTGTTTCTATACAGCGCATATGCAACTACTGCCATACTCGTCAATGTATTTGGATGGTCATCTCCAAGCTTTTCCCTCCTGAGCTGCAATAATTGCGAGTGGAGCTCGTCTGCTTCTTCCCGTCGACCCTGCTCTGCGACTGTGCAAGCCAAAACACCCATGCTTTTCAAGGTGTCAGGGTGGCCGACTCCGAGGAGCTCAGTTCGGGCTTCCACGACATGGCGCTCCAGCTTCTCGGCTTCATCCAGCCTCCCTTGGTTCGAAAATATGGCGGCCATATTGCCCATATTAACAAGGGTGTCGGGGTGAGTATCTCCCACGAGGGACGTCCGAGTCTGGAGCACGTACAATTGCAGCTTTTCGGCCTCTGTCCATTGATTTCTTGCCATCAATGTTGCCACTAGATTATTCATGGCATGCAATGTCGACGGATGCTCGTCACCGAATTTTTCTTTCTTGCTCTTCAGAATCTGTCTCTCGAGCTGTTCAGCATCCTCAATTCGGCCTTGTTGAAAATACGTTATCGCAAGATTAGACATTGCGGTCAGCGTCATGCTGTCGTTTTCGCCGTACAGCGACTTGCACTTCTCCAGGACTTGGGTCTGTAGCTTCTCAGCCTCCCCCCATCGGTTGAGCTCGTAGTATGTCAGTGCAAGGTTGGAGATGCCGACTATCCTGAAAGGGTTGTCCTTTTCAAAAATTTGATCGTTGGCGGCCATTATCCGCAGCTGTAGCGTCTCGGCTTTTTTATATAACCCCTTTTCGTGGTACAATACTCCCAGCGTAGTCATGCTCTGCAATGTGTCCCTATTTTCAGGTCCCAGCAGACTCTCTCTTGTATCGAGGGCCCTTTGGATGAGAATCTCTGCTTCGTCATAATCCCCCATCTCCGCTGTATACCAAGCTGCATTATTGAGTAAAGTAGCCCAGTTTAGCAGGTCTCTGCGATTGACTGGCTGTTGTTCCATGATCGGTATAATATGAGGCAGCAGGTAGTAACAGACATCCCAGGTTTCGTACGAACCGCCTGGGAACAATTGAGATGAAATTTTCAAGAATAAGCTATCCCAGCTCGACAAGTTTTTGGCTTTGGTAAGCCAGATTCTCGTGCATAGCTGTACAAGTGGGTGCATCTCGTATTGCTCTTCTGTTATTTCAGATACTTGTACGAGAGAGTAGCCTATCAAAATGTCAAGGTCTTCTTCCAGAGCTTCGTCAACGGCGTCATCAGTACCGTCGTCGTCGTCATTATCAGCAGCAGAGGCAACAATTGTGTCATCGTCGCCCACATCACTGTAGTCTTCTTCCTCGTCTTCATCGTCTGATAAGCCATCATTATATCCATACAGCATCATTTTTGGGATCCCCTGTGGTTGAAAACAGCTCATGAGAGAAAGAAGGTCGGCTGCAGATGGTTTCTCAAGAAGGATTTGCTCAAACGTCACCTGCCATGTGATCACGATTGAGTTGGACACTGCTTCATGTCGCCAAATATCCCCTGCATCGTGAGACAAGAGACTAGTTTTCTGCTTTTCACTGGCTCCAAAGCGATCCAAGTACTTTTGCAGCGATATCTTGCGTCGATTTATATAGGCAGCAGCTTGAGTGATTGCGAGTGGTATAAAATCTAGACTCTGGAGCAGATTGCTAGCAACAGCTTCGTCAAAACTGGAACTCAGCTTGCTCCCCAAGAGGGACCGAGCCTCGTTTTCCTGCATATTCGATATCTGCTTGATAGCCTTGAGGCTGCCAGTTAATCGTTCGGCAACGCTCATATTGCGAGACGTGATCAAAATCTTGCCATTGGTGGACTTTGGTAGATATGAAGCAATTGGAAAGTGAATCCCTTCCTGAAAAAATGTGTTCATATCATCGGCATTATCGAGAATCAACAACCATGGTGCAACGTCTTCTCTCTGAAGCCAGTCTCGAACCAGAGATAGTATATTGGTTTTAGGGTCATTGTGGCCGGGGATTGTCAATCGATCTGCGACGGACCGATAAGAATCTTCTAGCGTGTCCTTGGTCATCCCGTATACCCAAAAAATGCTGCGTTCAGGGTACATTTCGTGGATCTCATGGGCGAAGTCTATGGCCAGTTGTGATTTGCTAGAGGCTGGTCAGACTAATGTAGTTGGTTTCTTTATAAAGATGGCTTACCCCATGCCCCCTATCCCAATGATCGCTATACGGCTTGAAGAACCAAAATATTGCTCGCGGATCCAAGACTGAATATCTGGACGAGTAATGAAGTCCGGATCTATGGGGAAAGGCATAACAAAATGAGGCTTCTGAGCAACTGGTACATCGATTTCCGGTTGGATCGACATCCTGTCCATCTTGTTTTGTATGTTCAAGAGCATGTTGCTGTGCGCAATGAGCTTCTCATTGTGGCGACCGATTTGGAGAACAGTACTTACGTTTGGTCGATTTGCAGCGAATCTATCATCCTGCGCTGATACTGTTCGAGCACAGACATAGTAGTTTCCATCTCTTTGCGACTGAATGGCCATTTCATAGCACGGAGGCCAAATTTGCGCATTGCACTCTGCGCTTTATTGGGCTCAAGCTTGGACAATAGCTCTTGGAGTGTGGTCCAACAGCCGCCAAGCTGGCTGCTAAACTCACGAGATGCGGAGAGAGAATCAGTTTGTGGTGTTTCAATCACTTCTCTGGCTCGATTTAAAGTTGTCTGTAGTCCCCGCACCTGGGCTTCCAGGCGTTGTATATCGTCTCGGGCGCTGGCAACAGCCTTGTAGTACTGCGAACAGATGGTGACAATCTTTATTGATATGTCAACAACGGCAATCACGCCTGACGCCGCACTGAGGCCATCCATCGTGAAGAGTAGGTTACACAGTAGCCAGTAGTGCCTAAGGCAGTGGCGGGATAGCTTGAAGACATTTTGTGAGCGGCACGGAGCTACAAGACAGCCTTATAATTAGTCACTACGCATGATTGACACCTTAGGTACCGGTGACTGTGTGTCATAATTGCTGCGGGTTCAAAAGAATTGAACGGCGCTTAAATGTTATCCTGTGTGGGCGCAGTGAAGGGATTGGCTGTAAGTCGTATTTGAGCCCTGCAGGTTAGCGCCACACTATAAGCGTTTCGCATTACCCAGCCTATCAGGCATTGCGGTGGTTCGGCGGTGTTTGAGTAAAACTTCGAGTTAATTCAATAAGGAGCACAATGCAGACAGTACCTTCTTACTGTAGGTTTTGTGCCGTAAGTTGTTGCTATTATGTTACATGGTCCATCTTCAACAAATAACAGTCGCTAGTATAATGCCTCGGAATACGCCAGTCCGTGATCAAAGTCCAGCCCAAAAACTCGGCGTCCAAATCGTAGTCCCTTCATTTGCTCCCTCGAAGCAGCGCCTTGTTGTAAACCCATTTTTAAATTGCCGTTCTAAGTGTTCTGAGATTTGGTGATGACATGCCAGGTTCTGCCTTTCTTTTACCCAAAACAGGCTCTGGTGTTCTTCGTGGGGTGCCGTCCCTATCCTTTGAAGCTTCAGCGAGGCAAGAAGCGTGAAACGCACGATTTCGTACCAATACAGCGTCCAGCCAAACCCAATCTTGTGCCAAATCGAGCCACTTATTTTCGAATCGCTCTTGGCAGATCGGACAAACACTGTTGACGCCACTTCCAGGCTCCGGTACGTGGATATATTTCGGTCCCTCTGCAGCTTTTGAAGCCTCTGCATCTGCGTCTTCAGGGGCCGCAATGTGATCGACATCTACTACTTCTCGGGACTTGAGCCACTCCTGTTGATCAACGTACCAACTACGATGCATGCCGCGCTTTTCAGCTTCAGCACTTCTTTGATGGACCTTGAAGTGCCAGTCCATATGCGCTGTCTTCTTCCTCCTTCCGTCTTCATCGGTTCTGAATCTCCTGCCACATTGAGTGCAAGGCGGACCCAGATCATCATACAGCTTATTCACAAAATTGGGGTTGAATCTATAAGCCGGTTAGAAGTTGTTTTGAAGAATCAGTGTCAAGATATCCTTACGGTTGCTTAAATACCAAGGAGCTGAAGTTATGTGCCGGGGCGGGGCTCGGGTTACCTGCTGCATTCGCTTTGGCCATGGCCAGAATATCTGCAAGATTGGATGGGAATCCTGGCATCGCCGATGGGACAGGCGGTGGTGTGCTTGTTGCAGCATTCTGGGGAGGCAATCCTGAGAGCATACCTGCTTGGCGTAGCTTGTTGAGAAGAGCCATGGGGTCATTTGGAGCTGGCACTTGTTGCATAGGCTGAACATATGAGGGTGGTGGTGGTGATCTGATAGCGGCGGATGCTGGGGGGTTCGGGGTAGAGTTTTGGGAATTAGAAGCAGTTCTCGCCATGAGTGCTGCGAGAGCACCTTGTCCAAGCAACGAGTCTAATGACACTGGTGGTGCTGATGGCCCTCCACCGGCTGGTGTTGGCGTTACAGAGGCAGATTGCCGAGATTGCATTTGGGGTTGTAAATTGCCAGTGATGGGAGGAGGCGGTTGGGCAGAAACAGACCTCCTTGTTACAGGGGCAAGTTCAGTTACTTTGTTTTTAATGAGCTCAAGCTGATCTGGTGGAATTCCACCCCGTTGTACCACAGCTTGAAGATCCATCAGTGCTTTTAATCTAGTTTGGACAGCCTGGTCATTGCCATTCTGGGAAAGCTCATCCCTTGTCGCATTAATGAGATTCTGAATATCATTGGGCAAGTTGTCTACGGTTATTCCAACTGGAGTGCCGTATTGACCTGCAACGGGTGGCTGATACGGTCCCTGACCGGAGCCGTACGGCTGCGGAGATGGGCGAGAGTATTGCGGCTATAAGATGTAAGCTTTAGAGTATATTCGGTCACTCAGGGTACTCGCCTGTTGAACATTGGGATATGGCTGTCCCTGGGGGGGGTATGGGCTGGGATGACCTCTCATTCCCGGTGGTGTCGGTGTGTCGCGCTGGGGGAACATTGATTGCCGTGGTCGACCTGGGATGGCCGCTTGCTGTGGCATAGATGCTGCTCGCACCTTCATGAGTGCATTTTCGATTGGCCGGACCAGCTCGTGGGAGAACACGGGACGCATGTCCATGGCTCCTGGCACAGGGTCCTTCCACGTTCTCAGCATTTCTTCCATCTTTTTGCGTATAGGATTGTCCACCACCGCATATGATTCCATGAATATCTTAAACAGATTTCGGCCGAAGTAGAGTGTATACGGTGTGCCAACGTTTTTTACTATGGAATCGAGAACGTATAGGGCTGGAAGTTTCTTTGATGGAGCGGCCTATAGATTGCATCAGCTTAAGTTCTAGATGTTTCCCAAGTACAGGATACTGCACCTGGGTTTAACTTAGTTGCGAACAGCAATTGGATCTTACCTTGAGGATGTGCGTTTGCAGTACGTCAGCTATTGTGAGGGCATGCTCAGTGTTCTCGCGAGCAATAACAGTCAGATTGCTGATTTCAAAGCGCATATTTGAAGAAAGATCCTCTAGTGCAAGGCGATAGTCTTCCGCCACCTCATTAGCGTCTGACATTCTGGCGATGTGCTGTGTAGCAACTTCAGCTTGGAAAAAGTATCTGTCTAGCTTTTGCCTTTTTGTAACGGACGCGCGAGCAACACTAGCTTATCTGTTCCTCCAGCACACAAATACAACAAAGACAGCAAATGATTATGGATGAATTTCTGAGGGTAGTGTTGCCTGGATCACTGGGGAGATGTATGTCCTCTCCTCCACGATTCAGCACCTAGCCCTAAGCCAAAAGCAAGCAAACGAGAGCCACGAAGAGCACCGAATCACGCTGACATAATCCAGTGTGTGGTTTCCAAGATATCAAAGTGGCAGTCCCCAAGATTACAAGCACTAGGTCAAAGTTATCCTATTGGATCGGCGTAGTTGACGTTGATCAAGTACGAAGTCAAAGATGGTGGTATGTTGTGGGAGAATCGGCGTGGCGATGGCCCAACAGAGAGCAATAGCACAGGAGGAAAGGAATACAACGATTTTCAATTGTCGCCTTGCAATGATGTTCAGTTTTCCGGAATGTCGACGTCGTCAGGCGGTGCAAGGTTGCGATGAGAAACAAAGAAACTAATGGTTGGAGTTGCGAGGTGGCGGGTTCAAAAGGACTACCATATATGCCCAGTCACGTGCACTGCTATTGAAGATGCACTTCACTCCACCACTGAGTCTAGCAAGGCGACAAATTCTATTCAACTGTACGAAAAGTTAAAATTGACTTGATTGTACAATGTCTATAACATAATTCCATGGTCGGGTATTCGAATACACCACATAAAGCAAATAATCCCCCAAACGCCACAAGCTCCGTCTCTTTACCGTTCGACTGTGCCATGCGTCGGCTCAAAAGCGAGAGAGATTCGCCGTTGAGTAGTGACTGCTGCGTCCGGTATGCATAGGGTGCATGGCTGTAGGAGGTCGCTGTACTCCTGGTGCGATTGGGCTGGTGCGGTCGGGCTCGACTTCGTTACGCTCAATATCCTGGTGAGCTTGGAATGGTCCGCTGATAGTGGGACGATCGAAGGTCTTACCGGCATCACCTTTTTTCCAAAACATGGACGCAAACTTGCTGCGTGTCTTTTCGTTTCTGATGGATGAGGCAGGGCTAGCATTGTAGCTAGGGAGAGACTGCCGGTTCTTTGCCAGGGATCCGTGAGCACGTATGTCGCGAGAGGTGATGCCTTCTTTGCCATCACGCCAGATGATGGAGCCCAAGATGTTGAGGAAGCCAAAGGTAAGCGAGAGGATACCAGCAGCGATGACAAGGCTAGAGAAGTGGCCACCAATCTTGCCATGGTCGTAGGCTGGCTGGTTCAACGATCCAAGAATGTTGCAGCCAATGATGATCATAGCCAAACCAAGCCAACCAACGCCATGGGAGTCCGAGAGAACGGGCCAAGTGTTGCGGAAGTAGTTTCGCATGGACTTTAGCATGGGAAGCTCGGAAATTATGAGGACGATGGAGATGATTGAGGTGACAAAGAGTGAGATGCACTCAAAGACGAAGTATGTTCGGGCCTTGCTGACCTTGATCATGAGGACCCAGCATGCAGCGGCCGAGGCCATCAACGTGACGATGCTCGCGATGCGTAGAAACTGGAGGACAAAAAATCCAATGCCCCGAAGGGACTTGAACAAGCCAAGCAGAGCGAAAATCATGGTGTGCGTAAGTTATCACGGGAGCAGTATTTTTGGTAGGTATGTGTTGTGTGAATGAATGTCTTTGGTAGTGAATGAAGTGTGAGTGGAATGGGATTATTTTTGTAGTTGGAACCAGTCCAACGAAAGATAGTAAGAAGAAGTGAATCTGACAAAAGAAATAAAAGAACAAGAAGGAAAAGAGACGGGAAGAAAAAGAAAGCTGTGGTTAGTAGTAGGTCATTGTTCGAGCGAGAACAATAAGTGAATGTGGCGGGCTATTGTTCTTTATTAATACGAGAGCAGCACGCCTTGACACTTTGACGCCAATATCTGAATAAAGAACAGGCATCATTCAATCATTCATCCACGTCCTCGACCATTCAATGGACGACCTGGTGGTTGTTTCTCAGAATAGAACACAGACCCATTCAAGCGGCCTTGAAGTACAGAGACAGAACTCTTGGCCGTTTCGGCCACAGAGCTGTAAATGGCTTCAAATCCAATCAGCCTGAGAGATCTTGAGCACCTCACAAGGCATGTTGTCTTGGTCACAACGTTGCACTGGCTGTCAGTGAAAGGCAAATCAGTCCATGAAACATGGCCAGCTCAGAGAGGCCTGGCGACGCGCGCTGCACTGGCCGACTGCCCTGAATAGAATACAAACCCACACTAAATTACATCCGTATTTAGGACAGCGTCAGTAGTAACAATAGGAGCCAATGGCTCCAAAATACATTATTTTGGTGACTAGGTCACACGTTGCTCAAATTGGGTAACACCAGTCAAATTGATTGGGTGCTGAGGCTCCAGGCGCCGTTTCACCAATAGGCGGCGGCCCACCCCACAATAGCAGCGGCAGACAGCGCCCTTGTCCACTGACAGCGAATCATTTACAGTGGCGTACAGGGGTCTCCTTCAGCACGTGCTGTGCCTAAACTTAGAAGCATACAGGCTTGTTAGGGATTTGACTGGCAGAGAGTTGATGGCTACAGTCTTCGTCTAGTTTCTTTTTTTTTTCTGGTCCTCTGTCCTTTACCTCAGAGCTCCTTTTCATTTACAGTGTGTTTAGTTTTCCTTCATCAGGCTCAATTGTTAAAGGCTGGCTCACAGTATTGCGTGTTTTTTGCATCTAGTGATTTGGTTTTGAAGTCTACTCTTCGTTTAGACCAGCCGTGCTGCTTACCTCCAGGACACGCGCTCTTGACAATGCTTGGCTGCGGCGGCGCTCGTTCATAAAATCTGTTCTTGTTTCTACCGAGACTTCTTTTGCGCCTTCATCAGCTGGCCTGATGTCACATCTTCGATACTTTTCTTTTCCAACCGATGCTGCAGCTGTGCAATTCAACATCAAAAATCTTCGGCAGTTGAAAACGTGACCCAGTCGCCAGCGTCGCACAGTTCATCTATGGCTGGATCTTGTGTAACCTCGGGTGGACAAGCGGCAAGCGGCTCATCCTCGACCATCAAGTTTATAACAACCAAAAACCATGGTCAAATAGGCTCTCCGGTGTGTTCTCTCTCATATGTAAGATCTACACACTGTTCTTAGCTCGAGCAAAGTCATGCGCCAAAGGCTTTCCATCATACGACACGTATCCGTATCACGAATTAACTTCGTCCATGCCTTTGATCTAAAGGGCTCTGCATCTCGCATAGATTACAGTTTGTCAACGCCGCATGCGACCTGGCCGCGCCGTTCACCAGCTTCAAATATGCTACGGCTTACCATCATGTTGTTGCCCACGTTGTAATTGGCAGTTGGCACTATCCGAGCGGCCCACCCGCCACCGGCGGCACCACCTCCCTGGAGCCGAAAAACGACATGACTCCCTCCCACGAGCAATTTTTTTAATACAGCCTCAACTCTTCCATATCCTGTCTGCCGTCGTCTTAGCCTAATCAAGCCCGACCTTTTGCATTGTCGTTAAACATAGCAACAGCTTCAATTCTTTCCGTGGCGATGGCTCGTGGAAACCAGCGCGACAAGGCCCGTGAGGCCGCCCAAAAAAAGGCCGCCGGTCAGGTTCGTGGACTGCTTCAGTTTCGATTGTCTAGCTTCACCTGCTCACGGTTATTTGCGGACAGAAAAAAGGAAATAATATGAGTGGGACCGAGTTCCAGCGCGCCAAGGAGGCCAATGCTGAGATCATGAAGAAGAAGCAGGAAGCTGGTGAGTGGCCAATACCTGTCTGTTTCTGGAAACCGGACATTCGGGTACAATAACGTAATGCTTACAACCATAGCCGATGCTAGAAAGGCCGCTGCTGCTCTTGCTGGCAAGAAATAATCCAATAGTTTGTCACAAAATGTTCCGACAAGACCAAAGAGAAACGAACCGATACGACCAAGAATCATTACAAGCGGGAGTACAACGGCATTGACACTATTGTTGTTTTGGAGAGTTTAGGCGAAAAGGGGCAACATACATCAATATTATGGGAGATGGCGCTATTGGGCAAAGAAAGAGATGGGAAAACATTAGAATACCCACTGTCAATTCGAGCGCATGTTCTCGTTCCAGCCCTGATCGGCTTGTGCAGCTTCATGTTCATTTTCTTGTCACGGTCAGCTAATGGAATAGGATACGGTGTCATGGCGGTGATGACAGTCACGGCACGCGCAATGCAATCAACACGGATAATGATGAGGTGAGAACTACGGCAACACGAACAGCGATACGAAAGAAGAGACCAGGAGCTTCAAGAGAGTTGCTTTCATTATTTTTACATCCAACGAGTACGATCCAGTCATATAGTATAATAATCACCAGCCGTGGCGAGAACGAGCCCAGTTCTCGCGAAATAGCCTTCTATGCGACAAACAAAAAGGAAAAATGATATAAGAAAAAACACAAGTCTACTCCACCACTTCGCCAATGGGGACATATTACCGATTCCGTTTTGCGCCAACTAGCACTTACATGCCAACCATGCCCATGGGGAGAGAACCTGGAGAATTCGTTAGCTGTGATTGTTGAGGGTATTGAAAGTGAGTGGACTGGACATACCAGAAAGTCCTCCGAAGGAGCCGATGCCTTGAGCGTTGACAGCAGGGAAAGATCCGGGCATGCACTGGACAACACATGTGCAGCTACCGTCAGGGCCGACCTTGCCAGTGCCCATGGTAGGACCGTTGCTGGCATCAGCGGGAGGAGCAGAAGAACCACCGTCGGGGGGAGGAGCAGGCTGGCTGCTGTCGCCACCGCCAGAAGGAGGAGCTTCACTGCCAGCCTCACCACCAGTGATGGCACTGCCCTTGCCCTTGCCGTTTTGTTGAATGGCCATCTCCTGGAACTGAGCTTGAGTCTTCTCGGCAGTAGGGTTGACGGAGAAAGTCATGCCCTTGCCGCAGTGGCCCATCTGTTCGCAGTGAAACCCTGTAGTGAAAGTCGTTAGCTGTTGTTCTTAAGTATTCGCGGAACCTTTAGGCTACTTACAGAGAGGAGTATCGACCATAACCTGCATAGCGACCTGGGGGGGAGGGGAAACGGTGTTGTTGGGGTTAGCCTGGAATCCAGAGTCCATGCCGCCCTTGAGAGGCTCGCAAGGCTTGGCAAAGCTGGACTGAGTGACGGAGTGGTTGTTGGAGAGGAATTCGAAGACGATGGTGTCACCGACGGGGACGCTGAGCTGATCAGGCTGGTAGGTAAGACCACCAGGGCCACCAACCTTGACAGTGTGACTGGCACCAGGGCCAACCATGGTAGCAGTCTGGCCATCCTTGATGGTGGTGGTGGCACCATCCTTTCCAGCAACGGGAGTGGGCTCCTGTCCAGCAACAACAGTCTGGGTAACAGTGACCTGGTCGTTGATGTTGGTGGTAGCAGCGCCGTTACCAGGGTTGTTCCAGATGATGATGACCTCGGCGCTTCCTCGTTCGGTGATGCCAGAGCCCTTCATGCCACGGAGAGCAGCGGCGGAGCGAGCATCGAGCTCGTTGTTACCGTGAACCTTCTTGGCAAGAGCCACAGGCGCCAGGCCCAAAGCAAGTGTTGTTGACCACTTCATTGTGAAATTATTAAGATTTTTTGTTTTCCGCAAGAAAAGAACCTGTCAAAGGTCTTCGTAGTGAATGGATATGAACTGGGGGGGTTGTTGTTGTAATACGCTCGAGAGACCTGCTCGTATAATGGTGCACTAGAAAAAGAAGTAATAAAAAGAGGGAAGCAACTCTCGAAGAAAAAAAAGTCAAACAGACAACTAAAGAAAATTAGACAAAAAAGGAGATGAAGAGAAGAAGAAAGAACAAGAAACTCTAGACGAAGACGTGGGGAGGATTTGGGATTGTTATAACTTGCATGAAGGCGTACGCTTGGGGTCCTAGCACGCTAGTCCCAAACCCACCCCTGGTCATCTCATGTCCTATTTCCTAACTGTTCTGATACACATGGTGTATCCTCCTGCACATCATCCTCAAGGTAAATGGGCCTGTGGCTGGAAAGGGCTTAGTCTCCTTAAACGCTGGTCTGGGTGGTGCACTGCGCCTGTAGCATGTCGTTTGAGGGAGACTTGCGGCTGCAGGCTGATCCGATCCCCTACTCAATTTTTTGACAGCCAGGGCACACTGTAGGAGGTGGGCAGGCTACCCCCGGTCTGATGTTTATTTTTGGCGCGTCTGGTTGGTTGATGGGCGGACTGTAACAGGGTGCGTCTCGGGTCGTGTTTGGTGCTTGTCTCGAGGGGGAGGGTCTAATTGCCCAATGCGGTAACAGACCTCAACGGCCAAGAGTTGTGTCCAGAGGGTATTTTACTGTAATGTACTTTTATTCTATCGCGGCTCTAGAAAATTCAAAAAAAAATGATTAGGAGCATACGGCTGTTGTCTGTCTGTTTTAAAAAAAAAAAATCTCTTAGTTGACGCAATTCCCAAGTAGGATTTCTGTAGGTAAGACGACACATTATGAAACGCTAAGCTCAAAACCGTCATCAGCAAGCCAATATCTCCCTTGCAATAACGCTCAATTAATTCAATCCTCCGGCCATGCAGCATGCAAATCACCATTGCTAAATTATTAGCGAGGAGCACCCATGCCCAAGTCCAATAGGGAGGTAGCAGCTCACGCCCCAAACGCTCAACCGGCCCCCAATGATGAAACGCCATCTTGACACAACATCCACAGCCCGAGCGCCATCCTCACTAGCTTTTCTGTCTCTGCAGCCAATTTGTCGAGTCTCTGCAGTCTAGGCGCGTGCCCTGGTGCGCAATCGTCATTTCCACGTTGGAGATTAAAATTCATGCACAAATCGTGATTCGTTAAGAAGAGATATGGGGGTCCGTTGATTCTGCCAAGGTGCCTTCGCCTCGCTTGGGCGGCTTCATCTCTGTTAATCCTATCCTACTTTGATTTGGCTTCGAAACTTTCGTCTCTGCCAACCCTTTTCATATGAAATGACTTGGCTCTTGGCAATTCGAATTTTTCATCCTGTGTCTAACTCACGGTGTTGTATAGACAATCCAACGAGGCAGACTCAAAGGTGCCTGCCCCCTAATGCTTGGCCTGCTGTTTCAAACCTTCGGTGCCGGTTTGCAAAATCGCTTCTTCCCATATAGCACATAGCCAAGCACCCTTGACAAGAAATTAATTGGGCCATCTTCCAGAAAACGAAGCTAGTCCCTTCTTCTGCAAAACGCCCGCTGAAACAACTTTGCCTGCTTAGCCACGAGATGTGCGGTTTCCCTTCGCGTCCCTCTCATGTCATGCAGACACTGGCCGTTTTGTCTCGGCCGCTAACTGCCTAGCTGAACTGGGCCTGACACAGCATAGTCCCGATACCATCGGTCAGTTCGTCGTCAGCCAACGCTGCAACATGCAGCGCCGCAAGTGGTGGCCGAGCCGAGATGGAATTTGTTTTGCCGCATCTCTCCTTTTTACAATCCTTTCTGTCGATAAGCCTTGACTGGATAATTTAACTCTGTCCTTTCGTTTCTTTCTTGCCGAGTTTGGTCTCAGGATTGGCTGTGTTGCTGAGCCTGCTGTTGGCCCTCATACAGGCCGGTGTAGTATCCTGCGTAGTACCATGACATAAGCAGCTTTTTCAAACTTTCATCCTTGACTGTAATCATTGTTAGACCCTGACAGGGGCGGGAAGAGTTTTGGCAGTGAAGGGGACTGACTGGATCCGAGCATCACTTTTGGTGGTGGCATTGCCGCTGCGGCGGCAGCGGCTTGTGAACTTGCAGACGGGTCATGCCTCTCAGTATTTGTCGATTCTTCGTCTTCTTCTACTTCCATATCACCTTGATGTGTTTCCTTTTGGTCTGCTTCTATTCTTGTCTCTGATTTCGCGGCTCTGAGGATTTGTTAACATGAGGCTGTGTGGTGCGAGTCCCGGTTGTACGTACTGCTCAGAAATAAGATTATCTACATCTTTCTGTGTCACTCCCTTCCTATGAATGCTGTGGTATTTCTATAAGTCGTCAGTCATTACAGCGCAACGTGAGATACCACCCAGTAGGCACTTACCTTGTATTCTGCGAGGGCATCGTTCCAAGAGTCAATGAGAGCCGAGTCATCCCATATCTCCTCGTGGCTAAGATTTGTCTTATTTCCAGCCATCCTCAAAGCGCTTTTCGAAATTTTCTTTGTGCCTTTTAATAATCAAATATTTTTGTCGAATTCATCTGCAACCTTGATGCAAAGTGCAACGCATCGATTCCAGGGCTTGTAGCTTCAAGCTGGTAATGCCCAGCATGGTCAACCCCACTACAGCGCGCCAGCCACACCGCTCTGGCACGCTGGCAGAATCTTCGCTTTTTTTTCTGTAGCGCTTTTGTTGCCCAAACTTTTTGCGTGAGTCCAGCCAACTTGGAATTTTACAGCAAAATCAGACACCATGGCCCCAGAACTGAGAAAAAGAAAATGTGTGTATGCAATGACATTCGTATTGGACTGAAACTGACCAATTGAAGCCACTAGCGACGTTGCTAATAAGAGCGAAGTTGCAAAGACT
Source organism: Simplicillium aogashimaense (assembly GCA_028455935.1). Classification (NCBI taxonomy): domain Eukaryota; kingdom Fungi; phylum Ascomycota; class Sordariomycetes; order Hypocreales; family Cordycipitaceae; genus Simplicillium; species Simplicillium aogashimaense. The sequence goes on from CM052008.1 coordinate 4,526,062, forward strand.
GACAAGGCCGCCGCCAAGGGCAAGCGCAAGGGTATTTATTCCAGATTCGTTTATACTTCTTTTGGTTTGACATTACTGACTACTTTTTCCAGCTCCCGAAGATGCATCCCCAGTCTCTTTGAAGAAGCAAAAGCCCGCTAAGCCCGCTAAGCCCGCCGCCGAGTCGAAGAAGGCTACGAAGCCCAAGGCCAAGAAGGAAGAGCCAGTTGAAGAGCCTGCCGAGGAGGCCAACGATAGCGAGGCTGAGGAGAACGATGATGCTTTGGTTCTCGCCACTACGCTGGACTCTGAGGACGATGAGGTAGCCGAGGGAGCTTCCCTCTTCAAGGAGGGTCAGGATGTTGGCAAGATCCCCAAGGTGTCCAAGAAGGTCAAGGACGCTGCGCAACCGTCCAACGGCGAGACTGGAGTTATTTACATCGGCCGCGTCCCCCACGGTTTCTACGAATACGAGATGAGACAATATTTTGCTCAATTCGGCGACATTAGCCGTCTCCGCCTGAGTCGCAACAAGAAGACTGGTGCCAGCAAGCACTTTGCCTTTGTCGAGTTTGCTGAGGCTAGCACCGCCGAGGTTGTCGCCAAGACCATGGACAACTACCTTTTGTTCGGCCACATCCTCAAGTGCAAGGTCATCCCCAAGGCTGATGTACACGACAACCTGTTCAACGGCGCCAACAAGCGCTTCAAGAAGGTGCCCTGGAACAAGATTGCCGGCAAGAACCTGGAGAAGCCCAAGTCAGAGACGGCGTGGAAGAGCAAGATTACAAAGGAGCAAAACAAGCGCGCCAAGAAGGCTGCTCAACTCAAGGAAATGGGTTACGACTTTGACATGCCCGATCTCAAGGACGCACCACCTCCCACCAAGAAGGCTGCTGAGGAAGAAGCTGAGCCGGTAAAGACCCTTCCTGCTGCAGAGACTGCTACGAACGGTGATGAGGAGACGCCCAAGAAGGCTGGCAAGAAAGCTACGAAAGCTACGAAAGCAAAGAAGGCGAAGGCTTAATTGAGAGGGATGAAAAGCATGTGCATTTTTCGGATTTTCATGTGTGGCTTTTGTTCTGGAGTAGGCGTTGTCGTTTTAATAGGTCATTCGATATTGTACTGAATTATGATATTATTTTTACCGTGAACTACCTCTGTTTCCCGGCGACAGTGAGACGACAACTTGAATTGGACACTACAAAGCTGTGAAGAGATTTGAAGGCATGTACGCACATAAGCGAACCCGCTGCACCCATCTACGAGAAAAGGAAAAATCTCCTGGGCAGCAACGGGATTATGAAAGGCGAATGCTCTACTTCGCGCCTGATTGTGAACCAGTCATTGGTTATTGTACTGGTTCAGAAGTGTGATGGCGAAGGGTAATTGTAAGATGAAGAAGAAAAAAAGAAAAAGTAGAAAATTTTGGCGCGAGGCAGGGAAGATAACTACGAGCGACGAAAATTATTAGGTAAGCTGAGAGGCCACTTACACGCCAAATCCAAAACAGGCATTAGATTTGACATGCTTTTGGGCCAAGTAATTAATAAAAATTATCCTGCATATTCTGTGATATTCTGTGATATTTTTTATTGAATCTCGCATGTCACAACGCGACATATCAAGAAGTGGCTCCTTGGTCCAAAGTATGCTGGCACGACAATGCATCGGCTACCCGGCAACCAGCAGCCAGAATCAAAAGAGAGTAACGGGGACGCCAATACAGTGGTTTTATTGCTAATTAACCAAAATTGAACAATCGATCATTCTAGGTATAATACGCTATTCTCTTATAATAAAAATAGAGTATTGGGAGGCGTACTTGCTGGTACGTCCTAGCTTGGGGTAGTGTCTAGTCTAATCCAGCCAATGGGAATGCGACCCGGTCGGAATAGAGCAGGTCTTAGATGGAAGCCACCTCTGTCCTGGCATTTCCAATAAACTCAAGCTTGCTCTAGTTTGTAAATCAAGTATTATTGATTCGCCATTAATAGTGCTAGAATGAACCGGTATTACATTACGACTTTGTGTGTTTTTATTACAATGCTAGGTCTCACACCAAACGAAAGAACACGGGTATTTCGACAATTAGTCTATTGATTTTCTGCTCTAATAATGCCTTCAAAATAGTCCAAGTGAACAGTGCTAAGTTTCCAAATTGAACTGAATTTATGCGTTTCGCTGCAGACCTAGCATTCACTGCTGCCATCGGAAATCAGGATGCTTCCAATCAAGATTTTGAACCTCCGATACGCTCATACCCTCAAGTACCCGTGTAGAGTCCACCTCATCTCTCTTCTTATTGTCCTTTTCAATCCAGAAGTACAAAACCGTGGCGAGAAGCATTATTGATGCTTGAGCCGCCAGGTTCAGACCGGTTCCAATATCGTAGTATGGTGCGTCGGTCGGCACAAATGCCCAAGTTGATGCCAGCCCGCCAATACTTCCAAACATGACATTAAATCCGATAGCAGCAGATCTAGCTGTATCAGAGGCGACATTGGCAGCGACGTGAGAGTTTGTTAAGGCGCCATAGGTGAACATTCCGAAAAAGGGCAAAAACATAGCTCCATATCGCACCTTCGGGTTGTGCGTAGCGATGAACATGGTATATCCAACCACGGTTAAGGCGGCACAACCGATGAGAAAAATACCTCGCCTGCGCATTCGCCAACTGAAGTAGCTTGTGCCTACGCAGAAGATGGCGCCCAGAACGTACGGGGGAACGGTCAGCAGCTGCTTGACGCGAACATCCTTGTCTGGGAAGATGGTGGCTACGAGTGTCGGAAGGAAAAAGGAGGCTCCTTGTACGGTGATACTGTTGAGTAGGAAAATGACTGAAGTCATGCTGACTACGGGGTTGAAAATGCCGCGAGACAACTTTGTCCAGTTGAACTTGTCTAATAATTCGTCGTCTGCGTTGACTCGCTCCGAACTAACTCGATACGAAGCATACTTTCTTTCCTCTTCGGAGAGCCAGGGTGCGCTCATGGGATCGTTGGAAAAGATGAAAAAGGATAAAATGCCCACACAGCATGTCACCAGTCCTAACCAGGTCAGTATGTTGAACCCAATGTGATATAGAGCTGTACATACCCTCAATGACAAAAATTAATCTCCAAGAGTGAAGCCAGCCCATGTGCGGGATCTTCAGGATAGCCGACGCTAGGAGCCCTCCAAATGCACCTGCTAGAGATGCAGAGACGATGAAAAGCGAAATTCGGAAAGTAAGTTCATTGCGTCGATACCAGCGAGACATGTAGTACACCAAGCCAGGCATTACTGCCGACTCGAAAATGCCGAGGAGGAACCGCACACCACACAGAGACGGGAAGCTGTGTACGAGGCCAGTACTCATAGTCAAGACACCGAAACATAGGGTTACTGTGGGCAGAAATAATCGAGGGCCCATCCATTTACATGTCATGTTGCAAGGGATTTCGAAGAGGATGTACGAGATGTAGAACACAGACAAGGCAATATTGAAGTCGTAGCCTTCCATGCCCAGATCGTCTTCGAGGCCGGCAAGTTTTGCATTTCCTGACAGACCAGTTAGACCACATTGTCAGGCACAGCTATAAGTTGGCGAGGTCGACTTACCAATGTTGGCTCTGTCAATAAATGACAACACTAACCGAGTTAGCTGGTAGTTGGGTAGTTGGAGGTGATACGCTTACAAAATATGAGGCTCGTAATTGGCACGAGTCGTAAATCAATTTTCAACCGGATTTTTGACTCCAGCATTTGCTGATGGTCTTTTGACTGATCATCGCTACAAGGTGTGAGTTCTGGTAGAACTATTCCAATGAAGAGAAGGGCTAATTTGCAAGAATGATCAATACATACTCCGGTTTGTGTGCTTGTGCATCTATTTCTTTGTGTTCTAGAAACTGGCTCTCTTTCTCCGAGAATGAGACCTCTCGTGACAGCGGAAGTTGTGAAGCCATCGTAGATGCTGTAGGACGCAAGGGCAAGGACAAACGCTTTCTGTAAGGACGAAGTTTCTACATTTATAGAAACAGACTCTCCTGTCACTTCCAACGGCGGAATTAAGGTTTCTTCAATCTATTGTCAGCCTGGACCACCTAATGTGGGCGAAAGATAGATCCATGGGTCAGAGTGACATCCGACAACAGTGAGTTTGGGCTTCCGATCCAGTCAAGAGCGCTTCCGATCGGAACATGACGCAAAACGCAGTATTATCCACGAATGCCAAGCGTACCCCATGGGGAAGTAAATAGCTGAATAGGGTTAGTGTTAATCAATTAGCAAGCCTTGGATAAATAGTTGGATTTGGTTGGCTTATAATTGGTCGCTCTACACACGGCGGCAGGGGAAGTACACAGTAGCGAACTGAGTGAGCGAAGTTGGATCAACCTATGTATGCCGATGCAAGAGGGCAAGAACTGATTCGGCACCTGGATGGAACAGCGTCTCTCTATGATACAGAAAGCAAAGAAAACAGAAGAAAAGCAGACAGCATTGGGAGCACCAAGAGGAAGCCATTGCTCGCCAGTTGTTGGATGTTTAGGTAAGCCAACTTGCGAGGCCGTGTAACTGAGTGTTAGATCCTGGGAGGCTTCGTCTATGCAAGGGTGAATTCTTATTATTATTTAGTCGAGAACGAAACTGTAGGGTTTGGTGACCACGTGGCGTCTCCTATTTTTTAAAGCTTTAAAAAAATTATAAAGCTGAACAGTTGGTCCTATGTTGAAGTGATACGAGCCGAATGTATCGATCAGCCTTCAACTAAGAGAGGCACGCCAACATAGTGAAAACGGACAGAAATGCAGGGTCTGCTTTATTTCAACGGCAATTCGTCTCTCCTGCCGTCCCGTTGTCTCTGGTTGGGCGGATAAATTGGAGCGTGTCCTGCGAGGAATTGAATTCCAGACAAAACACAAAAGCATTCACGAGGCGTGGCGTCCCGTAAACCCACTGGAGGGGCGCTTCACACCAAACAAAAGCCCGCTAATTTTGTGCCCTGGACGGATCGACTGCACTGAGCGACCCCAACAGGCACCGCTGACGTGGTGGGCAGTGGACACCTGGTCGTTGGCTTCTGCAGCACACCAGCAACGTCCGTCGCGTAACATCCCATCCCATCTTTAAAGGCTACGACGGGCGCCAATCGCCAAATCTACTCAGCAAAACCTGGGGCAGGGTAGCAAGCATGTCTTCAGCGGCGGCTACAGACCCGACGCAAGCGTCCAATGCCGGTGAGTCGGGCTCCTTGGCCTTTACGCAGTGGCCAGCAAGCAGTAGCAGGGGAAAATTGAGCTAACGAAGGATGATGCTACGATGCGACAGGACCCAAAAAGAAGAACAATAAAAAGAAGAAGAATGCCAACAAAAATAAAGAAACCCCGGCTGCAGAGAATAACGACATCAAAGAAGACCACGACGATAATGACGGCGAGCCAGACTCGCCGACGCAAGAGGTATGTCCTGCATGAATCTTAAAACTGACTAGGGTGTTCCCCCCAATGGCGGGAGTCTGGAAACAAGGAGGGGCTAGATGGGCTAATTTCCAACTTCGTTCTTCCAGGAACCACCAAGTAACGCGACCAACACCGAGGCCAACAGTAATGGCCATGTAGTAGCTTCATCGACTACCGCCACAGATACATCGGCCAAGCTAGAAGCCATGAGCCAAGAACGAGAGACCCTGAGGGCAGAAGTCGAGCAGCTGCGCAAGCAACTCGAGAGCATACAAGAGACGCACGCGGCCGAAGTCACACAATTGAAGACGGACCTCGAGGAATCTAATACCGCAAAAGAGCAGGCAGAGGAGCAATACCAGACACTGCTGGAACGAGTCGAGAAGATCAAGCAAACCCTGTCCGATCGCTTAAAACGAGACAAGGCCGAGCTCGAGGAGGCCAAGGAGCGCATCGAGGAGCTCGAGACGCAAAATGAAGAGCTGCAAAACTCTGCCTCCTCAGCTGGCGACGACTACAGCAAGCTCAAGGAGGAATTGCAAGATGCCAACCGCGAGCTCACCACGTTGCGCAGTCGGAACAACCTCTCGATGCAAAACTGGAACAAGGAGAAGGAAGAGCTCACCAAGACGGTACAGCATCTCAAGGAGGAGATGGCCAACACGGCTAATGCCATGGGCGAGTGGGAGGTTCTGGCCATGGAAGAGCGATCCATCAAGGAGAACCTGACAGAGAAGGTCGCTGAGCTCGAGGAGCAAGCCAATTCACTGAAGCAAGGGTACGAGAGTGCGGCGAACGAGCGCGACAGCCAGACGACGCTGATTGATAACTTGCAAAATGCCCTGCGCGAGATTCAGGAGGCGCGAAAGAAGGAGCTTCGCGACATGGTTGAGACAACAGAGGCGCAACTGGGAGCGCAGAAGAAGCTTGTGCTAGAGGCCGAAGCGAGGTCGGCAGAAGCTCTTCAAGAAAAAGAGGAACTTTCCAAGGAAGTTGAACGAACTGCTCCGTTCGAAAAAGAAGTCAAAGAAAAGAACCTGCTCATTGGCAAGCTGAGGCATGAAGCTATCGTGCTGAATGACCACTTAACCAAGGCATTACGATATTTGAAGAAAACCAAGCCGGAAGATAATGTCGACAGGTACATATCCCCGCAACATAATCTGCTTTTCTTTGCTGACACATCTACAGACAAGTCGTTACGAATAATCTGCTGCACTTCCTGACGCTAGACCGCGGCGATGCCAAGCGATTCCAGGTCCTACAAGTCATGGCTGGCTACCTCAACTGGAGCGACGAGCAGCGCGAGCAAGCAGGTCTCGCTCGCCCAGGAGCATCAGGAGGAAGTCTCCGCCTACCATCTTCACCATTCCGCCGCACACCATCATCACCCGCACTAAACGCCGACCTATTCTCAGAGCCCACGTCCGCAAAGGACAAAGAGTCACTAGCGGAGCTATGGGCTGGGTTCCTCGAGCGAAGCGCCCAAGAAGGAGCCGCAACGGGGGAGCAAGGGACGGCTTCAAGAAAGGGAAGCGTAAGTAGCGCTGCGGCTGAGCGGCCGCAATCAAGGGCTTGAAGCGGTTATCTAGACGGGATGTAATACACATGGTAGAGCACACAAAACACATTAGATGCATTTTAACTTATTCACTTTTCTGGGCGTAGGAATCATTTTTGTCTGTAATACTTCTTGTTGTGATATTCTAAATGTTGTGTTCTTCCACATCCTCTATATTGTGGAGCGCTTGCAAAACATTGCCAGCATATGTGTCGGCGTCTTTGGTTACGTTCTGGATGTTGATTCTGTTTTCCAGCGCGTCATTGACGCCCTCAATGACCTCTCTCTCTTCCATTGCTTCGCCCATCAGGCGCACCTCGTGTTGCCAATATGCTTCGCTGGCGTGACGAAGCTGTTCATCTCGCATTGCGGTGTTCTTAATGATGCCCACGGCGTTGAGCTTGCTTCGGACGCCTTGCAAGCTGCGGTTGACCATTTCAACTCGCTCTGCGGTGGAGGGAAGCTTGACGAAAGCGCGGTTCGTGGCAGAGAGCCAAATGACCCAACCCAACAGGGCGTCCAGAGCAGCCAGCGCAATGTGTCTGTAGTTGCGGATGGTCCAGAAGAAGAAGTCGACGTCGCCAATGCGCAGGGCGTGTGCGTTTCCGTGGTAGTTGTATGTGTTGACAATGTAGATTTCCAAGCCGCAGATTATACTGGCTGCAATGGTGGCATAGGTGCGCCATTGCGAGCCGTATCGGCTTGTCCATGAGGAGCTCGTGGCGATAGCTATGGCGACGAGGTTGGCAAGGTGTGGCCACATGATTGCAGGGACGGCATAGTAAAAATACGTTCGGGGCTCGTCAGAATTGCAGAACGGGCAATCGGTGAGGACAGAAGGGCCATATTGCAGATACAGAAGTCTGCTTTCGAGGTTGATGAACTTGGAGCGCAGGACTTCGTCGGTGGCGGTTAGGACATTGTTGGGTCGGAGGGCCGATATTCGGTTGAATAGCACATCGGTAGGGATCTGGAGGCGGCTATCGGTGCGGAGGAATATATTCTCTGGTGAGAGGAACGGTAACGTCTTGGACAGGAAGGCGAATGATAGTAAGGCAAGGAGGAAGAGGGCGGATCGGATGGGTGGTGAGACAGGTTGGATTGAGACGCCGGCGACCTTGGGGGCATTCTTGACGGAGCGGTAGTAGGAGAGGAGCTTGGGGATGAGGATAGGGCCGAAGAAGATGAGGAGTCCTCGAATGCTGAATATGGTCAACTTTGTTGTCCTTGAGGATGCATATGGTGTACTTACGAGCTCCAGGATACAGCCATGGCGAACTACTTGAGAAGCACTTGTTGCTTTCACGAGTTCTCCAAACACCGGCGCTGACGTAACGAGAACCGAAATGTGCAGAATTGGCGATGGTGACGTTTTCACAAATGTGCCAGCATGAAGGGCCTTTGCTGTGAACTTTAGGAAACGCGATGTCGCATTTGAGATGGACATGTGGCGTCAGGCACGGGTGGGGCGGTTCAGTGGACGGGGTATGCCAGATTGGCTAGCCAGGTTCACCCTGGTGTGCCTGGGAGACAATGACGGGGTTGGCTGGGACATGGTGATTGCTACAAAGGGGAGTATTGGATATCTGGTGGTTAAGCGAATACAGGGAAAATCAGAAGGAGGAGGACAATTAATTGAGAAATGCTCAGATGTGTGGTTGGTGGTGATGATGGGGCCAGACAGTTGATGGGAGACAGTGACGGGAGACAGTTGATGGGAGACAGTGACGGGAGACAGTTGATGGGAGACAGTGACGGGAGACAGTTTGCATAAAGGTAATTAAACTGCGTAGAAATATTCTCAGAAAATTAGTAGAGAAGTGGCTGCATCTGTTTTTGAATAGATGATATTATGAGTAGATATTTCTGGTTTCTTTGATGCACGGTTCTGGGCTTACACAGCAGATCTGACTACAGAGTGAGCATTATATCTTACATGATGCGAGGATCACTGTTTTCCGAGTCTCTGCTTTTGGACGCGTTAGAATATTTGACAAGGAACATTAGGGTTGCCGGTGGTCCCTGAACAGATTTAAGGGACAGATAAAAATGAAAATAATTAAATCAAATTATAGATGTCTCGCAGTCGCGGTGTCCTTGCACAATCCGTTGAGGCGTTCAGCCCAAACCAGCGCCTCTTTAGTGGGCAGCGTTGAAACATCCTGCCAACTATAACCACTAACCCACAGCGCCCACCTCCACTGTAACCACTTCCAACCACCCCCCGCTACAGGGCCATCCGCCCACTAAAAGCACATCACCCTCCCCCTCCAAAACCCACCCCCAGCGCGACACTTGGATCTGCGCTGTGACGTTGGGCGAACCAGCCAGCCCAGTGAATTACTGTACCGTATAAAACCTCCCTCTGCCGCCCCTCCTCTCCATGTAAATCATGTCTATCCCTCTCTTTATTCTCTTTACTTTCCATCACATACGCAGCATACACCCAACATGACGCATTTCCTTTCTGGCAAGAAGATCCTCGTTTCTGGCGCTGGCATTGGCGGTCTCGCCTTTGTCATTGCCCTGCGCAAGAACTGGGACGATGCTTCTCCCTTCCCTGAGGTTGTCGTGTACAACAGCGATTCCAAGGACACTAACATCAACAAGGATATCTACTCCATGTCTCTTGGCGGAGCGGATGCATGGGGCGGCTTGGTTGCCATCAGAGACCTGGGCCTGCTGGACAAGTTGTTGGAGAGAGCGTTACTTGTTGCCCCCAAGGGCCAGGGATTTACGCTCTGGGATAACAAGTGGAACACGCTTTTGACAGCGGCTCCTCCTCCGTTTGAAGACCTTCCTTCACCTTCTGTTCGCATCAAGAGACCTCAGCTGCTCACTGTTCTAGTTGAGGCAGCAGAGGCCATCGCCAAGATTGAATGGGGTACCGCCGTCTCCTCTGTGGAGCAATTAGGAGATGGTCGTGTCCGCGTTTCGTTGAGCAACGGCTCTCTCGAAGAAGGTGACCTTCTCATCGCTGCCGATGGTGCCAACAGCCAGATTCGCAAGACATTGCGCCCCAAGGATGACCTCGAGTACGCTGGAGCGGTGCACCTGGGTGGTGTGGCTCTGTTCAAGGACGGTGTCATCCCCACCCCCATCGACAAGTCGTGGGGTCTCATCATCACAGGCTCCGAGGTGGGATGCTTCTTCTCGCCAGTAGACAAGGACCGCGCGGTCTGGGCCGTTAGCAAATGGGAGAAGGGCACCCCAAGAGACGGCTATGACAACAAGAACCCTCAGGCTTTTGAGGCGCTCAAGGCTGAAGCTCTCAAGCTTGGTAAATCCATGGACGAGCCCTTCAACACGCTCGTCAACAACACACTGCCCGAAACGAGTTTCACCACTCCCGCCAGAGACAAGCAGCCTTTCGCTCATGACAGCAGCTTGAAGGGTGTCATCTTCATCGGTGATTCGAACCACATGGTCAGTTCGTTCGCTGGAAACGGCGGCAACATGGCCCTGAAGGACGGTTGGGATCTGTCCAAGGCTTTGGTGGCTGGCAAGTCTGTTGACGAAGCTGTTGCCGCGTATGACGGTGTGTTCTTGCCCCGTGCGCAGAAGAACTACAAGGATTCTCGCGATAGAATGGCCCAGTCGCATTACTCTGGCTTCAAGTGGACCATGTTCAAGGGTGCCCTCAAGGCCGGAGGTGCCATCATGTCCGTCGCTGGAAAATAAACGATATCACGAAACATTACGCATAGAGCAGCATAGAAGCCTAGATTATACAATTGTATCACTTTTAACGAGTTGTTTGACTTTTTGACATTCATGCCGTTCATTCATTCGTAAATGGTACATATAATACAGAGTTGAGTGGTATCGTCTAAAACAAGTAACCGCATTAAATCCATCCCGCCGTCCTCAAGATATCCAGAGCAATCTCCCTCACTTCTCTATTCTCCGCCAGTACTCTCCTCGCCCATCCCCCAACTTCTTCCTCCAAAACAGCCGACATCTTTCTCGAGCTTGCCAGCGTCTTCTCTAGCTCACTCCCCACCTCCCGGCGCTTCAGTCTCTTCTCGGCTACGCCATCCGACACCTGCAGGATAAAGGCTCTGCCATTGACGGATGCAGCTGGCATGCCCTCAATTTTGTTCTTCATTACCGCCAGGTTTGGTTCGCTGCATGCCCATTCCAACGCCCGTGATATCCTGTCCATCTCCATGGCTATCGCCGTGCCCGAGATGATGAGTCTGTCCACGCCGCGCAGATGGTAGTAATTCGCCCACATGGCGGCAATATTTGGTAAAAGCATGTCTGCGGCTGGCTCCTCTGGGTACATGGCGTCCAAGTTGTCGCCGTCAATGTGGGCGTGTCTGATGTCCAGACGCTTGAGCTGTTCGGACATTTCATTGGCGACAGAGGTTTTCCCCGAGCCAGCGCGGCCGGAGATGATGATGAGACGGACCTCCATGGCGATGTTCTATTTGTAAATAAGGAGAGAATGAGAGGTGTTTGGATCTTCAACTTGACATGTCGGGGGGCTGTCGATCTGTTTATATAAAAAGGGACCTCTTGGCAAAAGCTGATGCTACGATATGACACGGTGAGTCATGCCTTAAAAGGGTGACCGAAGATCCGAGTCCGCAAGTTCGGCATGCGATGCGTATGTGTCCGACAAAAGGATAGATTGATAAACCAAAGGCTACAGCCACATCTGTCAGCATGCCGCGTCTGGCGTCATTTTGTTCAATGTCTGTTGTTGGATTGCCTGGGATTTGTGAGCGTTAAATGTCGTGCCCGGTTGAGGCTGAATCCTCCACGTTTAGCTCCCTGCGCATTCACGGTGGAGTTCCCGGCCTCAACGTGCAGGTTCTAGCGGTAAAACGATGCTGACCTGCATCCTTGTTGCCTGCTCAGGTCCGCATGTTAGTGGAGTTGCTTCCGCCCAGGATTGAAGCCGCGTCGTTTAATTCCGGGCCGTGATGGAGGTATCCCTTGCATTTTGGTGCGCTTTGTTAGCCACTAATAATAACTCTGCATAAGCTAAACGTGCTCAAGCCATGAAACCACTCGGTGACAACGTTTTTACTCTGTTCCCCGATGGCGATGGCATTGCGAATCAGGGGCCAGCAGGCATTCCGAGCGCATTTCAACTTTGTTGCCTAGAAGAAGAGGAAGATGAAGATGACGGAGAGGAAGAGGAAGAGGAGGGAGAGGGCTTCTTTCAAGGTATGACACCAGGTGTGGCTAACAACAGGTGTCTCATAATAGACGAGGAGTGTATACGGTCTGTGTGTGACAAGACAGCACAGTCAAGACCATGCGTGAAGGCCGTCAATGCTCGGCTCTGCCAAGGACAAGATTTAAATGATCGAGTATGGTTCAAGTTGCCTAGACTCTCTGATAGCCAAGCTTTATTCAGCAATTTCAACCTACGAGTCAGAAGATGGGAGCTGGACAAGCATGGGACCGTGGATTGCGGACCGAGAATCCAAAGTAATTCAGAAATTAATATGGGGATAAACCGTTGAAAATCTAGCTAATAGATCATTATGTATGCATATAAGATGCCTGCATATTTAGAAGCTCGGTAATTTCGATTTGCTGGCTGCCCAAGAATTGAAAGTGCAAGGTATCAATAATACCCTTTTGAAGTGAGCAAACGAGGAAGAAACCATAGTTATGCAACTAAGATATAATCTGTGTATACTGACTCAGGCAATTTCCCCCGGATGCTACGCTTGTACGTGGCTGCGTGGCAGTCTATAGAGCCAGGGCAAAGATAGCCAAAGCAAGAGCCGAGCCGCCCTGTAAGGCTGAAGCACCGGCTGTAACTACGGGAGGCTGTCCAGTGGGAGTCGCAGTTGCAATGGGCTGGCCATCACCGCCGCAAAGCAGAGGGCATCCATCAATGATCTTGCATACCTGACCGTTGGGGTACTGGTGAGCAGGGTTGCAAGAGTAACGGCCTTGGCTGTCGTACTCTCCGGGAGCAGCACAAGCAGAGGTTGGGGTGGGCTGAGCAGAAGAAGTAGAAGAAGTATCGCTCTTAACGATGGGCTTGCCATCAGCGTCAACAAGAAGAGGGCAACCGTCAATTGTCTTGCAAGACTGGCCGTTAGGGTACTGATGAGCCGGGTTGCAAGAGTAGCGGCCCTGGCTGTCGTACTCGCCAGGGGCTGCGCAAGTTGGAGTCTGCGTAGCCGCAGGAGCAGAAGAAACGGGAGTGTTGTTAATGGGCTTGCCATTGGCATCCACTAGGTAAGGGCAGCCATCAATGGTTTGGCAAGACTGGCCATTGGGATACTGGTGAGCGGGATTGCATGAGTAGCGACCCTGGCTGTCGGTCGATCCGGCGGCAGGGCATTCAGCGACAGCAAGGCCAAGGCTGGACGCGATAGCGAGGACGAATGAAGTTCTCATTATGTATACTTGATGGATAGGTTTCGTTATGAAGGGAAATTGAGTGTCGTCTGACTGCGTAGTTGGGAAAACTAAGTACTCGAGTTTTACCAATGTGAATCAAGCAGCCATTCTGGTAGTTATATACCAATTAATGAGTGCCTCAGAAGGCTCGTATTATTATTTTCAAAATATATCTGGCGCATCCAAGCATCATCGACGTTTGCTGATTTGATCTGAAAGTAGCCTAGTGTGTCGTAAAATCTCCATCGAGATCACTTACATGGCATTCCAGCCATAAAGTTCCCATCTCAAATACGAGAAACTGGAGCCAATATTTCCGCCAGCAATCCATTTGAGTCCCTGGAGCGATGATCGCAATTAAATCACGGTCCAACATAGTCCATTGGGAGCGCTAGGAAACCTTTTTGTGTTCACATAAGCACTCTGTCTAGTACTAGGTGTCGCGGGGTGACAACAGTTGATGTTGTTGACATGTTTCACTTTTATCTGGGGTTCGATGTTGGTTCTGATCTTAGCGAAGCGCTTGCCTTGCGCGAAATAGACTTAGGTGTCATGCTCCAGTCTCTCTATGTATCATTCACTGCTTCACCAGGAATCGTCGATCGTGCCGAACTAGCTTATCTTTCAACTCTAGTGCTCAGCTACAAAGGGGCGCGGTTTCCTTACTTTGTCCCTGGATTGGGATACGAGTTAATAAAGCCCTGTCTCTCCTTACATACCCACCCCTTGTGGCCTAGCTAAATGGCCGTGGTAATTCATTACCTCGGTCTACAGAGAAAGGGAGCTACAATTCCAGCGTAACTACGCCCATACGTCATAATTTAGATCATGCCATGGATTCAGCTCACTCACTGAAATATAATCCATCTATTTATCTTCACTATGCGGCACGTTGACAACATCGTATTGCGAGTTACGGGGCTGCGCGGATGCGTTGACCCTGTCCAAGAATTTACACAAACAGGGCCTATGAATTTCAATCCAAACGCATTCAATTATTCATAGCTACAATCAGTGATACGTAATTTCAATTGAGCACCAATGCTTCCACTTTTTGCAGTCTCTCGGAGAAAGGACATTGGGGGACGAGCTAGCAATGATGCAAATACACAAGGCTTCGGTAGGCTATAAAAGCTAAGTGGTGCTCTTGAGTTATTTCTTTAAAGCTTGCAAGGCACTTCTCTTATACTACATAGGTATCAACCCCCTCTCTTTAGCACCGCTTGAAGCAAATGGTTGCCGGCAGGGACTGGTGCCGCGCTGTTCACGGTGATGGTGGCGTCAGTGTCGATGGAGAGATGGTGGCAGTGTGGCCTACTTAACAGTGGTGTGTTCTCTTGTAGATATCGCATGAAACCACCTGCTATAAATGGACACCTTTGCTTCCCAAGATGCTGATACTATTTGAATCGACGTCTCGCCTGCACATCCCTGTACATGTCCAGCGCCATTGTCGGCCCCACCATAATCCCAGCCCAGCGAAACCCACTACAAAGCCTTCTCTGCGGCACCAAAACTTTTCTCGCCTTTTTTTCTTCCTCCTTCAACATCAACCCTCGCACATTGTTTTCCACCACGACAACTATGCTCGAGCACCATGCTAATCTACATAGCTCAATCGAATTGAACATTTTCTCTGCTTCCTTTCCGACCCCCGAACTCCTGCAATCCGTGAATGATTGGCACATTCGAAGCTTTGGCGATCTCCTCTTCCGTGGTCGCCAGAGTCAATATGTTGCCTAGAAGAATACCATACAGTCCGCCCGGGCTTTCGTCTCAGTCGTGTTACAAAGTCTCAGCATTTGCAATGAGGAACTTTGCGTCAAATTTGACGAGATACATTCCACCCGCTCAAAGGATGTTGTCGTAGAAAAATGTTTGTGTGACAATGTCTATTTTATTTGCACCCTCTATATATGCTCGCATTTATAATTCCTTCTTCTCCTCAACCTTCTCCGCGCTAGCCTCGCTGCCCTTCTCGCCCTTTGCTGGCTTTGCGGGAACAGCAACTGGTACCTTTTGCTTCTGTCCAGACGGCACCATGCCTCGTAGCGTATCGCTCGCTAGGGCAATGATTCCAGTGCATGCAAGCTGCCACGACGCAATGCTCACACTGCCCAAGGGTGCGCGAGGGAATGAGATAATCCATTCGGCGTAGTAAGGGAACCAGCCGTGTGGCAGCCAGAACATGGGCTCCTTGGCGTACCAAAAGGGGATGATGTATTGCGGTGCTCGTGTGAGGATCAATCGGACGCCCGTGAGATACTTGTCGAAGCTAGCTCGCGATGCTTCAAGGCCTTTCTCTGTAGCAACAACATGTCAGTACTTGTAGTAGTCCATTCTGTCACTTATCGGATAAGTGCCTACTCGTCTTTTCAAGCTGATCCAGCAACTTGTCGTGTTGTCGACGCAACTTGGCCCATCTGGCAAACTCGTCCTGGCTGCTCGTGGCGTTCAACTCGCCTCGTACTTTCAAATAATCTGCTTGGACTTTTCGCTGTTCGGCTGCAGCTTTT
The DNA here is from genome assembly GCA_028455935.1 of Simplicillium aogashimaense. NCBI lineage: Eukaryota > Fungi > Ascomycota > Sordariomycetes > Hypocreales > Cordycipitaceae > Simplicillium > Simplicillium aogashimaense. The sequence goes on from CM052008.1 coordinate 4,541,937, forward strand.
GCTGTCGGTACAGGGAGGTAGTTGATCGCTGTCCATATCTATTCGCGAGAACAGGTTAACCATGATGCAAGACGTGGATTAGGGCTCGAGCTTCACAACATACCAAGTTGTTAATGGCAGCGGCACCGATCAAGTTAATGATGTGTACGGCCGCTTCAACAACAAAAACAACAACCAGTAACGACACCATTTTTGATCAACTGTGCGTTGTGGACAGTGAAACTCTGGCGAGTGGTGATGATGGAAGCGGTTGGCGTGGGATGCCCGGGAGAGCTTCGGAACGTCATGGCTTTCACCTTTGTTGCATGCGCGGCGTAGACATCTCACTACCCTGCACCTTGACCACATGTTCGACTGAACACATCCCCAAATGTCGAGAGCACTTGACAAGGGTGTCAAAGAGGCTCTCAAACATGGAAATCATCAAGAAATATTTAATGCCATAGCCGGGGTGCTGTCGAATAGGCATGACGAGTTGCTGGAAGTTGAGTTTTTGGGCATGAGCCACATACTAGAAGAGGGGACATATTTTCTTCAGGAGGGGCCAGCTATTGCAATTCCCAAATTACGTTTAGTACAAGCATTTATTTTCGCCCAGTCGATAATAAAAAGGCGCAATGAAACCGATGAAGGGCACAGAAAGCTGTTGCTTGATGCCACGGCCGTGATGCTGCTCATGGACCCGGAGCATCTGACAGCAGCAAACACGAGAAAGCGACTTCTCGTTGGAGGACATACGAAAGACGATGTTGAGAATGAGAAATATCTCATTGACAGCCTTCTTACGAGTCGTTTACACAGACATACGAAATCGCCCACGTTGTGGAATCACAGAGAATGGCTCTTGAGATGGTCAACCGGACGCAACTTCACCAACGACGCAGACCGCGACCTCACCAACGTCATATTGGTGGCAGCAGAGCGACATCCCCGGAACTACTATGCCTGGAACCACGCGCGTTTCTTGCGGAAGAGCAAACAGGCAGATGAATCAGCCAACGACACGCGTCTGGATATCGAATGGATTCAACACACCAAGAAGTGGTGCTTCAGTCACCACGATGATATATCTGGATGGGAATTCTTGACAGTTCTGCTGAACCACAATACCACAGAAAGACAAATCATTTTCGACGAGACGTTACACCTAGTCCAATCGTTTCACTGGCGCGGCGAGTCTGTCTGGTATTTCCTGCGCAACCTAGCCCTCACCATGAGCCAGAAAGCCCAAGAGAGGTTGGAGAATACGAGGGCGTCATTATTACAAGGCCTGGAAGCCGGAAGCCTAGACCAAATCATTCTGAATCGCGTTGCGAGTTGGATACAGCGACATTCGAGGGAGGTTGCGCTATGAGCACGCTCAGCTGCATGTGAGATGTCGCTGAGGCATCTTCGGAAGACAAAACAATCTTAATGAGGAACGATGGCTTGTTCCGGACTTGCATGGAACATGCATAGCATTGAAAGGGTGGTTCTGAGACTGGCAGATCATGACTGTTGATGATAATGGTGTTACGTATGGCCTGTTATTGAAACAAAGTCACCGTGGCATTTGTTACAGCCCTGACAGTAGCTCGATAGCATAGCCAATTACATTAATGTCTATTTCTCAACTCTCTTCTACAGTACGCTATGGGGGTGACATTCCTCGTCGATGTGGCTGCGTCAAACGCCGTTCCAACATTCCACGCGGATCTCGCATATCGGATCTCACAATACTATCAGTTGCCCCGTCTGCGCAGTGTAATGGCTATCAAAAGTATAGGCTTTGAACCATGTCTTGTCAATTTGTGCGCAAACCTAAACAAATGTAACGGGATGTCACAGTGTTGTTGACGACAACCTCACCAAATGCAACACGGTTGATATATGGCGAAACACGAAGCCGCATCTCGACACTTGAGTGGATAAACTGACTCAGATCTACATAGGGAAGGAAGGCCGGTTCAGTACAGTAAAACATCAACAAGTTGTGAGCCAATCGCGCGATGCAAAGTGCTGTGCGGCCAAGTCACGTCGTTGCTTTGAGACTGAGGCTAGAACTCTGCCACGGAACTGTATGCCGTCTGCTGGTTTTCTTTCTGTTAGCAAATAGACCAACGCTAGTGACCTTCCACGTTTTGGCGGCCCGGGCGGTTATTCCAGGCTGCTCGCAGGATTACGGCGAAACAGGGACTCAGAAAACGAAATTGCGTTCTGGCTGTGCTCGAAAGGGAAAGGGTCTGAAACAACATAAACAAGCTTTGAGGGGAGGCTGGCTTAGACCCAGTCGCGACAAGTAGTAATTGCCAAGCATCAGTATTCAGATTGAGTTTGAGGTTGACGAGATTGCAATGGCAAGGGGCAAAGAGCAGTCTCGTCAGTTTCCTGGGGTAATAAAAGATGTGCTGGTTGCTGGACGAGATGAGTCGAGGTTGCTGGTAGGGGCTAGGCCAATTTACACGTGCGTATTATTGACAGTGATTTGCCCTTTGTCCGTAAAGCGATTGCTACGTGTCTCATTTGTGACATCTGCACAATTATCTTCAATTGTGCAACGCAACGGTAATACAGTGAACAAGAAAATTCGGCTTGCTAGCAGTGGCATAGGAGCCAGTGGCACGTTGCTGTTGACGCCTGGCACAGTAAGAGTAGCATCTAATTTTACGTAGCGTCACTTTCCGCAGAGCCTTCATATTATTACCATGAGTTGATCAGAGGATCCAATACATACCAGAAGACGTTTAGATTGAGGCTGTGAAGGTCTGAATACCCGCAACGGGACCAGGAGAGCCCTGGTCTCAATCTGAAGATCAAAGTTTCTCATGTCGATCGGAGAGTTTCAGGGGATTATTTTGTTATTAACCTTGACCCGCTCGCGCAAGCCCAGGCGCTTCAACGTGTAAAACAGGCAAAACAGGCAAAACAGTATTCATTTGCCGTCTCATCTCCAAAAGGCTTGCTGCAAGCTCGGGCCAGTGAACGGTCCCTGGTTCAGAGCACACCAAGGTGTATGTGGTATGATGATCCAGCGCACGCAGGCCGCTGATTGGTGACAGGCTAAAGAACCCTGGGCGCTTGCCCCTCGGGAACATCTTGGCTTGTAATTATGCATCCAACTCCAGCATTGGCAAAATTGATATCGTGGAGCTGCTGCTGGATGGGCAATTTTCGTCATTGTGGAGCCCAGATATACATGGTATGAATCGTCGAAGAAACCCCAGATAATTGTAGTCGCAACGAAAGCTTCTCTTTGGCATTGGTATCAAGGGGCGCCTGCTCCGCCATATTCATCCACATTATTGACCAGTATCCCTCGACGTTGAGGGGGAAGAGACTGCTGGTGGACCAGATCAAGGGGTCCAGAACATGCACAACGCTAAGCGGATCAAACCCGGAGTGAACCTACCGGTGCTCACACTCATTTGCACAGAATGGACAGCTCGGAGTAATCAGGTGTGCCCTGTCATGCAAGCAAAAGGTGAATATGCAGGTGAGAGATTGAATGGCCATTGGAGTGCACAGAGCCACTTTCACGAGCAATGTGCGGCGCTGTGGTAAAAGCAGGAAGCCGCAGGCTACTGAGCCAGAATGGAGTGGTTCATTCCGATGCATTTTTGTCGTATTCATAACATCGGCCGTAGTATCGCATTTGTTAGCACCGTCTATCATATCCTCGACGGGACAGAAGGTATCGGGATATGGGCAATGTAGCGAGAATCATAACAAATTTCGCATCGAATTTCATCCGGCTGCATCTTCAGTTAATTGCATGGGATACCGTTCCATCGACGGCTAGGGTACCTGGAAAGGTCAAGGGCCCGTTGGGGCCGCCGCAGCCATTTTGGCGGCCGAGAAGCAAGCCATCTCGCGACGGACTGGAGGCTAGTGCGAGATTGGTGGACGAGGAGCAATAAAGAGGACACCAAAAACCGGTTTGCGGATCCTCCAAGGAGTTTAGCAGAGACCTTGGTTGGCATCCCTGCGGCGTTTGCGTGGATGGAGGCAGCAAGGTTTGCGAATGGCGGAGCCCCACTGCCTTGCTGGTGTTTGGCAATGATGGGCGTTGCTCACATGCTGTGGACTCGCTGTGGACTCGCCATTGCAACGGCACTAAACCAAAATAAACCCACTGCATGCCCACTAAATTGCACTGCAAGCCACCAAGGCCGTCCACTAACGACCACTGCCAGGGCCCCCAAGGCAATTGCCCCTCTACTGTAGCCAAATCGCTCTAGCAGGGGGATTCCGGTCCGACCTCCTTTGTTGCTGCTTGCCCATCAATTCGCTTCTTTCGCTCTGACCACTGCCTGACCTGGCTGGACAATCCCATCCACATCGCCAACATCCTTTCCACTCCTCATCCTTATCCCTACCTCCAATCTCGTCGCTGGAACCCTTCCCTTTACCTCCTCCTGTTCATCTCCGCATCTCTTTTCAACGTGGTTCTTCCTTCCCTTTCCGGCTGGGAATTCCCTTTCTTCCTCCTCATACTCTCGCTTGTTTTCATTCCGATCCTCTTCTCGTTGAGGTATTGGTTCTGTGTATTTCTTGCAGCCTTTCAGAGCCATTTGTCCTGCAAACCGTGACTGTACATTCATTCTTTTGTACTATTTTCTTCTTCTTTTGATATTACTCGTCTTCTTTTTGCCAGCGTCTTTGATCATTCCTTTACAAAAAGCGTTGCGTTGTTTCTCCCTGTCGCCTTCATCTCAGGATTACTCGATTGCATCAACCATATACAGTCATCTGTATTTTTTCGTCTTCTCGCTTTGGTTCCAGATCGTTTCTCGCGCTGTTTTCGACTCTAGAAGCTAGACATGCTCGCCAATTGCCAACATCTTGCTTAATCATACCTTAATCGACGCAGTTTGACACTGTGTTCGCCCGAACCCGACCGTGCTCATTGCACCGATAGGGACAACTTTCCGTTGCCGAGTGGATTTGCGCCGCGCACCGAATATTTCGCGTTTATCAGACCTGCCGAGTTTTAGAGCTTTTGCGGAGAGGATACTTGGAACGTTGTTCGACCGTTCCATCGATTCCAGCCTTGAACAGCATAACAACCATGCGTGCCACTGTACCCTTGGTCCAATTGGCACTATGGACTTCATGCGCAAATGCCTTTTATCCCTACAGGCCAGAGTGGCTTAAAGAAATTGAAGATCGTGATTCTACTTCTGAAGCAAAGAGAAACGCAGTGGATGGTTCTGTAACTTTTGACCTGAACCAGCGAGTCAAAGGCGTACGTATCTTGATAACTACTGCTTCAGCAGACCGTTTGGCTAACACTTTCATATATAGTCCAGTCTCTCTGCCTCACAACGAGCAGCTCAACAAGCAGTCCGTCTTAGAACGAAATATACCAACAGCCACTCAAATTCCGGATCGACCGGTTCTGTTCTTCGAAGAGACAACCAATACACGATCTCAAAAGCCAACCCCCCCTCCACTGATCATGCAGCTGGAATCAACCAAGACGGCACTGATTACTCCTACTTTGTTTCAGTCGAGCTGGGCTCAAAGAAGCAGCAAATGTATATGCTCGTCGATACTGGTGCTGGGTCGAGTTGGGTTATGGGTTCGTCTTGCGGCTCCGACTCATGCAAGAGACATGACACATTCGGCCCAGAGGATTCCGATAGTATTGATGCTAGCAGCGAAGACTTTAGCATTGCTTACGGATCAGGAAATGTCGAAGGCAAGCTGACCACAGATACGATTAGCGTTGCTGGCATGAACTTCAAGTACAAGTTTGGTCTCGCGTCAACAGCTTCAGATGATTTTGCCCATTTTGCCTTCGATGGTATTCTTGGATTGTCCATGGGCAAGGGTGCTAGTGACAACTTCTTGGAGACACTAGGCAAATCCAACGTGGTGCAATCTACCGTTTTTGGAGTCTCCCTTAACCGCGCCTCTGACGGCAGCAACAATGGAGAAATCAAATTTGGTGGAACAAATCCCGCCAAATATATCGGCGATGTCACATATACAGCTGTCGGAAAGGACGGAGGTGACTGGGCAATTCCATTGGATGACATGTCATATGATAGCAAGAAAGCTAGCGTAGGCGGAAATCTCGCCTACATTGATACTGGTACTTCCTTTATCTTTGGTCCTCAGGATTTGGTAAAGAAATTCCACGCCAACATTCCTGGAGCCGCAGCCTTGGACGACTCTTCCTACTCCGTTCCCTGCGATGCCAACAAGCCACTCACAGTCACCTTCTCTGGCAAGGATTATACTATTTCGCCAAAAGATTGGATCTCACCAAAGGATGACAAGGGCAAATGCACAAGTAACATTTACGGACACGAGGTTGTTCAAGGCGCTTGGCTTTTTGGTGATACATTTCTCAAGAACGTGTACGCTGTCTTCGACAAAGACAAGAAGCAAATCGGATTTGCCAAGGCTGCTGGACCCCCTTCAAACCCCAACAGTGACGGCAGCTCCGGCGCGACGAAGACGACTACAGCAAGTGACGGCACGTTGACTACTCTCAGCACCCAGATTACCTCAACCTCTGGAGATATGGGCCCATCGAGATCTCGTCCGCCAATGGGACTTAGCGGCCACGAGACCCAAGCTACTGGTTCCGGGTCCCCGACGTCTGATAACAAGCCATCTAAGACTGGCGACTCGAAAAACTCAGCAGGAAACTTGCACGCCCGAGCTGCACAAGCTATGTCGGTTGCCGGATTCGTAACTGCGATAGCTATGGCTATTTAGAGGGGATGAAGGATGGATGGCGTTCTGGATTGGTGGCTGTCTCGTGTGGATTTCTGTAAACAGCAAATATGATACCAAATTCTTGAAGGACTTGGCAGATGAATACATTTGGACTAGTTCTTTGGATATAATAGGGGAAGCAGGATATTTACTCCTGTAAAAGTTGTGTAGGATTTGGGGGTTTATAGTGTTTAATATTGTAACCAGGCCCGCCCATGGCGGTGCATTCGATTCAAGATCTGTTCACCAGACACAGGCGATGTGAAGTGTAGCCAATGGATGATTTAAGTGCTGATGTCCACACAGCAGGAGTGCGATATGTACCAATATGTGTATATAGAAATATGTCTCGTATACATTTGAGCTTAAGGCTACGATGATTTCAAGTAGTGGTAGGCAGTGTAATGTAATTGTCGTCAAACTCCGAATCAGTCATGTCTTTGGTCTTATGAAGCAGGTCATATTGGTCCCAACCAAACTTTGAGAGAAACTGTACCATGGGTAACAGGGTCCAACCTTTCTTTTGCGCATGGGACTTGAGCTTCGCTATGTCATCGAAAAGTTCTTCTGGTGTCTCTAGGTCGTCTTTTGGCCAAGAGAATATGATGGGGGCTGCTCGAAAGCTAGTTTCAACTAGCTGAGAATATACCTTTGGTGAAGTAACCCATCGTAGAGCCCGTGGAGAAGTGTGCACTGATGTTTGGCAGGCGTATACTGTTTTGATATTCACAAAGTGTGCGAGAATATCAATGTATCGTGCTTGTTGCCTCTCCGTGATGGTTATTAGCATGTCCAAAGCGACATTTTGCACATTTTCAAGATAGTCTGCAGGTAAATGTCGAGGATGCAGTTCGGTAATGATGGCAGAGGCGTTGGTCATGTGAATAATGTCGGTCTGGCGGTTAAAGCGCACAATGCCTTGCTTGTTCTTGGAACTATCCTTGGAGTGTTTTAAATAAGTGATGGTAAAAGAGTCCGGGACGATGCCAGAGGCAAAGACACGAGATTCCCGGTGGATTTTCATGACATTTCTCATGGCGTGTGTCATACTGGAGAGTTCTAGTTCATCGCGAAAGCGGAATCGGCGACGTCCTTCAAGATCTGGGGAGTTGTAAAGTGTGATGCTGTAAACACGGGAGGACTGCGCGAGTTGAGGACAGTATTGTTTCCAGACGTGAGCGCGCATCTCGGGAGGAAGACGCTGGAAGAGGTGGAAGGTTGTATTTGGCTGGCGAGGAGAGATGACAGGAGGCTCAGGAGTAGGCAGAGGATGACGGGTGGCGTCCCATGGAGGGAGAGAGCGGCATTGTTGGTGGCGGAGATCGGAGATGGGGATGGGGCTGAGGAGTGGACGAGACGGGATGAGAGTTGTAGGATCTGGATCGTCGTCTAGACTGGCCACAAGCGAGAGGTGAGCATGGCGTTGGCGTCGGAGGTGCTGGCTGAGGGGTATGTAGCATGGAATGGGTGGGTGAGGGGGCAGTGGAGGTAATGGTATGAGAGAGTTTGAAGTTTCGCTGATGGTTGGACGGGCTGGAGGCGGTTGTGGTGAGATGTTGAGGCGGCGGTTGGCTGAGTTCGACCAACGGGACGACGGGCGAGGCGCCGCAGCTACGTCTTGCTGTGACATGTGCGCGCGGCGTGGTGGTATGGCGTCGCAAGTTTTTTGCAGGTTTGTTTGCAGCTAGCTCTTATTGTATGGGATGACTGGTGTCTGCCATTGGTTGGTGTTGGATGGAGGATGCATTTGGTGTTGTTAAACTTGCGGGGTTGTGTGATACATGCATGCGTGATTGTTAGGCTCGGCTTGGGCGGAGCGTCAACAGCGCTGTCCGACGACAACGGCGATTGTATGATTTCTTTTTTTGTTTTGTAAACATAAATTGGGAAAATGTTACTTGGCATTGGACGATTTGCAATATCAGATAAGCTTGACTGGGAAGGGTGTTGGTATATTGTGATGTTTGAACCCATCATAACGTTCTCACCATCCCTGCGGTTATTCTAAGATTGCAAACCCCATGCATTAATAGAAATTCTGGTATCGTTTAGTCATTTACAATGCTCCGTTTGATCTTTACAAGGTGAACTTTTTTGTTAATACATTTCTTCAAAGAGGTCTCTCATAATCAGTCTCACGTTGAGAGTGACAAAAAGCCCGCGCCGTCCATAAATTGTGAAAATCCAGGCCCATCTTCAGAATCTGGTTCTACTTTCTTGACGAATTCTTCAGCTGTCAAGTCATCATGTTTACATATCAAGTCATATAGTGCCATTTGGGGCACTCCGACAAACGATATCATTGGGAGCAGTCTCCAACCTTGAGAATGATACGAGGGAGCCAAATAGCCTGCTGAATCTGACAGCCTCTCCAGCTCCTGCGACGTCTGTGCTGGCCAGCAATATATTGCCTGTGAGTTTGAAGCTTCCAATTCGATAAATTGGGTGTTGCACATTTCGGCTGCAGTCCATCGAAGGTTCAAAGCAAGATAGTCCTTTGGTTCGGCACATATATAAAGTCGTTTAAGCCTTGTCCACTCTCGTAACCTATCACTTAGACGTATAGCATCCTCCGAGATATCTGGCGCATAGCCGGGTGTAATGGCGATGTTTTCCACCAGTTCGAGATATGCACTGGAAGGGTGCTTTCTGCCCAGATAGTCAGGAGACCAGACATTACGGGGAAGTGAGATGACGTCTGTTCTTCCATTTGCTCTCAGCATACCGCCCGTCTTTTTGAAAGAAATTGATGTTGGCTGGATTGGCAGTGAATCTGGTATTATGGTGGATGCAAAGTCGCGTGACTGTCGATGAACCGACAAGACAGTCCTCATTCCGTAAGTAAAGTCTGCAATATTGGGATTGAGACACAGTGGGAAGACGTCATGGTCTGTTGCAGAATAAAAGTCGTTTGTAGATAGCCGGAATAGACGGGATGGCATGTCGAGCTCGGGACAGAAGTAGAGCCATATTTGACATCTTACTTCTGGAGGCAAGCGAGTGAAAGGGGAGAAGCTTTGGATGGCTTCTGGAGCATCCATCGTAGGCTTTCGCTAAAGGATCTCGTATTGCATTAAGAAAGTCATCGACGACTTGTCTAGATAGGACCGCGCTAATAAGAAATGCGCTGGGTCGTCGGATTACTACACTACCAGGAGTGCTAGTGTAATCTCGCGCAGCCAGTGTTGGTTAGAGGCAAAGAGAGGGGACAGACGCAGAGAAGAGGGGCCTGTCCAGCTGCCCCATTGCTGGCGCCAGCGATCCCCTCAGAGCCCCAAAGGACAAAATTAGCCCTGAACCAGCGCCTGCCAGAGCCTGGCATCTCAAGTCCAGTCAGTGGGGCTGATGGGTCACCCCCTGGTTCGTGTTAAGTTACATCATCCCCTTTAAACCTCCAACATTTTGCATACCACTTTATTTCTTGGCCAAGCTCCAGAGGTCCTGTAAAACATTCTGATCGCAGCGACTTTTTCTTTTCCTCTTGATATTTCACAGTCACTCATTTTCAACCTTTTACAGTCGATTACTTGCTACGATACCCATTTCTCACTTCTCGACCTGGCGACTGGATCGCATTCTATTCCGTGAACCTGACAGATCTGTTCCAGCCGACATGATAACGCAACAAAGCTCTACCCATCAGTTCTCACAATGACCATCGACTCGAGATATAGCGAAGAAGCAAATGGCAATGCTGAAGCACGCCATGGTTTACTATCCAGAGAATCCGTATCTGAGGAGGACTTGGGAACCATAACCAACGACAAACACAATGGCGCCGCCCGCGGAAATGGCCGAGTGCTGTTCGACACTAATACTGAGGCCAACCGTGGCTCCAACGACTACCGCAGATCGCATGGCGACGACGAAGAAGCCCGTTTTGACTCGCTAGACATGGAAGACCCCATGAGCGGGAGAGGGGGCGACTCTCATCGTGTGCCGTTGCTGACGGACCTCGAAGCCCCCAGCGTGCGAGTCGCCAACGAATGGGGAGGGGACATGGAAGAGGCCGAAGCAGAGATGAACCGACCCAAATCCGGACTGAAATCTGCATTCATGAACATGGCCAACTCCATCATTGGTGCAGGAATTATCGGTCAGCCGTATGCCATGCGCCAAGCTGGTTTGCTCGCCGGTATCGTGCTGCTGCTCGGCTTGACAGCCATTGTGGACTGGACAATCTGTCTCATTGTCATCAACAGCAAACTCAGTGGAACAAGCAGCTTCCAAGGCACGGTCGAATACTGCTTTGGCCGACCAGGATTGATCGCAATTTCCGTTGCGCAATGGGTCTTTGCCTTTGGAGGCATGGTTGCTTTCGGTGTCATTGTTGGAGACACGATTCCTCATGTGTTGACGGCTGTATGGTCTGATTTGCCCAACATCCCCGTTATTGGGCTCTTGACGGACAGAAGGGTCGCGATTGTCATTTTCATTATGGGCATCAGTTACCCACTTACGTTGTACCGAGACATTGCCAAGGTAAGCCACATCAACGGTCACCAGGATTAGAGTCGCTTCTTGCTAACTTTGTGTGAAGCTTGCCAAAGCCAGTACATTTGCCTTGATAGGCATGATGATTATTGTTGCTACCGTGTTGATTCAAGGAGCTCTGGTATCTTCTGATAATCGCGGATCTTTTGACGTCAAGCTGTTGACTGTTAATACTGGCATATTTCAAGCCATTGGTGTCATTTCATTTGGTAAGCACACACAGCGTTTCCACGTTTAACCTCTTTCCAAGCTAACATGATCAGCCTTCGTCTGCCACCACAACTCTCTCCTGATCTACGGATCTCTGCGCACCCCCACCATCGACAACTTCTCCCGTGTCACTCACTACTCTACCGGTGTTTCCATGCTGGCGTGCTTGATCATGGCTCTGGCTGGCTTCGTCACTTTCGGTGACAAGACACTCGGTAACGTTCTCAACAACTTTCCCTCGGACAATATCATGGTCAACATCGCCCGTCTCTGCTTCGGCCTCAATATGTTGACGACGATGCCCTTGGAAGCCTTTGTCTGCCGTGAAGTCATGATCACGTACTGGTGGCCCGAAGAGCCATTCAATCTGCGTCGCCATCTGATAATTAGCACTAGTCTAATGGTGGGCGCTACCTTTTTGAGTCTGATAACCTGTGACCTGGGCGCAGTATTTGAACTAGTCGGAGCCACCAGCGCCGTAGCCATGGCTTACATCCTCCCGCCCATGTGCTACATCAAGCTGACAACAAGGAGCTGGAGAACGTACTTGGCATATGCTGTCGTTGTATTCGGGTCACTGGTTATGGTGATCAGTGTCGTACAAGCAGTGCAAAATTTAGTGTCAGGTAAGTTTATAGTTTGCCCCCTTTCGCAATAGCATCCGGCACTAACATCATCTTAGGCGACAAAGAATCAGCACAATGCTAAACAGCATCACGGAACGGCGCATGATTGAATTTTTATTTTTTTTAGGATTTCTGTTGTTAATTTGCATAAACCGCGATGGGATAGAACCCAAGCCGGTATTAAGAGAAACATTATTGTATAATAGACCATGTATGCATTGACGAAAGCGCTTCCACAATGACACAGCCAAAGAAATTTAACATGTTCGGTTCATGGCAATTCCAGCGTGCAGTGAAGACCAGAATGATCACTCCACGGCACCGATGAGATGGCCTTTGGGTGCATGACTTTGATATTTTTCGGCTTCAACTTCCACACGGCAATCTTATCCATCCTGTTGGGCGGGAAACTTGCCTTCCCGTCAACACCCCATGTATACCCTTCATCATCAGGACGGAGCTCCTTCCACGCATCACCGAGTTCATTCTCCTCGACCAGTGTTGCATCCTCTGGCAGGACAGGGTTGAAGTCCCCCGCAACCAATCCGCACCGAACTTGCTTCAACAGACCTGCTACGAGTGACATCTGTCCCGGCCGCATCGATGGCGTATTGGCCAACGAGTCCAAGTGAACATTCACAAGGCGTAGAGTTCCTGTATCCAGCTTCAGGTCGCAACAGAGCGCATCCCTTTGGAATCGACTCTCAAACGGAACCCTCCATAGCTCGGACGGCGTGAGAGTCTTGGAGATGAGAGTGACTGTCGTGAAGATGCCTGGATTGCTGCGTGGCGACTGGCTGCTATAAAATGACTGTTGTATGGCTAGATTGGAGTGAATCGCAGATACGCATCGAGCGTTGACTTCCTGCAAGAAGATGATGGAGGGACACGGCTCCTGTGAAAGAACATGGTCAAGGATCGCCGTCGTGCGTGCAGCCGTCGCTGCAGCAAATGCATCAATGTTCCACGTTGCAATCGTGACAGTCTTGGGAGTAGCCGTCACAGATGGACTTGTCACGTTCCAGCTACCCTCCGAAGAGTCGTATACATGCCATCTGGACATTGTTGCTCTCAAGTGGTCAATACCTCCCCGCGAACGATTCAACAAAACCCTTTATGCGAACAAACAATTCCCCGAAAACAAACCAATGAAACCCATCATCTTATCCTCACAATATAAAATAACCACATTTACATTGAAATTGAAACTGTCCTCGTTGCCGGCCTGCATTCGTGCGTCACCTGACAAAACAACCCGCCCGCGGACGAATGACCATCGACCTAAAGGTAATAAAGGACCCCCCCCCTCCTCGACCCCTCAGTTTTGCACTACACCACAATCCAAGCCAGCCCAAACATCTTTACAACCATTTACAACTCTTTTCCAAATCTTCCAACTCTTTCTTATCTTCCAAAATGCACCCCGTCAACTTCAACCACACCACTTGCCCCAAGTGCAGCTCCTCCATCACCAGCGGCTCCAAGACCTGCTCTAGCTGTGGTGCTGTATGTCTCACATTTGCTCCCGCTAAACTCGTTTTCGAAAGTGCAAAGGAATAACTGCTTGCTAACATTCTTTGTTTTTTTTTTTTTTTAAATCTACAGACTTGCCCCAACTAAATTCTTCAATACTATGTATTGTTGAACTATTCGAGCGATGATGTGATGACGAAAGACGAAGACGATGGTGACGGCGTTGGGGTTGGTGATTTGATAAAGGTTACTACATGATCCAGCCTGTTGCTCCAAAGCTTCTTGGGCTGGATCCAGTTGGCTGTGAGCGAGGCATTTCATGGCGTATGGGTTACGGTCGGATATTTGGCGGCGATGAGAGCACCGCTCTTCTTGAGCGCATTCTATAGTGTCTTGGTAAATTGAAATCATTACCTTGGGCAACATGTCCCTGTGCTGCATTGACACTAGACCTATCATTCCGTTTTGAACAGTCACCTGGTTTAGTTCTCACAGCGACGTCAACTACACAAGTTCAAAGATAAAAAGTTATATGATATGCCAGTGGCCGCTGCCTAATAACTTCACCACTCTCTCGCTTGGTGACGAGTTGCCACGACACTTCAAGTCCTTTAATCCTCTCGTCTGTGCGTACCCTTAATGAATCATCCATCTCCCGTGAATAGCGAAAAAAATAAAGTACCAAAGACACAAAGCAGCAGTAAAAATCATGCCTCGACCTTAGGCCCTCTCGACGGTCGCCTTCACAACAGATACATAAAAAACAAGAGTCTTACACCTAACCAATCAAGGCCGATGCAAAACTCTGGCCAAAGAAGGCTACCCAACAAAGCCAACAGTCCAAGGTTGTCAGAGGGACACGTCTGGCAGTGATACCATATCAGTGGAGCCCAAAACGCCTTGTTCCCGTCAACCTCTTAAGTAGCCGTATATTACGGCCGTTCAAATCCATACCATCCAAATGCCATGACAACCTGCGTGCGTGCCATACCATTACAGCACCACCAAATCCGCCTCGGCATCACCGAGCCCGTGCAGACCATGGCCGCCGTCTTTCTTGATTCCAAATGCAACAGTCACTCAGGGCCCAATCCGTCTCATCGATTAGGGGCGGGAACATTGGTTTGATGACTGAAGATGTGATTGTACTACAGCGTGACACTGAGTCGAAGGGAAAACAAAGCGGTCGTGATCAGGGCCAGTTTCGAGGCTTTGAAGGCGGTAGTAAATCCTTTACAGGATGCGGCACTTGCCACGTCCCTTCTTCGTCTTTCCGCTGCGGGACATGAGGGCAGCGCGGGTGGCATGCTCAAAGACCTCACGGACACCCTCGTTGGTACGGGCGGAGCATTCAAGGTACTTGTAGGCGCCAATCTTCTTGCGGATCTCCTCGCCCTAGACAAAGGAGTTAGCACATGTTTTAATTTGCAGTCTGGTGTCAGCGTCGTTGCTGCGCCTCGACCGTGTGGCGAGGCTATCAACAGCTCAGACATTCGCTTGAGTGTGGATTCGCAGTTACCTCTTCAGGGCTGACAGGCTTCTGGCTAGTCTTGCGAAGCTCCTCGGTGGTCTTGGCGTCGTATCGCAAATCCTTCTTGCATCCAACAAGGATGATGGGCAAGCCCTGGCAGAAGTGCAGAACCTCGGAGATCCACTATAGACACTGTTAGCATCGAGATGTCCCGAGCAAATTCAGTATCGCAGCAAGAATAACTATACCTTCTCCTGAACGTTGTCGAGAGAGTCGGGAGAGTCGATGGCAAAGCAGATCAAGATGACGTGAGAGTCGGGATATGAGAGAGGTCGGAGGCGGTCATAATCTTCCTGACCAGCCGTATCCCAGAGGGCGAGTTCAACATGTTTGCCATCAACCTCAACGTCGGCTACATAGTTCTCGAAGACGGTGGGGACGTAGACCTATCGAGTAGAGAGCGATCGTGTCAGCTTAAGTCGTCCAAGCTCATGACGTGTGCTTGGGGTATATCAGGAATGTAACGTCGGTGGCAAGCCAAATGAAAGAGCATGCCAAAAAAAGAAAGAAGCGAATTATTTTTATGGTGTCAACTCGGACATGTTGGGGCCGTCGACGTCCTGATGCAAAATGGCCGATTGTCGGTCGGGTTGCGCAGAAGCTGCATGGGCGGTGGGATAGGGGACAAAGCGGCTGCCTCGCAAGCACCAGGAAAAGCTTACCTCGGGGAAGGTTCCCTTGGAGAAAACACTGAAAATAGATTAGCAGGTTGAAGATGAAAGGAAAGACGAGCTTCGCATGGAATAATGGACGCAGAGGGAACGAGTCAATAGCGACTTGGCGCAGGGCAAGACGATTGATGGGGGTTGGTGATGAATCGAGGCGGCGAGGCAAGCACTCACATCAACAAGCAGGTTTTACCACAGGCACCGTCACCGACGATGACGAGCTTTCGGCGGATCTCAGCCATGATATCTGGAGGTAAAAGGTAAGAGGCGGGGGAAAATAGCACAAGCTTGTTGGGCTAAAATGACAGAGATGGTGGGTGGAATAGAGGATTTAAAAAAGGTCGACGACGATGGAGACCTTTTTGGGTGGTTTGAAGATGACGGAGTGTGGATGGGAGAAAGGCGAAACGTCAGAAGGGGGTTTGGATTGTGACGGAAGTGGAGGAGGCCGGATGGGCGCTGTTTTTGCTGGGGGTAGGGAAGTGAACTGGCCAAGGCACCAAGTGACTGAGCGACTGGGTGAGTGAGTGCTGCGCACCACCGCTGAAAAGGATGGGCTGGTGGCCTGAGAAAAGTGTTGGCTGGACTGGGGGGGGGCGAGTTTACCAGGCTCTGGCCAGTGAAGAGTCTCGGAGGTGCTATTTAGGCGGGGGGGCGCTAGACCATAGCACAGAAGAAACTCGTAGTTACAGTACAGTACTCCGTACATGGAAAAGCTTTTAGGGGGGAGGGGACAGGGACAGTGCCTGAAAATTCACAAACGAGGCGAAGCTGCTTCTGTTTTTAGGAGCCATGTCTACCTACAATCTGCAGCTTGTACCTTTTTGCTGTGGATATTATGGGTCTGGTACCTGAGCAGCACCCTGACCCTGCTCCCCCTTTGTGCCCACTTTCGACGATTAAAGCAGCTACAATCGCCCAGCTGGCAAATTCACCTGGCCGACCAGCTGTAATTGACACGCTAAACACAGCCTACCACCACCTGTTACGTGGGAGGGAGACAGTGACGACAGCCTTTTTTCACAGATTGCTGTTGGCTACCTCTTTGTTCGTATTCACTGCCACAAGCCTCATTCTCTTCCTGCAAAGCAGTAAAATGAATGAAATTACCCATCGAGGCAAATCCAATAAATTGTGACATGCCAAAGTAAATACCCTACAGGCCACGTATATGTTTTTTTTTAATGTTCATTCAGTCCATTTAATCTATCGGCCCTTGTTGATTCACGCTAGTGGCTATTTTGCCTGCGACGGGTGGCGTCACCTCCTGCGCCAAAACCGTACTGTAAATGTACCCGAAGCACCATGATAATACTGTACATGTACCTAAAATTACAGGCACAGCAGCAAGGTTATTCTCCTACCTAATCTTAAAACGTGCCTGCATCCAACGTCACTGCCGCCATGTCAACGGTCATCGGAGATTCAAATGTCCTATAGAGATAACAAGAAGCTACTCATGGTTACAAACTTTCAACAATTGGACCGGTCCAAAATTGATTATTCTGAGGACAAGGCAGCATCCAAACAGGCACACAATCTGTTGTGACCCAGCCCTGTCATGGCCTGAAGTAAAACGGCATGTGATTCTCAAATGTCTCTGGCGGCCAGTACAATGCCTGGCCGCTAATCAGTACCACCTTGATATCAATACGCCATTGAATCACTACATGTACATGTCTCTAAATTTTCATTCTAGCTATTGCGTGCTACTTATTTTGCTGCTACATAGGTGCTGTTGATTGGTTGCCGCTCCATTTGAACCTGGTCGATACGTACTGAATCATCTGCTCGCCAGCTATTGTCATTATAAACTGTTATTACACACATGAATCAAAGTGGAATTCTTTCCATTCTAAATTTACTATGAAATATTTCATTTACATCATTTGCAGGCTCGAACTAGAGAAAGGCTCCAAAATGCTCCCGGGTAGTACGATACAGTATTGCACAGTTATGATCCCAGGACTTTACACCTGCGTGAGAGTACTTGAATGAAAGGAGTTAGCGAGAATGTATACAGGCTATGATATATCTTTACTTGGATGCCTATTGTTGTATTGTGTCTAGCAATAATTGGGTTCTGGACGGGACAAGAAGGGTATTAAGAAGCTACCTTTAGTGGCTTTGAGACGAACGAAACAACTAACATGTCCCGGGCAGCCAAGTAAGAGACGGCTGCATCTACACAGTTAAAAAATAATAATGATAGTAGAACAATGTGATAATATTTAGCCACTCCTTCCTCTGTATTATTCGACCGAGCAACCAAGAATGGGTAGACCTTATACTCCATGGTCGAGCAGTCTGGGGTTCCCTTGCCTTGGGCAGGGCAAAAGCTTCTCAGTCAGAATGATTCAGCTAGATCAGACTGTGAGTAGGTAGAAATCCTGAATTTAATTGATATATTAATAAATTGACACCTAACTTGTGATTCTGCACCATCTATTTGCTCGAATGCAGGTACTCGCCCAAGGCACAGTGCCGCACTGTATGCACACAGTACAATTCTAACCACATTGAGAAAATCTAGGAGCTCAAAACCCATGCTGAAATAATTTGCCTTTGCACGCGACTACTTGCCCCCCTCGACGCTAATCAATGCGCTGCATCTCGCTGCATTGATTAAACGCACATCAATCGACCGGATCCCCGATTGAGAAGCAGCGGCCATGCAGAAACTCATGAAGAGGGCCGCTCAGGCCCAGCGCCAGGCCGCTCGCCGCGCGCAACACTTCAAGAACCAAGACGACATTGATAGCCGCATACGCAACCGACAAGCCCTGCGCAGCGCTGTCGCCGAAGTGCGCCAGAACCTCAAGGATGCCCGTCAAGCCCGCAAGGATGCTTGGGAGCTGGGCCCATTGGCGCCCAAGCGTGACCTGGGCTTCAACAACTACGGTGTCTTTCAGGAGAACATTCGACAAGACTGGACAAACTACGGACTGCACCAATTACCTGCCCATGTAGTCGAGAAGCGATGTGCTTGGGCTGGAGGCTCGAGGCAACTGAATTTGGCAGAGCAGGATAGAGTTGTTATTCTCGATGGTCCCGACAAGGGCAAGATTGATCGCATCAAGTCCGTTCAGCCAGCAAATGGCACAGTGACCCTTGAGAACACCCACAGAGTAAGTAATACACATTGGAAGCATGCTCAATCACAGAAGAAGTAGTCGCTAACCAATAAAACCCAGGCACTTTCTGCTGGCATGTTTGGCAACGCCGCTCGCTCAGCCGCCATGCCCATCTCCGTCGACTCTGTCCGCCTCGTATACCCCCTTCCTGACCCCGAAACTGGCATCACCAAGGATGTCATTATCCAACAGCTCAAGTCTGTGCCCCCCAACATGCAATCGCCCAATATGGACTTTGACCGCTGGCAATACGGCAAGAAGTGGGATCGCGTAGTCCCAAGCCTGAATGTGGTTATCCCCTGGCCCAAGGTCGAAGCACCCGAGTTCCAGGCCACAGCAGCGGACACAGTCCGCGAACAGGTGGAAGAGCGCACATTCTACTATAACCTACTGTCGCCACCTATGCCGGAGAACGTGCTGGACGAGCTGCGCAACAAGTACTCCAGATTCAGAACCAGACACGAGCAGTGGTACGTGGAGCAGAGGGAGGCCGAGGACGATGTTCGACAGCAAAGACATGATACGATGCGAGCCATGCAGACGCCGCTGGACGAGTACCATGAGAGACAACGTGAGATTCGCGACTCGGAAGGCGAGCCGCAACTTAGTGAGGAGATGTTGCAGAAGTTGGGAGAAGTTATGGCCAAGAAGAAGGCCGCTGCTTTGGATCAGGCGGGAGTATCTGAGGTGTCGTCGAATCCTTCACAATAAGGTGAGGGGCGAAGTTGAAAATTGTATTACTTTATGTAAGGCTCATTGTACATTATGAAATAATAGACTACCACATTTGTCCACATCTCGCCTCGGAGCCCGAGCATTCACCATTGACCATGAAGCAGAAAGATAATGTATCCACTAGATGTCTCGCTTTTCATTCGTTCTTCGGCTTCGGATTATTGTTAAAATTTTCTGAAGCCCCATTAGGAGTCATATCTTCGGAGGGTGCCGGTGCTACACGGCTGGGAATGCTTGGCTTCGCTGTATGAGCATGTAGATTTCATCCGAAAGTCAGTTTCTAAAGTAAGCTCCAGAGCCATCACAATTAGCAAAGAAGACAGAGCTGGGCAATAAGAAAGTAAATATGCCTACACTGTGCATGGTCCGTAGATAACGAGTGATGTTGTAGCCCGCAATTGGCCGAACGGCTATCGCACCGCTTCTGACAACCCCTCCCCCACTATAACGTACTTACACCTTCCAAGCTCCCGACTTGTTCAAACCTTACATTCTTCCATCACACTACATTCCAGTCCTTTCCATCTCCTCAATCCCATTCATCTAATTTGCGTCTTAATCATCTGAAAAACAATATATACCTCACCATGACCGGCCACTCTCACGACGGAGTAGCCCACTCCCACGACAACGGCTTCAACGCCCAAGAACACGGACACTCACATGAAATCCTCGACGGCCCCGGCAGCTATGTTGGCCGTGAAATGCCCATTGTCGAAGGTCGTGAATGGTCTGACAGAGCCTTCACAGTTGGAATTGGCGGGTAAGTACCCTCTTCTCCTCGTCACATTAGCACGCTACTAACCGCCCCAGACCTGTCGGATCAGGCAAAACAGCTCTCATGCTTGCTCTCTGCCTGGCCCTCCGCAAGAAATACTCACTCGCAGCAGTGACTAACGACATCTTCACTCGCGAAGACGCCGAGTTCCTCACCCGCAACGCCGCTTTGCCCCCAGAGCGCATTCGTGCCATCGAGACTGGTGGATGCCCTCACGCCGCCGTGAGGGAGGACATTTCCGCCAACCTTGCCGCTCTTGAGGACTTGCACCGCGAGTTTGCTTCTGATATTTTGCTCATTGAGTCCGGCGGTGACAACTTGGCTGCCAACTACAGCAGAGAGCTTGCTGACTTTATCATTTATGTAATTGATGTTAGTGGAGGTGATAAAGTGCCCAGGAAGGGTGGTCCGGGCATCACACAGAGTGACTTGTTGGTTGTGAATAAGACAGATTTGGCCGAGGCTGTGGGCGCAGACTTGGGAGTCATGGAGAGAGATGCTAGGAAGATGAGAGAGGGTGGCCCAACGGTATTTGCACAAGTCAAGAAAGATGTCGGCGTTGATCACATTGTAAACTTGATTCTGAGTGCCTGGAAGGCTAGTGGTGCGGAAGATGAAAGAAAGAGCAAGGGAGGACCTAAGCCCACGGCTGGTATTGAAGGCTTGGAGAAGAAGGCGTAAAAGTTGAGCAAGTCAGTATATGAACTATGAGAAGTGTGAAGAAGTGTAGTTAAATATATCATTCGTGTAAATGCTTTTAGTCTATGGTCGGTCATTGAATTCATGAAATCTCCATCTCCTGTCCCCTCTCCATGGCGTCATCATCTACTTCCAGCAATCGTCCCCGGACGGGCTCAGCATTGCGTGGCCACACTCGCTTGTACAGACTGACACCAATCGAATCTTGCGGGTTGATGCGTCCATCAAACGTGGCCTTGAAATAACCGTGCGTACCCAAAGCTTCCTTGACATATCCACTGCGTCCACGTTTGGTCCACATAGGCATGGCCTTGAACCATTCGACGTCTTCGCGGTTGAAGAACATGTATCGGATTGTGACGACCTTCTTGTGAATATGGTATGGGTGACCTGCAAGAATGACTCGCTTGGCAATGACCCTGGACGTTGAGGGAGGCAGAGCAGTACCTGTAGCAACGAGCGTGAGTCCTACACTGGGTGCCTCACCTTCGTTGATAGGAACGCCAGGCGTAGTCTTCTTGAAGAACAGAACGGGGACAGCGCCCCATGTGACAGGACCCATGAACGTCGCAATGGCAGCGTCACCAGGGTGGAGGTATCTGCAGTACTTGTGGACGTCGTTGGGCGTCGAGCCTGGCTGAGAGTAGAGAGGCTTGATTGTCATGCGACGAGGGCCACATTGGACAATGAGCTCCTCCTTGGCCTTGAGGGACTTGCCATAATCAGTACCCATGTTGATAAGGTAGTTGACGGCAGTCTTCTTGTTCTCGTGACGGAAGAGGGAGAAGAGCGTCACAGGCGCAGCCGGGTCATAAGTTGTCGCCAGAGAGGGAGAAACACCCTTGAGGTATACTTGAACGCGGGTACCTGGCGCGACACCACCTACAAGAGCCTCACGAGTCGCCCGCGACTTGGAAGCTTGATAATCGGGAATCTGGAGCAGACGGCGCCACTCTTCAGGCTCGTGGGCGCGGTCCTCATCTTCCTGCCATACGCTAGTGCGCAGACTCTTGAGACCACGGTAACGGGCCAGTCTCTCGCGAGCGAGGACGTGTGGGTGAAGTTCAATCTCATCAGGGAATTCTTTGTCGTCTTCAATTTCATCACGCTTGCGAGCACGGTATTGCTCGAGTTGGTTGGCTTCCTCTTCCTCATCAAGTTCCTCCATCATTTCTGACTGGGGGTATTCTGATGGACCGCCCTCAGTTGGCTCAGGCTGAGCGCGACCTTCGAGACCATCTTCTGGAGCGGCCTTATCTTCCTCCTTGCGGTGAGTATCCTCCATCTCAACATCGTCGAGCTCAGATTCTGAGTCCGAGACATCCTCGAGATACCAAGCGGATTGGTATTCAGAAGTACCCTTGGGGAGCTTCTTGGCGACCTTCTTGGCTTCGTCCTCCTCGTCGGAGAAATAGTGGTGATCGTCCAACAAAACACCCTTCTTTGAAGGAACAGCGTCGACCATCTCCCCTTCATCGTCGGCATCCATCATAATGTCTTCTGGTGCTAATTCGTCAAGGTTGTCGCGGTCAGCGGTGGGCTCCTCCAACACTTGGTTCTCATCGGCGTCAGTGGCCATCTCATCTTTCTTCTTTCCATTCTTGGACAGAGGAGCTGCGACGATCTTTTCAATTTGATACGCTCCCCAATCACCAATTTGCAGCAAACGGTCGGCCTTGAGACCCTTGCCTCTTACAACACCAGTGATGACTGTGGAATCTTCATCGGTGTGGGCAAACTTGACATCCTCAGCCAACATCCAGCTTCGCTCATCCCTCCATCGCACTCCCTTGGGTGTTGTGCTGCACAAAGAGCGCATCAAGTTGGCGCACTCCTGGCGGTTCTCGAGGCCGTAAAGTTTATCTTGATCGGGGTGGAAATGGGTAATGAATGACTTGAGTGAGCCCAGGACGCCCTGTCTCTGCTTTGACTGTTCGAGTTGATCTAAGCCCTGAACAACTGTGAATAATGTGGAAAGACCCTGGCTCTCAACGCCACGAAGAATGAGGTCTCCAAGAGAATCGACTTCTGTGGTAGCAGACAGGACGACAACGACAAAGTCAGCGACTCTGGCAGCATCAAGGCATGCGCTGAGATCACGAGCAACGGGAACGTATTGGAGTTTTTGTTTGAATCGATCGACGGAGACTCGGAAGTTGCTTTCAGAGGCATTGGTTTCAATGTCGACACTGGAGTTTAGGGACTGGATGGCTCCTTGGGCATCGCCATCGGAGCACAGAGGAATGACGGCTACAATTCTGGGAGCACCATCCTTTCCAGAGAACACAGATGTCTCTTTCAAGTGCTCTCGGTGTTTCGTAAGGCGAGCCTGCTTGGCCTGGTTTCGACGATCAAGTTTAGACATGACTTGTTGGTGGGGGGTTTTTCGTAATCCCTTTTCGTTGGGCACTCTTCCTGCAAAGCATGTATTAATAAACGTTTCTTATAAACGTTTCCATCCAAAGACATACCTTTGGCTCTATCTCTTAGCTCATGCTTTGAAGCGACCTTGGACTTGAAAGGCTTGTGAGAGACCTTGGTGGTGGGCCGATGGGAATGGGCCACAGCAGCAGGCATTTTGCCGTCGCCACCAGCTTTAAATCGAAAAGGTAATGAAGCCAGGGTGAACCGGCGTGACTCTTGGAGTGAGTATAACTGTGACTGGAGTTTTTCAGCTGGTGAGTCAATGAGTCTACTGGTCTTCTCAGCCTGATGAATTAGGAAAAAGGCCTGTCTTGGGATTTTAAAAAAAGTTTGGCGGGGTTTCGCTCTGTGATGGCGGGACCTTGAAGGCTTATCGAGAATTTTTTTGTGTGGCAGCATATCGATTAGACCCTTGTCCATCCACTGGGCGGCGTTATCGACGGAGGCTCCGCTTTAATTTTTGGGCGGCCGAATTTTTGTCTGCGTTTTTGAACTTTGCGGTCTTGGATAGCTTCGTCTTGAACAACGACTCAATTTAATTCGTCACAAAGCATGGAGGTCGATACGATAGAGAAACCACGGTCGGTGGTGTACCAGAACGGTGCTACGACCGTGGAGAAAACCAGACACGATTTGATCCCTCGCCATGAGAGAGAAAAGAAGAGACGACAGCGCGAGGCCGAGAAGGCATACGGTCGAGGAAAAAAGATCAACGTCAAGAACATCAAGGACAAGAAACTGCGCAGTAACATGAAGCGACTCGAGTACAAATACCAAGATGCCACCATGAAAGCCAAGGATGCAGAGATTCTGCTTGAAAACACTGCTGGGTTCCTTGAACCAGAGGGCGAACTCGAGCGCACATACAAGGTGCGACAGGACGAGATCCTGTCCGGAGTTGCGGTCGAAACTGCTACGAAACGATTCGAATTAAAATTGGAAGACATGGGACCGTACGTGTTCGACTATTCAAGGAACGGAAGAGATCTGTTACTCGGTGGAAAGAAAGGTCACATCGCAACCATGGACTGGCGAGAAGGCAAGCTGGGGTGCGAAAGACAATTGGGAGAAATTGTTCGCGACGTCAAGTGGTTGCATAACAACCAATACTTTGCTGTTGCTCAGAAGAAATATGTCTACATTTACGACAACAACGGCGTTGAGTTGCATTGCTTGAAGAAG
Source organism: Simplicillium aogashimaense (assembly GCA_028455935.1). Taxonomy (NCBI): domain Eukaryota; kingdom Fungi; phylum Ascomycota; class Sordariomycetes; order Hypocreales; family Cordycipitaceae; genus Simplicillium; species Simplicillium aogashimaense. Next base: position 4,566,599 of record CM052008.1, read on the forward strand.
CATACCGAGGTCACACAGATGGAGTTTCTGCCATATCACTTCCTTTTGGCAACGATAGTGAGTGCCCAATAACAGAACTGACTTATATATAAAGTCTTACTAACGAACCAGGGAACCGGTGGTGTACTCCGATATCAAGATACCTCGACAGGTCAGCTCGTCGCCGAATTGCCATCTCGCCTTGGCCCCGCCGTCTCCATGGGCCAGAACCCTTACAACGCTGTAATGCATGTTGGCCACCAAAACGGCACCGTCACTCTCTGGTCACCAAACTCCTCCGAACCTCTCGTCAAACTCCTAGCCCACCGTGGTCCCGTCCGATCAGTAGCCATGGATCGCGTGGGCCGCTACATGGTATCTACTGGCCAAGACCAAAGAATGGCTGTCTGGGATATCCGCATGTTCAAAGAAGTCAACAACTATTTCACACATCAACCAGGTTCATCGGTCGCCATCTCAGACACAGGCCTCACAGCCGTCGGATGGGGCACGAGCTGCACCATCTGGAAGGGCTTATACGACCTCAACGCGCCAGTACAAACCAAAGTGCAAAGCCCCTACATGACATGGGGAGGCGAGGGAAAGAAGATGGAGCGAGTCCAATGGTGTCCCTTTGAAGATGTGTTAGGTCTCGGCCACGATGACGGTTTCTCATCCATCCTGGTTCCAGGAGCTGGTGAGGCCAACTTTGACGCCTTGGAGCTCAACCCGTTCGAGAACAAGAAGCAAAGACAGGAAGCCGAAGTCAAGAACTTGCTCAACAAGCTCAAGCCCGAGATGATTGCTCTCGACCCCAACTTTGTCGGAAACCTGGACTTGCGATCCGACGCGCAGCGCAAGGCGGAGAGGGATCTCGATGCGCCGGCGGCAGACGTTGCAGAGGACATTCGCAAGCGCGCAAGAGGAAAGAACGGTGCATTGAAGAAGTACCTGAGAAAGCAGAGGAAGAAGAATGTCATCGACGAGAAGAGACTCAAGATCGACGAGATATGGAACGAGCAGCAAAAGGCCAAGGACAAGAAGCACAAGGAGATCGAGGCGGATCTTGGCCCTGCCTTGTCGAGATTTGTAAAATGAAAATAGTTCAGCGTACATATGTAAATAAATACCCGTCAACACATATAGATTCCAAATCGCAATCGTGGTCTATTTTCTATTTTCTACCAATTGTTACGCCCATTCCATCATTAACCTTTTCCCTATACCCGTAGTACAAACTAAGCGAAATGCAAGCCGTCATGAAAACCTAAAGCAATTTCAAGTGCCCAGTAATCTCGTCCACCAAACGCTTGGGCGCAGGACCAACACCCAGTACCGTGGTGCTTCCAGCCTCAATCTGCGTCCTGCCCGCATCCTGGATATACTCGGCCGTGATACCCGCAGCGCGAGCCTTGCGTCTCAATTCCATCAACTCGTCTTGGCTCTTGATCTGTACTGCAATCTTGGCCTGGCCGTACTTTTCCCAGCGGGAGAGGATTTTGCGATCGGTGGAGCTGGGATCTGTATTTCTCGAGAGGGCCTTGTAGCAAGCGAGGGTGGCGTGGGAGCACTGCGCAGCGATCTTGCCTACCATTGCCAGTCAGTTAGCATTGAGTATTACACCCTCGACAGTCCATACATACCCTTTGTCATGCCCAGGTCGGTTCTCACAACCAGGACCAATTTACACTCTTCATTGCCCACGTTGATGACGGGCTTGCTGTTGGCAGCAGAGAGCCCCTGGCGCTTATCGGCCGCAGAGCCATTGACCCAGTTGGGAGCATGGTCGAGAACGGTATCGTCTTCGTCAATATCGCTCTCGTCGCTTTCGACAGGGTCGTGCAGGTTCTTGTAGCGTTCTTCGGCGAGCGCGGGAGATATGATGTAGCCTCGTGTGGCGAAGATGGCAATGCCGTAGCCCGTGATGAGGGAGACGAGCGCCGTCGTGAGTATGAGTGCCGACTGGTCTCCGGAAGACATGTTGGAGGTAGTGTGGTGGTGTGTGATGGGGACGGTTGGTTGTTGCGAATGACGAATGTAGAGGGAAAAAGACGGCCGCGGGTTTGGGAGCTGCGACGGCCCACAAATCGCTGGGAGCTGCTGATAGAATGAAGGAAGCTGGGACGTGTAAATGAACTGGAAATCTATGTGACAAATGTCGAAATAAAAATAAAAATAAAAGCATTTATGCATACTTTGTATAATTCTACGTCTTATTAAGCTGGTACGTACTAAATAAGGATATTTCGGGCGTCGTAGTGAACACCTCTAGCTGCCACATCATTTCCACTTACACGAAGTGCAATACATAGAGGAAGCAGCATGTTAACAATAGGTGACTCGTTTGCTCCCATGGCTTCATTTACGGCCATGAACAAGCCCTAATTATGTTTTAGGAAATCACGTTGATTGAAAAATATACTAGGTGTCTAATGTTTCATATACTTCGTAGTCCCATCTGTCATTAAAGTGAATCCCTTCCCTGACCACATCAATCCTGCCCCTCAGACACGGCTAACTCTCAGAGAGTCGTATGTCTGGTCACCATGAACACAGTATTGCCGATCAAATTTCTGTGGCTGGCCGTCGTTTTGGCAACTAGGCTGGCCAATGCCGTCGTAGAACACGCTTGCCAGATTGCCCTTGCAGCATGTAGCCCCCCCGCTGCACTGGACCAGGATGCTGTAAAAGATGTAATTCTGGATATTTACACATTCGTCCACTGCGACGGCCTTCCTTGCTATTTGGTTGCCGTCGCAATCCTTGCCGTCTCGAACGACCAGGCTGTAGGAGCAGACAGCATTGGCGACGCTGCACAACTGCAGGGACACGGCGAGGAGGCTCAACAGACCAGACCTGTACATCTTGGCGGTGTTTTCAGGAAATGTAATAAAGGGAATTTAAGAAAGAATTAAAAAACTGTGATTGTTTGTTGATTTTGTATGATCCGTTGCACTTTAAGACATCCGAGCTAGCACTTTATATAGTTCGTTCTGCTGTCCCCTGTCAGTCGACCAATCCATAGTCCAGCCGATTAAAGCTGTTCGTATTTACACCATCACGCCGTAGTTTCATGCAAGTAAGAAATCTAGACTTGCAGCCTCGTGTCGCAGCTCACCACTTAACCTCCGCGCTCTTGGAGCACTACAGCATGCACGTTCGGCTTATTTATGGGGCAGAACCACCAACTTACACACTCCCAACTCGGCTGCAGCTCGTTCACCAGGCTACTGAGCACCATCATTCTCAGCTCCTCTCACTGCCTCTGCTTCCACCACGCACCCTCTTCTTTGCTAAGTGAGGCGTCCTCCAACACCATGGGTGACAAGGCTCTGGTAATAGGCATCTCGGGCTGTTCCTCTAGCGGGAAGACGACCTTGGCGCGCTTACTGCGAGACATTTTCCCCAATGCCTTCATCCTTCACGAAGATGATTTCTACAGGCCTGAAGAGGAGCACGTCGACCCCTCCATTCTAAAACAATAAAATGTTAATAATTAATAGATTGCCGTCTAAAAATGGACTCTTGGACTGGGACTGCGCTGGCTCGCTCGACATCCCTGCCATGGCCGAAGCTCTCTCCTACATCAGGCATCACGCAGCCTTTCCTGTATGTGTAGTCCCTCCTCTTCCCATAATGCTGCTAACCTAGTCCAAAGCCCACTTTGGACTCAAAAGAGGACCAAAATTCCGTGGGGCCTTGTCCCGTACCGGATTCCACCATCGCAGCCTTGAAGGACAAGATCCCGGCCTCAGTCGCTCAGTCACAACTGCGAATTTGCCTGCTGGATGGGTTTCTCCTATATTCTGCGTCCATGGAGGCGTTGAGACCTTTTCTAGACCTGAAAATCTTGTTGAGAGTGTCGTATGCCAAAGCGAAGGCACGCAGAGAAGCCCGAGATGGTTACGTTACGCTGGAGGGGTTCTGGAAAGACCCTCCCGGCTACGTAGATGATATTGTTTGGCCTAATTATGTTGAAGAACATGCCTTTTTGTTTGAGAATGGAGATGTAGAGGGCGATTTCAAGAAAGACGTTTTAGACAAGGAAAACATTCATGTGCCCGACAATGGCGCGCTGGATAGCGACATGAGCAAGACGCTGGAATGGATGGTTGATCTTGTTTGGGCAGAGCTTCAAAAGCATGAACCATCTAGTTAGTTATTTTAAATCCAGGACCTTCAGCATCATTATCGTATCTATACTAATCAATCGCTGTGAATACGCTGCCGTTTAGTCAATCTATTCCGTCTAATCATGCAAGTCATTATCCTCGTTATCCTCTGCTTCCGCGTCGTCGATTCTTGCTCTCCGCTGTCAATATCCGCACCGCAGACTCCGCCGCCTTGGTTTTGATCTCTTCCTTACTTATACCCCCTTGAACTTCCGTGACTGTGCGCTGTCCGACGAGCACAGAACAAGTGTAGACTTTGTCGCCGCTCACACCCACTTCAACACCAATCCTGTACGTGATACCTGCATTCCCAGCCCAAATTCCCAGTTCCTCTTTCGGATGTTGCATATGAACGCCGCGTGTCAAGATTCTGTTCAGATACTCCAATATCCCAAATCGTTCAACCATTGCTTCGCAGACTTCCAGAGATCCAGAATCGATCCACAGTGCCCCGAGAAGAGCCTCAAAATGATCAGAATAAAACTTCTTGGCGCCCATGTGAGCTAGCAGCGCCCAGGGATAATGTGTTCCATGATTCAGGGCATCTTTGATTTCATCGCGCAGTTTGGCATGACGTTCTACCATGGAAGCCTGCTCTAACCCTACCGCATGTGAAGTGTGGCGCATGTACTTCCACAACGCCGTGGTGCTTGTCTTCGAGACGACTTCCTGATCTTCCGTGACTTCCTTTTCCTCAAATTCAGAAGCATATTCTTCCAAAGCAATAAAAGCGAGGAAGTCTTTATTGACCAGAGCAGTTTTGATCATGTGCATCTCGAAATGTTGCAGAGGCGGATCAAAGGCAAAGAGTCTGGTGACGATGATCTTATCAAGAATGGCATCACCTAGGAATTCTAGCCGTTCTAAAGATCGCGTGCGTCTATTAGACACATACGATGCATGTGTACATGCCTCGATGAGTAGAGACTTCTTGTGAAAAGTGTATCCGATCAAATGCTCGAGAGGTTCGAGCACAGGGGGTAGAACCTCGTCGTCCAGCGCAATGTCAAAAAGCCTCTGTCGGGAAGCATCAATCTCTTTCCATTGGCCTTCGCCAACAAATAATGCCAGGCACTTTAAAACCCTTGGTATGCCGCCGATTTTGTATGACGCGCCAATCAGGGATTCAATTACATCGGCGAGGACCTTGGTTGAAAGCTTTCGTGGAGGTGTCTTCGCCGGATTTGACAGGACTTCATCGATATATACCGGCCGCCACTTGATTCCAGTAAACGACGAAGTAATAATGAACCGGGCCAACCCAGTTTCTATTGCAGCTCGGGAGAGCCGCGAATTAGACACAAGTCGATCCTTGTATAGTGACAGGTATCCCTCAGGCCATTCAGGATCTGTATCGTATTAGTCGTGAAACAAAACCCTGAACCTAGAGGACTTACGCTCTGTTGAAGCTTGTATTGTTGAGCAGTACTTCAAAATAGAATCCCCCAAAAATTCAAGTCTTTCATAATGCACCGGTTCTGTTGCACTTTTGGCACAGATCGCTTCTCTCACCAAATTGTGGTCACTGATACCCACGGGCCCCAAAAGCGTTGTCGTTGCCTCTTTGGCCACCAAGAGCACTTGAATCTGGTGCATGATAGAAGGGAGCAGCATACCGAGTTTCACGTACTCGATTGGTACGCTATCAACCGTTGCCCAATGCATTGGAAGGACGCGAGGATACGGCTTAGTGGATTTAGGAGAACTATTAGCCTCGTTCAAAGGATGCAGAAAGTCAGATCGCTTGCTCCATTTGCTCAAAACCAAGTATGGAACGTCTTCTGGTGCCAGATCAAAGTCTTTGAAAAGGTTTTGGACTTGGCTGACGTGTGGCTTAGAGGGGATGATGCCTTCCAACATGTATGGTGAATTGTAGGGATCTCTGATGAGATATCTGCCGTTCGTAATTGACTCATCAGTTGGATCAAATGGGTGACTTGAAATTTGATTCAAAGATAAGTTTTGATTCCGTACAAAGAAGCGAATTACCTGGCTTTGATTGGCCACCGCCCATCGATGACCAAAGTGCATGCCGAGTAAAGCAGACGTGTGGTCTGGCAAAGTTTCAGCCTCTTCCGCGCTGATCTGCCTGCCGACAGAGAACAGCAAATCGCAGGTGCTCTGTGCGTCGATATAGAGACGGATGGGGTTTGGTTGTTGAATGTGTGTTGATAATACCATTTCGAAGGTCATAAGCAGAGTTTCGCCCTGGTACCATCCAATGTCATAAAGCCACCGTTGCGTAGGTTGCTTCCAAGCTAATGATACTCCAAGCCATGGTGAGAAAAGGGACTCGACATGGACTTCTGGAAGGCGTTGCTCTACACCCAGAAACTCTTCAGACTTGTAAGGAAGCAAATGGTCCGTTACCAAGCCAGCTTCATACAGACCAATGTAAGCTTGAAAAGCTGCATCTTTCGTCGCATTTTTCTCCGAGAACCAGACCTTTTTACCGCGAATGCTTCTCAATTCTTGTGGTAAAAATGATGGCAGGATGACTTCTGCTGAGAGTTGCGGCTCCGGAGAAGCGCCACTCCTGTGAATGATATAGTCAGGGCGGCAATCCACGAATTCTCCCTGAGACAGGGTTCTGCAAAAGTGTTCTAAGTGAGACTTAGCGTCATCAAAGCTTATCCTGGCCCCCGTAGCCTCAACTTCGAAATAAGTGTCTGGAATGTCTTCAATGGCTTCCAATTTCTCCATTTCGTTGCGTTGACGCTCTTCATCTTGATATAGCTCATTCATCTCTTCTTCCAATTTGGTCCATTGTTCAATGCGAGAACCTCCCTCTTCAATAAGAAGCACTAGTCTTGAATCACGCATTCTAGCCCTTCCGCGTCGCTGAATAAAGCTTTTGGGTGTTGCCGGCATATCATAGCAAACCACAAGATTGCACGCCGGGACATCGATACCTTCTTCCAATACCGATGTAGCAACAAGAAGATTAATCTTGCCAGATCGAAAATTTTGTAGCGTTTGCAAGTCATGTTCTTCAGATAGGTCGTATATGCAACGCCGAGAGGCATAATTTGAAGTCCCAACCATGGAGCCGATACGATATTGTTCACGAATTACTGGCAGGGCTGCCAACAAAGCCGAGAGCACTACAGCCGTGGCCCGCTCCTTCACAAAGATGATACCGACGACTGTTTTCTCCTGGGGAGCTAGTAGTTCAACTAGCAGGCGCTGGAACTTTTGAGATACATCTGTCTTGTTGGCAGGCTTGTCACTAGGCTGAGGTGCCTGGATCTGTTGAAGCTTGGCCGCCAAATATTGCTTCTCTTCCGACAGCCAAGGATCAAAGAGTCTATCTTCAGAGCTTTGATCCATCACACCTAGTAAGAACAATGATTTAGCTCTCCAGATGTAGTAGTCGGTCGCCCAACTTCCAAGTTGCTGGTTGATCTCGTTTGCTCGCCCCCAAAGCCCTTTGAACTGGTTCATGCAAAATGTATCGTGCTTAGTGATGGCTTTTTGAAAGGCTCGCTTGTTTCGATCTGTTGGATTTCTGAGAAGAGATAGTATGAAAGGGTCCTGCATAATATCGAGTTGGAGTTGTTGCTCTCGCAGCGACCTCATGCTAGCTGTGTCCTCTTTATACTCTAGCTTATATGACATGGCACAAAGCTGTGGCCGCTTGACATGCTTCAGCACTTCTTGTCGATGTAGAGTGGGAGACACGCATATCGCATCGAAAAGGCACTCGAGTTCAAAGAGCTCCTTTGCGTTGGATCGAATACTCGGCGTAGCGCTCAGCCCCAAGATGGCTGGTCTCGCTGCACCTGGCTCTCTGTGTCGATGGAAGAAATTTGACATAATTCTGCCTCCTGGATGATTGCCGATGCAGTTGTGTACTGCAATTGAGGAAACGTTAGTAACATAGCTCGAACATGGCTTCGCAACTTACCTTCGTCGAAGACTATGAGTGCTAGTTGGTCCATTTGCACAAAGGCATGTGATAAAGCATCTAGGAGAATTTGGTACGTGGAAACAACGATACGGATACCATCCAAGACGGCCTCCCATACCGGTGCTTCCCAAGTGTCCACATTATCATTGCCGGTAATTAGTTTCATGGGCACGGCAGCCATTTGAAGCTGCATGGCGTTGAACTGTTGACCGCACAGAACTACAGTTGGGGCCAAAAACCATATGATCTAGATTTATTGGCGTTAGTGTGCCTAGAATCTCAGCCAAATATATTTCGCAAATGGAGTAAATACTTTCTCCCGAGGGCATTTATCTAGCTCTGCCTTGATGCGAAGCACGGCCCTGGATGAAGAAGTCAGCATAGGCCAAAGGAGACGATAAAAGGACGAGAAAACCAAGAAAATCTTACACCTGAGTCTTTCCGCTGCCAGTATCCATCTACAAATAGAGTCAATAATCCATGTCAAGACGTCACCGCGCAAGTTGGACCTACTGCAACTAAAACATTTCTCTCTAGACTCCGCTGGAACATCTCCAGCTGATATGCTCGTGCAGTCATGGCTCTAGATTCGCTGTCGCCGGGCTTGACCTCTGCAAAGGGGGCATTGTCACTGGCGGGTGATGATGGTGAGGGAGAAACGGCCTCGCCCACGGTTTCTGTGTTAACATCGGGGCCAAATCCCGTTTGCACACCACCAGCGGGAGTCCTATCCGGGAAAGATTCAACTGAAGAGTCTGCTGAGCAGTCCGCGGGTGTGCTAGCCTCGTTCATGGCCATGCTTTCTGGAACCTGCCACAGGAGACGGGGGGTGGCATTAAACAGCGAACGGACTGTCCCCGACGTTGAGGCTCAAATGCAGAATGGTTGCAGCGCTCTCTCAATGGCTCATTTCGGGGCATTTAGCCCAAAGAGGAAACCTTCTTGTTCAACTGCTCAGAAGCTTAAAGCAGCAAACGTACCCAGTTTGCGGTACGGCAGCTGAGCAAGTCGGGCTCCAGCAGCCACTAGCGATGGATCTAAACGAGTGCCAACTGGGTTCTTTTGCAGTGTTTCTGACACAATGTCAGAAAACCTAGAGCAGCTAAAACTGGGTTTTTTTTTGCAGGAGAAATAGAGATGGAAACACGGTGCTGCAGAGGGGTTGATGATGCATTTAGGAAGCTGTTGGTCGAGACATATTTGGGGTGTCGCATTCAAACGGAGATTCTCAGTGGGGGTCCGCCGCCTTTCAGTGAAAGAAAGACACGACGCCCGCAACCACTCTTGGTTCTATACTAGTATTCTAACTTTGAAGTACAGTATCATTCCTAGCACCTAGGCAAGAGAAATTTCGCCCATCTTAACAGCTCATTGCACAGAGTTCACCCAGAGTGCCGGTACTGCACAATAAGCTAGCTCGTACCACAAGGTCAGATGCTGAAGCGGAGTAAAGTACCGCAGCGCCAAGCCAGATCTTCCATGTGCCGCGTTCGAGGTTTCCTCTAATCCCATCTGGGTAGGTCGTCGTGAGCTTGTTTATGATTCATTCACCAGTTAATATATTCCATAGCATTGACCGGCAATTGATCGTGAATAACTTCATCCCCGCACAGGCCGCCACACAGACAGGCAGACAATATTCACTCTGTCGTAACATACGTCGTCCGCACGGTGGTGCAATCTGCCAAACTGTAGCCTGAAATGCATCTGTACGCCACAGGCTTTAATGCATGGGGTCAATTGAATTGTGGCCTAGTGCCCGAGCAAGCCGGCACAAACGAGCCTCAAGACCTACAAAATTTCACAAAAGTTCTAGAGGCTACCGCAATTGAACGACCAGTCTCAAGACTGTCGTATACGATAGGTCAGTCATTGTCTGATCCGAGCTTTGCCTTTGGCCAATGCAGGGATCCTTTCACAGAGGCTCACGCTCGAGCTGGCGCACAGTCAACATAAGCACTCTAGGCTGACGCTGCATCTCGTCTAGTACGTCAAGACGGCATTCTCCACGCATCGGGTGGAGGCTTCGATGACTTGAAAGACAACTTGGGACTTTTACACTCTGTAGTCCAATCGGCCGCCGGCTCGGTGCTCCAAAAGTCCCAGATTGGGGGCCATAAATCTGGCGTTGTCCTCCAAAAGTACCCTTCAATCGCCGAAGCCGCGCGACAGTCTGCTGCGGTGGCTTCCTGGCCCTACGAGGTGCCTGTCACCCAAGTAGTAGCCTACGATGCAGGATTTGTCATTTTACTTGAAGATGGCACCGTGGAAACCGTTGGGGACCCAAGATTCGAAGACTGTCTTGGCCGGCAAGTATCAGTGGAGTGGTGAGTCACCTTGCCGTCTGCTAGCTCGCAAACAAATTGATCCGAATAAACAACGGGGAAACTGACCACCAATCGCACAGCCCTGCTGAGCAGCCTGGTCGTGTTGGAGACCTGGCCTCAATCAATGACTCCGTAGTACACGTCACCGCGGGAGGATACACCGTTGCTGCTTTAACGGATGGAGGCAGTATATATGCTTGGGGTAGGCCCGGGTTCACCTCCCGTGGAAGCCACTTTTTGCCCAACCTTGATGGCGTGCCAAACTATATCGAGGTAGACGACGGGAAAGACATACAGGATGTTGCCCTTGGTGAGTCACATGCAATATGTTTGGCTACGGACGGATCCATTTATGTTATTGGTGATAACGCAAGCTGCCAACTGGGAATGCACAGCGACGCCAAACCGGCACTGGAAACTTGGACCAAGGCCGAATTTCAGCTGCCAGATGGGCACAAAGCTGTAGCGGTGGCTGCTGGAGCTAAGACGTCCTTTATCCTCACGGCTAAATCGTGAAATGAAATATCAGTTTGACATGTGTCATTGCATTGAACTTTATCATCGTCTATTATACATTCTTCATGTCTGTCCAGGTCAACACATACCCGCCTTTTACAGACTTGTCAGATAGTCTTCAATCTCTTGTGGCGTAAGCTTGCGGAATCTGGGACCCTGTGCACCTTCAACGCCTTCCAAACCCAGTAGGTGTTCAGCGGGTGGGCCGACAATGCCTAGTTTGTGGTTAGCTACAATTGGTTTATCAAACAGTGTAATTATGAGTAAAGCCACATACCAATCTCAATCGAGTCGCCGTTCATCTCGCCTTCAATGTTATCCTTCAGAGTCAGTAAAGCAATGTGGATGGCATCCTCAAGCTCTAGCTCCTCTGAATATCGCTTCTCCAAGAAGGTCTTAGCCTTAGTAGCACTCTTGCCGATGGCTGTGGCCTTCCACGGGAAGTAGCTACCAGTAGGGTCGACTTGGTACAGCATAGGACCGCCCTTGTGAATACCACCGGTCTTGGTTGTAGGCTTCTTCTCTTCACCATCCTTGGTCTCCTCTTCAGCCTCAGGCTCAATACCGTCATCCCATCCAGCAATGAGCATGCTCACACCGTAGGGTCGTACACCGGCCGACTGAGTAGCTTCTTGCATAACCCGGGCGACATCCTGCACCAATATCCGTGTAGGAGGGTATTCGTTGTAAATTCGCTTGTAGCCAGTGTGGGAAACTTTGCGCGCGCGATCGACAAGGACTCTATAGTCAGGACCCATGCCAGAGTAGACAGATCCGATGTTGGGAGTGATGTTGCTAATCTTGGAGAGAGAGCTTTGGTCGGCGAGCGGGGATGAGGACTTCTTCTCGGTGGCAAGGACAATGCCGTTGGTAGCTTGAGATGTTATTAGCAGCTGCAACAGTTGCAGACGAACTTGTTCGTAGCCAACCTTTGATGCCAAGGGCTGTGATTCCCTGGTTCACGGCGTTCAAGGCATACTCTGCACATGATTAGTATATGATCATTTCGAACGGTTTGAAGCTTCTCAAGCTTCATTCAAGTGGCATCGACCAGAACTGAGAGCGACGTACCAATCTGCACCAGCTTTCCGCTATAGTGATGTCAGTCAGCGTTTCCAACAAGCCATGCGAGATACTAACCTGGGCGAGAACGTTGTGAGGGAGAAGGAGTATCGGTCTGCCATAGCTTAATTGTTTGCTACAGAATGTGAAAATGATGGTCCGTAGCTTTTGCGATGGAGTATTCGAAGGATTGGCGGTGATTGATTGCGGATGAAGTTGAGCTGTCAACGCACCACCTACCTCTAGGCACGACGACCTGCGCGTCCGTCGAGCTCACCCCAGCAATGGCCTGTCGGAGGAGGGTTAAACCGGACTCCGGATTAAGTGGAGCCTGCGTGAAGCACAAAGCTCTCCAGCAACAAGCTAGAACCTTCGGAATTTAATAGGAAACCTGTCAGAAAGACTGAGTGGCTTGGTTTCTTAATTAACCAAAAGCTGTGTGTTAAATCTGGCCAGTTCTCGCCGGATGCACTTCACAACATCCATGGCCGCTTCGGAAATTTCCCTAGCATGGAATAATAGCCCCTCCTGACACAGCCAGCTTGGCAGCATATTCGTCTTTCAACACTGCGAATTTCTTGGAGCTGAAATATTATATCATACTTAAAGGGGCTCATATTACAACCAAGATGAATACTGATCCATCTTGGAGCTGGTCCTCAGCATTTCCGAGTCAGCCAGCTGCAACAGCGCGACGACCCGCGGCTCAAGAGAATGACCAGCCTGAGCGCCCGACTACGCCGCGTACAAAGGACAACAGCCAGCAAGAATTCCGCGGATACGGGCCAAGGACATGTCGCATTTGCCTCGATACCGTAGAGCCAAAGTTTCCTTCACGCGTAACAACTGCTCTGGGAATTTCTGCGACATCTTCGAAGCCAATCTATGTTTCCGACGATCCCGAACTTGGTCGACTTTTTTCGCCTTGCAAATGCAAAGGCACGCAGAAGTATGTGCATGAAGGATGCCTCAACCAGTGGCGTCGATCGAGTCCGTCAGGAACGAATATGTGGCAGTGCCCGACGTGCAAGTACTCATACACACTGGGACGGTTACGATGGGCCAAGATGCTCGGCAATTGGACGAGCCAGGTCGCGCTGACACTGGTCATCTTCACAATTTGCATTTTCGTGCTCGGGTTTATCGCCGATCCGATATTCAACTTATGGTTAGACCCAGTTGGCACAATTGGTGAAACAGTTGGCAGTGTCATGGGCGATATGGATGACTACGGAGAGCCTCTATTTGAGTCCGATGGTGGCTGGTATCAGCACTTTGTTAAGGGATTTTTCTCCTTGGGCATCGTTGGAATGCTCAAGTCTATGTTCGTCATGTCTCCATGGCATTGGTTTAGTATACGCACGTCGGGACGTCGACGAGGATCAGGTCGAGGACGTGTCGAGAACATCAGCCTTATTCTGGTCCTCATTGGCACCTTTGCTGCGCTGAAGGCGATATGGAAGGGCGTGGGTGCGCTCAGCAGTCGAATTTTGACGAGAGTATCTGATACAGTTCTTGACGTAGGCGGCGATGAGCCAGACGTACCAGAGCCGGATACATCGCAGAAAGAAGCATAGCCTCTCTGCATATAGTGCCCGCCTTTAGCAACAATAGGATACGTCTTATCCGTGTTCCGTCTAACTTCCCTCTCATAGTGACATGTGCTTGCACACTCTTAAGTTGCCTCGAATTTGCTCCTCCATATCGAGTCAACTAGTCTGTGTGCAAAGATAGACGCTCGATATCTGTCTTGAGGGTGAAGCCGTTTTGGTTTTTGCTTTCGTTTGACGAAGTTGAGATTGCCAGTATTTGTGATTTAAGATTGGAGCAAGCGTTTTGCTTGCAGCCTTTCTATATTTGAAGAGTTGCTCAGTACACTACCACAGTACATCTGCTCAGAGCTTGTCTTCGTTACATTAGCTGGTACATGCAACCACACACACTATAAGAAGTGTATTGAATATTGAACCGTAGACTCCATAAATAATCAATAACCATGATTTATCTCGCATATTTCCAAATTTTCTTGTTGTAATGCAGTGAAGAAGATAAGATGCCGCCTCGTCGCGCGAAGGGCCACGTTTCCTCTCTACGTGGGTCCGAGCGATATCACCCAATTGTTGCGACCCCTGGAGGGATTCGACCCTCGTAATTAACTTTTTTCGAGGCTGCTGGCTCGTATACAACGCCCCCTTCTTCAACGACATACCACGTTGCGCTCGTGGTGAAAACGGCAGCTGCGCATCGGCCCATATCGAAATTTCATGCATCGCGACCACGCTTGCCCTAAACACGGACGAGGAGCGCAGCATATGATCAGCGCGCCCTGATGCGCCACACCTTACAGTATCACCGCATTTGAATCACCTCTGCGCACATTGTGACGAATCAAACAACGGCCAAACCGTCTGTCTGGAAGCTCGAATCATCCAGGCCAGAGCGATACGCCCAATCGACAATCAATTTGAGGCTTAAATATCGCCAAAATGCATCTGCCATACCCTCCACGCAAAAGCTCCAACCCGCCTCCCTTCCGTCCTAGAGCTGCTAAACTGCCGACGATACGGCGGGCTCGATTAAAGACGATTGGTCTGGGCTTGGTGTTCTTCATAGGAGTGTTTTATCTTCTCTTTGGACCCAGCAACAAGAGCCCTTACCACGAGCGCCGACCTGCAGGCTACCCTCCCGTGGTCCTCGTCACAGTTTTGGACACGCGAAACTACAACGACAAGTATCTGGAAACGGTGCGAGACAATCGCGAAGAATATGCAAAGAGGCATGGTATGGGATACCGAAAAGGACCGTGAAAGTGTGATGGACACTAACAGACTGCAGGTTACCAAGCGTTTGTCGTGAAGTCGAACGACTATGACACGAAAGGCGCCCCAGTGACGTGGACGAAACTGATGGCACTGCGACATGCGATTGCAAAATACCCCGACTGCAAATATCTGTGGTATCTTGAACAAGATTCATACATTATGGATCCCAAAAAGAGTTTGGATGACATTGTGTTGCAGTCAAGCAAACTGGAGGGCATGATGCTTAGAGGCAAGCCAGTGGTGCCCCCTGATAGCATTATCAGGACGTTTGACCACCTGCGCGCAGACGACATCGACTTGGTTTTGAGCCAAGACAAAACTGGACTTGTGCACAACAACATCATCTTACGCAACGGCGAATGGGCCAAGTATTTGTTGGAGACCTGGTTGGATCCTCTCTACAGATCCTACAACTTCCAGAAAGCTGAGAGGCACGCTTTGGTACGTATAAGATACCTGATGTGTATTGTAACTAAACGCTAACGACCTTGCAGGAACACATTGTTCAATGGCACGCCACAATATTGTCGAAGCTCGCCCTCGTCCCTCAGCGAACGTTTTCGTCGTACACGCACGCCACCCTCGGCGAGACGGGTGGAGGATACCAACCTGGTGACTTCGTTGCCATGTTCCATGGATGCAGCAAAGTTGGTCGCGACAGCTGCGAAGTCGAGTCTGGAAAGTACTGGGAGAATTGGAAGACCGCTTTCAGCAAGGCTTAGGCCCCCCAACTCAAAGGGGTAACCACAAAGAACGACACGGCGTGAACAACTCGGAGTAGAACTTCGCGATGGAAAAATATAAATTATGGCGTTTGCGTTTTGCAAAGGTGCATTCACGAAGGCATTGGTCTTCGCGGCGTTATTTTGACTGTTCGTTAACCAGGGACGGTAGTGAGGGTATGACACGGCATGAAGAGATGCATTTTGGTTCATGTGAACTTTTTGGTGGCAGGGATATTTGCCGTTTTTTTTTTCTTTTCTTCTATATATTCTCTTTATCCTGCAACACGGATATCTTCCTCTTCTTCTTGTCATTGTAATTAACATCAATTATTAGATTTCGCTTCCACATTGAAAACAGGCTTTAGCAGGTTCAGATGATGCTCGTTCAATTATGTTACATGCTATTTCATTCAAGCTTCGCTTCATTAAGTTGCTGTTCAACGCAAAGCTGGAAAAAGCTCCTTAAATCTTGCGAGCATAGAGGTACTTGTAGTCATCCATGGCCTTGTCGACCATATCTTTCAACTTGTTGGCAGTCTCGTCGCCCAACTCGCTCTTCCACTGCAGGTATTTACCTTCGACAGTCAAACCCTTTGAAGTCTTGGACTTGTCAATACCGGTTGATTGCCACAGGCCCTCCATGTAGCTCTTGAGGAAAGGGTTGACAGAACCATCGTTGACTTCCTTGGCTGCCCAAGAGTGAACGAGCCTGGCAGGGTCCATGCCAACCTGCTCGCACATGCGCGTCATGGAAGGACCTTCCTCTAGAACATCGTCTGCTTCCAAGACAATGGGCTTAATGTCTGAGTTGTTGATGTACCAGTCGTACAAGTCGCGAGAGTACCCCAGCGAGATGTAGGTTTGGTTCTCCTTCCTGTCGAGATTGACTGGATGGACACGGGCTTCAGCGCGGTAGAATGATTCTACCATTTGCGCGGGGTGACGGATGAGGAACACGGGGGTCCAAGTGCGGCAGAAGTCGTCAGAGAACATTGTAGGGTTTGTCTTGGGAGGCTCGTTGTCGGAGAGAGTCATGGCTGGTGCCTTTTCGCCGCCATAGATTTGGTGAGAGAGGGCAGAGGGATCATAGGTGGACATGGTGTGGTTCTTGAAGAAGCAGGATTTGCCCTAGAGAGTTCGATTAGTTATTGACTTTATTGAAACGACTTGTAGAAAGTACTTGCAGCTTCGTGAGCTTCAGCTCTCTCTTTCTGGAGGCGCTCCCATCCCTCCCGTAGTCTTTTGACAAACTCGGCGTGCTGCTCTGGAGTAATGTCTGCAATTGGGGTGCCCTCGAATTGCATGCGACCCCAAAGGAAAGTAGGATGAAAATGGTATTCTTTTTGTACCCATTCCGGCTGATCGGAGAGCATTTGAACAACCAAGTTGGAGGTAGTTCTAGCAGAACTGCACAGCCAAACGTCGCGATGAGGAGGAGCCATGATGTGTGCTTAGTGAGTATGTAGTGAAAGAGAAGAACAATTTAATCCGCTACAAGGGCAATGGGCAAATAAGAAACTTGGGCTTCAAACTTGCAAGCTACGGGACATCGGGGAGCGGACACTTTATATTTATCCTCTGAGTAAGCATCGATCCGTAGGGCAGGACTGACATAATACTGTGGTTTCAGCTGTGGTCAAGCACTTCAAACATTGATGCTCGTGGCTGATGTTCGATTTGATTAAAAAAAGGACATAATATTATGAGAGACAAAGTCTCGCGATTAGACTAGATCCATGGCTGCTGACTGGCGTGGCTGATTGAGTGAATTGGGAGAAGCTATTGACTGCACAACCGACGTCGTGTGGCGATGGCCCGCTCCCGATCTCCCGACTTGCAGAGGATACTCCCGAAAGAACGGTTTTGGTAGGAGAGGGTCACAGAAAAGGCCAGCTAAAAGAATGGTATTTATGAAAATTTAGTAGGGGGATTTTGTGCATTGATTACGAAGCGCTTCTTGGAGATGGATGGTGGCCGTTATGTAGTGGAGTTGAAGCTGTGCCATGCGAATCAAGCAAAAGAAAGCTGGGATTGAAGGCCAAGGAAGAGGCCGCTGAATAATATATTAAGAGCCGGAAATTTGACACGTTGAGATGGTATGACCAGGAATTGTACGCTGCCAAGCGTGAGGTATGTTACATCGAGGATGGAGGAGAGTAGGTAGGAATGGAGATTGTGAGCCTGGAGGAGGGTGAGGTAAGGTGAAAGAACGAGTAGAGCAGCTGGTCAGATACGATTGTGAACTACACGGTGTAATACTTGTAGAACAGCATTAAAGTTTCTGAGTGTAGGGCCATGTAAGCTGCATATGATGTCGCAGGATATTGTTTGTTTGAGGTGACGAGGCTCTGGAGGAGATCGGGAGACTCCGAGAGGATGTTTCGCAGCCTTGATGGAATTTCTACTTTAGGACAAAGACCCGGGACGATCCTAAAATTAGACAAAAGATCCGAGCTACAATTTGGTTTATGATTTTTTGGAAATTGAAATTTCTAATGGATGAGATTTGGTCGTGGCAATGATGGAAAGGACCGAATGGGCAATTCCGCTTAGAATATAGCACGACGGGGACAACCGCCACCAAATCTCAGCAGGAGAGGGCACGTTTTCTGATGAATACCAAATAATCCAGTGGCAAAATTGACAACAAAACCGTAGATAGGGTTCGGTGTTTAGCCAATCTATTTTTTGTCAATTTCTATTCTATTTTAATTGGATGCTTTGTCGTAATGGCTGTCTGTTGGGCAAGGTGAAGCGGGCATATCATGGTGACCTCTGTTGACCAAAGTGATTGTTATACATACAGAGTAAAAGCAGAATAAATAAAAACATTAAATTAATGTGAAGTACTTGTTCGACTTTTGTTGAATTTATGACGTTTATATCAGCTACGTGATTCATCTTCCCATCCAGCGTCACCATACTAGACATGCATGTGAAGAAACCAGTTTTTTGCTCGTATGGACGCGGCTCGTAAGGACCAGTAAATGGGCCGCGAGGGCCTGGCCAGGTGCCGCAGATGGTGCCCCCAGGTGGTGCCCCAAGTGCCCCAGCAGTGCTCGCAGCGCCAGTCTTGCCCGCTGCCAGCGACAAAGTCTCCACTAAAAAAATATCCAAGTACCAACGGATTCCCCCACCTCTGGCCACCCTGGGGCCATCTCCAATTGAGCTTGTCCCTACCAGAGCGCTGGCGTCTATATCATCTCTGGACCTTCCCACGCCTGGGTGCCGTAAATTCTATTCTTACCTCCTCCAACATCCTCCTTTGCTCTTCGCGTAGCATCGACTATTCTTATTCCTCATCATATTGTCTTGGATATGCATTCAGTGCTTCAATAATCTTTCAATACCTTTGCTATTTTTACCTCTTGGATATCGTTATCCCGACGTCATGCCTGGGTCCTCCAGAATGCCCATCAGCCTCCGCGGCTTGGAGGCTGTTAAGCACAGAAAGGGCAACCTGGCCCTGAGTGCCATCAATTTGGACCTGTAAGATGCTCTCTATCCTTTGGAATTGCTTTTACACCAGCCCGCGCAGTGTCGCTTTCTCAAATCGTTACCTCGGCTGTCGCGATGCCGCCCGCCATGGTTAGTGTCGCAATTGAAGCTTCAAGGCTAACTATTCGCGCATAGAATCCGAAACGTCGTCTTTTTCTACTTTGTGGTGCGATGGACTCGTCGATTGTATTGGAAGCTCAAGGGCCGCGGCATCATCGGCACCGTCCTCGAACTGTACCGAAATATCCAGCGCATCCTCTACGGTTACTTGCTCCGAGCCCCCGGTGTCCGAACCAAGGTCCAAGGCCAGCTCAAGGAAGCTATTGAGAAAATGTCTGCCAAGCTTGCTCCCCCGATGCAAACAAGATATTTGACACTGCCCAAAGAAGGAATGACTGAAGATGCAGTCCGCGCTGAGCTTGACGCTCTCGCTACCATGGATCACACTCGCTGGGAAGATGGCTTTGTCTCTGGCGCCGTGTACCATGGTGAGGACGACTTGATCAAGCTCCAGACCGAAGCTTTTGGCAAGTTTACTGTTGCCAACCCTATTCATCCTGATGTCTTCCCCGGTGTGCGCAAGATGGAGGCCGAAGTGGTCAGCATGGTTCTCAACCTCTTCCATGCTCCTCCGGGATCTGCTGGTGTGTCTACCAGCGGAGGCACCGAGAGTATCCTCATGGCCTGTCTGGGTGCCCGCCAAAAGGCGTATGCCGAGCGTGGTGTGACTGAGCCTGAAATGTATGTTTGCGTGTTTGGTTTCAAGCAAGTTTCGACAGCAGCTAACTGTGCATAGGATTCTCCCCTTGACTGCCCATACTGCTTTCCGCAAGGCCGGAGAGTACTTCAACATCAAGATTCATTTTGTGGACTGCCCTGCTCCTACGTACCAGGTGGATCTGCGCTCCGTGGCACGACTCATCAACAGCAACACTATCCTTTTGGTAGGATCTGCGCCCAACTTCCCCCATGGCATCATTGACGACATCTCTGGTTTGTCCAAGCTGGCGCTCCGCAATAAGCTATGCCTGCACGTTGACTGCTGCCTGGGGTCTTTTGTCATTGCTTGTCTTGAAAAGGCCGGATTTGAGTCGGAACCGTTCGATTTCCGTCTCAAGGGCGTTACAAGCATCAGTTGCGATACTCACAAGTATGGCTTCGCCCCGAAGGGAAATTCAACAGTGCTGTACCGCACATCACAACTGAGAACTTACCAATATTTCGTAAGCCCTGACTGGGCTGGCGGTGTGTACGCCTCTCCTGGTCTTGCTGGGTCCCGCCCTGGTGCCTTGATTGCGGGCTGCTGGGCTAGCATGATGAACATCGGAGAGGCAGGCTACGTCGACGCCTGCGGCAAGATTGTTGGTGCGGCGAAGAAGATTGCGGAATCGATCCGTGACTCCCCCACGCTGCAGGGTGAACTGGAAATCATTGGCAAGCCGCTGGTGTCAGTGGTGGCTTTCTATGCTCAGACGCTCAATATCTACGACATTGCCGATAGCATGTCCGCCAAGGGCTGGCACCTCAATGCCCTGCAAGATCCGCCAGCTATCCATGTGGCTGTAACTCTTCCCATCACAAAGGTATGGTCACGCCTTGTGAACGACCTCGAAGCAGTGGTGGAGGACGAAAGGGAAAAGGAGCGCGTGCGCGCTGTGCAAGGCAAGGGCTCCAAGGGCAAGGCCGTGGGAGACTCTGCCGCGCTGTATGGCGTGGCAGGCTCACTGCCCAACAAGAGCGTCGTAGTGGGCCTCGCAAACGGGTTTTTGGATCTGTTGTACAAGGCGTAAAACGGGAACCTCTTGTGTATTCTAGACGGTTAATTTTGGCTTATTTGGAAGGTAGAAAATCGGTAGCAATGACAGCGCATGTTTCTTTCGCATGACCTTGGCAACCCTGCGCAACCAACTCTTAGCGATGGGAGTACAAGTGATGAAGACGATACTTTTGTGGTATGTTGTTACAAATGGTGAAACGATGCTAGCAATAGCCGAACCAGAAACGAATCAGATGAGTACATGTAACACAAGGGCAAACAGACGTGGCATAACAACAACAGCTCACGGAGTTGGCCCTGTTGGTCGCACTAAACGCGAACCAAGGCTCAAAGAGGCATAGGGTTGCCTTGCTATCGCCTTTTGCCTTGTCATAGCCAACGTTGACGAAGGGGAAGTACCAAGCGGAAGGTGATTGCCGGGATGCTATATTCGGCAATCAGTATCAGAAACAACCCGCTGTCAGCACCTCGGCGAACAGGGCATCAACGACTTGCAGGACACCATCTCGCATGCAAGTACTGGGGCACGTGTTGTAATTAATACAAAATTTGGTGTGAGGAGCAGTGGCCGCCTCACTTTTTGGAAAATGTGGCGCTAGGTTGTTTTCTCACACCGGTCGCCTCACTGGGCTTGGAATCGAACAAAGTACACCGGATGGAGAATGGATGTGGATTTGATGATGAGTAGCGTGGAATTGACTTTCGGTATCTGAGTTGGGCTTGATGTGAAGTTCCGGCAAGGCGGATAGTGCCGGTGCTTGGTATGGTATATATGAAGGCGTCCAGCTGAAATGATTGGGAAAGCAACAATATTCCTCAACACTGATTGACTATTCTGACTATTATTATTCTGACGTCTGAAATTGCAATTGTCTCTGTATCTTGTTAATTTTTTCTTTTTTGTTGTCTTTTTCTTTTGCTCTCTGTCGTCATGTCTGTAGGCGTGGAACATCGTCCCTTGGAAGAGAGTAACACGGCGTTGCTTGGTGAAATCCGTCGTCTGGTCGCTCAGCAGGATAGGCAGGCGAAATGGTTGGACGAATTGTCTGCCAAGATTAACAAAGAAGGTATTTTCATTGAAACTCTATAATTGTGCGCCGCTAATTGGATAGACATGACCAAGAGAAGAGACTCCAATGAGACGCTCTTCGCATGGGAACCCTCTGCACCTACGTCCCCCAATGCAAAATACCAAGCCACAGTCGAGGATGACGTTGACGGAGAAGGTGATGGTGTGTCTATCTCAAAATCACTACCTTCTCGCTGGGAGACGTTGGAGAACCCTCCTTCTGTGCCATTGAGCACGAGTCTTCCGCCTACCCCAGTTCCATCACCTACAAAACCAGCAGCTCGGGTGCATTTCTCAAACAGAAGACCTGTGGTGTTGCATAACAAGACATCGGAGTGTTATTTTCCTGCCAAAGAGACTGTGCCGTTGTCGCCTGTGGATTCAACTTGGGGTACGTTGTTTGTGGATGGGGTTGCAACGGAGCGGATGCGAAGCATGTTGAGAGGATTGGCCAAGTGTATTGTAAGGCTATGCCTCGTTTCATACTTCAGCTACTAACAATTTTTTTTTTTAGATATCTGAATACGCACCAATCAATTCTCTTGTCATACCGACAGACAAGATGTACAAGTTCTACAGCCGGTATAAGCTCCAATCGGAAGCCTTCCCCTTCCTCTGTATGTATTGCTAAATATTTCATAACACAACGCCCTCTAACACAGTACAGCCCTCTTTGAATCCACATCTAAAGAAAGCATGCGCAACCTAGAATTCGTCTACCTAGACTTTGGCTGCGAATATCATCACGTCCAGGATCCTTCCTCTCCTGAACCTACCCGACCCTTCATCCCCGCCCTTACCCCCAAAGGCTTCGTCCAATGGCAGTCGCGTCTCATCGCAGCTTTTCCCAACTGTGAAGCGCAGAGACTCTCTGCCGTTGTAGCAGATCTTGCCCTGGAAGCCGTCACTGACAATGGTGAAAAACCACAACGTCTCCCCCGCCAGCTTTCACATCATCTTTTCCCCAGTAAGAGAGACGATAAGATATATCGTGATGTAGTGGACGCCCTGGCAGATTGGAAACGCGCCATGACACCAAGTATTAGCCAGGGAGCACCGGTGAAGACATACAAGAAAGAATCGGGTCGGTATTCAGATAGGGACGCCATTGTTGTGATCCCGAGGAGGTCGTCGGATTCGAGGACCTATGAGAAGAGTAGGAATAGGTCGCCACCGCGAAGATCTGTGAGGGATATCACGCCGGAAAATAAGAAGACGAGAAGGTATAGTTTGGGGAAGAGCCCTCCTGATAAGGAACGTGGGAAGAGAGGGGATGAGAGCGAGTATCGGAAGCGAGCGAGATGATTCCATTTGACGAATGGATGTTTCTATACGAGCGCTGGCCACTATGAGCTCGAAGGATCTGTGACCGCATACAACGTGTGATACTAGTATTGAATAATGAATGATGATCATGACTAAATTGATTTCTTATTTCTAAATATTTTCCGATCAAAAGTTTTCACATTATTCCTTAGCTATCTCAATGTTGCGTCTATTCCGCGTTGGATAATTCACAAGTACACACATCGTCAGCACGTCGTACCGATCGGTCTAACTCGTACAAGTTAATAACCCATCCAGCCTCGTACAACCTCCAACTTTCCAATTGCCACATCATCGCAAATGTTTCGCACCGTCACGCCATGGAATCCTCTCACGAGAAAATCGCCGCTCAATTACCTAGCATCTGGCAAACCAGCACCGCAGATAGCAACCTTACGCTGTATGGCTTCAGTCGCTTCAAGACCACCCACCTTTTCAACCTGCGCTGCCTTGAGGCTGAAATCTCCCAGATCAATGATAAGATATATAAACTGGGCCTGCAGTCCAACATAGCGCCGACGAAGACGAACAGGCTGGGGCTTGAGCAGCGAGAGGCCAATGATGGCGCCGCCGAGGTGCTCTCGCCAGAGTTGATACAGCGACTTCGTCAGCTCATCAAGGAATACGGTGAGCATAGGCTTCATATTTAGTGAGATCAGGGCTCTGACTTCACAGATGACGCAATTATTGCATTCAACCAAATATTATCCATGGAGACATTCTCCCTTCTCGATGACGAGAACCTCTCCAACCTCCGTTCTGGAGCATCTGTCCGCCAAAAATACAAGACTCGTCTCCTGCGCCTGGACCAATTACCGCGCACACGTCAAGATCCGTTACAGCGATATATTCATCAATCACTGCGCAAGCTACGCTACATCTGGATCAATTCTCATCAGGATACCAACAAGGACAGCCGCTGGCTGCCTTCGTCACAAAATACGTCTCTGTTGGCGGACATCCTGTCACGCGTCATGTTTGCCATCATTACGGCTGTCTTTGTAACGGTTCCCCTGACGGTACTGTCGCACGAGTCGAGGAAGAGCGTGCAGATTGGCGTGGTGTCGGGTTGTGTGGTTGCCTTTGCGTGTTTGGTGAGCGTGGCGCTGAGGGCGTCGAATTTGGAGATGATGGTTGTCTGTGCCGCGTATGCGGCCATTATATCAGTCTTTGTGTCGAACAGTACAGGACCGCCGACAGTATAGAGCACTATGATGATTGTTGGTTTGGCAAAGGCTTCAAAGCTACATGGCAACTCAGACGACAGCGAGTTTACAAAGCTAAAACATGGTATTGCTAATGTTGCTTGGTACAAAAAGTATCTTAATAATTATGTAGAATAAAACAGTCCAACTCCAGTAATGCATTTTGGTGTCGTAGCACCGTTCATTCATTCGTAATGTGCTATGCACCTGGCATCTCATACAGCGCTTTCGTCAATCTCGTGGGTGATCGCAGTAACATCGTAAGGAAATTATGAAAGTGAGCCAGTGGTGGCTTTGTTGTGGAATACAGGTCGTTAATATAGCGCGTAGTTCGTAGTTTGAGTTCTCAGCGGCGATGAATGAATTTGAGTAGAGTCCAAGCTTCCGAGACTAGATCTATTGTCGCGTTTCTTTTTGAGAGCTCGGTAGTCTTCTTTGAAGACATTGATGCATCGGCGGAGTTCTTGGTCGGGATGAGGGGGTAGCTGAATCTCGACGGCTTTGAGGCAGATGCGCAGATGTTGTACTTCGTCATCGTTCTCCTGGAGTTCTTCTTCCAAGTATGCTATACGGTTCTGAAGAAACATGATGCGTTGCGCCGCCCGTTCAGCTCTCTCGATCAACAAAGCATTGATGTGATCAGCTTCTTCCTGCCTTGCGCGAAGGTTCTTTATGACGTTATCAAGATCCTCATTCAGCTTGGCAGATTCTGCAACGACCTTCTTGGCCTGTTGAATCGTCATACCCATCTTAGGCTTGTTCTCCAGCTCCTCTTCCGCTCGTTCGACCTCGCGCTCGCGCTCTCTAAGCGACTCCAGGGACATAATAGAGTACTGCGAGCGTATCATCGATCCAATCGGAGACCCAAGGATGGAGCCGCCATCGCTCTGGCTACGCAAATCCATGCTTTGCTGTCTGCGTAGCTGCGGCGATGGTGACCCTGGTGAGCTCACTGCCTTCTCCATCTGCTCAACTTGCTCTGCCAGGACAGACTCATCAATATCGTCGGCGCAAGTAAGTCGCTGCGCCAGAATCGTCAAACGCTTGGCGAGATCGTGTCTGTTGACTTTATGCGACGAGTGGTTGCGATCGTCATGCGACCTTGTTTGCGAAAACTCTCGTCGCGAGGAAGCGTAGCTACCGCCCGACGGAACGAAGCTCGAAGCGATGCTGGGGCTCGACATCAATCGCGGCGACATTGTCTCATAGTAAGAGTGGTGGTCGTCGCCACCGGCGTGGCTGCTGTTGGAACTTCTTACAGAGCTATTTGCGCTCGTGGTGCTCCTGTATGTACCTTGACGAGCCAGCGCCGGCGTGGCATTAGGCGACTGACGCTGTCGAGCATCGGGAGAAGTAGTAGCATGCATGTCGTCCTCGTCGTGTACCTCGCGTCTAGACCGACGATCCATCAGAACAGAGAAAGGAAAAATAAAAGGTTCTAATAAAACCCTATGTAGATATTTTGATTCATCAAAGAGCGGAAGCTGTAAGCGACGAGACAGCAGAACCCCTTTTCGGGGAACAATTACAGTGACGCCAAAACCCCAGACTTCATTTTTCTTGACCCTGGACTGGGCCGTTTTGGAAGTCTGGCCGTTTGTTGCGGTCAAGGTCAGAAGTTGCGGTGCCTGAAGCAGCCCAACCTCGTGGATTTGGCCTGGGCGTCTTCACCGCCTGTAGCTGGGCCACTGGGTTGCTTGCTTGGTTCCTGGCAAAGTACCCAGTGGTGCAAGTTTTTTGGAGAATACCTGCAGCACTAGCGCGTTTGGGCTGCCGGTCAACGATACAGACGGAGTTTTGATCAGTCAGCAAGAGTAGAGGCAGCGGCAGAGGGACAGAGCCGATGGAAAGGAGAGCTAGTGAAAAGCTGGGGGTAGCTTGAGCTTTGCCTTTTCGGGTTTGAGGGAGCCCTGAGGCGAGAGAGCGTGTCTTGGGCTGGAGAGGGTTGACCTTGGTTTGGGGGTTTGCAGGGTGGAACCAGGGACTGGACTGGAACTGGCTGAACTGGGGAAGTTGGCTGCCGAGCATCTCCGATGGACCGAGATATATTCGGCGGACATTAGGAAGTTGCACCAGGAGGTTTCATTTACTCCGCGAGAACGCATTTAATAATATTTTTTATTAGTGTAATTTTGCATTGCACTGCAGCTGCGCATGCAGTGCCTCTCTTACTTGATTATATTTTATTATTTTATCATTTAATTGAGGCTGACAACTGTTAGACAAGGAGGCTCTTGGCCTCGAACTTGTGACAGTGACGTACATGGGGGACGGCCCAACATGTAAAAGCATATTACCCTCAAGTTCAATTAACTATAGGATCATTCAATGATGCTGTGGCCTGCGTGTGTTGATTAATTGATTGTTTTTCAAGTATAATATTGCAGGACTACTGTACCACATTGGTGTGAGGATGCCCTCGACTCGTCTGTGGGGGAATGCCCATTGCATTTTGGCTAGTGCGCTGCACGGCGCAAAGAGGCTAAAAACTCCACTGTCCATGTGAACTGTCAACGAAATTAAGCAGCCCATCATTGGTCCATTGTCACTTCACAGCCGACGAGAGACGACTACCGGTCCAGATTAAACTGGAGGTCATGAAAATAGATCGGGAGTTGATGGATCCTCGAGTCGCCGCAAAACGGGGAAGAAACAAAAGGAAAAGGAAACAGCCACAATGCCGAATCCTATACGAAAGCCTGCTGAATTGGTGTTCCTCACAGCCGAGCCCCAGCGTCTGGCGCAGCTAACAGAGGGTTGCGCAGGCTGTAATGCGCTGTAATTCGCTGTACCTAACGTAACCGTGTGGTAATGGCATCATCATGTGCGGCATGGATGACCCCATACATCTTGGTCAGTTAATTACCGAAGCATGGTGAGCCGACAGGCTAGAATAAATACATAAATAAATAAATAGAAATAAGAAAATAGAACTATGCATACGTTGCCTTTACTGTTTATCAGACATAATTGGTCAAAAAGGCAGTTGAAAGCGAACGGTTTATTCAAATGTCACGTCAAGTACCCCTCTGTAGTGGCCAACACTGTTTGCAGCTATCTGCAATGCGCCCTGAAGTTACTGAGTCAATTTAGCGCCATTCCCCGTTCAATAACCGCAGCAAATTTCAATCTGTTTTGGCCTCTTCCCGATCAGGGTCGAGACAAAAGCCACTTTTCGTAGCTTGGCTCGTTTTGCGCTGGGCATCGTATGGCATGCCACCACTGCCATTGACATTGCACCGGCCTCGTACTGAAGCTTCCTGTAACCCGAGATCTGACTTGTATGGCACTGGACAGTCAGACACTCAGACTGCCCAGAGAGCTGCACAAACTCCACTACTCCTGCTGCGGTGAAATCACTAACATGCGCCGGACAGCAGCACATCGCGATGCGCTGCAGTCCCTCTAACCCGCTTTCCAGGCCCTGCCGGATCCCCTTCCCCCTCAGTGGCCCACCCGCTATTCCTATTCCTCATGTAGATGCCCACGCGACCACGTCCTGTTTTTATTGTGTTTTTCGTTTTTATTATTCAATTGTTTTGTAGTCGTACCTTATTACCTATTATTAACCTCATAACTCGCTCTTCTCCTTCGTCTTCCGTCTTCCGTCTTCCGTCTTCCGTCTTCCGTCTTTCGTCCTTTTCCTTAAAACCATCTAAACATAAAAACCAATTACCATAATGATCAGCTGTCGTTGAAGAATTTCTCCTAAAAGCTACTTCTTGTCTGCTTTGTTTTACTCGCCTCTGTCGCTCTCAGTCCTCGACCTATCACATTTACGCTTTTCTCCGTTATCCTCGGTTCTGGGTTCCTCTGCACACCCTCCCACCAAACCAGCTCCCGTGGGGCCGCATTAGGAACAGTTGACAGCGCCTTGTACTACGCACACTATAGCGCATTACAGCACACTACAGCGTACCCTCTGCCTCGGGCCACAGCGACCGAACTCCAACACAGCACCACTACCGCTAGTTTACTTTGCTGCTGCTTCTGGTTTTGACTCAGAACCACCAAAACTACCACCGAAACCGCCCGGCTAGTCGACCGATCCAACCCCCCACTCCAGCTCTCGCTCCCTCACACACTCTCTTCTTCCATTCTTCTCCTCTCCTCTCTTCTTCTTTCCTTTCCCTTTACCAGGGAAGTACCACTGGGGATAACAATCCCTTCGTTGAATGTCACTCAAGCAATTACGACTTTCTTCCTATATTGATCGAATCTATTCATTAGTTGGCGGCTTGAGTGTCTTTACACACCCCTCGCCCACCATGTCGTGGAAAGCGTCGGAGAGGCTCATGAGCACCATTCGCCATTATGCAAACTTTCCCGCTACGGGTGTCAGTCTGCGGCAGATGGTGCAGTTTGGTGATAAGCCATCAACAGGTATGTTTGTTCTTGTCTTTACAACTTTTTTCCCTTCGACGTTTCCCAATCCAATTGATCCTTTTCTCCGGGTAACTGACCTGTGACGCAATCGATGTAGGCACCCTCTTCCGAGCTTCCCAATTCCTTGCCGAGGAACTGCCCATCAGATTGGCGCATCGTGTGCAAGAATTAGAAGATTTACCGGATGGCTTGAACGAAATGCCCTCTGTTCAAAAGGTCAAGGATTGGTACGCCCAGTCCTTCGAGGTAAGCTGCTTGCTTGGGTCGCGCGCGTGCTCTCCCGGAATCCCCCTCCGCGACCAAGTTGCCGATCACATGCACAACCACAAAAAGGTCAATGACCATCACCACCAACCAAGATGCTAATAAAACTGTATTACTATAGGAAATTACACAACTATCCCGACCAGACTTAGATAAATCTACCAAAGATCGACTTATGAAGCCTTCTAGACACGCTGCTCGCGGCGCATTCCAACAATTATCAGAAGCTACACCAAACCCATCCCTAGAGGAGGGCGACCCTTCCGGCTGGGGAGGTTTACACAACCAAAGTAACGGCAATGGAAATGGCAACGGCCACGGCAGAGCCGTTAAACAACTGTCGCGGCGCTACTTTGCCACTGTTGACGACACCGGTGACTGGCCTGCCGACCTTCAACTCTACAACCAACGATTCGCTCAGACGCTGCACAAGATCAAGAGACGCCACGACGGTGTCGTCACCACCATGGCACAGGGCATTCTGGAGTACAAGCGTCGCCGCCAACGTATGCAAATCGACGGCACCATTCAATCCTTCCTCGACCGATTCTACATGTCCAGAATTGGCATCCGAATGCTGATTGGTCAACACATTGCTCTCACGGACCAGAGCCACCACCGCGACCCTACCTACGTTGGTGTCATCTGCACAAAGACGAATGTCCAAGATCTCGCCCAAGAAGCCATTGAAAACGCCCGTTTCGTTTGTGAAGACCATTATGGTCTTTTCGAGGCTCCCAAGATCCAGCTCGTCTGCAATCCCAACCTCGATTTCATGTACGTACCCGGCCACTTGTCGCACATGCTGTTCGAAACCTTGAAGAACTCGCTTCGTGCTGTTGTGGAGACCCACGGAATGGACAAGCAGGAATTTCCTGTCACAAAGGTCATTGTCGCCGAGGGCAAGGAAGACATCACAATTAAGATTTCCGACGAAGGAGGCGGCATTCCTCGAAGTGCGATCCCGTTGGTATGGACATATATGTACACAACCGTAGACCGAACGCCAAGCCTGGACCCTGATTTCGATAAGAGCGATTTCAAAGCTCCTATGGCAGGTTTCGGTTACGGATTGCCCATTTCTCGTTTATATGCACGATACTTTGGCGGTGACCTCAAGCTCATCAGCATGGAAGGGTAAGTTATGAAACATTGTTTGTCTCTATACCTGAATTACTCGATACTAACCAAATGTCTTTGCAGCTACGGGACAGACGTATACCTTCATCTGAATCGCCTCTCGTCATCGTCGGAACCATTACAATAGCAACTAAGCGCCACCGCCGCGGCTCGCATCGCCGCATCTTCATCAGCCCCCGCTTGGGTCTTGCGCAAACGCCTCAAGGATAGAAGGAGCCGAGAGGTCACGGAACGCAAACAAGTCGGCGACGCCGAAGCGGTGGTGAATGCACCGCCTCGCACAGGAAACCTCAGCGATAGGAGCGAGGATCGACAACTGTAGCGTCGAACACACACGGAGTCAACTCGAGATAACCCGGAACATCGTGTGGAGTGCATTCAACTGGCGACAAACATATTCAACATCTCGAAACGTCTTGTTCTCTTTGTTTTACGAAACAAAATGACAAAAGTGTTTGGATTGGGAAACTTGGGTTGTAATAGACGGCCAACACATTGCATGTAGAGAGCCATGGGGCCGAATGCCAATGTAGAATCATTGTGTACTGAATTTTTGGGATTTCCTTTGTCACGGAAGAGGGCAAAGGCAGGAGCATAGGATACGGTTCAAGAAAGCAAAGCCATTTTGTTCATATGATTATCTTAACAGTGTGAAGAGTAGTGACTGCCCGTCACTATGCGCTCATAATAATTCGAAACTTCTCGTTCGTCTCATTGCGTGGATGATTTGTATTGTTATTGTCACCACTTGGTGTTCTCCTGCGACTGCGATGCACCATGGCTCACCCTTGCTTCGTACTGTTTGCTGACCAGGAGACAGACGGACTATCTACGCTATCGGCTTCCCAGCTGATGCTATTGGAACTTGCAGTCGGTACAGAGCCATGAGACGACCGCGTAGTGGCCATGGTCTGAGATAGGTGGGGAGGCAGTTTAGAGGACGGAGTCTCTAGCTCGCGGTTCGCAAAAGCTGGCATGGACGGGACAGTACCTCGTAGATGCGGCGGCAGATCAGGTAGCATCGGAGAGGCGGGTGAACCTGTAGCAGCAAGGCTTTCAAAGGCAGTCTTCTGTTTATTTCTTTGTGCACTCTTGTTGGCAGAAGTTTGAAGTCCCAAAGTGGACAATGCAGTAACGGGAGCCAGTATTTCTGTTAGTATAAGCAAATTAACTTATTATCAAGGACACAGCTTACCCTTGGCTTGTCGCCATCTGCAATGAAGTGTGTATTTCCACGAAGTCGAGAGTCGTACATAGCTCGTTGCATGTTCTCTTCTGGTGACACGGCACCAGTGGCCAGTGGAATTGGAGGGACTTCAAATTCCTGGGTTTCAACCCATGCGACGCACCGGCGACATTCCTTAGTTGCCGTATTAGGACTGACGGCAGTACGGTATCTCATAACTAGAAAAGGACTTACTGGCTCGTCGCTACGACGGGCATTATGACTAAATGAGTCATACGGGAGGTTCAAACCGCAACGTTCGCATTGCAGCGTGGGCTCTCCACGTGTATGTACAGAGCATGATATCCCCGAGAACCCAGGGTCAAACTCTGGGTGAGAGAGGGCTTTCTGCAACTGCTTTGTCGAGAACTCTTGTGTGGATTTCCATTCTCCGCCTTGGTGACAGCGGATACTGTATATGTGTTAGATGTGCTCGTGAGCCAGAGATAATCAGAACAGCATACCGAGACGGGATAGGCATCTTCAAAAAGTACGGAGCAGATCTATGAAGAGTGCTAAGGGTGATTTACTCGAGAGAGATGAGGAAGAGAGAATTTTGAGGCGTGGTATACTAGAGAAGAAGGTTCATATAACATTCACTTTGAAGTTAGCAGCTGGTGGCGGCTGCCCACATGTGTACACTATTGATGGTCAAGAACACAACGCACACGAATGGCTATTGGTGACATTGTGGATTATTTGACAATAGTCTTTAGTCTGATTGTAGCAAGTTGTGCTTGTGATGTCTTTCATGGAACGTGTAAGTGAGAGCACGGGCGACACTTGGTATCAGACCCGTAGGAAGCTGATGGCGCAGGGTAGTACGTGGTTTAGTGGTCATCTGTTGGAGTGCGATAAACAGCCAAATATTTTACATACATCACTCAACTCATTCTGCATCGTGTGGCCATTCACCAGATACTCCCATATTCGCTATTAGAGCACTGAACTCAGTCTGCTCCTCATTTGAAAAGTATTCTCTGTCTGGGTGTTAGAAACTTCATGGTCTTAGCGTCAAAACTGCAGGACGAAAAAGGAAATCTACGCAGCACTTGCCTGCATGGTACCTACGCTAGGCCATGACGAAAAAGCAAACTATGAGATTGAAAGGAGAATGTTGTCCCTGAAGACCTGTAACACAAACGCTTTGCCATTCTGCATTTGGGCCATGTCAAATGCAGCGACGGATAATTGCAGACAATTGAGTCAGCCCATTGTCTCAGCGGCGTTTCTTACAGAGTTTCTCTCGCCGGAACGCTTTTATGCTTATGGAGCCGCCTTACATGTCGCTGCAGGAGATATTACATTACGTCGCAGCCAGAAATTTAGCCCAGTGGCCAGCTTTCTGCATTGATGACGGCGACTGTAGCAGCCCTTGGCCAATATCCTTTGAGGAAACAGACTGGGCAGCCGCCAAAAGTCGCGAAGGAATCAAGGCAGGCTACGAGAAAACGAAACCAGGAAACAGGAGGCAGCGGGTTGCATTGACGAGGATTTGAAAAGGCGGCGTATCTAGCTTCAAAACGATTCAGCAAATAGAATCGCAGATGTGATATGCTATGGCGTAAGGAGCGACGCGACAGTCACGTCGTCCCAAGTTGCGGGCGCTTCTTTCACCCATGTACCTACCTGTACTGTACTATACCTGGCGAGTCCAGGATGCTTTTGTGAATGAAAGCAGAACCGAAATGTTCACGGGGCACTAGCGTTTCCTGTGGTGGAGTGTTTGAGCAGAGGAACAGGTCACAGCAAATCAGGAGCGTGGGTTTCTGTGACCGCGGAGCGATCCGTAGCGGCCCTTACAACTGGGCCAAGTACCCAGTCCCCAGCTAAAGTGTGTCTCGTCTTTGGCGGCCAGTCACTGATTGTCGTCGACTCCAGCACGCTGGTTGGGTATCGGCGCATCTTGGTGGGTTTCAGTAGACTACCGTGAGGCGGGTGATTCTTGGCCCCCCGTGCTTACTGTTACGAGGAAGTAAGCCCTGTTGCAGTTAGTCAGTGTCGATTCTAGCCATATGGCGTCGCCGGTGAAGTCTTGCACCACAAACAGCACATCAACAACAGAGCGATTCATGAGCTGCTTTCAGTCAAACGGCCACTCCGCATTGTCAGTGCCATCAAGGCCATGACGGTGCGTTGCCATTGGACAAACCTCGGGTGGTATTTAATTCGTCGCAATCAAATCCAGTAAGATTTTAATTAATGAAACTGCATCCAGTGTGTTGGGTGCGGGAGGAGATGGCACAGTCCACCCAGGGCACGACGGTAGCGAATGTGAGGTAAAATTGCGGTGGGGTGCAGTTCGAAATTAATGCCACCATAACAGAAAATCATTTATCTTCAGGGTCTTTTTCCATATGGACGTGGGGTAATCTTTTTATATCTGATGCTAATGGAAAAGCATATCGTATAGAATTGATTTTTACTACCAAAAAAAACCCACAATGTCTTCCAACTAATGTTATTTGAGCTTTAAAAGCGTAGAAAGTGTCGATGCCTGACGTTCGCCTGACAGCCCCAATGCAAGACGCGTCACTTTGCCTCCAACCGCCAGTGCCGGGGGAAACAGAGGAAGACGAGGCACACAGCACATCAAAACGCCCACTGACTCTGCCCACCACCCGCTGGAATCAGCTCTCCGTCAGGTTTGTGTCAGGCCACAGTCAGGCTCATTGAGCTGCCATTTTCATGCAACCATTATTACGACATGCTGCTGCTAATTAAGAAATTGCGATCAGATGTGCATCAGCAAACCAGAAGACTCAAATGGCAACATTAATGGATAATTTGCCCATTGATTTTTATCTTTGGTTTTTATTATTTCTTTTTTGTTTCATCGGCTGCATGTTTCTTAAACGCGCAGTCACGCTCAGTGCCTGTCATCTACAGGTACAGCGTCTGCCTCTCTGGGCAATGATTGCCTGAAAAGGACTCTGGTTGGGGAGACGTAAAACATGCACCACTGAGCTGCGTCTTTTGCGGGATCAACCAAGCAGCAGTGGCCATCTACTGCGCAGAGTAATCTGTCTCCTCCTTCATCCCCTAACCTTTCAGGACTGGTGCTTGTCCCTTTTCAGCTTCTGGACCGGGGCAACTTCTCCACCAGGTCTCTTTTTGGCCGCTCTACCCCTTTAGCAGCTTTTTAGACTGGCGGGAGTATCCTTGTCGTCGCGCCGCCCGTCACTCGTAGCTGGTACCTATCGGTACCTGAACACAGTTGATGAGGTGACAAGTCAGACCTCCCAAGAGGACCTGGCAACCACTGCAATAATGCACCAATTTCCAAAGTACCATCTCCCCAGCCACCTTCTGTAACTCTGGTGCGCACCTAAAACCTAGCTCTGTACCAGATACTTACCAACACCCATGCATTGGACGTGGGCGCGACGCATCAAGCCTTGGCCATCAAGCCTTCCATGTGCCGCTCTTTCTATTATTTTTGTTGCATACATGGTATTTTCCATGAATGTATCTTTTTGTTCCTTCGCCGCTACTTTGGAGCTTTGACCAAGACTGAACGGACTCTGTCATGCTCTTCCTTCTGTCCTGTTTTCCTTTTTACTGGATCGCAGGTGTTGTTTCCCCCGCCAGGCCCTTGTCTCGTCGCCCGCTGGCTGGACTTCTTTTCCTTTTGTCCCATACCTCGTCGCGAGAAAAAGGAAAAACAGGAACCAGCTCCACTGGCTACTGGGCGACAATCCCCCTCCCCCTTCTCCTTGATAGGTATTTTTTCTTCTTTTTAATGCTGTATGATACAAGCGAATCCAAGGCGGTACCTGATCGGTGGGAAGGTACAGGACCTAGTTCCTTTTTTTTAGTGGAGGTCGACTACTACCTCAAGTAATCCCCATCCCTCCAAAACCATCCGCCTCCCCAGAAGCCTTTACCTAGCTCTCACCTTACCTGCATCTTCGAACGATTGAAAAAAACACCCCCATAAAGTTACTTTGACATCCCCTGTCTAAAGTTAGAAAAAAAAAATTCTTGTTTATTTACATGAAGCACGGAAAATTTTTGCGCCTCCTTATACGACCATCAATTCCACGCCGTTCGTTGATTCAGACATTTTCTTTTTCTATTCGCATATTCGCATTTGCATCGTTCACAAGCATCTACCAGCGCATTAAGCTAGCGTGCCCGGCCGCACTACGAAATTGCCACAGCACTGAGTGCCCTCCTGTTCTTGTAGCGCACAGGGACCAGCACCACCGCTAGCGCATCCTCCCCCTGGCCCATTTCGACAACGGAATCTCCATCTCCTTTTCTCCCTCCCTCCCTAATATCAACGCTATCCACTTCGCAATTACAACTCACTCCAGTCACTCCTTATTCGTCTCGAGCTGTGCATTTTCGATCGTTTTGTCTCTTACATCGCATACTTCCTCGACCATCGCTCACTTTTTACTTTGCGTTGTAATCATACAATCCGACCGAATTCGATTTGCACGCCAACCAAAGCTCGACAACGAATTTCAAGGGAGCCACCAAGCTATTAGACGATCACCACCCACGTTCCGTCTCGAAATCAACACCTGGCACTTGCACCCGATCTGCATGCACGGATAATTCACTTTTGGCTCTACACAAGGGCCTCGTCGTCGGCCGACTCAGGTAATTCTTTGTTCTCTTCACTTGATCCGGGTAACCCGGGCTCGGCAATCACGAGAGACTCACATCGCGTCTAGGATTGGAAGTGGCACTACCACCACGTCGTACTCTCCTGCTAGAAGCTCACAACAACCCCATTCATAACCGACACAATGACCGTCGCTAGCGATTTGACCAGCCGTGGGCAACCACAGGCCCAACTGGCTCTCGAAGACCGCTTTGAAGTCCTCAAGGAAATTGGTGATGGAAGCTTCGGAAGTGTTGTCTTGGCCCGAGTCAGGACCGCTGGAGCCAATGTAGCTCGCAGAGGCACAGTTGTACGTTGCAACGCATTTCATAACCAATACTTTGCGCCAGATGCTAACATTCAACTAGGTTGCTATCAAGTCTATGAAGAAGACATTCGATTCGCTAAAGCCATGCCTCGAGCTTCGTGAAGTCGTCTTCCTTCGAAGCATTCCTCAACACCCTCACCTCGTCCCCGCATACGACATCTTCCTCGATCCTTACAGCAAAAAGCTTCACATCTGCATGGAACATATGGAAGGCAATCTCTATCAATTGATGAAGGCTCGCGACCACAAGCCTCTCGACAACTCGACCGTGAAGAGTGTTCTATTCCAAATTATGCAAGGTCTGGAGCACATTCATGCCAACGCCTTCTTCCACCGCGACATCAAACCTGAAAATATCCTCGTCTCTACCTCATCACACCAAGATGCGTTCCGTCGCTACTCTGCGCTAGTGACGCCTCCCTCCACTCCTCCCAACTACATCGTCAAGCTTGCCGATTTTGGCTTGGCAAGAGAGACACACTCGAAGCTTCCATACACCACATACGTCTCTACCAGATGGTACCGTGCTCCCGAAGTACTCCTCCGTGCTGGAGAGTACTCTGCTCCAGTTGATATATGGGCTGTTGGCGCCATGGCTGTCGAGATTGCAACTCTCAAGCCTCTCTTCCCCGGAGGAAATGAGGTTGACCAAGTTTGGCGAGTTTGCGAGATCATGGGAAGCCCTGGCAACTGGCACAGCAAGTCTGGTCAACGTGTTGGTGGTGGAGAATGGCGTGAAGGAACTCGCCTCGCCAGCAAGCTTGGGTTTTCTTTCCCTAAGATGGCACCACATGCCATCGATACGATTCTGCAAGCACCCCAGTGGCCTACTTCACTAAGCCACTTCGTCACCTGGTGTCTCATGTGGGACCCTAAGGTTCGTCCAACATCGGTACAAGCTCTTCAGCACGAGTACTTCATTGATGCTGTTGACCCAACTCGTCCCAAGTCTTCTGCATCGAGGATTCTGGGTCGTAAGCAATCCGATCTTGCTCGTACCACCAAGGACGCCAAGGATGCCACCACCAACTCAACGTCACGCTCATCCTGGTTCCGCAAATCACTTATTGGCCGCAGCGAGACCCCAGATCTGGCCCTTACTAAGGACAGCGCTGCTCGACCTGCGGCTACCTACGCTGCCGCTAATGCTACTGTTGAACCTG
This sequence comes from Simplicillium aogashimaense, assembly GCA_028455935.1. Taxonomy (NCBI): domain Eukaryota; kingdom Fungi; phylum Ascomycota; class Sordariomycetes; order Hypocreales; family Cordycipitaceae; genus Simplicillium; species Simplicillium aogashimaense. The sequence continues at coordinate 4,604,108 of CM052008.1, forward strand.
CCAAAGCCAAGGTCGCAGCGGCCAGCAAACGAAGCACTTGGACTAACGGTGTATCCAATGCTGCGCCGATGCCCATCTTGCCCTCTATTCGACCTATCTCTCCTCTATCGGACGCTGTAACTGCACGCGCCAACAACGGCCACAACGATACTGCTGCCGCAGCTATTGCCAATGCACCTAGCCAAGAAAAGAAGAAGCTGGGTAGACAGCTGTCTGTTGCTTCAAGTACCAATAACTATGCTGAGATGCACCGACAACAAGCTGAGCGAGCCTTGAATGGCCAAACTGGCTTAGCGTCGCCTCCCAGTGGACACAAGGAAAGCTTCTTCTCACATCTTCGTAAACGTGCTCGACGATTCTCTGGTCGTCATCAGACTCCAGTTTCTCCCGCCTTTGAGGATATGGAAGCTCAAGTTGGTTGTGCCCCCTGGCCAACCAACCGCTCTTCTCTCTTGGTGGACCAACAGCTCAGTCCCATTCCCCGTGCCGACACTTATGAATCTCTGGACCGTACACTTCGTGAGGGACAAACCAACGAATCACGAGCCCCTCTTCCTGCTACGCATCAGATTTCGGCATCTACGAAGCTCAAGAGACATCATTCACTTCCTCAGCAGCAGGCACGATCTGTCGATAACCTCATTGGAGCTGTGCGAACAGGCCCAATTTCAAGTCGCACCAGACGTGCCCAGGCCCATCAGGGCATGCAGCAATATGAAGCGCCCGACGAGGAGGATGAACTGCTCGACGAAGTTTTGAACTCAACACATCGCGCTCTGAAGCACATGGACCGCGAGAACAAGAAGCCTCTGCGTCAATCCGCCAGCAACCTTGGACTCACCAGCCACAACGCATACCCTAGCCCATCTCCTTCCGCCAGTGGTAGCCAGATTATGTACGGCGATGGGCAAGAAGCTCTGACGCCAAAGCCCCTGGCCTTCAGCAAGAAGTCAAGCTCGCAATACAAGTGGCCAACCCCTCCATACGAGGGCAACGAGTGGCAGTCGGCGGCGCCCACAAGCAACTGGGCTTCCAGCAACAGGATCTAAAGTTCACATACTAGGTCCTTTATCCACAGGCTCTGGCAGGTTCTAACGCAACACAACTGGCTGGGCCTTGGCACGCGTTGATGAGCAAACACCCACCACCACTACTACAACATTTACTCTCATTTAATATTTTCTTTATCATTTGTTCTTTGATTCTGGATGTCGACTCCATTTTACTTTCTTACATTCTCGATTCTCGAATGTTCAGCGGCTTGCGACACAAAATACCCCCATATAGACCGACCAAAGTCACAAAAAGATGGCCTTTTTTCCTTGGAACTTGAGCAGCTCGAAGCAAGCATGCGAATTTAGTCAGCGCACCTTCCTTTTACATCCTTTGTGGACTTTTCATTTCTCATTTCTCATTTGTTGCATTTTACTCTTCTTCATCAACGGCTTTAGAATTCAGTGCTGGACGGAGCGATGGCGTTTGTTTGCATATCAATCAAGGTGGCCAGACTTTCCTTGACAAAAGTTGTACCGATACATTCCACAATGTAGATGGACGCATCCAAGGATGACCAACTTGGATGCCAATGTCACTATTTCATTGCGTGTTGCTATTTATCTATATTTTATTTGCTTTGTATTTGTTCAGAGCTCGTTTGAGCGTTGGCAGCTCTTACGCAGTGCGTGGGCAAGATTGATGCCTCTTATTTTATATTTTCGGGATAGTTGTTTTGCGCGCAGAGGAATCTTTTTTGCAGACAAGTTGAGCTTGATATAACATTACCTGCCATGTACGAAATTGGGAACTGTGCTTTACACATATCATTTTGAATATTTTACATACTTAATACCGGAGTCAAGGAGGGAACTGTTTGGCGGGAAGAAAGAGCGAAACAGGCGGGATCTGTGAGCAGTTTAGACAATCGAACCAGGCGAATTGAAGCAATTTCCCGCATGATTGATATGAACAACTTGATGATGATTGTAATGTGCATGCCGGAGAGATTGAGAAGAGTGTGTAGTTTATGGTGTATGGCTGGCTAGCAGCGCCACATGTGATTGCTTAGGTGGGTGACGATGAGGCTGAGGTTGATGACACGAGCAAAATGATGCGCGTCGTGGTGCAAAGGTGTTGCAAAATAAAGTTACGGAGGCTTATGAGATTCAGCAAGGCATTTCAGTAGGGGCAAAACAAGGCGCGGCCGAGGGAAAGGGTGGAAAGGGAAGACGGCAGAAGCAGAGCGCATTACATTGGCGTCTGATTGTGGCAGTGAGTGCGGCGACGGTCAGTCACTGTGGGGGAGGGGAGCTTAATGTGGCTCCCTCCGTGGCTCCTTGGCTCCTTCCCTAGCCAGCGCCGGTCGTCAGCTAATAATCTTGTCCGAAAAAAACGTGTCTCTCTCTTTCTCGCTTTCGCCGCTGGGGGTCTTCGTCCATGCTCTCTTTTCTTGATTCAGGCAGCAGAATAATACTCAAGGGGAATAATAACACGATCCTGCACATCCACTCCTTCTTTCGCGACTTTTTTTTAAATTTCTGCCTGATCGTAGGGCTTTTTATCTTTAAAGCTCGGCCGCTTCCCTGGGGGAATATTACGTCGGTCATTTCTTTTACCATCTTTTTTTCTGTCCCGCACTTGTTGTCCCTCCTCCCCCGCAATTGCGACGACGTCCAACAGTGGTGGTGGTTTGCCTTTTCTCCTCGCCAAAACGGTCTCAGCGGCTCATTTGTAACCAACCTCTATAATTGCATGGTTTGTTGTGTAATTTACAGAGCACAGCTACGTTGACCAATTGCCTTGCGTCGTCCTCTAGCAAGGGCTCCAGTTGAATGGGCGTTGACCCGGCTATGGGGATAGACTGAAGAGTCGCATTGCAGTTCTTCATCACATTTTCGCGGCGACGACTCGGCTCACTCGGAGGAGCACAATTTACTTTACTACAGAGTCAACATGCAGAACAATTCTAGCCCCAACACTAGCAGCACCTCGGTGAATCTAGGGTTGCCGCTGCGGCCCAATCCCAGTCGGCGCAACGTGGATAGCCGCAACTACTTTACCAGCTACACGCCGCCTAGTTCGACGGAGGCAATCAATGGGCCGGTTAGAGAACCTACTAGGGAGCAACCCCCTGCGAATGATCGACTGATTGTTGGTGTGGACTTTGGTACAACTTTTTCTGGGTAAGACACCAATGGATGCACGACTGCGTGGTCAAAGAACAACATTAACAATTTGATCTTAGTGTCGCTGCGGTGTACACTTCTACGCCGGATGATATAGAGATCATCAAAACATGGCCGGGCAGCAACGGCATTACTTCAGATAAAGTGCCTACGGAAATTGCCTACGACTTCCCTGCCGACGCCCCGGCGGATTCGGACCCCAAGGTGAAATGGGGATTTCAGTTCAAGCCTGAGGAGTCGCGACTACGATGCATTAAGTTGTTCCTCGATAGGTCGCAGAAGCTACCTTTCTACGTTAGTCCGTTGGATACCGCCGCACAACTCAAGCGTTTTAACAAGAACGTCGTGGATGCCGTCAGTGACTATCTGACGCAAATATACAAGCATACCATGGATACCTTGACACGAAGATATGGCGAATCATTCTTGGCATCTACAAAAGTTGAGTTTGTCCTTACCTGCCCTGCCGTATGGAGTGATTCAGCCAAGAACACGACATTACAAGCAGCAGAGCGGGCGGGTATGGGCAGTCGATCGGATATTCAGATGATAAGCGAACCCGAGGCTGCCGCTGTTTATACCCTCAAAGCCATTCAGCCAAATAATTTGAATGTAGGGGACAATTTTATTGTCTGTGATGCGGGTGGCGGCACTGTCGAGTAAGTATCTACGTCGAGCGATTGGGTGTCTTGGGCTAATAGTGTGAAGTTTGATTGCGTACCAGATTATGTCCTTGAAGCCTTTGAGAGTCGAAGAATCCGCCGTAGGTACAGGCGGGCTATGCGGTAGTGCATTCTTGAACTATAGATTTGAGGAGCACGTAAGATCGAGGCTTGGCCAGCAGCGATTCGATGATATGAAAACCAGGAAAGGCAAGACATGGCAGATGGGTCTCAAGTACTTTGAAGAGTTTGTCAAGCGAAACTTCAATGAGGACGAACACCAAGAGATCAACGTTCCGTAAGTATGGTATATAAAATATTGTCACTGTGTCACTGACTCTCTCAGCTTCCCCGGTTTACCGGATGATGAAGAAGCCGGCTTAGATTCTGGATTCCTCGTAATGTCTGCTGAGCAAATCAAGGATATTTTTGAGCCTGTTGTCAAAGAAGTATGCGATCTCGTCCAAGGTCAAGTAGACGGCATCCGCTCTAAAAGTGGCGTTGTGTCGAGCATTATCCTGGTCGGTGGTTTCGGCCAGAGCGACTACCTCTACCGGCGTCTCAAGAACCACTTCTCCAACGCCGCGCCGCCTCCGTATAGCGAGCGTCCAACGCATGTGACGGCCAACTCGAACCAGGAGAACGGGTCCATTGAGGTGATGCAACCTGTGTACGCCTGGACGGCTGTAGTTCGAGGAGCCGTGCTGCGTGGCTTGGAAGGCAACATGGTTATTTCACGAAAATCTAGAATGCATTACGGAACATCTTATGCTACTGTATTTGACGAAGAAAAGCACACTGTTAGTGAGCGATATTGGTCACCGCTGTGGGAGAGATGGATGGTGTCGGATCGTATGCAATGGCATATTGCAAAGGTATGTCTACAACTGAATCTGTACGACGTTGGTGTTGACCATTTCCAGGGTGAATCGCTGTCACCATTGTCTCCAATTGCTTTCCATTACACGAGAAATTTCCGTCCAGGCCAATCACTAGTTGTCACAGACGACCTGATTGCCTGCGATGCGGACGAACCCCCAGCTGCATATGGTCGCGATCTGATGAACGTGTGTACATTGACAACGGATCTCAATGCAGTTCCCAGGAGTTTGTTTACACGACTAACGACGACGAGAGGCGTGGAATTCGACAACTTGGACTTTACGCTAGAGATGATTGTGGATAGTGCGGGATTAGGGTTTGAGTTGAAAGTTGATGGAGTGAGATATGGACGGGTTGAAGCTGAATTCCACTAGGTACTGTGCATGATATATAATTACAATGATTTGGTGCATCATTTACATTGAAACATTCGAGTGTTGATGTGGATTGAAATGCTTGGTAGGTGTTGTGTCATAGATGCGGAATGCAGTACTGCTCCCATGCAGCTTATTTCCTCGATTCAACATTACTAAAAAGCACACGGCTTTTATTATTAGAGGAGATTTATCAGACATTCAAATCAACTCGCCTCATGATTGACTTGATTACTGGCAGGCATCAACATTCTCTCACGACAAGGCGTAGGGTTACCCTGTATCCACAACACCAAACTAGGCAGCGCTGTTTTGCAGACAGAGCGAAGGAAATGACGTCTGTTCTCCACGTCCTTGCACGGTTTTGTCAATTTGTCCACGCACCCTGACTTACCTGTATGACAAGTGGTTTTTTTGTCTTTCATTTTTGTTGATGACTTCTTTCACAGCATAGCTCAGCATGGAAGAACGGATTTCCACCCTGGTCAATTGGGCCACCCAGCACGGCGCCATTCTTCACCCCTCGGTAGAAGTATACCAGGACCCTTGCACCGGCTTATCCTTCCGCGTCAAGCCATCGGCCACATCAGTTGGGGAGTACGAAACAATTGTCAGCCTCCCTACGAACCTGACGCTGTCCTACGTGAACGCGCTGCATGACAAGGGTGCCAAACCCATCCACAAAGACGTTTTGACTTTGGTGCCGCCACACGTTCTGGGTAGGCTGTTTCTCATCAAGGAGTACTTGCAGGGTAAAGAGTCGTTTTGGTACCCGTACATACAGGCATTGAGTCAGCCGAAGGATAAGGAAGAATGGGCGCTGGCGCCATTTTGGCCTGCGGATGAGGCGGAGTTGTTGGAGGGGACGAATGTGGAAGTTGGCCTGGAGAAGATTCGGGCAGATGTGAAGAAGGAATTGAGGGAGTTGGAAAGAGTGCTGGACAAGTGTGGAGATGAACTGGGTACCAAGTTGACGCCGGCGTTGTATCATTGGGCGTATTGTGTGTTTTCGAGTAGGAGTTTTAGACCGAGCTTGGTGCTGTCGGAGGAGCAGAGGGCCAAGTTGCCAGATGGGGTCGGCGTGGACGACTTTTCGGTGTTATTGCCATTGTTTGATATTGGAAATCACGACATGACGACGCCGATTCGATGGGAGCTAAATGGGGCAGCGAATGCGTGTGAGTTGAAGGTTGGAAAGGTCCATAAGCCCGGCGAGCAGGTGTTTAACAATTACAGCATGAAGACGAATGCTGAATTGTTACTGGGATATGGATTCATGATTCCACCGACAGAAGAACTTCACAACGACTACACACATGTGCGCAAAAGAACAAACAGCCCCACCGCATCAGAGGAATATCTCATCTCCCTGCGTCCATTTAGCGACAAGTCCTCGGTTCTCGGGCGATCGAAGCTCGATGAGAATCTAGTGGCTCAAGCCAACAGCACCATTTCCGCATTTAAGCACGTCCCGCCAGATATGGTTTGGGATATATTCTGCACGCTGACAAATCTAGAACTGCGGGATCAACTGATGCCCGGAGTCAAAGAAGAGAAGCGCCAGGAGGCGTTTTTGGCCGGAAAGGTTGAGGGCGAGGCGCGCATGTATCTAGAACAAACAGTGGCCATCATTCAGCACAAGATGCTGCAAGAACTGGAGAGATTGGATGAGACGGATGTGGAAGTAATCGATGGTGAAGTCGACGGGAATCAAAAGCTCGCGCTGGATTATAGGGAGAGATGTAGGACCGTGCTGGAGGGAGTGTTGATGTCGATTGAGGATACCCAGGAAACAGAATGAAGTTTAGATGAAAGATAGACCGACATTTGTGGATTGGAAAAGTTTGAAAATAGATCTTTTGGTTTTGCGAAATGAGTACGTGCTCAGTCAGGCATAGGTGCATCAATAGAGAGAGCTGTCCCTCCATGTAAGTGAAGCGTTCGGCAGTTCATTGATAAACTTTCCATGTCCCGCAATCTTCACGTTCTCTCATGTAAGAGGCTTGTTGTGTGCAAATATATACCATTGTTTCTATATACAGCGATGTACGCAGATTAAACATATACAGTATTAGTTGTACTTGCTAATGGCATCCAGGTACGTCTGTCCAGACTCAGATAAACTGTTGCCATTCGTAGCTCTCCACTGGTCAGACAGTCCATCGTTGGTGTACGCATACGCGGCGATCCTGTCATCATTCTCCAACAAGTCGACAACATCCCTAATCCACTGATTAATCTGTCCCTGGTCAGTGCAGGCTCTGAAGCCCTGCTGATCGTAGACACATCCCATCTCCGTCACCCAAATCGGCTTGCCATACTTGTTCCAGTAATGGTCAATGTCGTCTTTGACGCCCTGCATATCAGGCTTGTAGACATGGATGGCAGTGAAGTCCCAATCGCGGTTGAGCTGACGGTCCTTGAACTGTGACAGCCAGCTCTCGTCCTTTTGCGCACACATGCTAGGGCTGCCGAGGAGGGATCCCTGGTCACCCTTGGGAGCAATGTATTGGTTCCAGAGCTCGACACCGCGGTCCACTGAAATGCCTGCTGAGACGTCTGGAGCAGAGCAGTCAGGCTCGTTGAAGCCGAGGAGGAACTTGGGAGCGTAGTTGAGTTGTTGAAATTTTTGGAACCGGTCATGATCCATGTTGCCGTTGTTGCCGCCGCCCCAGAGCATGCTCACGCCGGGGACTTCAGGGTGATACTGAGGCTCAGGAGTCCAATCGTACCACCAGCCAAGATGGTCCTTCCAGAATGGGACGGCATTGCCACCGGCCGAACCGGCCTTCTTGCCATTGGGAGTCAATGGGCCAGCTCTGGACTTGAGAGGAGTAGCGGTAGCTGCCGTGGCCAGCGCCGCAACAAGAAGAGTGAGTTGCATCGTGTAAGTGAAGAAATGTGTCTAGGTGGGTGGTGATAATCCTGCAGAAACCGAGTTGGGCATGCTCTGCATATAAGCTTCCCGGAATTTGGCGCAATCGATTCGATCTAAGAACAAATGCAGCCGAGCAGAGTATCATCGTCGTGGCTCCGTGTAAGCGCACACAGCGTATGGCCCCATCGGATTACCCGTTGGATCAAGGCCATTGCAGCTTCAGGCTAAACATTCCACCAATCGACCAACCCTTACTCATCTGACAAAATTGCGTTCACGTTGATTAATCCAAGCTCTGCTTGTTTTGAAATGCTGACAACATCTCGCCACCGCCACGTTTGGTTATCCGAACGTCAAAAATAGGCACATGTCTCAGCTGCCACGAGCAGACTCCCCTGTCGATCCGTTCAAGAAACGGGAAACCCGTAGTCATGAAAAGTTGTGGTCCCGGGCGGCGGAGAAATCTACGGAAGTTTAAGTTGGGAAGTGGTTGCACCAGGAATGGGGAATGGAACTAAGATCTTACACGGGCGGGACAAGCTCGGCCTTTTTGTCCCTGGATAATCTAGTGTTGTAATTTGGGGCATTTGCGTCAGCGGTGTCATTAGCGTTAGGAGAAACGGGTTGCTGGTCCCAGTGACGAAATTCAAGGTTGCTGTTCAATTGAGTTGGGTTGAGTTGAGTTGAGTTATTGAGTAGTACTTGTTGAGATGGGTCAAATGCAAAATATGTAGATATCTTGTACTATTTACTTCTGTTCATTATGTTCATTTAAATATAGACAAATTGTAAAATATTTAGCAACCGTTTCTGCAGCTCTGGTCGCAGTTGTACTTTCCATCGAGGTCGCTATTGTCGCCATACATGTCGTAGCCCTGGAACCATCCATTGAGAATCTCATGGATGTAGTTCAAGTTCTGAGGATCGCCGTGGGATTTTCCCTCTTGAGAGCAAGGGTAGCTCGCAGTGAGTCCCTTTCCGCCATTGAGGCCAGTGTTATCATCGGCAGTGAACCAGCCGTTGTAGGAGCCCAGGGCATGGACAGCGTTCTGGTTGGTGTTGTCGAGAGCAGCGCGCAAGACGTGCGCACCGCAGTCAACGTTGTCCTGAATGGGGTACTGGCAGTTATCCTTGCCGTTCTGGCAGTTTCCAGGATCACACTGCATCAGGCCCGGCGTGGAACCGCCAGCATCAGCGTTGCAAGAAGACTCCTGCATGGCGATGAAGGCCAAGATGGCAGGGTCAATGTTGTACTTTTGGCCAGATGACTTGAAGTATTGGTCGTACTTGGCGCAAGGAGCGCCCACCTTCTGGTAGTAAGTGTTCAAGTCGATGTGGGAAATCTTGTTGATGTCGAGGAAAGGAGGCTCCCAGCCGCCGCCCTCCAAGCCAGTGTTGAGCCAAGCCTGGGATCCGTTGGGACCACAGGCGTCATTGCCGCCGCGGGTGGGCTCACAAGCTCCCTGGGCATCGGGGTTGAGAGCAGCGGCAGCAAGGCCGGCGAGGAGAGCCTGAGAGGCAATGGTGGAAGTAGTAGAGAAATGCATTTTGAAGGTTATGAAGATTATGGTTGAATGTGGATTGGGTGGTTCGGGAGCAACAAACAGCGAATATCATTGACTTATATACAGAGTGCTAATCGTCCAAAAGAGGAATCTCGAGCGGAACTTGGCTACAATAGATTAAAGGCATGTCTACTAAGTCCACCCATGCTAACGGGCGGCCGTCCACCCGCTCCGAAGACTAACTGAACCAACGGAAGAACTGAGCTTGTTCTATTTCCTTGCAACAGTGTCAACAGTGGAGGACATACACCCGCAAGTATTATACTGGTCAGCTTGGTTGTGAGTGGAGGACTTTCTGGTCCCGGCAGTGCCGATCTCTGCACCAAAGGCCCCACGATCCAGCCCCAGCACACTAAGCCTTTCCACCAAGAGTATCCCACCCCAGGGGCGGCCCCGTGAGATTGCGCCTCGGGGTAAGCTCTAGCTTGTCCTGGTAGGTGAGACGCGCTGAGGGTGACCGTCACCAACAAGCCCCCAAATCCGGTCCAGAATGTGAAACACCGAACCGGCCCGGTGTTCGCCGTTGTATAGGCAATGCTAATGGTTTGCATTGATCATCATGCATAGTATCAGCGTACAATATAAGCTTTGGGAGATGCTGCTGGGCTGAAGATAAAAGAGAGCCGTTGTCCATTTAACCAACTCAGTTCTTTTTGTTCAGTTACTCCATCAGATCAACAACTTTCCATCACGATGCATTTCCTCTCTGCTGCTCTTACCCTCGGCGCCGTTGCCTCAGCCTACGACTTACCTGATAACCTCAGACAGATCTATGAAAACCACAAGGTACGTAACGTTCTTCACATAAGTACTACTCAACCATCTTTCTAACACGGGTTGTAGAGCGGCGGTTGTAACAGCGCCCTCTCTGATGCCTTCAGTGGCGGTGCCGTCTACTGCGGTGATCTCCCCAACGCCATCTTCCTCAAGGGCGACGGCGAGTATGACAACCTAGACATTGACTGCGATGGCGCCAACAACTCCGGCGGTGACTGTGCCAACGACCCCTCTGGCCAGGGTCAGACATCTTTCGTCGACACTGTTTCACAGTACGGCATTCAGGATCTTGATGCCAACATCCACCCTTACGTTGTCTTTGGCAACGAAGGCGCCTCTCCTTCCTTCAACCCTCAAGACCATGGCATGCAGCCTCTTAGTGTCATGGCCGTTGTTTGCAACAACCAGGTCGTAAGTTTGATCTATTTTCGTATCGTTATCAATGGAAACGGTACGCTAACATGTATTAGTTCTACGGCGTTTGGGGCGACACCAATGGTTTCACCTCTACTGGCGAGGCTTCCATTTCTCTCGGCAAGCTTTGCTTCCCTGATGAAGGTCTCAACGGTGACAGAGGACATGATGGAAAGGATGTCATGTTTATCGGCTTCTCTGGAGATGAAGCAGTTCCTGGACAGGACGGTGCCAACTGGACTGCCGGTAGCACAGAAGAGTTCGAGGAGAGCATTCGCGGGCTTGGTGATAAGCTCGTCGCTGGGCTTCCCAACTAATGTACAAGTTCAATGTGAATGATAGTTTATAGTGTAATCTACTTTGTATTTATTTTTTGCATCCCTTGCTCAACTAGTCGCCTAAAAGACTAAATTGGCCACGGCCACGCCGGGTCTGGTTCACCAGAGCCTTGCGGATTGGCTGGACTATTCTGAATAGGCTGGGTAGAGGCAACGTTGTCAAGATCATACAGCTGATTGTAAAGATTCATCTGATTACTCAGTGATGGAAATGACCAATCTTGTGGCTGCAGTGTGAGGCCCTGCCCGCTCTGGTTATCCGGCAATGAAGGGTACCAATGCTGAGGATGCTGTGCAAGATCTTGCCCGCTCCGGTTGCCCAGTGATGGGGGTCGCTGATGTTGAAGCTGCTGTTGAGGGTTTGCATGGCTTTGATCATCCAGCGTGGGAAACGCCCAATTCTGGTTATGCTGACCGAGTCCAGTAACCTCTTCGGGCACTTGATTTGAGTTTTCATCTTGTATTGGGGCGTTATTTGATTCAAAATTGTCTGCACCTTCACTTCCACTTTTTCCAGGACCAACGTGAGAATCAACGCTGTCGCCACGGGTTGAGCTCATCGTTGGAGGAGACGTTGGGCTGAACTCCATATGTGCTCGGTCCATAATTTGTGGCCCAAGTCCGATAAAACTCTGCAATATCGATCTCTTTGTTTTGGCTCGAACCCCTTCAGGGAGCCCTTGGCCGAAGTGTTGAAGGAGAATCTCTACTTCCGAATCTATATCGCAGTTAGGATCGAAGGCAAAGTCCCAATCGAGGATTGAGCAACGTACCCAACAGATTTTGAAAGGAGTCTACTGTGCTTGGAAACCATGAAAACGATTTGCCTGTGATTGTGCTACGGAGCGGCAGGATTGCCAGGTCGGCATCTCCTACTCTACCCAAGTAGATTCGGCGGTTGTGGATTCTTGCATTGGTATTTGCTTTGCTTGCAGGCTTGTTAATGATGTAAACGTCTTGGTTGCGGAGTATTTGAACATACATGATTTCTCCTTTGGCTATGAAATCCTTTGCTGTGTTTTCCCAACTGATCATCAGTTCGTTGAGCTTGTCCATCTTCTGTTGGAAGGATTCGTCACCATATGGTAGGGCACGTAGTTGGACGGCTATATCGCATAAGCGTTTCGCTGGTAGGGTGAAAGTGCTAGCCATTTCGTCAATCATGCGTTGAGCAGCTTGTTCGCGAAAATAGACGTCGCGTTCGCCCTCTGTGCGTAGATCCATGAAGAAGCAGTAACGATGCCGTTGGTGCAGAATAGGTAATCGCAATGATAAATAGACATACGAAGTAAACAAACTTCGATACACAAGCAAATGATGAACAAGGCAAAGAATAGAGAAGAACCAGGATACCTCATTTTCAGTGTGGGATGTTTACTTTGCAGCCGCTACGGCAGTCACGACTTGCTGCGGCAACAACCGACGAGGCGAGTTTGCGAGTTCATCGTTAATGGGCAGGAGGCAATCATAATTGAGAATAATAGTGTGGACTCTTTTGCGCCACAATATCATTATTTGTACGTTTCAAAGTCGAAGATTACATTTGTATTCCTTGAGCTTTGTGAATGGCGTGTTCGGCCAGGCGGCTCAATTCCGCCACGAAGACGTCCATCTTGCCCAGATATTCGACTTCGGCCATGGTCAATCGCGGCACTGGCATTGATCTTATGATTTCAGAAACTTTCCTAAGCAGTTGCAAGTCTTGTGCGGCGTCAGGCTCATGCGGATAATGTAAGATGCTGAAGAAGAGAGCCATTAATGCCGTGACTGGATAGAAGATGAAGACCCTGTGAAAGATGTTAGAATTGAGTGAAATGTCGATTCGTTTCCAACATACCAGAATGCTTCTCCAACCAGGCGATGGGCTGCGCTGCTGAGATAGATGATGATTGATCTACTCGCTTCTGTTGTTAAATCCAAGCTAGACTTTACGCCGAAACTCATTCCTTCATCAGAGCTCACAAGACATCGTCCTGATGCCCAGTGTATTGTGTTGAGGAGGTGTAAATAGTCCAAATGCAATTCTATATGCAGCATGCTTCTACTGCCTTGTGTAAGTGCAAGCGCGTGAGCCACATCCTTTCGTATCGAAAGAGCTGGTGCGAAAGCTTCGGGAACAGAGACACGCCAATTCTCCAAGTCCTCATCAAGTTCACGAATCGAACGGATCAGTTCGGCATCGGTTTTCCGCGAGGCAGCCACCGAGTACAGTGTTCGAATGGCTTTGGATTTGATGATGGAAAGTCGCAGGTCGCCTATGAGACACGGCGTTGCCATGTCATCAGCTATGCTATACTGCTGTATATTGAAATGTGTGTCCAGATAGCCCTCTGGCAAGTCAAGATTGCAGAAGCTATCGTCGATTATCGGAGGCTGTCCGGTGCGAAGTGCTATATCTTTATCGAAACAGTAGCACAACCAGAAGAGCAAACGTAATTGGCGGTCTTCTCTTTCACGGAGGGTGAGGGCGCGGTCTTTGGGTCTAGGATAACTCGTAGTATGGCCGCCGAGGGCGAATATGAGACGGCAAGCGATGGAGTGATACTTGCTTGAAGCTTGCAGTTGTCCACACAAGCACTGATATTGAAGCTGGCTTTTGTAAGTAGACGATATCTACAGTCGTGTCCAGCACTTACAATCATGAAGCAAGTTTGCAAAGCTGCTAGGCTCGTATTCTCCATGACGTCTGCCAACAGTATTTGAGCCTCCTTCGTATATTGATCGCTTGTGAGCTTTAGTGAGCCGCTAGGTTGTGGGAACTGTGAGTTAGCAACGGCAGCAAACGCAAAAACGCATGCTTTGGCGCAGAGGTACTCGTCGCTATCTGTGTCTGTGTGTGGGCTATACGCAATTTGTATCGTCTCCTCAAATAATATGCGATCAACAACAGGAAACACCATGCCGTAGTCTGAATTGATGTATTGGGTAAAAAGTGTCTGCACCACCAACAAAGGGGGCAAATCAGCTCTTGAATCGGCCGCTGTAGATGAGCGCATGGAATCGATAGTGTTTCGTGGGTGGTGATTCTCTGTGTCTCCGTAAATATGTTGGAAACGTGGCCAACGTCCCGTCCTGGAGAAGATCCATTCTTCGCATTTTGTAGTTAAGTGCGGCAATCCATTTCTAGAACAATTCACTCCAAAAGTCTCTCCAAATATGTGCATGCGCCCGAGGGTTTGGCCAGTGACGGGCCCAGTCAACCGGGGACGGCATACTGAACACACACTGCTAGTGGATGTGCGTGAGCCCGGGGTGGACGTCGTAGACAGGGCAGGCGCTTCGTCCTTTGGGAGAGACGTGCTGGCCATAAGGTCCCCCAGAGTCTGTATCTGGCTTCCATTGGCGCCATTGTCTGCCATGGATGCGGTTTTGGGACTATTCCATCTTTGTCAGCGGAGCAACTTTGTGTCGGCATTGTCGGTAAGAGTTTGCCAGCGTATGCACGCCACGTATGCTTACCCTGTACGCCTTTTCTTGCGAGTGAAAGTACATTCGAACTCATGTTCCTGACACCATTCGCAGATTCCACCTCTCTCCGCTGCGTCGCATCGGATCTGTGCCATGTAGCGTTAGTGGCTTGTTCCACGAGGTTGACATGTGGCACCGAGATGATGTGCGACAGAGCCTCATTTTAGTTTACCTTTCGTTTATAGCATGAATCACAAGCCCGTGATTTGGTGTTCACCATTGTGAAGACTATGTCTTGTTTATGCTGTCCTGTACTTGTGAATCGTGTGAACCAGCGGAGACTGAGACTCAAATAGCTAGATACAGCATTAAGCACTCGCTGTTGGCGAATAACTGTATTGTACAACGTGGATATGAATTTGTAATGAAATCAAAGACAACGAGCCACGGTACAGTTGTATTCTTCATCAACGCCAATATCGACTCACAGTCTGGTTCTCCGTCACCACGATAGATCAGCGCAGCCCGTTTCAATCGGTATAATTAGTCACTACTGTGGCGGATGGACTAGTGGATCAAGTCCGTCGCTTCTGGAAGCCAGCGATATCCGATACTTCGGCGGTAAATCTCGGACGGTGTGAGGATGCAAGTGATTGATGTCTATGGATGACGGAGTCGGCGCTTCGAAACAGCGACTGTCCGCTGAGTAAGCGGCGGAACTCCAAGTCTGCTTCGTCCACTTTGGCAGCACGTCAAACAAACAGAACAAGGATCATCATGCCATTGATCCACTGAAGCTTTTAGGTTCCGTTTTGGCTTGTTTGTTGTGGATAACCGTTGTTCCCACAACGTCCACCACCGCTTACACATCGAGGCACGATATTGACTCGGGCTCCGATGTTCTGGAACTTGTTGAGATTTGTCATCCTGGATCTAGTTATCAGATGGCTGACTTGTCCTCTGCTGTGGCTGCAGGCAAGCCAATTTGTTGCCTGCATCGTCTAAGTGGTCACCTAAGCTTGCGACTATTCGGCGGAGCTCACTCTTGACATATTGCCTTGTTGCTTGACCTTGAAGGACAGTGACTGCAGGTCCATCTGGCATTGGTGGAAGCATACCTATTGGGTCTAGATTATTAGTGTCTTCCTCGAATTTGTCTGTTCTCCCTAGTGGACTGCTCAGACATGCACGTTCCAGCTCAAAGGGACTGTTGATGATCGAGCTGAGGCTAGTACGGATGCTAGTGTCCGATCCTGACGTTGAAGGTCGCGTGCCTTCTACGCTTGTTGTTGATGTACTAGCATCTAGGTCAATCAGACTCGTGACAGAGGACCGGTTGTTTCCATGATGCGTCTCTGATGCCGTATCTGATTGTTCTGCAAAAGGAAAAGTCCAGTCCTGAGTGCGCCGATTCAGATTGCAACCTCTGTTGTCAGCCGGTTCGTCGTCTCTGTTTTCAGAACTGTTTACCCGCAGCGCAGGTAAACCAGAACTGTTTGAAAAGCCAATACCATCAAAAGAAACATCTAGATCGATCAACGACTCTCGAGAATCAGATACTGTAGGAGGCACATTCGACAATGTGTCGCTCGCTAACATCGGTTGATATCTACAGTAAAACAACTTTGAGTTATCGTCGTAGCTGGACATGGTGTTTCTATCAAATACTTTCTCCAGTGGTGCTTTCAATTTTGGCATACTAGCAGGCGGCCTCCGACGAGGTTTCAAGGTAGAATGGGCTGCCCCGTCCTGGGACAGTGGACCATTAGGCTCAGGCTCATGCCCACTGGTGGACTGTCCATGGTGAGTTGTCTGGTCATCAGCTGCCCAATCCATTGCATCCGCTGTGCCGAAAATCCAGTCCTCGACTTCTGATTCTGCTGAGGCTTCCTCAACTCCGGACGCTCCTCCTGGATGGAACAGCGACCTGCGATCACCACCTTGTTCCTCCCACGCTTTGAAGGCTTGGACAAGTGCAACCAGTGAAGATGTGGGAAATCTTTGTTCTGTGTCTCGAAGGTAACTGTGCTCCTGTACCTGTTCAATTTTGGGTCGCTTACGCGCATGTCGCTGCAGACAAAGGGCGACAAGGTCTTTCAATTCATCGGTATATTGATCGCCTTCCAAGCTGGGACATTGCTCCTTCAGGCGCTTCCCAAGCCTGGACAAATCCATGCCAACCGCAACATTCGGCGGTTGACCCGTTGCCAATTCATAAGCCATGGCGCCGAAAGCCCAGATGTCGATTTCAATTCCGTAAGATGCAGTTTGATCAAACAACTCCGGTGCCATCCAATTCGGCGTGCCGATGACCGTGGTGCGTTTGTCAAATCTGGTTTTCACAACTCCTGCCACGCCAAAGTCTCCCAGCTGTACATCCCCTTGCTCCGTAACGAAGACGTTTGCTCCTTTAATGTCTCGATGGATTATGCCTTGTTCATGAACCCAGTGCAGCGCATCCGCAACCTCGCGAAGAATGGGAACAATCAGCTTTTCATCCAGCCCTGCAGAACACGTTGGTCGCATGAGAGTTGACACACTGCCACCAGCGCAATATTCCGTCACCATCCAGATAGAGCTGCCGACAGCGATAGCTTCGATAACATGGTTGATATTTTTTGCATTGCTGTCACGTAGTGTACGCAAGGCGTTGATTTCTTTCAAAGTGTCGCTGTAGGTATCGGCAAGTCTCGGATTTAGCGCGTCCCCTTGCCCAATGTCGATGACCTTAACCGCAACGGCATGGTCCTTGGCTAGTGACTTGGCCTTATACACTCTCCCAAAGCTACCTTTTCCAATCAATTCTAACAAACGGTATGGAGGTATGCTCTGTGATGATTTCTTGCAAGACTCAATGATGGCCTTCTGTGCCGTCCTGGCATCTTCAATAGCTCTGAGCTTTGTCGCAGGATATGTTCCGGTTTGTACTGTCAATACTTCCATCTCTTCTAAACTCATTGACAAATGTGTCGTCGAAACTTCAGCTTCAAGAAAGCCTATTCATCGCTCAGATTGATTTCGCTTCACGCTGTGTCAAAGTCACCGCCCCTTGCTGAGCCTTAAAGACAGGGGCATGCTTTGTCTCACCAACAAACAGCCTGGACCAATCAAGTGGAAGCTACAATTATACAGCTTGTTCACATTCAACAGCCGACTAACAAATCAGTGAATACTTACGGTTCATATCAACACCATCCAAGGATCACTGAGCCCACCCCTACTTCTATCTTTCAATCCTGGAATAATGAACTTGGAACCAAACCCCACCACGTCGTCCACCCGGATTGCCTCGTCTAAAGACATTACGCAGCGTTAGGCCGCTTTACCCATCAACTCAACAATACCCTAACTCCGGCAGTGACTCACAAGGCTGGCCACGCAATCCACCATGTCAAACAATACTGAATTATCAATCGGCATGACTATTGTTTTCGACCTCCATGTCGCGTCTTACACCAAACACATGTTGACTAAGCGGAACTTGGCCCTGCCTGATGGGGCATTCGGCCCAATCCGTTCACCTTCAACCGCCGCCCACCAATTTCATCTTCCGTCATGGAGCAACGCCCACTCTAATCCCTTGCCTTGCGAATGCGAGGTGGGTTCGTGACTTGCGTTAGCTGCTCCATAGATCTTTAACAATGTGTGGTGAAAGGCCCTGGATCTGCGCACGTTTACCGGGCATTCCGCTGGTTATACGCTGCTCGGCCTTCAAGAGATTCCGAGGGTCCAGCTATCTCTATGACGGAGAATTTTTTATTATCTCATCTATATATGGATTGCTATTCCTTCGGGTTCGTTCATCAATGCGAATCATCTTTTCTTTCAAACCAAAATCTACATTGCTGTGACTGTCGTTACCATCTCCTTGCGTCTTATACGCTACGCCTGATTCATCATGGCGCCTACCGACACAGACAGCGTTCAGACAACTACAAACGATGTCGACTACAACATGAAACAAAGCCATTCCGATGAATGGTACCTCAAAGACAAGGTTGTCTCATCTCGCCAAAGAGATGAAGCTTCAGGCTTTCCATCAAAACATCTTGGTGTGACTTGGCAGAACCTCACAGTCGAGGCTGTGAGCTCCGAGTCGGCCATTCACGAAAATGTCTTTTCTCAGTTCAACATCCCCAAGAAGATCAAAGAGTCTAGACACAAGCTACCGATGAAGACCATTTTGGATAAGAGTCATGGATGTGTCAAGCCAGGAGAGATGCTTCTTGTGCTCGGCCGTCCTGGTTCAGGCTGCACCACACTCCTCAAGATGCTTGCCAACAAGCGTGGTGGCTACGCCAATGTCTCTGGGGATGTCTCATATGGCTCACTCAAGGCTGAAGAGGCCAAGAAATACCGTGGACAAATCGTCATGAATAATGAAGAAGAAGTCTTCTTCCCCTCACTGACGGTTGGGCAGACAATGGACTTCGCAACCAGGTTGAAGATTCCATTCAAATTGCCCGACGGCGTCAACAAGCGTGAGGATTATCAGAATGATTCTCGAGACTTTTTATTAAGCTCCATGGGTATCGAACACACTCTTGACACGAAGGTCGGCGATGCCTTTGTGCGAGGTGTTTCTGGAGGAGAGCGAAAACGAGTCTCCATCATTGAGTGTCTCGCTTCCCGCGGTAGTGTCTTCTGCTGGGATAACTCTACCCGAGGTCTAGATGCCAGCACGTAAGCTTGACAACCCGACACTTTCAAGAAGACGTAACTAACAAACGCAGTGCTCTTGAGTATACCAAGGCAGTTCGGGCAATGACGGACGTCCTTGGGCTCGCATCCATCGTCACCCTCTACCAAGCCGGCAACGGTATCTACGATCTTTTCGACAAAGTCCTCATCCTCGATGAAGGCAAAGAGACTTACTTCGGTCTGATGAAAGAAGCCCGTCCTTTCATGGAAGAGCTTGGTTTTGTCTGTGACGATGGAGCCAACGTTGCCGACTTTTTGACCGGAGTGACCATTCCATCCGAGCGCAAGATCGTCAACGAGAAGCGAAGCAGCTGCCCCAAGACCGCGAACGATATCCGCAAGCGATACGAAGAGACTCAAATCTACAAAAATATGACCTCGCAGTACAACTACCCGACTACCGAGGAAGCAAAGAAAAAGACTCAAGACTTTGAAAAGGGTGTTGCCATGGAGAAGCATAAGGGCCTCGGTGCCAGCAGTCCCTTTACTGTTGGATTTGGCACTCAAATCAAGACCGTCGTCACCAGACAGTACCAAATCCTCTGGGGTGACAAGGCTACCTTCGCCATCAAACAAATCTCGACTGTTGTCCAAGCTTTGATTGCAGGCTCACTGTTTTACAATGCGCCGCCTACAACCGCCGGCCTCTTCACAAAGTCCGGTGCTCTTTTTTTCTCCCTTCTCTTCAACAGTCTGCTGTCCATGTCAGAAGTCACCGACTCTTTCAAGGGACGCCCCGTTCTTCTCAAGCACAAGTCGTTTGCGTACTTCCACCCTGCTGCGTTTTGTATTGCGCAAATCGCAGCTGATATCCCCGTCATCCTGTTCCAAGTTTCCATTTTTTCTCTGATCCTGTACTTTATGGTTGGCCTGAGTATGGATGCTGGACGGTTCTTTACCTACTGGGCCATTGTGGTCGCGACGACATTCTGTATGACCGCTTTATTCAGAGCCATCGGAGCAGCATTCAGCACGTTCGATGGCGCTTCAAAGGTTTCTGGATTCGGTATAGCCGCTTGTATCATGTATACTGGCTATATGATCCGAAAGCCACAAATGCACCCTTGGTTTGTGTGGCTGTTCTGGCTGGATCCGCTGGCATACGCCTTCGACGCTCTACTCTCGAATGAGTTCCATCATACAACTATTCCGTGCGTTGCAAATAACCTCATTCCCAATGGGCCTGGCTTCCTGGATAGCGCTCATCAGGCTTGTTCTGGCGTCGGTGGGGCTATTCCTGGCCAAACGTCTGTTGATGGCGATAACTACTTGGCTTCCATGTCTTATAGCCACTCTCACTTGTGGCGCAACTTTGGTATTGTCTGGGTTTGGTGGGCTTTCTACGTCGCCATTACCATTATTGCAACATGCCGCTGGAAGTCAGCCTCGGAGAACGGACCTAGTCTGTTGATTCCCCGAGAGAATGCACATGTCGTCAAGGTCAATCGCCAGGCTGATGAGGAGGGCCAACACACTGAGACCAGCTCGACTGCCGGTGACAAGTCCGACAACTCGGATACCGCCAACGAATCAGACTCTCAGCCCAAGCTTGTCAAAAACACCTCTGTCTTCACCTGGAAAAATCTCTCTTACACCGTCAAGACCCCCTCTGGCGACCGTCTCCTCTTGGATAACGTTCAAGGATGGGTCAAGCCTGGTAAGCTGATGGCTCTTATGGGCTCTTCAGGTGCCGGTAAAACTACACTCCTAGATGTTCTCGCACAGAGAAAGACAGAGGGAACTATTCATGGTTCTATTTTGGTTGACGGTAGACCTCTGCCCGTTTCATTCCAGCGATCTGCGGGCTACTGTGAGCAGCTCGACGTTCATGAATCTTATGCAACTGTCCGCGAAGCATTGGAATTTTCAGCTCTTCTCCGCCAAGATCGCAACACGCCTCGTGAAGAGAAACTCGCCTATGTCAATACCATCATTGATCTCCTTGAACTTCATGACCTTGCCGACACTCTCATTGGTGAAGTCGGCGCTGGTCTTTCCGTTGAACAGCGCAAGCGAGTCACCATTGGCGTCGAACTTGTTTCTAAGCCCAGTATCCTCATCTTCCTTGACGAACCCACTTCCGGTCTTGATGGTCAATCCGCTTTCCGAACTGTACGCTTCCTGAGAAAACTCGCCGCTGTTGGACAGGCTGTCTTGGTGACTATCCATCAGCCCTCCGCCCAGCTCTTCTCCCAATTTGACACCCTCCTTCTGCTAGCCAAGGGAGGCAAGACAGTTTACTTTGGTGACATTGGTGACAAGGCGGCAACAATTAGAGACTACTTCGGTCGTAATGGTGCACCTTGCCCTATCGAGGCTAATCCAGCTGAGCATATGATTGATGTTGTATCTGGTCAACTGTCACAAGGCAAAGATTGGAATCAAGTTTGGCTCTCCTCACCTGAGTATGAGAAGATGAACACCGAGCTCGATCATATCATTACCGATGCTGCTTCCAAGCCTCCTGGTACTGTTGACGATGGCCATGAATTTGCTATGCCGCTCTGGGATCAGATCAAGCTTGTCACCCAGCGAATGAATGTATCCCTCTACCGCAACGTCGACTACGTCAACAACAAATTCGCACTCCACATCTTTTCTGCCCTCTTCAACGGTTTCTCATTCTGGATGGTTGGTTCTTCTGTCGGTGACCTACAGCTCAAACTGTTCACCATTTTCAACTTCATCTTCGTCGCACCAGGTGTTCTGGCACAATTGCAGCCACTCTTCATCCACCGCCGAGACATCTTCGAAGCTCGCGAAAGAAAATCCAAGATGTACTCCTGGGTTGCCTTCGTCACCGGACTCATTGTATCAGAGGTGCCATACCTCATTGTCTGTGGCGTGTTATATTACGTCTGTTGGTATTACACCGTCGGTTTCCCTGCAGACTCGGCCCGCGCCGGTTCAACGTTCTTCGTCATGCTCATGTACGAATTCCTTTACACTGGTATCGGTCAATTCATTGCTGCCTATGCTCCAAACGAAGTGTTTGCTGCTCTTGCCAATCCACTCTTACTTGGTACATTAGTCTCGTTCTGTGGTGTCCTCGTGCCGTACCAGCAGATTCAAGCCTTCTGGCGCTACTGGATGTACTACCTCAACCCGTTCAACTATCTCATGGGAAGCATGTTGACATTCAGTCTCTGGGGCCAGGAAGTCGAGTGCTCTGAGCGAGAGTTTGCCAGATTCAGTCCTCCAAACGGAACAACTTGTGGTGAATATCTTCAGGGTTACTTGCAGGGCATCGGCAGAGCTGCCAATCTCATCAACCCCGACGACACTTCCCAGTGCAAGGTCTGCACTTACACCAAGGGTGAGGATTATTTGTCCATGCTTAACTTGAAGCACTATTACTATGGGTGGAGAGATGCGGCCATTGTGGTGTTGATGGTGTTTAGTTCGTATGCATTGGTGTATGTGCTGATGAAGCTGAGGACAAAGACGTCTAAGAAGGCGGAATAAGCCATTTACATTACAAAGGAGTTTTGTTTGATTAGAGCTGATAGAGTTTTATAGAATAGATTAATCATTAGAGTCATTTACTACATTCGAGCATTAATAGCAGTTCCGACAATAAAAAGTATAACCTTAGATAATTCTCCTGTTGATTGCCGTCCCTCAATTTAGCCATGCCGAGATAATGATTGGCAACCCAGTAATAAGATCTTCATTGCATGATAAGTCCTTGTTATTGTGTCCAATGGGCCAAAGGTCGTCCTGCCCGGTTTGTATATAACAAGCTAAAACCAGATTGGTTTAGATATCCACGTAACACACAATTTATTTATAATAAATTGTAAAATCTAAATTAAATGAATTAAGCTGGTAAGCTTAAGTCTTTGTAATTATGAGAGATATAGCTTAATACGCAGTTCTAATTCTTTAAGTACTTGCCTAGTTGTGCTATTAGGCTAATCTAATAATTCTTAAGCTTTCTTTAACAACTATCTAATAAAATAAAAACTAGAAGCTTTTAATATACTATATCTTAATAGGCTATTTTAACTATAGTAGAAATAATAGATATTATATTATAGAAGGCTTATATAAAATAGCTAGGGTTTTTTATCTTTATAGTAAATTCTAAGGATAATTCTTTACTAGATAAATTATAGTAGAAATATAATATTATTAAAGAATATATTCTATAGCTTAAAGAGCTAAAAGCCTTATAGACTAGAGAGATAGAGCTAAGAGAGAGTTTAGATAGTATTTACTAGATAAAACACTAATATTACTTATCTAACTTTTTAGATATAGATAGCTAAGCTATTAAAGTAAA
This sequence comes from Simplicillium aogashimaense, assembly GCA_028455935.1. NCBI lineage: Eukaryota > Fungi > Ascomycota > Sordariomycetes > Hypocreales > Cordycipitaceae > Simplicillium > Simplicillium aogashimaense. The sequence goes on from CM052008.1 coordinate 4,627,574, forward strand.
GTATATTCTCTTGCTAAGTAACTCTATTACTATCTAGAAGTATACTAATTAAATATAGAATTTAGAATAAGCTTTTAAAGGGAATCTATAGAAGTTTAAGTTAAATAAAAATAAAATTCTATATATATTTAATTAAATAAATAGTAATCTAAAGATATACTAATACTAATTTATAGACTAGCTATTTACTAATAAAGAAAAAGGCCTATTAGATAATTAAAAAACTTTTTAAAACTAGATTTTTAAACTTATTATTAATAAATATAATTAGAAATATAAAATTTTTTAAAATATAGAAAAGGTAGTCTAATAAAGCTATTAAAGCCTAAGAGAATTTAATATCTACTTAGCTTTACTAGAGTAATATTACTCTAGAGAATTTAAAAGAATATAATATTTCTAGTTTCTAATTAAGTTCTTTATATTTATATAATAATATATATATAAATTCTATTCTCTAAGTGAAAAATAGAATAGAGAGGAAATGGTAGTGATTACTATCTAATTTTAGAACTAATAGTTAATAAAATACAACTAAGATAGAGCCTATAACTCTAAAGAAGGAAACTTGTAATCTAGTAAAAGAAAAAGATCTTAATTCTCTTTCTCTTATAAAAGCTTCTAGGTCTAGAGCCTACTAGTTACTAGAGACTCTATATATAAGCCTTTAATTAAATCTAATACCCTATAGCTAAATCTCTAATATTTTCTTTATAATAGCCTAGATTACTTATAATCTAAGTACTCTAATAGAGTCTAGGAAATCATTAAAGATAACTTAGAAAAAGTTAAGTAGAAATATTATATATCTTATACTTATTTCTATAGAATTAATCTAACTAAAAGATAATAAAGGAAATAGACCTAGCAATTATAAAGAGATTCTAAGCCAAAGCTAAAGTCTCTATAGAAGAAGGGAAGATTCTAGATACCAATATCTACCTAGACTCCTATAACTCAATAGATCTTATTAGCTATAATTTTATCTAAAAATATAGCCTATAAAAAGCCAGGGAAAAGCTATCTATATTATACTATATAGATAATATACTATTAAAAAGTTATAATATATATCTTATCTAGTTAATCCTAATAGATAGCCAAGACTAGGAAAGAGAAATAAAATACCTCTATTTAACTATTAATAAGAATTTATCTCTCTAAAAATACTCTATTTTACTAGATTACCTATTTCTTATATATAAAGAAGTTACTTAGAATTATAGAATAAACTAGTAGTAGTTCTACCTAAAGAAGAAATAAATTTAAATTAAGATATAGAAGAAATTCTATAAGAAAGTATAAAGATAGCTATATATCTATACTATTCTAGAAAATAAGTAAGTCTCTCTCTCTATTAAAGAATAAGATATTAATAAAATACTATATATTTATTAAGTAAATAATAGTATTCTAGTAGAGTTAACTAAATATATAGATATCTTTACTACTAATAAATCAACGATTCTATCTAAAAGCAAGGTAATGGACTATACTATTAACTTAATTACTAACTAGTAATCTCTCTATAGACTAATATATCCTCTCTCTTCTATAAAACTAAGAGAGCTTAAGGGATATCTCTAAGAAAACCTTAAGAATAGCTAAATTAAATATTTTAAAAGCTTTATAGAAGCTTCTATTCTCTTTATACTAAAAAAGGATAGATTTCTATATATATATATAGATTATTAAAAACTTAATAAGATAATAGAGAAGAATTACTATCCTCTCCTCTTAATATTAGAGATTATAAACAAAGTTTTAGAAGCTAGACTCTTCTTAAAAATCAATATCAAGGATACCTATTATTATATCTATATTAAGAAAGGTAATAAATAGAAGATAGCGTTTTATACCTATTATAAATACTTTAAGTATATAGTTATACCTTTTAGACTAACTAATACCCTAGCTATCTTCTAATTATATATATACTAGGCTCTTAGTAATCTATTAGATACTATCTATATTATATATTTTAATAATATTCTTATTTTCTTAAAGAGTTAAAAAGAATATATAGAATACTTAAAGACAGTTCTAGAGTAGTTATAAGCTGTAGAACTATATACTAAATTAAGTAAATATAAATTCTACTAGGGAACTATAGAGTTCCTAGGGTTTATTATCTCTAAGAAGAGAGTTAGTATAGACCCTTCTAGAGTAGAAATAGTATAAGACTAGACTAAATCTACTATATTTTAAAAAATCCAAGTCTTTCTAGAGTTTTATAATTTCTATTATAGATTTATTAAGAACTATTTAAAGATTATCCTACTATTAATCTAATAGTTAAAGGGATTATAAAATAGATATAAACTAGGGTTAGTATAGCTAGATACTAAAGGAAAGAAAGTATTCTAGAAGCTAAAATAAGCCTTTATAGAAGTATCTTTATTAATCTATTATAATATAAATAAACTATTATAGCTTAAGATAGATACCTTAGAATTTACTCTAGATATAATAGTATTATAAAAGTATAATAATAGTAAATAGTACTCTATTATATTCTAGTCTTAGAAAATACAAGAACTAGAGATATACTACTAGACTTTTAACTAGGAAATACTAGTAATTATATCTATATTTAAATAGTAGTATTACTATATAGAAAATATAGAGATAGAGATTAAGGTCTTAATAGACTATTATATACTTTAGATATTTATAAACTAGTAAAGGCTAATAGAAAGATAAGTATAATAGACTATCTATCTTATATTATTCTACTTTAAGATAAAGTATAGGCCTAGAAAGTTAAATCCTATTAATAGACTATTAAGACAACTAGATTATAAAAACCAGACTAAAGATAGTTAAGAGTTAATATAAAGATTAAGAAATAAGATTCTCTAGATATAAAGTATTACTATCTAATAATTTAAAAGTAAATTAAGTCTAAAAGCCTAGTTATTATATAGTAAGATATCTTTATAGAGAGAAAATATCTAAGCTAATACTATAGATAAGAATAAACTAATCTTATTATAGATATAGAAGTACTAGATCTATTAATAGACTAGTTGTAAATAGTTTATTAACTTTATATAAGTATAGTAGATACTTATAGAAGACTAGGGGCTAAACCTTAGTAAAGAAGAACTACTTTAAATATTAATAAAGACTATCTAAGAAGATAATAATAATTACTAGTAGATTATATCTTAAATCTAGCTAAAGAGAGTCTTAAAGTAGGTATCTAATATAGGTAAGAACTACTATTTAATTAATAGTAAAGAGCTATTATATTTTGATTATATATTAGTTATACTATTAAAGTAAACTCTCTAAGACTAGATCTTTTAGTTATATTATGATAATCTTATAGTGGGCTACTTTGGTATAAGTTATATAATAGAGCTTATTTGCTAACGATTCTACTGGCAATCTATATATAGAGATATTAAAGAATATATAAAGAGCTATTAAATCTACTAGGGTATAGTAGCAAGGCATTATAAACTATATAGTAAACTCTAGCTACTATTTTTTCCTATATAGCTATAGAAGGAAATCTCTATAGATTTTATAATAGATTTATCTATTATAAGTTTTAAAGAAAGAGATATTAATATTATTATAGTAATTATTAACTACTATATAAAATACTACTATTTCTAGCCTATACTACTTAATCTAGATATTCTGGAATTAGTATAGGAAATATACTATAAGATCAAACTACTATATAGAGTATTAAGAGATATTATCTCTAATAGAGGAATACTATTTACTAGTATATTCTAGAAGAAACTTTGCTTCCTATCTAAGATAAAGTAGAGGCTTTCTATAGCTTTTTACCTATAAACCAATAGTTAAATAGAATAGATAAACTAGATACTTAAATACTATCTTAGATATTATATTAATAATTATCAGGAATATTAGATAGAACTACTTAGAATAGTATAATTTATATATAATAATATAGTCAATACTTTAATATAAATATCTTCTAATAAGGCTCTTTTTAGCTATAAGCTAATATTCTATACTAATCTTAAGAATAAGATTAAGAAAGAAAAGATATCTAGTATAATAAAAAGATTAAATAATCTTAAGAATCTCTAATTCTATATAAGAACTTAGTAGGAAAAAGCTATTAAAAACTATAAGAAGTACTATAATAAGTACTACCAACTAATAGAACTAAGATCTAGATAACTAATTAATTTATCTATAAAGAATATTAATCTCCAAGATAAAAAGAGAAAGCTAGTATCTTAATTTATAGATCTTTTTTATATCTTAGATAAGATTAAAAAACTAGCCTATTAATTAGATCTACTAGTAAAGTATAGACAAATATATAATATATTCTATATTAACCTTCTAGAATTCTAGAAACTATATAAAGATAATATCTATAAATTAGTATTTATACCAGATCTATTAGAAAATATCTAATATAGAGAAATCTAGATAATCTAAAAATAATACTAGCTTAAGTTAGTAGACTATTACTATTTAGTAGTATAGAAAGGGTTATCTAGTAATTATAATAAATAGTTAATAGAGTAGAGGCTACTAGAATACTCTTAGAGATAAAAAGCCCTTAGTAACTTTAAGAAGAATTAGTTAAAACTAATAATATAGTAATCTATTAGTGTTTAGAGAGAGATCTATAAGAGGAAGTTAGAGTTTCTAAGGATTTTCCTTTAGACCTATTATTTTATAGATCTAGACAAGGTTTTCTAGTAGAACCTTAGATAATCTAGTTATATTCTAAAGTTTTTCTGGCGGGGTTATAATAATACCAAAAAATAATATTATAAAAAATTCAAAGGTAAAAAACTATTAATTAAAAAGTATTATAGCTATTATAATCTATAGAGTTAGTAGACTATCTATTATTATAAAATACTAATATAACTATATATCTAAAATTTATTATAAGACTATTCTAAAAATACTACTATCTACTATAAAAACCTTCTTAGTTTGGGTTAATATTAATAAGGAAACTATCCTTCTATATAGTACTATTTCTCTTATTTAGTATATTAAGTATTTCTTTTATCTTATCTTTAAAGATAGATAATCTAGACTACTAGACTATATAGATAGGATTATATTCTATTAAATATATAATCTATATATCTAAGATATACTTATATATAGTTTTATTCTAAGAAAGTTAATAAATACCCTATAAATTAATTATAAAACATACTATTCCTAGTATAATAGGGTATAGTTATTAGAGTTTAGATACTTATAATAAGACTATCTAGTTTAATAGGTTTTAAGCTTTCTATTATAAATATTAATAGACAAAGATAGGCCAAATTACTAGTATATATAATAGTAGTTTTTAATATACCAGTTACTTAAAAGTAATAATATATTATCTACTTATAATAGTCGAAATAGTTATAAAAATCAATCTCAAGAAGCTTTAATTAATAAAGAACTTCTAGACTAATTCTACTTAATATATAAATACTATAGATATAGTAATAGAGTACTAGTAAATTATTATAGTCTTTAATTATTAAAGATATTAACTATTATCTTGGTTAGCTAGGAAATAAAGGTAAAAATAAGGGTATTTATAGGGTAATAGTTATTATTTCAAGAGTTATACTACTAGTACTTTTTACTAGCATTACTAGATTCCTAATAGTTAATCTTAATACTAGTATACTATTAACAATAAATTACAGGGTCTTACTTAGCTATTTTTATAGTTATTTATAAGTAGTTTATATACTAATAGATATTATAAAGAGTACTAGGCTTACCTTAAGCTTTATAGGTAAAATAACTAGTTATTGGTTATTTTATATTATAAGTTTAATTATAACTATCTTAGCAACTACTATAATAACTACTATTATTAATATTATTATTATTATTATTATCTTTATTATTACCAGACAAGAGAGTATTATTATTAGAAGATAAAGGATCACTATCTATTTAACTAGTATTCCTATTAGTATTAGTCTTACCTAATAAAGCAGTACCTAAAGTAGTAGTATTACTAGCACCATTACTATAAGGAGTATATTAGAATCCCTGACCCAATAAACCTTCGCCTGTATTATTACTAGAAGAAGCAGTATTACCACTTCTAGTAGAGTTAATAACTACAGGACACTAGTTCTCTAGACAATATACCCACTACCCCTTAGTACATTACCAAGCACCAGTAGTATAAGTATACTACAAAGTATTAGAACAAGATCAAAGAGGGAAAATCTCTTAGGGCCAGATGATGAACCGTAGAAGTAGAAGTGGCCAACTTGTAGAATTGCATAAAAAAATGCATCTTACCTAGAATAGCTTAGTGTAGCATAATAAAATGGGTAAAATGAATTTAGCGTCACCAGACCCTTGCGTGACATGTACCCTTTTGGCAGGGGTGAAAATGACGCCTCAATTAGGAAAGGTGGCATATTTTCTGCCAAATCTTGAGTGACTTTTGGGCGCTTGCAATGGCAAGCGCCCAAAAGGTATCTCAGTATCCGTAGCCAAAAAAATGGATACTATCGCGAGATTTCTCGCGCAAAGTCTTGGTGTTGAGGCCACTTACACGGGCCCAATTGGCAATGCGATCGAATCGCAATTACAGTCGCAATATGCTTTTCGAAAAGCATATACGATATTGGCAATTTGCCAATGCTTGAGTCCATTATGGACTTAAAAAGCCTCTTTTTCGCCTCCAAGCTAGCAGAGGAATAAGAATGAGGTAAGTTGGCTTGCTTTTAGTGCTGTAAGTGCATGAAAGCGAGCCATTGATATCCTGAATGGCCCAGAAGAGTATTTCTTTGATCTCTTCTGGATGAAAAAGGATATTTTCCATTTGCTCTGCAAATGGCTTCGCGAGTATACTAATGCTCACGGCTTAAAGCGCTAGACTCTTGAGATGAGAGTTATGGTGTTTCTTTGGATCTGCGCTGCAAATGCAATGCAGAGGAATGCATCGAAGCTTTTTGGGATTACCTAATCTTCGGTGTTATTAATCATGGATTATTTATTAGATCCAATGCGGTAATTGTATATTGCATTTGTGCAAATGCCGCCTCCCGACTACTTGTCTTTCAAGGTTGAGGTGTTGAATGGCTAATTCCAGCTATTCAACAGTGTTATCGGTGCTATTGATGGCATATATATTCCTGCGTATATTCCTTTAAATGACCAACAGCGTTGGTGGTCAAGGAATAAGTGTATATCGCAGAATGTGTTCGCTGCGATGCTTCTGGACGAAGCTCTAGGCCTAGACCTCTTTTGCTTTGTGCTTGCCGGAGCATAGGGGTCATTTCACGATGTAAGATTACTCTTGTATGTAATTTCGAATGGCTTTGCTATTCTAAGAAATCGGCAATTCTTGGGCGATGCTGGATTTAGCATTAAGAGAGGAATCTTAATTCCTTTCCCCAAGCGGCATTATCACATCCCAGTTTGGCGAGAACTGGGACGTGGTCCAACAACTCTTGAAGAGTTGTATAACTTTCGCCATTCCTCGCTTCGAATCGCAGTTGAGCGATTATTCGGGCAATTAAAGAGGAAATGGCGAATTATTCGCCAGTCTGCTCCCGAGTACTCACTTGGCAAGCAGATTGATATTGTATATGCCGTTATAGGCTTATATAATTTCATTTAATTGGCTGGCAAGCCAATTGAATTATTTTTTGCTAATCGGGTTAGCAAATTAAGCGCTTTAGAAGCGCAATTATATCGCTAGCAACAGTGGCGCGCAGAATCAATTGATTCCTCACTTACACAAGCGACTTTGCGATCGCAAATCGCTGAACAGCTTTGGGACTAACGACATCAATTTCCTGTTGATTGGAATACTTCCCAATAAAATTCCATACTGAAACTGTATATAAAAATTAGCTATATAAAAATATATAATTTATTGACCTATTTTTTAATGAGTGACACTAATGTCTTATTATGACTGTATACAATTTAATATAGAGCTGTGGTGTTATGAACTGAATACATGTAAATAAAAACATAAAATTTATTAAAACTAACTATATATTTACAAAGCTACAATTGTTTAATGCGAATTTTATTTTATTTTCGCGATTCAGTGCATTCCAAATTGATGGGTTGTGTTCTGCTGTATTCAACCATGCAAGAACCCGGAACCCTCCATCATCACCAACTTCGCTTATTAATTCTTGAGCGCTTTTCACTGCGGCTTCGAGCTTCTCGGCTTGCTTATTCCGTGTAGTGACTACCAAGGTTTGGGGCCTTGTCTGGGAGGCTAAAAATAACTCCAGACTATTTAAAATTTTTGATTGATTAGCGGCTAATATATCTTTAGATAACCGCCCTCGACTATGCCTCGCCGACCCCGACCGACCGACCGACCGACCGCGAGAGCTCGACCGATTTCGAGCAGAATTCTGCGATGAAGAACCCGGTGTTGGAGAACGGGTGGGCGTCTCCAAGGCATTGGCAGCAATGCTTTGGAGATAGGTATTGGATATTGAAGGCGATGGTGAGAATAGCCCCTTATTATCGCTTTCAATGTTGTTGGACAATTGTTGGTTAATTGCATGTAAGTGTGTATTGGCCTTAATCTCCTCAATGCCCTTAGCCTTAGAATTGTTCTTTAATAATTCTTTATTGCTAAATGGGTTGTCGCGGAGCGAATTGGGCTTGCTCCGCGGTATGGTTGCAGGCCGAATATGTTGGCCAATGGTATTATTATGTTCGAAGAGCTCTTTCCAAGAGTCTATAGTGATGTTGTTGTTAATAATAAGGCTATGCATAAGCAATTGACCAGCATACTTCTTTGTATGCAATGTTTGCTTCAGCGAATGAATTCCGGTTTCGCTCAGAAACAATTGACCGGTTTCTGGATTATGCGAATTGCCGGAAGTTAATGCTCCAGACCAGGCTCTATATAATGACTTGAGCTAATGCCATTTGGTCTTTATTTGAATAAAGGTCTAGTCTCTGGTATCTGGAAACTCAGAGCGCATTGGCTCAATCAATGCGCTCAGCTCATCTTGAATAATTGAGACCTGGTTGGTCTTGATATGCAGTCTATTCTCTCGCTTTGCTTCAAGAAGCAATGCAAGAAAATATACTGTTTCATCAATTGACCAACGGCTCCCATTTCTTCTCTGGCTTGCCTGGGGATCTGAAGGGGGTTGCGATAGTTTAACCGATATCGTGATGGTATAATGGAACTGGATAATTATATAGGAAATAATATATTTAATTAATCTATCTACGACTACAAAATTGCGCATCACGAAGCAAAAAGGAGGCTTCAAAGCGGTCACTTCATTGGGTTAGTGGCATTTATGGCCGCCGAGAAGGTACATTGGTAGTATCCCTATATTAATTATTATGGGGATGTTACTTTCACATTTTGGCTACTTCTACTTCTACGGTTCATCATCTGGCCCTTAGATAGAATATAAAGAAGATACCAAGGTATTAGTATTATTAAGACAAGGGAAAGAGGGCAAATCTAGAAAATAGGCTATAATATCTATAGCGGCAATTGAAGGGTTTAAATGCAATGAGGACTATTTGATTAAATGGTTAATCCAGTAATTATCGTATACGGATAACTGTTATAAGAGAAAATAGTATCTCTAGTTATGGGGATAGGAGAGTCTCGTGGCTAACTGGGTAGCTACGACTCAATCACCATACGGCATATAGTTAGGTTCACATGTAAAGAAATATAAAAATAAATAAAGAAAAGAGATTAATTAAAGGAAGTTCCCTATACTAGCTTATATTGCTGTATACTTTAAATAGCAAGGTTTTCGTTTTAATTTCTATCCCCTTATAGTCCTAGAATGCTATAATATATATAGCCCTGATTCTTTTACTCTTCTTAGGAGTCTTAAGTCTTCTCTTATAATTTTTATTAAGATAATTGCAAAACTATCTGCTATAGGGGTTGTATTTATTATTAAAGTCGATTATTCTATTACTATCTAGGTATAGAGACTAGAGGTCTATTATACTCCTTAATTGCTTAATAGAGATTATTCTACTGTTATAGGTTAACTATACTGTATAGTATTATTAATATAAAGGTATTATAGACTATATAGTTGCTTGGGTAGGTAATATAGAAAAAGCCCTGGGAATTGTAGATATTTATAAGGAAAGTCTAGGCTAATTACCTAACTATAAGTTATATAAAAGGGCTAATATAATTACTAGTCTAATTAAATCCTTGCTAATATTATTAGATACTATTAATACTTATATAGATAACCTTTAAATCTTTAATTATATTCCCTATAATTATAAGTCTAGTATATAGATAATCCTTGCTCTTTATAATTATATTTCTAGTTATTATTCTCTATAGACTATAGCTACTATATCTAGGGGATCTAAGAGACTAGCTGGGTGACTGGGAGCTTTCTATAAAGAGAGGACTTTCCCCTCCTGGGCTTGTATATTTAAGTCGTTGTATAGATATAGATTTCTATAGATGCTTTTCTTGCTGGCTAATAGGGGGACTTTTAACTCTGTGTTTAGTAAGGTTGGTAGTGTCTTTAAATTGCTCTAGTGTCTTTAACCAGTTAGATATAGAAGAAAGTAGACTACTAGGGCTACTTACTATAGAGGAATTCTTATAGAATTCTTAGATTAAATTCATTATAGATATATTATAAGCCAATTATTTTAATAGGGTAGATAGTATAACTATTTGATTAGATAGTTGGCCTTTTAAAGATATTAATATTGTAGTTACTTTATTCTTAATCTATGAATATTATTAATTTCTAGAGTTATTAAAGGTAAATGCTCTAGTAAGCTCTTATAGACTATTAGTTAGCTATATAATATCTATAGAAGAGATAATATTCTTTAATTATTTAATATTCTTTAGTATAGTTTTATTAGAGATTTATATTTCTCTATAAACTATTTAGATAGGGATAGTAGTCTATCTATTATATATAGCTAAGCTAGATAAGGTTTTCTAAATATTAAGATTTACTTTATCTACTCTTAATTTATTCTAGATTAATAGTAGTATTATTATCTCTAGAATAGAGGAAATAGAGATATTAATAGTTTAATTAGTTATATCTATATTTCTAAGACTAAACTAGGGAATAAGAGGTTTATTATTCTTCTATTATATCTTTCTAGTACTAATTTTATTATATCCTATTACTACTACTAGCCTCTAAACCCTTTTTAGAGCCTCTATAGCTTAAGTCTTCTTAGCTTTCTATTCTCTAAGTATAGTCTAGTCTTAGAATAGGAGTTTGCAGTGTTGGTATCTATTAGATTTAATATAGCTCTTACTCTATACTCTTTTAATCTAGATAAATTATATATTAACTTATAAAAGTAGTTTATTAATAGAGTATTTAATTAATTAGTATATAATAAATTAGAATAATAGTCTATACTTCTAGCCTTAGAGTTATACTATATATCTAAGTAAGATAATAGTAAATATATAGAGTATATTAATAATAGCTAAGAATATATAAAATATAAGTCTAGTACTAATTATTTGTTTCTTTTATTTTTGGAAAATTATATTAATATAGAAGAGTATTAAGTTTTTTTAGTCTAGGATTCCTATTATCTAGTATTGCTAGTTATCTTTTCTAAAGTAAAAGTATATTGTCTAGAATCGTCTCTTATATAGTGATCTTTCAAAGTTCTTTTTATATAATATAATATTTATAAATAAACCTTTAATAAGCTATTATCCAGGGAATATCTATTTATTAAAACTAGCTATATAGAGAACTAGATACTACTTATATATAATAAAACTATCTTATAAATTCTTTACCTTATTAGTCTATCTATATAGTATAATTTCTATAAATACTTCTAGGTTGCTATTCTATAGTATTTCTTCTATAGTAATATCATAGATTAATTCTAATATATCGTCGGCATATATTATCCAATATATACCTTACTAGCCCTTAGTATTTCTCTAAGGCTTTATTACTAAAGCCCTATTCTTAGAGTTAAGAGATCCTTTTTATAGAATTACTACTTCTATAGGCTAGATAATTCTAGAATATTAAAAAGGGTTTCAATAGTTATATATAGTAGTATAATTTTTAAATTAGCTGGATTTAACAATGGATAAGATAATGCTAGTACTATTAGTACTCTTCTTACCCTAGATAGTAGCTTAATAGATATAGCTAGGGAGGGTAGATCTGGATATTTTGGTAATATTAGCTATTATAGAATCTTTTAATTAAATAGTTTATAATTAGTTTATATAGCTCTTTATTATTTTTTGGATATATTAGAGGATAATTAGTATTTGGGGTTAAATATAGAGGAAGAGAGAAGAAAAAATAAGGCTATTTATTATAGAGAAAGAAGAGAAAAGAGATAATATTAAAAGAGAAAAGAGAAAAAAAAAGAGTCTTTATAAATACTCTCTTTATATAGATAATCCTTCTAGTTAATTAGAAAGAGGTAAAAAAGGTATATTTAACTTTTTCTATATTAATTTAGTAAATTAGCTTCTTTATGAATTTTTACCTTTATATTCCTTTTTAGTAGATAGATATATCTTCTTTTAGCTGCCTTTCTTTATATAATCCTAAAAGACTATATTATAGGCTTTCTCTATCTTTTAAAGATCTAGTCCTTTTCTTTTTCTTAAATTATATCTATACTTGGTCTTTTATAAATAGAGATAGTATACCTATTTACTCTCTGATTTCTTATTTAATTAGGGTTTTTCCTTCTTCTAATTCTTTTTCTATTTAGAGTAGATAATAGGTTTATTTCTCTAGAATATATAAATATCTTAGTTAATCTAGTTCTTTCTTTTAATTCTTTTCTTTTATTCTATTCTTCTTTTTACTATAGATAGCAATTTTAATAATTCTTAGAGACTATCTAATACCCTTCTAATTCTTTCCTCTAGCCTTTAAATAGATATATTTTTCTATTAGTTATATTATACTAGTTAGGATAGTTATATATAGACTATAACAGATTCTATTAGTTAGGTTCTTAACTAACAAATCCCCCCTATCTCAACTATATATTTTCTGCCTATTTTCTATTAGGGTATTATACTAATCTTTTAATTAAAAGGTTGTTTAATATATAGACTTCTTTTTATATAGTGGTAGGGCCCTAGACTGGTTAGGATTTCCCCTTTATATTAAGCTTACCTTTAAGTCTATAGCTATATCTTATACCCAGTAAGTAGCTTTCTAGATAGCTTTATTATCTGATAATAGATTCTTTTTAGGCTAAATAAATTCAAATATAACTAAGCTTTCTCTCTAATCTATCTATATTTCTATTGATCTAATATATCTAGCTACTAGTTTTATCTATAGCCTTATCTATAGTAAGAGGATTAAGGCTTTTATAATTGCTACTTATAGTATTGATAACTTTCAAGTTTACTTTTACTATATAATATCTTTTAATTCTATTATTTTCTATAGTAATAAGTATATTATATATTTATTCTTTGGCTATATTTTATAGAGTAAATACTAGAATAGTATCTATATAAATTATATATATAATAGTAAGAGTAGTAAGTATAACTAGTATAGCTTAATAGATTATTACTATCTATATCTAAATTATCCTTATAGTAAGTATCTATTTATTAGTACTAAGTATAATTAATATACTAATATTATATCTTTAGATTTGCTTATTTCTATACTTAATTAATATAGTGCCCCTTACTTAACTTCTTAGGCTTCTAGAGTAGACAATATATCTAATAATATAGTTTATATAGTCTATACTTTTATTATAGATATATTTCTAGGGTCTAGTCTTTATCTTTCTTAGCTTCCTTTATCTATAACTATTTAATTAAATAGTTCTAAGGCTATTACTGGTTTTATTGGTCTTAGAATATAGATTAGCTTAGTTTTAACTTTTTAGATTACTAGCTTATAATAGATCCTTTTTATTAACTATTTCTTTCTTTCTCTCTATTCTAGACTATTTCTTAAAGATATATCTAGAATTATTAATTAGAGTAGTTAATATTACTATTATCTTCTATAAACTAGAAAAGGTCTTACTATTATTATATTAGATATTATAGGATCTTGACTTTAATTTATAGGTATAAGACTAGTAATAGTAGACTAATAGGCCTAGTTTTAATATCTATCTAGTATAGTATACTATTCTCTGAGTCTTTAGATATTATATTATTATTGGCTACTATTTAATTAATTGGTTTTTGGTCTTTTAGGAGTAATGGCTATCTATTCTTATTGTCTAGGGATAACTACTAGCTAGTCTTATCTTTATAAAATGTCTTTAGTTTATTCTCTATATAGATACCTTTTAGGGGTATACTATTAAGTTTATATAGTTTATAGAAAGGCAATATAGAGCTCTAGCTTGTAATTTTATATAGGCTTTTTCAATGAAATAATATCTTTAATATATAGCTCTTATTAATATCTTTAAACAAGTCTTAGAGTAGAACTAGTATTCCTAGTAATAGGCTAGTTTTTCAGATTATATACTAGTACTGTTTATTGGTCTAAGACGCTAGCCTTTTTTGGAATTCTATAATTTGCAATTTTGCTTAGGTAATATCTGTCTTCTTTTTTGCAATTACTTTTATTCTTATAATTATTATTAATTCAGAATCTTCTATCTCTAGCTAATTAATTAGCCTTTATATAGATATTATAACTTCTAGTAGTAGTATAGATTGCTATCTATATATAAGATAAAAGGAGCTATATCTATATAATAAGTAAATTATTATATAATCTACTAGTAGTATAGCTAGTAAATACTTTAACTATTAAGGTTTTCTATTTACTAGTTTTGCTATAGTTAAGTATAGTAACTAGTATCTATTCTTAACTATACTATTTATCTAAGAATTATAGAATAAGGTAGTTATTTATTAAATATCTATATTCTATAGCGCTTAATGGAATTCCCCCTTTATCTCTAGTCCTCTATTAACTATTACTATTAGAAAAAGACTAAACCTTAAGATAATTTCCTTAAGGAATTTTACTAGATATTTGGAGGTATTCTATTTAGTCAATATAGCTTCTATCTACTCTATAAAGGTATATCTTACTTCTAGTAGATACTTATAGCCTTTATTAGACAACAAGTATATAGTATTAAAATAAATCTATTATATTAAATATTTTAATATACTAGATACTACTACTTCTTTCTACTATTATACTATCTAGAGCTAATATATAATATAGATCTAGATAGCTTTATAGATAAGCTTCTCTATATTTCTCTAGTAATATTATTCCTTTAGAAAAGCTAGAGTTAAGTCTAGGCCTTTATAGTCTTATTATAGATAAGTATACTTTATAAAAAGAAGTTATTAATCCTCCCTATTAACTACTTATATATAATTATTACTAATATCCTTCTTTACTTTCTATAGTATCTTATTCTTAACTATAAACCATTAACTTTAATCTTATAGTATCTTAAATTTCTTTATACTTATATTCTTTAGCTTTTTAAAGTTCTGGATATAGTATATAAGGTTCTATAAATCTTAGCTATAGCTCTTCTTAAGAGAGTCTATAGCTATCTTAATATTATATAAATATATATTAATTATCTTATCTATATTCTTCTCTATATTCTAATTTATTTAATTAAAAGATTCTAGAGATTTTTAAGATAATATATTAGTAATTATATTATCTTTACTAGTAATATATTTTATAGTAAAGTCAAAGAGTTAGAGATAGCTAAGCTAGTAAATAATAAGTAATTCTATAATATTATCTACTACTCTTTTAATTTAGTATATTAAGACTATAGAATCTATTTCTAGGAAAAAATAGATTCTATAGAAATATTTTCTTAGTCTTCTAAATAGATATACTATTCCTTGGTATTTTTACTTTATTTTATTATAGATACTCTCTATTTTACTTTATATATTACTTTTAAAGTAAATTAGATATTTTTTTTCTTTAAAAACTTAAAGTAGAATATCTTTCTATTCTCTTATTAATATATCTATCTATAGAATAATAGATTTTACTTCTTTACTAGTATTAAGTATATATAGAATTGGTGGTTTAATAAGTATTTATTAAAGAGTTTTTATAGTCTTCCTCTTCTCTTTACTAAAGATAAATTTAATATCTTTATATAAAAGTTAGAAAAGTAGTTCTGCTTTTATTATATAGTTTTTAATCTAGCCTTTATAGAAATCTATTAAGCCTAGGAAGCTTTACACTTCTATTATACTATAGTATTCTTTCTATTCTAGAATTTTAACTACTTTAGCTTTATCTAGTAATCTTTCTATTATACTATATAGGTAGCTAATAATAATAACTCTCTATTAGTATTATATACTCTTTTATCTAGAAATAGTATAATAGGCTAGTTTAATATTTAGAAGGGTTTTATCTAATTTAATTAAATAGTCTAAAATAAATTTTCTAACCTCTAAAGCTATTAGAGCTCTATTATAGTTAGTAGTTAGCCCCTTTACTATGATATTATCTAGGAATAATTTATAGATATCTAGTATTAGATTATAAAGTATTTAGATAATAATATAGAAAAATTATACTACTAAGTTAGTAGTGCCTTGGATTATTTATATAGGCCTAAATAGACTCCTATATATTATAATAGTTATTAAGTCTTAACTTAAAGGGTTAAGCTTAATCTAGTTATATCTAGAGAAAAAATTAATTAGTAATAGTAGTAAGTAATATATAAAATCTTTAAAGAATTTATCTAGACTTAGAGATATATTTATATTCTTAATTATAACTCTATTTATATAGATTATTAATATAATAATATAAAGCTCTTTATCTTTCTTTTATACTATAAACCAAGAATTATAATATATAGTATAGCTTTTCTCTAAAAGTCTCTTCTTTACTTTCTTAAGAAGTACTATATCTACCTTTAGTAAGAGTTCTCTTCTAATAGATATAGACTTTGCTTACCAGGCAGAGTATAATACTGTTTTCACTTCTACTAGTAGTACTACTAAAGTGCAGAGTAATCTATATTTCTACTAATTCTAGGTAAGAGCCTTTTCTCTATTATAGAGAATAGCTAGAAAGATATCTTATTTAGTTAGTTATAATATATCTTTAACTTACTACTTAATATTTTCTAGCTATTCTCTATATAGTCTTATACTTTTCTCTAGATCTAAAAACTTTAAAAATATTTACTTAGAATAGGGGTTTAGTATATTTTCTTTCCCTTCTACTTCTTTCAAGGCTTTTAGCTTTTAATAAAGATCTTCTTTAAATATAGAACTATCTAATAGAATATTATTAAATAGATAGACCTTGTTCTCTTTTTGCTTATATATTATCTAGATAGTTTCTATATTCTATTGCCTCTATATATCTAATATAACTAGTATTAAATTATAAATATTATTAATTATTTAATTAAATACTTTATTACTTATATTAATTACTTTATATACTATTAGAGATAAGATAATTATATTAGTTTAAAGAGGTTTCCTGATTATACTATTAATTCTCTCTACTATCTTCTTTATACTTCTATATATTTTAGCTATAAAATATATATTATTAAAATAGAAGTTACTCTTTAATAGTTCTATTTTATCTTTATAATTAAATAAAAATTAGATTTATCTTATAAATAGTATTCCCAGTAGTAACTATATTATAATATATTATCTACCTTTTACTATATATATTGGGGACTTACACTATACTAGTCTAAGAAATAGTTTTACCTTTATAAAGCTAATAATCTTTATAGTATCTCTATTAAATACTCTAGAGAATATTTCTTTCTTTATATAGCTAACTCTAAACTCTTAGTAGATTTTAAAGATTATAAAGTTCCCTTCTATATCTATATTAATTAAAGCTTTAATAGAATAATATTTATTTATTATTATATATATAGAGATTTTTAGTAGATTTTGGTATATAGAGAGTACTTTATCTAAATTAGTAGTTATAGAGTAGATATTATTATAATCTCTTTCTCTATTATTAATAGTATTATACTATATTAGCTCTAGCTAGCTTAGGCTATCTCTAAAGTATACTATTATTAAATAGAGAAGGTAAAAGGTATTATCTATAATTCTCTATTCCTTATTATTAGACTTATCTACCTCTAGAGTAGAAACTCTAAGTATATAGCTAGTATATATTCTTTTTTCTATAGAGGATTTCTTAACTTCTTTAATATACTTTACTTACTAGCCAATATTAAGGAAGTTCTACTCTACTTCCTATATAAGTAAAGAGAGTACTTAAAGAAGGTTCTTAATTAAAATACTTACTTTATAATCTATAATCTCTTTATAAAGCTTTTTAACTATTTAATTAAATGGTTCTATAGCTATTCTTATTATAAGGATTATTTTATTGATTATAATAGGTAATTCTGGTTCTTGAGTTGGTATTGGTGTTATATAAGTGGATAGGCTATTATAATAGTATTTTACTATATTCTTATCTATCTCTATTTAGTAAATAGCTATTTTCTAATTCTTCTAGTTATTAATAGTTATATATATTACTATAGAACTATTATCTTATATTGGTATAGTATATAGATCTTGAAGGTTTTCCTTAATCTGGTTAAATCTCTATTCTAGCCCTGGAATTGGTTAGTATTTAAATCTAGTTATACTATAAGGTATCTTTACCTTCTATAGAAAAGAGAAGTAAGGCAAGTATAGAAAGTAGAATATCTATTGAAAAAGGATTATTTAAATTCCTATTATTTTCTTATTTCCTATTCTTATTCTAACTATCTTTAGAGATACTATAGTCTCCCTTTTTCCTAGCTATACTATATTGAGTTCCTTATTATAGTCTATAATGCCTAATTGCATGTCGTCTATCCAAGTAGGGTAAGTGCTAGGGAAGTAGCCAAAATAGTAGTAGTACCAGCATTTTATTTCTTCTTCTTATAATATATTTACTTCTGGTTTCTTCTTCTTCTTGCCTTTATTATAGTTGAATAAGACTACTATATTCTTTACTACTCTTGGATTACTAATTATATCTAGGACAGCCAGCTATCTACCTATATAAGGTATCTGCTATTATAGTTAGATTATTATTAGTTTTATTTTCTATATCCTGGTTACCAAATCTTTAATTACTATGCTTTTATCTTTTTAGTTATCTATACTTAGATTTAGCTTATAAACTATTTAATTAAATAGTTTAAAGAGTTCTTCTAAGCTTTCTTCCCTATCTAAGCTTTTATTACCTCTTTATATAAGCTAGTTTATAATACTCTAATAGTTATAGAAGTAGATATAGAGCTAGTTATAAGGTAGCTATTCTAGCTTCCTTAGATTTACTCTTAGATTAGCAACTATATCTTTTATATATCTACTTAGTATTACTTTTATAAATACTCTAGACTAATATATCTTATTTTCCTATCCCTTTTACTTTATATATACTTATCTAAGTATTTAGTAGTAGATTAACTATTTAATTATATCCTTATTAGAGTTACTAGAGATATTTTTATTATATTTTTCTAGTTAATTTAGCTTTATCCCCTTTTTATAGTAGTCTTATTATATAAAGATATTCTTTATTAACTCCTTTATACTATTCTAGTCTAGGGCTAACCCTAGCTTTATAATATCTCTAATCTATAGTTTAATATTCTTACTAATAAATCTTAATAGTAATAGATATTTCTTATTCTTTCTTTACCCTTAACTATTAAAGTACTTATTATATTTCTAAAGGAAAAGCAATATATTGGTTTTATTAAAGATTGGTGGCTTTATATAAGGTGCTATTATATTGGCTAATATGTTTTTAATTGCTAATACTAATTTAATTAGGCCTATTATACTCTCTAGGATTTTATCTAGTCTTCCTTAAGGCCTTGCCTCTCTAATACTCTTTCTTCCTCTTCTATAAAAGCTTATACTATTTGACTAGATATCTAAGATTCTTCTTAAATAGCTTATTAATCTTCTTTTTTATAAGATTCTTATATTAAGAGTATTACTAAAGGGTTTATTAATAGATAATCTAGAGAAGAATATTTTAGATAGAATAAGTAGTTTAGACTCTTATATCTTATCTTAGTTAATTATAATAGATAGACTAAGATTATTACTTAGTATTTTAAAAGAGCTAATAGTACTAGCTTATATAGATTATTTTCTTTTAGGCTTTATAGAGATTTCTTTTTCTATTTTTAGATTTAATAGATATTTTTAGTTTTAATAGATATATAGACTAATTAATTAAATAGTTACTATTATAATAAAGTTCTTTTTAAGTTATTCCTTTTATATAGAACTTAGTAAGTTAAGGTAGATATACTTATCTTCTATTCTTTTTATACCCTCTCCTTTTTATCTCTTGTATATATTTACTTATCTTTTCTATACTAGTTATCCTAGCTAGGGTCCCTATTAATAATCTTACTTTTATACTATATTTAACTTAGAAAAGTATTATATTAATTTCTCTAGTCTAGATTTCTTTATAATTTCTTTAATTACTATATTTCTAGTTTAGTATATTAATTTCCTTTATTTATATTTAGAGCTCTTATTATAATAGCTATATTATATTCTTAGAGATTTCTTTTAATCTAAGTTTTTTAATATATTATTATATACTCTAAGATATCTCTTTACTATAATCTCTATTTCTTAAGATAAAGGAAAGAGAGTAAACTTAGAAAATAGACTATAATATCTATAGTAGTAATTAAAGGGTTTAAATATAATAAAGACTATTTAATTAAATAGTTAATCTAGTAATTATTATATATAGATAATTATTATAGAAGAAAATAATATCTCTAGCTATAGGAATAGGAGAGTCTTATAGCTAACTAGATAGTCGCGACTTAATTACTATGTAGTATATAGTTAGGTTTATATGTAAAGAAATATAAAAATAAATAAAGAAAAGAGATTAATTAAAGAAAGTTCCCTATACTAGCTTATATTACTATATACTTTAAATAGCAAGGTTTTCATTTTAATTTCTACCCCCTTATAGTCCTAGAATACTACAATATATATAGCTCTGATTCTTCTACTCTTCTTAGAGATCTTATTATAATTAACTATATTATCTTAAAAAAGCTTAGCTAACAGAGAGCTTAAGATTAAAGAGTAAAAGACTTATATCTATAGAGTATTAATAGAATATAATCAGATATAAAGATAAATAGGATATACTAGAGTAGAAGTTAGTAGATTCCTAGATAATATAATAATAGTATTAAAGTAAAAGCTAGAAATAGCAATTTCTATAAAGCAATTCTAAAATTATTAATAAAGCTTCTAAGCTATAGTATTTATCTACCTTGTAGACCTAAGAATAAGCTATAGATATAGATAATAGGGCTTAAGATATATTACTATTAATCTATAAAATAGAATTACTAGAAATAATATCTAGATTAGATAGTATAGTAGTCTTGTCTAGCTTATAAAATAAAATATTTATTTATTTTATAGAAGTAGAAGCTATATTAAATATTATTAAGATATATTAATAAAAGAGAGGTAAATAAAGATAGTTTAGTAAATAAAAAACTAATAATAATATTAAGAATAAATAAAGAAAGAATTAATAATTAAAGAAAAAAGGAAAAGGTAGAAAAACTATTATTATATATCTTTATTATTATAGTACTGTCTTAATAACTATTAATAGCTATATATATCTACTACTTTTCTAGTAGTACTATTATTAGATTAATATATTAATAATATAAAAATATAGACTAAAAAACAGAGTTTTATAAATAAATAAAAAGAATTAGATCTATTAAAGAACTATAAGATAATTTTATAGTATATCTATATAGAATAAAGAATAAAGCTATTATTAATTATAGATTAGATATAGGGTCTATATCTCTTAGAGGGGAAAATAATTATAATAAGCTAAAACCAGATTAGTTTAGATATCCACGTGACACACAATTTATTCATAATAAATTGTAAAATCTAAATTAAATGAATTAAGCTGGTAAGCTTAAGTCTTTGTAATTACGAGAGATATAGCTTAATACGCAGTTCTAATTCTTCAAGTACTTGCCTAGTTGTGCTATTAGGCTAATCTAACATTGTAGCCACCATGTGCCGGGTAGTCCACCAACTCCACATCGCCAACAAAACTTCAACCTTACATCACCACATTACTCTACACCATATATCATGTCACTCCTCTCCTTAATCACCACAGTCGACAAGTAGGTTCCTCTATATTGCGCAGTTAATTCACCACTAATGAGTCCAGCGTCTCCCTAGACTTCAATACCAACCACGACCCATATTACAAACTACTCATCTCATCCGATCCTCGACCTCATGGCTTCATCCACCCCAAAACTCTCACCAACCTCCCTTTACCTTCGGAATTCGCCATTTCCCACTCATCACGCACTGTAACACTTACAGCAGCCACCGCTGCTGTCGCCAATGCTGCCTTCCAAACCGCCATCGACACCGCGCTATCCCTCCCAGCTCATTTCCCTCAGCTTAACTCATTGCACAGCGAGCCGTTTCTCATCCCAGGCGCACGCTTTGACTCCAATGTTCACATTGAGCGCTTCACGTCTTCTATTTTTGGCATCGCCACCCGCGGTGCCCACATGACCGCCTACGTGCGTGGTGGTGACAATTCCCTCAAAATCTGGGTCGCGCGGCGCAATAGAAACCTGCACACTTATCCTGGCATGCTTGACAGCACAGTCGCCGGAGGGGTTAAAGCTACCGATTCGCCGTGGGATTGTATCATTGCTGAATCGGATGAGGAAGCTCGCTTGCCCAAGTCACTTACAGAGGAGCGCGTGAAACCTGCTGGTGTGGTGACGCTGGCTAACAAGAACCGTCGCAATGAGCTATTTCACGGCGAAATTCTATACGTATATGACCTTGAACTTCGACTTGATGAGAAACCTGTGCCAGGCGATGATGACGAGGTAGAAGAGTTTGTTCTTATGGACTGGAAAGAGGTCGTTGAGAGGATGTTGGCGAGCGAGTTTAAGCCCAATGTCTGTCCGGTCATGATTGACTTTTTGATACGACATGGACTCATCACCCCAGAAGACAAGGACTATGTTGAGATTTGCACTAGACTTAGACGAGCACTACCAATGGCCATCTCAAAATAGATACCATATCTATTTGAACACGATGATATTAATTTCCAAACAAGATGACTATTACCCTGACGGCCAATTGAGAGGATTATGTCACTCGGTACTCACCTCGGTACTGATAGTTTCTGTGGCTCACAAAGCGCCAGGACCTCTGTTTAGCTTCCACTACTTCAGCCCAACTACAGGCTAGTTCATTGATTAACTACGTATAACATCAGCTAGCGGAAGATTTGTTTCTGAAGGGCATGTAAAAATAAACCTTATTTGTGTTATTTTAGCCGAATTCCTAGATATAGGTCGTTTACACCCCATAGCCTATTCTTACAACCTTAAACAGGAGGATTGCACCCATAACCCAACGCTGACAAGCCCCCAATTAAACAAAACTCCTAACAATGCCCTGCTTTACAGGTAGATACGTATATTGCTCCGAATAATACCTTCGTTTTCTTCTTCTTACTCGTATATGGTAGCAAACTTTGTCAACATGCTTTTGAGCGCTTGTCTGCGAATCGGTTTGGCAAGGAACTCGTTCATGCCAGACTCCATACACTCCTTACGATTACTTTCTTCTGAAAATGCAGTGAGGGCTACAATGGGGGCAGCATATCCCGCCTCGCGAATGAGCCTCGTTGACTGAATGCCGTCGAGATTTGGCATCTGGACATCCATGAAAATGAGATCAAACTTGCGATCCTGCTCCATGTTGGCTTTGACCAAATCATACGCTTGCTGACCATCTCTGGCAATCGTCACATCGTTCACCTTCTCCAACTTCAGCATTCTGCGCACAACCTCAATGTTGGTGGCATTATCGTCTGCAACGAGCACACGGAGGTTGTTAGCCTCATTGTCAGCATTCGAAGAATTTGCCTTATCCGCTTTAATTCGTTGTATTGCTGCTTGTTTCTCATTGTTGCTGGTTGGACAAATGACTGTAGTTGAGGTTGCTGGTTGTGCCACGGCTTGGGTTGTATTCGGCGGGAAGAAAGGAGTGCTCAAGCCGACCAGACGTGGCTGGAGATCACTCCTGTGGATTTCAACATTAGTGTGTGTTGCTGGTTCTGGCTCCTGAACCATTACACTGCTCAGAGAATTGCGATGGGAGCTTCCTCCTGCGCCGGCATTTGTAGATCCACCAATGCTGATGGTTCTAGACATAGGTCTAGTACTTTCAGACCTTGTACTGGGCACCCGATCTGGGACGTGTTTGAGAGGAATCTTGAGACAAAATGTCGAGCCGAGCCCTTCGGTACTCTTCACTGAGATTGTACCATCCATAAGTTTAGCAAGTTGCGAGCAGATGCTTAGACCTAAACCTGTTCCTCCAAATTCTTTGCTGAAGCTCGAATCGACCTGTACAAACGGTTCAAAAATCTTATCGATCATAGCCTCAGGTATACCACGACCCGTATCTTCAACTTCAAACGTGAACATGTACGTTTTCGTAGAATCTTCAAATCGGGAAGCTGTGGCATGTGACTGTTGCAATGCCAATGTCTGCATTTCTTCATTCGACGCTGTCGTGTCTGGTGTGCTGTCCTTTGAATCAGAGCCGCCATGCTGGTTTCCCTGGATCTCCTGGATCTCCTGTATCTCGTCACCCCAGATTATGCGCACTTGCACCCTGCCGCCGGAGGCAGTAAACTTCAGACTGTTGCTAAGCAAGTTGATAATAACTTGCAGGATACGATGTTGGTCGCCCACAACATACATGTCTCGCAAACGAGTCGGGTCGGAGTGCCGCAGCAAGGAGTGTTGCACCCCCAACGAGTTGGGATGCTGCTCCAAATTACGCGAGGTTTGAAATGCCACGTCCAAATCAATCTTGCTCTCTCGAGCTTGCTTGTCGAAAATTGAAACAATTTGCGATTTGAGTTCTCCCAGTCTGAACTCTTTACAAGTGAGTTTAATCTCATGGCTGATTTGGTTCTTTGAGAAGCTCAGCAAATCATCCAGTAGGTGCAGCAAAAGTTCTCCTATAAATAAATAGCATTAGACAGAGGTTGCTAAGAGACAATGTTGTCTAATTCACTTACCGGATCTGTACAGCGTCTTGAGGGAATGCTGTATATGCAAGATATCATTCTCTTCCATGCAAACGGCGCAAATACCCATGATTCCATTGAGCGGCGTTTTCAGCTCATGTGAAATATTAGCAATAAAGAGAGTCTTGCTCTCGTTGGCAGCCTCAGCAGCCTTTTTGCTGAGCTCTAGTTCATGCGTTCGCTTTGCAACCTTCTCATCAAGTGATGTATACTGCTTCACAAGCTCATCCGTCATTTTGTTGTACACTTCAGTGAGCTCAGTCACCTCGTCTGTAATAATGTGCTTTGTCTCCTTTACCCTGCCAGGGATTCTGAAGGCTCTACGGTGATTGTCGATCTCAGCCTGTGTCATTGGTTTCTGCGGCTTCCTAAACTTGCGTTGAATGCCTTTAAACAAGCCTTTTATTGACGTGGATGAAAAAGTTCCACCAGAGCTAGGAGCAGGCTTCTCTTCGCTGTAGGTGAAGTCGTATCCCGGCACAGTGATTGACTCCTCCGTTGCCATCTTTAATCGTCTAATGGGTCTAGCGCTGAGTTGTGCACAGGGTATACTGATGAGTATGACAAAACCAGCTGTTCCAAATGCACAACCGAGGAGGATTTTTCGCAACTTGCTAATGGGCTTGTATGCTTCACTGTGCGTTTTCTCCACGACAACAGCCCAATCCACCAGCGTCGTCTGAGGCCGAGCAACACCCACAGCAACAGACACCCCCTGTTCGTTTGTCGCTGATAAACGTCCTTGAGCATTGTTTAACTGTGTGCTGTAAGTCGTGTATGAGTTCAAAATGGCCGGATATTTTGATAGAGCAAACGATGAATTCCAGCCTCCGTGCTTGCCGTCATGTCGATCTGATTGTCCAGCTTGAGGGATAGGTGGAAGTACAAAGCGAACTAGTGCGTTCGTCAGTGACCCGTTCGGCGGTAGATATGTTTTATTTGACGGCATTTCCGGGGGCGTGAAGCGATTCGAGGGATTATCTGGTGTAATAAGGAATGCCACGCCGGTTGAACCGAGACCATCGCGAGCTGTTTGAATGTCCAAGAAGGAATTAGCGGCAGCAACAAGGGTCATGTAGCCAAGAATGAAACCCGATAGTTTGATAGACCGAATAGGAATCGTCAGCGATATGAGAGCAAAAGTCTCATTGACGATTAAAGGACCCAAAAGCAATCCTCTGCTGTCGCTGAGCAGAACACCAGGAAAGGCGCTAGCTGACACGGCCGGCACAGATGGAACATACGGATTCGGGTATCCAAGATCTCGATAGGTAATATTCGGGTACAGCGAGGGCGGATAGCCCGCCTCAGAGTCGCCAAGGTTTGGCGCAGTGCCATTCGGTGCCAAATATGGCAGCGGTATAGTTCGCATGAGGCTTCCAACGCCAGTCCCAGTAACGCTTACGAGGCCCTTTGAACCCTCACCTGTCTGGTTCCTGGAGTATATTCTCGCCTGAAGCAGGCCAGTCAGACTACTAGTCGACAGCGCAGTCTCCAAGTCGGTAACCGTCGGTTCAAACACGGTGCTCTTGGTCACATTGCCCGCATAATAATTGATGAGCGACTCTTGTATCAGAACACGCGTGGCGACAGTGCGACCGATAGTGTTCAGCAGCTTGAGCTGAGAGTCAATCCTGGCGGCATACAGCGACGCAGCAAGTGCAAGGCTATCGATTTCGACACTGGAGACAAAGCCCTGCACATATATCCAGGTAGGGACGGCAACGACGACAAGCGCAACAAGGGCGACAGTGCCGACCAGCAGCGCAAGCTGCACCCATATGGGAGCCCTCATGGCGAATGTTGACGAGGCAGGGAGGCACAGAGAGGCAGCGCTGCGCACAAGTGGCTCCCTATGCAGAAACCAAATAAGCTCGAACGTACAAAACGGTCACTAAAAATTCAACGGCAGACTAGTCACTCGGTACCTGCCGTTCGCGAGCCGTGTGGGTGAAGAGCGACATTTCACGACTTTCACGACGGAGATGAATGAATGGAAAGGGCAGCTCAATGCCCTGGGTCTTTAGAGAAATTGAGCCATACCGGACAGAGACCTCCGTCGTACGAGTGCCTTTATTAACCCTTGTTGCTATTTCCCACACGCTAAACTGTTGTTCTACTGTGACCATCGAGATTGCCTTTGTTCTAGACTGGTCCCAAGTTCAGCCACGTTTTTTTACGACATGCCAGGCGTTCACTCAATTATCAGCCCGCAGTATGCAAAATCGGACAAAGAAATGTTATAACTGACCGCGTCTAAACCTGTACCGGTAGCTGCTATTGTACTTGCCATTCAATCTATGGGAGGCAAGCGCTAAAACGGACTCTACTTATCGAGTTGACTGGCAACAACACCGGGCTACCAGCGAGACGCAAAACAACCGTGTACAAGATGGATACATTGCCTAAACAAGATTAGAGTCGATATTGAGACAAAATGGTGGGCCAATAAGCCGCCGCCACCACAGGCCAAACTATAAATCTTTCAAAGGAGGGGGTCCAAAAAGCTTTGATTCTATGTACATAGATATCATTCTTTTCAAGGCAACGTAGACTGGTTTTCCTGGCGAAAGATCATGTTGAGATTTGCGCTCTACCTGGGTAACATTGCTGATGATTGCCTCGATGTCCCCCATAAGCACCATGCTAATATGAACGAACAAGAGGTTCAAGTAGGGCGCGTGTCCTATAGAGATGTGCCGTTATGGGTTCCTCTGCAAGTACATACATAGTAATGACCTCACTGCAATGGTGGTATTGCTACAGTCATAGTCATAGTCACAGTCACAGACACATCGCAGGAATCAAATTGAGTAGTTACATCAGTCAATTGCTATCGTACTCACACCATTCTTCTCATCTCTCACCAAGTCGCAGAATTCAAGGTAATACAAAAACTCCCATATGCGCCATCCCCCTAATGAGCCCGCGCGCGCCTTGCAAAAAAAAAAAAAAAAAATCATCAAGAAAGCGGAAGGATCGAATATCCACAAAGTCCTTCATGCATTCTCTTCTCTGGTATCTCCCGAGGCTCACCTGCTCTGCAGCAAATGTTTGTCAAGCCTCATCCCACCGCGCCATATTCTGCGGGACAAAGTTCTAATAAAAAAGGTATTCCCTGCCATGTGTTTTTGTGATTTTTGCCAACCGTACGGGAATAGTACACCAATATTGCGTAGAAAATACAATTTTCCAAAGACTTTTCCACCCTGACTCTCGTTCTCTTGGCTCATCATGCGGCTTCTTGGAGGCACTTGTAAGGAGTTTTCTCAACTCTGGTCGTGCAATCATTATCAGCCAGACGTTTAAAAAAGCCGAATTCCCTCATTAGTCGTTACAAAAAGTAAAGCTGATTGAGCTGAAGAAAAAGGGGAAAGAAAAAGCGCTGTTGTACAAGACCAATTCCCCAACATCGACTCATCAGTCGACTGCTAGGAACTTGCATCTATTCCTCCTCCGAGTCCGAGTCATCGCTGGAGATATCCCCTGCGCCACCACCTGGAGGAGACATGCCCAATCCAGACGAACCTTCGCCATCTTGGCCCTCCTTATACATTTGTCTCAGCGCCATAAGCTGAGCAATGCGGCTTTCTTGCTCTTGTGCGCTCATAGGTTTGTTCTTCTTAGGCTTACCAGCCGTAGTCTTGGCCGATTGTGCCTTAGGAGCGGACTTGGGGACTTCTGGAGAAGGTGGCTCGGGAGCAGAGTTCTTGCCAAAACCGGGCAGCACACTTTTGCAAAGATCCCACAGCTTCAGCAGTGCGGGATTGCTGAGCTGATCAATATCAAGCTCCAGTTCGCCATCTGTATTCTCGTTTTGGCCAGTATCCTTCTTGATAATGTCAATCGCTTTATCAAGGTGAGGGTAGTCTAAGTCGTTAATAGCGTTGGCAATGGCGTCCTTGTCAGCGGCAGTCAAGTTCTTCTTGCCTGCTGCCTTCTTGGGGGCGCTGGCTTTCTTGGCTGGCGCAGCACCAGTAGATTTGCGACCACCAGTGCCCTTAGCTCTACCGCCCTTCTTCTTCTTCTCTGGCTTAGCAGGAGCTTCACTAGCAGTAGCAACGGCCTTCATAAGAGCTTGCTGCACCATGTCCACAATTCCCTTCTGGATGTCAATCATACTCTGGTTGGCACCAGGAACAAACATGGCATGGAGCTTCTTAGTTTCCTCTTGCAGCTTGGCATTAAGCTCTGCAATCTCCTTGGAGTTGTCAACAGCCACAGCCTCATCCACTTCCTCCTCTTCCTCTTCCTCCTCCTCATCAGAGGCATTGGCGGAAGTGGTCTTTTGGGCGTTCTTGGCAAGCCAAGCGTCCTTGTTTTTTAGACTATTATTGTAGACATTCTCCAGTTCCTTCGCTGTAAGAGAAACAGGGTTGCCTTGGTCAATAGGGCCGTTGAAAGTGTAGCAATTCTCGAAGACGAGACGAATATTCTTATCCAGATCTTTGAAGGACGTAATCTCACCGGCAGCCAGCATGCGAGAAACTTTGCCCAAATCCATGGGCTTCTTGATGACAGAGTAATAGTTGGGAATATTCAGGCCTTCAGCATCCACAGGCTCTAAGAACCACATGTTGAGTCGCTCATGTTTGGGTGACATGAGCTCTGTCAAGACTTCAGCACCAAACTGCAACTCAGGCTTGAGCTTCTTGCGCGATGGCTTGGTAGTGTAGTCAATGTCCTTAGGCTTGGGGGCTCTGACCGTGCGCTTGGGGCGGTCGCCATCGGTGGAACCGCGGCGTCCAGCACTGTCTTGGCTCTTAGCATCATCCAGAGCAGGGCTAGTACCAGGACCAGCGGATTGCCGGCGAGAAGTAGACTCGGTGGTAGCTACAGCGCGAGATTCCCTGATAGGCTTAGGCTTAGGCGCCGGCTTGGGCTTAGCAGGCTCTTGGAAAGGAATCGCAAGAGCTTCTTCCCACACGGCCTTGACAGCGTTGAAGGCTGCTGTGGTGACATCGTGGATTGGACCGTTGAAGTTGAAGGCGTTCTCGTAGATGAGTTTCAACTCATCTTGGAATTTGCCGTAGGTCTCATATGGCTTTTCTTCACGAAGATTGCGATCGAGCTCAGACAGATCCATGGGCTTTTCGATCTTTGCAGAGTAAGCTTCTGCTAAGGCCGGCCACAGCTTGATGACCGAATCTTTGAAGTTGGCACCTCCCTTGGTCTTCTTGATTCTAGAAATGATCTTGCGAATTTCGCGACGCTGGTACGGTGACATACCACGCAGGGTAGCCGCGTCTTCATTCCACTGCGTAAGGGTTGTGAGGTCATGAGGAACGCCCGTATGAGCTGTGGATGCAGGAGTCAGGGCTTCCGTGGAGGCAATGATTGAAGATTCGGCAGGAGTTTCAGGCTTCTGCTCATTGGGAATGGCTTCACTAGTAGCAGGTCGATCCTCTTCAGGCTCCGTACGAGCGCGTTTGGCGGCGGGTTCTTCTGGTTCGTCATCCTCACGCTCTCTGGCGACCTTGGTAGAGCTAGGGGCGTCATCCATAGTGACCTCTACTGAAGCAAGCACAGATGGTTCCTCAGACTCGGGTTGAGTTTCGAGAGCTAACTGCGACATGCTAGCGGGCTGCAAGTCGACTTCGGACGTAGGAAGTGGTGCGGCGGCATCGGAAACGGGCTTTGTCTCTTCCTCTCTTTTCGACTCGACGGGCTGGGCGGTTGCATCGGTTGTAGGTTCAGCGGGAGCATCTTCCATTTTTTGATCCGCGGAACCAAGAGCCTCCTTGGCCGGGGCTGGGGATTTTGGTTCAGGTTCCTCGGCGACAGGAGTGGGTTCAGGCTCGGGTTCGCTATCCTTCATGTGGACATCCGCAGGCGCCTGGGGAAGAGACTCCTTGAGAGGCTCAGGAACACTTTCCTTGGCAGCTGGAGCGCGAGATTCTGATTGAAGAGCTGACTCTGCTGGACGCTCATCTTGTTCGGGAGCGTTGGGGGTAGGCTCTGGCTTGGACTCAGTAGGAGTTTGCAGAATCGACTGGATAGAAGGCTCCTGAGATGCTGGTGCAACTGGGCTCGTAGTGAGGCCGTTTGTCGACTCGTGGCTGGACGAATCTCCGTTACCGTTTATTACAGGCTTTTCAGCAAGAGGCGCAGCAGCGTCAGGTTCAAATGGCGCAGGTTCTTGCCTTGTCGGCTCAACAGGCGGTAGGGTAGGAGCGGCGTCGACGGTGGGGACATTCGCAGGAGCTTGTGGTGTGAGCTCACTCTTGAGTTGGATGGGAGGAAGGTGTCTTTGGCGCAACAAAAGTTAGCGTGACGATCTTTTCGAGTGGTATGCACGAGCCGCAGCCGCATGCGCCATGACGGCTGTGCACGACAAAAGAGCGGCAGGCAAACTTACCCGTTGAGTTCAGATTTTGGGTCAGCTTCGGTCGCAGGAGCGCTGGGCTTGAACGAATCCGAAGCGGGCGCAGCGGGAGCGTCGTTTTGCGCCGGAGCGCCGGAATAAGGCGACGCCATTTTGTCGAGTATGACAGCAGCGCGAAGGAAGAGAAGAGATAGCTTATTCACTAAATCGAGACATCAACCGGTGCGCGCGTAAGGTTTGTGATGTTGGAAAGGAAGAGCGAAAAGAGGCGAAGCTTTATAAAAAAGAATCGAAGCTCTTTCAATGCGCTCAGATGAAGGCAAACAGCTGCGGTGGGGGAGTGGCGATGACTCTCCAGCAGGCTGCAATCGGGTGGCGGGCAAAAGTGAGGCGCAAGTGATGGCAAAGTGAGAGAGCGTTGAACCGACTCGGATCTTTGTCGACTTGAAAGGCGATGCGCGACGGGGTAAACGGCTGTGCGATGCGATACGGTGCGATGAATGATAGCAGTTGAGAATAAAATGCGATGCGCAGCGACGAGTTAACTTGTGGGCGAAGGCGAGGTACAAGTTTGGCGCAAAGCAGAGGGGCGTCGACGAAGGATGTCCGGATGCGATCGCGAAGTCGCAAAAGGTCAAGTCGAGGTTGGGAGGATGGAAAAAAGTGGAGGACGGTCTTGGAGATGAATGCAAGACACACCTTTACTTAAACGGAAGTATTAAAAGAAATAAGGTAAAAAAGGAGGCGTTTTGTTAAATAGCTTGGTACCCAACGCTGCCAGCTATAGCAGAGAAAAAGGTGCTTTGCCTTGTATTGTCTTCCTTTGGGTTTGGGGCGGGCACCGGGACGACGGAGCGAGGGAGCGAGGGAGGGTGTCAGACGAGGAAAAGCGCGTGCACGTCAGTGGTTCAGAGCCGGTCGGAGGCGCGGTGGTATTTATGAGAGAGAAACAAAGGCGCGCGACGGCATTGATATGCTTGTATCGAGGCCCGGAAAGGCTGGG
Source organism: Simplicillium aogashimaense (assembly GCA_028455935.1). Lineage (NCBI taxonomy): Eukaryota > Fungi > Ascomycota > Sordariomycetes > Hypocreales > Cordycipitaceae > Simplicillium > Simplicillium aogashimaense. The sequence continues at coordinate 4,660,035 of CM052008.1, forward strand.
AGCTTCTGTGCACTAGCAGCGTTAGGACCCAGCACCAGCCCGCAAGAACGCGAACAAGAAAAATTTATTCATTTGAGCGAGGTTTGAAAAAAAAAAAAAAAAAGGAGGGTGGGGATTATGTGGCTGAACACGCCTCCTTGTGAAGCTGTGATTGGCCACAGCACTTCCCACCCCTACCTTTTTCACAAATGACGCCACATTTCTTTTATTTTCTTGCTTGGTGCTGCAAATTATCTTGAAGGAGTGGCTTGATCACTCCTTTTTTCATCGCTGTTTTTCTTTAATGTTTGTTTCAATACCTATCAACGGCTAACATACAGCCGTTGGGAGGGACAAAGTGTTCACAACTTGCACAAGTGGAGGAATAATTTCTTTTACTCCCATCATTTTTATTCATCGGAGAAGAGAAAGCGTCACACGCCTTCTTCCTCTTCCTCGTCTTCATCCACATTTCCGGCCCATACTTGTGGATACAAAGGCTCACCATCCCAATAATAAAAAGCAGAACCGTGCAAACGAATTCCAGGGCAATTCCGGAAGCACTGTGTTAATATTGCAGTCACAGCTATCTAAGGGTCTGATCTTTATCTAAGCAATATGCAGGCTTCGGCAGTCAATTGTTTCTACGCCTCTGTGCATCCGTCTCCTCCGTCAGTGGAACCATTTTTCACTTACACCAGCTAACTACGCAATACACGCGCACACAATGCCATGGTCCCATTGAAGCTACAATATAATTTGCTTTATTTACATTTTGCACTTTTTACTCTTGGTCAATGAAAGACAAGACACTCAAACTTCCAAAAAAGATATTCGACATCGTCATCAACAAAAAAGCTTCATTTTCAACCTCCACAAACTAGCAGGGAGTAAAACGCCATCGACATCCTCCCGCTGTCAGCCAGTCAACCATTCTTCTTCTCAGGCACTCTTGTTTACTTTCGCCCCGAAGCAGCTTGGACCCTTGCCTTACACTCGACCAGAAACAGTCGAATACTGAACGAACGGACCAGCTTACCAGCTCCAGAGCTTAGCTCGTCTTGCAACACCCCCAGCTAACAGGGTGGACCACCTTATTTCGCTGTATTCTTCAAACGGGGCTTACGTTTTACTGGATCATGCAATCTCCCACACCCAAACCACCAGCCTCAGGAGAGGTGTGGCGCTATTGTGAGTCAAGCCCAGAATAAATGCAGTCACCTGACCTCCTGCCCGAAGAATAGCGATGCAAACGGTGAATCGTCACACTGCAAACAGGTGACTGTGCGCGCATCGCTTCTAAAATTATCTAGGCAGATTGATGCCTAGACCCAAATATCACTAGTTCTACACCATGGTATTTTTGTTAATTTTGTTTTGGGTCTTGCATGTAGCCAACCTCGCAGTTGCCTAAAGACACCTAACAGAGTACAATGTGGACAAAGTAGAGACCCGTCCCAGGACACTTTATCTTATCGGCCACTTGCTTATGTCATCCTTTTTTTTTTTTGGTGCATCGCCCGCGTGCTGCCACCTAAAAAAAAAAGTTTACTAGCTACTTGATTGTCTGCGAAACTACAGCAGTGAAAATTTCCCACCAGTCCAAGACTGCGGCATTGGATATAATCAACACATTTCATACAATAGCTGACATCCATTTTCATTTTTGATATTTGAAAGTCGTCGTCGCTTCAATTACCAATTGCTTACGGTCTCTCATCGCACGTCATCCCAGTCTACCATCTACAGCCCGCCGTTTGACCAGCGACTTGTCTTCATATAATATCATCCACCTACCTCATGCCTATGTCTACAAAGCGCAAGGCGCCGGGCAAGTTGGCTGCCCCAGTCTCCAAGACCAATGCCAAGGTTCCCAACAAGGCAACCATTGACGAATCTCGCACATCCGTATCTGCTGGCGATGCCGTTACGGAAACGATAGAAATCTCTTCCGGAGAGGACCAAAATGACTACGAATCATCGGAAGATGATGAGGAGGGCAAAGCTCAAATAAAATCCATCATGGAATCGCTGCGACGTCCCGATGTTAAGCCTCAGACCAATGGCAAGCCAGCCAAGAAGCAACAATCTGGTGACGAAGACGGTTCAGATGCGGAAGAGACTTCTCCATCGTTTGGTGAACTTCTGCGAGGTAACGAGGCTATTGACGTTCCCGCTCTTCTTCAACAATCCATCTCCAAGGATGCTTTGGCACCGGCCTCCAAACAAGCCGTTGTGCCTCCCTCCCACCAATCTCTCACCACCGTGCTCACCCAAGCCCTCAAGACCGACGACAGCGAACAACTCGAGCGATGCCTGCACACTTCCGATACCACTACCATCCGCAATACGATAGAGCGCATCGACAGCAGCCTTGCCGGAATTCTGCTCAACAAACTCGCTGCCCGCTTATACCGTAGACCCGGCCGAGCTGGAACCCTCATGGTATGGGTTCAATGGACCCTTGTCGCACATGGTGGCGCCTTAGCTTCACAACCCGGCGTTGTATCTAGCCTCAATGGTCTGCAGAAGGTCATGGCCGAGCGCTCCAAGGGCCTTAACAGCCTGCTAGCCCTCCAAGGCAAACTCGACCTGCTTCAAGCTCAAATGTCATTGCGCAGAAAGATGAAGCACAACGTCAACCCCACCAACACTGGTGAGGCAGACGAAGAGGATGACGAGAATGTAATCTGGGTTGAAGGTGAGACGGAAGATAGCAGCCGAAATGGAAATGCCGCGCGCAGAAAACGGGCTCGCCGTGACTCTGGCTCCGACGAAGAGGCACCTATTGCTAACGGCTTTGGCGGTGATTCCGAGGACGACGACGAGGACTCGGCACCAGAGGGAGACGATGCCGGCGACAGTGATGCCGAGGAGGCCCTCGATGAGAACGAAATTGAATTTGACGAGGCAGATGATTCCATGGGCGAAGAGGAAGAGAGCGACGCAGAGGCAGCACCGCCTTCAAAATTTCAAAAGGTGGCCAATTTCTTTGGCGGCAAGAGAAAGTAAATTGCACCGTCAATCTAAAAGTAAAAGAGCCCAAAATGGAATCGAGGACATAGAGGGAGACACGAAACAGCAGATTCACGACAGCACATTTGGCCACGCCAGGATGTTCAAGTGGCTTGCAATTCAATCTCCCATCACTGGCGTTGGACTACATTGTATATTCACTTTTTTCGTTTCCATTTCGCTGTTGTGGGAAGGATGTGGTTAGATGTGAAGATATCATGAAAGGCATATTAATGATATATTGGTTCCTGAAGCTGTAACACGGCCCTCAACTGTGACCGTTGTAATGTTTTAAGTATGGATGAATGTGATTGTACCACGTCAAAAGTCCGATGCCTTCGATGTCCAATTTAGTACACACTATGGTCAATTTGCAGGTACTTTGCATGTTCATCTCACATCAACCGCCAACTCAATTATTCCATGTTCAAATCCATCTGATGTATATATTCTTTGTATATCGCTATCGAATACACTGTGGGTATAGACCATGCCTGTCTACGCCCAGCCCAGACCCAAAAACGCCATGAAATGAGGCAATAAAACATAGTAATAATCGTCGCTCACACAATGCCTAGAAATAATATGATACGAATAATTCGAAAAGAAACGAAAGCATCGACGTGGTTCGTTGCGTTCAAGACAGTTAGATCGCCCAACTGCCTCTGCGCTCTCTCACTCCCCACGCCAATGGATCAAGATTATCCAAGTCTGGATGCTGTCGGGCCCATTCTGTAATGTATACCCTCAAAGCTCTCCATCTTGGACAACGGGCCTCCTCAGGGGTATCTTCCAACTTCATTTCCAACATGTGGCCCTTTGCCATTTGCTCCTTGTCGTCCTGTTCAAGCTCATCTACGGTCACGCGACTAATTTTGGACAATTCCTCGTCAAATCCGCGAGCCATGGCTGGGTATCCTAGCGACAAGTAATTATATACTTGGGTAACGAAGGCGTCGTCAAATTCAGCGGCAATTTTTTCGTCGCGCTCAGCACGACTCTTTTCCTGAAGTAGGCGCTCATCTAACCCGTGCAGCATGTGAAGACCTTTGGGCTCACGAGACGGGCGATAGTCGGCATAACTCGGGCGCATACTACTGGGAAAGCTGCCCGACGAGTCTGACGATGCGACAGACGTGGACAGGATCGACGAGGGTTCTTCGCTGACCGATTGGGAGTCATAATCATATGCCGCCGGCTCCCGAGGCGTTGCTGGCGGAAATGGCGTTGCAATCATTTTTTGGGGCTGCAGGTCTGCCGGCACTATGTAGCCGCCGGTGGATTCCGACCTGCAGCAATAACCCCTCCACAGACCGCCCTCCCCCGTAATGTCCCGATGGTGAGCATCGTGAGCACATCTGTTTCGCACAAATGGATGATCAGTCTCGAGCTTCGTGGCCTTTGGCGAGGGGCACTGGCGAAATTCAAGTTCTCGACCAAGCATCGGCGGCGAGCGTAGCTTGCGGAGGCGCCGCAGCTGCGCTTCATCGGGTTTAAGCCCAAGGGACGTAAAGGGTCTGCCAAACGGACTTTGATTGGCGGGGGATTCGCGGGGTGCAGAAGAAGGTTGGAGCCTGTCAGGGTCTTGGGATTGTTGTTGTTGCTGTTGTTGTAAGTGGAATTGTGCTGGCTGTGGTTGGGGGGCGGCTGACGAGGAGGGCAGTGGTACATGTAGGGCCGCGGGATCGTTAGGCTTGTCTCGTGCCAACCGAGACGCTAGGGTCAATGCCTCCGCTTGGTCGGCCATCGAATCTCTTCGGTCCTCAGGCGATGTCCTTGTATTGGTCGTTGTCCACATGGCATCGGGCGGAGCCGGTAGTTCCATCTTGTCAAGATCTGAGTCTGATCTCATAAGAATATCCTGGTCCCCTTCTTCCTGTTTCCTGTGTTGTTCTTCTTCTTGCTCCTCCCCCTCGTCGCCTTTCTGTCGTGACACTTCCTCAGCATGTTTTTGCATGTGAGTATGCCACCAGTTCATTTCGAGGTTTGAAGATTTCCTCCTCACCCGGGAACGAGTTGGCTCCCCTTCGGCTGGCGTCGTCTGCAACGACTCATCGCTACCAGATCCTTCGTCGAAATAAAAATGTGCTACGCCGCCTTCTCTGGCCCGACTGTTGGGAAATGCAGCCAAAGCATCTTCCTGCATCTGTCGCTCAGCCTCTTTGGCAGCCAATTCTAAAAGATATTCTAACACTCCCTCGTCCTCCGTCTCCCTCCTTGTCGGCGGCTGCGGCCGATAATCGTCTTCCAATATCGTATCATCCCGTCTTCGTCTTGGCCTCGACTTGTAAATATGATTTGTGCCTGGGGTGATGTCGGTCTTGTCGGTAGGCTTCGTAGCAGGGCCCGGGTCACCTAGTCTGAAAGTACGCCGCGACGTCTCAATGAGCTGAGGGGCAAATCTACGTCTCGGTTGAAGGTCTTGCCATAGTTGAGGAGGTGGAGTTGGTGACCGCGGCGATGCTTCAGGTGTTAGCTCTGGGTTGGGACCAATGTGTTGGTGAGTAGGTCGTGGTCCTTTGCGAACCGACTGGAAGGTTGTTTCAATCGGTTCCGGCACGAAGCGTCGCCTTGGTTCGGCCATGGTGAGATTTGTTGTTTAATATGGAATGGTAAAGTTGACGGGAGTTGCTGGCAGGCTCGTCGTTACAATCCTGATGGCGGTGCAACGGGACGGCCGCACTGTAACTCGAGTCTACAATGACGTTGTGCGACTCCGACTTCGTCCTCGCCGAATTCGTTCGTTCGCTAGTGGGATGTGCGGACGACCAGCGGGGGTGTCAGAAATTTATTGCGTCGCGATACCCGGATGCTGCGAAGAGCTTTTCTTAATAATACTTCGGAAGGAGGTGGCTACTTTGACCAGAGGCAATGAAAGAGGGCGGTCACGATGCCAATGGAGGAGCGAGTTGTGTAGTGGAGAGGCCGTGACCAGCTGGACACGATAATTTACAATGGGCACTCAAAGCGACAGGACATGCTATTCTGCTAGCAGTTGGAATTGGTGGGGCGCTATCGTGGCAATTTGGCGGGGTGGTAAAACATTGTGGAAGGACGGTGCGAGGCAGGTGATGCACTGTATAAAGCGCTGTCATTGCGAAGAAACATGTGGCCATTCCGTAATTTATAATTGAGTCTGAAAATTATTTCAAAAGTCCGTAACCTCTAATAAACTCTGTGAAACATTATCAGATAGTTTCCCCCCCTAAAAACAACTTCCAGGCCTCTCAAGCTGCATACACGCTGTAGTACTGCTGTCATCGTTGTTTACTCGGACCGGCATGCGGGAGCTATTCACACTGTACCACTATCGCATCTCTACCCTGCCTCGACCACTGGAACTTTGCTTTCGGTCGAGTTCCACCAGCCGAAACCATCCGCGGTCAGCCCCATTTCCGGGCTCCAAAATTCAGGAACGCCAAATTACTCCAATCAAACCAATATATGCACAGCCATTACGCATTTTCCGAATTAAAAGTTCAATTGCAATAGCTCTCAGTGATCTACTCAAGTTTCAAAAGTCAACAGAAGTACGTCCGTAGCAGCCACCTAATTTAGCCCTTCACATGAGCGTCAAGGCAAACGCATAGATCAGCAGCCACTACACCAATTGCACTGTAACGCAACCACTAACAACACACTAAAACCCCCCAAGCAATCAACCCTTACCCCCAAAGCCCCTGTATGCAACCATAATTTAGCGCTCATGCAAGGTTCTGCTTCCCCGGCTGCTCACCGACTCGTCCAGCTCAGACCTGATTATGCACTGATAACAACAATTCTGCAAGCCTTCTGCAGCCTTTGCACTCCGTGACTCTTGGTTCCGAAGTCATAGAGATGATCATTGCTCAATTGTAGTATGGCGCCGGCCGATTGCGGAGATATCACTTGCATCCAATCTTGGAGTCATGGATTCGCTTCAACAATGCCCCAGTGGCCATTCCCTTGTCCTGTTAAATTGCCCTTATTTAATCACCATCGTCACACGTCGCTGGCTTATTTCAGATCGTAATCCTGGCGGCCATAACACACCTGCGTCGTAATCTCCACGCTGTCGAGCCCCTGTAGGACCCATTAGGCGAAAGCTTCTCGACTCTTGCAGACCACTGGCATCCTGGTTCGACTTGGCGATTCACCGTTGTTTATTCATCCACGCGCCTAATAGCTTGGTTCAAATGTCATTGAGTAAATTCTTGTCTGGTCTTGTTGCAGATTATTGTTCTGTTCTCAAAATACATGCCGCTCCATCCTAACTACCACATGAATCGCTGTAGTTGCCCTCTTTCTAAAATGGTACCGTCCTCTGCTTTCCAGACATAGCCCTTGTATAGAAAGATGTACACTGTAACCAAATTTATCAGGATAAACCATACCGTTTCAGCTACCAATCGAATATCATATCCTTGTGCCAATGACGCAAGCTGCTTCACGCCAGGAACATAGCCAAGCACGCCAGTAGCGGGAAGAGACCAAGCAGGAACCATAAGGCGCCACACTACCCAAGGGATGATGAAGTAGCGAGGTTCGACCAGTGGAGCAGTGACAAGGGACAGTGATGTCGCCAGAAGAAACATGAGGGCGGTGGACGTTGGGACTGCTTCGTATGTCGCATCTGCTTCGCCCACTGCCTTTTTTGGAATTTCGTTGGTTTTAGAAGTCATGCGGGTAGCAGTAGTCGCAGCCTTGGCTATACTGTGAACTGAGCTGGCTGCATCTGAGATTACGAACGGATGATTGTCAAACACCGTCGAAGAACTTTGCTTGTCACCGGATGCCCAATCCACACTTCCACCCAAAGTATCCCAAACCATCCATCTTGCCACTGTATAAGGAGCAATCAATGCCATTCGTACCAGCGTTCCACGTCGAATGGTGTAGCGAAAGATATAGAACATGTAGTGTCTATTGTCGGCCAGTGTAAAAGGATGGATGATTGTGTTGAACTTGACAATGGCGCCAGAGAGCGCCACTGTTGCAGCAAGATAGATGGGCCACAAAACTTTGCTGGTGAAGACAGCTACGGCGAGCTTCAGTACCGCTGATGTGTCCTTGGAAGAGGAACTATTGCCACTGGCAGGCACAGCCGCTGATCCATTGATCAGACGTAAAAGAGCGTTGGGTAAGGGCAGTAGCGACGGGAGCAAAAGGGGTATTGAGAAGAAAGCAAAAAACGGCCAGATGTAAAGCATTTGGGCAATGTGAATTGTTGCCACATGATTTGACTTGTCCCCTGTACATCATTAGCAAACGCCGTCAAGGTCCATTATGGACGCAATATACCTAGAACCACGCCGCCGTTCAAGTACACAAAACCAGCAAACAGACCAAGTACAGTAATGTATGGCCAAATCTGTCTCAGGACTCTGACTGGATTGAAAACGGCCGCGATGCCAAGGCTCACCACGGTAAACACCATGTCTGAACTTCAAAGTTAGCATATGCATCATGCAGTGTTTCATAGACTAACCGTCCGGATAAGCTCTGCTGACAGGCAGATCATGGATATCTCCAACTGAATATCTCCATCCGTAGTACATCAGCTGCCCCCACAGAGTCGTCGCTTTGGAATGAGCTACTCGCTTTGGTCGTAGGGTTTTAACAGCATGGACGGTTTCCAGGCCACCCATAAATACCACAACCCAAAACACATTGGTCTGGCGCATGAACAGCGCAGTGACTCCAATAAGTATAGTGGCAAAGTCGCTCGCAGCAGACGATGTGTCCTGAGAGACTCGCTGCAGGTGGTTGACGAAGGCGCCAAGCACAATGGCTGTGGAAAGCACATCGGTGTAGTACAATCCGCTGAAAAAGAACAGCAGCGGAAATAGACCGATGTTGAAAGCGGTATGCAGCGCATAGCTTGAACTGCCCTTAAAGGATTGGAGTGCTCTTGTTCGTGGCAGCCCGCGTTCAAGAGCTTGTCGGCAGAGAAGCGCCAGATAACTGAGAAACACAAGTCCAAGAGCATTAGTGAGTCGAAGGGCTTTTGGATCACATGGAGTCATTTCCACCCAGCCAAGGTACTTGAGAAGCTGTGGCAGAGCCACCGAGATGATGTAACTACGTACGGTTAGTTGGCGCTTGCAGTCCCAATATATTGATAACTTACAGCCCAGGCGGGGTTGTGATTTTGTCATCCCAGTCTCTGAAACGACCTTCACAATACTTCTGAGCTTGTGGGATGTGAAATATCTCGTCCTTTTTTAATTAGCACTGCAGCAATGGATCGTTTGTTAGACTAAAATCATACCAGGTACGGTTCAGGAACAATTGTCGAGGTAGCATTGAGCCATAGTTGAGTCGCCCCAAGCAGTATGATTGGGAATAAGTAGAAGAGAGGTCTAAAATCACTCCCTCCGGCGCTGCTAAATCCTCGAATGATCAAGATGATTATGACAGCAGTCAAAAGCGGCCATATAGAAGACCCAGCAACCTCTCCTGAAGCCATCTTCGAACGACCTAGAAAACGCCCAGTAATCAGAATAAGTTGAATAAAACAGTTTCAAAACTAAACAAACGAAACACTTAAGTGATATAAGTGGATTTGTCTTGTAGCATTATGCCATGCTACTGTTACTGTTCTGGAAGTAAGATGAACTGGCCAGACGCGCCAAACGGATGCACAGTGCCCCTGGTGAAGTATCCACACTGCTTGTTGTCAGCGGCAGTTCATTCAAATCGGACCAGATAATCCTCAAGAAACTTCAGCAAAATATTTTGTTTTATTTACGGCTTTTGTAAAGTTATGAATTTATAATTTGAACAAGTTCACAGTATAGCTTGAGTGAGCTCCAGCAGTTAGGTAGTTGTAAATGTTCTATTGCGATATCTATACAAAGGGAATTTGGCTCGATGCGTCGCAAAGAAGCGCTGGTTTTTATTACACATCCATATATATTGCACGAATAGACTTTTTAGAAGGGCTGTCAAATAGTTAGTATATACGTCAAAAGATCGCGTCTCGTTCTCTGAACTTACGTTGTCCTGGGGGTGAACCTCCTTCTTGTAGAAGTCGCGCAGGTAAGGAATGTGCTGCTTGGATATTAGCAATTTACCCATTCTATAATGCCATAGGTAACTTACGCTGATGATGTCGGACTGGATACGGGGCATGCCAGAGGAGAAGAGGAGGAGAGCGATGCCGGCAGCACCACCGAAGGAGGCGGCGCGAATACCACTAAACGCCGTTAGCAGGAGCTCGATTTGCAAATTATTGCAGCAACAAGCCAATCTCATATGCACAGCGACGATCAAGCAAAAGCAAGTAGTCGGAAGTATCAGTTCGCACATAACATCTCCCGACTCCTTGCTCGCAATCTCCTGTTGCTGTCCTACCGGATGGTTCATTCGCTTGGCATTTCCTCTTTTTTTTCGGTAAACTTACTATCGGGAAGCAGACTTGAGGGTCCAACCAGCAGCATTGGGCTGGAACTGGTACCTAAGCAGTCACAAGTCAGCTACAATCCACCATCTTCAATCGTGCCGTTAATCGTCTCGGCCAACGCAGTATCCAACAAAGGTCGCTCAATCGGTAGTATTGACGGGTTATTGGGTAATTTTTGGAACGTACTTAGGACCGTAGGCGCTCTTGAAAGCCTCAGCGCGGACAGGAGTCTATAGAGATCGAAGTTAGCATTTATTTCTCGCTCAACTCGATTCAATGTTGCGCGAAATTATCCCTCTCTCGAGAGTGCCAAAACCAGCATATTGGGCAATACCACATACAGCGTAAACCATCTTGACGTGTGATACGACGGGGTGACGTCTGTTGTCCTTCAATTGGTCGAATAAGGATGAGGTTGTTTTCGAGGTTGAGAGAGTTTGGACGGATTCTGCCCGGGAAAGACCGAGGACATCTCTGCCTCAGGTTTTTGCCTGCTCTGTGATTGGCTAGTGCCGCGTTCAGAGTTGACCCACCCGAGCTCATGTAACTTCTGCCCGCGACCATCTTCAACCTCGCACTACAATTCTAATCAGTCTTGCCAACGACGCAACGGAAGCCAAAATCCACCAAAATGGATAAAATCATCGAAGCTCGTTTCGAGCGCGTGGAGAAGGCTCTCTCGAGTCTTATTGACTCGGTGACGAAATATCACCCGTCCACCACTCTAGCTGAAGAACTGAAAGCCGCCGACACTGATTTGACGAAGGGCCTTGAGGATGGTAGGTAGCATCGCGCCAGTCGTTCCGTTGGTACAAGTCTAACAAGAAGACAGTTCAAGTGCACCAGAATAACTACCTGCGAATAATGGAGTTGCGCAATGCTTCATCAGCGCTCGATACGCAAATCCGCGACACGCTCACAAGCCTTGCCAACACCCGCAAAGACATCGTAAACACCCAAACGACCACCTTTCCCACGAAACCGAATTATCGTATCCTCTACGACGAACTCCTCAGCTACGCACGTCGCATTAGCAAAACTACTATGCCACCGGCTGCTACTATCAACGCCTCCATACCAACCCAGCCTCCATCAGTAGCCCAAACACCAATGCCAGATTCTCAAGCTGGCATGACACCCGCCGCTATTACCCCATCACAAACTCAAAGTCCAGCTGGTATGAATGGAATGGCAGCTGAGCCAGCAACTCAGCAAACCGGCAACACCAGTTTACCGGAGGGCATGACGCAGTATCTGAACCCACTCTCAGGACAACTCTTCTTTCCTTGGCCACTTGAGGACAAAATTCGTTCCGGCTCATTGGCTGCTAATCAGTTGCTCATGGAGCAAGGCATCGACCCTAAGGGCTATGACCCTGCGCTAGAAGAGGAGCGTAAACAAAAGGAGGAGGCTGAGCGCAAGGAACGTGAAGAGCGGGAACAACGCGAGAGAGAGGAGAAAGAACGACTGCTATTAGAAGAGAGAGAGAAGGCTCGTCAAGAAAGAGAGCGCCAGCGAGAAAGGGAACAAGAGGAGTGGCGCAAAGCCAGTGCTGCTGGTGTAGGATCAGATGGCCCTGGGTCTGCGAGACCTGGCACTGCCGGTGGTGAAAAGAAGCAGTTCCAGTTTACGAACCTGGATGACCTGGATGACGATGACGACGATGACGAATAGTCCTCAGATAACGTTGTTCAATTTGCGATGGCGTAGATAAGTTCAAAAAGCAAACGTCATTTTCGTCGGTACAAGACGCACAGTTGTCTATTCATAGCGAGATGCCCACCGACGTCAAGTTTTAATTCTTCACAAAGAGCATGGCAGAAACACTGCAACAAATAAATATAATATAGTAATAACTCCGGTCTATTCTACCTCCGCTGTTTTGTGTTCCCAAACTCTCATCCGGCGCATGGCGCCACTACGAACTGCTACTAGACTGGTACCCCCTTCGTTAAGGGTTCATTATGTTCCGCAGCACCACAGAGTATTCCTTTCATATACATAGTTTACAAATAGCGAAGCGTTCTTCTTTGCAGCACCCTACGCACAACCCACCAGCTTTGATGCCTTGCTTAGTCGATCTTGATAGAGGAGTAGATTCGGCGAACGAACCACCAACTGGCAAAGTAGCCGATGGAACCTAGAGAGTTATTAGCATCCGTGATGGAGAAACAAATTGTAAAATGTACTTACCGGCCAGGACAAAGAACAAGAAAGACAGCAGGGCGCTGTACCCCAGATACAGGACAGCACCAGCGAAGCTGCTCAGCTTAACCCTCGTTACGAGGTACAGGAGACAGTTCAAGAAGATATAGACACCGCTAGTTCCAGCAGCCAAGAAAGATCGCCATTGCCAGTTGTAGTTCTCTGAACAGAGCAAGAAGTAGGTCAACAGGATGGTTGCTGCTGCAGTAACAACAATCATGAGAGCATAGCAAAGGAAGAGGAAACCAAACATGTAGTAGATTCTGCTGAACCAGATAGAGGCCATGACGAAGTACAGTTCAACAAAGATGGCACAGAAGGGCAAGAGACCAATGATGAGCATGCTGGGAATGGGCTTCAAGTAAGTAGTCGTAGGAGGGATTTGGCGAGGGATCTGGTTGGTGCGGACAGGTGCCTCGATTTGACCACTTCGGAAGCCGATCCACGAACCAGTAACGGAAAGAGGAATAGAGATGATGAACCAGATGGCGACAATGACGAGCATGGTGGTGAAAGGCACGGCGCCGGAGGAGCCTCGGGCCCACAAGAAGAGGTTCAGGATGAAGAAGGCAGCGAAGACAACGCCGGGAATCAGAACTGGAGTGAGTCCAATGTTGAATTTCCATTGATCTCCTTGCATGGCCTTATAGACTCTGGCAGAAGTGTATCCCCCGACGAAGCCGAGTACTGTGTAAAGCAGAATCATGATTGTGCCCAGCGAACCTCTGTTTGAAGGGGATAAGAAACCGAGCAAAGCAAAGACAATGGTGCTACCAGTCATGCAGAAGAGCTGGGCACCGTTTCCAAGCAACACCGACAAGAGAAGACGGTGAGAGGGGTTGCGGAATACATCTCCGTGAACAAGCTTCCAGCCAGAATCTTCTTGAACGCCGTCCTCTAGGGCAGATGTGCCACTTAAATCGTCCAAGTTGATCTGGTCCAGGCGGTTGTAACGAGCGATGTCCTTCTTGAGAGTGCGGACCAAAATAGACATGACGGTGAGGACTAGAATGGTGACGATGATGGCGTTGTCGATCAGCCAGAACCAGTGAATCTTGGGATCGAAGACGTGCAGGTACTTGTCCCATCGTGTAGCCCAGGCAGTGTTGGATTTCCTCCACCATACACTATAGGTGAATTGCACCTCTCTGCCCTTCGAACCCTCTTGCAAAACAATTTCAGGGTACCCGTTCTTGCAGTCTGGTTCACCATCATACTGCTTCGATGAGGGCTCTACAATGACGCCAACGACGCGCAGCTGGTTGGGGTTTCCGTTGACTTCGTGGTACTCGACAAAAATTTCGTAGTGGTTGTTGAAAACAGCGTTCTGCTGCTCGTCGCCGCTGCCCAGGAAGAAACCTGGGTTGTAGTATGTCGAGTCGGAAAAGCTCTCCTTGATCTCCTGACCAGCAGGCAAACCGTCGACTAGCCAGTTCAAGCTGTATTCATCTTCAATGCGATCGCGAAGGAACTCTATCGTTTGGTCGTTGTACCTTATCTTGCAAAGAGCTTTGCAGCTCTCGTTCTTGGCCATGCGCAAATCGAACGGCGAAGTCATGATTCTGTCGCCAAACAGAATACTTCCCAAGCTCTCAGAGACATACTTGGGGCCACCCTCGGGTTGACAAAAACCAAAGCTAGGGTGGTAGTAGTCGTAAGAGAGAACGGAGTGGCTTGGGGTGATGCTGTTCACAAATAGGGGAACGTTGTCGCCAGGTTTGTACGATGTGGGCGCTACTCCTGGGAGGTAAAAGGCTGATGCTACTGGCAACAGTGAGGCGGCTAGCGCCGTGAATGACGCTCCGTCTCGCAAGAACATTGTTGAGTTCTCTTATATCATGCCAGGGTGGTCGAAGGAGTCGGGTCGTAGATCAGGAGCTGTCGTCCTCGCTTGGCAAGCTGTCGAGAGCTGAGTCGCTTACGAAAAGCTTAACAAAATGGCTTAACTAAATCGAGAACTGCGTGTCAACGCAACTGTATCAAGCTGGAGAATTATTAGATATTGGTGTTGTGTTGTGAAATTGACCAAAATAGCAGCAACCAAAAGGTGGGTGATGTGTCCAGGGGAGATGACGAACCTGGTACAGGAACTCTTGCAAGCTTATTTCAGGGCGCGCACAGATTGGCTCGTCCGACAGCACTACGCTTGTTCCACCAACAGATAGTCTATGGGCAAAGCAAGTGACTTAAAATTAAATTTAAAAAAAAAATCACTAGAATTACGACAGTATCACTTTTTCAGAATTATAAATTTCACCTCTTTTGATTTGCAGCATTAAGCTGTACACTGTCCACCTTCACTGTGTAGCTTACCTAATTTTCTTCAGCCACAGTTCACCACAAGCCACCGCCAAAATGCCCCGCTAAAAAGTTCGACAGACGAGAACTTATCTGGACAAAATTCATCTCGACTGCTTCCAGTCTTCAACTATTCTACACCACACAAAATGGCTGCGCCAACCACGCTGCCAGCCTTATTGGCTTCCCTGACACAGTCACTATCACTAGCCCAAGAAGCAACCCCATCCATTGCCGCAATTGAGCACCAAGCCGATGGCATTTCCCTCCTCGATGTCAAAAACGAAATCCTCCTCTCCTACGTTCAGAACTTAGTGTTCCTCATACTTCTCAAACTCCGCAGCTCTAAAGATGGAGCATCTGACTCTAAGTCTTCTGATCTTGACGAATCTGTCCGACAAAAGCTAGTCGAATTACGCCTGTACCTTGAGAAGGGTGCTCGGCCGCTGGAAGAGAAGCTGCGGTTCTCCATCGAGCGCTTCCTTCGCACTGCAGAGGATGCGCAGAGAGAGGAGAAAGAGAAGGCTCATAGATTGAATGGCAATGCTTCAGACAGCGAAGATGAGTCCGCCTCCGACGACGAAGACGAGTCCGACGAACAGCCCGCCAAATCCTCCTATCACAAATCCGGTAACATGTCCGCCGCTCCCAGATTCGGCGCCCTCCGCGATGATGTTACAGCTCGCCCTGCCCAGCGAGAAGATGCCCCGTCGGGCGTATATCGCCCTCCCAAGCGCGAGCGCCAAGTCATGGAGACCGAGAGAAAACAAAAGGCAGAACGACGTCCTCATCGTTCCCGCACCATGGACGAATTCATCAACTCAGAATTATCTGCTGCGCCATTGGCTGAGCCCAGTATCGGCACTACTATTGTCCAGGGTGGCAGGAAGATGAAGACAGCCGACGAGCGCAAAGACGAGGCGGAGCGCCGCGAGTACGAAGAGACTAATTTCGTTCGTTTGCCGGTGCAAAGTAAGAAGGATAAGGCCAAGAAGGCTCGCGAGGCTGGCCGCGCTGCTCACCAATTCGGTGGTGAGGAGTGGCATGACTTGGGCCAGGGTGTTGATCGCATTGATCGTTTGACGAAGCAAAAGTATGGTGGCAAGGGCTCGAACGTACGTGCTATGCTTGACAAGAGCAGAAAGCGTGGATTGGATACTACTGATGGGCCAAGAGGAAGTGGTCATATGGATATGGGCGACCGATATCGTAAAAAGGTCAAGATGCTGGAAAATGGACGGGGGCGTAAGGGTGGAAAGAGGCAGAGTTACGGTATATAATTGTATAATAGCAAATGGCATACAGTTATTGCAGTGGTTCTCACTTCAGTTAGTTGACAAGGCTCGTTTTATTGCACTGTAGAGTCTTCATATTCGACTTCTACACCGAGGTTGAATGTGTACATGTCGACAGTAACGAGATGTATAAGTTCATTATTTATTAAACAAAATGCAAATGGTATAAATATGCGCTTTTACGTTCAACTCAATTTTGCCCTCCAAGCTGGGCCTGCCAGCAGTAAAATGATATATCACGTCGTAGCCGCCCCTGTGTACGGCTGCTGCGTTCCCACAATACTCCATTTATACAAATAATAGCACGGGAAGCTTCATGACTTCTGCCAGAAGCACATGCAGACTATTGTCATGAGTGGTGTCGCTGTCTTGGTAGCTCCACCACTTTCGAATCGTGGACAGCACAGTCTCAAATCGAGGCATTGTGTGTGACCATTCTTCCAACAGCGAAGCAATCCAACTAGACAGATGCTGGCCGCTCTGTGTACTTCTATCGATTGAGACAGCAATGATTAGAAGTGGCCCTGTAATCTCCATTGCGACGGGCGCTTTAATGGAGTGTAGATGCTGCAGTGCTTTGCTACAGGCCGCTATTGTCTCGGCAGTCTCTGGTAACTTCGGGTTTACACCAGACATTAAAGCGTAGAGGAATAATTTTGCTGCGTAAACGTACAGAGAGCATGTAACCAACGCAACAATTGAATGCCAGGAGCAGTTTGTGGCCATGTTGAACGCCAGTCCAATTCCGCAGTGGATGCTCTGGTCGCGACGAGACGCCGGGCAAGCACTTGCGTTCAAGCCGGATAGAGATTGCAGAGCGGCCTCGATTCTTGCTCGCTCGGTGTTGAGGCTCTTTTCAATTTCGCGCGCCTTTTCGGAAAGCTGCATGATACTCAACGAACCGGCGTGGTGCTGGTTTGCCTTCCACGATGTTAAGCGCGAAATGTTTTGGATGCAACGCAATGTCTCGACGCTGCAGCCAGAGACTTTGTAAATATCGGAGGGAATATATGTCAATATTTCGTTCGCGTGGGCATGAATTTGCTCTGAGAACGGATGGGATACTGAAAAGAGAGATGCGCCGAGAATCAATGTCCGGGCCATGCGGCACGTCAAGACCTGTCCGGCGCGACATTGGTCTGCAAACCGCATTAGTATGGCAATCCAGTGCCACTTTACTTTGAATACCTACCAATATTCCATACAGGGGGTACTAGCACCTTCAAGCATTGGCTTGCAAGGCGGGCGAGTGTCGCCAGTACTTCCAGACTGATCTCGTCTCGGATGATACCAAGTCGCTGTACAATGGGTTAATTTTGGCCAACCATTTGCACCAGTTATGGCACCTACCAATGCATATATATAGTGGTCCACGGCGAAGAATCTCTCTTCATACTTCTTCACCATCTGTCGTTGGTCTGTGAACTGCTCGCTACATTGTGATTCAAGACGGGGAAGGTCTTCGCAAATGGCTATTAGTTCCGTTATCGGGGGCAGACATTCCGTTGCATTTGTGTTCTGTTGCACCATACGCGTCTCTGGGGTTAAATGTTCTTTTGATATAGCAAGTACAATGCTGCGAAACACTGGCGACTGGTTAACCAGGTACAGCAATACTGCTCTCTCTTGTCGGCCGCCGGTTACGCAACAGAAGGGCAACATGGAGGGAAAGTATCGATCGAAGTAGTCCATCAGCAGAACTTCGTCTGAAGCTTCGTATTGCACGAGGTAGTTGTGGTTGGCACTCCACGTCTCCCAACTTAAAGTGTCTTGTGTCGGCTGAGTTTGTGGTTGTGTTTCTGCTTCTTGGCTTCCATGGCTTGCGACGGACGAAATCTTGCTTCCATCAAAGCTATAATTGGGTGAAGTGGTTGTAGAAAAATAAGGAGTTTCAGGATGGAAGAGACCAAAGGGAGCCAGATTGCTCCCAGCCCATATTGGTTCTCCCCATCGAGAGGGTTGCGAGGGTGTAACAGTGGGTGTCAAGGGCTGCGATCCAGAGCCTACTTTCTTGTTGTTGTGCCGGCGTCGCTTGATATTGTCTTTGATGTCTTCTTTGTACTTTGCCAACTTGTCGCCATTGTCAAACCAATCAGGTTTCTCTTCATCATAGCCGGCGCAGGTAACACCAAGGCGGACGCAGAGTTGACAGCTTGGAAAGGTATTATCGCAGCGCTTGTGTCGCACGACGCAGGTCCAGCAGCCTTTCCGCAAGGGCGTGGATGGCCGCGACAAAGGTTCTCCATCTGCCATGCCAGACGAAAGATTGCGGACAAGTCCAAAGGCGAGGTTTGCCAATCGATGAGAGGAGCGCTTTGGTTCGGTCATGGTCGGGTTTTAAAGAGCCGACACGATCCGGGGCATTTCAAATTACAGGCAGAGCAAACATCAAGAGCCTCACACACCATTGGCATGTTTCATTGGCTTTTGATTTCTAGTTCTTTCTTTTTCTCTGTTCGTTCTTCTGCCTGCCGGTACAATAGGCGCGATGCAGAATTCTCTTGGATTCGTAAATGTGGCACACACTTACTTGCTTTGCCAGAACAGTACGAAACCTTCTGTCTTGGCCGCCTGTAAAGGGGCCCTTCTTCAGGGAAACACTGTCGCCACAGCAGTGCTAATGCAGCCTGATTGGACTAGTCAGCGTTAGCCAGAGGTCTTTTTGTTCGCCCGACCGAAGTTCTGGAACAATTCAGCTTGCGACTTTCGGCAATTCCCTGCTAGTGCCCGGAAACTCAGGAGCCCTTTTCAAAACGATAGACTTTGCGCCCTCCAAGGCAAGAGACTACGAAACTGATGCCCATGCCTGGCAGTTGAAACGACAAAACAACCAGCCAAGGCTAGCGGAGGCAATGGACGGATAAGATTTAGGACCACTTCCCGCTGTGACACTCAAAGCGGTGCGGGGAGATGAAGAATGGCGCAACCTTTACAGGGGGCGATGCCAACTCCATGGGTCAATTCAATTGACACACCCGCATTTGCATATTCATTACCCGTCCGCCGACGATTGAGGACCTTTCAATCTTGGCTGGTAGGGCTGGCCTTGATCGAGATTGGAGGGGTGCCCCTAGTTAACCGACATCTGCTTGACCTGCTTGATGCACAAATATACGAAGCGAAGGCACAGTGCCGTCGATCGAGTGGTCGGCCATGTACTCGCGAGTGGCCTGTTCGCTCTCTCAAATGCCTGTCCGTCGCCCCCCGATCAGTCAGCCCTAAGGAAACGTGGCGACGCAAATCATGTCGCTCTGCAAGGCGACTGGCCAGCCTTATGCATTCAAGACTTCAACCGCGCCAATGAAATCGTCGTCTAGCCGGCATAAGAGCGGTCCGACAGTAGTTTGTGATAAATGTTCGTCTTTTGGCCCCCAAGCTTTGAAAAGGGAGAAAAGGAGGGCCATGAACGAGCGCTTTCGCATCGGGGCTCCCCGACTCCTGTGTGACGACGTATACCACGTTACCCAAGTATGTCTATGAATAGTAAATGTTTGTCATCAGAGAATCTCGATTAGTAAAACCATTCTATGGAAGCACAAATTGTAGCGGTAAATATGCTAGCAAGAAATCTAAGCTTCTCAATGTTGCGTGAAGAGAACAAAATTGACGGCCAACGCGATGCAGTGCTCATCGGCGTCTGGTTAGTCCTATATTTCGAACAATAAAAGCCACACAATTTTATCCAATGCAACTTGGTCTTCTAGGATATAGACTGCATTGACGAAAGGATTCGGTTCCATTCTTTAAATCGCGCGTCATTTAAAATCTACATTTGCTTGGGACTGCAGGGTAATCATTCAAATAGCGACCATGGTGTAGTGGTTAGCATTGTTGTCTTCCACTTGGGAATATTCAATTGGATAGAAATCGCAAACAATAGGCTCGGGTTCAATTCCCGATGGTCGCAGGTTTTTTTTTTGGCCGAAATTTCTAGATGCAAAGCGGCAATAAATGCAAGTAAGATCAAGTCCAGCCAAAACAAGGCCCTCCACACCAGCGCAGCCTGTTTGGCAAAACCCATTCCCGCCAACTGTTTCTTACTAGTCTGTTGATCTTTAATAGGCTGTTTGTTGTATACTGCTAGTGCTTGAAATGCCAACGACAAGAAAGTCGCAAAGACTTACTTTACCCCTTCTACCGTACCCTTAATGATATATCGGAATACTCCAACGTCTTTGTCCTCGTCCTGACCCAGCCGAATCGGTCTCGAAATGGCTTGAATCTCCACAGCCGGGCTCCATTCTGGTTCAACAATGAAGACTCTGTGCAGCGCATGTTATTAGCACCATGCAACACAAAGTGAGACGAGTTAGGCCAAAAAGAAGTGCCCAAAGACACCAGTGCCGGCTGTCATAAGAAGCACGTCTATGAACGTGTCTATTGAGAATTGTTCCAGCTGTCGCAGCCGTTCGAGCGGAGGACAACTTCCGTCAATACAAATGTGAGATATTGGAGATCTGTTCAAATACTTTGCGGGCATGTATAACGTTCGATTCCGACTTTGCCTCTATGGAAAAGACTAGCTATAGCTCTGTTTCGTCGCAAGCAAAATGCTCGAAGAGGCAAAACGAGACGACCCTTCACCGTGTCGTGCTCATACTTTTCTGCTGAGAAGTAAATGTAGGCACATGGCAGGCATGCACCGTAGTTTCCTCTGTGGTGTTGACTCCTACTAAGGTCTCAGGGAGAGTAGTTAATTTACAAAAGCGGCTGCCACGGGATCAGTTTTCACGTTTTAATCAAACTAACATGTGTATCATTCTTTTATATTGTTGGATGGCGACGCGCAGGCCGAGATACAAAACTACTGAAACTGCCAGTGTAGTGAGGAACGCACTTTTGCTTATGCAAAGCGATATAGATAATCAATTAAACGGACGACCCTATAAATGGAGCCTTCTTTATTGAAGTCACCTTCCCCATAGGCATTGGAAGGTATTCTTTTGTTCTGTATACTCTACTGATCTGACTATACATTGGCTTGTAGATGCTCGCAGCCTCGGGCAATAAGAGTGATGACCAGGGCTCTCACTACGCCGAGAAGCATACTCCGAAATATGTACCCCCGTAGGTGAGTTTTGAGACATACCTCACAGCCTGTACACCAACTTTTGGCCGCTGACCTGGCCTTGCTTTAACGCCTGAAGACCTTCTAACACACCATGTAGGCCATTTCCTACACGCACTTTGTGTGTACGCACCTGCCCTGTACCGAGCAAGGATCTTGCGGTTTCCCAAAATTGGGTAGAAAACGTCAAGTCGTCCTGAGAGGCATCAAACTTGTCCTTGCCAAAGAAGAAGTCCTGTCCAAAGGCCGTGTAAGCCATCTTGAAAGATGTCTTTACATCTTTGCGGGGCAGCTCGACTGGTAAAAGCGAGTGGTATTGTCCGCCGGCGGTCGATGCCAGCGAACCGGCGCAGATCTGGGATGATGAAGGCGTGGCAATGGTATCAAAAGCGAGCTTAAGGCCATCGCTTGTGTAGGACCGAATATTTTTGGCGCATTCAGAGTCCCTATAGTCAAATGTTGCTTCCGCACCAATGCTTTTGACATAATCTGCCGTTGCGTCTGAGCAGGTTGCCACGACTCGATAGCCTGACAACTTTGCGAACTGAACTGCCAGGGCACCTGTGGCTGTACTACCACCGTATATGAGAATAAACTCACGTGGTGTTGCGAGAATTCGCGGCGGCATAGGGAGGTGTAATGACTGGTACAACGCTTGCCCGACCGTGGTTATGCCGATGCCCAGTGTAGCGGCTTGCTCAAAGCTGACTCTGTCTGGGATTTTGATCTGCAGTTGAGCATTGACAACAATGTACTCGGCAAAAGTGCCGTCGTCGTGATTCATGACATTAGATCCATGTGCCACGCCGCAGACTCGGTCGCCTTTTTGAAAGCTTTTGGCGAGATTCAAGCCGACGTCTTCGACTATTCCCGAGTAGTCACAGCCCACCAGGGGACCAGGCTGGTCTACCAGGTACTCAATATGCTTCCAGTCGGAAGGGTTCAGCCCAACCGCTATAGTCCTGACGAGTAGGTGGCCGTCGCATAGCTTGGGGATCGGCCTATCCGTGACTAGCTTTGCAATCCCCGGTCCTTGGATTATGATGGCACGCTGTGTTTGGCTCATGCTTTTCTGCCTTGCTAGTGAATTAAAAAGTGAAGCGAGTGGCTAAGGATGTGAACAAGTTTCAGCACCCAGTACTTGTAGTTGTGCGTCGCATCTTATGTATACTTGCCATCAGCAAAGCACAGGCCAACCGATCTTGATAAGGTTATACAGTACATTGCGGCTGTTAACAGGTTGACGTTGATTGGTCCAAAAATTGCCAGAAGTGGTAAATGCATTGACTCGAGCTGAGGCTAGAAAGCCAATATGTCAGCTGACAAATGGCTGGATACTTTTCTTCCACTGGATGGGTGTCTGGCGTTTATTTAGCCGTTCAGATTTCTGTTCATCGTGCACTAGTGGCCGATTTACAGAGCAGCATTCACTGCGCGGACTTTACTGATGGCGAGGAACATTGAAACAGTGACCAACTACCCAACGCCGTCGCACCATCATTCGGTAGGCACTAACACGGTTTCCAATGACCGAGCATAACTTGACAGATGCTGGCGACCGACCGCTCCGGTTCATTCTAGTGGGGTCCAATGAAGACCATGCGCAAGTGATATCTAGCGATGTGCGCAGGCAGGCTATGCGGGACTTCCATTGGAGGCGCAGACATCAGCAAGTTGACGGCATCGAGGATGCCTACACCCCCACAGCCAACCATGTGCGGCCTGATCAGCTCAAAGGGAGATTTCGACTGAGTCGTGCCTCGTCCAAACCAGGAGCCACACCCCTGCGGAAGAAGCAGCCAATAGCTGCTGGCAAATGCAGAGTGAACGGCAGCACGCTTGTGAGTAAACAACGAGCGATAAATGACCCATACCCGCAGAACGGCACTGCTACGACAGCCTCACATCCAATCACATGGCTGGATGGAAAGCATGACCCGTTTGATGCCTTTGAGCTCCGATTAGAGGGGGAGACCCTCAAGCTGGTAGATTACTGTAAGTACACATATCCCAGCCACCAGCAAGTAGACATCCGCGCCATCATATCTCTAATCCCTTCTGGGTATGCTTGATACTAGATCATCGAGGTTACAAATTGAACATTCAGGCGTTGGACGTTTCGGAATCGGACTTCTTCCCTTCACGTCCTGCGGATAGTGCCAAGTTTTACGCGTTGCTGAATCTTGTTGCGTTTGACTACGCTACTCGATGTGGCCTCGCAGACAAAGAAGCTTCGCAACTACACCTGACTATAAAGGCTTACCAACTAGTGAACCAACGTATTTGCGAGGAGGACTACAGCGATGCGACTATTGCGGCTGTTGCTTTGATTGCTACAAAGGATGTGAGTGTGATTTGTATGCCTGCCCGCATGTTATGCACCAGCCACTAAGAAACCCTGGTGCCAAAAGGTCTTGTCTGGGAACTGGAGCTTAGCAGCACAGCACATGCATGGCTTAGAAGCTTTGGTGAGCGAACGGGGAGGGATTACGAACATTTCAGGGTTGCATCAAAGGGTAATTGCATGGTAAGACGTCCGGTTCCATTTGTAATCCTTTCCCATGCTGGGTTCATCCGCGAGCTAATGTACTGCGTGGCAGGGCTGATATGTGCGCATCTACTTGGCGCAATTCCCAGCCGCAAATTTCTCGACCGAGCCCATCGACCGCCCTGCCTCTGTTGACTGGCAGCAGTGACAGTGAACCTTCTGCGTTAGCTCCCACAATGACGACTGTTGTCGAGTCGCTTGGCCGGGTATCCAAGCTCATTGATGAGGAAGGCAACGTTCTGCAGAATCAATGTACACTGAGTAGTCGCGTATTTTCTATTGAGCATGATATCCAGCAGCTCATCCCTGTTCATTCCGATACACCAAGCAGTGGCGCTCTCAGTACCATTGACCTCCGAATCGCGCCACTATGCATATCAGCCCAGCTGTACCTTTATCTCGCCATCCGACACATCCCCTACCAATCAAAACTGATTGCAAGATTGGTCAAACGGCTACAGGACGTGGTATTGGTATACTATGAGGTGTTCCCAGGCGCTGCACTCGGCCATGTGAAGGATGATTGTGGCCACTCGGGTGCACTACTCTGGAGTCTTTTCGTTGGGTACGCTGCCAGTATAGACACCATCACTGAACAGCAGTGGTTTCAACAAAAACTATATATGCAGACGAATATTGCGAAATCGTTATCAGTGGAAACCCACCCAGCAATGCTGGAAAGGCGCCTAAAAAGTTTCTTCTGGCACGAGCCATGGTGTAGACCGCACTATCTGCGATTAGTAGCGCAACTCGACAGCTAAGTGGCTAGACGGCTAGGTAGCAAGAAGAGCAAATCTCGTTATCTATGAAGCTTAATACAGCGTCCACCTATCTACCTATCCGCTCTCCTCCATCCTGTCAGTCTCTATCGCCGACATTACTATCACGTTACGGAATCGGGGTTTCCCTGCCTTTAAGTCATCTATAGCCTGCTGAACTCTATCCAATGGATACTTTTGCACCATACAGCGTATCCCATGAATAGATGCAAAGTGGATGGCTTCTTCGACATCCAGCGGCTGGCCACTCGGCCATCCCCGCACACTGATAGCTCTGTTCACAAGCTGAACCGTGTCAATTGGAACTGGCCCAATCGGTGCCAGTGATAAAAGCGTGCCCCCGGCTTGCAGCCCATATACAAGGGAGCTAAATACTGCTGGGCTGGGCGCTGTCTGTACCACAAGACTGGCGCCGCCTAGTCTCTGCAGCTCCTTCGTAACATCGGATTCGTTGGAGTTGATGTAATGATGGCCGCCAAGGTCTTTCGCAAACTCCGCTTTAGCAGATCCTGAGGATATGACGGCGACCTCGTAGCCCATTGCGCTAGCATATTGCACAGCCAAATGTCCGAGGCCACCCAAGCCTTGCACGGCAACAAGAGCGCCCTGTTTGACCTGCATGTTTCTGATGCCATTAAAGACCGTGACACCAGCACAAAGCAGGGGCGCAACTTCAGCTGGGTCCATGTCGTTGGGGACTCGCACGACACAGTCCGCATAAAGCAAGACGTACTCTGCGTAGCCGCCGTCGTGCGACACACCATTAATGACTTGGTTGTCACACATCTGCACCTGGCCGCGCCGACAAGCACCGCATGTGCCATCGTGTCCACCATGCCAGGCAGCCCCGACACGGTCTCCAATGGAGATGGCTGCGACGTTGCTGCTGACTGCGGCGACCGTGCCTACAAGCTCATGGCCAGGTACGCGAGGGAAGACGTCGCCCATTTCACCCTCCGACAGGGCAATATCGGAGTAACAGACACCGCACGCTAGTACTTTGACCAGGACTTGGCCCGGCCCGGGTTGTTTCAGGGCCGTGTCGCGCAGTTTAAAGCCTTGTCCTGCTCCATCAAGCATCGCCGCCTTGTATCTTTGAGGCAGGGACATGATGCAGAGTTGGTATGGGGACGAGATCTTTTGAAGGTTATAGAGATTGGATCTGCTACGTTTGGCAAGGCTTTAGAAGAGGTTCCATGAATGTGAAAACCGACAGCCACGAGACCGGAGCTGGCTTTAAATGCAATGCATATAAGCATTTCATCGTACGGGGGAGAGTGGGCAATACTACAAGTTTAGCAATCGTTCATTAATTCTGTCTGTCCCCTCTGTCGCTTAACTAGACCATTTGCCGTATTAAGTAACTTTCGAAACAGGTGCTTCGAATCGCGTGTGATGACAGTCAGGTATCCGGAAAGCTTACAATATCAACATCTATATTGTTCTGCTTGCTGTATTATGAATTTGACGCCCCACACCATTGTCCATTTTTGGTAATTTCTAAAACTCCCCTGCTTCTGCCCACTCCACTTGATGCTTATCCGTGTCGCTGTTAGTGCAAGATTACTTAATTATCGTACGGGTAGAGGGGGCATGGCGGCTGGCTGTGGAGAATCATAGACAAGCTCTTTTATCCGTCTAATTCGTATACAGATTTACCGCTCATGATTTGCCACTGGACCTGCTTAGAAATGTCCCAGGGCTGACCTGGTAATCTATAAAGCGTTCCACCGTGCTGTGTTTTCTTGGGCTTACACCACTCTGACAAGATAAAAATCCTAGCAGTGTTTACTTGCACAAATCCCTCTCAATCAAAGCAAGGAACACTAGCGCCCCCAAAAGCATGGCTCCCCAGAAAGGGCGTTGCAACTGTGGTTCGGTAACTATCTCGCTATCCACAACGCCTACGCAAGTCGCCATTTGCCACTGGTAAGGCTGCCGTCTCTTTTTGAACACCAGTAGAGCTAACTGTCACAGTTTGAACTGCAGGAAAGCGGGTGGCCGTATGTATACAGCAAGACTTAGACTGTGAAAATCGCAACTGACTGGCACAGCTTACTCTATTAACTACATCGTTGATCAGGAGGAAGGTGTTATTACGGATGCCGAAAACACCATCAAACTATATCAAGACAAAGATACAGCATCTGGAAACATTTGCAAGGTAAGTTGGCTCTGTCCACTGACAACTCAACAGATGCTAAATGATTTTCAGCGATATTTTTGCGCAACATGTGGAAGGTAAGATGATGCTAGGCTACTTGCTGTTCATACATCAGTTGGCTGACTTAAAATGCCTGTGGATAGTCCAATATATTCTCTTAGTGTCGACATGCCGGGGAAGAGAATTGTCAAAGCAAGCCTGTTTAGCACTATTTCCAAGGAGAGGGTAGAAGTGAATACCCAAAACAAGATTACATGGGACAATTGAGAGTAAACTAGCCAACGCAGATAGTGAAAAATGCTAGCATTGTAGTTTTACCATAATAACATGAAGGAAAGAATGCCCAACCAGCGGCAGGGTCTCCTTCGGGAGGCGCATCCGTCCTTCTAGTGGGAATATGTATGTATTAGCTACACAAACTCCCTTGGCTACCCCTATAGAGGGCATCCGGCTGGACATTTGGCTTACCTCCAATTCTGTCAATCGGGCCCTTCCAGCTATACGTTATCCCATTGTACTGTAATTTTCGGCTTGATCTGAGTGCATAGCAAAGGACAACTGTGGAACTGTACTGCACGTTTAGCCTTCGACATATAGTGCTATTTCCTGGTGACAAGACCCAAACTCCAGAACCATACAGCAACTGCATTATAAGTTTAGTCACAGTGCTGGTCACCTCTTTGTTGTTCATGTCCACTATAGCAGTAGTAGCTGTTGTGGGACGGGTCTTGCAGAACATCCTACAGCAGACCGAAGTGGCCTTCCCACATGTTCCGAGCTTAACCTGAATAAAACTAGCACGCAGTTGCAGAAACACTCAAAGCATCCGGACAAGAAACCCAAATTCTCATGTAGCTTCGAAGCCTGATATTGCACACGGCTCAACCAAGCTCCATTCTGCAACACCACCCATCAAGACCTATCTTCTGAAATACTGTTTGGTTGCATGTGAGTGCCTTTGCGGCCGGTGTTGAGGTAACATTAGGCAATGGTGTGCATGTAGAAATGATAAAACGTCATGTCGGAGTAAATTGGTACTTCAAATAACTAATTTCGAACTACAGTGGAGGAAATAATTGTACAGACCCCATTGCTACCTGCTAGGTCCGCAGACTCTAGCAAGACCCTCGAAGCGATTGCAGAAGACTGTACGTCCTGACTGATATACTTATAAACGAGACGGGAGGATGGCAATAAGATAAACTGCTTTTTAGACACGTGTCGGGCAAGGATAGTGAGGGCATTGGTCCGCTGGGACACATTTCTTGGTTTCCTATATTTTTTGGATTGGTTCAAAATGATGACCGAAATCAAGTTGTGGCAAGTGTGATACAGCACAGCACTTACAGTGTTCATGTAGTACCCCTCCTTACAAAAGCAGCCCATGACTGCAAGGTCATTGCAGATGGTATGGCAGCGATATGTCACGCAGCTATCTTGGCATGAATTACCGCCGCGATAGACTTCGTTAGGCTATAAACTCCGTGTTAAGTACCACTGTCAAGGCGAAATCGAGAAGATGGAGATGGTGTCGACTTACTCCGCAAGGCTTACAATGAGCCAGGCAAACCGGAATGAGGAGAGCTGCTGGCAAGATGTTATACAGTTGCATTATGATATTGTGGGAGAGGGTTTGCTATTTTTGTTTATAAGTCGATTGGCGATAAAGCAAAGCTAGAACATGTCAAATCGATTGTGTCGTAGACTTTATATTTCTTTTCTATTTATATCTCACTCTGTCGGATGTAAATGCCGATACGAGATTCAGCTTGTTCGTGTTCATCAGCCCCAGCTTAGTATTGAACGGCTGGTACGAAGGTGGCTCTAAGGTTAGACCCTTGAGGGGTTAAGAATCGAGGGCTGAACCACCACATTCTAGAAGTGCAAGAATATAAGAAAAAGAGCGGACGAGGTTGCGAGGTTTTCATGTCCATAAATGCTGTAAATTAAAGGCACCATCTAATATAGATTTTATATTATACTGCTGTATTGATGTGTTGCAGACTTGCAGTTGAAGTATTAGTCGCGACGACAGATGCTAGAGTTGGCTTGAACGAAACTATAGACAGGGTTGCATATTCTCTTCGGTTGAAAGCTGTCTACACGCTATAAGAATGATACGACGATCTGTTCCATTTGTTTTCTGGCTAAAGACACATCTATTTTTGTTTTGAACTGCGTGGTTACGCCTCTGGATTGTTAACCCATTTCCCGCCTCTCAATGTGGCAAAACGTACATCCTTCTATACACCCTTACACGAGCGTGTGCTCAATGACGTAACAAAAAGAACTCGTTAGGATGTATCCAGAAGATTTTGAGAGAAGGTTGATGTCTGGAACTGTCACTACGGATATTGAGGCTATAGGTGGCGCCACATGCAGATTCCACTTCGTTAGCTTGTCAGGTATGGTAACCTCCAATTTCCCCAGTCACTTGGGAAGCTTCACTCCAGAGCCATGCTCATTGAGGGCCGTGAGGGGGAGGCATCCTCGTAAAGAAATGCGCGACCACTTTGCCATTGAGCTCGCTGCATTAGCGCTCCTCGAAGGGATACTTTCCATATAAACTGTCGCCTGAAAGGGCCAAACGTGCACTGCAAATCAGCACTTTTCCAACGAGAAGTACGCAGACAGCATGTTGAGGCTAGTTTCGCCTTGAGGCTCAAAAGCAGGTGCATGTAGTCCAACTGCATTCCGGCCATCGCTAAGGTTTCAGTGCATGGTCCTATAAAGAAGCTGTTTAGATGTTGCCCAAAATTGCTGTGCAGCACCCTGAACCGCTGAGATATCTACCATGGCTCCCTGCTGGGCTCTAAGAAACCTCGCTAAAATGGCGGCAAATAAAATTATAATATTCTTGGGTATATGGAATTGTACGGAAGCAGCTGTTATAGGCAGCCTCCGTTAATATGTCCAGGGACCCAGGTTGGGTATGCGATGCTTGGATGGGAGGATGATGGTGATGATTTGCATTTATATAATTAATTGCAAAGAATATGTATTATATATAGAAAGGCTTTCTATTTTTTCCACACTGGTTGCATCTCATGTGCCTTATTATTGTTTTTCACTGAAGCATTGTTCATGGTCTTTGCAGCCAGATTTTGCACCGCAACTCTTAGCCAATGCGGCAGTGCATGAATCCATGGAGCGATCCCCGACAAAACTGGCATCATGACCATTTGACTACGTGATGAGAGAAAGTTAGTCCAGTTTCTGGTCAACGGATACGTAACATATGCCACACAGGAAGAAACACACCTTCGACCCGTAGTCAAAATCCGTACTATTCGATCAGCCACTGTTTTGGGATCTAATACAGGCAGGAAGAAACTGTCGAAAGGTTGCACGATATTGCCAGACAATTCTGTTTTGACAACGGCCGGGTATATACCACTTGCTTTGACATTCGAATTGCCATAAGAATGCTTTAATTCCGTTTGGAGCCCTTCCACGATGGTATGAAGCGCTGCTTTGCTGGCGGCGTAATCAACTGTCTTAATAGTAGTTAGGTAAGCCTTGATAGAAGACACCACGACTACATGGCCATGGTTTCTAGCAACCATGGCTGGCAAGAAAGACCTGATGCAGAATAGTGTGCCGAAGACGTTGACGTCAAATGTACGGCGCAGATCGTGTTCCGACGCGCCCAATATGGTGTTGCAAATGTACAATCCAGCATTCGCAACAAGTATTGTCGGTGGCCCAAGCTTCGCGACGATTCTTTCACAAGTTTCGTTGACATTTTCGTGGGAAGAAACGTCGGTCTGGAAGTAATAAGTTCGTTCATCTGTGTGTTGAATTAGCCATATATCAAGTAATAGGCTTGCGCCCTGGGGTTACGTCTTTGTATCCGGCGATAAGTGTAGCTTACTGGTTCTGAATGTTGGTGGCGATAGGTCGAGGATTACTGTTGTTGCCCCAAGACTTTCCAGCTGTTCAACCAGCGCTCGTCCGATTCCGCGTGATCCCCCGGTGACAACTACAATTTCGTTGGCCCAGTCACATAGCATTGTGCCCGTAGGATTGAGTGCTTTGCGGCTCAATACACTATTGGCTTGCAGTACCAAGGCTGACACTATTAAAAACTGTACAACAGCTTTGAATGTGTGCGGCAAGAAGTCGAGCCATTGGTAGAAAAATGTACCTAGGCATATAAAAGCCGCCAGCCCAGTAAAGACTGCCACACTCTGTATATTTGACGCAGTTGCGCAGTTTTGGGCCATTTTTGTGATGTTGCTAGCGATGTTGGCAAGAGTTAGACCGTGTTGTCTGAGGAAACCATTGTGCCACGACTGGATCATGGAGAAAAGGGAGGGGATATCTAATAAATTGGTTGGTATAAGGACACCCCCTTACAAGAGACTTCAACTACACACGGGGGTGTCCATTGTGAGACAGACGATCCAGCACTCCAAACTGCAAACTTAAAATGAGTCGCTGTCTAACTAACAACACACAAGTGCATCGCCATTCTAAAAAGAAAATGATATTCGATACGTAAGGTACTGCTTATTCACTTTCAACATTCTGAATACGCAATATATATATTAGTTACAATTAGGAATCCTACGAAGTAGCAACATTATATGCTGCAATAGCAAGATATCCAGCATTTCCTACACCAAAGAAAGCCAAAACGGCAAGCACTTTAATATAAGTGATAACTTTAAGCCCAAATTGCTCAAGCACTATCATAACGATTGACGCAGCGACTAGCTGTCGCGTTGAGATTAGTACCTGAGCTCGAGCCCAATGAAGTTCAACACGGTGTTTCCATATGGTATGAAGGTGCATGTCGAATATAAAGCGACTTCCTATCAAAATGCACATGAATAACCATTCTGGAGTATTCAGACGAGGAGAGATAAGAAGCGGGCCAGTACCCCAGTGTAGACAGATATTGGCAAAAAATGGAGGCGAGCAAAGCATAAGATACCGTGAGGTCCGGGCTGACTTGACAAGTGACAAGAATGCACTCTGCAGCATTGCGCATTAGCTCGTCTAGTCTCCTTCAAGCCTAATCGCAACTTACCTCGAAAAGTATGTGAGCTATTGGGACGAGAGCCGTTAGAGGGGGGCGTGCCAAGAGCGACAAACATAGCCCAAACGACGTGATGGCTAAAGTATTTAATATAGCTCGTGTCCAGGTAGCCTCAAAATATCTCAGTTTCTGACTATATTCTGACAAAGTACCCCAGCGGCTTGTTCTTCCACTTGCTGCTAATGGGCTTGCAAACTTATTTAGCAAGTCGCTAAAGACTTTGTAAGCAATGCAACCGGGTATGATCCATCTTATGGGACTGGACGATGTCACCACCCAAGAAATGGCTGACGCTATGAATAACATCCGTTGCGATACAGCGTAGTGAAATTGTCGGATTAGTTGACCATTAAAGGTGAAGACAACTGCCATCGCATCAACGGCTGGGATGATACTCAGCGCGAACCAGATATCGACGATAGAGAGCCCAGGCTCTGCTATTGCCAGTTGTGTCTCATTATCGAATACTCCATTGTTTTGTAAGATATCCCATGCACTTAAAAAGCTCACGGTTTTGCTTGTATACAAAGAGAAATCCAGGTGTGCCCTCGATATATAATATGATATAACGAGCCAAATACCGAACATGATGAGGCATGTAATCTCGAGAAGCCAGAACCAAACGAGTGAGCGAGAGCTCAAGAATGTTTTAGTGCTTTTGACGATCGAGGGCCGATGCATATCTAGCAAAATTTGAAACCAGTCAGACTCCACAAATCAGTGTTTTTTGTATTACTGCTTTAAAAGGACTTACTGCGCGGGTATGACGCTGTGCGGGTAGTCATAGTGAGCAACCGGTTAGGAAGTCTCTTGGCAAGTTGTTTCTGTAAAGATTCGTTCCTCGCTATAATTTGTGTCAGACTTATGCTTCAATTAGCCTGGTATAGGTCCGTTTCATTTCTCTAACACTTTACAATTTGTTTCCGTCAACCCACTCCGACTTATATAAGAGCACGGTGCAAATCCATCGAGTTGAGTTCGGACGAGAATATTGATGTTGCCAGATTTTGACCATGCTCGCAACCGCTGCCCATTTAGTATTTATCTTCCGGTCCTTGTTTCACCCAGAAGGCGGCCGGCTCCAGGAAAGTCGCAATGCCCCTCCGGTCTAGATTTACAATATGGTTTCAGCTGGAGATTACACTTCCGCTTTGGAGGGGCGTGTAAACCCTGTACGACAAACCCCTGCTATAATTCCTTCTGTCTGCTGTTCTTCCGGATACATTGGCTGGATATTCCTTTTAAAATTTGGCAATAGTCTTGGGTACACCGGGTTGCGTAAAAGTGACTAGAATACATGGCAGCCTTTATATACATCTGGGACACCAGGCTGGATGTGTCCTGTATTGCTGGGGCATAGCAAGTATCACGAAATTCATAGATACGGATTTATCGAATTGAACCTAGCCTATTACTGGTTTCTATTATCGTCTGAAATTTTGCATGAAGAAAGTTTATCGAGGGATTTGATTAAGCATGTGATTTGCTTGCATTCTCAGAGCGGAAGAAACTCGCCATCACACAAGCGTGAGGCATCTACTCTTCAACATCACTTGTTGTCGGTGCTGAGACGATGGACTGTCCTATGCCACCATCGATACCCACATATTCTTTTGATGAGGATTCAGATGACGAATCTCGATCATATTCCATATTCAGCTAGATGCCCCATCCTGTTTGCGTGCGCAGCCGCTAGGTCATATTTGTTGTCTCAATGACCCTGGGCCGCCACTACACTCTCACCGTCATCTGCACCCCTTGTCCCCAAGCCTTGTCGGGTGAGCAATTTAAGCACAGACGAGATGAGTCCATCCTTTCCCGCGCATCTCGAATTATCTGTGCGCTGTCTGGTCCTACCAATCGCGGTGCCGTCGGGGCAGAGCTAGACATGGCGGCAGGGGTTTACGGCAGCGGCCCGCTAATACACTCCTGCCTCGAGATGCTATTCCGCTGCATGATAATGGCTATAGAAGCAAAATAGTGCAGTGAGAAACATGCTGTAGGCACACGGGCTAGTCTTTTCCGTTCATCGTAACTTGCCTCCTTGCAGGTGCGAGAGAAGACCTATGATGGGCACAGCAACTACACCGCTGGGGTCCTCTGCCCCTCGCCACTGTATATGATGACCGCAAATTTTGAAGATGTCACTTTGGTTCCCGATATTACGGATCTGTCTAATATTGGCTACGTAATTGTGTCGAGTATGATTGAAAACGTCGCGTGGCTTCCGACTAACAAAGATCCCTTTTACTGCACAAGCCTGGGGTCTGGCGTCTTGAACGCGGATACAGCGCTTAGAGGAATTTTACCCAAGACAACCACTTTCAATGAAAGATTATCAAGACAAGTTTGACATCGACTTGGAACATTCCGATGACGATTTGGACGGAGCCACCTTGGATCATATGCAGCAATGCACACGTATCGTGTCATTGATGTGGTTGCTCTCGATGGTGAGCCTCTTTGTTAGTCTTGGCTATGGTGTGGCAGATGCATAATTTTAATTTATTACTAAATCTTTATTCATTTAGTGGTATGGCCAGTGGCCGAGCGTACGGCAGCCAGCATCGCGACAATAATGCCTAACATTGAACCTCCATCATACCAATCTTTGAGGGCGCTCGGGAAGGCGCTCGGGAAGGCGCTCGGTAGTGGAGCAGTCAAGTTAGACGAGCTTGACTTCTCTGTCTCCGATTGGGTTAAAGGCCTTGAGTATTTCCCAGAAACCCTCCAGAGATCATTAAAAAGGTGGTCTCTAAATGATATTTCAGCCTCGATCTTGGCACAACTCACAGTCGCTTTTAAAGGCATACCAAATGGAATCTGACTCGTTTAAGAGAGACCTGTCGACGGAAGTCCTTCTCCTCTCTCTTCAGAGAAGAGAGCTGCAAAGCGTCTGTTCCATCGCATTGTGCCTACAGAAGATGGAGCCGCCGTTTGAAGATATGGACAGCCTTATTTCAACTGCGGAAAGCGCCATAAAGGAAATATATATCATTTATAATCCAACTCCTGCCCTTACCAGAGAAAATAACCCTGCTCTTAGTGGCGGGAGTGCTTCCAAACCTCCTCAGATGTCTGTTGTTTTCAATAAACTATAGATGCAAAATAATACATTGCGCCCACTGGACTCATTGCCTCATCTGCGCTTCTCTAGCGCTTATTTGACGTCGTTTCAAACAGTGCCCTGACCTGCGTTGACAGAGTACGAGGTAACCAGCCTAGTACTGACGGCTCATGTACGGCGTTGGGTTCTAAATGTACGAAAGATGAGATTTGGAGGAAGTAACAATCGGGGAAGTTGCGAGGTACACGTGTTGCTCATGAGTCGTTTCGATGGCATCCAGAAACGGATGATATATTACAGATCTTGACAGCCAAAGAATACCTATTGCTTAACATCAATGTGATAGCTGTACTATTATTCGTAGAATATCACCGGAATACCCCCAATTGGACTTCTGCCTTCGGTACTTGCGGTCGATCCCAATGCCCCCGAATCCTGTCCATCAATGTATTGTTGGAAAATACCTCAGATACAGCATCCAGAAGAGAAGAGACACTGACATTCACATTCCCTCCATTGCTACCTGTCAACCCGTTCGCGCCAGCCTTCAGTAACCCAGTCAAGACACCATCGATAACAGGGACGAGAGGCACATGAATCGAAAGGGTTTTCTTCGCAAGGAGAGCGTCCACAAACTTGATTGATTTGCCATTCATGTTGACTTTAGGGGTCTTTGAGCGCACTTCCAAATGGCCTGCCTGAAGAGGTTTTGTCTGATGCAAAAGTATCTTGCCAATGTTGTGGACAATCTCCGGTATGTCAACCACCGCGTCAATGTCAATGTAGTTGGTTCCCGGAAGTAGGTACACATGATTTGTGTCTGCAGTACCTATTCTCACTTCACTTACTTCCAAGTCAAGCGTCACATTTCCCACATCAATCGTTAACGAGCTGTAGTTCTCCAGCGATATTCGTGCTTTGACATTTTTTCCATCAACAGGTGGTAGCATGAGCTGAATCGACTCGAGCGTGATGGTTTCGAGCCCTCGTAAACCCTTTACGACGATCGGCTTGTCCAACCTGGCGGAATATTGCAGCGCACCCAATTTGATCTGCAGATCCTTATTTTGAACATTTATCGGCAATTCTTCGCTGTTTACCAAGTCGAGGGCCCAATTGACAAGCTCGTCCTGGTCAGTTACGTGAAGGATTTTGTCGCGAACATGGACCATGGTTTGACGGTTGACAACCAACTCGTCCAAGCTGATATTGAAAAAGGGGGCAAGATCATAATTTCTACCGTCGTGAAGGCTTAGTTGGAGGTTGTCGACACTGGTACTCATTGGGGAGTCAAAGGACGCGTTGGCCGACACGACGATTGCGCTATTGCTCTGCAGACGGACGGTTGCATCTACCAGTGTGACGGTACGATTGCTTACAAATCGCTGTACAATGGTAGGTACTATGACTTTAAAACTGCGACTAATCAGCGCTGTATCTACAAAGGACGTGCTTAGGGAACAGAAGTAATGCGGCTTACAGGATTGGCAGCAAGATCGCCAGCAACAGCACAGTACCAAGTACGTAAGTCTTCCACCAGTTTCTCAGATGCCTTCTTGGTTTTGTATTTTTAGGGCCCTCTGCCCCCTTGGCAGTCGCTTGCGGGTCTTTATTGTCTTCAGTTTCCGAAACGCGTGACGCAGTTGCGTCTTCTGCGGTTGATGTGGCTCTCAGCGTCATTCTTGTCAGTCCAACGCTTCTGAGAACTGCTTCACAAAAGCCAGATCTTGAAGATGGTAACAACCTGGTGGTAACTACTCTATATTACATGAAAATTACGAACATTATAGTCATTGAATCAGACAATGCGGACTCGGAGGCCAAACTGGACCGACGGTCCAACAACGATGCCTCTGGCACTGTAGCTATAAAACAAGGTCATGCGGCTATCGCACCGCTCTTGCGACATCCTTTTTCGGACATTGTTTGCCATTTTAGTTGTATGACTTACGGGGATAAGAAAAGCTAGTAGTGGCACGGTGTCTACGGGTTCTCTGTTGCGCCGTTTGGGAGAGGGAACCGGCGGATATGCTCATCATCATACAGACGTCGCCCCAACAAACTTTAATTCCATTTTCAGGAATAATTAGTAGTCTATTTTATCGTTGGCAAATGTTTATTATTGATATATTTGTTTCAGCTGTCCATGTACCATGTTGCTCCATCTCTCTGATTAGACAACTCTCCCGCAAAGACCACCAGGCTGCTCGCATTACGCGTCTGTCCAATGCCTGGTGGGAACAGCATTTTGCTATGCCGAGAGAATCCTGTTTACAAATACGTTCTAGCTACATAGTCACTTTTGGTCCTTCGGTTGCCTTTACTCTGCTGACGGTTACCTTCCAAGCTCACTACAGCTTCAATCTCGTCACATCCACCACAATTTATAAAAGGCATACGTTCTTTCCTACCACATCATCCTCACTCTGAATATCATTTCATATTCAAACTGTAAAAATGCAACCCCGCTGAATCATTCGCTAAGAAATATAACTAAAACTCTACTATACCACATGTCTCGGGCGTCTCAGACGATTTCAAGTAAACAATGAGACCATAAAAGATTGGAAGTCCATTCAAGAGGACAACATAGCCCTGTTCAGTGCCCTGTCCACATCGCTCACTCGGAAGCCTGGCGTTCGCCCCAGACATATCACCACATCTAACAGCTCTGGCTCTTGGTTAACGATGAAGTAGAAGCAATTCACAGAAAGTCCTTACCTGCAATGAGACGTGCAACGTTGACTGCGAAAGCTTGCATAGGAGGTTTTTTCCACGGGTTGTCACCAGAAGGCGGCGTGTAAAGATGAACACTCTTCCTTTCGAGATAGCACTCCAAATCATACGCATCAAACCAGTCACCCTGTAGTTCGCTATGGGCTTTTGCCGGTAGCGCCTTTGGGTTGACCTGGACCTTTTTCCAGCGACTAGAACGTTCTGAATAATCTTGTGCATATGGATATGAGGACGTGGACAGGTCAACGTAGTGAGATCCAGCGCCACCGACTGAAAAGACCGGCACATCGTCCCATTCGCTGCCCACATTTACCCTTGAGATTCTTGCGTGCAAGAACGCCGAAAAGAATGAGATCATGCGTCGTTTATCCATGACAGCTCTTAGGAGCCAGAGAGGGTTGAAAACACGGTCCGTGGGAGCTTTCCCGGCGACGAGGGAAGTGCACGCGTAGTGCGCGATTGATATCCGTAGACGGTCGATGAATAACGAATATGTTACAGATTTACCAACAGGTAGGTCTGGTAGTGGCAGATGAGCAGGCAAAGTGGGATCCTTCAGAGAGTATGTTGGAGCTGGCGTGCAAAGTCGAGATGTGATACGGTCTCCGTGGCGTGCTGACGTTGCGGTGAGAGCATCGTCTACCTTGCTGCCAGGTTCCTTTGTCAGGAGCAGACATTTTTGAATGGTCTCTTGCAACTTTGTAGTGACACGAGGGTCTTTGTCTCCCATTGTCGAGTTTAGGACCATGTCGCTCAAGGAAATGACGGTTGAACCCATTTCCGCCAATGCTGATTCCAGCTGGTTGATCCGATCTGTTAGACAAGAGAATTCGGATGCTTTGCGGACTCTGTATGCTCGCTGAGCTGACCGAAGCTGCCTTCGTCGTCTCTATAATAACATAGCTTTAGTGGCTGAGAAATACACGACATCGGGGTAGACCGAGGTGGTCTTTAGTATGTACTAACCTCTTTGCGGCTCTCCGCCGTGGAAGTGTTTGGAGGAACATTGTGTGTCTCTGCGCTCTTCATTGATGAACTGCGATTCAGCGATGGCGTCGGGTACTTTTGCTTATTATTTGAGACAGTGGTGTTTGGTCTTGCTTGACAAGCTTCAGAGTTTCCACTAACGGATTGCTCGCCTGTCTCCGATGTAATCTCAGATTTGACGGAGTCTGCGCTGGGATGGGGCTGCTGCCTCCCATAGAGCTGTGTAAGCTCCGGGACAAAGCCAGTTGCGGCCAGTAGCAGGGATTCAAGGTCTTTCGGGCACTCAGCCGCCTGGGACAAGGCCGACATTAGGAACGAGTCCTTCGGTACACTTGCCGAGCTATGGCTCGGGGCACTGCCAGTTGATCGATGGACGGGCATTCTGAAACTAGAGCAGAAATGCAACAAGATTACAGCAGATTACTTTCTGATGATGAGAGCCAGAAACTACGGCTATGTATATGGGGGCGGATGGACATGACGCTTACGCTATTATCCACGCTGCCTGGCACATGCTGGCTCGATTGTCTCCGCCGTCAGCATGGCTGTTGGGCATTTCGACATATGGGAGTGGCTTGCCGCCCCTCATTCCTGTGGGGTTTTGGGTGATGAGGTGAACAATCCGACCGAATGGACGCGGGGATGGTTGGTTGACCCGAGGCGCCGTTAGTTGGTGGAGTGGGACCACGCAGAGCAGCAGCCGTCTCATGGGTTCGGCAAGTTTTCGGATATCTTAGACAGTCATGTTTCTGTGTAGATGATCGTAATACTTGTACACGCATGGTACTTGCTGGTACAATACAGTATGTTGTGTTCAGTCAACTTACCGAATGCGGAGTGCCACTTCACTACCGACAGAGGTCCCCACAAGGCTAAATTCCATGTAGAGCTTAGGCATGTGATTAGTTGGTTTAATATATAAGTCCTCACGTCACTGCCTTCTGCCATGAACAAAGTATTTGAAGCTCAGTAACTTCGACACTGTCAACTCGTTCATCAGCAATACGAAGCCGTCACTTTACGCACAATCAATTGCGTCAATTGCAACCGATGTCGTCCGGCACTGGAACAGCTACCGCCGTGGCGCGAAACCCTAAAGACTCAATAAAGTCGACATGGCAGGGTGGCGACAAGAAGGAATGGACGATATGGCACTGGTTCTTTGAGGTGCTCGGCGTACATGCAACCGACATCAATCGCCCAGTGCCCAAGTTTGCCAAAACCGACAAAGTTCCCAATATTCCATTACGACAAATTCACAAATGGGTGCTGGCATATGCCAGCGTGCCCATGATTATACACTACGCTTACACGGCTTACACTGGCAAGAACTTGACAATGGGGTGGGCAATCGTTCTCTACAGTGTCTGGCTCAACGTTACCGCCATTCGCCAGATCCAAGTCATCCGTAACCTAGGGCACACTTACGGCTATTTAGACGGCGACAAGCATGCCCGCGATGGCGTTCCTGACATTCGTGTAAGAGAGGTTGTTACGTCACTTCTCATGACAAGCCTGACTCGTCCGCTGATGGCGAATTTCCTCGCGTGGGACTCCTCCAAGACGCCCGACTCGATCTTCTCCTGGGCTACGCTTGCCTGGCTACTTGTCGAACAGACCATGTACCCTCTCATGGTCGACTTTTGGTTCTACTGGTACCATCGAGCCATGCACGACATTCCATGGCTTTGGCAGTTTCATCGCACTCATCATCTGACCAAACACCCTAATACGTTGCTGTCGCTCTACGCAGATGGCTGGCAGGAACTGTTCGACATTGTTGTCATTCCAGTGATGGCGTTCTACACCTGCAAGGCCATGGGCATGCCAATGGGCTTTTACGAGACGTGGATCTGCTACGAGTACGTCATCTTTATCGAGTTGTTTGGACACAGCGGGCTGCGCGCCCTGGGTACACCCGCTCTGACGGCCGCACCACTCCTCAAGTACTTCAACATGGAGCTCATTATTGAGGATCATGACCTGCATCATCGCACAGGTTGGAAGAAAAGCCATAACTATGGCAAGCAATCACGTCTATTTGATACCATATTTGGCACGAAGACGAAGCGCATCGAGTCTACAGAAGACAATGTAGATTACGGGGCAAACGTCGCCATTCCCATCTTTTGAACGACGACGCATGCAGCTGCGTTGGCAGCACTATATCAAGTGAAGCTGAATTATATAGTACTAGTAATTTAAGAAAAGAAAAAGCACTCCTCGGATCGATCATGATTAGTTAAGCTCTGGGGAAGCTCCAGATGGACAAGCGAAGGTCAAATGACAGCCGTGGTCGGCGCCATACTGCGAATGACACATTTTCTAGAAAAGGTCTGCGAAGTAATTAGACTGTCAATATTATCCAATCATATATTACTTGACAGTTCTTGAGTATGCTATACCTTTTTGGAGTCACAATGCTCCATGGAATCAGTATGGGAGTCACCAGTATTCTTAAAGCAGCGTGGCGAAATAGCCCCCAAATTGCGTGACCACCTTCCCCCTGCTAAAGCGGCGGCAAATCAAGGGACTACCCCGCCAAACCAGCGTGGAATTGAATTTTTGAATGACCACACAAACGCCTCCGATACAGCGACTGTCGCCTGACTCACTCTGGATCATCAACCCCCTCGACAAGCTGTGTTAAATTGAGACTTCCAGCGCGATTCCCTTCTGTACGATTTCATCCTGTTCATAC
Source organism: Simplicillium aogashimaense (assembly GCA_028455935.1). Classification (NCBI taxonomy): domain Eukaryota; kingdom Fungi; phylum Ascomycota; class Sordariomycetes; order Hypocreales; family Cordycipitaceae; genus Simplicillium; species Simplicillium aogashimaense. The sequence continues at coordinate 4,701,305 of CM052008.1, forward strand.
TTTGGCGATACCAACTTTTAACATCTAGACATCGCAGACTGCGAAATATCAAAGCTACCCAAGCCCCTCCAATTGCCCCGCGCCGCACTCGGCTTATCACGAAATGACCAGCACCACATCAAAAGAGCCGGTGCTTCCAGTGCCTGGAAAGCGCAATGTCCTTGTGACAAGCGCTCTTCCGTACTCCAACAACTTGCCTCATTTGGGTAACGTCATTGGAAGTGTCTTGTCCGCGGACGTCTATGCGAGATACTGCAGAGCGAGAGGCTATCAGACGCTCTATGTCTGCGGAACAGTAAGGATTTCCAGATTATTGACCCATTCTGCAAGGCTCAGTTGTCTAACCATATGGCTTTTTCTTTTTCTTTCATTGTAGGATCAATACGGAACTGCGACCGAGACCAAGGCCCTCGAAGAAGGCACCGACCCCGCCAGCCTCTGCGCCAAGTACCACGCCCTGCACAAGTCAATTTACGACTGGTTCCGAATCGACTTTGACATCTTCGACAAGACGCCCACCGCGCACCAAACTGCAATTGTGCAAGACATCTTCACCAAGCTCTGGAAAAACGGATATATCACCGAGGACGAGACGATTCAACCATTCTGCCCGGTCGAGACACACAACACTTTCCTTGCCGATCGATTCGTTGAGGGAGAATGCTCCATCTGCGGTGATAAGGGTGCCAGAGGAGATCAGTGCGATGCCTGCGGTGCCATCTTGGACCCCCTCAAGCCTGAGCAAGACCCCAACTCCACCGAAGCAGCTCAGGATGACGACCAAAAGGCAACAGGTTGGTTGATCAACCCACGTTGCAAGCTGGACGGCGCCACTCCCGAGCCCCGTAAGACGAAGCACCTGTACTTGAAGCTCGATGCCATCGAGAGCAAGCTCAGAGAGTGGTATGCAACCACCAGCAAGAACGGATGGAGCGCCAACGCCAACGGCATCACTAACGCGTGGATCGACAAGGGTCTTAAGCCCAGAGCCATCTCTCGTGATCTTAAATGGGGTGTACCCATCCCCGATGTCGAAGGTCTTGATATTGAGGACTACAAGAAGAAGGTGTTTTACGTTTGGTTCGATGCTTGTATTGGTTACGTCTCCATCACCAAGACCTACACCGACGGCGACGATTTGGCCGGCACTAAGTGGGAGCAATGGTGGAAGAACCCCGAAAACGTCCGTCTCATGCAATTCCAGGGCAAGGACAACGTTGGCTTCCACAGCATTGTCTTCCCATCTTCTCAGCTAGGAACCCACGAGAATTGGACCAAGGTTCACCGAATCTCTGCCACTGAGTATCTCAACTATGAGAACGGCAAGTTCAGTAAATCCCGCGGTATTGGTGTCTTCGGTAACAACGCCAAAGACACTGGCATCGACCCCGATATTTGGAGATTCTACCTCCTGTCTCGTCGCCCTGAAATCGCAGACTCTGAATTCAAGTGGGAGGAGTTTATTGACGTCAACAACAACGAGCTTCTCAAGAACTTGGGTAACTTCATCCAGCGCACCCTTAAGTTCTGCGTCGCCAAAATGGATAGCGTTGTCCCCTCATCTACATACTCCGACGACATCATTGTGGCTCACAAGAAGGCTACCAACGACGCCCTCACCACGTATATCGAGCATCTAGAGGCTACCAAACTTCGCATCGGTGTCAGCGATATCCTTAACATCTCCGCCCTGGGCAACAAGTTCTTACAAGAGAACGGCCTCAACAACAAGCTGCTAGCCGAGGAGCCCGAGCGCTGTAATGCCGTCATCAACGTCGCCATCAACCACGTCTATATCCTCGCCAGCATCCTCGCCCCTTACATGCCCACCATCGCCGAGTCCATCTTCCAGCAACTCGGCCTCCCTCCCGCTCCATCCATCCCTGACGTCTTCAACTTCGACGTCATCCCCGGAAACCATAAGATCGGTACCCCCGCACCACTGTTCTCCGTCATCCCCGCTGCCAAGTTGGACGAGTGGCGTGATGCCTATGGTGGTGAGGAGCTGAAGAAGCTCAAGGCGTTGGAGGCCGAGAAGGCTGCTCAGAAAAAGGCTAAGAAGCTTGCTGATAAGGAGCGCAAGAAGCAGGCCAAGGAGAATGCGAAGGCTGCTGAGAAGGGTGGAGAGTCGATCGAATCTGGTGTTGCAAAGGTTACGCTTGAAGAGAAGAAATAGATTCTGCATAAAGAAGGCGCTTGGGGAGTTAGAGGATAAGAGTGGCAAGAAAAGGGATGACTGAAAGCGAGATAGTAATTGAACATTTTTTTTGAATGACGTTGTTTCTACAGTGACTGAGCATAATGTCCTCTGTTGAGTAAATCACAGATCGCAGCCGTGCACTTAGCAATTATATATGGGTTTCTATGTATATCAAATTAATCTACATATACAAGGAACTGCAGAGAGCATGGAACACGATATCTGTAGCGCCAGCACCTGCGCAACTCAGTTTGGTACATGTGAACCAAAGCGTGGAACTGATACATCATTCGTTTTTAGATATTGTACCGAGCAGCCCTAGCCAACCACCCAAATGCTCTGGTGCAATGAGCCCAGGGTGGCCTGGTGCCTTGTCCTCCGCGGCGATCATATGTGCTTGCCAGCCATCTGTAGTCTGCAATATCGTGCGGCTCAAGATAATCGCCAACATTAGCGTAAAATGTAACGGTGCGTATTTCTGGACATTTTCATCCTCAATAATGGATTCTGCCTCGTCCCGTGTTGACTTCTCCAACTCCAATGCGCCTGGACCGCCGAGTGCAGTATGAAGTCTTCCGTATAGCATATTGTTCACTCGCCATGTAGTGAACTCGGTGAAACGTCTCATCCAGGAATCCCCCACGCCCAAGTCGAAAAACTCCTTGTCGCCAGGTATTTGGTGTATGACGTCGTGCCACTGACGATGCCATCTTGCGAGGCTGCCTCTGACATCGGCCACGTCTTTGAGAGCACCCTCTCTGGCTTCTTTATTGCTGCTCATGCGTGGATCCATTACTAGCCCTGCAACGGTGCCTAGGATTCTAGAGTAGGGTATCAGGTAGTCATATGTGGAAACGCAGAAGGCGCTACGGTTGTAGTTTTTGGGGGATTTCATAATGGTGGAATGGATGGCTTTCATCCAGCCTGGGTCATCTAGGAAACTAGCTTCTCCTCTTGTTGAGTGGAAGGTAGTCTATGGCTGTGTTAGCTGTTGCGTTAAGAAGTACGACTTTGCTTGCTTTGCGCCAATGCGCAACTTACAATGACTGGTAAATAGCTGAGTAGCAGTGATTTTTCAAATTCTGTGTTGAAATTTTCGGGCCCGCGAAGTTTAATAATCTGTATTGTGCCTTGGATGTGACTCGTGGAAGCTTGTCCATTTTTATGCATCAATGACTTGGTTCAAGTTAGTGATTTTTCGATAAGGTTTTGAAACATGATTTACATACCTCGAATATGCCAAGTAATTGCGTTGCACACAATGTCTCCGATGAGAGATACTCGGAGCTCTGTATACTGGATTGAAGATACTTCAACGCTCGCGCATAGGCAGAGTATATTGCAGTGAGAGCCCGAGCTGACTCTGGCAAGTAGATGTCGCGAAGAGCGAGGGCGACGCACTCAATGGTACTATCCAATGCTGCATCACGACCAAGTCGAGACGGTAAGAATTCTAGGTAAATGATGGTTTCTTTTAGTGAGGCCGCGTGATATTCTAGAGTCGTGCTCTTAGCGTTGCTGATTGCAAATTGGCTTGCATTCGCAGTGATGACGGAAAGCATATTGAGAAGATCCCTAACTGCAGCAGTGCCATGGAGTCGAGGCGTTGATGATGGCTTTTGATTCATAGTTGCCCAGGGTTGCGGCCGATTGAGACGCCGACTGAGGCTCGACGCTAAGCTGCTGCCATAGCCGGTGCCTTTACAGGATAGGCAAGACTCTTTGCAGCGCCTGCATATTGGCTTGGTTTCATCGCATTTTAGTCTTCTCGATCTGCGGTGTTGTTAGTTGTGCTGACACTGCTGAGATCATCGGGGGTAAGCGTACCTGCAGGTCAAGCAACCGGTCCTCGCCCGAGGAGCCCATCGCTTCGTTCGACTCACTAGCGGTTGCGACGTTATAATAGGCTTGATATACTGGTGCTGCCTTACCGCAGCCATATCTGCTGATTTGCGCTGCATACCGCAACCACTCAACTTTCAACGTTAGTTTCACCCAGCGTTCCGTCCGACTAAGTTCTTGAACAACGGCCTTGCTAATGCGCTCACTAGGTAGGTGTACTGACGACTCGTGCAAGCTCCAAGATCATCACGTGGGGGAAAGTTACTACGGCTAATACCCAACAGGTCAATTGGCTCAATTGGCCATTAGTGGTTCCCCTGTAGCTTTTAGAACAAGAAACAGGGATGCAGCGGGTGCTTTGCGCAGCTCTGTATCCGCTGTGGATAATGAACTAGCTCAGCTCGCTAACAATGGAGAGCAGATATCGATTGGAGCTCGGTCCCTTCTCAATACGGCCTAGAGGTGCCCGCCTGGACACTGATCATTATGAACTATTTCGTAACAATTGAGCCATTGATTCTGGAGGCAATTGGGTTGAGTTCACTGCCAATTCCGTGCCAGCTAGTGAGGCGGCGGCTGGTGAGTGACCACCAAATTGAGACTCTTAAGAGTTCGGTCAATTTTTACCTAAACTGGGGAGAGCCAACATGAGGTAGAGCTCGGCGCGTAGTGGGTGATGTACTACCGACCATTCGCGAAGCATGAGTGGTTGAACTCTAATTCATCAAGCAAAGGGTTGAGTAACCAAACCCGCAAAGTTTTCGATATACGTCCAACTCCAAGTGTGTGTTGCAGTCCACGTAATTACTTCCATATCGTGCGCCCCGCAACGATAGGGCTGGGTCTCGATATCACTTGATGAGAAAACTGGTCATGGGTAATGCACATCAGGCTCTGGTCCGGCTTCGGCCGGAACTCCAGCGCCTGTGGCCCTAATGGACTTATATTGGGCCTGTAGATTCCAAGGTATAGAAGGCTGAAGGTTCTGGATATGATTGAGCGAGATAAGTAAGAGGGTGTAGTACAGGTTGTCTAAGGTAGCCTTCTACCGATCTAACGCTGGCTGATGGCTTCTTTGTCCTACCTACTGTCTTTGCAGATGTTTAACCACATTTGAGTACTGCCTGGGATGAAATATTTGGCCCTGTACTCTGTATCAGTTCATTTGAGACAGAAGATGAAGTCGTTAAGGTGGTAAACGACTCCGGGTATGGCTTGTTTGCAGGTGTCTATTCTGGTAACTTCAGTCGACCTCTGCATATTGCGAGAAGACTTGATGTCGGCGTGATGCTAGTCAATAACTACTTCCAGGCTGTACTTGGTACCCCATTCGGCAGAGTCAAAGAAAGTAGTTATAGAAGAGAACATTGCATTGGCACGTTAAGGGAATGTAGCAGGGTGAAGAATATTCGATTTCTATCCGGATTTGGTGCCGCTCCCATTTGGTGAGGTGCTACCGAAACTTGTTTAGAGATATTTGTTTCTGGTAGCATTACGCCATCAGGCTTTGAATTTGAGAAGTTATTGGATAGTACTGCTTGTGTTGCGGTTATTGTGATAGTGCGAGAAGATATGTCCTCTTAACAAGGCAAAATGCTGATGTCCGTACTGTGCTGGAGCTGTGAACAGTAGCTCTCCACACAGCTACGCCCTGCCGTTATTTAGCAGAATCTGGGGCGCCATCCCCTGGATTTGCCGCTGTAGCACCACACTAACCCACGCCGTTCAGGGCGGTCAGGGCCTTCAGGACGCCCGCGAGTAGCGCCGGATAGACACGGAGCTCATAATTTCTGTTGCAGCAATTTTGGGGGCCAAGCTCTAATCTTCACATTCCACCACGTCGACATCTCAATTTGCCAGGACGACGAGCTGCCAGATCATGCAGCAACTCGTTCGTCCTGCAGCTCGCCTAGCCACCGGCTACAGCACCAGTCTAGGGCTGCAAATAGCTATAACCACAGCTTCACAGGCCCGCCAACGCACTTCCTCCTCTCTGCTGTCGCGCCTCCGATACCGAGCCGAGCCATGCCGATTATATTCACAAGGACCAAAGAAGGACGGTACCGATGATTTATCGTCGAGGCCGACTTCTGCAGAGTCACAAAATGCCACGCCTTCAAGTGGCCAGTCGATACCGGAGCTACCGTCGACCAAAGATAACAACCGCAGTCCACTCAACCAAAAGTTTAGCCATGTCATGGACAACCTACAAGCGCGAGTCCTTACGGCATCTCAAACATTGAACGACATCACGGGCTACTCTGCGATTGATACAATAAAAGCCGAAAATGAGACCATGGAAGTATCATTGGCTGCCGCCCAGGAGCGAGTCAGGACAGCTCGTCAAGCTTACAAAACGTCGAATGCGAAACGAGCGTCTACACAACGAGAAGTCACAACGCTATTAGCCAGAAAGGATTCATGGTCCCCAGTAGACCTAGAACGCTTCACGGAATTGTATCGAGCGGATCACGTTCTCGAAGGAGAGGTTTCGAGCGCACAGGAAGCTCTGACCGAGTCAGAAGCTGAGGAGCAAAGCTTAGGTCAAAGGCTGAATGCTGGCATTTTGAAGAGATACCATGAGGAGCAAATATGGAGTGATAGAATTCGCAGAGCAAGTACCTGGGGAACATGGGGCTTGATGGGAATGAATTTTCTGTTGTTCGTTGTGCTACAGTTCTTTGCCGAACCTTGGAGAAGACGAAGGTTGGTCAAGGGCGTTGTCGAGCAAGAAAAGCAGGTGTTGGAGGGCGTCCGCAGCGAATTAGCAACCCTCAAGGCGCATCTGGAGGAAAGGATTGACAAGGCCGTAGCCGACAGTGGGCGAGACGGCCGTTCTGCGGAGTCTTTGAAGACGGCACGTCCGCCTCTGTCGGACTGCCAGGTTCCCGTGTACAAGTTCAGCACATGGCAGGAATTCCTGCTGGATCCGGCACAGTGGAAAGAAAAGGCAAGTGATCTGTATAGCGAGAGACGGCTGGACATCCGAATGCGTGACGTCTCAGTAGTGGCGCTAGAGAGTGCGTTGGCTGGAGCGGCTGTTGCTGGAGGCCTGGCATTGTTGTTGGTGCGTCAGTCGTGAGGCTGCGCCTGTATTACCAATTTTACTGTATATTCTCATCGTATCAAGTCAGTTGATCAACCCAATGATTCCATATCCCGCTTCAGTAACTCGGTAAACGCCGAATTTGAGGCCTCTGAGCGAAACGTGACATGGACATGGTGGCGCAGCGAAACCATCGCTTCGCCGCCTCAGCAAGCGAAATCTGAGTACGAACAGCAACCAAGATCCACCGCGGAGTTCGGAATCACCAAGCGCCCCTAAAATCCAGGGATGAATGCCCATCCATTAGCCCAGAAAGTGTTTAGCATAGCCTGTAGTGGGAATATATCTCATCACGTGGTACATTGCCATCTGTGTTTTTTCTCAAGTGAGTGGATGGTGATTGTGCGGCGCGGATACTGCTGCTTCGGGAGGATAACGTCACTGGAGGGGCAGCTCGTAACTTTGAGGCCGCCTACAGCAACGGTTTGCCATTGGATTTTGTCCAGTTTGGGGGTGGCCGTCGATTTATCAGTTTGTAACGTGTGATTTGTGTTTTGTTTAATTGGGGATTTGCTTGTTCAATTGCGATTGGCAATGGCTGCGCATACAAGCCGGGCAGCATATTTGGTTTCCACCTCGGTGAGGCCGAGCTGCAAGGCTATAGGGTTACTTGACTGTATGAGTGAATTATTGGGTCGGGATGAAGATCGAGACCTGATTGGCATGGGACAGCGAAGATCTTGTCAAAAGCAAAGAGTCGTTTGTTGTTTAGGTTTTTATCTCTTGTGTGCAGGAGTTGATCACGGAGCGATCAAAGACGCAGCAGGTTTGCTAATGTGTTCTGCTCTGAAGCTGCACGTATCTTCACTACAACATTAAAGAAAAAAAAGAAGAAAAATTTAAGAGACGATACAGTTCAACCGGAGAATCTTGCCATTCATTTTTGTGTATTGTTAATTGATAGTCTGAGTAAAGTAAAGCGTGCATGAATTGTTGATCGGCCTACCCTAAATGCTTATCAGACGAGGGAGGGACATATTAAATGAAACATGATAATGCCACTCAGCAGCATGATGTGTACAGTATAGGCAGCCTGAATTGACCAAAACATCAAAACATCATAGTAAACTAATAAATATTATTCTAGCTAAAGTAGTACATGATTTCAGCCGCAATGTGGACTCTGAGGGTTATTTCCAACCAAGAGTGATTGCGAGGACAATGGTAGAATCGTCCAGATTCTTCTGTCACCATGTCATCCGGCTGTGCAATATATTGTTGATTGCCCCGCCACAAGCCACAGGAACTCACTGACCGTACATGACGGGCCGGGATGCAAAACACAACAAACCCCGCCACAGCCAGTAAAGCACTGCAAAGCATAGCAGACGCACAGGCTTCCTTGCCCCCCTCGCACCCCCCCATCACTGACGACATCGCTGCCAACTAAAAATTCCCACCACAAACGCAACCCACCTTTTGCTGTGTTGTGCGGTGCTCTGCTGTGCTGTGCTCTGCCTGCCTTTGCCTTGCCTTGGCTCGCTTTCCACTCCTCATCTGCGTGCCTTTGCTTTGCTCCCCTCCCCGCCCCAAACCCAGATCCAAACTCTACCTACCACCACCACCTCTGACGACAGAATATCTAAATCTCCGACCAGAGCATCATCTTGTGGTCGCCCTCTTTGTTTCTCTTATAAGAAAGAGGTTTTTCTGCCGTCATCTCTCTCTTTCTCTTTGCTTAAACTGGGGTCTCTGCTTCCTTCTTATCTACTTGGTCTCCTCAATTCCTTCTTTCAGTCCTTGTTTGCTGGGGCGCTGTTTTACACTGCAACATTCTTCGGGCGTCGGATCCTCTCCTCATCGTTCGCCCGACCTAAACCCTTTCCCCCTCCCGCACAACGACAAGACCAAACGGCCACAATTCTCTCATCCGTCTAGCGCGAACGCATCGCGCCGCAAATTCATCTGCCAGCCATGAGCTCGGAGAGCACCATACAAGATATCCTCAAAAAGATTGATCGAGAAAAGGGCCTGATCAATGGAGCTAATGCTATGCGTGCCTCGACAACCAACGAGGCCGTCCGCTCCCGCCTCGACACCCAGATTCGCGATGGCCAGCGAAACCTCAAGTTTTTTGAAGACAAGCTCCGAGATATCCAGGTCCGCAAGCTCGGTCAGGGAGTAAATGACATGAATATTCGCGACAATGGCGGCCCTCCTCCTCCTCCTCCCAAGGAGCCAGCGAGGCATCCTGGCCACCCCTACCCTCCTCCGGGCCCAGCATCATCTGGCATCCCCAAGAACCGTCCTCATTATACCAAGCTAGGTATGCATCTTTGCCCGCTTTCCCCGCTTCATTGTTGCCAGTTTATCGGTTCAGCTACTAATCCGCTGTTGTCGCTCTCATAGACTTGATTAAATATGATACCCCGCATCTCGAACCTCGAATCCAGCTCATGCTTTCGCAAATTCAGTTCAAGCTCAATGTCGAGGAACAATACCTCAAGGGTGTCGAGAAGATGGTCCAGCTCTATTCTATGGAAGGCGATCGAAGGAGCAAAGCCGACGCTGCGAACCGGCGCGGGGAAAGCAAGCAGAAAATCCTTCTCTTGAAGCAGGCATTGAAGAGATACGAAGAACTGCATATTGAAGCCGATGCCGACGATTCTGTAGATGCTCATGATGACGGTAGGTTCAAGACCGATTCGGAAATGTATAAGAACTGACAAATGCTAGATGATTCGATTAATACTCCAAACTTACGAAAGCCTTTGAGTGGTCAGCTTGCAATCCGCGTCATGGCCGTCAAGGATGTCGATCATGCAGCAACCGGTCGCTTTGCCAGGGGCCCTGAGACGTTTGTTGCCCTCAAGGTCGAAGACAACGTCATGGCCAGGACAAAGGCCGCGCGCAACGACCGCTGGGAGGCTGAATACCACACCATCGATGTCGACAAGGCCAACGAAATCGAACTGACCGTGTACGACAAAGGCACCGAGCAACCTATGCCTATTGGATTTCTTTGGGTTCGAATCTCGGACATTGTCGAGGAGATGCGCCGTAAGAGGATCGAGGCCGAAATGAACAGCTCTGGATGGGTCTCGGCCGATAGGATGGGAAACAACTCTGGCGGCGCGCCTGGACAATTCCCCATGAGCCCTACGGGAAGCCAGTTTGGAGGTTCTGCTGGCGGACTTGCATCACCTACTTCCGGCCCACCTGGACAACCGTATGGAGCTCCTGGCCCTCAACCGCAAGTTGAGACCGGCCCAATCGACGGCTGGTTCAACTTGGAGCCTGCCGGACGAATTCAGCTGCAGATGAGCTTCATGAAGCAGAACAGAGATCGACGCCAGGTTGATCTTGGTCTTGGACGAAAGGGTGCAGTGCGTCAGCGCAAGGAAGAAGTACACGAGATGTACGGACACAAATTTGTTCAGCATCAGTTCTACAACATCATGCGTTGCGCTCTCTGCGGTGATTTCCTAAAGGCTTCCGCTGGCATGCAATGCGAGGACTGCAAGTACACTTGCCATACCAAATGTTACCAAAGCGTCGTCACCAAGTGTATCAGCAAGAGTAACGCTGAGAGTGATCCGGACGAGGAGAAGATCAACCATCGCATCCCCCATAGATTCCAGGCCTTCTCCAATATGACTGCCAACTGGTGCTGTCACTGTGGGTATATTATGCCCTTCGGCAAGAAGAACTGTCGCAAATGTACGGAATGCGACCTCACTGCACACGCTCACTGCGTGCACCTCGTTCCCGACTTCTGTGGTATGTCCATGGCCGTCGCCAACCAAATCCTTGAGGGCATCAGAACACAAAAGGAACGTAATGGCAAGACGACCTCCATCGCTGATAAGACATTGCGAACTGGTAGCAGGACTAGCACTGCGTCTAGCCCGTCTCCAGCTCCAGGCTCTGCTCAACCACCACGAGTGCAGGCGACTACCCCACTGGCTGCTGAAGCGGCGAAAGCTACACACAATCACCAGCAAGCGGCGGGCACGCAGCAACAACAGCGTCCACAAGTCGACCCTGGCCGGCAGCCATCAAGTGCCGCTACAGCTGCCGCTGCTGCAGCTCTCACTAGCACACCGTCTCCTACCTATCCATCACAGCAGTCACAGCAGCGATACAACGGATCTGGAGGATACCAACAGCCCGCAGCCGACCCGTACGGTGCTCCACAGCAGCAATCTTATGATCCTAGGAAATATGCCAATTATGCCGTCAACCAGTCACACTACCAGATGCCTCAACAGGTTAGACCCCCCCAGCAGCAGCAGCCGGCGCCAGTGCAGGTTCCTCAACAGCAACAGCCCCCAGCCCAGGTATCTAGACCCACTGCTACAGCTCCCGTTACCGCACGCAAGAGCCTTCCCCTGGCTACTGATTCAGGCACTGGTACGAGAATTGGCTTGGATCATTTTAACTTTTTGGCTGTGCTTGGTAAGGGTAACTTTGGTAAGGTTATGCTCGCGGAGACAAAGCGCACTAGAAAGTTGTACGCTATCAAGGTTCTCAAAAAGGAATTCATTATTGAGAATGACGAGGTGGAGAGCATGCGGTCCGAGAAGCGAGTATTCTTGATTGCCAACAGAGAAAGACATCCTTTCTTGACCAACTTGCACGCTTGTTTCCAGACTGAGACTCGTGTATACTTTGTCATGGAGTACATCAGCGGTGGTGATCTAATGTTGCATATCCAGCGTGGACAGTTCGGAACCAAGCGAGCACAGTAAGTACAAAGGAACAATCTCGCAGGCTTACGTTATTAACTATTGTCTAGGTTCTACGCTGCTGAAGTATGCTTGGCACTGAAATACTTCCACGAGAATGGCGTCGTCTACCGCGACTTGAAGCTTGACAACATCATGTTGACACTAGATGGACACTTGAAGGTTGCTGATTACGGTCTTTGCAAGGAAGACATGTGGTATGGATCAACGACAAGCACGTTCTGTGGTACCCCTGAATTCATGGCTCCAGAAGTAAGTAACAATCAGCGCCATGCTTGGACATCTATACTAATGCAGCATACTCAGATTCTACTGGACAAGAAGTATGGCCGTTCTGTGGATTGGTGGGCATTTGGTGTCCTGATCTACCAGATGCTTCTGCAACAGTCACCATTCAGAGGTGAAGATGAAGATGAAATCTACGATGCCATCCTTGCGGATGAGCCCCTGTACCCTATTTCCATGCCAAGGGACTCTGTGTCTATCCTGCAGAAGCTCTTAACACGCGAGCCCGACCACCGACTTGGCAGTGGACCAACTGATGCCCAGGAAGTCATGGATCACCCATTCTTCCGCAACATCAACTGGGAAGATATGTATCACAAGCGCGTGCCGCCACCTTTCCTGCCTTCCATCAAGAATCCTACCGATACAAGCAACTTCGACTCCGAATTTACTAGTGTCACGCCTGTTCTCACTCCCGTGCAGTCTGGTATGTACATCCTCACTACTATTGGCTCCCATCTTTTACTAACCATCCCAAAGTATTGTCGCAAGCCATGCAGGAAGAGTTCCGCGGCTTCTCTTATACTGCCGATTTCGATTAAGTCGTAATCACTAGCCTGAATGGTTCGTACGCTTAATGGGACGAGAGGCAATGAGATGAAATGTCATGCGAAATGAATTTGAAGCGAACAGGGGAAGAGAAGAGAGCACCCCTCATTCCGGAGGCAATATCTACTGCTGTTGGATGGCCGCTCGCTATTCTCCCCGCCTTATTTTGTTTGTTTTTGTTTTACCTTTTTTGTCTATCTTTTACATACCACTCTTTTGACATTGTTTTTGGTTTCTTAATATTTGAAAGAAGCGAAATGATATTTTATATCAGCATGGACCGGCTGAGTCATGTGAGGAATTGGAAGTGCAGCTGGCCTTTGCCTTTTACCTTTTTGGAGAGACCTTTCACGAACAGCATTACGGAAAGGGATTTTGGCGAGCGTTTGGATTGAGATTGGTATTTGGGAACTGGGGATGGGTAGATGGAGCAAAAAGGAGCGAAGTTTTGAGGTAGCGAAGCGAATGAAGAGTTTAATAACCAGATTACACTTAATAGAGGTTTATTTCACTTTGACTGATTGACATGGCCCAACCAATATTCACTCAACTGCCAGTTGCTCGTGCACATGAAAAGTGAATAAGTTTTTGATTGTTTTTGCTTTTAAGATATCTAAAGTATTTCTTTTACATCAGCATCAAGATTCAATCTAGATGACACAGCCTTTGAATATGCTCTTATGAAGTGTACTCTTTCTGGAGGAGCTTGGCAATGGTATTGAGCTGAATGTTGCTGGTTCCCTCATAAATGGCACCAATCTTGCTGTCACGCCAGAACTTCTCAGCAAGACCCTCGCGAACGAAGCCCATGCCACCCATCCACTCAACAGCAAGACCGGAGACACGGCCGGCGACCTGAGAAGCGTACAACTTGGCCATGGCAGCGTCGCGGACAAAGTCCTCACCAGCCTCCTTCTTGCGAGCAGCGTTGTAGACCAAGTGTCTAGCGGCGGTGATTTCGGTATAGGACTGAGCAATCTGGTGCTGCATGCCCTGGAACTCACCAACGAGAGAGCCGAACTGCTTGCGGTCGTTCCAGACGTAGCGAACGGCATTCTCAAAGGCACCGAGGGCCAGGCCGGTCATCTGGGCAGCGATACCGATTCGGCCCTCGTTGAGGAGGCTGATGGCGTACTTGTAGCCCTGGCCACGCTCGCCGAGCAAGTTCTCCTTGGGGATTTTGACGTCGTCAAAGTTGAGGACGCAAGTGGAGGAGGCGCGAATACCAAGCTTCTTCTCCTTCTTGGCAATGGAGAAGCCGGGGGTGTTCTTCTCGACAATGAAGGCGGTGATGCCCTTGTAGCCCTTGGCGGGGTCGAGGTTTGCGAAGACGATGAAGAACTCGGCCTCCATAGAGTTGGTGATCCACATCTTGCCGCCGTTGATGGTGAAGCCGTCGGCGGTCTCGCTGGCCTTGGTGGCCATGGCGAAGGCGTCGGAGCCGGACACGGGCTCGGACAGACAGAAGGAGGCGACGGTGTTGGTGGCGAGCTTGGGCAGCCACTTCTTCTTCAGGGCCTCGGAGCCGTACTTGATGATGGCGGTGTTGCACAGCGTGTTGTGCACATCGACCATGACGCTGACGGAGGGGTCGGCGCGGGCGAGCTCCTCAATGCCGATGATGGCGGACGTGAAGGACATGCCAGCGCCGCCGTACTCTTCGGGGATCTCAATGCTCATAAGACCTTGCTCGAAGAGCTGCTCAACGACCTGGGGATCCATGGCCTCGGCCTCATCCATCTCGCGCGCACGGGGGAGGATGACCTCGCTAGCGAATTTGGACACGGAGTCGGCCATGGCCGTCTCAATCTCGGACAGATGGGTGAGTGGCGTAGGGGGGATGTCGGTGATGTCAATGGGAGAGTCGGAGCGGAGAGCAGAAGTGGTGGAAATGGCGCGGGAGCTGGAATAGTGTCAGTTACGACGTCAATTGATGTTGTTGCGAAGAACTTACACATTCGCGGCCATGGGCCGGACGGCTCCTGTGGCAGGAAGACGCTGCGAGAGGATGCGGGTGCTCCTCAACGCGGGGCGCAGAGCTCTGGCGAAGGAAGACATGATTGACTTGGGATGGGAAATTTGTCAAGCCGTGAAGGACGTTGAAGGGAAGAAGAGAGATGTGTGAGTTAAAGAAAGAAAGGAAGAAAAAAAAAGAGTGGCGGGTTAATGCCGAGATGCGGATGTCACGATGCTCGGGTTAAGAATGGCGGAGGTGGGGTGCAACCAAGCAAACAGTCGACGACAAGAACAAGTATAAAAAAATGCTGTCGAAGCGTTATATGTTGGTTCCTTGTTATAGTCGATTCAATGTGACGGTGGTTAAAAGATGACAGCAAGACAGTCATTTAAAAAAAAAAAAACGGCAAGGGGGAAATAATAGCCCTGATGGGTTGGGGGAGTTGTGCCGTGTGACGTTGGTGGTGTCTTGAGAAACGCGGCAAAAATGCGCTGAAGTGAATTGCCTTGCGTGTGTGTCTCTGTCGGTATTTACAGCGACCTGCCGTCAACTTCAGTGGCCCTTTGGCAGGCCCAGATTCACCACTCCGGGGATGCTCTGGGGGCGCTGTCAACCACTGTAATTTCTCCACACACCACTGTCTCTCAGCCGAGGGTAGCCAGTCGTTACCGGTTCAGTCCGTGCCCATTTTACTGCTGCCGTTTTACAACGCCACCATCGGGACCCGGTAAATCCATCTTCCGGCGCAACCAACGCGATCCAGGAGAATTTACCACAAGCTCCAACCGCATCACCAGCTACGTCTCCCAACCCAAATCATCACCACAGCCATTGCTACCCTCACAATGGTCGGCTCAATAGTGCGACAATTCTTCTCCCCCGCCACACGGCGCCCCTTAACCTCCGCCGTCGCCCCTCGCATCCAATCTCCCATCCTCTCACAAATCTCATCCTTCTCAACGACCACCCCCCGACCAGCAACCCTCAACCAAGTCCTCCGTGGCATCCGAAAGGGCAAGCGCGCCCGTCACGCTGTCTCTCCCGCTCTCGCAAACTCACACTGTCCCGCATTGAAGGGCGTGTGTCTCCGTGTCGGTGTTGTTAGACCCAAGAAGCCCAACTCTGGTGAGCGAAAGACTGCTCGTGTCAAGCTGTCGTCTGGCTCGGTCGTTACTGCATATATCCCCGGAGAGGGACACAATATTCAGCAGCATAGTGTTGTGCTCGTCAGAGGTGGCAGAGCGCAGGATTGTCCTGGTGTGAGATATCACTTGGTCAGAGGTGCTTTGGATTTGGTAAGTCACTGCCTCAAACATTCTGTAACAAGGCGCCTTCAAAAGCTAACGAGAACTAGGGCGGTGTTGCAAGCAGAACAACGAGCAGAAGCAAGTACGGAACCAAGAAGCCAAAGAAGGCCACTGTCGGTTAATCGACATGAAAATTTCAACTATACCAATGTATAACAATATCTAGCCTAGAAGTGCACGCCAGCACATTTCAATACCAAAACTGTATCATAGCCGCATATATCGTATACACGCTCTAAATCTGAAATCAAATACGGCAAACAAATCACTCCGGAATCCAGCACTCCAGTCATGCATCAATTTGTTATATATACAAATACAAGCACTACGGCCCGTGTCCAATATCTCGGAACCAAAACCCTGACAGACGCCTCTCCCTTGAAAAAAAAAAAGACCACAAATGACAAAAGTCCCATCAAAATGCATAGGCACAGCCTTTTCCGGGCATCAAAGCTTGATATCGCAGCCTCGAGGGCTGTGCGTTCCCTTGTTATAAAATACAGTCATTTCCTTTTTGTCTCTAATCACAAAACAATCCCACATTCGTTTACCCTTTAACCACTCTTCTGGTTCTCCCAGCCCTCGGGCTTGGACATGCCATTGAGGTCAAAGAATCGGCTCGTGCAAGAATATCCCTTCCAGTCAAAGTTCTTTTCTGGCTCACAATGGCAGCGCAAGTCGAGTCGTGTCTTCTCGCCAGTTGGGCAGTGGGTGAAGGGAACGTGGTAATAGGCAATGTCGTTGAAGAAGTGGATCTCCTTCTTGTCAAGCAAGAGACCGGCAGCGATGGAGTGGACAGGTGCATCTCCCCAGCGCTCATAGAAGAAGCCTCCATCCTTGTCAAGAGACTCGAAGAAGTCGATATAAGCCTGGCTGCGGAGCCAGTTCAAGTTGCCGACCTCGAAATTGGACCACTGTTAAATCATTAGCAAATCAATTCGGTGAATTATGCTCGGGTGGGGATACGTACGAAATGGCATTTGTTGTAAGTCTCACCACCATCATCACTGAGGAAATCAATGGAGTTATCCTTGGCAATGTGCTCGGGGTGATTCTTCATGAACTTCTTGGTGCTGTCCCAGAGGGTGGGAATGGTCTCAATGTACTCATACAAGCTGAGGACGAAACTGTACTTCTTCTTCTGTTCGTGCATGACGCGGAAAGGGTCGTAGTGAATATCGCAGTAAAGCTCGATTGAGGGCTCAACACGCCAGTAGTAGTCGTAGTTGAGCATCAGTTCCTGGCGGAAGAAGAAACCAGACTCGAATCGGCACATGTGGCGGTAACTAACGGAATCTCCATAGATAATCTTGCGCTCGGCCATGTCCTCACGGACCTTTTTGGCCTTATCTTGATCAATCCACTCGGGGAAGGACCAGTGCTCCTTGGGAATCAAGCCGTAGTGAGTCTTGCCGGATACGAGTGAACTAGTAACCTTCTTGAACGTCTCATCGAAAGGCTTGTCGTTGAGGAAAACCCAGTCGTAGCCGAATCGGCGGTTGAAACGGTCCTCAACCTGACGGATGGACTTGGCAATCTCCCAAACGTCGCTGTTGCGAGCCAAAGTAACGAAGGTGGCGTTCATGCGAGGGCCGGGGTCAGGGCTAAGGAAGGCGTTCCATCCAGGGTCGTTGGGAGTCATAGCAAGAGGAAACTCAGCGGCACTGCCGGTGGTCTTCTGCTTCTCAACCTTGTGGTCGTCGGTCTTCAGCTCTTCGGTAATAGGCTTTTGGGCACCGGGCTGCTTGGCGCCAGGGGGCTGGCGATCGAGAATGCCGTTGGGGATGGCGACTCCCTCATATTTAGAGCTGGAAATAAAGTAGAAAACAATGAGTGTCTATCAAGGATCATTCGTAAGCTTATGTCGTTGACAAGGAGGGCAAAGTTACGATGGTTCCGGGGGCGAAACTTACGAAGATGGCAATGACGATGTAGCGCACGTAGCGCGCATTACCTCCGGCCATCATAGGAGAATTATTGAAAAGCGAGTATCGCCAGTGAAAGCGATAACTCTTTACAGGCAAAAGAACAAAAAAGAAAGATGGAAAAAAGGGTCTCTGTTTGAAGGGAAAAGAGCGTTGAAGAAGGGGGGTAGGAAAGGAAAAATAGATGATGGATGGACGATTGCACGGCCTTATTAGGGGGTTCGTTCAGCGAAAAGGGTGGAGGACCAAACGACAGATGGGAGTACTTGGCAGCACTAACGCGTGCGTCGAGGAATGCGTGGGCTAATTTCGCGTAAAGCCTAAAAAAAGAGCTCAGAAATCCACTAGCGGCCAGTGGACATTTTGGTTAGATGCGGCAGGTATTCGATGGCGCCTCTGTAACCTAGCGTGCAGTCTCAAAGTGGTTAAATTCAGGGCAGAGGGTGGCAGATGTTTGTCGCAGATACGCCGTTTCTTGAGGAATTTACTAAACAATTGGGAGTTGAAAAAATTGCAATTGCAATTTACTACAAGGATACGGAAGAAAGAAAGGACTTTATTTGACGAAAAGAAAACTAGGCAGAGGCAAACCAGCCAGCTGAAGGAGGCACACAGTAAAATCAAGGCAGAATACATCCCTCATCGCATTGCATACATCACTGTAAAAGTCCCAGCACATGCGTGGAAACCGCTGTAGTGCAAGGGGGGGAGTGGGCACACTTGGAAGAAAGTACTGGACAGGGAACCAGTTTAAAAAAGGAGAAGCATATTAAATAACAACATGAAGAAAAAAGATTCAGCTCAGTACCAGTAGCTACTCTTCAGCTCTGCATCTACAGGCTAGGAAATCTCGTAAAAGACGTATCATGGTGGCATCAGAGGCTTGTCATTGCTGCGTTTTGACAGGCTTAAACTGAACAGCCCACTTCCATGGCACTGTGCCGTAATCCTGTAGGGTCTGACTGCGCTGTGGTGCTCTCCTGTGCGCAATTCCGTGGGTGCGCTAGAAGCCAACCCCCAGAAGCCTCAGAAGCAGAGACAGGGGATGTGGACCGCCGTCGCTGCTTATTTTTGGAGACTTTGGTGGGGATCCTTGCACCAAATCTACCACTCAATGGCACTGGACATCCTTGTCTCCCCATACGAGCGCTGTCCGACCCTCCATCAGTGTGTCACGGCGGCCAAATGCCTCGAAGCCCCTGAAAGTGATTGTCGCTCCCTCCACTCGCCACGTTGATCTGTGTCCCATCGCAATCTGTTTGCGGAACCAGAGTCCAGGCCCGGTCTCTGGCCTTATTAAATTCCAGTGACAAAAGAGACTTCTTATTCTTCCCATGCAAAACTGAAATCAAGCCTAATTAGGAACATGAATTTCTATCAAAGAATTTCGAATGGCTTGGCATTTCTTTTATGCCAGTGGCTTAGGTAGATGGATGCTATCTCGACCAAGACTATATTCTACATTCGACTTGACCCAACCACAGTAGGGTTGAAGTGAGTATAATCGTATAATACAATCATTTTGATATTTGTAGAAGTACGCATTGTATTCCCCCCCCCCGAGGTTAGTAATGCTGTTGTTTCTCAAGTGGCGAAGCGTAGAGAGAGCATAAATAACCGCTTACAGAACAATGGCCAGAACTGATTAATGCACCAGCTATGCGCCATCATGCCTTTGAATCACTAGTCCGCCCGCGAGAAATAATTATTGCATTCACATCACTGTGTTTTATTAGTATGAACGCAAGACAGGGGGATAAGTCTGCTTTTATCTTCCCTGCCGGTCCATGCTGAAACATCTGCATTCATTCTTCGTCGTCGAGGGAGGGCATGGCTGGCGGCTTATTCGACACTATCACTCCCTTGAAACATCTAGCTTGGACTGCTTTGATATCAAAGTCTATTCAAACGCTTTTATGGCTGACATTGGTCTGTTTGAATTATTTTGCCGCTTTAGTGTCAGATTTTGTTTTATTTCATTTTAAATACCGAGGACATTTGAAATGTGCAGTGTAGATGGCAGGTACATGATATGCATGGAGGCAATCGTAAACAACCACCTAGCCCGCTGTAATTAGTCCAGTGCTCTGTTCCTCCAGGCTACGAAATCAATGGCCTATCAAACAACTAGCCAGTACCACAAATCGGTATATACGGGCCCAAGCTAGTGCCCTCCAGGGCAAACCATTGCACGTGACCTTGATGGCTGGCCAGTCGTTGGATGCCCGCAGACGGAATCAACCAAATGCGAATGTGGGGCTTTGGTCGCCTGGCCGCCAAATCCTCCCTCTCGCCGACCACGTTTGACTCTGCTCTGCAAAACGTCGACGCCATCCCAGCGCCCTCTTTGCTCGATAACCGCCCCGGCTCAAGCTTTGTTGTTTTCTGGATTTGCCTAAATTCTCGGTTTCTTTCTGTACTTGCTTGAGCGCACGGACATTTTGGAGCGTAGGGACTTGGGCTTTTTTTTGGCATCCGTGTCAGCTAACTCTGGCTCGCTTTTGCGCTTGATATCGTCATTCTCTCCGTCGGAAGACATCATGATAGTATTGTGCATTGCGGCAACCCCTCTGAACTCTCTATCATTCTTTTAGTGGTACGTTCGTTCGACTCACTGACCCATCACCATTGCGCACAGCTGCGAGCTTGACTCTGCATGACGGTGTTGCATCTGGCAGCAAACCAGAAGGAGGGGAATCGGAGACAAGCTCCAACAACTGAACCATTAGCGTCGTTGACGATCCATGATACTGCGAAACGATATTGAATAGAGACTGATTAGAAAACTTTAGTGCGAAACACTATCTCAACCTCTCGACGCCGACGATCCAGTATGTCGTTCTTCGGCTTCGATGCGAGCGGCCACAACAAGGCTGCCCCAGGCTTCTCACAGGCCCACGACCCTTTTGCTTCTCTGACCGGCGGTGGCGGCGGCGACGATGCTCTTGACTTTGAAGATACTTACGATGGTCTTGGTGACCAACTCGATGAGACCGACGATGCTTTCAATGACGACACTTTCGGTGGCGGAGGCGGCGACGTCGCTGGACCTTCCAGCAAAGTTGGCAAGGACTTTGACTTCTTTGGACGCACCGCCAAAGTAGCTGACGCCATCGAAGAAGAACATCTGCGCTACCACAGACAGAACCCCAACGCCCGCGCCAATATACCTCAGGATTTCGCAGCTCAACAAGTCCCTCAGCCTCAACAGCAACCTTACTATCCCGTGCAGCAAACTCAACGTCCCTCTGTTCGTTCTGGTTACGAGAAATATCGAGAAGCGGAACCGGTTCCTGAATTGTACGTAGATCAGAGCATCTGGGGGATTGGACCAGCCAAGCCTGCTCCCGCACCTCAACCTGCTCCTGCGGCTGGTGGTGGGCGCAAGATTATGAGCCTCGAAGAGGTCGAGGCAGCGATGCGATCTCAGCCAAAAGCTGCTGCTCACCCGGCCGTCTCTGAGACTGTTCCCTATACAGACTACCCTGCTGGCTATGAGGCCCAGCAACAACCCCAACCTGGCCACCCAGGTCACGGTCACCCTGTCGCTATCCTCCAACGTCCTCAGAGCATTCAGAACAAACAGTCGCCTTCTCCCCAGGTGCCTGCGCCTCATCATGCCCATCAGCAGTCTCAGCCAACCCAGATCCTTCAGAACCCCAATCGCCTCTCCGGAGAAGGACCTCGTGGCCCCGGCCACCAACCCAGCCCATCGCAAAGTTCATTGTCTGGAGCCACTCAGAGCCATCCTCATCTCGCTGGTCTTTCAGAAGAGGAGAAAGCTGCGTTTTTGGACCAAGAGGCAAAACGTGCAAAGCGCAACCATAAAATTTGGTTGCTGTCTAAGGACAATGGCGTTATGACTCCTCAAGACAAGAACTTCATTACGCGCATACAGCTTCAGCAGCTCATTGCGGCTACTGGAAACCCTGTGGAACAAGGTGCCGATCAATCCATTGCTGAAGACTTCTACTACCAAGTCTTTAGCCATATCCGTGCTGGACAACGCCAAAACCCTAGCCAGCCACTAAGCAACTTTGCGCAAACGTATCTCTTCCAGACTGGTAACCGCCATGGCATGCGAAGACACGGAAGACCTGCTGAGAACCACATCCAGCGCATGGAGCAACAGGTGCAGCGAGCTGTTGAGGCGGCGAAGAACAAACCCAAGAACCCTCAGCTCGTTATTGCTGGCAGCTTGGGCAAGATCTCCTTCAGTAATGCCAAGACGCCAAAGCCTCTTCTCAACATTAAGCGCCAGGAAAGCGAAACCCCCCGTCCCACCAATGGCAACAAATCCCCAGACGCCACCAATGGTCTGGATAGAAAGACGGTGCTTCGCAATGTTGAGAAAGTGTACGATACTTTACTGATGATCGAGGGGCATGTTCGACACATCCCTCCTCCTCTCCCTCCTCAGCCAGATCCCGCGTTGCAAGAACTTCATCACGAATGGGCTAGAGAACTTGACGCTCTAAATGCTAAGCTTTGGGATGAATTGAAGGTTCATGAGCCCATTGGTGCTACAGTGCCTCATCCATTCATTGCTTTCCTTTCTTGTGCCAAGGGCAAGCGCGCCATCCCCCGCATCTTCCCTCACCTCAGCTTCGAGCAGCGCACAACCATTCTCACCATGATTGTCTATCACCTTGACCAACTGGATGTCATCCAAGATGCTGCCATTGTTGATGGCGAGGCTAACCTCAACTCCAAGATGCGTGAAAACATTGAACTGTTTATTTCCACGGTTATGCCATCATTGATGCAGTACTTCAATGACACCGGCCTGGATATTGTTGACGGCGTTCTTAACCTCATTGCTACTAAATTGAACGTGGATTATATTGCTAGAACACGAATCGGAGTGTCTCTGCTCACCCTCATTCTTAGCCGCGCAGTCCTGTTAAAACAGACTGGCGCAGGCAACGCCGGAGAGTGGGAGAAATGGTATGTTTTCTTTCCTAACAGTCACTTTAAAACGCAAGCTAACGGATTCACAGGGATCAAACATTTGAAATTTTGTTCGACAAGTTGGAGCCTTCTCTTGCGTACATGTTCCCCGGCAGCGTCAACGCCGGTATCGATGTTTACGTATGGCAGTTCCTCGCTGCCATGGGTGTCAGTGCCAACCACGACCAGCAAACTCGTTTGGTACTTGCTGTCAAGGACCGCGTTTTGGACACCGTTTCTCTTTCAAAGACTCTGCCCCCTGCCATGGCCACTGAGCGACTGGGTAGCGTCAACTTATTCATGAGAGCCATCGGTCTGGATGTCGAATTGTTGCAGTAAAGAAGTTTACGACACGGAAAAGCGCATTGATGTTGGAAGTTTTTACGCATATCCACGAAACCAAGAGATGGAGGCTGTCTTGTCTATATATGATTGTTTTGGGACACATTCTGGCTTTTTGTTTCCATGAACTGCTCGTGCGTTTAATCATGGGAGGGGCTCTGGAAAGAGATTTTACAAAGCGACACGAAATGAACGGAGACGTGAAAGACTGTTGCTTATAAGCAATTAGATGGGATATTTGCTCACATTTCCCTGTCGTCTTTTTTCATACATTTTTTTTTCTCAATTGATTTAGCTGGAGTGTATTATATGCGGTAGAACATGGACAAAGAAAACCCTATTAACGAGATGGTATGCCATAATGAGCTGGCTTCGGGGAAGAGGAGCTGAGCATGTGACGGTATACTGGAAGTCGAAAAAATATTCGACAAGGACTTGAAAAAAAAAAAGAAGAAAAAATTTAAGCGTTTTATGAGACATCTGTTTCCTTTGCTGTGACAGTAGCTTTGTGTAATTATCATCCAACGCCGTCTTAATGCTAACCGTTTCTAGTACATGAATCCTCCATTGCTTTTCGACTTGGCATCTCACGCTCCTGAAGCCTTTGACCTGCTACCTCTCCTCGTCGACCCGGCAGCGCCACCGCCCCTCGTCCGCGTCGCCTTTGGTCTGCTTCTTTCCTCGGGCTGTTTGGACTTTGGCTCAGGCTTTGCTGGCGCTGCCCTGACCTCGGGCTCCTCTGAAGGAACTGGCTCAGGCTTTTTGATACCACTTACAGCCTCAAGCAAGCGATCATCATCCCATTTGGATCTGAATTGCGGTACG
Source organism: Simplicillium aogashimaense (assembly GCA_028455935.1). Lineage (NCBI taxonomy): Eukaryota > Fungi > Ascomycota > Sordariomycetes > Hypocreales > Cordycipitaceae > Simplicillium > Simplicillium aogashimaense. Next base: position 4,725,281 of record CM052008.1, read on the forward strand.
GTCTGTTCCAGTGTCTTCTGGTCAGCCAGTTCGGCAGCCTTGCCCTCTGCGTCGGCTGGTTGCTCGTCCTCAACAGTGCGGAGGAACAGGCTGTCGTTATAGACATCCCAGGCTGCTTCCTCGTTTTCGTCGGTGTAGCGCATCTTGCGCCATGGTTCACTCTGCACAAAGCGCAGGCGATCGGCAATGGTCTCTGCGGCGACGGTTTCGCCGTCCGTGGTGGTCTTGATGGTCATATGGATTGCGCGGGCGGCTGGGCCGGAGGATGGGCCGCTTGCGCCGCCGGCGGATGGTTCCTTGGAGGAAGAAGAGGCTGCCTGGCGCTCCTGTTGGGTGGTTGCGTCGATGTGGTGCAATTGGGGTCGGAGGTGAACGAGGGACGAAACCGGTGTGAGATGTAGGTCCTCTGTGAAAAGAGTTAGCTATTATCGAGGAGGCTAAAATGGAGAGAAACGTACTGCCTTGAAATACCCCGACCATGTATTGAACCTCGTCCGCGTCGGGGTATTGACCACCCAGTGTCTGTGTTCGCAAAACCTTATCCTGGCGCACTGCCTCGTTCCAATCAACTGCCTCGTCGTCGTCCAGCTCGCTCTTCTTCCTGCCACCGCGCTGCTGTACGGCGCCAAAGCCAAAACCACCAGCTAAGCCGTGACTGCCGCCATTCTTGGACGTCGTGGAGGATTGGAGCGTGCGGCCCCAACGCTGGCCTTTTTCGCGATCGTAGGCGGCGTTGTAGTCGAGCGGCATGTCGACTTCTACCATGCCGGACGAGGCCTTGAGGCGTAGCTCGGAGGGAGGCGGGCGAGGGTGGTCATCTGTGCGGTTGGGGTGTTGGAGGACGAGGAGGCGACGGCCCAGAGGGAGGGCTGGATTGAGGAAGACGGGGTAGGATGCGGTGATGGGATCGTCGTCAGAGTCGACGTCCATGGGGACGGGGTCGGATTTTGTCATGATTGGTAGGCAGTGGGCGTTGCCACTTTTATTTATTAGAGCCGTACTTAATTCAGCGCAGAGCCGGAATCTTGAGTTGGTTTGAATTGGACTTGGGCTTCGCAGGCGAGGTCCAGAAAGAATTGACCAAAGGCTAAGTTGAAGGGTTGACGATTGAGGTGGTGGGGTGTTGGAGAAATTTCCTGGAGCTCAAGTCTTTATCTTATCAGCGACGCCCAGGTCGTGTAAGTCATGGTGGGCGACAGTCACCACGACGGGACCAACAAAACTCTACGCCAAGGGTAAAGTTAAACAAAGTGTAGTTAAAGGTTTCGTCTTAAAATCTTTGAAAGACCACATTGTTGAGAACTAAAAATCAAAGCATGCGATAAAATTTGCAGCTTTTACTTTGTGGCTGCTAACTTACATGAAAAATGCAATATAAACCCACGATGCCTATTCTTTGCCATATAACCTGTTCAGAAATACCGAAATTATTTATTTCCATTCTGCTATCAACACCATGGGGAATAAGTCATCTCGCACCGAGGGGGTGTCTCAACCTGGGATCCCGCCGCTCCTCCATGTCCCCATCGACGTGGTCCGCCTCGTGGCCGACCATCTGAACCCCCCGTCTGTCACCGCACTTGCAGTGACTTGTGTTGCTATGTATCGGATATTTGGAACCAGAAGCACTAAACTTGGCGCTCGAGACCGATGCCATTATCTCGATCTGCTGGAGCGGGACCTTTGTCGCAAGTACTTCCACTGCGTCAGCTGCAGCAAGCTTCATCCGTACTCGCCCAAGTTGACTTCACGAGATCCTATGATTCCGTTTACTTCGTCGCCTGTCAATAGCCTGAGTACTGTTTGTTTGGGCACGTACGGCACTGCCTTTAACCCGAACGGCGTTGATTCTCCGACTTACATGTAAGTCTGCAATGACGGCTTCACCTGCCAGCTGAATGCTGAATGTTAGCAGATCCGAAGCATTCGTGAGACTGCTCATGAATCGCCATCGCTACGGCGCTCCCTGCGGCCTTCCCCTGGACAGCCTCGCCAAGACGATATGGGTTCCTACTGCCAATGAGAAGTTGGCGTGGCGACAAGACTTCTCCGCGGCCATTATCAGCGACGAACTTTACATTCGGGTGGAACATACCATTGAAGGACGAAGCAATACGCTGTGCAGAGCTATAAATGATGGCCGGTATTGGATTTGCCCTCACATCAGTACCTTTTCACTCACCGACGTGAGTCGGGGCATAGTCCACAGGCATCCCGAACTGCAAGCGCACATATATGGGGGCAAGGTGCGACCGTTCAAAGGAAGTCTCAAGTCTTGTAGATTTTGTCTCACGGATATGATCATGGACGTTGAAAAAACAGTGGTACGACACAAGACAGTCATAACATCGAATCCAAGCTGGGTACGTTTCGTTAAAGGTTTTCGTTTTAAAAAAGAAATGCAGCTAACAGATTTGCCACAGGTCCATCGTGGACGAAAAGTCGACGGCTATAGATTAAAAATTAAATCGTGGCATCGTCTGGGAGGGTGCTTGGATCCAGGTGATTATAGATGGAGGGTTCTGGTAAATGGCATGCTGGCGTCGTTCTTGAGGCCATCCGTCATTCGAAACTTTTCCGGTTGCCCACCTGGATTCATAAAGGTGATGTGGGAGTCATTTGAAGAGGCGTCCTAGTGGCATGGAATCTGGGTGGAAAAGCAGTTGCTGGACTGGTGTGCATTTTCGGGAGTTGATCCTGATAGAAATACGTGTTCATGGTGCGATGGTGTACTTGTTTGCTTTTTCGTTTGCTTCATAGCTATTCTGTGTTTAACAAGCATATTAATGAGAGTGCTATAATTGTAAACACATGGTCAATATACCATACAAGGCGAAAAGGGTGTCCGCTTTTCAGCACATAAGAGAAACAACAATCCTCTTGATGTGAGAAGACTATGAAGGCCACAACGCGATTCTTGCAGCAACCTGGTTAAATAGCGACATAAGGCTGTCGTCTCATCAGTATCGATCTTTGTATCAAACTCGTCGACTAAGCTTCGTCCTATATGTCTTTGTTTTCACAGTTCAAAGAATCCAGGGCTGATTTGCTCTGTTCCAAGATATGGGGTGCGACACGAGCAAAGCAGAAGGCAATTACGTTAAATCGACACGGATAGTTACCATTTATTATGTAGCCGACAAGACATCAGTCTCAACTTGGCAATTTCAGCTTGAGGAAGTGTATTTCGTATTGCGGGTAAGATCAGAGACATCTAATTCCGCCTTGCTTTTCTTTATTAATAGACGGTGGTGGATACCTGTTCGCAGCACAGTCTCAGTGATTGGCATGTTAATCTTTTGTTGTGTTCTTTTTGGACGAAATAGAATGAAGAATAGTTTGCCGATTCTAATATCAAATCGATCAGCGCGGTGAGACACCGACTGAAATACCGACCAGCAACTGATGGGGAGGAGATGGGCAAGCAGTGTCTAAGCCTGAGCGTTTGTTTCGTGGCTACCGCAGTCGCCGCGTGAGACACACCATAGACCTTTGGATCTAGTTGTTTTACTCTCTGTCTTAGTCGGTTTCTGTTGTCTTCTCCCTTTTCTTCTCCCCTGTGGAAGCAGCTCTATATAGGGTTCATTGCCTGTCTGCGCTACATTCCCAGCTGCCCAAATCGAATGTGTCTGGTTATATACCTAGCAAATTTGGGAACATGCGCTTCAGCCATGGTATTCTGATACTTGCCGCTGTTGCGGCCGCTACTCCTGCGATTAAGCGCTGGCCGCCGCAGGACCAAATATCAGTCAGCGAAGCCAGCGACGCCTGCGGCAACGCTCTCGAGCTCAACTGCTGCAGCAAAGAGACCGACCAGGCCGCTGGTCACGGAGATGTGTCAGAGAATCCGGGCGTCGTTGGCGGCGTCTTAGACGGCCTGAGCCTCTTTGACCAGTGCTCCCAGCTCTCTGTAGCAGCCATAATCGGCGTTCAAGATCTGCTTAAGTCACACTGTACAGGCAAAGTTGTGTGCTGCCAGCGTAGTCCTTCAAATGTAAGACTCAGTGCCCGCACCGCATGTGAAAATAATTCTAACAACGCAGGCGGCCGGTGGGAATGCCAACGGACCTCTGCCTTGCATTGCTCTCGGAAGTCTCATACAATGAGAGTGCATCCGCTATTGAAAACAGCCAGGAAAGTTGTGTGCCATGGTCGGATATGAATTCAGAGGCGCAGGTGGATGTGGACAATCCAGCTGCTGTTAATCTATAGTGTTAAACGAGTATTTGTGTATCCTTTCAATACAGTATGTACTATAGCTGAGAACAATATGGTACACTGTATGAAAATGAAAGAAGTAGCTAAGGGTATATTTGACGCTCATATTGACGGCTATTGTGATGTGTTGTCCTCCCTGATAAAGGCGTCCGTGGACAGCCTGCTGCATACTCTATCCTATACCTTTCGGCCAGCCAGACGTAGAACAGAAGAGCTGGCTGGAGCAGACCTCGAGGTACTCCTCCAGAACCCTATGGGTATAGGTTCATCAGGTTCGCAGCTACACTCAGTCCATTTCTGGCTGCATATTCTTCTTCTTAAGTGTTGAAAAAACGGCAGCCCATTTCGTCTTTTATAGTACAATACTTGGTCCCTTGCGCATATTAGAAAACTCTCTATTCTATGCATCGATGGCACTCCACACACGCTTTCTGGCCATGATTGATATGTAAGTCTATTCCTTAGCCACATGACAGTAAGTGCATCAAGGCTTTGACATTTCAGAGGCCAATGATGGAACGCCCGTTGGCTGCCAATCCTTGCGCCAATGGTACTAGAAACTGCCCACTTCCTTTTGGAAGGCTGAATGGACGGTATCAGTAATTGCCTGAGTTGGTGACAGTTTACATGTCACTACGGTGCAAACAGTAGATGCTATCACGGAGAGCTTTCTATCATGTCTCATCGTAATATATCATGGTCAACCACCCAGACGCCCGTCTAATTAGACAGGAAATCCCGTGTTTTAACTAGGCAGATCCATGGTTTGTTCGAATTTAACACAGGTGGTCACATGCGGTCGATAGTGAGTGCATGTCTTATTGATATGTGCGGGTTGACTATTTGTACCTGTTAGCTGCAGCTTTCTGTTCTCTGATCCATGATCCAGAATGGAGACATCCGCTGAACTATACATAGCCGCGGATCACACCGATAAAATCTGAAATACAGCTAGACAAACGAAAGAAAACCATTACTACGTCCCCAACCGTTTCTAAGACAAGACAAGCCTAAGATAAGCCCCTGTATTACGTCTTTACAATTCATTGTTTTCGTCGGTATTTCTGCGGTTAGCCGTGTACTGGGTGTAAGAAAAATATACCGCTCTCTGCAGTTATAATTAGATATCCAAACGACCCAATTCCGCTTCTTCCCCTTGGACAGAAGCTTAGTGGCAGCAGTTCTTGGGATGGCCGCTGATGGAGGTGGCAATGAAGCCCCAAAAGGGTCGCAACCCTGGCCAACAGCCTCCATCTGGTTGATGTTGACAGAATACAGTTTTGCTCCATAGGATTAGCTGCGTGCGTGGGGGGCAAATGAATAACTCTCGGATAGAGCGTACATATTGCAGTATTGACGTCCTCACAAGAGCTTCTCGTGCGTCCGCGCAGCACCAAGGGTACGCAGGCCCATTACTACAGACACTCGTCATAATGCGAAGCATCAGTTCAAATTGAAGCTAAAAATAAACTGTCTTTACCTAATCCTTGGTAAGCATCTGCTTCAGAGGGCGCAGAACCATAATACTCCATCTCATTGGTACTGATATTTGAGGCAGCAGACGCGCATCTTCTGCCTTGTTGCTTACCGGCTGCCGTATAATATCGCCGATCAATTCGTACAGTTGGAGATGGTGCGATAGCTTTAATTAGGTACTAGCAGCACAATTTAAATCAGGCTTCCTCACAGTAATAAGCAGGCTCTGTGGTATACCCTCAGCCAAGGAATGTTGCCAATGAGGCTACAGCCACATGCGGAATGAACATAACATATTAGGGAGGATATGTCGCTGAAATGAGAGCAAATTGTATTTCTTTGACCAGCAGCAGCAATTTGGTTATTTAATCTCAATGCAGACATGGAAAAAAAACCCAAAACCTCCCATTTGTACTAACAGGCACTACAGGCCAAGATACATCTGTACCGCTAATGGTGATCGGCACGATCTATACGAGAGTTTATCTACGAGGCTGCCACCATGGATATAGCATGTAACCCACCATCTCACTTGTCAGCCGGCGGCTTCTCCGTGGTACAACGCCATGGCTACACCTTTACAGATGGAGGATGACAACCTGTGGAGTCCGTCAAATGTCCAGCCTTACAGTGACGCCTGCTCGTCATCGCATCTACAACACCGTAATGCCTCGTATTTTGGCGCATGTAAGGCTCTGCAATGTAGTATCTTGGGTACTACGCTTCTTAAGAGCAAGTTGTGTGTCGACGCTGCTAGTTTCACGACTGCAACAAGTATAAAGGTACCAAGATATCTACACTTTTCACTCATTTTTCAACAAACAACAAAACTTCATCTCTCAAACCACTACTTCAAATCCAATCATATCAAAATGCAGTTCACTATTGCCACTCTCGCCGCCGTTGTCAGCATTGTTGCTGCTGACACCGCCACTGTCCACAACAACTGCCAGTACGACATTTTCGTGCAGTCCTTTTCCTTTGGTGCCGGCCCTGATGCTCCTCCTACCATTGTTCCTACCGGAAAAGACTTCACCTTGGACCAGAGACAAGATGGTCTGGTATGTTACAGTCGAGATCAATCGAGTCCAGCATGCGGAAGCCATGTTATGAAGCCACTAACTTCAAATTGCAGGCCATCAAGATCGACAAGAGCAGAACTTTCGACAGCTACCTAGAGTTTGATTCCTCTTCTGGAGGTGGTCAAGCATTTTGTAAGTTCACAAAAGCCAAACACCTCATTGAGGGTCAAGGCCACTAATCTCATGCATTAGACCAACTTAAAAACCCAGAAAACCAGGGTAACAACCCCTTCTCTGGCGAACACAACGTCATAGACCCTGGAACTGGATGCGACAAGCACGATTGTGCTCCTGGTGACACCGGCTGCTACCAGATTGCTGACCCCTTGCACTGCCCTCAGCCAGTTGATTTGACAGCCACTGTCTGCGCATAATTCTTTGCAAGGCCTAGGGTTATTAAAAGTCGGTCATTACGCGGCTTTTATAGGGCTTGGAAATCAAATAAATCGAGGACCGAGAGCGATCTGAAGCTGTTTTGATCGTACGATATGGGGAGAAAGAAGCCCGCAAACAATACTTCATAGATACAATTGAATATATTGGTTCTTTAAGTAAAATCATTGCATTCTTTTATATATTTTGATTCAAAAAGAAAGAAAAATTGCAATGCTGCTATATCCGAAAGGACTGCATACCTTGGCTAGTCTTACTGCCCTGCCTCCATGAACATTGAACGTGCGACCTACGGTCTGCAATTCCTACAGTTATTACTGTTACAGCTACTACTTTCGATGCACAGTCTAGCCGCGCGGCTAAATGCATGGCATCTCATCTCTTGTTGCACCGGCTCACATCCCCTGTTGCACTAGATCACGGCCGATGTGAATCTGCGTCAGTCCTGGAGATCGGCGAGATCCAAACCAAGGTTTTCTTGTCCGCAGGGTAGCCGCTTGAAACATAATGTGCAACCACGACTCCTTCACCTAAAGGCGTAGGACTGGTCAGTTGATCTTGTCGAACAAGTGGAGGGCCAAAGCCGGCGGTGCTAAACAGTTGTCCAACTTCTCGGATGGCATAGCTTTGTCGTCGTGATTCCTACAAGTAGTCAATATTCCGTATTTCTTCGCAACTGTAGTCGCATGATGATATAGACTTTGAGTACTAGGCTTTGCAATAGCTGATTTAATATTGAATCCTTGCCTGGAACCTTGCCTCGCCCGTCGCCGTGCGCCCGCATTTCGTCTTGCCCTGTGCCACGCCCTGAGATTTGAAAAAGTGTATAAATCCTCGACATTTCGCATTCCATCATATGTTTCCATGGACAAAATTAGAGTCTTAATATCAACAGGAATCTCTTTCGAGCTTGTCATAAACCACCACCTTAATCATGAAGGTCGCCATCGTTGCTCTCGCAGTCGTCTTCGGTCTCGCTTCGGCTCGACCCGACTCGGCATCTATCAGCAACAACTGCAAGTACGCTATCTACGTGCAATCCGCCCCCTTTGGCGGACAACCTCAGGGAAGTCCTATTTATGTTGCTCCCGGGGGCAAATATTCTGAAGAGCTGAAACAGGGTGGCTCCGTACGTAACAGTCGAAACTCACGGCTCCTCAACCGATGTCCTATGTCAAGCTCAACACTAATCTGAACCTGCAGACTCTCAAAATTGGAAGGAGCAGAACCTTTAATAGCTGCCTTGAGTTTGACTATGCTTTAGCAAAGGGCCAAGCCTTCTGTAAGCTCATATAAGCCAACACGACCCTAAAGTTAGTTCGCTAACAGCCTTGATAACCAGACCGATTCAGAAACCCAGACGGCCAAAATTATAACCCCTTTTCACGTGAACACAATGTTATCGATGCTGAAGCTGGATGTGGGGAGGTTAATTGTCGCCCTGGCGATGCAGGCTGCTACAAGAGAGCCAACCCTGCGCACTGTCCTCAGCCTCTAGACTTGGTTGCCACTATTTGCGCCTAATGGGTGCCAGGACCAGCGTCCTTGTTCCCAGATATTTACATTGATAGAATAATACATTTCATTGCTTTGCCCAAACTCAGTGAACAACGCTGTGTGTTTCGGTGCCATGTGCTGTAGCCGCAGTGCTTCACACCACAATGTAAGGAACGTTGCATTAGCTGCCGTTTATACTCTACATATCCCGCCATTATGACGTCCATCAGAGGCTTGGAAAAACAAGTGACCAAATTTGCAAAGTTTAATTATCAAGTCTCCTAGTGGAGAATAGCAAGCAAAGAACGGCCCTTTTCCATGAGCTGATGTTCGAACCATAGCTCAGCTCCTTGCTCATCCTCCCCACTCTATCTCAGTTTGTCGATCGGGAAGGACAGCAAAGCAAAGGAGTTGATCAATTGGCATATGATGGTAACACGAACTTGGGCTGAGGCAGTGTAAGTCTAGACGACGAGTTACACTATCCAACACCGCATAAAGCCGCAAATAAGGCTACAGAGAATCTCTCCAAAATAGACGGTACGCGGAACGAAAACCAAAAACCCAAAAAATAAAGTAAAAATTTCAAGCCTTCTTCATAAACGAAGTCTGAACGACACAATCGGGCGGCACGACGGTCCGTGAGTCTGCGGGGTTTGAGACAAAAATAGACCAGACCGACTCTGAACTACCGTAAAGAGCTCAGACCGAGAAAAGCCCCCCAGCAACGAAAAGGAAAATGGTGGGAGAGGCACCCAGGGCTGAGAGCGGAAGTGTTCTACGATTGGCCCAGGTTCCGATTGGGGGTCCAAAATACGAGATCTACAGGCGTCAACGGCACCAAAGTAGTTGCTGTACATTATCTCGTATTCCAGACGGGATGCTTCATTACTACGTCAGAAGCCGGGCCAGATTCAGCATGGTTAAGCTGGCTGGGCTCTTGGGCTAGCGAGGTAAGGGAGCGGTTTTACAAGGTTTCTGTAGCTGGTCCTCGTGATGTAATTTAATGTTTGTGAGTATTAGTGCTACCCGAGCGCAGTGATCAGTGTATAAAAGGATCAGTAGAGTCCTGATCTTTGGTCGTTTTGGTCCTGATCCAATTCAATTCAACCCTCAATTCTCCATCTCAACCTCTCCAACAACCACAAACCATCACCATGAAGTTCTCCATCGTCGCCGTCGCCGCTGCTGCCGGCATTGCCTCTGCCCAGAACGCCCGCGTAGTCAACAACTGCAAGGACACCATCTACGTCCAGTCTGTTCCTCCCAAGGGCGCTGCCGGTCCTCTGACCACCGTCGCTGCTGGCAAGAGCTTCTCCGAGAAGTTCAGGACCGATGCTGGCTCCGTAAGTATTGGCCGTTACAACCCTGTGGACCAAGCGCTGACCAAATCGTAGACCATCAAGATCGCCAAGACCAGAAGCCTCGATAACCCACTGTTCTTTGGCTACTCGTTCGACGCCCACAACATCTTCTGTAAGCTTTGCACCCTGGCGCTAATTTCTTACCACCCGCAGCTAACTTTGCCTCCAGACGAGTTCAGCACCCAGTTCGGTAACCCCTTCGCTGGAAACCACAACGTCCTTGATGCCGGTGAGGGATGCCAGGCCTTCGACTGCAAGGCCAACGACGCCAACTGCTACAGTCGCCCTCCCAGCCAGCCTCACAAGGTCTACCACTGCCCTCCTCCCGCCAACTTGACCGCCACAATCTGCAAATAAATACCTTAATAATTAGAGCTAGCGATACATTGATTAAACGTATGATTTATTGAATCGACTTTAAACAACAATTGCCTGTGATTTGGTGGTGCCGTTTCTAGATGGACTCCTGCATCATTGTCATGGTGCTCATTTAGCTTCAGGTTAATGTAAATACTCATCTATGCCGCTTCTAATAAATGCGCGCCTCCAAATGGATTGTTATTCTCTATTGTTAGTGATTCGTCTCAACAGCCAATCGTCTAATTTCGTTGGTAACGGCCTCAATGTCCGCAGTCTTCAACGGCATCCTGTGCCCGCCCTGCCATTCCACCACCGTCGAAACCTTGGCATCACAAAAGTCCTCCTTCAGCAACCTATGGTATTCAAGACCCTCGTCAAACAATCCATGCACATGTAGCGTAGGAATCTCCAGCTTGCGCGCCAACGCCCAATCCCGTCTCGACGGATCAGCAATCTGCGAAGCATCAGGCAATCCCGCCACGCCATCGTCAAACGCAAACAACGGCCCTCTACCCGCACACAAGACACCGAACCGAAACCTTGTGTCTGCCTTGTCCCCTAGCGACTGCTGTCGATACAACACGCTCGCCGCCACTTTTGCGCCCTGGCTAAATCCCAATATGGCAACCCATTCACCCGTACCAGCATCATCAGCCATGGCTCTGTACAAGCTCTCGTCAATTGCCGTCGCGGCCTCTGCGGGCGTCATTTCCGGCTGTTCGGGCAGCCAGCGCAACCAGCGCTTGAACGGGCCCCGGTCCCCGTAGACGGCGGTCACATCCGGCCCTGTGTGAGAGGGATGGGGCGCCTCAGCAAAGACGAGGCGATACTCGGGGAGGGCGGCTATGAGCCGGCGGCATTGGGATGTGAAGATGTTTGCGTTGGTGCCACCGCCGTGCAGGCAGAGGATGCGCGGGATGGACGATGCCAGAGTCGAGGTTAATGTCATGGCTGTGGTTTGCTGCCGCCCTTGTCGCACTCGGGGCCGCCTCCGGTATTTGAACTGTAGTTCGTTGTAGGTGCCACGTTGCGCGGTTTAGAAACATGCCAGCCTTAACGGGCTAAAATGCTGTGATTACTGTTGTGATTACTGCTGTCCGGCGGTTTGTTTGCCGGTCGCATCCCCCGGTGCGAGGTCTGGCTCTTTACCACGCAGATTCAGCCTCGTGGCGCATGACAAGGTTGATCTGCGCTCTGTAGATGACTGTAGATTATGGATTACAAATGTTTGATTCGGATCAAGGCAACTATGATTATCACTGCTATTATTTTTGAACAAAAAAAAAACCCATCTTAGCTGGTATATCTCAAGTAGAGACTGGCTGTACATGCAGCATTCTCCAGGTACGGCACTGGCAACGGGACACCATCGGAGGCTCCGATTAAAGCCAAAATCCATTCAGAAATTAAACAGACAAACAAAGGAATACAACGACGTCAAGTTTAACCCCTGGACCAATCATGCACTCCCAAAATGCCCAATCTTGAGTCTTTTTCCGTCTTTAATGTGGATTCGGCATTGAGATTTTTTTATCAATTGTGGAACTGACAGCCCGATAATACCCAGACGTCATTTCTATCTCTCATTTATCTTTTAATTCATTCAGCCATTCTTTTTCCTATATTCTTCATTCTACATCTCAATTGCTTCTTTCTGCTCAGTCGTATCATTCAAATCCGTCAAAATGGGCTCCATCAACAACGACATCCCCGCCATGGCCACCAACCCACGCTTCATCTTCTTCACCGACTTCGACGGCACCGTCACCACTGCCGACTCCAACGACTTCATGACCGACAACTTGGGCTACGGCCGCGAGAAGCGCGTCCAAGGCAACAAGGATGTCCTGTCCGGCAAAGTCAACTTCCGCGACTCCTTCCGCGAGATGCTCGACAGTGTCCCCACGCCGTTCGACGAGTGCGTCACCATCCTCAAGTCCAACATCAAGCTCGACCCCGGCTTCAAGGAGTTCTACGACTGGGCGCAAGAGAACAACGTCCCAATTGTCATTCTGAGCGGTGGCATGGAGCCCATCATTCGCGCCCTGCTCGATATCTTGCTCGGTCCCGGGTGGAACATCCAGATTGTGAGCAACAATGTTCGCGCGAGGGAGGGCAAGAGCCTCAACGAGCAGAATGGGTGGGAGATTACGTACCATGATGAGAGTATTCACGGACACGATAAGTCGATTGAGATTCGCAAGTATTCTAGCTTGCCTGACAGACCGACCATGTTCTATGCTGGTGATGGTGTGTCAGACTTGTCTGCTGCCAAAGAGACTGATTTGCTATTCGCAAAGGCAGGAAAGGGTAAGTTTTTCCTTTCCAATACTCGCATATTTACAGAAACGACAACATGCTAACATGAATAGACTTGGTCGAGTACTGCGAGAACGAAAAGGTGCCATTCGTCACTTTCGGAGACTGGACGAGCATCACGCAAACTGTCAAGGATGTCGTTGCTGGAAACATTACTGTTCAGCAAGCAGCCAAGGGACGCATTTAATCGATACATTCAGAAACTCATGCATTTACACATACAAGTACGAGTTAAAAGACGGCCAAGGATTACCGTCAGGATAGACGACAAAAGCGATGTTTACGATAGACGTGTTTAATGTATATATTTAGAACGACTGGGCTACAATCAAATCAGTACACACAATTCAAAACAACAATTGGAGACAATTGCAACCATTCAATTCTCGGGGTATATATCAACATCCAGTCGGTGAAATCCATGGACCCTTGCGATTAGCGGGCCTTCCCCACCAAATTTTCAACTCAACGACCAAAAATGTCGTCCCTCTTTCAACCCCTCCATCCCACCAACTTTCAACAGCCAAAATGGGTCGCAGAAACGTCCTCGCCGCCGCCAACGAGACAGTAACGCCTCCAGACTCCCTTCAGCCAAACCAGACTGTCGTCCGTGTCATCAAACCAGAGGGCAACAACCTTTACGCCTGCGAGCTGCCCAATAAGAAGCCCGTTGTGCTCGAGCTTGCTCAAAAGTTCCGCAACACGATATGGATCAAGCGCGGGGGCTTCGTCTTGGCGGAGCGGTACGCTGACGATGCGAGCGATACGAGAGCACAAGGTGAAATCATCAATGTTGTGCGTGGTGAGAAGGAATGGCGGAAGATGCCATACTGGTGAGTGTGCTTGTCTGCAAAACGGCTTTTGTTGCCGTCTAATTGAGTGTCCAGGCCACAAGAGTTCAAAAAGTCTGCGTACGACCAGAGCGATAGCGAAGACGACTCCAACGTCGGCAAAATGCCCCCAAGCGACTCGGAAGATGAATAAATAATGTGTTAGTTTCGTTATTCGGCATAATCATCTTATCTGTTCTTTGCTTCCACCTGTTGGTCATCCTTCTCAGCCTCAACGTCCTTGGCAGTACCGAAATATACGAGCAAAACCGTCGCAGCCAGCATATTCACCACAGCTGTTGAACTGGCATCGGTGCTAGGGTATACGTTCCACGCCCATTCCTGAATCAACCAAATCGGAAGTCCGAAAATAGGATGCGGCAAGGCTCTCCAAATGAGATATGGCGTGGCCCATGCCAAGTAGGCGTAGAACTGGTAGTGCAAGGATCGTGCAAACAAGAGACCGATAACGTTGGCGGACAACATGGTCGTCATGACATACTCTGGGGTTACTCGCCTTGCCACCTGGGCCGCTTCCTGTGGCGTAAACGGTGACTTGAGCTGGATCAAGCTGGGAATCATGGTGAACAAAGACTTTCCAGAAGGTCGAACCCATCTAGCAGCAATAAAGACAAACAGCACGCCCACATGGCCGGCCAGAAGAGACAATGCGAATCCCTTACTTAGGAACAATTCTTCTCCCAGCATTCTCCAATTGACTGTCCACTTGAACATGAACTGCCGAGACAGCTCGAACGCGCGTGACAGATAACCCCATTTATTCTCCTTGAGAAACGGAATAGCAATGAGAAATTGAAGCTGCGCCATGATGCTCGCGACCTGTAGAGTGCCAGCAAGGCCCCGGCCGAGAAACAAGATAAGTCCCACGGCCGGTAGTACGAGCAGCAGAGACATCTTAACGCCGAGACCCCATGCGTAAACCAATGCGCCAAGCGACCAGGCTCGATTTTGAAAGAGATAGATGGCTAGCCACAGGAAGAAGGTCGCGAAGCAGTCGTTGAAGCAGCGGAGCACAAAGACGCTGTGTAAGCGTTTCGAAAGGATTAGGATCGGGTAGACGTAAGGAGGGACCTACACCATTAGTTTCCTAACACAAAGTTCACTTCTGCCTCAGCTCACCTTTGCCTTCCAGTAACATGCCATGACCAGCGCCAACGTGGCGAGGTACAGCCCAGCGAATAGCTGCTGCGCAAGCAAGATATTCTTGCCCTCGTTCGTGATGTAGTATAGCCCCGTGTAGGTGTACACATGCGCAGCCGGGTACACCAACGGTCCAGTGCCGCCTTTGATTTTCGTGTAGTCTCGTTCGCCGGCAACGTACTGCGCAACCTGTTCCATGTAGGCGACCCAATCGATTTCGGTATCTGTAGCGTTTCCTGCATCAGCCACGTTTCTTGCAGCAAGTATGCCAGCGAGAAGCACGGTCATTCAAAGTAAAACTCACATGGAACTTTCCAAATCACCAGTCCGCATAGAATGGCATCTGCAAACCACAGCGCGACGGGAACGAGCACGGAGAGCGCATGGCGGCCGGTGGCGATGTCGAGGGCGAGTTGGATGGCTTTTTGGTGGATTGCGGGTTCGGATTTTGCCATTGCGCCGGTATTAGTTCTCCTGGCGAGAAGCGCAAAAGCTGTTTGTTAGCTGTTTGGTTGAGATGCAGCTGAAGGAAAAGGTGGTGGAAATGTAATGGGAATCGGAAGCTGTCCAAAAGGGGTCTTCACTAGCTGGAGCTTTGGTGACCCACAGGCGGAACACGCTGTAGCTGCGCTGTAATAAAATTGCACTGTAACTTCCACTCACGCCGCTTCGGTTCGTTCCGGACAACTGCATCTGTTTGCCTCATCGTGCGCTCTGCAGGCCATTAACATTAACAATCAAGTAATATAAATATTCTGGCAGTATGCATCGCTGTTTTATACATAACATTGACTCTAAATCAAGTAGCTCCTCGATAACTAGCCCCTGCCCCTCAAACTAATGTAACACATTTCTTCGCCTGTAAGTACTCCGACCCAATCTCCTCGGGATCAGATATAATAAAGCCAATTCTCTTCATTGTGTCCGCCTGTCCCTCCACCGCAGTAACAATAATACCGTGATACGCAGCATTCATCCCACAGTCTCCAGGACCACAGTCCAGCATTTGAGCCTCTGCTAGTAAAATAGCCCACAACTCCATCCCTCGAAGAGTCTCGCAAGCATCGCTATCTGTCTTGTACATCGTATCCAAGCTGGCATGGAACCCTTCATCTCCCTCTTTATCTTTGATCCTTAACATTGCTTCTCCCGTGAAACCCTTCGAATCGGAGACAGCCAATGCCACCATTGGAGCTTCGAGCTTAATAGAACCTGACTTGACTTTGCCAAAAGGCTTGGAAGCGTCAAGAAGCTCAATATTGGTGTGTTGGATAGTCGCCATAGGCTCCCACCGTTTTGTGGCAAATCCCACGCCTACTAGTCCGTCGACAGACGCCCAGGACCACGAGGGAGCACGATACTCGTTGACTGGCTTACATTCCACAGATTGCCAACACAGACATTCTATGAGGGATGACTTCCACAGTCCGGCAACGTATTCATCTCCCAAGATTTCACTGTAAGCATTGGCAATGTTAGCCAAAGCAGAGAGTTTATCCGACGAGTCGGCAATGTCGCATATTGTGTAGTGCCACAGAATGCCAAACCACCGCGCAAGCCCATCGTTGTCAGTCTCGTCCGGGTTAGCTTGTTCTGTTGAATGAAAAGACTCGTTCATGAGCAAGCCATCCTCAGACCTAAACTGTTTCAGGCATTCAAAATAAATCTGATCCCCGGCAAAATGTATCGTACGCTTTGAAAGAACTCGCTCTTGAAAGGCCCAAATCCCTCTGCAAAGAGGCTCTTTCTCCATCATCGTGGCAGGACGCCCCATGAACTCTTTAACCAACGACAGATTGTGCATCCATAAATCTCCACTTACGCCATTCTTGGTCTGGTGAGGGATGTG
Organism: Simplicillium aogashimaense; assembly: GCA_028455935.1. Lineage (NCBI taxonomy): Eukaryota > Fungi > Ascomycota > Sordariomycetes > Hypocreales > Cordycipitaceae > Simplicillium > Simplicillium aogashimaense. The sequence continues at coordinate 4,741,830 of CM052008.1, forward strand.
AATATATGGTGCACCTGTTCTGGGAAAGAATAGGCCCTCGGAAGTTCCGTCAGCGCCAGTCGCGGCAAGTGTCAGGTAGGCATTCGAATAAATACTCGCGAAAGCTGGCGAGTCTCTCCCAAAGTTGTCAAACTGGTCCACAGGAATACAAATGGCGTCAATCCAGAGATAGTTTATACCGAGTTGTCGTGTAACAAGAATCGCATCGTAAAACACCTTGGGCAGATTTGTGATTTTCAAAGTAGAGGCATCCCCAGAAATCCCACTTGGTCTCGCAAGGTCTTTCCCAACGCCGCCTTCGTGCGAAAAGCTGAGCGCAGAGTATGTTCCCATTCTCTCTTGCTCAAAATCAACCAGTTTCACCGAGCTATCAGGTCCTGGTGTTAATGATTCGACATCAATTAATCGGCTCGGCAAAGGCGCTACCCTCACACAGCAATCATGATTCGCGCTGCAATTAGCAACCCAGCCTTTAACCATGGAAATAACCCCAGCGTCAGGCTGTTCCTTGATAGGTCGGCCTCGAAACTCTGTTGCGAGACTGGTACCTGCCGCAGTGAATGTCAGTTGAGCGTCTCTAGTACAAGGCTATCATGACGTTGACCTACTTTCAATAGCGCTGAAACCAATTGCAGCAACTAGGAGGGTAGCGGGCGATTCAAAGGATAATGTTTCTTCGCCTTGCTTAGTTTCCGATAATATCCAGAAGCCTTCACCATGTTCAGGTCGCTTAGTGAGCCACATGTCAAAAGTTGGCGGAGAACCTTCCATCTCTCGTTGGATGCCTTCAAGGCCATCGATTTCGGCGAGAAGAGCATCTGCTTGGCCCTTGACCATTGTACAGAGCTCGCAGCCATCTTCAGCCGCTCTTTGAAGACCTTCCAGACTGCTGTGGTATTTTATCCTCGCCGTGAGCTGCTCGCCAGTATGTTCTTCTTTGGCAAATAAGCTGTGAACATGCTGTAGCCCGGTGGCGTTTCTCTCGTACAGATCATCTGGGAAAGGTGGGAGGTCTTCCCAGACTATCGACTGGCAAAGATCACAAAGACCCATGTTCTTCGTGAGATTCTGCCTCTACTTTTGTCTTGATTCTTTACAATGACTGGGTTGTCAAGCAAAACAAGACACGCAGTTGTGAATGATGGCGCGGGGCAGCTGTAGTAAGCGGCCATTGCCAGATGAGGCTGCGCCGCAAGTTGACTCGCACAAAGTGCCTGAGGCTTATAAACTTCTACAATTAATCTCGAGTGTGGCTTTATTGCTCAATGTACTGTGCCGCATAAATCAGCGAATAAATTTGAATCTAATATGATTCGTCCAATGATTTAAATCGTGCATTATTGCTTCGCATCCCACACAAACAATGGGGGTTCAGCATCCACGTTGTCGCCTCTGGCTTTACGAATCTCATTCACCAGCTCGATGACCTTCTCTGAACATCCGTATGAGCCCTGGTAACCCCAACCCGCGTGACCATAGTTATGCACAACCGGTGTGCCGTCCTCCAGCTTGTCCGTCTCAATTCTCACACCACCAGGCCTGTACGGACGCAAACCAACAGCGTGACGAATCACACTCAGACCCTTGACACCCTTACCGCCGGCAATCTCGGGGTGGAGCTCAACCACACGCTGCATGATGCGACTGGCGATATTTGGATCTGGGATTGATTCCCAGTTGCCAATGTCATAGGTACCGCCTATAATGGTGCCGCCGCCAGCCGCGCGCGTCATCACGTAAACCATGTCTTCAGGCGCATCATCTGTGCCAGACGTGACCAGCATTGGGGAACACTCATTGCGAATGAGGACAGTTTGGCCGCGCGCAGGGGTCAATGTATCATCCAAAACACCTCCGAGCTTCCTAGAGCCGAGACTAGTGGCATTGATGATGATGTCGGCTGGTTTGCCGGTGTGGCTGAGATTTTTGGCTTCGGAAAGGTGGGAGAGTACGGCTCGCTTGATGACGACGCCGTTCTTGAGGCATTGGCCGAGGAGCCATGGAAGATAGACTGCCACGTTGATACATAAGCTGCCGAATTCGCAGCCGGAGTCGAAGCCAGATTTGACTTCATCGCTGTTGAGCTCCCGGTAGTCGTCTATTAAGCTGCTGTACCATGGGTCTTTGAGGAACAAGGGGTCCATTGGCAGGGTGGCAGTAGTGGGATCCAGGTCTTTGTCTCTTCTAAAGACGCGGACCTCTGCATTCAATGTAAGTATGAAACTGATCAGCTTGATTGCGTGACTTACTTTGAAGATGGATACCAGCCTCTGGCACTTCTTTCGTAAGTCTCTTCAGCTCAGGCCAAGTGCGCTTTTCCCATATGCTGTTTTCAACGGTGGACATGCTGCTATCGATTAGCTAGATGATCTTCTAAGACTGAAGTTTTAATGAAGACAATTCACTGACGGTAGCACATTGGCACCTGCAAATGGCGAAGCGTATTCAATGTCGTAGTCGCCCGGCATGTGCTTTGCAACAACAGTAACGACATTGTCTTGGCTGCGCGAAAGCAACATCGCCGTTGTAAGACCAGACACGCCGGCACTAGATACATTAGTTTCACAGGGTTTCCGCTTTGATCCAGATGTAAATGCACCTACCCTGCTACTACAATGGTATTGACCATGTTGGCGGTAGTGTTTCGAGGATTGTTCTGTTGCCTGTTGTTCCTCACAGGCTGTTGTAGTAATGCAAATACTGCTTCGTAGGCTCTGTATAAATGCAATCGAACCAACACAGCCTTGTTTAGTCCCTTTGCCAATGAGTCAGGCCGAATTCAGGTAACGACAAACTTGTAGGAGCAATATCGCGGGGAAGAGTCGTCACTGGGGAGCCGACGTCGCCCACACAACACGGCGGAACCATCCGGCATTTAGTGGCTAACCACGGAATAGGTGTGCGCGGAGCTCCGGGCGATACCGGCGTTAACCAATCATCGTCGGATTACATTGAACTGAGTCTTTCTGGTCAGTCAGAATAGACGAAACTATCGCCTTATTTAAATGGTTCGAAATCCAAAGATAATCTTATTGGAAGCGCATTGTCTCCCGAGGTAGTTGGGTATTCAGCCAGCATCAAGTCTTCACTGACACACATTGTCCCTCATCTTACCAAGTGTTGCAAGAGGCTGGCTGCTTTTGAAAAGCATGCGATTTGTATCACCAACTGGTTGGCGAAACGGCAATTGCATCCCTATCAACTCATCATAGAAACCAAGTAGGACGAAATCTACAACACGCATGCACTGCAGCAAGCACACGCGATGCTAGATCACAGCGGCCGAGAAGTTTCACCAGGAACAAGCCGAGCTAGCGCACAAACTTCTGTGCCAGAACACAACCCCCCATTTGTGGTGTGGATTCTGCCAGTGACGGAGGCATGTTTCAGATTCAAGACACTTCTTCTCTGCTTTGAAAAAAATTGTGAACCAATTGACATCTGACTATCACAGATGGGGAGAGATGAAGCGTTTTCTGATGTTCATGCGTCTCATCCAATCAACGCTTCGGTGGACATCTTAATCCAGGAGTCGACTACGCCAGTCAGGAAATTACTCGACTTTATGCGCCGACCAGACGAGGACCATTTCATGTGCGAAGGCAGTGCAGTTGAGTAACCAGGGACAGCCTCCAATGCCATAACAATCATCGGTAGAGAAAAGCCACCAGTGAGACAAAAGTACAAAAATAGAAACTAGGCAAAAGGTGTACTCCCATGCACGAGCACAGTCATCCCTGGCAATTAGAGAGACCTTCATGCATTCAATTGCCAAGCATCGGGTGTTGGGCCGACTCCCCGCCATGACGTCTCTAAACCCACCCAAACGAAGGATTTTGTCAACAATTCTCAGTGGGCTCTCATTTTGAGGAAATGGGCTGGCACAGAAAGAATTCGCGCATTACGAGCGAGGCAACAAAAAGTAAATGCGTTTTAGCTCTTCTCGTGTTGATCAGTTGGCCCAAGACAGTTGGGTGCTGGCAGCGTCTCCAGTACTGCGGGGAGGCTACAGAGGGAACGGCCCGAGTTTGCGACCACTGATTTGGAAGATACTACTCCGTACCACGCTACCAAGATCTTGGCTATTTGATTAGAGCACATTCTGTTTCTCTTCTCAATCAGGAATCACCGTTTGATAAAACAAGCGTTCGAGACCTTGCGCAGCTCTACGATCCAGGTCCAGATCTCGAAGGAGCAGTGCAACAGACCCAAGACAGCAAATACGAAGTCTAAAAATGGGTCACCAGGCAAACTGGCTTGGCGTGATACGAATAGATCGGTAACAAGTAGTGCTGTTTTGGTGGTCTCTGCCCATGTAGTGTTCGGATCAGGACATTCTAGACTGAAACGGGCCACATGAAAACAGGCCTGCCTGGAAGCACAAACTCCATTAGAAAAAGCTGTGCGCAGGTACTGATATCCAGTGTAGGCTGAGGCACGCCTGGCGACCCAGAAATCTAACAAAAGTGCATACGTAGGCGATGGCAAATTTTTGGTCTTGATGCGCTGGTTAAGGAAGTACGGGAATCGCCGTCCACTGCAACATTGAACTGACGTTGAATCCGGCATCAATGAGTAGCAAATGTCATGTGTCCAGCTTCACGTTGACGCCTTCCAAAAGCAACGATAACTTGCACTAGAGAATTATGCTGTGCAGCAATGCAGAGAATTTGTCTTGCTCTTTGTGCCGCGTGTGGCTGGCGGAGATGTGTGTTTCGAGGAACGGCAAAGTCCAGCCATCCAATGGCTTCTCTTGGCTTTTGGAATTCGATGTCATGTTTCTGCAATAGGCGGTCGGGCTTCCCCAGAATCCAGCATTCACCATCCAGCCAAAAGCATTTGTTTCGTTGATGACAGGCTGCGATGGGGGGTGCACGTGGGAAGAGTCGGCGATCATCCAAGCCGTCAGACGTGGATTGGCAGACAGAGGTCTGCTAAAGTGGCTGCATGTCGGCGAAATCCTGATGTGAAGTCACTGCAAACTAGCGTGGTGGTCCTGGTTTTTGCTTTGCGGTCAGATAATGACTGTTTGCTTGGGATGCTGTTGGGCAGTCATTGTGTTACCAGGTCACATCAACCTTTGATGACTGGCAATGTACAATTACATGTAAAATCGATCAGCCCAAGAATGCAACCCATCAATTTCGCTGGGAAGACTGGTGGTAACGGTAACCGAATGACGCAGCGCGCCAGCAGCAGAGGTCAATTAAACAATCAGCCACAGACGCAGTGGATGATGAGAGTTGAATTGACAGGGATGACTTGACCAAGGATGGGTGGGTACTGCTGACCAGGATCAGGGCCTTAACAGTGGTGAAAAGCCCCAAGTGCATGCAGTACTTGGAGCGCGGTGCAGCGCAGTGCAGCGGGAAAGGACCCAACTGTAACGCGTTGTTCCTTGTTTTCCAAGTTTTGTACAGCGATGACGAACCCCCGCTTTTCACCAGTTTTCCCACCTGGCGGGGGCTGTGATTGCTGTCACTGCCCTGCGGCATTCTACCAAAAAAAAAATCGTCCCACTGTATCGAGGGGAGTTGGCAGTGTGCAAGTTAGTGGGTCGACGACAGGATGCAGAAGCTTCCTCGAACCTGAGCGAGACTGCGCCAAAGCCCTTGAAAAATAACGACAATAATAAAAAATAGACGTGTTTTGTCGCATCGCTCCTACATGGTAGAAATTGCAGCTTCAACACAATTGGCTAGATGACTGTGAGAATGCGTCACATCAGTGTCTGATAAAGGGCCGTATTGTCGCACCAGGAGCTGGCGACCACACTGCAAGGTACATACACAGGGCACTGGAAAGACGCCTGCAAATGGCTCTGAGCACTGACAACACAGCACAGTAATTGGACCACTACGAGCTGTGGCGACTTTGCGAGAAGTACCTCTGTCTCTTTCTCATTCCGTAAATTATTTATTGCTCGTTTATTTACCGGTATCTTATTCCTGTATGCACAAGCATCTATGGATACTTTTCTTCCAATGGATGGGTGTCTGGCTCTTCCTCACAGTCTTGTGTTTTTTACTGGGTCGCGCCTCTTTTTTTAGCGCTCATTTTAGTGCTACGTCCTCCCGCCCCGGGATACCTGCCGTAACCTTCACGCCTCGCTGGATCCCCAGCGTTACCTTGTCTCGCCCTGTTCTTTTGCTCTTGCTCGCTTGCCGTTCCCTCCCCAATTCTTCAAGTCCAGGTCATCCCCCTCAGATTGTAGCCCAGACACAAGAACCTCTCCCAGCCCAATCAAACCCACCGCCCTTTTTGTCTTATTTGCATCTCCAAGCCCATTGTTCCAACATTCCTTCACCCTTCGACCGTTTTATTTCATATTTCTTTTTTGCCTTTTTCTTCACAGAAGCATAGCCTTATTTTCCATTCGCCTTGGGCGATCATTACATTTTATTTCTCATCAATTTTTAAAGCTACGGTCACTCCGGTCCGCTTCATCGAAGCTTCCGCATTCCACTCTCGCCAGGACTCGTTCGATTTCAATAGCTTCGCTTCGCCTAGTTCTGGCCGAATCTTGCAATAACGTTTATGGCATACCTCGACACGGTACACGCTCAACAGGATTATCGGCCTTTTACATGCCATTCTCGACACACGCTTCATAGTTCACCACGTGCATACGGCGCCTGGCTTGTTTACATTCGATCCGCCCAGTAGACGAAATTCTTGTCGATTCCAGCTCGTTTGCGACCGTTCGTACATCAGCTCATTTCTCCAGCGCTGGTGTCGGACCTACCTTAGTAGCTGTTCCTACGACTCAACTTCTTTCGCATCGACCACAAGCCACTACACGATGCTGCTACGCAATTCGCTAGCTTTAGACAGTTTCATTTACGACATCATCGCTCTACAAGCTATTTAATTGCTGCACAGCCTCCCAACGGGCTGTTGCGACCACTGCACACAATGGCCCTTTGGCCGTTTCGCCGCGAAAGCGCCCGCAAGCGCTCCCGCAGTGGCGCTGCGCTCTCGGATTCCGAGGGTCTACCAGCGAGAAGTCGCACGGATACTGCTGTAGCTCGAGCTGCCTCAAAGAAGAAGAAACGTGCGGAACCTAACAAGCTGCAGCGCCGAGCTAGAACTTATAGCTTTTCACCCGGTCGACACGACTCCATCCGTGTAGATGGACAACGCCGAGCTCAAAGACCAAATGGTACCGCCACGCAAGCTCCGGGCGGCGTCCTCCCGGTCGTCTGGGAAAGGACTCCAACATTGTATCATAAACGGAGCGATTTGCAACCTACAAGGAGGAAAAGTAGCAAGCGGAGGAGGGAGGAACATGAAAGAGAGGCTGAAATCAAGGCCTTGAGTGCCTTCATGCCTCCAAGAGCCAACACAGATGCCTGGCCTACAGAAAACACGAGGAGGCAAAGCATTAAGAGGAGCAAGACGGCACTTGCTGCGAAACAGATGGACCAACCGAGCTCTAATATCTCGCTACCGCTTCAAGATTCTCTTCACTCGAGCGTATCCAACGACTCCGACTTTGTCGCTTTCAAGATTTCTGGGCTTGGCTCATTAGCGCCGCGACCAACGCTACGCTATGCCCCTGGGTCGAGGAATGTATCTTCAAGAGCATCTGTCGGCGGAGCACGGCCTCCATCTCCAAAAAAACCACTCACGGAACGAGAAGAGATTACAGAGGACACATTAGATTCACGCCAGCGCATTGATGACCTTGCTGATGGGCTGGACGCTAGCGATATCAGAGAGCTTATGGAAAGAGATAATAGAAGGCGAGAACGACAAAAAGCTGATGATCAGGCCAGGGCAGAACGACGGCTGGCCCGCAGAGCCGAGAGACAAAAGGCTGCAGCGGCCGAAGCTAGAAAGTCAGGAACTCCACCACCAGAGAACCTCGAGCGTGGAGTTGCTGGACGCGAGCTCGTAGGGTTGGGCATAGACCCAGCCTCAGCTGTTGTTACATCATCCAGACACCGAGAGTCTCCTTCGCCAGAGATGGGAACCGAAACAGAACAATCGAAACATCCAAAGCCGTTAGATTCTTTCCATCGCACTGACACAGCTCCATTAGATGACTCAACTGAGCAGCCAAAGGATAGGCGACCAACGATTGCAGAGCCTGAGGAGTCTGTTTCAGCTCTACCCCAAGGTCCCAAGCTGGCCGGCATTCTAAAGGCCAAAAAGTCGAGATCAAAATCTACACTTGGCTCTGACAAGGAGCGCTCGGCTATTGATGACTATGAATCCATTCGCAAGGATTCTGATGCCAGCGGCAAGCCCAATCGCCGCTCGTTCTCGGCGCTGTTCAAATGGGGGGGCCGTAACCGAAGAAATTCTGGACCGTCTTCATTCTCAAATACATCCCGAGAAGAGATGCAGGCTGCGGCGGCAGCCAAGAGCCAGGCTCAAGCACAAGCTGAAGCTCTTGCTAGACTTCAAGGCGAGGAACCCCCTGGGCCAGAAGTGGCTGCTTCAGCGCCCACAGGCAATAATTACATGGCTTCAAAGTCTGGTAACACATTACCAAAGAGAACTCGATCACGCTTCCGAGAAGATTTGCCCGATTTCCCTATCTCGCCTCCCGATTCTCGAGTGCAGTCTCCCGATGCAGAACCACCACTACCCATCGTCGCGGAGAGCCAGACAGAATCTGGCACTCAACCCATCCCGATTCCTGGATCCAAAACAAAAGCACTAACCGGTCAACACTCTATCGACGAACTAAGCCGAACGCCAGGATCTATGGACCGTACGTCGCAAGCTCCTTCGCCAGACCCACACTTGTCGATGTCCATGGCGTCTATTGACTCTGAAGGCTCATGGCTCTCAGGTGGGCCGGGCAAGAGACGATCTGCCGCCCTACGAGAGAGCGTCATCAGAGCCAATCGACGAGGACAAGACCAGTCCAACGATTCGCCTACCAACAGTACGCGCGAGGATCTGGCCATTGCCGACGATGACTATCTCGATCGTTTGACCCCTGGGCGCAACGGAGCTTCTCATTTCCCCCAAAGACAGTCTGAAGAAGGTCGCCCCAGTAGTGATGCGGGTGATCAAGGTTTGAAATGGGGAGCTGTAGGAGCTCGACCGGAGATTGTTCACACAGATCGTGGAACCATGCACAGCTTCCAGGGGATCTTGAACATAGAGTCGAGCGACGAGAGTGGTGATTCACCCATTAGTCCTAGCATCGTAGAGAATGCGAGCCTGGAACGCGCTCATAGTGTGAGTGTGGCCAAGGGACATGGAAGAAACTACAGTGCTGGAAGCGCCAGGTTGCTCGACATAACCCCACGAGTTTCGGTCGACAGCAAGAGACTCAGCCGCGAGTCGAGGAAGACCGACACTATGCAAAACTAATGATGAGACTAGCTACATGACGATCAATTGCTACTTGCTAAGAGAGAAGAGCTGCTGCGCATTTACTCCGATTCCTTACGTCAGGATTCAAACTGATAAAAGCCGATAAAAAGTTGAAAACAAAGAAAAGAACATAAAAACAATTTAAAATACGAAAACGAGCAAAAAAACCCGAACAGCACAAGCAACAAAGCAAGCAACAAAAAAAAATCGAAACGCAGAAAAGCTAGCAGCAGCACCGCCAGATTAGCAAGTCGCAATGATCGTCATAGGCCAAGTACACATTTGCAAGTCATCGTCTCTTCGAAGAGGTGAGCCTGTTTCTGAAGGAATGAGCCCTGTTTTCATATGTGCATTGATATTACATAATTTGGCATTGATACCCTTGGCTCCAGAAAGGAGCTTAAACGCGAGCATTTTTGTTTAACTGATATTGCGAGAAGGATGGAAGGATGGAAGGAGGAAGGATGGAAGGATTGGAGGATATGGTTTTGATTGCATAGCTGATTAAAGCTTGAATTCTAGAATTGGAATGAGACTGTTTGGATGTTCTCTAAGATGCTGGATTGATTAAAATGCGACACGATAGATGGATGCATCTTGTACTCTGAATTGTAAAGTTGGAGGAATGATGGGGTGGTGATGGTGGAATGAGAAGGCTTAGGAATCAAGAGGGTGAATTTGTGTGCAAGACACGGGACATTCTCGAGATGGAAGCTTTTTACAATTGATGTTTTGGATTCATTTTGGTTCATGACGATTAAGTTTGTATGTGATGCGAGCTAATCAGGGCTGTTGATGATGGTAATGTAGATGATTTGGAATAATATGTAAGTGTTTGCCAGCGATGGTCCGATTGATAATACGGCATACCATTGGAGATGAGCTGCCGGCACTGACGCACCACTTGCCTTCATGTACTGTAAGGTACAGGTCTGTTACAGGGCAGTGCTAGAGGTACAGTACGCCGGACAAAGGTCCAAAGCACGTCATTGTTGCAGCCTGACAAATCAGTGGAGGCGGTATCCTCTGTTCGGTGCGGCGCCCCACCAGAAGCTTCTGTAGCGAGTCGACGCTCTGCTCTGTCATAAGCAAAACCACTCACATCATTTTCACGCTCACGCACACACTCACAGAGTCCCGCCACTGTACCACGCACGCATACGCTCCATTACAAACGCTCTGCTTTAGCACAGTTTCCAACGTCAAGCTTGCCGGCCGCCCCTCTTTATTAAAGACCGCCCACCCCTCCGCCCTCTCCCTCCGGAAGCAAAGAAAATATGCAAGCTTCACGAATCCTGCGACCTCTTACAACTCAAAGACTCGCTACCGCTACTCGCCCTGCTATTTCCACCCGATTGTTCCATACTACACGCTCCAACATGACTGTCCACGTTGTTAAGTCGTAAGTAGCGAGCCCTGCATCTGCGTCCCTAATCCCTTTTTTTTTTCCTTCTTCTTTGTATCTGGAGGGGCAACCTTGATGTGGTGGGATTTACTAACACATTGCAGCGACGCCGAGTTCCAGGAGGCCATCTCCAGCAACAAGGTCGTCCTCGTCGACTGCTTCGCCGAATGGTGCGGCCCTTGCAAGGCCATCGCCCCTCTCCTCGAGAAACACTCCAATGGCGACGAATTCAAGGACAAGGTCCACTTCATCAAGTTCGACGTCGATGACCTCCCCGAGACGACGCAGAAGCTTGGCGTTCGTGCCATGCCTACCTTCTTGCTGTTCAAGGACGGAGAGCGTGCTGATGAGCTCGTCGGTGCTAACCCCACTGGGTTGGTTTCGTTGTTGAAGAAGTACTCTGCTTAAGGGATAGACAAAAGAGATACACGTATATAACAAAGAAAGAAATTGTCATTAGTTGGGGATTTGTTTGCTAGTGATTAACGCTATGGCTAATCTGATGCAAACACAGTATCTACTTTTGTGCCGAGGCCTGAGTGGTGGTTAGCTTGGTTGATGTAGAAGGGGCATTGAATATACCTTCTGCAGCTTCTTCAAATACTGGTTGACCTCACAGAGAGAGCTGAGGATGGTTTTTTGTTTTCTAAAGAGACGAAGCTGCAATTTCCGCTGTCGCCGCTCCTCTATTTCAGTCATCTCACCTGTCGCCGCTCGCTCTTTGGCTCTCAAGGTTCTCAATGCAGTACCTACAAACCGATGATACTCATTAGCATCGTCAGTGCTACGATAGTACTTGTCTGTGCTGGGCTTCGTATTCTTCACTCGTGGAGAGACTTACCGTCTTTAATGGCACAAATTGGAGCCATGTCGACCGCTACGCCACGCTCGCGCTTGACGATGATTTTGGGGTCTGCCAGAGCTTTAGCGCATTGTCTACAGTAACGCTTTTGCCTGCGAGGTATTCGCTTGGGGATTAGTCGAAGTTTGCAAGGTATAGCAGTATACTCTTTCCAGTCGTAGATTTCGTTTGCGTAGGGTGTCTCCGGGTCATGATGCCCACGGTGGAGGTTGATAGGGAGACATTGTGCCTCTGAGTGGATGAGAGTTGCGATGTTGGGATATGCGCTGCGCTGAGAAAGGTAGGCAATGAATTGGGGGTATGCCAGGCAAAGACTACTATAGCATTCCGCGAATGTTAGGTAGAGTTGACGATAAGGGAGGTTTCTAAAGGAAGCGTTATCACGAATATTCGCGGGCTTATGTAGTTGTCAATCGCATGGCTACGGACGCAAAACTAATGTTGGTGTGGTATGTCACCAAAAACTGATGTGACGAACAATTCGCAACGTCTTTTGACTCTAGCGAACGCAGTATATGAAATTCGTCATTTCTGTATTTGCCTTAAGTCCAATTATGTAGTGTGTATATGCTGGTCAGGGTTATAGCAGTTCACGGGGCTGTGTACTAAAGACTTACTGGCCAAGATCGAATATTGTGGCTCAAGCTCTATCACCTATACCGCCGTATCTATGGCTAAGTTTTGAATAAATTAAATTAAATATTAAAATGGCATAATACAGTTGTTGATTGTTAGAATATGCACATGTTCTATGTACTTCGTCGCAATACGAACTTCGCCTTGGTGCGCCAACTTGCCACCTTCACCCTCAGGCAGTCACTTGTGATCAAACCGCCCAAAACAGCGTTGTTATTTTCACGATATGAGATGATTTCATTTTTGTATAATTTCTATTTTTAAAAAGCAAAAAGTCAATTTATCACAAAACCCTTAATTGTTGGCACGCGTTGCAATGCTCGTGCGGCGTGTATCGCGTTTCTACAGCAACCCACTTAAACTGTTTACATGAACCTCATCCCACCTTGGACTTTCTACAACCACAACCAAACCGCGACGAAAGACTCAGCCGCCATCCTTCATCCGCTGGTCCCTCCAGCAGCACGGTCGCGACAATGGCATACAATCAACGAATGAGCATCCTCCCAAACAACCAACAGCAATCACGGACGCGTAAGAAGGAGGATGAAGCCGACGCGTTCATGCGACTCCCCGACCCCGAAATTGTAGGATGTATCTCCGATATTGGCATCCCCTTCACCGTCGCCGACTTGCGAAAGCCCAACCCCATGCAGGTGCAGCAAATTTTCGAATGGTTCGCCGAGTTATTGCTGAATGCGACGCGCGAAACTGTTGACCCTGCGATGCGCGCAGCCGCCGAAGACATTGCTGGCGATTTTGCAGATGTGATTCCGCCCGACACGCGCAACTTAATGGGATTCTATGTGTCTCTCCGCAAATTGTTGTTTGAGTGCGGCATCACGGATTTCAGCTTCAACGACTTGTACAAGCCAACATATGAGCGACTGGTCAAGATATTCAGCTATATTATCAACTTTGTGCGATTTCGCGAGTCACAGACGACTGTGATTGATGAATATTTCAACAAATCTGAGTCGATAAAATCTAAGATTGAGACACTGTACGCTGAAAATCAGGACAGTGAGAATAGATTGGATGAGATGAAACATAACCGCAAGGCGATGGAGGCACAAGTACAGGAGAAGACGATACGCAATGAGGAACTCAAGAGACGGCTGTTGGAACTGCAGAAGCAGCAACAGCAAGTTTCGGCACGGCTAGCAGACGGCAAGGAGAGAAAGTCTGAGCTAGCGGAGATGCTGGAACAAAAGGCGCAAGAGGGTGAAAGACTCAAAGATCAACGAGCGCGACTACGACCATATGTACAGCAAAGTCCATCCGCTTTGCAAGATTACTTGGCAGAACAACGAGAGAATCTCAACAACGAAAAGGCACATATCGATTCACTGGACCGACGGGCACGTGCTCTGCAAACCTCGACAGACTCGTTCTCAGTAGTGTCTGCGGATGTAGCGTCTTGCATCAAGATTCTCGAAGAAATCGCCAACGAGCTGTCCAAGGAAGAAGAGGAGATGGCGCGCAGTCTGAAGCAGCGTGAAGCTCTGTCTGAGCGAGGCAACAATGCGCGTGAAGTTGACAAGACAGAAGCCATGCTCAAACGACAACTCAGCAAATGGACAGAGAGGACGGATCGACTGCGAGAACAATCGACGCAAAGGGCGCAAGAAGCCAAGGACAAGATGCACGAGTTGCGTGCTGTGCACAGGACGCTCAACGAAGAGCAAACAGAAAAGGGCAAGGAGATTGAGATTCGAAGAGTGCGAATCGAACAAACGGAAAAGAAGGTATGTAAATGCATTTCTGATTGATGACTCGTCTTGCTAATTATTTTGTAGATGAAAGATTTGAAGGAGAATATTGAGAACGAGGTGCATACGGCATACGATGAATATCTCAAGATGGAGTCGCACATCAAGCTGTACATTGCGGAAATGGAGCAAGCAATCAGCTAGATGTGTTATTTCGTCTGCCCTTGCCTCCTTGGCATTTGTATAATGTTTTCATTGGGGTATTACTGATACTAGGAATTGGCGTTTGGATAAAGAGCGAGCATTGATGGATTTGGTTTATGAGTAGCAATGGGGACAACTAATGAATTGGACGATGTGATACAGTTTGACTCGATGTGTTATTGCAGAGTGACATGTCGTATTTATATTAAATGTCGTATATCGTGGTCAACAAACCATCTGCCCAGAACCCTCTTCGTAGGAACGGTCCTGCAGCTCCACGACCCGTCTTCCTTTTGCAGCGCGCCGTTCAACAGTGGCACGTTCTCTTCAAAAACAGTCTTCTCATCCGCCGTCCGCGGCTCCATCACCGCAGCCTGAAAGCCAGACCTCGCGGCTGCTTCCACCAACGCTGCAGCTGATATGCCAATCCCCTGTGCGGACCACTCACTTCCTTCGCGATGAAGTTCCAGAAAGCCGTAAAATAGTAACAGGGGTGTCTTCTTGGGTGATTTGTCCGTTTGATATAGAGCTGGAGGTGGTGGGATGGAAGATGGGGTTGAGAAGACGGACAAGTAGGCACGCAGGTGGGCAACGCTGGGGATGAAGGCGATGCGGATGTGGCGAGATATGGCTACCTGGAGGAGAGTGTTTTTGATGATGTGGCGTTTTGTTGCGTCAGGAGTGTCATTTTGAGAGAACGGAGAGGAGGGTAAGAGGGAGAATTCTTGGGCGAGGGTGCTGCGGAAGTCGGTTCTGGAGCAGCCGATGAGGAGGGTGGTGGGGTAGGTGTGGTAGGCGATGATGTAGGCGAGAAGTTCGGAGGGGGTGGAGGAGGAGAGGATGCGAGGGTGTTGATGGGACATGGCATCTCAGAGGCTGTATAGGATTGAGCATGGAGAAGGGTATGTGTTGTTGGTGATGAGAGCGTGATGATGGGCGATGAAGGGTTGAGCGTGAATGGTGGAGCCACGCTGACTTACACGGGCTCACACAGAGCATCTTCAGAGCACAAAGCATCCATGTCAATTGTAAGGACAATAATACTTTAAGTCAGTATTTGATCCAAAGTGACGTTGAGTGGAACTGTAATTTCAATCATTACCCAGGGTCGAAGGTCGAATCTTATTAGGCTTGAAGGTGAGCCCAGTGTCGACAAAAGTCGCCAACATTCAACCGCAAATATCGGCTATTAAAGTATAGTTCCAAAGCTATTGGTTTGGAAATTCATCCAGCTCAATTGCAAGGTATGCCGGCCAATCATCCCATCCAACGACTGGACGCAGGAGAAGTTGGCCTGCGCATCTTCCCAGTGCGTTGGCCCCACCCCCACTTGTCCCATCAGCGTCGTCCAGCAAGCAACCAAGAGCTCCAACACGTCACTCTTCCAACTCTACCATCGCTCGTGTGCCGAGCTCCAAACGGCACCCGCCCAATCCAAATCATGGAGTCGATATCGCGAATATCCGGCCTCATGGAGGCAGGTAAGCTGCCACACACCCTCGACGCTCCGCCGCGGACAATCCTGCTAATGACGCCTCCCCAGCTCGAGAGCTCACCCTCGACGCCGCCCAAGCTACCCGAAGCATGAAGACATCGGGACGACTGCTCGACCGAAATCAAATGCGCAAGCTCCTCGATAGTCGCAATGAGCGAGAGGTCCTCGAAGGCTTGCGCCGCGTCATTGCCGTGAGTGCTCTGGTTTGTGCTCTTTCTGCTATCCCATACTGACCATGGCCCAATAGATGATGTACCGTAACCAAAAGACGCTCCCATTCTTCTCATCCGTTGTCAAGAATGTCGCATCTCCCAATTTCGAAATCAAAAAGCTCGTCTACATCTACCTCATCCACCATGCCGAGCAAGAACCCGACCTCGCCCTCCTGTCCATCAACACCATTCAAAAATCTCTCTCCGACACGAATCCTCAAGTCCGCGCTCTCGCTCTTAAAACCATGTCTGGCATCCGCGTCCCAGTCATCAGCCAAATTGTGTCGCTGGCCATCAAAAAGGGTGTTGCAGACATGAGCCCCCACGTTCGAAAGGCGGCTGCTCTGGCAATTCCGAAATGCTACAGACTCGACCCCAGCCAGGCACCACAGCTGATCGAGTACCTCGCGGCGCTTCTTGGCGACAAGCAGTACTTCGTGGCCGGAGCTGCTGTGGCCTCGTTCTTGGAGATTTGCCCCGACAGAATCGATCTCATTCACAAGCACTACAGAGGTCTTGTGCGGAAAATTGTCGACATGGACGAATGGAGTCAATTAGCTATGCTTCGCCTGATGACGTTTTATGCGCGAAAATGCTTTCCCCGCCGCAAACCAGGGAAGAGCGAAAAGGCGGGTGATAATGATGAGTTTTACGGTGAGGCGGGCGGTGCTGGAGAGGAGACGTTAGATCCAGACTTGCGCTTATTGCTGAACGCAATTCGACCATTATTGCAGAGCCGCAATTCTGGTGTCGTTATTGCAGTCACCAGATGCTACGTTGACATTGGTACTTCGGAATACGTCAACCAGTCGATTGGACCGCTTGTTGCGCTGATGCGCGGTGCCCAAGACATTCAACAACTCGCTCTCTACAACATTGTATCTGTCTGCCTGTTGCGCCCTAAGGATTTTGCTAAATATGCCAGCCACTTCCTCGTTCGCGCTACGGACGCTTCCGCTGTCTGGGAGCTGAAGCTCGAGGTCCTGACCATCATCTTCCCACACAGTCCCCCTCACATAAAGAGTCTGATTCTCAAGGAGCTGGAACACTTCTCGCAAGGATCAAACAAGGCACTTGTTCGAGAAGCAGTACGAGCGATTGGGCGCTGTGCACAGTCAGATGCGACAACAGCACCCCGATGCCTGAAACTGCTTCTTAGCCAAATCACTAGTTTGGATGGAGCATTGGCAGCCGAATCTTTAACTGTGATTCGACATCTCATTCAACAGGATCCCGACAACCACACCGGCACCGTCGTACGACTCGCGAGAAACTTGGACTCGGCGACAGATCCACAAGCCAGAGCAACCATCATTTGGCTCGTTGGTGAGTTTTCTGGATTAAACGGCGAAGACAACGTGGCACCCGATGTGCTGCGAATCTTACTCAAAGATTTTGCGAGTGAATCTGAACCTGCGAAGAGACAAATTCTTCTTCTCGCCGCCAAGGTATACCTGCATCATTTAAACCGCAAGAGCGAAGCCGAAGGCGCCAAAGAGGAGGGTGGAGAGAAGCAAGAGCAATTAAATGAGCCCGACAAGTTGGAACGACTATGGGAGTATGTGTTACTACTTGTTCGCTACGATACATCCTACGATTTGAGAGACCGCGCCAGAATGTACAAGTCCTTGCTGGGCGTTCCTCAGTTGGCTACATTGATGCTTCTTGCGCCAAAGCCAGCACCTCAAGCTCCTAGTCCTTCGGAGTCCCGCAAAGGCTTCTTGCTGGGTTCTTCTACATTGGTTCTTGAAGGCGGAGGTGGAATCCATGGCCTAAGCGGCTATGAGTCTCTACCTAATTGGGTCCAACCCGGAAGCGAGCCCGATGCTAGCCTGCGTGATGAAGAAGGTGCTCCATCTCGATATGAGAGCGACCGTGCAGCAGTTCCAGCCGTCCAAAGAATTGATGATGCTGCTGGTTCACGACCTGCACCAAGCAAGTCTAACGGTCTTGGTGAAGGTGTAGGAGCAAAGACATTGGACGACTGGTTGGCAGAAGAGGAAGACGGCGGAGAAAGTGAGGAAGAAGACGAGGAGGAAGAGGAAAGTGTGGAAGAGAGCGAATATGAAACGGACGACGACGAAGAGGAGGAGGGTGAGGAAGAAGAGACTGATGATGATGGAGAGGGAGATAGACTGGTTAAATCATAGTAGCGATCATTCTAGCATACAATTATAGACGTCATTTTTCAGAGGTCGAACTCGTTTGTCTGCCATCTATTGCTCTTTGTCGCCGCTACCGACTTTGCGACCAGACACCAACTTCGCACATGTTGCTTGATCCTTCGGCAAACCTCCTCAGGTGGCGGCTTAAAGAAGTCACCCTCTTTGATCCTTGCCGAAATCTTTCCACATGCTGTGTTTTTTGGTTACTGAACTGATTATTGGCTGTATACTCCAGCACTAGGGAGTGGGAAGCGACTCGAGGTCTGAAGACATGGCTAGGTGATGAATCGATTTTCAAATGTATTTCATATGTATTTCATATGTATTTCATATGTATTTCGAATGTGCTAAATAAAACGCCGTCTATCCGGTACCCATGATATCAACTGTAACGCAATATTAAAAAAAAATTAAGCACTTGCACTCTCTACACACCCTCCGATTTGGTAGCCTCATTGGCCGAATCACCCGTCTCTTCGCCAGGCGAACCCTTTCTCTCCTTGGTCTCCTCCACGGCCTCATTACCAGCAGTGGCACCACCATGGGCCTTGCGGTATCCCGTACCCATCTGGGGGAACAAAATACCAGGATGGAAAAAGGTCAACAAGAAAGCCGTGACCAACACCAACGAACTATCCAAAACAAGGAAACTTGGCTCATCCTGCATGATGTAGTTGCCCCATCCACCGGCCATCTCGGCAATACGGTAGATACAACGCACCAAGACAGCCAAGTAGGCAGCGGA
Organism: Simplicillium aogashimaense; assembly: GCA_028455935.1. Lineage (NCBI taxonomy): Eukaryota > Fungi > Ascomycota > Sordariomycetes > Hypocreales > Cordycipitaceae > Simplicillium > Simplicillium aogashimaense. Next base: position 4,760,602 of record CM052008.1, read on the forward strand.
CACAGCGTAGAGGAATCGTCTAAATTTACCGTCCTGCCACGTTCGCTGGCCCTGTGTGCCCTGCGCCTCGGGGGTCTTGAGCCACTTGGTGACCCGGACGAGGTAGTCGACGCCCATGATTCCGAAGAAGCCCAACACGATGACCTGCAACACAATACCGACGATGATGGCGCGGTTACCGCTCTTCTGGAGGGCGGGCTTGTCCTTGCCTGCGGCGGCGGCGATTCCTCCTCCGATGGCTTGCACGATCAGACACGACAGGTCCGCGGGCAGGAAGATGCGCGGGTACCAGTTTGCTGGGATGCGGGAGATGGACGGGTTGAGGGCGAGAGCGGCGTGTTTGAGAGTCAGATAGATGGAGACGCAGATGAAGGTGGGTGCGAGGATGATGGCGCAGATTTGCAGCTCAAAAGCAGATTGGTCCCACGGGTTGTAATGTAGGAGCGATCGACCGACGTAGCCTAGACATTATTATGTTTTTGTTAGTGGTTGTGTTGCGACGGTTGTGTGCGTGTGTGTATAAGTCCCTACCGGCCGTTTCGAGGATAAGACCACAGGTCATGCCCGCAGCGTAGGTCCATGTTCGCTTCTTGACGCCGAGGAAGACGGATCCAATAAGGCACAAGCCGAATGCGATTGTGAAGAAAATTCCGGATCCGAGGTTTGGGTAGTAGCCCAGGACGGTAGCCTCGACGGGACAGTCGGGGGTGACTTTTGTGCAGTCGTCGTAGCCTGCCATTTCGTGACAAGGTGGCCTACCTACAGGCTGGAGGAGTCGGTAGAAGGGAAATAAATTATGTTTGGCAAATTGGAAAAGGGAGTAGGAAAGTAAAAATAAAATAAAAACCAAAGAGACGGCAAAGTATTAAAGGAGTCTGATGAGGCAAAGAAAAGAAATGGGCCGGGAAGAGTTGAATCCGAAACGTCACAGCAAAGTGAACTAACCCGCCGACGCTAGTCAAGCAGCAGGGAAATACTTCACACCTTTTTTTTTTTGTCCTGCTGGTCTACTACGATGATGGGCTATGCGCTAAGGGATTAGACACACTGAGTTGATGGGATGACAGCACCATTGTTTGGTTCGTCAGCCCCATCAGCCTTGTTTTGGGATGCGACTGCAGCACGAGTTATCTCACCCAGGAAAAATTATTCAGAGTTGGAAAAAATTCGAGGGCATTATGATGAGTGTCTAGAGTCGAAAATGGTTTTTGTTTCGCTGTACATGAATTGTCGAGTGCTGTGTTTTTTGGGATGAAAATTGCCTGTATTTTGCTTTCTGCTCGGAAGGCTTGCGATCCGGAGACTAAATTTACGCGTATTATTAAAAGCCAAAATGGCAGCCAATCCTGTGGCGGCTGTGGAGGAACCCGCCCAGTCAGTATCGACGGGACATGGCCGTATTGGGGATGTGATGCCATCCGCCGCTCCACTGTGCTGCAATTGTTGCTCCGAAAGCCGATTTATCAATTACGGAGAACGGGCTCAGCCTCCATTGCCGTTTACAGTACGCTGCCCATGTTTTTCTCTGGCTGCTGTGCAACCTGTGCGTCCCGTCCATCTCAAACATTTCGCACGTGGCATCCGCATGCATTAAAACTGCTAGTGAGCCTGACCTTTCTATTTATATATATTTATATATATTTATATATATATTCTTTATATTGCTTTTCGCTCCGCATCTCTCGTGCCAGTCTACTCTACTCTTTACCTCCCAAATATCTATACACTACTGAGAAGTCCCTTCCCTTGCAATCCTCTCTCGCACTCGCCTGCTCATACACCTTGAACGCAGTGTCGCCCAACTCCATGTGCGCCCCCGCCTCCTCTGCCGCTACCAACGCAAGCCTCAGGTCCTTCTTCATCAGCGCAATTCCAAACCCGCCGCTGTAGTCCCTGCCTGCTGGAGCCGTCTCCACCACGCCCTTGACGGGGTTGTTGACCTCGCTGGGCCAGCAGCGTCCCGTGCTAACGTTAATTACTCCAGCGAGCTTCTTGGGGTCAAGGCCCCATTTCATGCCCAGGTTCATCGCCTCCGCCGTCGCAATGTTGTTCAGCGCAAGCAGGTAGTTGTTGGCCAGCTTGGCCGAGAGTCCGGCGCCCTGAGCACCGCAGTGAAGAACCTTGCGGCCCATGGTGAGTAGCGTGGGCTCCACGCGAGACAATGTAGATTCCTCTGAGCCAAGCATGAATGTCAATGTGCCGGCCGTTGCGCCAACAACACCGCCGGACATGGGAGCATCGACGAATGTGCCCTGGCCTGCGTCAGAGACGGACTTGGCTACCGCGCGGGACGTGGAAGGGTCGATGGTAGAGCAGTCGATGAAGATGCGGTCCTTCTTTGGCAGGGAATCGACTAGGATGGATTTGTAAACCCCCTGGACGTGTTGAGGCTCCGGGAGCACAGTGATGACAGTGTCCTGCCTCTGTTAGATTCCTCACATATACACCGACTGGTCCCGTGTAGAACTCACAGCATCCTTGGAAGCTTCCAAAGCACTAGACGACAGCTCAACCGTCGCGCCATTCGAAGCAGCCTTCATCTCGACCTGCAAGCTCTTGGCAGCCTCGGCGTTAATGTCAAAGATGGACACCTTATCGCTCGGCTTGAGCTTAGATTGGAGGTTCTTCGCCATTTGATAACCCTGCCACATATTAGCACCACCATCATTGTGTGTAACAAATCCCAACATACCATCTGGCCCAATCCGACGAAAGCATAGTTGTCCAGCCGACGGGGCGTCGTAGCGAAACCCCGTCTCTGCGCGCCGCTAATCAATCTCGAAGCAACGATTCTCATCTTGGCTACACGCTTCACTCAGCTGCACAGATGTGATTGAGGTGGATGGCTTGTCACGATGCAAAGGTGAAAGTGAGAAATGTCGCTTGGTGAAACGGGCTGTCGTTACCCGAACGCATGTGTGTCGCTTTGGCCCGACAAAGCCGTCCATTGCCGGCTCCAGCCACGGGGGAGGGGACGGTCCAGCGTGGAAGTTGGGGCAGATTCCCCCGGCTTTGGCTGGGGTCCTCCACACTGCGACACGGCAGCTATTGCGTCTGAACAACAGCGGCAGCAATTAATAAATGCATGTTGAAGGAATAATCATCATAAAATAATACAGCGACACACACTCAATGTATTTAATAGTTCGGATTTTGGTTGAATTAATCTTGTCCATATTCAACTTCAACGTCAACAAATTTCTAACAACTCATCCTCGCCCGTATTTGACCTCCTACCCTGCATACTCGCAATCTTGGATACCTTTGTCTTGCTTGTACAATTGTAGATGCATGTAAATAAACAAACGAAGGGAAAATTAATCATTAAAGACTCTTTGACTATTAATAAGTTCGTTGGTGAATTATCGCATCATTCAATTCAAGTTGTTGTTGGGCCGACAGTAGCGCAGCCAAAAATAACCCATCACAGTACATGCATGACCAGTATCAACATAGCATATAACGAGTGAATATATTGTATGTCCAACCACGCTCTACCCGACGCCCTCAACACCAAAGGAGTCCATCATCACAGCCTGCACTCTGTTCACCACGCCGCAATTCAACTTCTTTCCCCGCGCGCAAACAATAAACAAAACAAGTTTCCACTACCGTCGTTGCCCCTCAAGCATCATCAAACTCTGTCGAACCCAATTCATCCATTGTCCAAAGAACATCATAAAAGGCAACTCGTGGTGGCGTGAAACACAATAAAAAGAGAGGGGGTATGTCCAAACTAAAGCAACACAAAGGCCAAAACAACAACTGAAGCAGATTATCTTGCAAAGGGGGGGTTTTTCCATCTCGCTCTCGCGAAATCCATCAAACAAAATACCAGAGAAAAGACCAATTATACGACAAAAGCCGGTTACAAAAAGACAAAGCCAAAAGCCAAGAAACAGTAGACGTGATATCAAAGCAGCACTATTTGCGCCTTCCCCGGGATTTTCCACCTCTTCCAATGGTATCAAACCAAGTCATATATATAGGAACCAGTCGCACAGATGCCCTTTCGGGACACGGTACGTAGAATGACACTGCCGTCATTACAGGAAGTTCATCAACCATGGCACAGCAGCACTATTGCAACTTGATTAGATAAATGTTTCCAAACAACCAGCACATGTAAACTTACCCAACAACAACAGTAGCGCTAATGCCAAAGAGTGCTCTGTTTCTGACTCGGTCCTTGCGCTGCTCGGCTTCCGTCTTGGCCTTCTTTGAGCGTGGTTGAGGCTCCTTGGTGTCGGCATCCTTTTTCGCGCCGGGCTCGTCGCCGGCAATGTCGCTAGCCTTTCTCTTGCTCTTCTTTTCTGTCTTGGGAGTCTTCTTCTCGTCAGAAGCCTTGTCGTTCTCCTTGTCTTGCTTGACCATCTCGGCCGCCGTCTCCATCATTTTCTTAATCTCGTCGGCACTGGGAGGCTCGCCGGCGGTAGGTAGGGGGAGCTCAACTTCGGTAATGGTCTGCTTCTTGTCGCTGCCCTTGGCCGTCTTTGAGGGCTGTTCAATAACGTGGGCCTTGATGTTCTCATCGTCGGCGGCGACAGGCTGGAGAACAATTTTGGGGTCGAACTCGGCGGCCTTGGGGATATCAGATCCGTTGATCTGCTCAGCAGCGGCGGCGTCGGCGGCTTCTTTAGCCTTCTTAGAGACTCGCTTGCGTGGCGACGAGGGAGTCTTCTTGGCCTTGCTGGGGCTGACGGAACGGCGGCTGCGGGAACCCTTGGCGGGCTTCTCGGCGGAAGGAGGAGCCAAGTGAGGTTGAGACTTACTCACATCAAACTTGGGAGGAGGCGCGATCTTCTTGGGAGGAGAGTCGTTGTTAGACTGAGAGCTGGAAGACACGGAGATCTTGGCAGGATCGAGGAGGGCCTGGATCCAGGTAGTGATCTGATACTCCTCAGCCAAGGCGAGGGCTTGCGCTGGGGGAATCCAGATGTTGCCGGCAGTCTCCTCGGGGCTGGTGGTGGCAAGCGACTTGATGTACTTGCGCTCGGCCTCCTCCTCGGCAGCTTCCGCGTAAGGAAATGTAGCCTTGAACATGCCAGTAGCGGACACGTAGCCGTCGAAGCTGCGGCGCATCAGGAAGTAGCTGTTGGGGCTTGACTTGAAGATGCCCGAGACGATACCCTTGTGCATGGGGGCGCGAAGGTGGGCATAATCGAAGACTCCAAGCGTGGAAGTCTCGGTTTCGTCAGCGGCAACCATCTTAGGAGTGAGCTTAGTCTGTCCGAGGCGTCGTCGCGAAACCAAGTCGGAGTCTAAAATGATGAAATTAGTGGCTGAAAATCATTTGGAATATGCCGACGCGCGACACGGAGGCGCTGTAGACGTACAATCGGGGATGTCCTCTACCAGGAGCGGGTTGCGCCTGGCGGGAAGAGTTCTAGTGGTAGCCATTTTGACAGATGAATCGAAAAGTAGATCTCAAGTCGAAAAGCGAAAAGCTAAATGCGCAGCAATGATTCTAGACGATCGAAAATCAATGCGCCGTCTATCGAGAAGCGAAAGAAACTCGCGTTAGTAACGAAATAGTGGTGTTGAGTTTTTCTCTCTTTTCGCGCCAGAACCAGAACGAAGACGAGACGGATTCACCGGTGATGGCTTACAATGACCGTGCAAAGTGTTTAGCAACGAGAACACGCGCGTATATTCGTGCCGTCGAGCTATGCAAATCGGGAGGATTGGATATGATCGAGCCACGAGAGCAATATCGGGGTACCGAACGAGGCAACCGTAGTAATGAGAACAAAGAAAAAGAAGGATAGGCGGAAAAAGCCCAGTAGAATAAAAAAGAATAAAAAAAAAAAGAAACCAAAGTTTCCAAGATGGACGCCCTAGAACCAGACGATACTAAGCTCGCAGTGACCAAAAGGCGAGGAAAAAGAAAATAGGGCGGGAGGAAGGGTTGCCGTGCCGTAAGGGTAAGGGAAGGAGAGGAAGAGAGAAGGAAGGCTTTCGCGATCGGGGGAGCGACGAGAGCGAACCACGTCGCGGAAATTAGCGTCTTGACCTCTGCGGCCGAATTGAGTTTAATTCTGACGCCGCTATTGAGGGGGAGCCTGGGCGGGAAAGACGCAGGGTGGGTCGGGAGCAGTCCGTTTAAAAGCAGCGCTGCTTGGTCAGGTACGTGGCCAATCAAGAGACGCGACGTATTGAGAAGTTGGGTTGGGCGAGTTGGACCAATTGAGAAGGTCCTCAGCGCTCTTCCTCAGCAATGGTAGGTATCTTTCTCACTGAATGGAAACCCCTGTCAGCCCAATTGCGGAGCACAGACTCCTCTGTCTTTAGCCAGGTACCTTCGTGCTGCGAGACGCTTTTGCGGTGTGAGTTGTCAATTTTTTCTGGAGAACCCTTGGGGACCTCAGGCAGAGGAGGAGAGGAGAGGAGAGGGGTCTCCAAAAACCCCGGCGCCGGGAGCGACTCAGTCCAACAAGCGGTGGGCGGGCCGGACCTGAGCTACTACAACAGCACGCACCATGGTGACCCCAAGTCCCCAAACTCAAGCTCTTCTAAGCTGTACGACGTTCACTTTAGCCTTTTTCTAGCGCTTCCATAGCTTGGCTCTGCCGTCCATTTTGACAGGTGTGCCTGTCTAAATTCTAAATTACTTCTTTTCGTACCCTTAAAAATACTGTTAAAAATTCTGGATGAATATGGCGCTCATTTTATGCGATACAAGATTTACTTGACAGGACAACTTGCCTGCACTTGACGAATAATTGTTTCTATCTCTTCCCATCCTCGCAGCCTCTTGGCTCAGCGAATAAATCATCGCCATAGCCGTACCATTTCACCCCCATACATACCAGTCGACACGACCACACTGCATAGCGTGTGCAGAAAGTGTCCTGACGTCTGTAACCGCCCGTCTCTTTGTTCCCCAGCCAAACACTCAGACCCCTGACCACACCACCCATCCTCGTCCAATCATTTCTCAGGCACCTCCCCCCACCAAACAAACCACAGGTGAGTGAGTGCTGGAGCTCAGTGTGTCAGTGGTCTACACTGAGTGGTTGTGGTGTGCAGTGCCCCTCCATCGTCACCGCATCGTAAACCGCCACTTTCTTCCTTCTCCTCCTTTCTCTTGTTTTTCCGCGCATCTTCAACGTAGACATTTCCCTCGTGTCTGGCTTATAATTACTTTACAGTGTCTTTCTTGCTTATTAGTGGAGAGGTCCTCATCTTGATTACTTTGCTTCATCTTCACTGCCACCATCAATCTACCCCCAAGTCAATAAATCACACAAGCTACAGCCATGGCTTCCCACGAAGAAGATACCTTGCCCGAGGAGACCCAGGGCTACAAGCTCTCCCAGCCTAAGCAGTCTCTCGCCCAGTACCAACAGATGGGTAAGAATAGCCTACAAGGAACATCATCAATTACACCATTGCAATCCGACATTGTCCCGCAATACACAGAGCTTCACCCTCTAACCCACAGCTGCCCTTGCAGAGCTCGCTCCACCACCCAACAACACACGATATCTAACAAACCAAATTCTAGACGCTGGCGATGAGTCTCTCCAACGATACAAGCAGTCCCTAGGTCTCGGCGGCGGCAAGGACCTCTCCGACCCCAACGACCCCCGCGTCTGCATCATCCAATCCCTCACCATGGACGCCCCCGGCCGCGACTCCGTCACCATCGACCTCTCCGCCCCCGGAAGCGAAACTTCCCTCAAAGACAAGCCTTTCAGGATCAAGGAGGGTGCTAAGTTCACCATGGCTGCCAAGTTCAAGGTCCAGCACGAGATCCTCAGTGGCTTGCACTATGTCCAGATCGTCAAGCGCAAAGGTATCAAGGTCTCCAAGGACTCGGAGATGATTGTAAGCCCACGCCTACAGAGGAGCCTACGTCAATGTAATTCATACTAACCATTCATTTACAGGGAAGTTACGCTCCCAACACCGATACCCAACCCACTTACACCAAGAAGTGTACGTCTTTTACCTTTGGCCACAGAAATCGAGCACGCAGCTAACCTGAAACAGTCCAAGAGGAGGAAGCTCCTTCGGGAATGCTTGCTCGTGGCCACTACAACGCCATCTCGAGCTTTGTCGACGATGACAAGAAGAAGCACCTTGAGTTTGAGTGGAGCTTTGACATTGCAAAGGATTGGTAGGAGGAATACCCATATATACGAAATTCATGACTTATACGCATATCAGCTTGAGGCTGTCACGAACATGCTGTGATTGGTAACGCATGTATGAATGTCGATAATGTATTGTGTACTAACGCCGTTTGCACTTTTGAAAAGATCCCGCGAAACTAATTTGCATGGGTATTTTGCATCTACATGAGCGAACAATAGCCGACTTCTATTTAAATGGACAGCGATACCTCCCGTATGTCTCTCGCTTCAATTACAAGAAATAATCCGGCAAGGCATTTCCATCCGCTGCTTTCTCTTGTCCAAGCTGCATATCTTTGTGCTGATCGTTTTCGGGTGCTGCAGCAAACACATTGAAGAAGCGCTCGCCAGTGTCGCTAACTTCCAACACACTCGCCATGTTACCACAGCGGTAACAGTAATTCGGCGCGCTCCATACCGTGCTCAGCCTATCGTCGTAGAGCACTTGGAACCCTTCCTGACAGAGCTGATGTGCTCGCAAGATATGTGACATATTATTGACCGCGAGGAACTTCTTAACGACCTGTGCGCCAAATGTGTATCCTGCTCCTCGGGGTGACAACGAGAATTCGTCTCGTTCTGGATCTGGATCGGACCAGACTAGATCGGCCATGGGGCCTTCGTGGGGGATTTCGCGGAAGCGATCTATAATTTTGATCTGGTCGATGGAGTGGATGGAAGGAGAAAGACCTATGATTCTGTTAGTGTATTGGAAATCGGCGAGGAGCGTGGTGGTTCTCACCTCCGTGAACGCAGAAAATCTGGTTGTCTATGACGACGCTCAGCGTCAAAAAATCAAACATATCGGTGAAGTAATGCCATACGTTGGCATTACCGTACTTTCTAGAGCATTCGGTATAAAATCCATATGACTGTGTAACACCACGGGACTCGTGGTTGCCGCGGATTAGATGAACTCGTTCGGGGTATCGTAGTTTCAAGCAGACTAGCAAAGAAATGGTTTCGACGCTAAACATTCCTCGATCGACGTAGTCACCTGCCATAAAGTCAGTGGGCTTTCGTTCAATTGGTAGGTGAAAAGCATACCAAGGAAAAGATAATTCGTATCTGGACAATAGCCTCCTATCCTGAATATCTCGATCAAATCATAGAATTGTCCGTGAATGTCTCCAACGACCGTGACTGGTGCTTTGACGTGGACGACATTGCTCTCGCGCATGAGAAGCTCCTTTGTCTTGGCGCATATCGCCTCGATGACGGACTCGGCAAGGAGTTCCTTTTTGTACAGACGCTCGATGCACTCGTCAAGGTCGACCGAAGCTTTGAACTGTTAGGATTTGCCGCCTCTAAAGGTTTCCGACCGTCTAGAATCTCACCTGGTAGGCCAGGCATGCTGGATTAAGGATATAAATTAAACAAAGATAATAGAAATACGTGGTTCAGTCGCCGTTAATGAGGGTGTGGTCGATGATCGTGGATCGTCGGTCGTGGTTCATACAGGTCGGATGTAGCTTGCTTTGCTCCAGGAGGTGGTTGTCGCTGGAGGGGAGCTGGCGGCATGTACCAACATGATCAACGGGTGGGATATTTCGGAGCTCACATGGACTTTGAGCCAAATTTAGAAGCCTCGCGGGATGGTTAGCAATGCGCAACGAGCGACGGCATGAGGGGAGAAGAGGTCGTAGATGAAAGCTCAGCGGCTGGGCCGCCGTTGGCCACGCGGTGGCTGATAAATGCAAAGTGGGCTGGTGGGCCGCTGGCGAGCCACATCAGTCTGGGGAGCTTACAGGGACGAGTTTTTGAGTAGTAAGTGGTTGAACAAGGGGAAGAAATTTACAAAAAGAAATATCTTGATAAAATCCAAAATAGAAATTAATTCAAAGCACCTCTTGAGGCTTAAAAGTATGTACTAGTGCTGTGTTTGTTGCTCAAACAATGTCCTGGCTTACTCTTGTAAGCCAGTACAAATTTAATCCAATGCTTTTTCACCAAAATCGTTATGTCTCCGTTTCATATATTGTAAAATATGAACTTAATCGTCATCAAAGAATGAATCATTGCCATCCGAGTGTGCAAATTCAGATTCTGACGCATCCTCGTCTACCGCCTCACCATCGCCGTCGTCATCCCATTTGGCACAATTGTCCAGCTCTATATCAAAGAGGTCCAGTTATGTGGTATTCCAGGTCTAATTAAGCGATCCAACGTCTTCTGCGATAATGCGAGATGCTTCCCATATGCTGGAAGGGCAAATTCGTACCAGTGTTGAAACAAGTTGAGAAGCGCGGCCTACAGTTTGAGACAGCCTCTCCATGGTGGGGCTGCCTCCATTAATCTTTCTCATCGAAATTAGGACGCCAAATGATACCCGGCTGTAATTGACTACGGGAGTGTTGGGTGTCATCTTTTTCCTTTGGGCAATGCTCTGAGAGACTCAGTCAAGTAAACTGCTGCATACATGGACACCCGAAAGGACCTCCCGAAAGGACACCCCAAACAGGCCCCAAAAGCCCACCGCAAAGGGCTTGGTCCGTGCGTCATCCCGCCTCACGTGGTGGAACGCCGTCTCATAATGAAGCTGTGGCTAAACAACATCAGCGAGCAACCGAATCGCCAGCGTGCTTCACCCAGTATCGCCATTCTACAACATTTTATAGAGCCCCTCTCCCGCTATCTCATACGGGTTGGAGAGGGGCACTTCAACAGCAACTGGGTTGCTTCATTTTCGCCCAAAGGCACGTCTGCGAGCGCCATCGTCGCCGTGTTGGCACCCTGGTCGCTGACATTGTTGCAGGCTAAATAACACCTTGCGCTGCAGCAAAGGCATTGCATTCTAGCTACTCGACACTGGTACTTTCTGGGTCGCATAGGCGAGTCGACCGAGACTCTGCAAACGGACAGAGCTGGGAGACGTCGATACCCCTTCCGTTTGCTTCCACTTGTGAGGCTTACATCCCCTCGTCGTTTAAGCGCGTTGAGGTTGATACTACGTTGGCCAAATTGAAAAGAAGATGGCGGACCCTAGAGCTGGCAATAATGGCCAATCTGATGAGCCTCGATGCTACAACTGCGGAGGAGTAGGCCACTGGGCTGTTGCTTGCCCCGAGCCTACCAGGGAGACGCCAGCGTAAGCACTTCATCGCCGCTCGCGTGTTCATGTAACACGAGTCACTTGGATATTGGCTGACTTTGAGACAGTGGACTAGCGGCTTGGAGAGACTCCTCAAATCCCAGACAAGGACAGAGACAGCACAACAACGGCGGGAACAAACGGGCTAAACCCCCCATTGTCACCAAGTATGCGCCGCCGCCGCCTCCCACTAGCTACGGCAACTATTATCCTCCTCCTACTGGATATCCTCCGCACCAGAATCACTATGCAAGTAGCCAACAAGCACCTCCACCTCCACCAAGTTCATATCCTCACTACCCACAACAACCGCCACCCCCAGGCTATCCCCAACAGTCTTATCCAGCACAGCAGTATCCGCCGTCGCAATATAGAGGGCCACACGCACCACCTCCTCACTACCCCGGGGCTCCGCCTCCTCCTCATTCAGGACCTTCTCCTCCCCCACCTCTAGGATATAACCAGTACCAAGCACCTGGACGAGATAATCACGGATATCAGCAAAATCGTTCAGCGTCCTTTGGCTCTCTGCCACATCCTCCTCCCCCGCGAAATAGCCCTCCAAAGCCAAGATCTGCTTCTGCCTCTAAGCCTACAAACAAGTTCTCGCCACCTGCTCGAAAAGCCAGTACCTCGAGCAAGTCGCCGACCGCTCAGGCTGTTGCTCCGGCACCAGTTCTCCACGGCTTGCCACCCAAGCCACCCAAAAGCATACATGAGATGCCTGATACATTCCCACATCCTCACGCTCACGCGAAAAATACCAGCAGTCATAACAATAACAACAACAGCAATAACAACAACAATAAGCGGAAACATGACAAGAACAATCGGAATAGGGATAGCCGAAACAAGGAAGGGCGACAAGACAACAAGAACCAAGGAGGTCGACAGCAGCAGCAGCAGCAATCACAACCACAACAACAACAACAACAACAACAACAACAGAACCAGCAGCAACAAGGGCAAAAGACTAAAAGCCAGAGGAGGAATGAAAAGAGAAAACAGCAGCAGCAAAGAGATCGCAGGAATAGTCAAGGACAGGATAGACCCAACTCTGGTGACGGCAAATTGCGACGCAAGTCTAGCGCAGATTTGCACCAGCGTAAACCCAGCGTTGATTCGCAACAAGTGCCGGCGTCCCCAGGATCTAGTCTCGCCCGCGTTGAATCGAATTTGTCTCAGATTGATCCGATAGTAGAGGAGCCTGCCGAAGCTGGCGAAGTCCTATCACCTCCTGTGATGCAGGAGGACGTTGCGCCACATGTCACTGCGCCGCCCAGCGACGAGCATCAAATCGATGCCTCTCCAGAATCAAGACACGAAGATGACGACCGTCCAGCGCGGGGTGTAAAACGGCCAAGAACAGAGAGCAATGATTCGTCGCGATTGTCAGAAAGCCAAAGATTGACGGAAGAGAATCTGCGCCGTCCTCGTAGCTTGGAAAGACAGCCCGAGTCACCGAGATCACGCGATTCGTCGGCATCTAGTCGCTCCTCTGGTCTGGACTCCTTGGAAGCAGAGTTACTCGGAAGGCCTGCTAAACGCCGGCCCTCATCATCTGACAATGCTACTAAGCGTCGGCCAGACCGCGATACCCTCACCAAGCCAAAACGGAAAAAGCCAGCCAACTCTGCGTACAGGTATGCCTAGCTCCTCACCCACACAGGACTCAAACTAACATTCACAGTCGACGGTGGTAGTTTTCTACACACCAACGTCCCTTTTTGTGTACAATATTGCAAAGCCATTCAATTATGGATATCTTGTCAGGTTCGGTTATTTCGCGGGCGTTCGTCGGCGTCTTTAGAGCTTTTCTTTTTAAAACGAACCTTCATCTGTGTCCTTAAACATCATTGTCTTATTTCCATTAAACTACTTAACACTATCTATTGCAATTTGTTTTTCCTTATTGTACATAATTTCATGAGAGGCATTAATCGCGGCCAATCTCCATGCGCTTCTTGAGTCTGTAAGCGATGGCGCGCTTCCTGGCAGCGTTGGACTGAGTAAAGGCAGCGGAACCGCCGAAGGGCCCAGCAGCAGCACCGTTGCGGACGCGAACAATGCAGACGTTGTTGGCGCCACCGACGCTGGCGTCGCAGGTCATGCCCTGGGGCATCTTAACCTTGAGGGGGAACTCAGTGTTAGTGGCCAGAGAGAGACCTTGGATACCGAGACCAGGGACATCCTGGGTGACTTCGGCGTTCTGGAAGGCACTGGAGTCGGTGCCACCAGAAGTGCCGTCGACGGCGGCAGTGAGAGGACCAGCTCCGTCCTGGTTGATCTACTTCACATTAGTGTCATGGTATGACTGTGCTTGAGGTTAGACATACCTGTCTGAAAACCATGGAGACTTCGCCGTTCTCATCACAAGTGGGCAGACCGCTGGTAGCACCATCACCAGCAGTATCGGCCACGAGGGTCTCAGCCTTGAAGTTGTTCTTCTTGCCACCTCCGCCAGCAAGGCCAGCAAGACCAGTCTTGCCGTTGCCATCGCCGCCACCGCCAAGAATGCCCTTGAAGAGATCAGCAATTTGTCGCTTGCGAGCAGAGTTGTTGCGGTTGCCGCCAGCGGCATTCTTCAAGCCAGACAAGTCATCTTCCGCACCAGTAGCGCCAGAAGCTCCGTTGTTGGTGGGAGCGTTGTTGCCGCCGGTCATGAAGGTGCGAATGACAGAGGCGGCGTCAACGGGACCGTTGCCTTGGGTGCGACCGAGGGGAGAAGCCTTGCCGGAGCTGATATCACGGTCACGAATGATGGATGTGTCGGCCTGCGAGCCACAGCCGTTGGTGGAACAATCGCGAGGAGTTCCATCAGCCACTAGAATCTGTTAGTAAGTGAGAGTCGTAAGCGCGGAAGAGAACGTACCACTCAGACCGGGCATGGTGACGTTGTTGGCACCCTGGACGGCAGTGATGACTCCATGGCCAGAGGCAGTGGCAATGAGAGCGGCAGAGACGAAGGAGTAACGCATATTGAATAGGGTATTGAATATAGTAAAAGGTAAAAAATAATAATGCAGAAAGACTATCAAAGTCGTGAAATGAAGCAAGGGACTATACAAATGCCACCAGGGCTATAACGGAAGACAAACAAAGGGTGAAGTAGAAGGAAATGATGAGAGAGCTGCTTTGAGAAGGTTAATGCATCAATGCAAGAATACTGTCGTCCTTTTATAGAAAATTGACTCGTTGTATAAACCCGGTAGAGGATGATGAGAGTTGAGGTGTTTGGTGGCTGTGTGAGGCAGCTGAATCGTGTTGAGACTGCACAGACACGGGTGAGACAGAACTTGGAAAGATCTGGCAAGGGAGTGAAACTGAGATGGAAACTGATGGAGAGGGTGCAAGGTTGTAGCGAAATGTTTCGATGGTGGGCTGAAGATGGAGTTGATTTACACCAGTACAATCACCATCATCATCACCCAACAGTAGGGCTCCAACACAATGATGTTCTATCGATACAGTTAGTGGTATTTGGTCCATTTATTTTTATTTTGGCTTCTTTTTTTGCTCAACTATAACTCGAGATGATTATATTCCTTGCTATAATAATGTTGTCAATATCTCGGGAATCAAAGATCGATCTGAAACGTCAAGATGTATTTCGAGCCCACCTTAATCGAAACGCCAAACAACCAACCCCTCAAACCCCAGTATTCCCCATCCTGCTTCACATAAAAAGACCAGTTGCAACCTGAAACGCGAAGAGTTCATGCACTACAACGGCGGCAGTTGAAAAGAAAAGAAAATACAATCCACAACGCTGTTGCTGCAAGGATGCGCAGGTCAACGGGGTTATGCCACAGTCGCCAGCTTCGCCATGCATTAGCGTCGCCGCGCATTAACACCGGAGGCTGAGTTGACAGGGAGTCACGGATGATGCTATCCCGAGGGCTGAATATGCTGTTGTCTCCTATTTGAACTCTGAAGTGTAGCCCAAACTCCATAGATCGACTCATGCTACTGTATTTGGAAACCTTTAACTTGCAGCAATGACACAGTTGAGATTCACCACTACATTGGCTCCTGTGTCGTAATTATACAATCAGATAGTCAAACCCCATCCCCTTCAAGTCCTGTAACCAATTGTGCCCTCCGCCCGTATCTTGCATCTGCCACGTCGCTTTGAGCATCTCAATCGCCGTAAACACGTAACCCCACGGGCAAATTGCCCAAATAGCCATCATCCGCTTCAACGTCCAAGTGCGCTTCTCCGGATCACGGGTTTCAGCACCGGCAATAAAAGCCGGCCAAGACGATGCTTTGAAGTATGGATCCGCTTCCTCAATATGTGACAAGTGGCTGAGGATGTCGTCCACCAGGAAATCCGTATCCACAGGCCTCACTGCGCGTATGAGTGGCAGGGCCTGTAGGATGTACAGGCAAGCCGCTGAGCGGTGGGCGGAGGCAACGTGGATGCGGCTGTCGATGTCGGCGACTTGAGACGCTCGCTGAAGCTGAGACGCCCAGGCGGGAATGTCAAAGGCTAGCGCTTCGTCGATGAGCCGCAGGGCGTCATCGGCTGCGGATAGCGTCGAATCGGTGCACGGCGACTCATATGAGAGCTGCGATGCCAAGAGGATGATCTGCAGAATCTCCGGAGGGCAAGATAGGTAGCTGTTGACTTCGACGCGCTTCATGACCGGCAGTAATTCGAATGCGTAGTGGGCTATGCGGGCTGCTAATGCGCCGGAAGCTACTGTTGAGCCGAGAATGTGGTAGCTGAGGTGTTAGCATAGAGTGAGGGTAAGCTCAAAGTAGGCGGCGACTTACATGAAGCAGTCTGCTAGGACGCAGTCTCGTAGCATGCGGTTCGATGACCCTTGTAGTGTTTCAGGACTCAGCAGCGCTAATATGCTGCTGGCTCCCTCGAGATGAGCCTGCCAGCTTTTGCCATCGTTTCGTTCAAGGTCGATGAGATCAAACTTGATAAAGAAATGCATTGCTGCCAGGGCCACCTCGCTTCCTGCTGGGTCTAGTGTGTCCAACACTCCACGCAAGTAGCCCATGGCCTTTTGCTTTGCAGTCAAGGCATCAATCACTGCCTGGCGAGTAACCAAATCCTTGGACCGAAGTTGTGCTAAGTACCCTCCTGGGTCAGATAGGCCTCCCGGAATCGCCGTGATAGGTGAGAAGATGTTAGACCAGTGCAATGCAGAAGTGGCCACCAGAATATGCAACAGCAAAGGATGCTTATTAGTTAATGGGATAAGTTCTCGGAACGGATTACTGCCCGGAGCGTCTCTGGCCACCAAGTCCTGACAGACCCGGTTGGCAACTACATATTCAAAGTGCGTTAGCGCTTGGGCAGCTTTGCGTCGGGGAGGGGGGGTTAAACGTGACCGGGGAGTCACTTACAGTGCGCTAGGTAGTATCGTGAGTTTCTGTCCAAGTCTTGGAAGACAGGATCAGTCAGAGGCGTCGGGCTGAGAGAAGGCGCCGCCGAGACACTTGGGCTCTTTGACTCTGGCACATTCGCAGTTGTTCCGTTGGGCACTGGCAGCTTAGACGCTGCTGGTATCGGAGTTGTCGGTCCACTGCGAATGGTAAGCCATTGCTGGCGACCCGCCCCAGGATGGAAGGCAGAGTCAGCAGGAGCAGCTGGGGTTGCGCGGCCAGACGATGGGCGAGAGCTCGCGTCTCCCGTGTCAATCGGCTGTGTCCAGACAAAAACCTTGCCGTAGCCAAGGCATTCCTGGCCCGAGACCGCACATTTGTGGCATGATGGCCACGAGCGATCACAGCGCAGGCGTCGACGACGGCAGTTATGGCAGGGTTTGCTGTTAGCGGTCGGCATGCGCCGGATGCTGTCGCCTTGCAGCGGATGGAGGGGTTTGGGGTCTGTTGGATGACGAATGGATATGCGCGTGGCGTGAGGTTCCTCTGCGGGCAGATATGAGAGGCAGGAAATGAGTAGAGTAACTGAAAGCGCCTGCTGTTCGATGCGACGATGCTCGGGCACGATAGCGCCTCTCTTCACGTAGACAAGAACAAGCTCATGGTGACGTGCGTGGACTGGCGAATGGTGGTGGTGTAAGCAGGGACAAGGAAGAGACTATGTGAGATGACGAGCTGATAAGGTGCCAGCAAACAAAGAAGGCACAGACGCGATGCAGGGCAGAGGCAAAAGCGAGTGAATCATGAGATTTTTGGGGACAACGCTGAAGGGGAAAAAAAGACGGTGGCGTTGGGCAGGGTCTGATATCTGATAGTCACGATAGCGGCCTTTTGCCAGCTGGAATAAAATTACGGCCACTTCTAGACACAGCTCTGGTGGGGGGTTCGAGAAGGATAAGGGATCCCTTTTCAGGTAACGTGCCACCCAGGACTGAAATCTCCTCGCATCATCGTGATCCTGCTCCTCCTGCTCCTCCTCCGCCAACCCTGGCCCCGGCCATCAAGCTCCGATGACGAGCCAACCCCTCCATCCATTACAGCACTTCGCCCCAGATTTCATCGTAAGCGGTGCGCCCGCAGAGAACGCGAGACGAAAGAATTATGGGCGTGCCCAGACTGAAGGCGGTCCATCTGGGCGCATTGCACAACTAATCAGGAAGTGCCTCGACACATCTTGCATTTGACCCGCGATGACTGCGACGCTTTCCTGTGAACAATGCAAATTCTGCCTTGGATATTATACCATATTATTGGCCGCTACAGCCGCACCATCCTCGACTCCAACCCAGAATATCAAAACGGGACCTGCATTTTTGCACTAACGACCTGGACCCTTGCCCTCTAAAAAGCTTGTCGGCGGCTTGCCCCGTCCTGCGCTTTGTCCAATGATGCTCACGCGCCAGAACCCAATATGGAAATCTCCAGTGGCGCTGGCTTTATTAGCCTAAATAGCTCACTAACGACTGGTAATAATGCACAAAGCTGCCAAGGCCCAAATCACACTAATAAGCGGCGCTTGCATCAACGAAAGAGGACATGCATCTGTGGCGGACTCGTCTCTGTTACAAAGATTCCAAAAATAAAAACAGGCCCCCGCTCGCCGCTAGAGGTTCACAAAGTATTCTAGCATCTTGGGATATTTAGGAGTTCCCAACCCAGTCACCGGATCCCATCCCGGGGCAGCGGGAAAACCCTTTGTGCCACAGCCGCCATGCGACTGGTCTCCGCTGACTACATCGTTGTAAATTCCCCTGTCGGCCTTGTATAGCGCCGGGTTGATCCAACCAACAGTTCCTTTGCCAGAGTGGATGCGTTCCTCGTTGATGCGGTTGAACATGGCGGCTACAATAGGATAAGACATGGATGTGCCGCCGTTACGAAGCTGTTTGCCGTTGGTCACGCACACGCCGTTATCAGCAGCGGCCGAGATGTCCGGGAAGGCACGGCCTCCGCGGTTGTAGAGGCCATGGCTCGAATTGTTAGGGATCTTGCCATCTGTAGTATTATACGACTTATACCCTGGGTTATGGTTGGCTAGATAACTACATGAAACATAGTCGGGTTAGTGAAGGCTATTCTGCACCAGCATCCAGCTACACTTACCCAGACACAGCATCAACCTGCCAATCGGGTGTTGGGAAAATGTTGCTGAAGCCGCCGCCAGACGAAAAGCGAGAAGTCGCCACCTCGGGATCGCCAACTTTGCTTCCCTCGGGAAGGGTTGTGCCACCAACAGCCGTGATATAGGGACATGAGGGCGTTCCGCTGGGAGCAAACATCTTTTCGTCGGATCCAAGGCACCTGCCCGAGGAGGCACCGTTGTCTCCGCTGGCAACAAAGACGGTGGTGCCAGCCATACCCAGCTTCATCCATTCTACGCATTGGCGCTGTATGTTGATTGTGTCAGTTTGCCCAATCTTAGCGGGCCGGATAAAGTTGGCAGGGAATACATACCTTCCAAAAGTTAAGGATTGACAGCTCCTCGTCGGCACCGTACGAGATGGATATGACGTTGGGGGCGTCAATCGTTTGGCATTCACGAAACGTACCCTCGTGCCCATTGTCATGGCAGTATGGACCCTTGAATGCGTCAATCATGTCAGCGAAGACGGGGTCAAACCCTTCGTATCCGTCGCCTGGATACTCCACCTGCAGAAGATGGGACTGCTGGGGGTAGATGATTGGAATCGCCATCTCAAAGTCCAGATCTGGCTCGTCGGCAGCGTCCTCTTGCGTAGCGTTTGTCGGCGTGTTGTTGATGGCGGTATTGAGTGGCCCTGTACCTTTTGGAATGGATAGTTCGACAGCTGCGTAAAATTGGTCGAGATCAGCTTGGGAGTAGAGTTCTTCAGCTGTCTGGAATATGCCCATCTTATTTTTGGGGTTGGCGAGCTTGCCCTTTGGAATCTGGTAAAGCGCACGAATACACGCGGGCGTGACATATTCATCACAGTTATCTAAGCTGTCTATCGTCTCATGGCATGAGTATATACTCTAAAAAACGAGCTGCGGAGATGCGCTTACTAGGGTCATTGACGATTGACTTTGAAATCTTTTCCGCCACGGGAAATGGCGCAATCAAGCTTTTCGTTGTACGTTTCTGCATCTTGAGAAGCGTGGTTCCAGGCAAAATCAGGTCAATATGAGACGAAAGATGTTGAGGGACGCTGTACTCATCGGCACCCAGAGAAGCATCCTCGGAGGTAGCATGATTGTACATGTGATACTTGGTCTTTAGCATGGAGCCCAAGCTACCAGCAGTCGTCTCGAAATGGAGCCAGCCTTTGCTACTAGAGAGGGAAATGGAGTCGGCAGGGATACCGGAGCCCACGAGCCACTCAGTGACGCTCCTGACAGTGTGCTCAGAGGGTGCAAATAGGTTGGCCACTTGCTGCGGAGTGTAGTGTTGACCGTATGTTGGCGAGTCGGGGTCGGATCTTTTGAGGATTAGCCGTTGTTGTCATCGACAACCCCGTGTTCGCCTCTACATACACTTTCATAAGATATTCATGGCCCTTGTCCTCGTTACTCTGCTTGAGAGCAATGCGGACTGGAATACGCCTAGCATCATGAACAGCTGCCCTCTTGACCCATCGTGAATCTGGAGAGAGCGAATCCCGTCGCTCATGGACAGCGTGCACGTCCGTGAGGATGGAAATGACCCTAGACACAAATAGACTAACGATGACGGCGCCAACCTTCATCTTGACGAAAAATTCAACAGCTTTGTGCGATGTGAATGGATGAATGATGGTACTAGAAGAAGAACCAGCCAAGCCGCACTAGGAATTGACGATGGCTTTTATACTTGATTTATGCTGATTTGCACCAGGTTCGCCGTACCACGTAAATTGCAAGTAACCTATTTCGCTATCTTGATACTACATCACTTGGGCCAAGTAAGTCACTCGCGTGATGCCGCCTTCATTAGCTAGCTACACTCTAGTCAACCACCCAAATGGATGCCCAAAGACCATGCGAACCCACAGTGGATTGCCACATACATGCAAGTATTTGCCGGCTGTTTCCGTTAGCCGAACCTCCAGTCCACTCCAGAAATAGAAGCTCGCTTAAACAAATTGTCTGCCGATCTACATGTCTTACTATGATAGGCAGGCAAAATGGAAGCAAGCCGTTACATTCATGTAGAAAGATAGAAGGTGGTAAGTCGCGTCGGATAGCACGGCCGTGGCCAAAAGAGGGGGAAAGGATCGATGTATAATAAACTGGTAATAGAGAAGAATTTCAGGGAAAGCGAAAACGGGAGGATTGAATCTTGGAGCAGGTGAGTTTCTATAGCGTGCGATCATCGTCTTGCGGAAGGATGCGCGGCAAGGGTAGGGGGGGATGGCATCACCGTCGACACTAATTAATTCGCTTTAGGAAGGGGGAAGTTGGTTGGCCGTTACTGTGCTCTTAGAACCAGCTGCTTTTGTTACTGGCAAAGTAACCTTCATTAGACACGTCAGTGAATGGTATGTGTTAGTCGCTGTTGAACGGGCATGTAAACCGCATCTAGGCTCTTCTTTCGGGTTAAATGGAGGCGAGCCAAATTAGCCTGCGTTACCTGTCGATCGCCAAAGAGATGAGACACACAGACTCCCAAATTCAGAACTGGAAACAACACTTACTTGTCTGTACTGCTTTATTGGAAGACCATAAGATAGCTCTGGTCAAGTTGTTACTGGCAGAGAGGAGGAGGAGACCTTCAGTAATAGGTTTGTGTTTGTATACTTTCTACTTCTATTTTGAGACTTACTGAACAGCCAATTTTAGATTTGTCAATACACTTGGGTTAGTCACAGGACAGTCGCCACAAACTTCACTTCAAACCACTTTCACTTTGACTTTGAAATCAAACTCAAACCACCGCCACCAACAGACATACTTTCTGCTCGCCCTTATATATCTTGTCCCAAATCGGTTTTGACCCCCTCTTTGTTTTCTTTCCCTCATTTGTCTCTTGCCCATTTCCAAGTCAGACATTTTGTCAAGATGCCATCAACACCAGAGCAGACAAGCCGCAAACGCAAGGGCAAGTCCCGAGATGACACTTCCGAAGGCACTACCATTACAGCTCTGGCTGCGCTTGCGACAGGCTCTCCCAAGAAAGACGCGGGAACTCCTTCAAATCAACAAGCCATAAGGCATATCAAGGGCAAGTTTAGGAGAGGCACCGTCTTGAATGAGAACTTTTGGGACAACCAGGCTCTACTTGCTGGAGAAAAACGACAAGAACTCTTGGAAGGCGGAATCAGGAATTCGCTGAATATCAAGAAGATGACAGGGAGCTTAACTTCTCTGAGTGGTGCATTGTTGAAAAACTGGCTCAGAAGCTCTCAAGCCAAATCTCAGCGTGTTATAGCTGGGAACAGTCATCAAAAGCCCAGTCAAAGAGACTCAAGGCATCCCTGGAGGAGAAACCTGCCCAAGTTAGCTTCTTTGAGCTCTTTTCCGAGTCAAAGATCGGATTCGACTCGAAACACAAAGCAGACGAAAAGAGAGCTAAAAGACAAAAACGGTTCCGCAAAGCTCTGCTCGACAAGTATAATGCGCAGGGCGAGGACATGGGACAGATATGGGAACCAGTGCTGGGAGAATACATCGATCACAATATGATACGAGCTGCTCATCTGTACCCATGGAGCTCTCACAGACACATGAGAACCATTTTTGGCTCAGACCAAGAGCTTTTCGAAGCCCGAAATGGACTTTTGATCCACCACGCCATTGAAAGGGCGCTTGATCTGGGGTTTATAACAATTGTTCCTCACATTCCCATTTTCAACCAGGGAATTGGCACCCACCCGATCCTAAACAACGCAGTATTGCGTCAGTGGGAAAGCACCGAGCAAAAGGATTATATGGTATGGGTTCTCAAGGATTGCGATACTACACGCCACTTGAGCTTTAGCTGGCGTACAACAGGCCCGCGGACCATCAACGACCTCCACGCACGTCCCTTTCAGTGGAAATCTGAGTTTCGTCCTGCCGCTCGATTCATCTGGTGGGCTCACCTCAATTCAGTAATGCGATGTAGCTTGTGGCAAGGATCAGTCGAGTTGTGGAAAGACGACATCAACACCAATGGAAAGCTTAGCTGGGCCAAGGAGGTAAACAATGCAACCAGATATTGGGGAACGAAAGGACACTACATCAAGAAGAACGCACTCAAGACTTTCATCGATCACTTGGGAAGTGCACTTGATGATGACGTCGTGGAGACTATGAAGGACAAAGCCGTGGAATCTGAGGAGCCAGATTGTTACGACATGTCTGCTTGGGCTGCCGCCCATAAAAGGGCAATCGACGGACTTAGCTGTGATGAGGATTCGGAAGATGAGGGCATGTAGATGGTAACGTCAGCCCGTTTAATTCTCACCAATGACCCTAACCATACAGCAAACATGATTATTACCTAGCGTCAATAGTGACAGAAAAGGTATCATTGCAAGGCTTACCATTGACTGCATCATAGCAGGCTGGTTTGTTAATTTCCTTGGTCCAATTCTCATCGTCGAGGTCTTCAAATGCTGTCCGGGACAAATTTAAAGTTGAAAAACATGTTCTAGAACAGAGACGCGAGGTGATTCAACACCGCATCCCACGACGCATCTTCAACCAGGCATGTGGAGGAAATTATTCAACGCAGTTGCGACATAGAAATGGTTCGACAATATCTATGATCCGGATGAGTACTGGGGTTTCACATCATTGACCTAGTCTCGGAGCAACGGCCCCATTGCGTCTCTTCGCCGGCTCGCCGGCAATATTCAGTTACATTCAAATCGAAACCGCCGTTGCATTCCGCAGCAACCCTTCCATTAGATGTGCGCTGCCATGCTAAGCACTCTTCGGTGAACCAATGGAGTCTAAACTATTACAATTCGCAACTGTTAAGCCTCGGCAAAGCTTCCACTTTCGCTGATCGATTGCATGGGTCCATAGGCCCATACGAGACGATGCGCTGACAATGGCTGGCTGCATCTGATCAGCCAACTACAAGGCGCCATGTCAGCACGCGCACGGCACTTTGGTTGCGTTATTCTCGTGGGCGCCCCGCTGATGATCGCACGTTGCAGCTTCGCGCAAATAGATTAACCGACCCATAGGTGATACGCGACCCTTGGCATGTGCATACTATTGATTAATGGCTGTGGAAAAATCTAGCTAATCAGAGGAAAGATGCTTCCCATTGAGACTGAAAGTAGCCAGTCGTCCCATATATAAGTTGCGTCGATCGCCTGTGATGTGTAAGTCGCCGACAACTGTAAACCGCATTGTAGCCCGGAGAGACTACTCTTTCGAAAATGCTTAAATTGAGCTCTTTTGTTCAATTGTTGCCAATTTTGGCTTCAGGTGCTTTGGGCAGTGCCCATCTACCTGACAAGCCTGCCGATTTATCAACTCCAGTTCAGCAGCGAATTGCCATCAAGGGTCCCAACAGTGCGTATCAAAGCCAGCAATAGTCGCGCGACTCGGACTAATACAGTTATAGGCATCTCTGTCGGTTGGAGTACTTATCAGGAATTGCAAAAGCCCTGCGTCAATTATGGAACTTCTGCCGATTCCCTGACCAGCCAAGCCTGTTCAGACAGGTCAGAAACCTATCCTACCTCACGAACCTGGTTCAGCTTGGTCACCCTTGATGGCCTCAAGCCAGCCACTACGTATTACTACAAGATTGTTTCGACAAACTCTACCGTCGAGCACTTTTTCAGTCCTCGAGTCGCCGGCGACAAGACCCCATTCAGCCTCAATGCAATCATCGACTTGGGTGTCTATGGCGAAGATGGCTACACTATCAAGATGGATCAGTCTAAGCGCGACACCATCCCTTCTATTCCTCCTTCCTTGAACCACACCACCATTAAGCGCCTGGCCGATACCATCGACGACTACGAACTCATCATCCACCCCGGTGACCTCGCCTACGCCGATGACTGGTTCGAGAAGCCCCATAACCTCTTCGACGGCAAGAATGCCTTCCAAGCCATCCTTGAACAATTCTACATGCAGTTGGCTCCCATTTCTGGCCGTAAGCCTTACATGGCCAGCCCCGGAAATCACGAAGCTGCGTGCCAGGAACTTCCTCACACCACTGGTGCCTGTCCTGACGGCCAGAAGAACTTCACTGATTTCATGGTCAGATTCGGCCATAGCATGCCAACTGCATTCTCTTCCACATCAGAGGACTCTACTGCCAAGATCAATGCCAATAAAGCCAAACAACTCGCTAAACCTCCCTTTTGGTACTCTTTCGATTATGGCATGGCACACATCATCATGATTGATACCGAAACCGACTTTGCCAACGCACCAGACGGTCCTAATGGTTCTGCTGGTCTTAACAGCGGCCCATTTGGTGCTCCCAACCAACAGCTTCAGTTCCTCGAAGCCGATCTTGCATCTGTGGATCGCACTGTCACACCCTGGGTTATTGTCGGAGGACATCGCCCTTGGTACACCACTGGCGGAAGTGGCTGCGTGCCCTGCCAAGCCGCTTTTGAGGGCCTTTTCTTCAAGTACGGCGTAGACTTGGGCGTTTTCGGTCATGTCCACAACTCTCAGCGTTTCATGCCTGTTTACAACAATACCGCAGATGCTGCTGGTATGAACAACCCCAAGGCTCCCATGTACATCGTTTCTGGAGGAACTGGCAACATTGAGGGGTTGAGTGCTGTTGGCAGCAAGCCTGCTTACACTGCTTTCGCATATGCAGATGACTTTAGCTATGCTACCATTCGTCTTCTGGATGCAAACAAGCTGCAAGTAGACTTTTACAGGTCTGCAACTGGTGAACTGTTGGATACTTCTGTGCTGAAGAAGGATCACAACAAGCAATTTGTTGTCCAGCAGTAGTGCCCAAATTTATGTATATAGATTGAGAAAACAAGAACATAAGACGCTTTATTCAAACAAATTCCAACACACTAATGTAACACTACAACTCCTCTTTGCTTCTAGAGAACAATGACAGGCCGGTCAGGTCCTTGGCCCATGATAACCACGATCCAGTCTCGGGGCCCAAGGCACTCTTCTGGTCATAAATAGCCTTCATAATAGGGAACAGATCCTCAGGACGAAGTTGTCGCTCCGAACGCTTCCATCCAAGCTCCTCAGGCAATCTCTCCTCAGTTAGCCAAACACGAACTCGCTCCTTGGGAGCACTCCAGGTCTTTGCGGATGGGAAAGTAAAACCAGACGGCACGGTCTCTTCGGCCATCATCATGAGAACTAGCGACGACTCAACGTATGCGAGCAATTGCTCCTTGCGGGTTAGCTTCTGGGGTTTGGAAACGCCTTCGACGCGCAGGCGGCTCTTGGCAATAGAAGTGGCGTTGAGGTGCTCGTCAGGGCTGTCGGCGAGTAGAGCTGCGACACGATCGGGGGCCACTTGAACATGTTTCTCGGTTGCGGTGACGTCGTCGCGGGATAGAGAGGCAATATGCTGCAGGATGCCTGGAGTGTTGAGGTCTTCCAGGTCGAAGTATTCTTTGCCCCAGCCCTTGATGAACATGCTGGCGGGCTTGGTGCCGTAGGCGGGGACGGTGTTGAGGGCAGTGACAACAGCGTCGCCAAAGTGATGTAATGTGAGATTACGGCCATTGTGTGGGCTTTTGGTGATATTAGCACGATGCGCCAGACGAGATGTTGGGCGAGAGGAGAAACTCACAGATAACCGTGGTTGGCCAATGTGTTGAGCATAGGACAAGGACCTCTGGAATCATTGGGACCAGGAGCAGTCCAAGGCTGCAGCTCAGCAGCTCCAAGAGCAGCCAATGATGCGAACACAACAACAGACAGCATGATGGTGGATTAGGCGTCAGGCACAGCAATCTTTTGTCACAATGAGCCAAGGAATACGGGACAATGTCCAATGCGAAAGAAGAAAACCAGGGAGAGCTTCTACTTTTTAAACAATCTTACAGGCGCCAAGGCCCCGGTCTCACCGAATCGTTTAAAGCTTACTGTTGACATATTTTTCTGCCAGGCACTAGCAGGCGCCTCGATTCCAAAACGTGCCTGTCTTACTAGGAAGATGGCGCTGGCGTGGCCAGTCCAGGGACGAAGCAGGCTTGCCGATTGGTGGGCTTTTGTATCTGAAGGGTCGCTCAAGGGCTTTGCAAGGCACTAGCGACGCCGATGAATCCAGGCCAATGAGGAATGAAGGATTGCCAATGGAGTGCCTAGGAGGGCTTGTTCACATTGGAATTGCGATGCGGTGACCATGGTATTGTTAGTGGAGATGGATTGTCTTAGTGCGAACAATGGCAAGGGATAAATAGATGGACAAGATGGAGTAATTTCGCTGCCTTGCACCAGTCGCATTCAGAGGATCCTTGCAGCGCACCGAGCCCTTGTGTTGTGCTGAAGAGGTGGAGGAGTGCGAGTGGAGACGCGAGGGTTCATGTACCCCAATATCGCTCGACTCGCCACCAAGAAGCACCACAAGCCCGGTTGGCTAAGTGGTATAGCGTCTCACTAGTAATTTACTGTGTGATGAGAAGATCATGAGTTCGATTCTCATACTGGGCAGCTTCATTTTTTGCGTTTTTGGATTTTTCTTTCACGCGGTGAAGAACTTGTCGTGTCATTTTCTTTTTGCTAATGCTGCCTTTTGGTGGGCTACGTGCAAAGTTGCTAAAAGGGGTATAAACTACACAATGTCCTTTTCAGAGTGCTGGATCTGCACATCTTCCATCTCCTCTGCCACTTCCATCCAGATATTGCTCGTGGCTGGAATTGGCGAAATTTTGCAAAATGCCCAATACATGAGTCCCGATACTCCGAACCCAGCAAAGTAATTCAGGTTGAATACATAAGTTGCCCCGATAGGAACTTTGGCACCAACGGCACCTGCGAAGCCCACAATGTTGACGAGGATGCCGCAACCGTAAGCGGCGTATGCTCGCCAATGGAAGCCACGAGTGAAGTAGTACGGCCCTGATTTACGGTCGTTGTATAGGTCGCGAACATTCAGGAACCCCTTGCGGACGAAATAATAGTCGGCTACCATCACACCAGCAATGGAGCTGAGGAAGACGCTGTATGCCGACAGGGATGTGGTGAATTTGTTAGAGTCTGCGAGGAAATTGTACGGGCAGATGGCGATGCCGACAAGGGCGCAGATGTAGCTCCCTCGGCGAATGTTGATGTATCGTGGGAGCATGGCTGACATGTCTGTTCCGGCCGAGACTGAGTTGGCGGCTAAATTGGTTGCTAGTTGAGCAAAGGAGAATGCGAGAGCAATGACGAAGACACCGAAGCGTTGGCCGGAACTGGCGTCATCGAGGAATCTGTCAAGAAGATTGAGCGGGTTCCAGATGGTCTCGCCGAAGATGACGCACGAAGAGGACGAGACGAGAATGCCAATAAGAGATGTGAATGCGAAACTGAGGGGGATGGCGAACAGCTGCGGCCACAATGCATCCCGCGGCTTCTTTGCAAAACGAGCGAAATCAGGGTCGTTGACGATGAGTGTGGCAAAGTTGGCAATGGAGGACATGATGCCCTTGACGATCTCCCAGGCGAGGTCGCTGCCGTGGATCTTGTTGGGCTGACGGATGATGGGACCGACACCCTTGGCACGTATGAGCGCCCAGGTAAGGAAGGAAATGGCAGCAAGGGGAACGATGTAAGCCTTGAAAGTGAACAAGTGTTTAAGTCGGTGTACGGGGAACCACAGAGCAGGCAGCGAGCATCCCCAGAAGATGATGAAGGAAACATAGTCTGGTGTGCTTGTGGCGCTGGTGTTGAACGGTCCTGGCATCGTGGTGCGATCCCATGAAGGCCAGATGGAGCGAATCATGACATATACACAGTTACCGCCAATATAGGACACGACGCCATACCATATGCAAGCTGCGGATATCAGCCACGGTACCGATACAGTTTTTTGTTTTGTTTTTTTCTTTTTTTGGAAACAGATGCTTACCCATTGCAACACGGTTGAAGACAGGCCAGATACTCCCCCAGATTCCGAACGATGCCCTGTTGACAACGGGGAAATTAATATGGTAGACAGCACCAATTCTTCCCGTCAAGACGACAAAGAAACCGCTGAGGCTGTATCCTATCCAGACGCACAGCCAGGCCTGCCACCATGACAGACCGCCAGCGATCATGGACGAGGCAATCATCCACGTATTAATATTTGCAGAGTCTGCGATCCAGAACCCGACAAAGTTCCAGGAACCCCATACTCGACGTTCTTTCTCGACGGGGACCAAATCATGGTTGACGAGCTGAGCGGCAGGTTAGCAATTGGGTAAATTGGTAGGCTCTGTCCAAACGACAACGATAGGAGATGCTTATGTTGCGTCTGGCCAGAATAATGAGTTCACACCATGAGTTGGGTTGCTGTGAGGCCGGGTTCGGCGTCCACCGATAGCCTCTCAGCCCAGTATTTTATTCTTTGGGAGAGGACCATGTTTTGAGGTGATATGTATTAAGGTAAAAAAGGCTAATTCAATTGAAAGAAACTCGGCATCTCTCTGTGCAGAGCATGTGGATTTTGGTTTTCACAATCTTATGAGGAGGCGAATGTGCGCCTTATATACATGTTTGTTCGAGTGCCCGTGCCGCATGTCAAGACACTAGCCCAAGTGGGAGGATAGTCATGACTATCTGATTATCTGGGGTAGAGGTATCAGTTATTAGTGTGGTGTGGATGTCTTTGGTGGAAGTTGTCCGGGGCATCGCGGACTCATCACAAGGAACAGAGGGTACCGAGCCAATCAGCGGATTAGATTATGTATGCAAGTCTCAAAGTATTGCCCATGTTGAGGTAGAGTAGCGATAAGTTAGTTGCTTGGCCATGGCCACAGGCTGTAGAATAGGTGTCGGAGTCAACCGATGGAGCGGGAAATGCGGCATCGGCGTAGCGGGTCATGCGTAAGGATGAGGAAGGGAGGGGTCACGGTTAGAAACCGGCTGTTTAAGGTGATATGTGCGGGGAGATGATGTAAAGATGAAGATAGGGCAATAGATTATCTTTCATTGGTAAATGGGAGATATGGGTTTCAGATAGATAGATGGGATTGATAGTGAATTGGTGGTGCTGGGGGAGTGTGAAGATAAGGCTGCGGATTGGATATGGTGGTTGGAGATTGGGCGAAGATGTTGTATTGATATGTTGCATTGTAGTAGGTTGCCAATGAGGTACCCCGGGGAGTACAGCTTAATTGCCTCGCATAGATTTTGTGGTGGTTAATTGTCAAGCTGCCATGGCGATCTCTTGGATTCATTGTTTGCTGTAAGACTCGCCACTACCCTGCAGCAAAATATAGTGCAAAGACATGGGTGGATGAGAGGGAGCTTTGTGAGCTAAACATTCGGAAATAAAATAATGTAAACCGGGAAATAGTGAAAGAGACAATGTTAATTATTTATAGAGTTGTTTTTGTAATTTAGTATCTTCTTGGATCAGGTTGAGCCCCATGATGAGCCGCATCTACACTCAATATCCGTACTCTAAGGAGCTGGCACAGCAGCTAGAAACTTGGCGGGGTCAATAAAGTGGCGGAGAGCTCAATTGGTGCCCCGCGTCAAGCTGCAATACTAGTTGGTCTAGGTGGTGTCGCGTCGGGCATCAGTTACTGGCATTCAACCTCAGCGACGGATGGTGCAGTTACTAGGCGCCTAAAATACAGTTCAAGGTGTTGGTGCAAGCGGTTGTCTTGGCCGCAATACGTCTAATTCAATTATAGTTACTTACCGCGTGCACTGCAAGGACCCTGCAGCTGTTGCAACTGCCATCACCGCTATTTACGCGTCCACCAAAACCATCCCACTATTTTTTTTCATCCTCCCCTCACCTCCCACATTTCCCTCCTCGACCAGACACGCCAAACACCAACCCAAATCTTAAGCTCCACTGCGCTTCCACCCGTTTTCTTTTTTCTCGTTTGTGGCGTTTTCTACATTTGTCGTGGTTCCCTTTTTCCTTATCTGTTTATTCTTCGTCTTGCCAACCATAACAGAGAACCTATCGTCGACCTCTCGCCCACCATGGAGGACCAGCTCGTTCAGGTCCTCGCCAACACCCAGAAGCCAGAGCTTGCTCCCCGCCAACAGGCTGAGCGAGAGCTTAAAAGTGCTCAGGCTGACCCCCGATTTCCCATTTACTTGGCCAACGTTGCTTCCCACACCTCGGTCGATACCAATATTCGCCAGTCTGCATTGACCAATTTGCGTTTGTTCATTGAGAAAAACTGGGCCATCGACCCTCAGAGCGATGAACCTCAGCTTCCAATTGCCGACGACACCAGAGACACTGTTCGCCAGTCTCTGTTGGACCTCTGCCTGAGCGGCGAGGAGGACAGAAAGGTCAAGATCTCGGCCAGGTAATACAAATATGGGATGGCAGTGCAGCGACACGACTGGACAAGTGCTAACATCTTCGCTGATAGTTACGCCGTTGGCAAGATTGCTGTAAACGACTTCCCCGAACAATGGCCCAACCTCCTACCTACCATTCTCGCCATTATTCCCACAGGCACCGATGCTCAGCTCCATGGTGCTCTCCGAGTCCTTGGAGACCTCGTCGACGAGAGCTTGAGCGAGGATCAATTCTTCACAATGGCTAGAGATATTGCTCGGACTCTCACCGAAGTTGCTACCAACGAATCGCGCAAACCGATCCTTCGAGCTCTTGCTATATCTGTCTTCCGAGGCTGCTTCGACCTCATGACCATGGTTAAGGAGGACCACAACACTGAAGTGACCGCTTTTGCTGAAGAGCTTCTGAAAGAATGGAACCCCTTCTTCCTCAGTGTGCTCAAGGCTCGCCTGCCAGAGGCTGACCCGGGCAGTGGAAGCCAGCCTGAGAGCTGGAATGCCCTTGTTGCTCTCAAGCTCCAGGCCGTCAAGACCTTGCTGCGCATCCGTCGCGGCTTCCCCTCATTGTTGCTGCCCCAGATCACTACTTTCTTCTCCGCCGCTTGGGAGGAACTTACCCTCTTGATTCCTCTATATGAGCAGCTGTACATCAAGTCTGAAGCCCAAGGTCGCCTCGAAGACTCCGATAACCTACCCTATACACTCGACTTTCTCATTCTCGAAGAAATCGACTTCCTCAACCACTGCTTCCGCGCACCACCAGTGCAGCAAGAACTTAACGGCCAGCTCAAGGCCCACGCCTCTGCGCATGAGGTGCCATGGATGATCGAGATCATGAAGATGCTGGTTGGGTACTCTCGTATCACCCGTGAAGAGGAAGAGCTCTGGGATATCGACTGCTCGCTGTACTTGGCAGAGGAAACGTCCGTTTCAGCCAATTACACTGCTCGTACAGCTGCTGGTGACCTGCTCATCAAGATGGGCGAATGGTTCAACCAGCAGGCCATCGATGGTCTGTATGGCTATACCAAGTCGCTGTTTACTACTGATTCTGCCGACTGGAGAAGCCAGGAGTCCTCGTTGTACCTTTTCGTCATGCTTGCTGGAGATTTCCTTGATACCGACAAGACTGTTCCAGACCAAGTTTCCGCCGCCTATCTCGAACTAGTCGATTTTGCACTCAGCAAGGGTGAAAACCCGCTTCTCCGTGCCCGTGGATACCTGGTAGCAGGCATTCTTGGCCGCACCAACGATATTCCTGCGGCCCTTGTTGACCGTACCATCCAAGCCATCACAGTTGAACAGTCTGAGGTCGTCCAAGTTTCCTGCATCAAGGCAGTTGAGGGCTTGATCTCTGCCAACAAGGTTCCTGCCGATAAGCAGTTCGATATCATCAACTCCATCCAATCTTATATTAACAGCAAGGAGACTGGTGACATGGAAGATGCCGATGAGCTGGTTGTCGTGCTGAGCGAAGCCGTTCGCGCCGTCATCGACCTTGATTCGAGAGTCGTATTGTCCGACGACATCAAGGCCCTCGACCTGTTGTTCCTTCTTGCTAAGTTTGGAGCCAATAATTTCCAAGTCAGCATGCTGGTTTCGGAAGCATTTGAAGGTGTTGTGAGCCAGCTCTCAGACCCCGAGAACTACAATGCTCTGTGTAGCAAGACACTCCCTACTCTTACCTCTACCTTTGACGCTGCAACCGAGGTTGACGAGAATCCTCTTGTTACTGTAAGTTACTTTAGATATACTATGGTTATTCAGCGCTAATGACATATGTAGATTGCGATTGAGCTTTTGGCAGTCTTGACAGAGAACAGCGCTGGACCACTTCCTCCAGGCTTCGTTGCTGCCACATTGCCCAAGGTTACCCGCCTTCTTATGGAATCATCCGATGGGGATGTTCTTCGACCTGGCTCAGAAACTGTCAAGTTCATGTTGACGCACGATCATCAGCAAGTGTTCAGCTACCAAGACGAGAACGGCCGCTCTGGCCTGGAAGTCTGTCTGCACATTGTTGATCGTCTGTTGGGAGAAACCGTGGAGGACTATTCAGCTTCCGAGGTTGGTGGACTTGCCGCTGAGCTTGTTGAAAAGGCTGGCCAGGAGCGCCTTGGACCTTTCCTACCCCAGCTTCTGCAGGCCGTTGCTACCCGTCTGGCAACTGCTCAGGCTGCCGCCTTCATCCAGTCTCTAATCCTCGTTTTTGCCCGTCTGTCCTTGAACGGTGCTCAGGACGTTGTTGAGTTCCTCAGCCAAATCCAGATTAATGGCGAGAGCGGTCTGCAAATCGTCATGGCCAAGTGGCTTGAGAACTCTATTGTTTTCGCTGGCTACGATGAAATTCGTCAAAAGTATGTTGCACTGACATGGGTTCACATTTAACAGCTAACAATATGGTAGTGTCATTGCCCTTTCTAAGCTATACTCTCTTAATGACGCCCGCCTTGCTCAGGTCAAAGTCCAAGGTGACTTGATCCCCGAACCCGAGGACGGCAGAATAAAGACTCGCTCTCGCTCTAGACAGAGTAAGTAGTGCAACTACAGTGGATCAATGAATATTTTCTAACACAGCACAGACCCCGACAAGTACACTATTGTCCCCGCTACACTCAAGATCATCAAGGTGCTCGTGGAGGAGCTTGTGTCTGCGTCTGGACAGCGTGCTGCCGCAAATGCTGCAGCTCTTGCTATGGCCAACACTGCTGACCTAGATGATGACGATGGCGAAGAGGGCTGGGAGGATGACGATAACACCCTTGATCTTAGCCTCGGAACGACTAAGGCCGACTTGATGTCTTTCATCGAGAGCGGTGGTCAACGCCAACGCGACGACGAGACTGAAGCGTACCTAACTGAGTTCTTCATCCGCTGCGGACGCGAGAACGTATCCAGCTTCCAGGATTGGTACAACATGTTGTCAGAGGAAGAGCAGACGAAGCTCAACGAGGTTGCCAATGCTGCCGGACAGTAGGATGCGTCTCGCACATTGAAAGAGAGAACTGGTCAAGGCATAGCGCCCGATAACAAGGTATTGATGCGAAATCTTCGGCGAATGCATTGGTAGGGAATTTATTTTAGGAGTGGCAAACGCTGCGATCATTGATGATTACGATAATAATTACATGCACATGAGGAGCCCAGTATATCAGAGGAAACATAGACTTAGCTGTAGTGCGAGTAGTGTGTGAAGACGTGAATACAAGTAGATAGAAGATGTATGTGAATTTTTAAAACTAGTACATAGATATTTGCAATCTGCTTTACAAGTACATGTGGTGCCTCTGTGTTGGACTTTGTCGTTGATCATGAATCATTAAACATAAACTCTGCTAGCAGATATATTTTCTTTTTGCCCCCTGGCGTATTTGGCTTTGAAAGCATTCTTCAACTCTCCTCGGACTTAGATGATGTCGCCACCTCCAAAGCTACCACCGAAAGGGTTGCCACCTCTGCCACCACCAGGAGGGAATCTGGGACCTCCTCCAGGGCCAAGAGGATCCCATCTCGCACCAGGCGGTGCTTGGGGATCATAACCACCCGGAGCATGGTCGCCTCCGTAACCACCTTGTCCGGTGAAGAGAGGATCGTCAAAGGTAGGATGCATACCTCCGGCTCCAGGACGAGGCAAACCACCACCTGGGGTGAAGGAACCACGAAGAGGATCGTGAGGACCCAATCCGGGAGGGTGTAAGTCATCATGACCAATGTTGAAAGGTGAACGACCTGGCATAACGAGACCACCACCTCGACCGGGTGGACGGTTCATGTCATATTCGTCGTCGAAGCCTGGAGGGGGAAATTCGCCGTGCGGCGGACGGGGACGGGCCATTTCGGGCATTGGTTCGTGGGGTGGTTGCGGGTAAGGACGAACGGGTTCGGCAAAGGGTCGATTGGGACCTTGAGCTTCTTGCTGGCGACGTTCATGACGTGCGTTCTCTTCCGCTTCGGCGGTTTCTTCGTAGTCTTCGCTTTGGAGCTTGGGAATAAGCTTCTGGACAATATTGGTGCGAAGGTCATTGATGATGCCGGTAATGGCGTCTTCTGAGACGAAGGCACTGCCAAGTTTCCCAACGAGGTCGGCGTTGTCTGGCTGGCCTTGGTCATTCGCTGATATTTTAACAGGCAGTTTCTTGGCGTCGACGACG
The DNA here is from genome assembly GCA_028455935.1 of Simplicillium aogashimaense. Taxonomy (NCBI): domain Eukaryota; kingdom Fungi; phylum Ascomycota; class Sordariomycetes; order Hypocreales; family Cordycipitaceae; genus Simplicillium; species Simplicillium aogashimaense. Next base: position 4,795,728 of record CM052008.1, read on the forward strand.
TCGCGCACAGCTCGCTCAAAGCGATAGATGTTCTCTGCGCCGACGGCGAGGCCGCGCACTTCGACTTTTGCGCCAATCTTGTCGATTTTGAAAACGAATGTCATGGCCGACTGTTTGTGCTTGTAGACGAAGCTGAGGGAGCCGAAGCCGTCGTTCCATGAGGACGGGAGCTGAGGAGACTCAGACTCGGGAAGGGGTTTGTTCTCTTGCAGGCCGACGAGGCGGAAGGATAGCGCGGTGAGGTAGGCGTGGACGAGGAGGGCGATGACTTCGTAAGAGGAGGAGAGGGCGGACGAGTCGGGGTCGTAGGGGAGGGAGTCGGCCATGGCCTGGAGGAGGGAGGGGGGCGATAGGCGAGACATGGTTACATGTGATTTGCGACGCTGGATGTGTGTTGGGGGAGGCCAAGGGTTGGGCGGCTTGGTGGTGTGTTGTTTTGGAGGGGGATTTGCGAGATTGATATACTTGGCGAGGGGGGCAGTGTTTTGGGGGGCAGCGGGGGGAACGTCATAGCTGGTGCCTTCAGCCCTAAGGATGGATCCGTGAAATGTAAGTAGAGTGGTGCTTCACATGGATAAATTTAACAATATCGGATAAAAAAAATAAAAATAAAAGAAGCATTGTAATGATAATTTCAGCACTCGAAAGTTGTACTGTAGGCGTTTACTATATTATATTTGGAGAGTTATTTGTGCAATGTGTAGGCTTGCAAGTCGCGCACATCTTGACTAACGCCACACCCCGCCCAATTAAATCCCCTCCAGAAATGCATCCATCATTCACGCCTCACTTCAACACTTACACCACACAAATGACGCCTTCCTCAACGCTCCTGTCCTCCTTCACAAACTTCCTCACCGTCTCAATCCACTGCATCCTCTACCACCGTCACCTCTACCCCCAAACCACATTCCTCACCACCCGCGCCTACAACCTCGTCGTCCACCAATCCCGCCACCCGGGCGTGTGCGCCTGGATCAGCGATGCCATCACCGCCGTGACGGAGCAGTTGCGCATCGGCTCCGCATCCTCCATCGCGCTAGTCATACACTCTGCACCGCCGCAAGTTGCAGTTCTCGAGCGTTGGGTGTGGGACGTGTCGAGCTTCCCCGTCTGGGAGGACAGTGATGTGGATGTGAACATGGCGGATGTGCACGAGGCGTTGAGGGGGGCGCTGACGAGATTGTCGCTCGCCGCGGAGGCCAACGGTAAAGTGGAACAAGGCTGTTCGTTTACCGTTGCAGTTGAGCTGAGGGATGGCTCTGACGCACCTATTGGGGTGAGTTTCTGAATCGTCGTCAGTTTAATCATGATTGCTAATCATCTAGCATCCGCAACATTGGATACCCTCTGAGCCCGACAAGCGCGCGCAGCAGCATCATCATGATGCTTCGACGACGCCTATTCGTTCCGTACAAGCTGGTCCGTTGTTCTTTGAGTGTTGGTTGGAGCAGACCACGACGCAGTCACAGTCCCTTTCAGAAGAGTCACTTTCATGATGCAACTTCATCTATCCTGTCAGTCATTCAAAGGCAATCCTGCTATGCAAACTACGCTATGCCTCAATGTACAAAATATTCATCCCAGTCTTCATTACAAAACATTCATATGTGGGAAAAGAAAACCCCAAAAACCATCCCGTTCCAGAAAAGTAACCAATCATTGATCTCCTCCCTTGAGCGCCGTCTTCAAGCTTACAATCTCCCTTTTCAGACGCATATTCTCCTTTGTCAACCGCGCCGTCTCCTCCGACTGGTCCTTGAGTTTCGTCATCAACTGCTCTTTTTCGTCTTTGCCCTTTCCACGCAGTGCCTTGACTATTCTGCCCAGCTCGCCGTTGAATTTCTCGTACAGTAGTTCGTTTTCCGCCGTGACTTCTTTGTGTAGTTGGTCGATGGCGCGAAGCTTGGCTTCTGCTGCTCGAACCGTCGTGTCCATTTCCTTCTGCAGAGCTGCTTGATTGTCCTGCATTTCTTGTGTAAGAGAAGGGATTCTTTCCTGCAGAGCCTTGACGGCTGCTGTGAGTTGCTTGAGTTCCGAGCTTTGCGAGTTGGACATGCTGCGGTCGCTCAGTTGCGCCATGTCGCTGCCAATTTTGGATAGTTCCGACTGAAGAGCTGCGCTAGACTCCTCGGCAGCTTTCTTTTCGGTCTGCAGTCTTTCACGCAGTTTCTGTGGTGACTGCAGTCGAAGCTTTCCACCTGTGCGCGTTGGGCTGCTTGGTCTTGTTGGTGAGTCTGCGCCAGATGTCACTGGTCTGCCTGGTTTCAGCGTAGGGATGCTGGATGTCGAAAGGCCCTTGGAGTGTCGACTGGCGTTCTTGGTAGGCGAAACTTGCTTCAGTGGCTCTTCGCTTTTTGTATTGCCTTCACGCGATGGCTCAGCAATGTTTTCTTTCTGAGGTGGTAACTTGAAGCCCTGCGGTATCGCGTTGACCGGAATCCTTGATGGTGACGTAGGCTTCGGAGTTGAGTTGACCTTTTCTGACGTCTCCTTCGTCTCTTGTAGCGCTGGCAACGGCTCATCCTCTATTGAAGCCGCAGCCATGAGCGTCTTCAGGTCAGACAACGAGCTGCGTCGCTTCTTCTTTGAAGTCTGCCTCACCGTTTCATTAGGCTCGCCAATAGTGTTCAATGGAAATTCCAGACGATGTGAGCTAACAGGTCGCTGGGAGCTGCCTGGCCGTTGAGGGTCTTCGAAAGCACCAGCTACTGGCGGTCGAGTGGGTGATTGGCCACCGCGAAACATCCTTCTCTGCAAGCTGCTATCGTCAATGGCACGAGCTTGGTTGACTGTTCCCTTTGACAGACTTGAAGGCTCTCCAGTGGCGGGGTTTCGATGTCTGCTCAAACTTCGCCAAACAGATGGCCGTTCTTGCTTTTCCTCTTTTTCTTTCGGTCGTAATAGCATATCCAGCCCGAATTTACGACGAAGTGAAGATGCATTGGAAGTAACTGATCCCGTCATGGACTTGTCCTTGAAGGTTGAGTGTACAGATCCAGCAACAGAGTTGCCAAAGTTGAAGCTCTGGTTTGGGGAGTCCCCAAAGATTCGTGGGCATTCTTCGACCAACCTGTCCAGCAAGTTGATGTAGTTGTGTGCCTGACCATTCGTCACGACCAGCTCGGAAAACGCCAGCGTCAAGGCTCCTCTGTCACCGTCATTGTCGCAGCCATCCAGTAGCTCATCAAGAAGCTTGATGATGTTGCCAAATGCTCGACGGTTTTGTGGCGCCATGTCTGCAAACAAGTAATGCACAAAGTCACCGAAGTCTCCCGGAGCACGTCGGTTTGCTCGATCCAGCAGCGTGTCAAGAGACTGCATGGTAATGACCTGTCCCATCTGTTCTTTCCAAGCGATACGAAGGAAGTTTTCAAATGCCACAAAGACAATTTCAACCCCTACATCTGGTGAAATCTCGACATCGAATGGATTCTCAATCAACCTGTTGTAAAGATCGTTGACCATAACTTCGTCTACATTGTGGCGATTGAGCAGAATTCGGCCTTGAATGGTTCCCTTTCTCATCTGAAGCGCTGTCGTGAAACCTACGAATGTTTGTTCTAATCGCATCAACGGGTTGTCTGGTAACCCCTCTTCCACAAATGATCGATCGTCTCGACCTCTGATAGAGCCCTGGACTGAATGGAAGCTATTCGTTCTATGGAGGGAAGGCAGCCGCGGCTGCTGCTTGCTACCAGAGACGACAGAGTCAGGTGTTGTGGCGGTGCCACCGTTCCACAAGCTAGAAAACAGCTTCACGGGGGAGGTGGCAAGGAAAGATCGTGTCTTTTCAGCCCGCGTAGCTGAGGCTGTAAAACTCAAGCTGCGCAGAATCTTGGTGTAATATGACACCATGGCCGCCGTCAATGTACGGTTGGAAACGCTGAACTGTGTGCTCAATAGCTGGACGACTGTAATCATATCAGTACTTGGCAATATAAAAGGTTGAGTAACACTTACTGCGATGCGTAATTGTTTGTAAAAAGTCTTCGACGGCAACGTCATCCTGATGCTGCTGCCCATTAAGCCCAACCGTCAAGATCGACAATTGTTTCATGTCGCTGGCGTTAACATCGACAACAATCTCGACACCGTAGTGGCCAACGGGCGCGCCCTTGGTGCCGCGTTCATGGTCGACGACGATTCTCACTGCCGCAGGTTCTTTTCGTCCCTCCACAAGCTGATCAGCACCTTCTTGGAAGATGGCTGCATGCAGTCCTAGCTGGCTATCGCCATTTCGCACTGATCGCAAAGTCCAGCAAGGATCATCTCTTTCTGACTCTGAGAAGCGTGCCTCGATTCTAGCTTTAACAATGTCTTCTCCCCACTTTGCAGCCTTGCCCTCAAATGAATCCTGCAACATGAAGCAACGCGCAGTGGCAGATTTGCTGACTTTATGCTCTCCTGTATGCGCTCCCTTCATGGCTTGCGTCGATGTCATCCAAATGAGGTTGCCATCTGCTGATTCAGTGAATCGGAGATCTGAAAGCGAGTGCCACCCAGTGAACGCAAATTCGTATGCTGCCTCTCCACCGGCGGCATTCGTCATGGATATCAGAAGTTCAGTCGCGGAAGGCTTGTCAATTTCTCTCAACAGATCGCGGCCACTCATCCCACCGCCGAGCTTCTTCAAGATAATGACGCAGTCAGTAAACAGCAGCAGAATCCCACCATTCTCGGTCATGTCTAGCGACAACTGGAATGGAGGAGAGAGTTCGACGACATCTGCTGCAGTAATAAGTCGCCCCTGGGGTTCTAGCTCAATAGGCCATGCCTCAATCAAGCCGCGCAGGTGACTGACCACTTGCGGCTTGTCTGATGAAGGGTCATCCAGAGAGCAAATATTGGTAATAACATCTCGAGCTTTCAGCATTGACTGTAGGGCAGGGTGCGTCATAGGCAAGCATGAGACAATTTGATCGATGAGCAGGCTGTATCGAGGCAGCCTTTGGACCGGCTCAATGAGTGTTGAGCGAATCGATTGGTCGCCAGCCTGGTTTCCTCTTTGCTGCAGGCTCGCCTGAGGATCAATAAGACTATGTAATATGGTTGGGAAATGTTGACTGGCTTTGATATAATCCTGGTAGCAATCGGAGAACTTGGGAAACCACTCCAGGAACAGTTTGGCCATGTTCAAAGCTCCAGTTGGATCCTTAGGGCGCGCAACTCCAGGGACCGGTGCGAGGTTTGTGGTGGTGGTTTCCATGTCTTTGATAGCATCCTCCTCAGAGTCGTCCATAATCACGCGCAGTTCTCGCAGGAACCCGGTATTTACCGAGAGGATCTGTGTCGCAGACTGTGGGAATAGCGTATCGAGTTCCTTTTCGGCTGGCGTCAAGCCGTCAACATCTTTACTTTTTGTATTCTCTCGATACTGCGCCGCTACTGTATGCACAAGCTCGTTCAGCTTCAAAACATAGCGTTCTTCTGTATCCACCAATTCAGCAAGCTTCATGCGCAGATCCACTTTCTGTTCTGCTGAGAATGATTTCGTCTTATTGAGCGACGTAGGTTTCGAAGGGGCGCGGCGCAACCTAGTCGTAGGCAAGAAGATGGACTCGCCAAACAATCTCACCAGCGGCCTATATCCTCCATATTGGCGCAAAGTCGGATCGAGCATATCGTCATCGTTCTCGGGCACCTCTTCGAGTTCGTCAGACCGCAGGGGAACTATTGCGCCGGGAGGCAATATCATGTCAATGTCGATATTGCTGATATGTTGCGTCTGCAACGCTTCCTGCAACGAATTGATAATGTTGGCGGTATTATCGCTCTTTACCATCGACTGAACCAGATCGCCGACATGCTGCTCTCCAAACAACGGCTGACCACTGCCTGGTCGCCTTCCTCTTGTGGGGTAGGCATTTTTGAGATATGTCTTGACGCCATCAGGCAATTCAGCAAAGTACTTTGACAGGCCAAATGCCAGGGCTCTATAGACTTCGTCGCCTTGGAATTCGCGCGACAGGTGACTGACAGCGGCGTAGAACGGCGAATTGGGAGAGATGGTGAGTCGCGGGAAGCTCTGCAGGCCGGCAGGGGAGAAGACGTGGATCTGGACGCGGGAGGAGTTGAGGGTATAGTTAGAGGTGGTGGATGCGCCGTGGAAGATGAGGACGGGGAGGTGACCAAGGAGAGGATCAGAGGTATGGTAGACGGAGACGGTGTCTGGCGAGAGCAGAAGCTCGTCGGTGACTCGAACCATGCTGGGCGAGATCAGATGTCGAGAATCATGGCCCGGAGGCCTGTTGTCACCTGGAAAGTCGTGATGGGGTAGGACGCAGCGACGAGGTCGGCGGCTTTCGTTTGGTGTCGTTGTCTGCCTCTACTGCAGCAGCATTCGATCTGGTTAGTGCGATTAGGTATCGTTGGCTGTAGTGGAAAGAAGGTCTAACGCCACAAGACCCAAGCCGTTGTAGGATCGAAGCGAAGACAAGGATAGGCGGAGAGACGGTGTTGGTGTGTCTGTCCTAAACAATGCGGGTCGTCAGAGACGGGAGGACGACAAGGTGGACAGTTCTCTTGTTTTCCGCCGCGCTAGGGACTTGTTCCCCGATGGAAAACAATTAGACCACTGTTGTGATTGATTGGCACTGCAAAAATTTAGAAATAGAAAATAGGAGCTCCGAGTCAAACGTGGGCGACACAGGGATTGTGACCACTGAATGTTTTACTTGTCGAGTCTCAGTCCAGCCGCTGCTACAGCGCTGTGATGCGGCCTGCATTGTCTTGTTAGTGGTCCAGACGCGTCTCTTCTTTATTTTTGGCGGGCAAAAGCGCGTCGTGGTGGGCTGTTTTTAGCAGCAAACCCCACTTTTCGGGGGGAGCTGGGGACTGCTGAGGCGCTGCAAAAGTCACCAGAATCCACTGTAAAGACTGTAAAGTAAACAAACTGGCTGCACCACCACAGCCTGTTTGGTACATTGGTTTACAGCGGGCGGAGTTGGCCTTGTCACCTCTTCCCAATCTGGTAATCCACCAACCGTCATCCCACCGCATCATCTCTTCACCTGTCCCGTTTCAACGCCCATCCTGCTTATACGCAAGATATAACTCTATTTATCCCGTCTTCATACACACATGCAGAATTCCACTTCATAAGCCCAACATGTCAAGTCAATCAGAAGGCATCCCTGTCCGCCATAGCCCCTCCAACGCTGGTTATCGTCTCATCGAACTCCCCTCCGAGGTCGAAGCTGCCCTTACAGGACCAGGCGCTCCCGTGTAAGCCCATCTCTCCTCAGTCTTGTTTCAAAATTATATGCTCACACCCCAGTCTCTACCTTGAATCTGCCGAGGACAACTCCACCATCTTGCGCACCCCAGACAGGTCATACACGGTCAGGCAAAAGAACACATCAAATACACTCTTCCTCCTCTCGCCTGCACCATCCACATCAGATTCACCTCAGCAAGGTATTGAGACGATATCAGTGATCCACGAGACGGTAGAGTTGGAACCCGTCAAGCCTAAAGAGGCCACGCCAGTAAAACCAAATACGGGAAGCATGGGCAAATGGCACGAGAGATTTGGAAAGAATAGGTGACCGTCATTAGTGGACACTGTTGTCCGTGTATCATCTTTACATATATCTACTAGTACAGTATTGTCATTCATCATAATCTTCAGGCTGCCATTCTTCTGCTTCACTCTCATCGTCTTTTGACACGAGTGCCTGTCAGTTTCTAGTTTTTCTGGCGGAGCTCCTTGTAGCTTTCCGCCTTGGTTGGACAGCTTTTTCCTCTTCCCGCTTGTCTTCCCCTTTTCCTGCCGGGAGTTCTGGCTCAACCCCTGATGGCTGGTTCTGTCTATCATCCTCCATGACCAAATCATCTTCGCCATCGTCCTCATCATGTGCCGCAGGAAAGAAGCTCGATTTTGCAGCTTCAGCCTGTGTTGTACCGTCGTCCTCTTCATACCCTTCTGGTAAAAAGCCCCCTGCCGTGTCTTCAGCATGAGCGTTCGCTGGCGCACCTGCGAGCGCATTGCTTTGGCTATGACCAAACACTGACACATCGTCATTAATTTCACCATACTCCAGCCGTATTCTCTGCACAATGCGCATGCCCATAATAAACTTTCGCCATTTACCCAACGCTGCTCTGCGGCGTTTCTCATCCTCTTTTCTCGACCTCTCTTCCTCGTCTATTCGTAGCTGCTCCATCACATCATCATGGTATTCTTCTGCAACGACGACGCCTTGGATGACTGGAACGGCCATGCGATGCCCAAACTCGAAATCTACCACTGCTTCCGCATAGTCGATCTGCAATCGTTTGCACACTTTAACAGCACCTCTAAAGGGGACATGAACCGCACCCCTTGGGCACATGTGTTCGACGAACAAATCGATGTTTCTGATCTGGAGTTAGTACTGGCCGTCAGAGCTCTGCGATAAGTCACATACCCATATTCGTTCTTCGGTATGATTCCATTCTGAATGGGAGGCGGGATGATCCAGTCAGTCTGATCATAGCTGTATAGTCCCTGCAACACCTTCTGGCCAGTGACAGCCTCTGCTTCTAAAATCTCTCGGCGACGATTCGTCGTAGCAGCTCTGTGAGGTACTCTTTTCATCGGCTGTTGGCCAGCAATCGGAGCCCGACCCTGTTTATGCCACGTCTCGGCACTCTTGACATTGACCACATCTTCCCGAAGGAAGACGTCCTCTTCATCCTCCTTACCGCTCTTGCCTTTACTCTTGAACTTTTTGACTGGCGCAGCTGTTGGCTTCAAGGCCTCTTCTCGTTTGAGATGTCTTTCCAGCACAAAGTCCTTCGACTGTTTATAGTACTGCAATGTCTCTTCACCTTCCTTGACCTCCTTCTTTTCTGGCTTGGCAGGTTTCAAGTCTGTTGAATCCTCAAGATCGTCAATTTCTGTAATGGGATGTCTCCTATCACCACGCCTGTATCCTGACAATGCTGCTTTGAACCAGTCAAAATACTCGTATCGCTTCACCTTGCCATGTCGGTTATAAATAGGTATCTTCTCCGGTGCCATTCTTACACCCTTGGTACGTCCAGGAAGCATTTGTCTCTTCAGGTATCGTATTGTAACATCTTTGGCTGTGCCATCCCCGGAATATCCAACTACATAGGCGATGATCTGCCTGGCTTTGTCCGCTCTTGCACCCCTGGGCTCCAAGGACTCGACCAACTCGCGATTCGTAGCGACAACACCCTTGACTATTGGATCGACGGAAAGGTATGTGTTGGTTACAGGAGATAGCACTTCAGTCCAGTAATGTGGAAACTCCAAATGGCCGTCTATTTTCTTCGGCGCAGCCTTCCCTTTCTTCTTTGGGGTTACTTGCAGCTCTACCACAGACTCATCGTCTGTATCAGTATATTCCAACTCTAACCCGCTGCTGATTGAAATGGGCGAATTGATCTCCTTCTTCACATTATTCGATTTATTCTTTACAGGCTTTAGGTTGAATTTGCGCTTTAGCGCTAGAAGCTTGCTTTTCGTTGGCGTCTTGCTGCCTGAATCGTCTTTATCATCGACCTCCCCCTCTTCCGGATCAGCATCCTCCAATTTGCTCCAACCGAAGCCCAAACACTGCAAATTGGCAACCATCCTTGCCTCAATACCCAAAGCGCGCACCAGCGCGGTAAAAAGCTGAGCGCCAACGTCTCTGCTACCCTCGCATCGTTGGGCGCATTCGCGAAACTCTTCCAGTCCGCTGATTCGTTCACCAAACTCTGCCGGATCATTGCCTCCACCATTGTATGCTTTCGTTACACGGTCGAGCCGTTCTAGAGACATATACCCTACTTTGTGAAGACCGGGAATCGTGACCTTGAACCGTTGCTTCCACCATGACATGAGGGTTTGCATTAATCTGAACAAGGGGTCACCATGGCTCATATCAATGGCACCCTCTTCAAGCTTCAAAGCATCCTCGTTCCAATCTCGTGCTTCTCGTTTAGTCTTTTTAGTTGGCCCAGTCGGCCCCTTTCGGTTTCTCTTGGGACTGGGCGGTTCGTTGGTCAAGCCACTATTGCGTCGCCAACGGTCGACATATTCCCACAGTCTTGGTGGAATATGCGACATCATGGTGGACTGCACTTCCAAGTCACATAGCCAGGAGTTGCGCACCGCATTGTGCCACAGCAGTGACAAGACATGCACGCAGTGCGTCGCATTGCGTATCTTGCGTTCCTTTTTCGATGGACCCTTCTTTTCGCCGAACGGATTCGTCAACGATATTCGCGTATCGCGGTTTAGAGTAAGTTCCAGGTCTCCCGACGTAACTGGCGCATCAGGAATCGGTTCGTCGGGAGCCTGCACGTCTTCGAATTCGACGTCATCGTCGTCGCTATCTGAATTGCCAACCCTCTGTTTCTTCGCAAGCGGCACATCTTCAAAATCATCATCGGACAAGGAGCTGAGAGAACTCTCGCTTTCGCTGTCGTGAATTATGTGGAATATCGCGTTCGACTGCGTGCATGCGTTCGGCCGTGAAGTTGTGTCTAAATCGTCATACAAGGTAGCTTTGCGCGCCCCAGTAGCTTTGCCTTTGTTTGCCTTGTCGTCTTCAGCTGGTCCCGTGTCGTTTCGCAACCGCTTGCGCGGGACATGAGGCGGCATGGCGATTCATGGAAATTCGATTCACGAGTTGAAAATTGATTGCTGCTCTGCCATTAACGCAATCGGCCGGTAGCTTCCGCCTCTAGCCTCACCTCCAACGTCATGGAGTCGCGGTGCAGGCACGACCACACGTGACAGCTCAGGCGCTGTCTGGGATGAGTTACAGGCAATTGGAGCTACGCTGTTCCCTGGAGGCGCTGATGGTGGCTTGCGGCAGTCCCACCAAAGCCGCCTGTAATCGTGCGCTACGGCTTCTGTAATCGTGCGCTACGGCTTCTGTACTTTAGTGGGCATGCACCTGAAGATTAGATGCACCAAGCGTCAACTGTCTGCTCGGGCATTTGACCAATTCACTCTTCTAATCAGCGGGCACGAAAGATCCATACTAAGTAACCAGCATTGCTTTTTCCTTTCTTTTCTTGTCAAATTGACACTGAGGTCGTATTCTTGGCAACCAAAGACATGCAGCTGTTGACCTGGCAAAGTGACAATCTCTGCACAGCTCTGGTGGATAACTCCCTGTAGCTGCATGTTCAGCTCGCCACAGCATCTGCACAATGGAAGACATCTCAGTTGGTGTCTCGGGCCCGACTGTACAAGTTTCCAGATTTCTGCAACCTGAAATCATTCACCTGCACTTCTTGCAGGCCTGACTAGGTCCGGATGGGTCCAGGATTGAGAAATCCCCGTAAGCAAGCACACCATTTTAGAGTGCTGCCCCATGCACATACAGCATTGGCTGAGACAGGCATGCGCGATGTCACCCAAGCTAAAAAACCTGCCCAACAGAATTGGAGACCATGGAGGCTGTCGATAAGACCCAAATCCGTTTGACCGGCAATTGTCTTGATCGATTGTCTTCACCGATGGTTGTTTGGTATGGCACCCGTCTGCTACAGCTTCACAGACATCATCAGGGCGAAGCAAGCAGCACCTCGTCTTCAATGGCAGGGGAAACCACCACCAGCTTCTCCCCTTCCACCAAGCTCAATCGAAAGTAAACAAAATGAAGCGGATCCCACCGGGACGCTGCCGATGCCCAGACTGTGGAACCAGCAGAGATCGACAATTAGATATTATACGAGGATCCAAGACAGACCGGCCGCTGTAATATTGGTCTTGAATGTCGGACCCAGTCTGAGCTTGGGTCCGCCGGACCTTATAAAGTCGCAGGTTCCTCCGCCCGTCGTTGGCTGTTTGGAGTTTCTGTCAAGCTCTTGCAGAAAATTTCGACGCTCTTAGGCGCATACTGGTCTCGATACTATTCACTTCAATCCTCACAATGTGGTTTAACACTGCTGCTCTGGTGGCGCTGCTACCTCTTCTTGGTGCTGCTGCACCTGTTGCTGAGACCCAACCCCGGATTGACTATGATGCCATCATTGTCGGCGGTGGTCCCGCTGGATTAAGTGCTTTGAGTGGTCTTGCGCGTGTTCGTCGCAATGTCTTGTTGATTGATTCTGGAGTGTATCGCAACGGAGCCACTCGCCACATGCACGACGTTATTGGCAACGATGGTAGGCAGTTGAACCTGGGGTTTTACAAAGTTTAAGTTTTGACATATTCTATAGGCGTCACTCCCGCTTACTACCGCTGGTTGGCTCGCAAGCAGATCTCTAACTACGGAACTGTCTCCTTCACCAACGGCACCGTTACCAAGATCAAGTCACAGAGCAACAATACCTACTTCACTGTATCTGGCACTTACGACAGTGGCGAGCAAGACTTCACCGCCAAGAAGATTGTCCTAGCCACTGGCCTCAAGGATCTGCTTCCTGCCACCCCCGGTCTGCGTGAGAACTGGGGTAACGGTATCTACTGGTGCCCTTGGTGCGATGGCCACGAGCATGCCGACCAGCCTCTTGGTCTGATCGGAGACCTCACTTCAGTCCCTGGCACGATTAAGGAGGTTTTGACCCTTAACAAGGACATTATTGCATTTGTCAATGGAAGCGATACCCCCGAAAACCGCGATGCGACCGAGAAGAAGAACCCCAACTGGCAGAAGTATCTCAAGATCCACAATGTGCAGGTTGAGAACCGAACCATTGCTGCCATTGAGCGCTTGCGCAACGGCTCCGACCATGACGCTGACCCCAGCTTGCCTTCTTTCCCCGAGCACGATCTGTTCCGTGTCAAGTTCACCACTGGACCTCCAGTGTTGCGCAACGCTTTCTTGACCAGCTTCAAGGAGGCTCAGTTGTCTAATGTTGGTGAGGAGATGGGCGTTCAGCTGTACGGTGGTCGTCTCGCCGCCGACGGTACCAAGGGATTGGCTACCAACATTCCTGGTGTCTATGCCATTGGCGACGCCAACTCCGACAATGTCACTAACGTTCCCCACGCCTTGTTCAGCGGAAAGAGAACCGCCGTCTACCTTCATGGTGAGTACCAAGCGCAAATTGACCTCTATGATGCGAAGCTAACAGTAATCTAGTGCAACTTGAGCGTGAGACTGCCGAGCAGGAGTTGAAGGACGGAACTGCTAAGCGTAGCATTCACGAGGAGGCTCGCTCTGTCTGGGATAAGATGAACGGTGACGAGAAAGACATCTTATACGCTGGAAAGTTTGAGCAGTAGAGTTAAGCGGGTTGAGTGGAAACACGAAGTTATGCGAGCAAAATACAGACGATGATCAATATCACGGCTTAATGTTTTACGGCAGGCTCAAGGAAAATGAACAATTATACCAATTAGTATATAATAATTATAATTCCCATTAATTTCTCCATCGTCAGCGCCATGTGGGGAATTGTATGCATTCACAGGTTCTCACAGCTTGCCTCTTAGTTTGGCGCCAATGGTGTGAATTGCGTCAAGTAACCCCCACCTCGTTTTGGCACAGGGGCGCAGTATCTGCAGCTGAGCTTCAACGAGTGAGGACATAAAAGGAATCTTGTTGTTTTTGGTTCATATTGCCAATTCTTCTGCAACTCAATCGCTTTAACAAAGCTCATAGGCCGTTCTATTGGTCATGGCGCATCAGACTTTCATCGGCTCAGGGCCTTACTGCTACGCCAACTCCATGGCAATGGTGCTCCAACCATATGCACCATCTACAGATATTTTAGAGTTTGCTACTTCTAGTGCATTTGGCATGCAGACATTTGGAAACAATGCCTTCTTCGATCCAGTTGGATGGGATCCTCTGCGTGGCATGGCTCAGGCCCTTCGTCTCCTTGGTTGGGAGTCTTCCGACACAATCTCACCCAATGGGACGGTGGCTTTACGGAACCTAAAGACTGAACTGGAGAAGGGTCCTGTAATTGTTGGACCAGTGGAAATGGGCTACCTAAGGCACTCACCTACTGTGAGAGGACCAATTGGCGCAGATCATTACGTTGTCGCAACTAATATTGCTGATGGACAAGTTGAGTTCCATGACCCAGCTGGATATCCGTATGCGACACTGCCTGTTGCAGACTTCTTGAAGGCGTGGGGGGCAGATTCATTGGGATATGAGGAATCATACACAATGCGACATAATTTCTCCAAGGTAGAGGATGTATCTGACGAGGAGGCGATTCGACGGGCGATCCGTTTTGGAAGAGAATGGTTAGCCATGAAGCACAAGGGCGACATGCCGCCGGACACGAGAGGTAACAGGGAAGCTACTGAAGTGCTTGCGAACAAGATTGAAACGAACTTCTCGCCGGATGTCAAGAACCCGTTGGTCTTTTTTGCCGTGCAGTGTGGTGCGCGACGAACGGCGGATGCAGCTACGTGTTTGGCGAGAGTGGAATATGATAAGTCAGCCAAGATTATGGCTGACATTTCAAGAAAGATTGGGCATTTGCAACATCCCTTGGTGGTAGGTGATACGAAGAAAGCTGCGGCACTGTTGCGAGAGATTGGACCCTTGTATGATGAGCTTGAGGTTGCTCTGAATGAGAAATGACAATGGTTCTCTATAATGCCATAATACTTCAAACGCTTGCTATCTTTAGACCCGTAATGATATTCTACCAAACGTATAGCGCGCTATGCTTCAATCAAATCAACTGGCGCTCCAACTCCCCTCAACAACACCAGGGTATTTCCACTCTGCACCGAAGCGCCAAACTTCTCGCTATACTCCAACACTCTCCCACCTTCAACATGGAACACCCTCAGCTTATCCTGTTCATTCGCACTCTGATTGTTCAAATTCTGCACCTGCAGACTCTTCGCTGCAGCATCCAATATCCTCCCCACCACCCAATCCTTGGAGTAGAAGAACTCTCCCTTGGGAAACTTGGCCTTTGCCGTCTCTGCCTCCGCCTCCACATAGACATATATCCTCTTCTCCACGGCCAGTTTCTCATCGCCCTTTGCTGACTTCTTCAACTTGTTCACCGCAACCAACCTCGCCGATGCAGAGGTAGGTTTCGGCTTGGGTAACACTCTGCCGGCCTGTTCCTTCTTTGCGCTCCCCCACGCCCTCAGCTTATCAAACGCCGATCTGGTCTTTTGCGCCGCCGCATCGAGCTGAATAGCCGCTGGCCTGGCGCCAATAGGGATGAGATTCTTGCAGTCATGGTCCTCTTTTAAGCGATGCTTGAGACAATAATCGCGATTACACGTCTGGCAGTGCACGCCTGGCGTGAGAGACGTGCCCACGACCGTTTTGCACTCTGGGCTCGCGCATGGCTTCTGAGAGATCTTGTCACGCAACGGCTTGCCCTGTCCGATGGACGGTCGCGCCAGTTGAGCGAGGCGCCTGCGCTCCGCCCATGCGCCCTCCTTGGGACACTTGTGAGAAGTTTCGCTGCGGTGGTCTAAGCAAAAAGTGTGCGAGCATGATTGGCAGAAAAAGGGGAGGAAATCGAGCTGGTTGCAGTATTCGTACTGGCAGTGTTTGCCTACGAGGGTGGCGTCTGCTTTGTCGCGCATGATGTAGCTTGTGTCTTCTGCCATGGTGGGTGATAAGCGAGACGCAGGATATTTTTTATATCAGATGGGAGGCGACGGCGTGTTGGTAATGACCGCCAGGCAGGGGACATTCGTCAGACGGTTGGACGTTGGATGCTGCTGACTGAGGTGTTTGCCTGGAGCGGAATCGTCTAGAAACGTCGCTGGCCGCTGGTCGCTGGTCGTGGTGGCAGTGGCAGTGGCGGACTTGGCGCCAACAGCTCCGCCACGCCAGAAATCACGACAAAAGGCAACATGCAGACAAAAATGGCTTAATAAATTTGAAATTTAAAATATGAAATGAGCTAGTGCTGTCTAGCTGTTTACAGCTGATCCAAGACTTTATCGGCGGCATCTTCAATGTTGGAGCCGTAGTTCTCAGTATCCGTTTGCACATACAACACGCCATTTTCAAAGATGGCCTCACCATACGATGCCTTCATCTCTCCTGGGTTAACAATACGGAAAGACACCTTGCCATACTCGACTGACTCATTCAGAGCCTCCTGAACCATGTCATCGTCCTTGACCTTTTGTCTTTCAAGCGTCTTGGCCAACCCACGGAAGTACCCCAAGATGAACGATCCCAAGTTCTCATCAAAGCCATCTTTGTTCTTCGCCGCCTTCAACTTCTCATATGCAGCTTCAAATCCGGGGTCGAGAGTGATTTCTTTGCCAAATTGGTCATTGATCATGCTCTGTACCTCGCCAATCTCCTTATTGTAGTCGTTCACGGACTTGCGTGCCAGATACGACATGGCCTGCGAGGAGGGAGCATTGTTTAGAGCCTTGGTGAGAGCCTCACGTCCAAAGGCATCGGCTGCATTGGAGGATAAATTGTCCTTGTTAAACAGGATGATAAGCTTGCCATCAGCTATTTTGCATCCGCAGTAGTTCACCTCGTCGGTGAGGTCCACGTCCATAGTGAGCACATGGGCGGAGCAGGTGCTATTGATCTCAGCCTTGGCTTCATCACCATTTGAAGAGATGAAATCATCCAAGCGTCTGGTAGCACCGGAGACATATCTGTATCCGTTAGCAAATAAAGACAACAATATCTGCCGGGCTATTATACTCACTCTGCCAACATGGCACCAGGGGATTCAGCTGCAAACGACCCATCCTTGGCATAAGCTGCTACCTGGGGCAAGTCGATATCGACAGTCCATGGAACACCCAAGACGTTTGAGAGCTCGGCCTCAAATTCAGTCTTTTTGTTATCCCATTGATCGCGAACTACAATTTTTAGCACATTGCCACCAACGTCAAGGCTCACGACGTACTGTTCTTTCGCGCGGCAAGGGGGAATTTCTCAACAGGAGGAAGGCGGCTCATATTGAAAGATTGAAAGAAAAAAAAAATTGAAGATTTTGAACGGATCCAAGTGAAGAAGCTGAGAACTGTAGTGCTATTCAAAACTTACAACACTGTGGTGCCCGACCATCTTTTATACTTGCAACCATCCGATGGAGCTTCATCTCGCAACTTCTGCCTTGGTATGGCTACTCTGCCTCATCACGGCTATTAAACCAATAATAGCCAGCAATTGGCCCTCAAATTTCTGTTGTAGACGGGACATAACATGGACAACATGGACAACACAATATAGTTGCCCGGCAGGCACGGAGCTGGGAAAGCCTCGCTTTCAGCCTCAAGGCTTCATTTCCACTTTGGGCAATTCTTCAATAGGCAACACGAACAGCCACTGGTGGAGGGCGGAATCCCACCGCGGCGGCCTCTTTTTATTTTCAGCTTCGTGGAATCTATAGCGCAAATAACTTCAATTAAGCGAAAGAGGCTACGTCGATTCGCTGAGGGACGGGCCAGCATAGAACTCCGTCCACCAGCCACGGGCGCTAGTGTGAGCGGCAATACGCGCACCGAGCCATTACGAGAATTAGCGCTCTGGTGTAGAAAATGTGCAAGAATGTCTATTGGCTGAACGTATATTGTGTATCCAAAATTGGAGGTGTGAGATTTCCATGGCTGAAAGTTATACCCTGGCAGGTTGGCATCTCCGAGTGTGCCTGGCCCTGAACACCGTGTAGATATCGGAGCCATTGGCTCAATAGAGTTAACATCAATACCCAAGACAGCGGGGATAAGTCCAATGATGGGCACTTCAGGCAACTGTTAAATGCCCTTGGAGAGCCTGTCCACATAAAATAGTCCGTCAGCCCCCTCGATTAGCATGAGGAAGAACAGGCTTGATGATTGAAATATAACAAAATGTGACTGAGAGCGTAAATTAGAAAGATATTGTTAAAATCTTGAAGTATAAAAGGTATGATTGGCATCGTGAAGTTGAAGCATATAACGAAGGGTATGAGTTGCGCACATAACTTACACTTCGGCGCTGCCTAAACTCTCAGTGAGCCGATTGGAAAGCTGGCAACATGTCATCACCGCAGATACACTGCAATAGCGTCGAGAGCTAAGTGTCTTTATTCTTCTTTCAATTAGACTACGCTCGACTTATATATAACCTTAAAGAAGCAGTATAACAATTACGAAAAGCCTCAAGTATCATGTAGCATACGCCAGCGCTATGTAAAGTATCAGGACAAATATAAACCATCCCCAACGTTTCTCCTTATGTAGTCAACAGCCCAAGTCGGGTTCCAAGAGCGGCGTCCAAATGCAGCGCCACTCTGTCCGCACCGTGCTGTGCCCAACTTCACTAATTAGTGTTAGAATCTTCGCCTATGGCCGACACTAGCCCCTCAGAGCGCTGAAATTGCGTGCCACCAAAGGTAGCATTTGTGGGATCTGCCGAATTGCGCGATGTATTGTGCATGGGTTATGTCACGGTGGTGATGAATGAGTACGCACTGAAGCACTCAAAGCATTGGAATCGAGGAGCCACAACAAGCTGCCCGACTTTTGCGGCTAGCCGCCGGGCAATAACGCCTGTGGCAAGTGGCATGGGGGTGCGATGGATGGTTTGCGGTAGGTAAACAGGCGGGTGGTGCAAGTATCGGGGGATGGGCGGTAGTGTGTACGGTCAATAAGCGGATCAAATTTGGCCCTTGATGTCAACAGTTCGGAAGGCGTTGACACGAGAATTTTCGAACAAAGATCCAGCTTTACCGGACAAAAATGCGATGTACTCGGAGCGGTCTTCCAAAAGATCTTGACCTTGCTGATCAATAATGAACTGTGCGGCATCGGCATCGGATTCGAAGCCAAGCTCCTCCGTGACGAATCGCAATTTGATATCTGGCTTGTATCTGTCGAACACGTTAGTATATGGAACTCGGTGGGTTGAACAAAGACTGAGACTTACGCTTTGCAAATATTACACAATGCAGCGAGGCGCTCCCTCACCACAAACATATCCATAAGATAGGCTCCCATGTTCGGAGTATCTAGATATAATTGGAAGAATTTGTGGTAATTTCCCAGCGCCAAGGCCGATCGCACGCGCAAGGCATGCTTGATCGGTCGTTCTTCTTTTTCTGCTGCGGTTAGATCTGCCAATGTGTCGTTGAGGCCGGAACGGTTGGCTGTGTGAATGAAATAGAGAATTCGATACGCCTTAAACTCGATGGGGTTGCCTTTCAGGCCAAGCGCATACAACGAACGAAGCTGCGTCTGGCACTGATTATACTCACCGATATCCCCTTTCTCTAAGGCAATGCGCGCATGGATTTCGTATACCGAAACCGTGAAGTCGTTCTTGATGTGTTGGACAGTCAAGTCTTGGCGCATCGACTTGAACTGATCACAGATGTAAGAGTAGTTGCCTTCTTTTCTCCACTTCTTCTTTAGCAAGTCTAGAGTTTGTTGCAAAACTCTTTCCGGGCGCACATTTGACGGAACAGGCGGAGCCGTCAGTCGTAGGTACCTCTTTTCCAAAACTTCATTTGTGCCCACAATAGGGCCGGAGGATGGTGGAGGGGGGCTGGGTGATTTATAGGCGGCTTTGTACTCATTTTCAAATCGTCGTTTGCGCTTATTGGCATCTTTCTGGAACTTACTGGGCTTCGACGACGATTCGCCGACAGCACCTTGGGAGGGGTGTGATATGCGGCTCTCCAGTGACGTTCTCGAGTTAGCAGAGTGCCATGGAGGCTGCATAGTGTCATCTTGCGTGTAGTCTGAGGATTTGCGCTTTCGTGGGTTTTCAAAAGCATTATACATGCCCGATCGCAAAGTCGCTTCACGCTCAGCTTTTACAAGTGCTTGAGGAAGCGGCATGGCATCCCAGTCGATTGTGTAGAGGGTGCCGTTCTCCTTGGCTGTGCCAATGGTTTCTTTGAGTTTGGCTTCCACTTCCGAACGGGATACAGAAGGGTCATCATATTGGGGCAAAAAAGAGCGCTGTACATAACTTCGAACAGATTGTGGCCATTCTGTCTTGCCCTTTGATTCAGAAGGGGTAGTGGCTGTCGATGGTGCTGTTGTCGCAGGTGGAGGAGCGTAGCCGGCGTATGCGGTATTCGTAGGAGGGGGGGGAGGGGGTGGAATATATTGGCCAAAGCCTTGTCGAACTTGAACTGGGATGAATGCGGGATCTAGGCAGCTATTAGCATGCATGTTGCCGGTGGAGGGTTCCAAAGCAGTTGTCAACTCACTTGGAGGATACGCGTATGTAGCAGGAGGGCTCTGTGCCACGGGCGCTTGCTGGGCGCCTGACCAAGTAGGCATCATCGTGAGCGAGCGCTGTTGTAAATATTTCGATGTTAGTGTTCCTGTGCTTCTGTCGTCGGAGCCGTGGTTGCTGAATGGTGAAGTCGATGGTGTTTCGTGAAGCGATGCTGAGAAAATTCATGTGGCGGTGACAAGTTGAGTGCCCAAGTCCCGTGACCAGCAGTGGACGATGTCGCTGCTATTAAATGAGTCCCCACCAATGATGTGGCTCGCATCGAACTGCAGGCGTCCATGCATGCGGGTGTCATTTGAAGCTCAAATGTATTGTGCAAAATAAATGCGAAAATTTGCACTGCGTTCTTTTATTTCATATGTGATATATGATCCATATTCTTGGAAATGAGTTTTGTCTGCTGAAAAAAGACGACATTCTATCGTGGTCATCTCCTCACGCCACCACCATTCGGGCTTCATATTATTATTATCATCACGCCAAGCTGCGACATGAAACCGAATGTTTTTAAAGCAGCTTGATTTGACAACTGCCCTCCGGCCCTCATATCTTCCGGAAGAGGTGCTGTTGTTTGTGCAAGACAATGTAGGGCTGTACGAAGGGTAAGTATGCCAACGTCATTGCACACACGCAACACCATTAACATCGGCATGCAGAAAGTTCAAGCTTCCCCATCAGCAAAATGGGCAAGTTTACCTCACATCCTTTCGGATATGCTACGTGGATAAAGATGAACCTCGTGCAAACTCTGTCGCTCTAGACTTGAAGGATGTCGACAAGTATGAGTTCTACGCAGGGTTCTTGAAGTCTTCCGCCAAGATCACCCTCATCCCGAAGCCGTTGAAGCGCTCTGCCTTACGCTCTCGTGGTATTTCAACTTCAGCATCGCCTACACGGAATGTAGCACAAGAAAGTGACACTCCTGCTAGGTCATCTCCGTCTCCGCAGATAGCAAACACAGCTACATGGGTTTGCACAATATGCAGCTTCTCCAACCCAGTCCCGATCAACTTTGATCCAACTACTGCGAATATACATACAACCCTCCCTCCTTGTAAGGCATGCGGCATCAAACCTACCTTATCTCACGTACTCAAGGCTGCAATCTCCAATGTATCGAAGCAGCAACCATCCGCAATACCAGCAGTACCTTCTCAGCCCCAGCACCTATCTCCAGGAGATACCTCCTTGTCTTTTGCTCCTGATCTGCAAACAGGCCCTACCCCCGCGCCTGTAAGATATGATCCTAGAGCACCAGTTACATGCCCTCGCTGTACATTCAGCAACCATCCATCTTTAAATTCGTGCGAAATGTGTGGTGCAACCCTTCCATCACGATCAGCTCCTCCCATGCAGCATCCTCTAGTCGCGGAAACCAAGAGAACAGAGTCCCCAGGGCCTGTTCTGGACCAAACCAGCAGAACAAGCCCAATCGGATCTGATCCAAGTGAGGGCATCAAACTTTCTTTCCGTGGAGGCGGCGAGAAAATATTTTACGAGCGCTTGAAGAGTTCCATCACGCAGCGCAAGTGGCTTCTCCAAAATGCACCTCCGGTACCCGGCAGCCGCTCGAACGAAGATGCTGCATCTGGTTCATCAACGCCGACTGGCTCCAGCAAACCAAAGACAGCCGGCATTGCTGGTCTTGAGCAGCTTGGACTAAATATGCGCAAGAACAACGAAATGCTGATCGGGAGCGCATTTGAAGACTTGGAAGCTCTCATGGCATCTGCAAAACAAGTTGTTGCATTAGCAGAGCAGTTTGCGCGTCAAAACAGCACCGGCGGCGGCACATTCTCTGCTGAAGAGAGTGCTATCTTAGCCGAGTCAGCCAGTCAACTCGGCCTCGTCACCACAAAAGACATGCTTGGTGGGGGCAAATCGGAATCATTGTACCTCTCTGAGTTGTCTCGCAATGTAGCCGAGTTTCTCACAGACGACGCCCGTGGCGTGTTGAAGAAAGCGGGCGGGATCTTAACACTTGTCGACCTTTGGGCCATGTTTAATCGTGCTCGCGGTGGAGTTGAGCTGGTGAGTCCTATGGATTTTGAGAAGTCTGCCAGGCTATGGGAGAGCTTGAAACTACCCGTGCGGCTTCGTACATTTCGAAGCGGCGTCATGGTGGTACAAGGTCGCGATCGCACCGACGACACTACCATCCAAGCTCTATTATCATGGCTTCAAGACCTTCATGAGTTCCCACCTGATCGGGAAGTTGCCTGGGATTGGAGGGAATTCGGTCGCGGTGTAACACCACAAGATGCTGCAGAACGATTTGGCTGGAGCATCGGTGTCGCGGAAGAAGAACTCCTCATGGCGGAAGAAAATGGTGTTCTCTGTCGAGAAGAGGGCTTAGAAGGCCTCAAGTTCTGGGAGAACTTTATTGGCACACTTGATCCAACTGGCGGCAAGTCTGCGGCCCAAGCTATCGATGACGGTACTGTTGAACGGCTGGAATCGATGGGCTTGCTATAGACGATTCACGAGTCACGAATCACGGAAACTAAACAGCCTAAATGAAGAAAGTTTTAGTGATTACATTAAATTTATTGTACATCATGTTAAAGACATTCGGGATGGGGTATTTTCCCAGGTTCCAACCCTTTCTCCTCTAAAACCCAAAATCCAAAACGCCATGCTGAAGTGACAATTAGAAAATCATGATATTTATACAACTACATGTGTAGACAAGTGCTCAACAGCATCTCTGATAGACCTCAGCATTCGCTGGTTGACACAGAAAGGACAGCGTAGCGGTCGGTCTGGTTGCGACAGGTGTGTGTCTGTGTGTAGGGGCGTCAGGGCCAACTCAGGCGGCAGCTCTTGACTAGGCGTAGCATATCGATGTTCTGATGGAGGTCGACCAGGCGATCCCACTAGTTGAGCATGCGCAAAGCCGGCTCTTTCAGCTCGCTCACGCTCTTCTCGCACCGCCGCCGCCTGCTCCTCTGCAGCCTGCTCTTCTTGCTGCAGTTGGCGGAGCGCATTTTGCAGCACCACCTCCGGGTCATCGTCGGCGTACATGGGCTGCTCAGGCTGTGGAGGATGTAATGATGTTGGTTCTGATGGCGGCGGTGGCAGTGCTGTAACTGCACTGAGGTGACTGGTAGTCATTCGCCGAATAATTTCGTCGCGCACTAAGGCGCAGACATTCAAGCTTGCCTCCACGCCAACCACGCGAAGAACCTGTTCTCTTATGGCAGTAGGGCTAGTGTCTGTTGCAATTGCCATGAAGCGAGGTACGCAATCAGAGAGATATTCAATATCCTCGGCTGGGTTGATGGGGTTATCTGCATGGCGCCGTTGTCGTCTGATCAAGAGACCATATCTCTTTTTGAAGCGGTGAATCCATCCAGGAGAGAATTCTGGTGCAGGCTCATCTCTGTACCTGGGCAACTGGTTGAATATAGATTTTGCCTTTTCGCCGAGCTCTTCATTCGTTGGTTGTCTGCCTGATGCTTGTACTTGTTGGTACCAGAGCAGCACAAGTTTCTCTACATCAGGCCAATTTCCGAAGCGCAAACGTGAACCAGAAAGTTGAGGGTTGTCACCATCAAGCCGTGAATATTTGGGTGAAAGTGAGTGTGAGACTGTAGATTGGCTTATTTGTTGTCCATACTGAGCAAAGAACCATTCGATGCACGCTTTATGAGATGGACGAATAGGTTGACTATTTGCCCAGCGTCGCAAAGCGCGACGTTGATCGAGCGTCAGTGAATGGCGTTCCCTGGGGCCACGCAAGGATTGGGCGAGGTCGTGCTCAGCCAACAAAGCCGGGTCTGTGGTGTCGTCGGCCATGGTCCGGGAAGTAGGCTTTTAGGCGGGTATGGAGGTACCCCGGAGATGCAATCGTTGTATCCGAAAATGAAGTCGATTAAGAGAGGTGATGTGATGCTAAAAACAGAGCGGCGGGGTCGTGAGAGCACCGCGTATTTGGTGTGTGCACGTGACCCTAAGCTCGCCATTTGGTGCAGAAAGGCAAGCGCCCGCTACTTGCAAGCCACCCATTTGGGCAATGTGCCTGGCGGCATCGCACTAAGGGGGTTATAACGGTGCAGGATGTATAGCTGGTACATGAATTCGAGGCATTGCGGCGCCGATGAAGCATTGGTTTGGTCGTGTTTAAAATTTCGGTGTAATTCTGGATTTCATGGATATTGCTGTGCCCGCTGCCTGGTAAACGCCCATAGCTGTTATGTTTCTTCTCGCTGCATATAGTCACTTCTCCAATTTCACCATCGTAACAAGCACAGGGTCTTCGTGATGGCATTCAATTCATTGCATTGCATTCACTAGAATATGCTAGCAGATTTCTAGCCTCAGGGACAATCATGATTAGAAATGAATTCTCTTGAATTCGGTCCCCTAATGCGGCACAGGGAGGTTTTGGAGCAAGGAGCAGCATAACGATCAGTGCTTTTTGAAGACACAGCCGATTCAACAACACTTAGCAGCACATGAAAGTTATTGCGGTGACAAGAAAACCAATGCATTCCATGCTGTTAGTTCTATTATAATGGATCCAAGTCCCTCGCTGAACAGAAGGCACCCTCAATCACAGCAATGCCAAATCTATATTTACATCGTCTCGTATACACTCTCCAACAGAACTGCACAAACAAAACGGGGTTTACTGCTTCTTGTCGGCCTCCTCAATGAACTTCCTGCACATGTGCGTTAGCATTCAACTCTTGTGTCATCGCCATCGAATCGGTAAACGTACTTGATGAAGTCGGCTTCGTCGGAGCTAGAGGCGTTGATGGGGGGAGTGTTGTTGGCGGCGGTCTTCTTGGGGCCGGTGGTGGCGTAGTAGGAACCACCGAAGAGGGTGGCCAAGATGCCCATAGCAAGCTGTTATTCTATGTTAGATTTATCTCGTGTTGATGCACTGCGCGAAAATGTGTCGGATGTTCAACGTACGTAGTGACCACCGACTTGGCGGCCAGCAATGTTGTAAGTAGCGACTCCGGCCATTGTGAATTATAGAATTGTGACGGGGTGTGTCGGAGGGAGATTCGTTGTCAATTGGGTTGATGAGGAGAGGATGGTTGATGGTTTCGCAGATTTCGGTTTCGGTACTGCCTGGGATTGCAGGTGTCGGGACGGTAATACCTCGGGTGGATCGAATAGCTCCAACAATCCATCGCACCAAGCGCCGTCATATCATCTGCCCACTTCCCATCTTCCCATCTTCCCATCAACTCGATTGCATTCAAAAATTATAAACGCGCTCCACTGGAAACCGAGGCTTCCAAACATTCTCCAAATTATAGGCTTCTGTAATCACAATGCCTTGGTGGGGGAAATCAGAAGACAAGTCTGCGGAGGAGGGCAAGCCCGCTCCGCCGGCCAAACCGAATAGCTCCAACTTCGACGATAAGCTGCCAGCGCGAGAGAAGCTGCCAAAATCCCTGCAGCAGATCATCGATAAGGCCGACGATGACGGAAGTTTTTTTGACACAATTGTAGAGGGACAGTAAGCAACACCGGCCCTCTCTTCTAGTAACAAAGTACTTACACAACTAGTGGCCCCGATTCGACGGACAGCAACCTTCGATATGCCGCCTACGCTACTCGATTACGAACGATTATGCTTTCAGCCCACCGTTATGTTGCGTATACCTCAGATATTGGTGAATCCTTCAGGCCCATCGCACACCCAAGGCTCGTACGCGCTGCGTACGGAATCTCATGGATCTACATCTTGGGAGATGTTAGCCACGAGGGCTATCGGGCATACTGGCAGAACCAAAGAATCCTCAACCCACAACTCGAACTCAGCTCACATCAGGAGAAAATTACTGGCCTGCCTGCGACACAAACACAACTTGTCAAGCCTGGCGTGGTAGCGCCTCTCGATGATTGGAGAACAGTCATGGTGCAGCGAGGAATCTTCCAAAGCATTGCTAGTATGGGATTACCAGCTTTCACAATTCACAGCGTTGTGCGCTATTCTGGCCGCGCGGTGAAGAATGTGAAGAATACGACTATTAGGACATGGGCTCCAATTGGACTTGGTTTGGCCGTGGTACCGTTCCTGCCAACGCTCTTCGACGAGCCGGTCGAAAAGGCAGTCGAATGGGTATTCCACAAGGGTTTTGAGACAGTTGGTGGTAAAGCCTATGTGGGAGATGCGCCAAAAACCGGTCGTGAGCACCTGTTGGGCGAGGACCCAAAGATCAAGAAGGACTAAGCTTGTACAGAATATTATATACAACAGTAATAAAGCGCCCATCTCTCTCTCTTTTTTTTAATCAAATTTATTCATCCCCTTTCCGGCGAATGATATGCACCAGGCAATTAGTGGGACACATTTACGACCAATTTGAAATGGCGCAAACGCGGTAAAGAAATGAGGCAAACGTAGATACCCTACATCAGGAGCCGTAATGTCATCGCCGAATCATATGGTGTTTCTAATCATTCTAATTGCCTATTTAACTTTCATGGAAACAATCAAGACGGATAACAAAGTATTCTCTGTAAGCTGGCCTGATAAGGGCTGCGATGACATGGATACGGATGATTGACAGCGCCTGTTGTGATTTGACATCCGCTGGATTGGATGCAGGATTAGCAGCATGAAGCTCAGTAGTAAATAACGAGATACTAGAATCACTGAAAATATTTTAATGGAAAGACACTTCCACAACAGAATTAAGAAATGAGGACGAAGAAGGCGACTTTGGAGCCATGAAGGTATGTCGTTACAAAATACCAGGGTCTAGCTACGCAAACACCTCCCATGCTTCATAAATAAACTCTGTAATCAGATTATGAGCTTTCCTATCCCAATCTGGCAGTAGCTGACTGCCACCTAGTACCATAATGCCCTTTTCGCGATTCATAGTCCAAATTATATTGGGCAGCCCCTCAAATGCAACTGTCCCTTTTGGAAGACCGGTACCAGGAAGAGCATCATCTTCCTCGATTAATGTACCTGCAACCGTCCAATTAACTGCTGGGGGAGGTGATAGCGTTACTGAGTCTTTTAATGGCACACCATCTTTGAAGGGAAGGAGGAAGCCATAGTTTTCAACTTCAGCTTGCAGAGATTGGTGCGCAGGGCTACCAGGATCCAACTGGGGCATGAACAGCATATCGCGATGGCTCTGGAGCCGAAGCAGCTTGCAATCTGGTGATAGGAGGTCACCAAAGAAACGTGCAATATCTGACAAACTACAAGTAAGCCCTCGCGTCACTTCGTCCCTGATCTCAAACCGTGGCCCTTCATCTTTTGTGCCTTTGACGCGCTCCACCATCTGTAAGCGGCGTACCCAGACATCTGGAACTCTATCCGGATTGTAGGTAGATGAAGTCATGCCGAGGGGTTTGAAGATATACTCATCGGCATACTGGGTATATCGATCTTTGCCGCCCAGCCGTTCAATTAAAAGCTGAACGTAGTAGATGCTCCAACCATAGTCAAACCCTTCGCCAGGCTCAAAAAAGAGATGTGTTGATCGATGTTTTATGAGAAAGTTGCTGTCTTGAGGGAAATCAAGGGGTGGGACAACGTCGTCACTACCAAATCGAGCTTGGTATGAATCGCATGTGCCGATTCCACTTGTGCTAATCAGTAGGTGGCGTAGCGTAACATGGCGGACTGGTTTGCGTAACACGATCTTCTTCCAGATGTTATTGGCCCCGCCGTTGTCAGTCTCTTGACCAGCCTTGTCAACGTCTTCAGGATTGTAGACCTGCTCCACAAGCAGGCATTTGTCAATCTCTGGTATGTATTTATTGATTGGCTCATCGAGCGTCAGAATTCCGCGCTCGACGAGCTGCAAAGCTGCGACATTGGTAAAGAACTTGCCCGCCGAAGCGAGAGAGACGGTACAGTCTGGATCGAGAGGCGGAGAGTTATCGTCGAGAAATTGGCGTCCGGCTGTATGCCTGTATAAGAATTTACCTATATATCTCATCAAGTTGAATGTCGAATTATCATTGTAAAGCTTGGCCAGAATATATGGCGCATTTCCCCTCACCTTGACTGTCAACTACAATTGCAAAAGCCCCCAGCAAATCACCGTCTTCTAGGCTAGTTGCTTTAGCGAGTTTAGCTTCGAACTTATCCATAATGAATGAGCTGCCAGGGGGGTTGGGGAAGTAATCTTAATTTTTTGCAAGGGATTGTACGACAAGGTCATGAAAGAATGGTAAAAAAGATGAAAAAAAAAAAAAAATACAAACAAGGCTCCGACTTTGGAAGCAGTGCACAATCTGTGGCGAAAGAGGCGTTGATTGAGGTCGCTGGTGTTTTAACGTATTAGTGGATAACACTGCTGCAGTTCTGACGCAGGGCCAAAAAAAACTCTACATGGCTAAACATGAGACGCAATCAAGAGAACAGCGACTCTGGTACTACCAGCTGCTATTTCTTATATCTCTATAACCTTGTCCCGTTTTGCTATTATAATTATGGAGTGTACGTGGTTGGTGGACATGCCACTCTTTAGGCAGAGGCGCTTTAGGGAAGATTGTAGCTGTTGATCCTAGATCTCTCCACTATTGGGCAATCAGGATAGGATGATCGTCTGCTCTAGTCCAAGATGGACTGTGGATTTGGGCTGATGTCACTGGAGATAGCAATGCTGACAGTTTGGAGCATCCAGTCTGCGCGTTGGCCTGAGTGACAATATACTTCGGATTCGGCCTCGGAGCAGATATCGTAATGACATGCTGTATGATTTGATGCCGTTTCATCTTCCTGTGAATTTAGTACTATACAGTTGCGAAACATGAACAACCTGAGTAGTAACAACTCTGGCAGCACGTGGCCATACCCTGTATCGTCACCAATTGTACGCGAGGTGTGGCAGTGTCTTGTTCCTTTTGGGGCATGGGTTGAGAGTGTGGCTTGTTCTTGTTACACCAGTGAGGCTTGTCTCCAGTTTAAATGGTTCAGAGCCAGCCCGCCCAACTTGTCGGCTTGAACTCAACCAACACATGGGTTTTTTATTACAGATTCCAGTTTAACTTCTCTGAAAACCACATAAGACTACACTAATAGGCCGAATTGATCCATTTCTCAACAGAAATGGCAAACGAAGAGCGCAGACCGCTTCTGGGCGAGGCTGACGACCGCTCTCTGCCTGAAGTACCAAAGCCAGCATTGGCAGATGCTACTCTGCCTAGAATTTTACGAATTGGCATTCCCGGACTGCTTATTATCGTGCTGTTTGTATTTGGGGCAACTATATCTGGAACTGCAATCAATGAGCTCGCCGAGGGGGCCATTTGCCAACGCATCCACCGTACCACTGACCCTCGCAACGATCCTCGATGCAAGGACGATGCGGTGCAGGCAGAACTGGCATTTATCAATGGTATTGACTCGAGTATCGGCTTAATTCCCGGGTTGCTTACTTGCATTCCCTATGGACTGATGGCAGATAAGGTTGGACCGATGCGGGTGCTGCTGTTGCTGTACTTGGGAGACTTCCTCATGGTAGTTTACACAACAATGATTTGTATAACGCACAATCTCTCATGAGAAGCAATATGTCACTAATGCATTGTTTTTACAGGCTTGTACCCTTATGTATTCAACCCGCGAATGCTCTGGTTCGGATCCGCGTTCAACCTTATCGGAGGTGGACCGGTTGTCTGGGAGTCGATGAAGTTGACGGTCGCCGGCGCTCTGGCAACAGAGAAGCAGAGGTGTGTTGAAGCTCAATAATCACGACAATTCTTGGTGAAGTTAACCAAATTGCCCAGAACAACGGTTTTCCTGTACGCTTATGCCGCAAGGGCTGCTTCTGGACTCTTGTCCGGCCCGATCGTGTACGCTTGCATGAAGGTTGGACCGGTGTTCGCTCAAGGCTGTTCTCTCGTGGGATTGCTCTTTGCTACACTGCTTACACTGACATTGCCCAAGATCGAGCCCGCCAAGAAACAAAGTCTCGAAGCCGAGGAAGAAGAGAGTAGGAAGCAGTTCAGTTTCCGACAGACCGTCTCCGAGGTGAAAGAACAAGCACGACTCATCTTACACAATCTCTTTGTGAATAATGTTGTAGTTGGTTTCCTTCTAATAAGCCTGATTTTTACCACTCTCGGCGCCTATGAAGTTCTCATCCGCGCGCAGTACGCCAGAAAGCGATTTGATTGGACATGGGGAGAGGTACGTTACTTTCAACTCAGTTTCCCCTTGCGTAGTGTGGACTGACACGAGCAGACCGGGTTTCTCGCATCAATCACTGCTGCGGTCAGCCTTGGTCTGACAACTATGGTGCTCCCATCAGTGAGCTGGGTCCTCTCTGAGAAAGCCAAGCTCTCAAGCATGCGCAAGGATCTTTGGCTTTCGCGCGTCAGTATTGTGGTCATGGTGATTGGCAGTTTCGCGACTGGACTGGCTCCTACTGTAGAGCTGTTCCTCGTGGGTATGGTAATTTGCGACCTTGGCATGGGATTCCCTCCAGCGCTATTCAGTGTCATGGCTTCTTTGGTTGGAAGCGAACATCATGGGTTGCTGTATACTTGCATCTCGTTGGTGAGAAGCCTGGGCCAACTTACTGCTGGACCGCTTCTGTCCTGGGCGTTTCAACTTGGGATAAAATGGGGAAAGGAATGGTATGGAATTCCGTTCATCCTTGCAGGATTATTGCAGATTGTGGCCGTCGTCATTGTGTTTAGTGTGAGATCCAAGAGGCAGCCCGAGTGAGGCTTGCGACTTGGGCGCTGTCTCAGCCTCGGGGCAGCAGTGCACATTTAGATCGCTTTGGATGGCCTGGACATGGGCTATGTTCCATTTACGGTTATTTCCATCATGCATACCTACGTGCTTTGAAGGATCTGCTTGCTTCCGAATCATTTACATAGTTATATGATTACATATCAAACCTGCAGAGTCTTACGAAATCGTATCTGCATCTCGCTGTGGCCGATTATGCATGATTACGACGTGCTCACGTTTCGTGTGACAAAACAGAGGCATTGCTTACTGGCGGCATCAGCCGGCAGGCTTATTACATGGAGAGCAGGGCAACGTGGTGACAATGCATGTAAGTGGCCGGAGTGTAAATGGACAATAATTTAGACGACTTGAGTTGAAATGGGTTTGTTTCTGGTTACATTGCAGGATGTTGATGATGGAGGACTTTGAATTAGTCATAGAACAATGGTGGCGTTTTGTTCACTGAAGGGCGCACAAGTGCAGGTACAGATACAAGTGGA
Organism: Simplicillium aogashimaense; assembly: GCA_028455935.1. Taxonomy (NCBI): domain Eukaryota; kingdom Fungi; phylum Ascomycota; class Sordariomycetes; order Hypocreales; family Cordycipitaceae; genus Simplicillium; species Simplicillium aogashimaense. The sequence continues at coordinate 4,826,999 of CM052008.1, forward strand.
ATCTTGTATGCATTAGAAGGGCAGTGGAAGGGTGTTTGATACAGTGAGCAAGGCGCATGAAGGAAGAAGAGCTTGATTTCGAGATGGGCTGCATCAGTGTCAGGACGGTGACGGTGACGGTGTTGGATGGTGGAGAAGAGCTATCACCAACAGGTGGAGCAGTGAGCAGGTTACTGAGTAGCTGTACCTGCATGGGGTATTGCGAGTAGGCTTGAGATGATATGCAACGATTGCGTCCGTGTTAGAACGAGCCGAGTGGGCTTTGTGCCGTCGAGATCTGTAGAGTTTCGGTCATCAAGGCGTACCGGGGAAGAAGTCAAGGAGCAGTAGCTTTGAAACAGCACCAACTGGCAAATGCTATTCGCAGTCCATCCCTGCAGCCAGAAAAACAGAAGCATACGCACTTGAAAATAAAATTTTTCGAGGGATTCGAATGTGATTTACAAGGTTTTGGGAGCAGAGGAGATGCGCTAGAGAAAGATGGCGGTTAGCTCTGGCGATGCAAGTGGTCCATTGCAGGCCTGAATAGTGGGGAGAGAAGACGCTAGCGAGTGTGAGTAGCAGATTGGATGTTTGCCTACAGGGCAGTTGCAGCGGTGGGTGAAGAAAACGGTGGAGGACTTGATAGCGCGTACAGGTGGGTGCCCGTAGCGGTGGTAGTGCTGTGTTACCTAACAGGTAATTAATACTGGAACAAAACTGAGTTTGAACGTGGAGGGTGTGTGCGCAGGAGGAAAAAAAAAGACTTTGGTTATATTTAGAATGAAGCGGAAAGTATAAAGTAAGCTCTCCAACGCTTTAAAAGCCTTCGATTTTTAAATGCCGAGCTGTGTTCTTGGCTCTGTTGGACTGTAGCTGCTTTGACTGTGACGGTGTCATTAATAAGTGCTACAACACTGTTCACGGTGCAGTGGATTGGCAGGGTCGAGGCACCGGAGTTGCTTCTGTGGTCGCTAAGGCTGCAGCAGAGCGACGAGGAACTGATCGGTGCGGTGCTGGGCTTGGCTGTGGGTTCTGTTCTGCTCCCCATACGTGCCTAGCGATACCCTTAGTGCATGGCAAGGGAACAGTGCAGGGGGCCGAGGACGGGGTCTCTGGGGGCAGTTCTTTTAGTTCCGCAGACAGAGACATGGCTAAATTACAACGTGTACAGGTGTACAGAGAGCCAGCATAACGCCGCCACCTACACCGTAGAAATGACATAGAAATATACATGCTTTAGAATATGACAAATTATGCATTTTGCTTCTTCTTTTGCATGATTTGAATACACTAGACAGTCTGTAGTGTCCTTGGTAAACCCATTCCCTTTTTGGTCCTTTAGTGGCGGTACCGTCAATGCTCATCCCCTGCTGTAACTGTAGACCTTGGACCGTTTCCCCTCCCCCCCCAAATCCCAAGTACCAAGGCAACGTCGGCTTCTCCCAATCGCCGATCATGGATAATTTCCCACCACAATCACAATCAACCCTTTTAACTCTTCCATCCTGTTCCCACTTGAATCACCAGTTCGCTCCTCTCCCCCATCACTCTAGCTCTCGGCCGGGCTACCACAGCCAGCATTTGTTTCTGTCTCTTCTCGTCTTGGTGGCCCTCCATCGCACGCCCCTCCCCGAGGCTTGTTTCCCCCTAGTGACCTTTTTTGATCCTGCGGGAATCCACACACACGCCCCTCCCCTCAATCCTTCCCAAGAAAACGCCTCTTTTTTCACACTTTGTGTTCCTGGTGGTACTACTCTGGGAGGATTCTTTGTGCTTCCCCCCTCCTTGCCTCGCTTTTTTTGTGCGTCGCGGCCGTTGGATCCAGACGACTAGGTACCGCCCATTTAGTTGCGCAGTTGGTTCTACGCGATACGGCCCAACATGAAGGTTCGTCATGACCTATCTTTCCTCAGCTCCCTCCTTCCCATCTCCTCTCTCCAGTGCCTATATTGCGCTTCCCTCCAAATCAAAGCCGTTGTCGCTGTACATTGTGAACAGTCGTGGATATCGACATCATTCCTCGCTACGGCGGCTCTTCATTTCCAAACAAGACCACGCACATGGCTACTCTTCCCATGACAGACAACGAGTACTCCGTTCTCGGGACAAAGGTCGCTAACTTGCAGCACCGCTGGTCACAGGCCCTTCGTCGTTCGATCAAAGGCGATAAAGATAAGGACAGGGAGCGAGACAGACGCAGCGATGAAGGTCGACAAAATGCTGCCCCTCCCTCTATTCAAAAGCTGGCTGTCGCCATAATGCCTCCTAAAAAGGTTCGTAGCGGTCCTTGGTCGTAGCTGTTACGCTCTGCGCTGCTGCTTCCATCTTAGATGGTCTGCCATCTAACTCAGTCGCTACAGGTCATTCGCGCAAAAGATAGCTTCCAAGCCCGAACCCCTCTCGAGCTGAGTTTCGAAGAGGGCGACTTTTTTCACGTCATCGACCGAGAAGAAGATCCAGATTTCTACGAAGCCTGCAACCCTGCTCTACCCGACGCTCGAGGTTACGTCCCTGTCGTGCTTTTCCAAGTTCTTGGCCGAACAGGTGCTGAATGCGAACCCAACACGAAGCGTGAGCGTCCTCCGATCCCGCCTCCCATCGATATTCCCCTCGGCTCTGGCACTGGGTATGCCATCGCAACCTCGTCGGCCGCCGCCTCCATAAACCGCCCTGGCATCCCTGTTGGCGCTCCCATTAGCATGCCTATGACTCCAGGTCACCGCAGCACTCCTTCGTTGGGCAAGAACGGGCCCATGGTCTATGGTGTTGTAGTCTATGACTTCAATGCGGAGAGGGCTGATGAATTGGAAGCAAAGACTGGTGAGGCTATTATTGTGATTGCGCAGTCAAATCCTGAATGGTTCGTTGCCAAGCCCATTGGTAGGCTTGGTGGTCCAGGCTTGATTCCCGTTTCCTATGTCCAGATCCGTGACATGGTCACAGGGCAAGCTTTGACCGACCCCAGCGAAGCCATTAGACAAGCTGGTGTGCCTAGAGTCGAAGAATGGAAGAAGATGGCCGCAGACTACAAGAACAGCAGCATTACACTTGGCAAGTTCGAGGGCCCCGGTGCTTCCTCTCCATATGCAGACCAGCAGGCTCAAGCTATGCAACAAGCTCTGGAGCGCGTGAGCATACAGCCTAACCAGCAGCAGCAGCAGAATGGGCAGCGAGGATCAGATACACAGCAAGGATATTCTGAAGCTGAGCATGCAGAAACTCACCAACGGGGCCCAGGAGGATCAAACCCAGACTACAGAAGCAACCAATCGATTGCTGCAGGAGCGGCCAACACCAATGGAGTGCCAGCCGACCAACTACGGCGTGCTACAATGGCCTGCGTCACCGAATGGCACAGTGCTGACGAGCAGACGCGCAGCGGCGACGGAATTGAGACGAAATACTGGTTCATCCTTCAGGCCAAGTTAGACGACGGCGAGTATTGGGCACTTGCACGTTATTATGAAGATTTTTACGTTTTTCAGGTCGATCTGCTTGCAGACTTCCCTGAAGAGGCTGGAAAGGTGGCTGGAAGGGCAGGCGCCGCTCCATCTCGTACACTTCCATATATGCCTGGCCCTATCGGTGTAGATCAGGTTGTCACAGCAGCAATCACGGAGGGTCGCCTGCGTCCCTTGGACAAATATGTCAAGGAGTTTTTGAGCCAACCTCCACGAATCTCCGGATGCATTCATGCCCGAAAATTCTTTGCTCCCCGAGTAGGGGATTTCAGAATTGATCGCAACACGTTCGAGCGCGCCTATCAGGAAACTTCCGATCCCACATCACCTTTGAATAAGCCATCAGCTCCTGGCCAATACGACGAGCCCAGATTCTCTGGCCCAACATTGTCTCCGGAGACTTACGAACCACCTGGCTCACAGCTTACGGAACGACAGCAGCAAAAAGCTCCAATGCCTGCTGCCTCTGAAGCTCCCATCAAAATTAAGATGTACTTCAACGGAGACTTAATTGCCTTGCGAGTGCCATCGGATATTCAATTCCAGCAGCTCTCTGAGAGAATTCGACAGCGATTGCGTCTCTCTAGCCAAGATCAACTAGAGCTCTTCTACAGGGACGAGCCCACTGGCAACAAACCCAACCTGATGAGCGATAATGACTTGGACTATGCTCTTCAGCGTAACGAGAAGCTCTTGCTTTATGCTGAAGTTGTTTAAATGCCATGTCAAAAGAAAAACAAAGAAACAAACAAAAATGCTCCAATTCGACGCAATACCCATTTTTAATACGTCGCTTGGCTTCTCAGTATTATATTCTTTTCCTGTCTGTTTATATTTATACAACAAGTGGTTGAAGGTACGGCTTGGGTACGAGGTACCAGGTAGTCAGACTATTCGACAAATGGTACGGAGACTTGGCAGGATGTCTTGGGAGGTGGATAGGACGGTTTCTACCTGTGTTGAGACTTTTACATTTCACATGTTTTGCAAGGCGTTTTTTGGGGGGCATGGGATGCTAGCACGAGGGGCTTTGTTTTGAAGTTGTTGGATGCAAGGGTAGTGGACACAAATGACGGATGGACAAGATGTATCATGCTTGACTGTGATCTATTTTTGTGAGTGAAATTAAGAGAAACTATCTAAGCGGTATCCTTTTGCATGGCCATGATTACGGAAGTGAGTTTGTCAATTTTGTCGTTCAACTCGGAGATTTGGCTCTGTAGGCTGGCTCCATCAGGGTTGTCCTCTTCAACCATGGTCTGTTCCTGAGAAGACAGACGTGGAATTGGCTTCCGCCTGGGTCCCTTTGCTGGCTCTGACCTAGGATCCTGTCGCGAAGCTGGTGCGATGGTTGGTCCCCTAAACCCAGTGTAGTTATCACTGTAGAGCTTCCTCCTCAACCACTCGTAGAGTCGGATAGCGGCGACTATGGGCGTGTGCGTCGCCTTGAGAAGGATAATTCTCCCCGCACGAAACTTGTCATCCCTGGGAAGGATCAAGCGCCAAGGACGAAAGATGACAAACGCAAGTAGGTTGAATGGCGGGTAAAAGTGCGTGAGGCGATTGCTAGTCGAAGCCTCAAGGACGTAAACGCTATAGACGTAGAGATATTCCTTCTTGGCGTCGCTGAAGACTCGAGAGAAGGAATTGGACAGCATACCGGTGAGGGAGCCCATGAGCAAGAAGGAGGACAGGGTGATGAAGATGACCATGAGAGGTGGGCCAAAGATGGGGTCGATCTCATACATGACATCGAAGCCGACGTAAGATGAGCCATAGAAGATCTTGGTAAGGATGCCGGTCATGCGGGACAGGGAGAAGACGTCGCGGCCGACGAGTGAGAAAGTGGTTAGGAAGGCAACGTAGATGATGATGACGAGGACCATGAATTTCAAAAAGTCTTTGCCCATTTCCTTGAGGCAGGGGATGAGCGTGCCCCAGTAGGGGGAGAGGGAGAGGATAGAACATATGCGGGGGATCATGAACAGGGCTTCAAGGGCGAGGACGTTGAAGGCTAGGTCGTTGATGTATTCGCTCTGGTAGGTTACGCCAATGATGCCTGCGGTGTTTAATACAGAGAATGGGATGGAAAGGAGGGAGACTTACGGAGGATAGCAAATGTGAAGCCGATGAGAATCATGGCCATATCAAAGACGTTCCAGATGTCTGTTGCGTAGAAGATGGAACCAGCGTCGATCCATTCACTCAGTTCGTCGTAGAAGAAGGCGGCTATCCAGAAGAAGAGAGCGATTTCTACAGCAGAAAGGGATTCTTCTATGCGGCTGAGAAGCACAGAATAGTACAGACAGAGGAAGATGGCGAAGAAGATGACTTCCCAACTTTTGAGATACTTGGGGACACGGAGGCGAGAGAACGGGTCAGCGGATGCGGGATTGTAGAAGCGCGGCTTCTTCTTGGAATGGACGGAGAGGGAATCCCAGAAGATGATGTCGCCGTTCCAGATGCCGGTGACGATTTTCTGCACGACTGGTTGGGAGAGGAAGCGTTTGGCGTTGGCGACGGCAGCAATTTCAAGGGCGTTGAGGCCTTTGAAGGAGATGGTGGGATCTAACTCTGCGACAGCATCGTCGGAGAGGTTGGTGAGTCGCGATACGGACGTGAGGAGCTGGCTACGCTTGGAGGATGATGGCCTTTCTGGATCATGGTGCGAAGGTAAGAGGGGGGAGTCCTCGTTGGCTTCGATGTCTTGGCCGGCTTGGGCTGCCAGAGGCTGTAGAGGGATCTCGTACAGGCAGTAGTCTACGGCTTCGCGCTCAGTGAGTCGCGTCAGGAAGCGCCAGGCGACGATTTCGCAGGCGAAGGAGCGCGATTCGGCAAGAGTTTGATTTTCCTTGTCGGCGTGATAATGCCATTTCAGAGCCCTCTATGGTCAGTATAGGCGATGGGTGAGTGAAGTGAGTGGACTCACAAGAGGGAGTTGACGATGGCGGGATTGGTGCACGAGTTTACGAGGTGGTCGACCAATGCACGGATAGGGTTTCCCACTGCCGTGGTGCGAAGCTGTTCAAATGTACTGGGCAGTTCGATGACGGCGCGAAAGTAGCTGGATGTTTAGTGAGTAAAGGGATGAGAGGGGGACACGGCATACCTACATGGATAGCTTCTTGACGGTTGAGCGGAAGTCATCGTCGTAGGCTATGTCGGGCAGGTAGTCTTCATAGTCGTGGCGGACCGAGACAGGAGACTCATCTCGGACGGCTTTGGCCTTGGATCGGACGCGGATGGGCATGGTTAGTGATGCATGGTATTGAGGTTTGTTGGAGAGAGACTGCGGATTGGTGATTGGTCCGAGGGATGGTGGTAGGGAGGGCTGGTCTGTGCGTCGGGTGGTGAAAGTTGGGTTGATGATTCGCGAGGGATGAGTTGAGAAGATTTGTGAGGGCGAGGAAGGTGTTTCAATGCGATGGGGCCTGAGATGAAGATGAAGATGCAGGTTAGAGGGTTAATGGTTGGATGACAGGGGATGGTGGCGTCAGGCGGGGTTGAGGATCGCCAGGTTGAAACAGCGGTGTTTGTGGGATGATGGCTAATGCTAAGCCACATTTGGAAAATTCAATAAGTATTCAGTGATTGGGTTTAATGTACATGATTGGTTTAAATGGATGTAGTAATTAAATAATGGTTATCGCCTGTGATAGTTGTGATGTTGTGGTGTGGGCACAGACTGCTCATGGATGTCTGGCCTGCTCAAAAGGCGCGTTTCAAACAGTCAACTTTCGTTCTTTGTCAATTTATCTTGATCCTGCTGCTGTACTCCAAGTTAACGCGCTATCATTGATTCGTAGAAATCCTCAAAGTGGAACAAATGAACATGATTGGGGACTACAGCTTTCCTAGTGGTGTGGTCGTTAGGCAGTAGTCGTTCATCTGCATCAGTGACTCAGCCTTGTACGCGGCCTACCGCATTTCGCGAGGAGAAGATCCAGATTTGACTAATTCGTTCCATATATGGCTGAACGCATAGTCCTACAGTGCGATAGAAGCAGCCCATGACGCCGGTCTCGCCACCCTTTCTCCAACGACAACGGGTATAAAACGACAAACTGAATATAACGTACTGTTCTCCAACCAGAGAATTGGCCAAAGACAAATAATCCTCATTGAATATGATTTGCTATTCGTCTGCCGAGTTCTCCCAAGACTGGCGCTACGCCATCGACAGGGACTTTACAGGCTCAGACGGAAACCCATTCTCGTATGCCGCGGATGGGCGACGCCAGTGGGACGATGAAGTGCACAAAATGTCTCTCAAGCACCAAGTGGGAGAAGGATGTATCAGCAGCGACGGTAGTCGTCTTGCTTTGCGGCAGGAAAATGACATCCACATCTTCGACACGAAGACCTGGGAAGTGGCTTTCGTGTTGAAGGGCCACACTGCCGACATTGAGTGCATGAAGTTCCAGCCTGGGAACTCAAATGTCCTAGTGTCAAGCCAGCAGCGGGGCTATGTGGGAGAGAAGCAAGAGGCAATACCAGAGTGCCTGATAATTTGGCATCTTGATCAAGCTAAAGACACAGTGGCACCCACCGACGAAGCCATTGGCAACATTGTCCGCCAAACGGCTGCCACCGCCTCCAGTCATTTGAAAACCATCGGGGTTGATGTTCCAGAGGCGGAATTGCAATACATGGAGCAGCTTTTCGCCCCGCACGTGCAATACGTTGTCTCAAAGCACATTGCAGCCAGAAAGATTCGGATAGATGGACGAATGCACAGCAGCTTTCAGTCAGAGGCCTTCAGCCCGACTGGCAAATTCATGACATGGCTTCCTGGTAGGTCTCCGCGAGCAAATAGGTCCGACCCATGGGATATTTGCATTGGCGATACGGAGACATTTCAAACCGAATTGACTCTCAAAGGACATTCGGATAGTATTATGTGGACTGGGTGGAACTCTGACGAGACCTTGTTCGGTTCGGTCAGCTGGGATGGGAGTATTCGTATATGGGATGCAGGCACTGGTGAGGAACTACACAGGTTTCAGACGGACACCCAGAACTGGACTGGCGGATTCTCGCCAGACTCAAAGTACTTTGCAGCGACCAAAGGCACAGGCGAAGTACTTGTGTACGCTCTCCATGGCAAGTCTTTTGCCAATGAACACTGGTCTTACAAGGGTGAGGGCACTCAGCGCTGGAAACGAGCTCTTGACTGGCACCCTAATAGCAAGTGGCTTGCCGTTGGAGGCGAACACTCAGGAGAGCTGCTACTGCTTGACGTCGAGACCAAAGAGGTTCTCCAGAAACGCAAGCTATCATATGAAGCTTGCCAAGTTGACCGAGAAGAGAAACAGGACATCATGGGGGGTTATCTTGGAGTGAACAGAGTCAAATTTGTCGACGGCGGGAAGAAGATTGCATTTCACACCTTTGGAGACGGTAGCTGCGAGGTCTACGACATCCAGGACAATATCAAGTGGAGGTTTGGCAGAGGAGGCACCGACGAGGGCCCTCGAGCGAATAAGTGGAGAGATGAGAAGGGCAAGGTAACCACTACTGGGGGGTATGACAGTGTGATCTGGGAAGATTTGGACAATGGCAAGGTGATGCTGGCAAGTCTTGACGGCGAGGAGGTAAGAGTTTGGTCAGTGGAGATGAGCAGGCGCAGTGATGCTTGAAGGGGGCTAGCCTGCACTGCGTCTGATGGAATAGCGCCATGATTGGAGTATGATATCTATTATACCTTATACGTCCCAACTAAATTGTAACGGGATACAACCATAATAGTTGCAGTGATCACTTGCTGCAACAAGCTGGATGAGGGATAGGTTTCGTAGTGGCACCGGACTTGAGGGCGTTATTCACGATCTGAAGCCGAATTATCAGGAGTGGCTTAATGTGATATTGCATGATGGAAAGTAAAATGTCAGCGCTAGACTGCGTCGCATGGAGTTGTATTGACAACAGCACAAGACCAGCTGTGATGGAATACACACTAGAGACGTCTAAATTAATTAATGCTCGTAAGCAACATTGAATATGTGCTTGACAATCATGTCTCTCACTTGCATTCAAGCGAACCAGCCCAACCTGCGGCGCAAATTCGACGATGTAAGCAGGACAATGTCAGCACCACCTCGGCCTTATTCGCACTGCGACCCTCAAACCAATTCTCAACGTGGAGATAACGTGGTAGTGTGTGGCGCTCGGAAAGATTTAGCGATACCACCTCAAATGCGAGGGCAACTCCTTAATATACAATGTAATGACCAGTAGTCTGACGTGAGCTCATGTCACATGGAGCCGGAAGCCAATTGAACGACCGACAACTGAGTGAGTTACATGCACTGGAATAATATATAAGATGTAAGTGATCTGCATTGCCAATTGCCGCCTGACTGCAGCTAGTGTGTCTTGTAGTGAGAAACACCGATCGATCTGCAATGATTGGCATAACCGCGGCAGTAACCGCCGTTTTGGCCGCCACGGTCGTCCGTGCTGACGAGACTACATACGATGCCAATGCCATCTGTAACAAGTGCGCAATTGTCCAGAATATGAAAAACCCAATCTAACATGAGACAGTGACCAATTGATGCGCTGGTTTGACGCCGGCCACGGCCTCTGGAAAAAGAATGATGGCGACTATTACTGGTGGAACTCTGCCAATATGCTAACTGCATTTGCAGACTTGGCCAAGGCAAACCCAAAGGTGCTGAATGTTTATGGAGGCGTCTTTGAAACAGTCCATAACAATGCTCCACAGCATCACCCATTCGTGCAGCTGGTGAAGCAGAAGAATGGCCAAATGGTCAAGAACTACACCTTCCCTTCCAAGCAGCTCCGGCAGAAGAGAGCGAGCGGATTCCTCAATGACTACTATGATGATGAAGGCTGGTGGGGTCTTGCGTGGATTTCTGCTCTTGATGTCACGGGAAAGCGTGAGTACCTTGATGAGGCCATTGCGATTTGGTATGATATGAAGGCTGGATGGAATAAGCACCACTGCGGTGGTTTGCCGTGGAACAAGAACGGTGCTGGTCCTGTTTCGATTGCAAATGGTGAGTGAGGCGAACCTGATAATGTCTGCAGAAGCTAATATTAGCAGAACTCTACATTCAGCTCGGTGCGGCCATCTCCAACAGAGTAGGCCTCGATCAGAAGGACACTTACCTTGGCCCTGCCAGGGATGCGTGGAACTGGCTCTCCAAGTCTGGAGTCATTGGCTCCGACCACCTCGTCCGCGATGGCGTCGATGCAAACACTTGCCAGCCTAATGGTGACACTTACACCTACAACCAAGGTGTTATCCTCGGCGGGCTTGTTGAGCTGTGGCGTGCGACTGGTGAACTGGCCTGGATTGATCACGCGGAAGAGATTGCCATGGCTGTCACCAAGCCAGGAAGCAAAATGCAAGACAAAGATGGCATATTGGCCGATGGCTGCGATCAAGATAAGTCTTGTCAAGGTATCGATGATGGAACGCAGTTTAAAGGAGTTTTCGCACGTAATTTGAAACAGCTACACGCTATTCGCCCCTCAGACCAGTACAAAACTTTCCTTGAAAGAAATGCGCGCTCAATTTGGCAGAAGGACCTTCATCTTGACAATGGAAACTGTTTGAACGGTGTTCTTTGGGGCGGTCCTTATGTCACTGCCAGTGCTAGCTCCCAGAGCAGTGCCTTGGACTGTCTCAATGCTGCGCAGGCTGTTGTCACCCAGGGTAAAGCGTTCCAAGCACCCGCCTATAAGCCAAACAAGGGACGTGGTGATGCAGTCAAGGAAGCTTTCAACCATGCATGGAAGGGGTATCTCGATCACGCGTTTCCTCATGATTCCCTGCAGCCTGTGGATAACACGTACAGAGACGACCGCAACGGATGGGGCGCCAGTGCTGTCGATGCACTGAGCACGGCCATTATCATGGAAAATCAGGCAGCCGTTGACAAGATTCTGAACCACATCTCGACCATCAACTTTGATAAGTCGGCTACTGATGTTTCATTCTTTGAGACTTCCATTCGTTATCTTGCAGGCATGTTGTCTGGTTACGATTTACTCGACGGGCCTATGTCTCATCTCATCAATGGCAACAAGACCCGGCTGCAGCCTATTCTGTCACAAGCAAAGCGCTTGGCTGATAATCTCAAAGTGGCATACAACACTCCCAGTGGCATCAATATAAATGGGCTTGAGTTCCACGGTCCAGGAAACATCGTTGCCCACAAGGACCCCGCCGCTGGTATTGCTGGCTGCACTTTACCCCTTGAGTGGCAGCGTCTGAGCGATCTGACTGGCAACCCTGAGTATGGTAACCTTAACAAGAAAGCGGTTGCGTATTTCTTGACACCATACCCGCAATCTAACCAGCCTTTCCCTGGTCTTATTGGTCAGAACTTTGACCCCAACAATGGCCACTCCTTGGACAATAGTGGTGGCTGGACGGGCGGCAGCGATAGCCATTACGAGTATCTGATCAAGGCATTTATTTACAACAAGAAAGATTACGAGAAGTATAAGGAGCGCTGGGAGCTAGCTGCCACATCTTCTATGAGGTTCTTGGCTTCAAATCCCAGCTCTCGCTCTGATCTCACTTTCTTGGCCGCCTACAACGGCCAATCAGTGAACTATAACTCCCAGCACTGTAAGTATTGAATTGTACAAACATCGAAAATGATGCTAACCGCACCGCCTTTAGTGGCCTGCTTCGCTGGCGGTAACTTCATCCAGGGTGGTCTGACGCTCGGCAAGAAGGAATACATCGACTTTGGTCTGCGTCTCGTCGAAGGATGCCACTCCACTTACCAGGGCACAAATACCGGCATTGGCCCCGACTCTTTCTCCTGGCAAGATATTGCGCACCGTCAGAACAATCCACCCTCCGACCAGACCGATCGCTTCAACAAGTACGGCTTCTGGATCGCTGACAGCAGCTACAATCTCCGCCCAGAAGTCATCGAGTCATACTACTATGCTTACAGAGCAACTGGCGATACCAAGTATCAAGATTGGGCGTGGGATGCGTTTGTGCATGTCAATTCGACTTGTAGAACGGGTTCTGGATTTGCGGCATTGAAGGATGTTGCGAATCCCGGAAAGGGATTCATTAACCACCAGGAGTCGTTCTTCCTTGCGGAGTTTTTGAAATATGCCTATATCATCCATGCAGACGATGCGGATTGGCAGGTCAAGGCGGATCAGACGAATCAGTTTGTGTTCAATACCGAGGCTCATCCTATTCGCATTGCGAATAACGCTAGGGGATAGTTGGTGCAAGGTTCAGTGCGCGTGGTATCTTGGGCTGCAATTGGCATTCAGCCAGTGCCTGGGATATCAATTTTCATGTATATACTTGAATTCGTAAATAAAACACCTCATATTCAACATTTACAATGCTCTCGCTTTTGTACACTGGAGCTGAACCAACACGCTTCTAAAGCTTGAATAATACAAGCGGCGTAATTGTTCTACCGACGGTTGGAAAATACCAACATTTTGTCAGGGATGCCTTTTGCCAGTTATTTATCCCTCGTTAGTGCGAGAAAGGTTCAAATATTCGGAATTTACCGTGCTGTTGGAGAGTGAAACCCAAGGGTTTTCATGACCGGAGCAATTCCGCAATGGAGACGAAACTCCGCAAGATGGCTACTCAAACCGTTGAAGTAATTCGAGTCAAATTCTACCGTAGTTGTTTAGGAGATTTGTTGATAGAACCTCGGCAAACCAGAGATTATACGGAAACAATTGGGTCTCTACCAAGTACAAAGAAGAGGCATCGTAGTGTAATGCGGTAGCCTTCGACTTGACATAGCCTGCTTCGTCCTCCTGTACTATACGTTCATTAATTCCTTTAGTCATCATATTATTGATCATGCCTCCGAAAACTCGTTCTGGTTTGGGGCCCACAGAGTCAGTGCTGCAGTATGTGCTTGAGCAACACTAATCACACGATATCATGCTTACCCTCCTTCAGACGCAAGCTGTCAAAAGGCACAACTGTTGAAGTCCAGTTTGGCGGTGAAAAAGTCCTTGTACCAAAGGATGGCTACTACGATCGCTATCGCATGAACCCAGACCTGGATGAAATCTCACGCGATCCAGCTGTTGGAGCCAACCTCGACTTCTTCCGCAAAATCCCTAAACAATTGGTTGAATCGCGTGTTGGCCGAATATACGCACCCAACTTCTACTACCGCACCAGCAGTGTACAGCTGGTGTTCCTCGCTCCTATCCAGCAATTAAGGTCAAAACTACCAGCCCCGTTGGAACCTCTTGTGGCCTTGCCTGGTTATGGCCTCGTTGCTCTGACATTTTACTCGTACCTCGTCTGCGACAATGATCCTTACAACGAAGTTTCCGTGGCTATCATTATCAGACAGCCAGGTAACAACAGCTACAGCATAACTCAATTGCTCAGCTCGATCTGGAACCGGACCTTTTACGGCTATGTCATTGCACTACCTGTAAACACGGAGATTGCTCGGGTGCGTGGCGTGTATGGCTACCAATTTCCCAAGTGGCTCACCGATATCGACATATCAATGGAACATGGCAGGATCAAAGCCAGCATCTCTGCGACCGATGGGGCACTCGATTTGACCTTGAATGCAGCGCTTCCTAACCTCAAATCCTTCCCCTCCGAGTCATTCATAGGGACCAATAATGCGGTCAAGAAAATTGATGGACAGTGGTTCAAGGTGGAAGTGCAAACGAACCCGCTCCTGGCAACGCAATGTCTGCTGCCCAGAAATGTAAGGCTTGTGCGTGGAGACGGTCCATTGAGCAAGCTTCTTAGCGAATTGGGTATTTCCACACTTTTCAGAATGGATGTCATTAAAGATGCGCAGATGGTTTTAAATATGCCCAAAGCTTTGATTGGCTTTGACGGTGCCAAGCTTTGAAGACCACTGATAAGTCATAGCTTTGTTGGATGCGGTAGACGGTTTTGTAGTCGTTTCAGTATAGGATACTCTTGATTGTATGGAAGATCTTGGATGAAATGTATTAATGTACACACGTTGCTATTGGCATACCATTGAAGCTTGGGAATCATAACCTACTCAAATTTGACTGGCTTCCAACTCTTGCTGCTTGTAAGCTGTTCTTGCATACATCACTCATAGGCTTCTGTATGCGAATCGCATTTTCTGACAAAAGCCATCCAATTATTGTCCTTGTTGTATTGTGAAATCTGAACAGAATTCTAATTAATCAGGTCCGGCTCAGAGCGATGGCAACCTTCTTCGCAGTTTCCTTTGCTGACCCCGGGTTTTGTCCTGTAATAAGGTTACCATCAACCACAGCATATGAAACAAAAGGCAGCTTGGCCTTTTTGTACAGCGCTCCTCGTTTCTTCACTTCTTCCTCAGCATTATAGGGTATTATCTTGTTAACTCTGGCAAGTACTTCCTCGCGCCATGTAAAGCCGGTCATCGAGCGTTCCGCCACGAGGTACGACCCATTAGAGAGCTTGGTGTTGAGTAGACCACAGTATCCATGGCAGACAGAAGACACTATGCCGCCTCGTTCAAATATTTCCCGAGTAATTCGCTGGAGCCCTTCGCTGTCAGGGAAATCGTACATGACAGCATGCCCACCAGTGAAGAAAATGGCGTCGAAGTCTGCAGCATTGATCTGGTCAGGACTGGCAGTGTTTTCAAGCAATGCCATCTTTTTCGGGTCGTTTTTCCATTCCTTTGCTGTCTTGTCCAAATTGGGAAATTTCAACGACCTTGGTTCCAACGGAACACGGCCGCCGAGAGGGCTGACAATCGTCTGCTTAAACCCATGCTCTTCGAAGACGTGCCAGGCGTGAGTAAGCTCGGATAGCCATAGGCCTGTTGGATGAGACGCGTCTTCATAGTGTGAGACGTTGGTTACAACGTTCAAGATATGCTTGGTCATAGTCCTGACATCTGTTAGTTACTAGTTGGGTCCGCTGATTGATTAGGCCTGGGGGTCAGTAGTCGAACCGCCCATTATTGCGATGCGGGTTCAACAAGAACGAAGCATGTGGGCGCCTGTGACTTACACGTTTTAGCACAAGCTCCCAGGTCAATATTTTGAATTGCAGTGAAGGAGAAGCGACGTTTTGTTGTGAATAGAGAACATTGGTAGTGATGTAACTTTCACGTAGCTACGGCGATCGTCCATGTTGTTTCCCTGGCGAGCCTAGCTCTCTTTGGCAGACCACATTAATTCGCAGACGAGGATGAGACGACCGCAGAGGAAAGCCTAATCGCAGTTCAGCACTACGGACTAAACAAGCCTTGCAGGAGTCGACTCTGGTAAGCTGAATCGCCGTGCCTCCCACCGCTCTACCGCTCCAATCCCCAGCCACTACGAGCCAGTGCGTCCCGTTTCAGGCGGCATTGGTGGAGTTTTGAAGCTCCTATCAAAAGTCCGCAAGCGTGGATTTCTAGACGATTCAATATCGCATTTTCGCCACAACGATCGGTTGAATCAATCAACAACTCGGAGTTGTGAAGCAACCGCAGGAGACCACAATCTCACCGACTCCGTGAATACAAAAACTTGTCTCCGGCTCATTTCCGGCCCCATCCACTCTCGCCTTTATTAGTGCAGCTTTCAGCCTTGTCGTTCGTTCGCTGCACCCTGTGCATCAACAGAGCTCTCAGTGAACGCCCCGTTGAGCTCAGTCGTCAAGATGACAACAGAAACCATGCAGGCAATCGCCATTTCGAAATTCACCGACCCTTCAGGCTATCAGCTCCTGTCGCTGCCTCGTCCAACTATCCAGAACCCGGATGATATTATCATCAAAGTCTATTCCGCGAGTGTGAACCCCGTTGACGTGAAGAAGGCCAATGGCATTTTCAAAATGGCTATATCGGAAGAGTAAGCATTTATTATCGGAAGAAATATTTACAATATTATCTTGAGACATGCGCTAATACATCACCCTAGATTTCCGTACTCGATTGGCTACGATGCCGCTGGTGTAATTGGCGAAGTCGGCGCCAACGTGAAAAAGTTCAAGGTCGGCGATGAAGTTTACACTCGCCTGCCCGAAATCAATCGCGGAGCTTGGGCTGAGTATGCCAAAACTACAGCAGACTACATTGCCTTGAAGCCCAAAAACATGTCTTTCAACGACGCTGCTTCTTTGCCTCTTGCTGCTGTCACGGCGCTACAGGCGTTCAATCAGTACAAGGGCTCTTTGGAAGGCAAGACCATTTTCATTCCCGCTGGCCGTAAGCTTTCAACGAGTAATGCCGATAATTCGATGATTGACAAACTAATAATTTGTACAGTGAGTGGAACCGGTGCATATGCTTGCCAATTGGCCAAGAATGTCTTCAAAGCTGGCAAAGTCATCACCACCGTCTCAACATCGAAAGTCCCCCAAATCCCCCAAATTCTAGGTGAAGGCATCGTAGATCAAAGTAAGCTGCATCATTCAAATCAAGAGCTTCGAAACGTCCACTAACCGATTCAGTCATCGATTACACAAAGGAAGACCCTATTAAAGCCATTACACCACGTTCTGTCGATTTCGTATTCGACACCATGGGCCAAGCAATGGATCTCTTGCCTATCATGAAGGAGACGAATAGCTTTATGGTTTCCATTTCTACGCTACCATCGGGCCACACGCTGCAAAACGCGCCCATCATGCGCGGCAAGAAAAGCCCATCCGTCCCATTCTTGGCACGTATTTTCCTTGATCTTGGAGATGCATACAGACGATGGCGAGCGTCGCGCTGGGGTGTCACGTACATGTACATTTTCCTCGACCCCAACGCCAAGGATCTAGAGAAAATGGCTCAATGGGCTGAGGATGGTAAGATCAAGGCTGTGGTTGGGACGGCAGTCAAGATGCAAGACATTGGCGCGACAATCAAGGCACTGGATGTGGTGTTCAAAGGCAAAGGCGGGCTTGGAAAAACCATTATTGAAGTTGTATAATTAATATGAACGCTTGGAAGATTTTCATGTACTGGTATTAATCCATTCCATGTTGTTTGTGTCTCTCCTTAAGCCTTGACTCGTCCCGACCTCTTCAAGCTCTCTACACTGTCCAAAATCGCCTCTTTAGCACTTCTGGGCGACCATCCGAGCTCCTTCTTTGCCTTTGCATTACTGCTCGGTCGAACAACACCAAGATCAGGTAAGATTAAGCCGATAGACTTGTCAAATAGCGCTGCGACGCGGAGCAACACGTTTGGCAAAACTCGCGTCGGTACCGACTTGGTCTCGCTCGCTGGCAACCCGTCTTTAAGAATGGTGGCAATGTCCTTGGCTGAAACAGAGAGCTCGTCCGAAATGGCCAAGTATCGCTGGCCAGCAGCATTCGGAGACTCCATGGCCTTGATATGTAGGTCTGCCACGTCTCTAACATCCACGATGCCAAATGACAAATCTGGCAAGCCCGGTATGGCGCCATTTAGCATTTTGACAGGCAATTCCAGACTTGTGTTTTCTTCATCGCCCAGAGAAGGCCCGACGACGAGGACAGGATTCACGGTGGCAAGTTCGATGCCGGCTGCTTTGCCCTCTTCGTCCTGCCACTTCCAAGCGTCCTTCTCAGCCAAAGTCTTGCTCTTCTCATAAGCGCCGATGGGATGTTGGGGATCATCTATAACAGTCCAGTTCGCCTCTGTGAATGGATCGGAGGCACTTCGCGTGCTCTGGCCGCCTGCAATTGCTGCAACAGATGATGTGATGACCACTCTCTTCACTGTGCCTGCTCTCTTGGCGGCACGCAGAGCTCGAAGAGTACCCTCTCGTGCAGGCTTGATAAGCTCATCTTCGTGCTTAGGTTTGCCAGCTGGGAAAGGTGATGCGACGTGTAGGACGAAATCGCAGCCCTCACATGCATTGTCCCAGCCTTTGTCGCCGAGGAGGTCGACTTCTACAAATTCGACACTGTTGGCGAGGTCGTCGGAAATGTTGCCATTGCGCAGATTTTTGCGGACAGAGTCTGCTTTTCCGAGTGAACGGACTGTGGTGCGGACTTTATAACCCTTTTGCAGGGCGGCGACAATGACGTGGGAGCCAATGTATCCAGAGCCGCCTGTGACGAGAACGGTTTTAGCCGACATGATGGTGACGTTGGTATCTGTAAAGTAGAATTGAGACAAACTGAGTTCTGGGAGCTGGCGTCGTCTTAAATGGCCATGTTAGCCTGCGCTAGGCTGCATCGGCGACGGCATGTAACCAAATTTTGTGCCACTAGTGTCGTTTGGACTGAGCTGGAGAGAGCAATCTCGGATGAATAGATGCAACTACGGGTCTTCGGATGGACTTGCAAACCGGTCACAGCTTCTCCAGCTAATTGAACTAGTTCTGTACTAGCACATTGCAGATCGATTATAGCTTGGGACTCAGAACCACAATTTTGACGTCTTTCAACTATCTGCCCTTTAACGGTGCGTATAAACCGTTGCTAAGTAATGAGTAATTTATCTCCTATGAATCAAGACTTCGTCAACGTCGTCACTAAAAAAGAAGAAAAAGAGAAAAAAAAGGGAAACAGGACATCGCTGAGCTTACCACATTACTGATCTTTTCTCTCCAACTCATTCATTACACGGCACTCAATGCGCAGCGAATCAATCCAACTCGCTGGTAGTAAACAATTTTAGCACAGCCTCTTGGCCGATTATATATATCCCGGGGAAAAAGGAAATGCAGAAGAAAAGAAATTTAGCACCTCGGTTGGTTTGGTTGCTTTTGCAAATATGCGCTACTGTAAGCGAGTAGTACCTTGGGGTAATAATAATACGCCTGCACAGTGCCAGCTTACACCACCAAGCATCAAACATCAGACAGAATATTTATTTCTGCTAAAAGTGCGTCAGAGAATGTTAAAGCACCATATGTTACAGCTCTTCCAGAGCCTTGATTCGAATCGAGTGTCCAATACAGCCACAGCCAGCCACAGCTCCAGCGAGCCTGAACCCTGCTTCTCGCCTCTTCCCTTGCCCCAAGCGGTAATCCCTGTCGCGAGCTACATCAAGCAAACAAAACACCCCCCTCCCGACGTCATTCCATTTTCCATCCAACAAACAAATTCCAAAATCGTTGTACTCGGACTCCTTCCTTCCACAAACGAACCGTAATGTCCAATCCCGCCCTCGCAAAGCCAGCTCTGGAATCCTGGGAGACAAACGCTGCCTTCTGGGACGAGTCTAGCGGTCTTGACGGCAACACGTACTGGAAGCTGCTCGAAGAGCCCTGCCTTGAGCGCCTTCTGCATTCCAAGCTCTCGCAAACGCCTTGCCATGCCCTTGAATTTTCTACGGGCAACGGCCTCTGCGCGAGATGGCTCGCTGGACATGGAGCCAAGGTCATTGCCACTGATGGTAGCAAACAGATGATTGACAGGGCCAAGGCATATGGTGACGTTGGTGGCCATATTGAGTTTGGATATGTTGATGTGACAAAGTCGGAGGATTTTGCACCGTACATCGACAAGGCTGAAGAGGTATGTTTTTTGCTACGACTTGTAAACGCTGTGCTAATTGGTAGATTGGTGGCTTTGATGTCATTTTAATGAACATGTCCATGCACGATGTTGCTACGCTTGCCCCGTTGGCCCATGTCCTCCCAAGGCTTCTCAAGAAAGATGGCGCGTGAGTCTACACGGCATCCCTTGTCGCGACAATAGTCTAATAAACCCAGCTTCGTCGCTCAGCTCCTCCACCCCGTCTTCATGACGTCTACCTACTCTCGTCAACTCGATGTTGCGTTTAATCCATCGTCCGGAGAGTCAGAGATCCGCCGTGGAAAGCTCATCAAGGAATATCTCAATGTCGCGCCAAAGAAAGAAAACGCAGACCCCAACCAGCCTGTACCACAGGTTTGTCTTTTCATAGAGCTCGTAGGACCAACTGCTAACCTTCCGCAATAGATCATGTTCCATCGTCCGCTGCACGAAATATTCGGCACCTTCTTCAAACGTGGCCTGGTGTTGGATGGATTCGAGGAACCTAGCTTCACTGCAGCAGATGCGAACCGTGACCGCATTGCCTCGACTGTTAATTTCCCACAATTGCCCGCTCTGATGGCTTTTCGCCTCAGGAGAGCTTCCTGAGCAGTTATATTGAGCACAGCACGTATCCATTACAATAAATTAGTGTTAACTTTAAGTTGTTCAATATGCCACGTCGGTTGGGCTTCATGCTAGTTTTTGTCGTAGAGGTCCAAGTGAAACCCACCCTTTTTCGCTAGCTGGAAAAATCCTTGAGGGTCGTACACCTTGCTGATTTCTTGTAGAAACTTCTTGTTCTTGTCCCCATAGCTGTCTATCGGGCGTTGAGTGCTTCCCGCGTAGTTGAGATAACGAAACGAATGGGCCGTTCCTCTGTCCTGAGCAGCCTTGTCAAAGGTGCTCATCAAGTCTCGCGTTATTTCATGTGCAAAATCATCATCTTCGGCCCTTTCCCACGTTGTATAGAGCAGAATGATAACAAGGCAGTCCGCTGTCGGCTCCAATGCGAGTCCGAGCATATTCGAAGATCCACCGCCAACAGCAGCAGGACAGAGAGGTTGAAAGATGGGAGACAGCACCCCGCCTTTGATTCTTTTAAATGCAGGTATCGTATCCAAAAATATATCATTAAAGGCCAAAAGCGTGTCCAAGTCTGCCTTTACAGTGGTTGTCATTTGAGCTTGTCGGTATCCCGAAGCCGCCAAGTCGTGCAGCTCCTTGGACGCACTCGACAACGGTTGGACTTTATGTGTACTCCACGCAGGCCAGAATGATTTGAATACCTTGTATGCCTTTGGCCATTTTTCCGGCTTCGTGTATGCAAGGCCAGTTGCAGTCAAGCGTATCCCCAGTTTCTGCACGTAGACCAGCGCAACCACAGGTCCAGCAACGAATTCGTCAAAGTTGTCGGCTTTACATAGGTCGATGAACGCCTCAATAATCTTGGGTGTTTGCCATGATGGCGAGAAGAGATATCCAGACCATATTTTGCTGGATACAATCAACCTAGTGCGTATCTGCGTGACGATGCCAAAGTTGCCGCCGCCGCCCTTGAGGGCTTTCCAGAGAGACGCATGCTGCGTTGCCGTGGCGTGCACAATGGTGCCGTTGGCGAGCACCACTTGGTATTCTTCAATGTTATCGCACACGAAGCCATATCGCGGCGAGAAAAACGAGATACCACCTGCCGAACAAGTTAGTAGCCAATTCCATGGACTAGTGCTTTCATTGATGCATACCCCCTAGGGCCAAGCCTCCAACACCAACATCTGCATTTCGCCCTCCGATTACCGCAAGTCCCATTCCGTCCAGCTTAGACGAGACTTGTCCCCAGCGAGACCCAACTCCGATGGTAGCAAACTGCCTGTCCTCTGAGACGAGCACGTCATTGAACAGGGCAAGATCAATAATAACACCAGCATCAACGCCCGCAGCGCCCTTCTCAGGTGAGTGGCCACCACTCTTTACTGCAAACCGAAGCGGTGTGTCGGGATACTGAGGCGAATCAAACTCCAGCTTGAGCACTCTGACTGCTGAGCTGAGCTGTTGGGCAGTAGAAGGCCTCAGGATGCAGTGAGGGTCGACTTCCCGCGCGTTCTGAGACCAGTATGAACTAATTGAAGAGTGAAACTCAGCTTGGTGGCTGGAGAAGACCACCTCAGGAACCTTCTGGGCCAGAACATCGCAAATCGTGTTGTTGACCTGTGTATACCGCGGTGCTGCAAGGGTGTTGTGGCCGTATGATTTAAAATTCGAGAAGTAGGCTGCGAATGCGCCAATAGTTACGGCTATTATCCATATGAACATGGTGAGCGTACGAATGAGGAGTCGAGTGCGTTTTCGCCGCGGTCGCCGAAACGGCGTGTTTTAAAAGAGCGTACTGGGACATGATCGGTGAATGGGGGTTTTGAGTACCGGAGTGATCGGAAGCCGTCTGACGCCCGCATGTGGCTATTCCGAATACGAAACTAACGCCGATGCACTTAACATTTAGTTGTGAGACACGTTCAGACTTGTGCTTGGGCGGCACATGCGCCGTGAAGAAATGCAGGCACTATGTTCATGATTCATAATTACTCATATTACTCAAAACCCTATGCTTCCATGTCAACAGCCATCTCTACCACGCGCATCTCTGACTGCAGCTTCCACCGCCTCCTGCAGATCAACATGGAAGAACGGTCTATCAACACCACTAACAGCCGCCAGTCGCGGCTCTAACTCCACGCTCGTGACAGAATCAGAAATGCTCTCGCGCGACTCTGAAGCTTCTCTTTGTTGAAGTACATCCCGACTCCATACATCGTCCATCAATGTCTCGGCAATGCTGTAAATGGGTTTCCACGATCTTAGTCCCTCAGTATTCTGAGATGTAGGATACCCGAAGCCAGCGCTCGCAAGAGCGCGTCTGGTCCATCGATTATGTACATTGGCAAAGTGCCACTCCACTGCATCAGGCGCGGCGTAGCGATCAAACGAATTGCGCAGGTCGATGAGGCCCTGCAACGACGTCACATCGACATTGTTGACGGCAGCAAAGTCTAGCACAATGGCTCGCAGGTACGGCATGGAATCTGTGTTGTGGGCATATTGACGTGGGCCTGGATCGTTCCATAGTCTGTCACATTCGCGCTCAATGTCTTCTTCGGATGTGCGTCTGGTGTGGTTCATGATGTAGCGCAGTACGGCTGCTGAGTGGAAAGCTTGGTTCGCAAAGTTGTAACCTTCGCTAAGTCGATATATAAAGACACCAGGGTACGGTGACTCGACTTTGACAGTGGGGTTGGATGCGTGTTTGCGATCAAGTGGGATGAACGCTGTTCGTACGTCGTTCTCAGTCTTGGAAATATCGGTGCTTGCGCCAAAGCTTGGTCTCTTTTCTTTGGTCATGCGGGTGACTTTTACCTCTCCCAGGAATTGACCCCTGGTCCTCGCCACTCTTATCAGCAACAGCGCCACAGAGAGTCCAACTCCGATGTAAATGGACGTCTCAAGAGACTTGAAAAGCGCGACGACGAGACAAACGAGCCACACTATGAACTCGAGCGGAGACAATTTCCAGTACTTGTAAATCTTGTGAGGCGGCGTCATCAGGTTGAAGACGGCATGGATGATTAGGCCAGCAAGAGCGGCGTTTGGGATGAAGTAGAAGACTCCCGTTAAGGCATATAGGGCTAGAATCAGCACCAGCGCACTAAACATACCAGCTAATGGCGTCCTTGATCCGGCCTTGGACAATACGGCAGAGGCTCCAAATGATCCTGTGCAGACGTAGCCGCCAACAAATGGACTGAAGAAATTGGCGCTACCAAGTGCAACGATTTCCTGCGAAGGATTGACGGTATAGTTGTGTAGCCTGCCCATGGCTTTCGCAATGGCGATGTGCTCAATCACCAGTATGATCACGACGGCAGGCAGCTCTGGAAGAATCACCTTCATGAGATCGAGTTTTGGATGAGGGATTCCAGCCTCTCTAAATCCTGCCGTAGAATTAGCAACGGGATGCATGGGAGCCACTTGCAGTTACTTACCAGTACTAATGGGCCCAACAATCCGGAATTTCTCTTTTCCATTTCCTCGATTAACCAAGAAGCTAATCAACGTGAAAAGGAGGACGGTAGCAGTCAGGCGCAAAGACGAAATGAAAGCCCAGGTTCGCTTTTGGGCGGGGTGTCGAAGTTCCATTCTGCTGCAAAAACTGCGAATCGCAAACAGAATGATCAGAGTAGAAATTCCAATGGCTGCATCAATTTGAGCCGTATGTAGGTTCTTTAAAATCGATAGTAAAACGAGATACGGGGGTTCACCAGTCTTGACGCCCTGGAGCCCCAAAGCAACGGGAATCTGTGTGGACATGATGGTGACGCTGGCGGCCGTGACAAAGGCCGAAATGGGGATATATGGGATAAACTCTATTATCCAACCCAATCGGAATAGGCCAAAAAATAAAAGCACACTGCCTGACATCATGGCAAGCATATGGGCTGTTTCTTCATTCGCGAATTGGCCTGGTGCATTTGCCTCCACGTTCGCAATGACTTGTCCGACCAGAAGAGAACCGATTGCAGTGGCCTGCGATGTCAGTAATCAGACAACTTTGTGTAGCTAGTTTTACTTACGCCGATTACTATATCTTTGGAAGTACCGAATACCCAGTAGAGCACTGCGCCAGTAAAGGAAGTGTATAAACCAAACGCTGGCTTAAGCCCTGCTAGGAGTGCATATGCCATGGCTTGTGGGACAACAACCAAACCAATAGTTATTCCTTAAACGTAAGCAATTGTGAGAAACTAACGTGAATTAGGGTATTTACCTGCTATCATGTCGCCCAGCAGCCAACTGGCGTTGTACCTCTTGAGCCATGATATTGGTGGGAACAAGCTCTGTACATATTCGGCAACACCAGCACTCGTAGGGACCAAATCTCTGAGCCATTCCGCTACCGATGGTTCATCTTCCAGGTAGATATCTGCAGGCTCCAGAATTTCGCGCGCTCGTTTCTCAAGATGCTCGGGCTGATGGGCGTATCGGTCGTTGGGGTTGATTGCGAAGAGCTTCTGGGTCACGAATGTCGCGACCTTTTCTCTTCCCATGCTGAGTCGGGGCGAAGCAAGTTGTGTGAAGGCTAGTTATCAAAGGGGAAAAGTAATTGATTAATTAGACGTCATTGGTGATGTTGCGGTGCGACAGAGGCCTAGAGTGCTGCGGTTTGTCTGTAAGGCTGACGAGGTTGTTTGCAATGCGAAGTAGCGAATGGTGGCTAATTTGACAAGGCGATGCTCAGTATATACAACACGGACCAAAGCGAGGAATAACGATGTTGAGGAGATATTTCAGGAATCTTGGAAGATTTATTGTTGGATGTTTATCAAAGTTGGCATCCGAGCCGCACGGGAGTCGGAGGCAGGTGTAATTGGGTGCTCCTTCCCAACATGACATACACGACCGTGATTCCGGCCTTGGATTGCTCATATAACCACTGGTTACTTCTATTACCTTTCTACAGTCTAAATATATTCATTGATTTCTTTTAAAAAAAAACTGAATTACTGCCGATGTTATTATACTATCGCTGCGTGCTCAAGACACATCTTGAGTAGTGGCGGATGTCGGTGCTCGGGACGATGGATCTACAACGGAAGGACCGACGGCCGCCTAAAAAGGTAGCTTACAGTTGATAGCAACCAAGTGTAATTCAAACCTCTTGGCAATTTGATTTAATTTACTTACATGTACATTTACATTTACATATTTGAAAATTTACAAGAAACTGCTGCGCAAAACAAACACCGCGTTATCACAGCCACTTCCAGTTCCGCCGCCTCCCTTGCTTGCGGCTGAACACTTCAAGACATCTTCATGGCCAAAACAGTTTCCTAGTGAACCCTTCCAAGTTGTATAATTCATATCAAATCATAAATCATTCAGAAACGTATCAAATCGTACAAAAACAGCCAGTGGGCATGGTAAATCATGAACCAAGGGCAATAGTCCTACAACGCCGCAAACTCCAATTCAAAGCATTATGCGACAATCGTCGACTCGTCACTCAACCTCCTCCTTAGTGTAATAGCATCATCGTCATCAACGAAACTGTTCACCGGGACATCGACTCTGCCAGCAACTGCTCTCTCCTGTCTACGGTCCATCCGTCCGCGCACGCCAACCCTCGTCCTGGTTCTCTTGATATTCTTGTCGGGCAGGTATCCGTCCACACCCATCAGCTGCTTCTTCTCGATTTTCTTATCCTTGTAGGATCTGTACAGCGAGTGGCCGCATACGACGGCGGCGATGACAATGGAAGCCATGGTCGAGTTGATTTGGGTATGATTTTCGTTTGTTTGCCTTTTTCCTTTTATTTTATTTTTCCCGCTTTCTTTGTTTGGAGGTGCGGGGTGATGGGTGCCCGATGAGGGGTAGCGACGATGTTATTGACGGCAAAGAGGAGACGATATGCTTGTCAGAAAACCAGATCAGACGGTAAGTAAAGACCGGAGAATAAAAATTATAGAGAATATTTCGGGTCCAGGGGCAGATTCAGATTTAAAGCACAAGTCACAATCGCCAAAAGGAATGACGACGCCTCGTTATCTCCCTCGTGGTGCCTTGGCAATCAAGCCGCAATGTGTGACTTCACTGTGATGGGCGACTCCACAAAGGCGCATTTTGGCTGCTCGTGGTTGGTTCGCTCCAACGGTCTCGACCCTTTCGCAAACAAACCCAAACTCTGGTTTGCTGTTTTATTGATTATCGGTTTGTTGATTTGGCTTTTGCTTTTTCTTCAAATAGAAATGCTAGAAAAGGCGGGGGAGCAGCCGCATAGCTGACCCTGTCTCGGACACCCTGCGATGCATCCTATACAAGCAGTGATTCGACATCAACTACAAATTTCAAGGTCACAATGCCCATCAACATTGCTTCACTGTGCTGACCATCTATGCTACGGAGGTGTATCTTTAGAGTAAACTCACCCCGTCCATATTACCGCCCCAAACCTGTCGCGTATCGCTAGCCTGCGGATAGACGATAAGTGCCGAATAATTGTCGCTGGCAACTACACCTGTTTACCCTGAAGAACTCAATCTGAAATATACTACTCGGCTCAACACATGCCTCGTGTCCTTTCACTGCTTACAAATGGTCTTCTAATAAATAACATTTACCAATTTAAGAAATGATTTATTGGGAAATATTATCCTGCACGAATTCGACCTAGCAAGAGGTGTTCTGTTGTGGTTGTAGGCCGAGATCACCCATTCATCGTGTTGACACAAGTAAAACTTAATTTGCAATTGCACCCATCTTAAAAACTTATTATTGTATTTATAACCATATTTTGCTAATGCTTTAGCAATCAACTACCAACATATACACAACAAATGCCACCATGCCATCTTCTTTAACCCATCATCATTTCTCCTGGGTCAATCCACATGCCCTGAGTCTTGTTGCGCTTCTTCGACAACAGACAGTGACGTCCCCATTTCCGCCTAAACTTGTCCGGAATTACTTCTAGCTCGGGAACCCAAAAGATCCTTGCCAACATGTTGGTGTTCTCGGCATCTAGGAATCGCTCGCACTTGACAACGTCCCAGTTCTCCTTGTCTGCAATGTAATCCGGCTCCCGTGGAGGTGCAGGGCCCTTCCGCTCTGGGTACTGTGTATCCACAAGGAACGAGCAGGATCGCAGCTCGACATACTTGCCTGGATCTTCTTCGTTGCGATCATTGAGGCCGCTCGTTGGCAGCCAGGTTCCGCTCCAGAATCCAAATCCGACGCGAGCTTCTGAAAATTCGCCTGGCAGTAATCCTCGGAACTCTGAGCGGACAAACTTGGCGTGCATGTCGTGAGGTAAAAAGTAAGACGAGGGGAATCGGTACCACTCCTTGCCAAAGCAAACAGTCTCATCATCTCCGCCGATGGGGCTCTCACTCTGCCAGAATGGAGAGTAGATCTGGAGCGGCGCCGCGTATGCCTCATAAATACCGTATATGCGGGCTACACTGATATCCACAGAAAGGAACAAAACGATAGTGACGGCGAACAGCTTCAAGCGAGCGGGGATTTTGCCCATCAAAGTCTTGGGATCCGATTGTCCCACGGCGGTAAGAAGAATGTGCAGCGACATGGCTGCATTCAGTGCCAGGAACGGGTATGCCGGGTACATGAATCTCTCCTCCTTGTGAGGTTGTGCTGTGAAGATGGCGAGCCACATGTAGAACGGAGCCACGAAGACAACAGTCCGCATACCAGTCTGGAAGCCGTGACCTGACGGTGATATAATCTTCTGCAGCAAGAATAAAGGTAGTGCAGCTAGGGCGAGAATGAACCAGATGTTGAAGTTGAGGGCCAGGTTCTTGAAGTAAAAGCTCCATGGTTCAGTGCCGTAGAGCTCCGGGCCACCAGTTTCGGAGAAAATGTTGTACATGACAATGTTCCAACTTGCAATAGCAACTTTCTTGTAAAAGAATAAGTTGATGCAGAAATCGAAGAACTGAACAATTAATACCACGACTAACTAGTCACTTTGGGGTGTCGGCACTTACAATGACGAGCAATCCGGCAACTACGCCGCGACAGACTCGAATGACAGCTTCGAAGATAGCATCTTTGTCTCCCAAAAAGACCAGTACTGCTTCTTCGAGAACGAATGGGAGGCAAAGCGCAGCAGCAAACGGCCATCCCAAAACACCGCCCACAGCGAACCAGAAAATGCCCTGCGAGGTCTTCAGTCCACCACGCCAGTTCATAAATGCTGAAGCTCCAAGCATGCTTGCGTACATGGCAAAGCTTGAAGGCAAGTATGCAGCAGCAGCATGGAAGTTTCCGGGGCTGATAATAGTGGCAACAAGGAAGAAAAGACCAATTCGGCCGTTCAATGTTAGGCTCGTAGTCTGGTAGAGGAGGGTCTGGCAGAGTGCGCAGACAAAGGCGAGGGCGTATCGGACAAAGTAGAATTCGGCGACCTGAATGATTAGCACCTAAGATAGCCACTTTTACTCATTGCTGCAGATTTACCTTGGTGGGACGAGGAAGCAAGCGTCGAATGTTTCCAAGGATGGCGTGAAATCCAACATAGAGCCAGCTTCGAATGGCAAAGTCAGGAGAGTACTCCCACGTCTGCAGCCCATAGCCATGGGACAGGTAATGTGCTGGCTCCCAATAGTTGAATGTTTCATCGCAATCTTGAATTGGCGCATAAGCTGCAGCGACAAGGTTCGCAACGAGGAACACGTAAAAGGCCTTTATCGGTTCGATCGCGTAGACACTGGGCCGTCTAGGGAGTAGCTCCAAGTTAGCTTCCTAAACAATGTTGCGACAGTAGTTGTTCACAATTTAAAAACATACTTTTTCTTTGCGTGGCTGGCATTTGGATGCTCGAATTTCTGCTGTTTCTCAGCAGGCGTCGGCGTCGGTGTTGCCATGTTGGGCGTGCTAGACAGGGTCTCCTAGCAAACGACGACAAAGTGTTGATGAAGCTCGAGAAAATGTGTCGTCATTGTTGGGGCAGCAAGACAGCACTATAGCTGCCCCTGTAGCGCGTGTAATGCATGGGTTATAGCGCCTGTTCCTCAGCACGAAGTGGCAGTCCAACAGCAGCCGAGTGGCGGACACCCCACTGCACCAGTTGTACCAGACCCCTGTTTTTTCTGCTTTGCAGCCCACCAAAGCCGGCGACGGCGACAGTCATGCTCCACTAAAAACTTCTGTCTTGACTTGTTGATGGATTTTTTTTTATCACTGATAAAGCCGTTGCTTGTAACTCTCTTCTTTACGTCTTTATTCACCCTCTATATTTACGATAATACGAAACAGCTATTATGACTGGCTTTCAAATCCCAGGCTTGGGCCAAGCTAAGCCGAACGAGACTCTCCCACCTTTACCAGCAGATGTCCTCGCCGCCGCCGCCAGCGCTCACGGCCATGAAGAACTTCCAGATGCTCCCGCGAAGAATGACGATGCGCAACCGTCAACAGAAGATATCACAACTGCAGAGCAAGTCACTGCTACTCAAGAAGAGGCTCCGGTTTCAGAAGACGCTATGGTAGTCGACCAACCCGCCAGCCCACCGTCCCTCACAAGCGCCCTCGAAGCCTCTATTGGAGGGCTGGGCCAAACTACCGCCCAAGAACCAGAAATGCTCGAACCAGCCGCGCTTCAAAACGACGCCTCAGCAAACCCTGAGTGGGAAATCGACACATCCCCCTACCAGTCATCTGACTCAAGCTCATCAGACTCCTCATCAGACGAAGACGACTCCGATAACGAAGGCTATGAGCTTCTCGGTGTTGAAGAGACCGCCCGGCTTCTCATGGCTGAAGGCGGCTCGGACGATGAAGGCGAACGAAGCGGCAAAACTGGCAGTGCAGCTCAATTGCGCACCAAGAATGAACAAGCAGAGGAAGCTGTTCCCAAGCCCGACGTAGTTATCACCCCCGAAATGAAGCTCGAAGAGCTCGGCGTAATCGAACACATTGTCGATACTATTGCGCTCATCAAGGCTTTCACGCCAGGCGAATACCAAGTCCTAGACAGTGGCTCTGTCATCTGCACAGCTGAGCGAGTTGTCATTGGCGCCATTAGCGAAACCATCGGCAAGGTTCTCCAGCCAATGTACACTGTCATCTTCAGCTCCGAAGAAGAGGTCAAAGAACTCGGCCTCGAAGTGGGCAGCAAAGTCTACTACACCCCTGCACATGCCACATTCATCTTCACAGAACCCCTCAAGAACCTCAAAGGCTCTGACGCTAGTAACCTATACGACGAAGAAGCCGGCGACGACGACGTAGAATTCTCCGACGACGAAAAGGAAGCAGAGCACAAACGCGCCATCAAACAAAAGAAGAAGGACAAGTGGAAGAATGCAAACGGCAAGGCAACATCCTCAACGAATGATCACCCCTTGCGGCAGGAAATGAATGTCGACGGTGGTCTGAACTATGACGACGATGACGGCCCATATAAGCCCCTCGCTCGTCCATCCAGCATGGCCAGCGGTCCTTCTACAGAAACATATGAACCCCAACCACGAGCATTTCGAGGCGGACGTAGAGGCGACTCCCGCGGTCGTGGTCGTGTATTCGCCAGAGGTCGTGGCGGCCGCTCCTCAGATGGCTACTCCATGTCTCCCCAGGGACAGAACAACCACCAACAACCACCCTCGAACGCAGCTGCACCCCCACCCCCGCCTTCAGCATCAAACTTCGGCTTCCAGGTCCCAGGATGGCCTCAAGGCGGTGCCGCAGCTCCTCCACCGCCTCCTCCCGGATGGCAACCTGGCCAACAGCCGAATCCGCAAGTGGTCAACCCGGCAATGCTGGCTGCCTTTATGAGCCATATTCAAGCTCAGCAGGGTGGTGCGAATCAGCAGGGTGGATGGGGTTCTCAGCCTCCTTCCGGCCAATAGTGACGATAGCTGGCAGAGTTTGATCATCTAAAAAGTAACTTGTCTATGGGAATAATGAATGGTTGGGATACGGCGGCGTTTTAAAGGTCACGGCGTTTATATAGACAGTTGGGAATATCTCATTAAATACCTTAAATCGTGAAGCGATTACAAACATTCTTAACAATGCGCAATTGTGAGCTATGTTTACTCCAAATGTATGCTATTTCCCTGTAACAATGCTAGGCGAATATGAAATGTTGCCGAAAACCATCTGTCTGTCATTACTCTTGTGGAAATACACGACTGTTCTACAGCTCGAGCCATTCCTCCTCGACGTTGCTGCTACCGAACTTATGGAAAGCCAACTCATAAACAAGACCCAGTGTCATCTTGGCGTGTTCTAGCATGTGGTCAAAAGAAAGGTACTTGATGGAGTCGTCGGTTCCGTGGATGTAGGGATCGGAGTCCTCAAAGGCAGACTCAATGACGAATGCAGAGGGATATCCGGCCTTGGATGCGGATGCATGATCAGAGCAAGCATAGCCACATTTGGTCTCAACCCAGGGAATGCTGCAGTACTGTAAAACATCATTAATACCAGAAACCATTGCTATTCCAAATGATCGTGGACTTACCTCTTCAATAATGGTCTTGATGAACTTGGTCAAACCAGCATCGACGTAGTCAGTGATAACTCCTACACTCTCGGGCTTTCCAGCGTCCAGAGTGCCTTGAACGTAACCGGTCATATCCTGTTGAAGCATAGCCTTGACATCACGGCTGTCAGACTCGTATGACTTGAAAATATCCTGGCTACCCAAGAGACCACCCTCCTCGGCGCTATACCAGTGAAATTCGATAGTGTTGGGAGCCTTGCCATCTACAACATCCTTAGACTCCAAAAGAGCTCGGAAAGCCTCGAGGATGGTAACAGTACCACTGCCATCGTCATCAGCACCAGGAGCTGGCAAAATGGAAGGCAACCAAAGATTCGTCGAGTCTTGGTGAGCGCCGATGACAACAGTGCTGTTTGATTGGCCAGGGATGGTGGCAATAACTGAGTGCTGCTTCCAAGAGTGAGGGAAGCTCTTGGCAGAGACTGTCTTGTCGGCGCCAGCATCCTTAATTATGGACTTGACCTTCTCAAGGACCCAGTCGGACGACTGGAGGCCGTAATCGGACTTGTAATATCGGGTGTGGAAGCTTGTGAGCTTTTCGAGGTTTCTGTGCATGTTGTCCTTGGATAAGCCCTTTGCAAGCTTCTTGACATCGTCCTTGTTCGAAACCTTCTTAGGGAAACTGACGACGGCTCTGGTGCGGATGTTCTTCTTGCCTAGGTTGCGGTTCTCCGTGATGTCCATGAAGTTCTGGCCTTGCTATGAAAATAAATACATCAGTCATAGTTGTTGTGTTGCGAGTTAAACAGGATGCGACATACGCGGCGAAGCTCCCATTTATCGTCTTCGGTCACCCATTGTGTCTTGCCAGGAGCAGTTTCGATGAGGAATCGCTCAGGTGCATCAAGGATGACGTTGTCTTGTTCGTTGGCAACGATAAATCGGCCAGCGATGGCAGGAATACAGGCCGCAAGGGCGGATGCTTGGGCGAACTTCATGACTCTGCTGTGTTGTGGAAGATGTGTTGAAATGAGTGGTGGTGTTTGGATGATGAAGCTGTGACAAAGGCAGAGTTGGGGTAAGCGACGGGAAGCTTGGGGACAATGGGTGAATGACGAGGCAACGCTAACGAATTGCGGGATGGTGGTGGGCCTGGGGCAACTGGTAGGCGGCTGGCGGGCCATGCGAGTGACCAGCTAGTGACGCTCACGTCGCAAATGTCCCAAACAGGCAAGTGCTATATTTGAGGCTTGGTGCTGCAACCGTCCTCCACAGAGGCTTTGCTCAGTGCCTGAACATCAGACTGCGTATTGCTGCAGTCCATGTAATTGAAAAACAAATAAATAACAGAATAAAAAGAAATAGCTTTCTACAAGAGTGGATTATTATTTTTCACTCGCAAACATTCTCCAAATATTCTTGTTCAGCCTCCTTTGATTCCGAGTCAAGCGCAGTGTCCACTAGTATTCACGTGCTGGCGGCAGCTGCCAGGGCATGTCTCACAAGCCACGGTTACCGACCAAGACAACTAGTGCTGTGTCATCGCCGCTTGGTAGGAGAGCCAGGCAGGGTTTTCGTTTAACTAGTATTATATATTCAGGCTTGAAAATATTCTTGAAATAATGCCATATTATTTTTGTCTTATTGAGGGCTATGTATGCTTTTTAGGTTTATCAGATCTGTCGTGCTGACGCAGGCAGCCTCACTCGCCAGACCGCTTGCACCACAACTCAGGTTACCGTCATACTAGACGTTCACAGTGAGTGGTACATCTCAAAAGGGACAGAATGGCGCTTCCCCATTCTCAAAATATTTGTCGACTATGCCATCAATTCAATACAGATCTGCTCGCGGTTGATTTCAATCTCGAAACGATCCCTCTGAAAGAACGTTGGGCCGATGGTCGAAAGAAAGGTTGGCAACTGGCCTCGTGGGGGGTGTCGTTTCTTCACCATGCTTCAATTGCGGCCCTCAGAGCTTCTGCAGCTAGCTGTTCACTCTGTCAAGTAATGGCAGACGGATTTGCTGCCGCCCACAGTGCCACAACATCTGGGTCATTTCTGCTCTACCCCCAGCCACATCCGGGCAGTGATTGGCGACCTGGGAGCTTTGCAGCTGTCTTTAGCGATGACGACAGTTACAATCACACTTTGCAGTATCCGAATGAGTATCAGTATGCCTATAAATCTGCCTGGAAGGAGTTGCAGGACGCCGATTACGACGCCAAGAGTCGGCGAGCAATACCCGAGAAGTGGGATTGTGATCAGGTTTGGGAGACTGCACGAGCTTGGATGAGCAACTGTGCCGAGAATCACCCCGAATGTCAGCGAATCAAAACACACGAGTTGACAAAGAACAGCGACTGGATGCCAACCAGAATCATAGACATTGGCCAAGCAGCTGGTGACGATGCCAGGCTCGTGCTCAGCAGTGAAATAGCAATACCAGTGCCATATACTACCTTGACGTATTGTTGGGGTGGGGATGTTACAAGAAAACTGCTGCGCAGCTCTATCGACGCCATGAAAAAGGCAATATCATTTGCTGGCATGCCACGCACATTTCAGGATGCCATCTTCATCACGCGGGCTTTAGGTCTCCGATATATTTGGATCGATGCCCTCTGCATTATTCAAGACTCGGCAGAAGACTGGAAGTTGGAAGCCGCTCGCATGGGGTCGGTTTATGCATGTTCTACTATTGTCTTGTCTGCGACTCATTCTCGCTCTAGCACTGAGGGAATGTTGGCTACCGAACGGCATCCTCACATATCAGTCACCAGTGATATTGTCATACAAAAGGTCCCCCAGCAGTTTTTGACCCTAATGGAAGAATCATACCTGTCATCCCGTGGATGGTGTCTACAAGAGCGCTTCCTTGCCACTAGACTTCTCCA
Source organism: Simplicillium aogashimaense (assembly GCA_028455935.1). Lineage (NCBI taxonomy): Eukaryota > Fungi > Ascomycota > Sordariomycetes > Hypocreales > Cordycipitaceae > Simplicillium > Simplicillium aogashimaense. Next base: position 4,861,762 of record CM052008.1, read on the forward strand.
TGTAGGAGAGAAACAGCTATATTGGGAATGCAGGGCAGGCCGGGCGCAAGAAAATGACCAGAGATGGTTTGTAGATGCACCAATTCTCTCAGGCGCAAGCCCCATTGTAAACTTCGCAGTTTCCCGAAGGGACTTTTTTGCATCTGATTACGAGGATGCTTGGGGAAACAAGGAGAACTGGAATCGATGGTACGATATTGTTGAGGACTATTCATCACGACAGCTGTCCTTCTCGAAGGACACCTTTCCGGCCATAGCCGGTCTTGCTCAGGCTTTCCAAGGCCTCCGTGACAACTCTCAGCTCGAGTATATTGCCGGGTTATGGAAGGAAGACCTGAATAAAGGGTTACTTTGGGGGGCGGCAAAAGTGCCCGAACCACTGCGCAAGGTAGCTGGTTTCAATATGTGTAAAAGCCTGTCCCGTCCCACTGATCTGAGAGCTCCGAGTTGGAGCTGGGCTTCTGTCGTTGGTCATGTCGGCTTCAATTTCAGTTTTGGTAACCATGATAAACTAAGAACATGTCAATTCGTTCGAATTGATTTGCCGGAGCCAAAAAGGAACAATTTCATGGCCGCCGATGTGCGAGAGGCTGCTCTGGTTGTTCGTGGCCCTATCTGCGCAATGAACTACATACCCAGTAACGACTCCAAAACGCGAAATGCAGGGATGTTGCGTTCTAAAAGTGGCGTTGCTTGGGTCACTGACTGTATCCTGGACTTTGATCGGGACAAATCACGCGAGTGTTACGCCCTTCTGATGAGATGGACGGATGATGATGTGACATCGCCATGTGGCTTGGCCTTGGAGCATGTAGCAGGAGACCAGTACAGAAGGCTCGGCGTCTTTCAATCTTACTATAGTGGGTTGCCGAAGGGGTGGTCTGATTTTACAACAGAAGAAATAAAGATCATCTAGGTATATTTGTATATAGTCATGGGCACAAATGCACCAAATTGACTTTGCCAAGACCCTAAATGTCACTTACATGCATGCTGAGGGTTTGCAAAGGTTATCCGTATCGTGTAAATCATAGTATAGTTGTTCCGTTTTGTTGCTCTTACCTGTTTCTAAAACAAGTCTCAACCGCAAAGTTGGCTGGTTTATCAATCACCCAGATGCCAATTGGTCCTCATCACCTCCAATTTCTATTATAAATCAAGCATACTTCCCCATCGACTCAGGCGATGCTCTCCATTTCTATATCTTCTCATCTAATTTGAGTTTGTATAAGCTACTTTTCCAAAGCAAAATGATGTTAGTCTGATCATGGGTTGTAATTTATCACCGCTGAGTAGGCGGGTTCCAGCGAAATGTCAATGGAGAAACTGGCTGCTACGTGTGAGATTATGGCTTACTGTGGTTCATTAGACCTTCCGTCCGACAAAGTCGAGCGGCACCGACAGAAGTTCCTTCAGAACATCGAATTCAGGACTCCTGAGGAGCTGCTGGATGAGGTGGTAAGGTCATCCATTAAATCTACTTAGTGTACGTACGATTACTTCAGTTTACCAAGGTATGCTTAGCATGACTTCAGCTATAGATATAGTTAGACTACAATATTTCCACATTTAACTGTCAATAAATTCTTTGGAATCTGCCTATGTTATGGGCTCCTCAGAGCCAGCGAGTTTTGAAAATGTTATTTCAATTTAGCACTTTAAATTTATGTAGTTGCCCTATCAAACACTATATCTAGCAAGGTGCGGGCAAAGCACCCTGGCTCGTAGGCTGGTTAGCCAAATCCACCTCGGCCTTGCGGCGTCGTGTAAGCCCAGCAATGGGCTTTCCACCGCCCTTGTTCCACTGAGGTAGCTCATTAGCAATCACCGCTCTGGGGTCCTCGCCCTTGTTGAGTCGAGAAATCAGCGAGGAAGATCTGGCATTGCCACATCCGACGTTGAAGGCCCAGCTGACCAGAGCCCCGTATTGGTTGGCATTGAGCTTGACGGGGTTTGCAGTGGCCAAAGTGATACACTGCTGAGCCGACTGTTTCCATTAGTAAGTGTGTAAGCAATTGAAATAAAAAAGGCAACACTTACACCGAGATCTTGAGAGAGGAGCTTCTTGCCATCAGCTTCGGATAGAGGCTTGGGGTATCTGACCTCGCTGCAGCCACTTTGCTGGCAGAGATGGCCGTATCCAATGGTGGGATGGCCAGTCGCATCAACGTAGACAGTGCTGCGGAAGCCTTCGAATGAAGCGACCAGGTCAACTGTCGCTTGGTTGACTGGTGGTCCGGTGCAAGCGCCTTGGACGACTGCAGCGACGGAGAGAATGTTGAGAAGTGTAGCTGAATACATTTTGAGTTACGTGTGACAAAGTTGACGGATACTTGATTTTTTTTAGAGGGGAATATGGCACATTTATATACATCTCCTTTTATTCTCGGGACTCTTTCAGCTGAAGCTTCGCCCCAGATAGAAGGTAAGACAACAAGCCAACGAGGTCGATCGACATATCTGCTCTGAAACACCACCACTAGCAGATCTCGCACCCATGTTCAAATCAGGGATGCATTTCTTTTGTTCGCAGAGCATGCCGCTAAAGACCGATTAATGCTAGCAAGCTGAATAGAGACAATAAACTACAGTAGTCACCCAAGTAGCTGGGTTCAATTTACACACTGAGACATTGACATCATCTGTGGTCGGTACTTGTTAGCGACTGAATCGCTCAATTTGGTTTGTTGGAATGTGGTTCTTTACAGTCCCTGGATTGTTTCAGTAAGACGGTGCTATAATTCATCCGTTGGACGATTATCACGGGGATCCGGCGCCTTGCGCCAGGTGCGACATGAAAAATCAATGAGGAATAAGTGATGGCTGACATGCGCAATCTTGTGTTGGCGATTAATACTGGGCAATTCAAATGTTGGGCAGTTTTAGTGTTCACCCCTAGTTAGCAGTCCCGTGAGAACTGTGCATCTCGAATCCGGTGGTTGCAAAGTCGTAGATTTAACCTGAATCCTAAAGTATTAATGGCAAAGCACCAGTATGCCTTGCTCCATGCTCGTTGTGTATCGTTAAGTCATCATAGCCCCATATCGTCATCACTTTGTTCATCATCCATATCTCCAGCACCTTCTTCCTCTCTCCTCGTCACTTCGGCACTGGCGCCAATCTTCCTTACTCCATCCACCACGGTTGTGACGAAACCTCTATTCTCAGCCAGTTCCATAGCTCCAACACCCCTCAAGCTCATGACTCCATCAACGCCCCCTTCCAGACCAGCCGTAGACGCACGCATCTTTGCTCCTCTAACTTCCTGTAGATCCTTCAGCAAAGATCGTACCTCCCCTGAAGATGTAATATCGTCTCCCGCATGCGCCAACAAGACCTCAGCCATCTCGAACCAATGATATGGCAGTGCTCCTGTGGGCGCACTCGCAGTGCAGGACGGCAAGAATGGCGGCGACAGCACTGTATCCTCATCGCGTCCTATTCGCTTCGCGTTTCCGGACGAGTCGGCACGTGCTGGTGGAGGAGGAGGCGGCGCCCATCCTGTGGTATCGATCTTGGTTTCGTGGTTGACGATGGCGCGTAGCGAGTCGGGGTGTAGCCAAGGCGGGGGCACGATATTCGCTCGCCGTTGTTTCTTGAGTAGCAGAGCTAGCCACAGCGGGATATTGCTTCGTCTGGGCGGCCGCAGCTGCGGTGTTGGGCCCTATTGCGCTGTCAGTTCAGGGCCAAGGGTTAATTGAAGACGCGACACGCGCATACACTTAGCAGGTCAATGCTCTCCATTCTTTGTCGGGGCACAATGGTGACGAGCTCCATTTCGCATAGAAAGGCTACCTCTGTGGGTATGAGGCCTGGAGGTAAAGGGAGCGCCATTGTGATGTGATGTGGTTGGACGATTCAAGGTTGAAGCTGCGTTCGAGTCGGCACGGCTGCCCCTCGTCGCGACTCTACCCCACCATGGCCCATCACCATCAATACTAGACACGTTCAAAGCTTGGCTTACACGTTTGAGGAATAATCATTAAAAGAAATATATAGAACGAAATACCGAGAAATTCTTAGAGAAGAGAGCATCGACCTTGGCTAACATTTCCTCACGCCTGATATTTAATAAATTCGTCAAAGTGGAAACCACCAGGGCTCGTCACATATAACGCCGGGTCACAAACATTCTGTTCTTCTTCTTCTTCTTCGTCCTCTTCTTCCATCTCCCGCAGACAATCTTCAAACGAGTCCATTTCTTTCCAGCAATTTACTCCTCCAATTCTCACTTGTAGAGAAATATACTGCAGCAAATTCCTCATTTCCTTTCGCACACTGCCAGCAGTGGTGCGCGGTTGGTTCTGGGACATTAGCGAATGCAGCTCGTCCATCATCCTTTGACCACTAAAGATGTGTGATTCCGCTGCTTCCCGGTCCCCGTTGATCGCCTCGAAAATTGCAAAGAACATGGAGCATAGTATAGTGGCGCGCAATCCACCCGATTTCTGGGATTGGCGGACCTGTCGTAATGCTAAGCCGTAGTGAGCGAGGGCTTGGCTGTAATGGTCGGCCGGCGACTCCATATCATCCGAGGCCTGGAGCTCGGGTTGTCTCGAGATGATGAGAATATGTACTGCCATATTGGCATAGCGCACAGCCAGGTTTTCTTTGATCAAGCGTGGGACAATGTCTGTCCAGAACGTCGCGTCAAGAATGCCGGATTCTTGTGATAGCGGGTCGGCTTGGTCTATGGCGGTGCCGATACTACCGTTCGGACAGAAGAGTGGCGTCGTTGGTGCGCTTGAGGATGCACTATATGGTACATAACAATCATTTGGCGAGATGGAGAGCGGGAGCGTTGCTGTGTCAGGTAGTAGTGAGCGTGGTCGTGCCTTGGGCTTCGTACAGCTTCCTGACTTGGGCGCAGGACACGACTTGCTCCGGACGGGGGCGTAGCCACTGCATACACCGGACCATTTCAAACATCTCTGGCAACTCGGCTTTGCTTCATCGCATTTTACGTGTCGTTTCCTGTAATGATTAGCATTCAACCGTCATGCTGACGCAAGCCACACTCACTTGCCTACGGCCCGATTAGTACCAGAATAACATGTTGGGTAGTGAGAAGCGGCCATCAATTGCGGGTATGATTGACTTACAAGAGATACAGCCAGTTCTGACTTTGGGATATCTGGCTCTGCGACTCTTTGGTCGTTCGTGAATAGCGAAGCTTGTGATGAGTAGGCCCGAATCTCTAACACACCGTGAGTAAGGATGGATATCAGGCTGAATGTGAGGACACTTACGCAGCAGATGGACCAAAGGTTCGCAGTAAATTCGTTTCCGCCGACATTTTGATAACAAAGTTCAACTTTGAATGAGCATTGAATAAACACAGTTCAGCAATTTGCACAAGTCCTGGTTGCAAATGACTTTTCAGGCGTCAAGATGGAGGGGTCCCAGCCAAGATATATTCAGCCGCCACGGGGTCACCGACTGGGTTTGCTTGATAATAGCGGCACAGCTATCTGTGAGCCGACAATGAGGCTGATGGTGGAATGAGATCCATATTCTACGCCGCCGTAAGTTACGTGTCATTGGCCAGTCCTGCCATCGGAGCCGATAGGAGGTTGTGCACTGGCAGATGGTAAGGTGGGTTATTGTACGAGACACCAAGACCAATTAGTTTTAGTCTAAGCGAACTATCATCTGGCGGCTTGGGCACATTATTGCTGCAGACTGCAAAGTGAGCCCCCTTAGCCCGCCATCCGAGAGGGTCTTGCATGCATGGGATGGATGGATGGCTGCGTCGGCTGAGGGACAAAGGTGAGGCCGCCTCGGGGAATCTGACGCCGTCTGGGGTCCTAGTATTGCAAAGGGTTCAAGGAAGTTTACTTGAAGAGACAGGGGTGCTTTGCTGCCTAGCGCCCTATACACGTACACGACAGGAATTGGTAACTCTTCGTCCCAGAGCGAAATTCATTCTTCACCGAGATGCAGAGCCGGCTCCCGCGGACAGCCCTATGGTACTAACACGGTACAAAGACGGTGAATACCAGCAACAGACAAGTACGGCACTGTAACCCTACTCTTTGACTCACCAGCGTAATAGCATCGACGCATCATGCATGAGCTATTCCATAAGAAGTGGCCGTGGAATTACTCCGGGTTCGCGGCTATCGCTGAATGACCCTGACCCTGGTCTCTCCCCATCACATTGGGGGCCGACTCAAAGAAACAAAACAGCCAATAATCAACGACGCCAAGCAAAAGCTATTTTAAACTACCATGTGCTGCGGAATAGCCGACATTTTCTCCTTTTTTCCTTTTTTCCACTTCTTCCCGAAAACGTCTTTAGACGCTCCCAGAAACTGACAGACAGGCAGCAGTGCTGGGGAAACAGGCTGCTTTTGATTCAGCTGGAAGAGGGGGCTCAACAGGCTACAGCGGGACATTGGGCGGAAGAGGCGGAATACCAAGCTCAGCTACACGTCCATAGTGCAACATGACCTGCAGCCGGGTGTCAAGGGGGCCTGAAAGTTGTGCCCCAAACTGTGGTAGTGGTGGCTTCGCTAACTACAGGGAGCGCGGTATGCATTGTCATTGGCTAAGCCGCAAGATACATTGACAAGCCATGTCATGATGGTGGTGTCATGGTCAGAGACAAAAGGTTGGGTACATCTTCGGTAGCCCTCCCCGACACATGTTTTGCTGCGCCTTTGTGTATAGCGTCTAGTCCTTCCGTGGCAGGGCTGTGACGCTAAAACAAGAAGCAGATACAGTGAAAAATAGACCATGCGTGGTGCTCATTAGCTTCCGCTGGTTTGAACTATCGAACGCACTTGTAAATACCCTGCGCCTTCTCCGGGCGGAAAGCACAAGAGCGGAAAATGGAGGTCCGCAGCAACACAGGGTCACATTCGTATATAACGCTGGGGGCCCAGACCAGAAGGTGAATCATTCTGATGGCCCAGCGTAATAATGGCATGTCTTGGCTCTTTGCGAAGCAATAGGTACAGTACATTGCTTTACTCGGATCGGTTTAGCCTTGCAGGGCTGTATCCATTGCTCACTCAGGCCTCTGTCACGGTTGCAATGTGAAGTTCACCCGCTCTTACGGCCCGACCTCCGTGGCTGTATGTTTGAGGTGGAAAGCCAAAAGTCATCATGTGAATGAGAGCTGAACCGTGCCAAGCAGGAGCTGTGTCTGCCGTCGGCTAAAGTGGATAGCTTCCAGGCAAACACAGCATTGGCGTAATATGGGACGAGCTAAGCAAAGCTTGGACGATGAGTTTAATTTTAGGGCAATGCGCACAGAGAAGGCGAGTGGGTTTTCGCCGTCATTGGATGCACTGTATGTTTCTAGAATGCTTCAACACGAGCAATCCGAGCATGCACACGTGGAAGCTGACTTGAGAAGCATGGAGATGACGCATATCAGTACCATATTCGAGATGAATTCGCGTGACTCTCTTCTGAACATTTTCACCCAGTTTTGATATGTCAATTGATTCGTCACTGTTGCTGGGCGAGGTTTTCGTGTATTCTGACATTGGAGTGGGTTGATCAAGCTTACGGTAGGTGGTGGTTCTGTTGACTAGTAGTGGGCAATGTCGGCCGTGCTGGGATGCGTGGAAATGTCCCAATTAGGCTCGCCGGTTCAGGTTTGCACACTCGCGAAACGGTCTAATGTTGCAAAACATGTTGGCGAAGTAGCACCTTGAGGGTCGCGTCAAGTTCAAATACTACTTTGGCAAACTACGGTCGTTACTCAACAGCAATTAAAGACAGAAAGCAAGTAGCAATCGGCAAAGCAATTGACGCAATTAAAGATAGAAAGCAAGTCGCAATCGGCAAAGCAATTGAAGCAAAAGGTGTGGAAGCTTGAATGCTGGCCAAATGCATTGACCCATGATCCGCTTCGGGAGGAAGCGTAAAACAACAAACACCTATCCATATTGTCAGAGTACACGCATTCTGTACCACGTCTTAACCTCGGAGATTTTATTACAGCCCATTGCGATGTAAGTCTAGCATCGCATTCAGTACAGACACATGCTCTAACATGTAGCAGGTAAACCATCCTCTTTCGCGGTAAGCCCAATTCCATAGGCATCGCCTCGCATTTTGGCTAGTCGTATTGTCTTAGACTTGCACGTTTTCATGGTCATCATGACGTTTCTGCGGAAGTTGTCGCACACCGAACCAGCTTTATAAATTCCTCCTCCGAGTCGTCCTGTGGCTCTTGGGGGTTCCCGACGAGAATACCTTACACAACTGGGATTACCCGGGGTGTTGCAGCGTGCTTATGGCTCATCATTTGAGCTCCATAACAAACTCTGAAAAGTAATGGCTTGCTGCCTCTGACCCAGCCTATTATTTTGCCGTTATGCAGAAATCAGCGAGAGAAAATATTCAAGGGGTCGACATATTGGGTTTCGAGCTTTGTTCTTCAGAATTGAAGCAGGCTGTGCCAGGTTGGCTTGTGACCCCTTGGGGCCGCTGCGTAAGACGGATAAGTGTGGTGAGGAATGGAGTAGGGAAGACAAGCTCGTCGTTGATTTTCCTTTTGATTCCAATATTCTGATGCTTATTCACATGATCAGAGTAGGAACTATGTCTTATATGATGCGAAATCAACGGTGAGTCTCGTCACCAAGTCTACTTTACCATGCAGTGGTGAGCGTCTTTTGTACAGGTGAAACCCCGAATATTCCCAATGATCGCATATCGTAGCCTGGTGCGCAGAATTAAGTAATGTGTGAAAACACTAACACCTAGATTAATTCCATAATAAATCTATAAATCCATTTGACATAGCTCATGAGTTCGGAAATCTTAACTCTCATCGGACCGAGTTCAAGATTCCGTCTCGCTCTCAATAATATAGAAAAGGTATGCAGCAATCGAGCTCAAAAACATAGCCGCCGAAATGCCAGCATACACTCCAAGGGTGGTGGGATCGCGATTCAGTGGCGTAAGCGCAATGGCAATAATGGACCCTGCGGCAGCACTCAAGCCATACATGGCCTGAATAACAGACTTGAGCGACTTTGGGGCCTTTGTAAAGGCAAACTCATATCCTGCAGGACTCGCAAAAAACTCACTGAGGCCTTCGAGGACATACACTGGCACCTGATAGCCAACGTGTAAGCGGTTGGGGATTGTTCCGCCCATCGAAGCAGGACAGGCTCGAGGGTGGGAGAAACAAGGACCATTGCTGTAGACCCAGCCCTGAATTCCGGCTGCGTAGGCCATGGCGCAGGCTTCGAGGAAAAAGCCAAATGCAATTATGCGGTGTTGAGATTCCGTGGCTGCGGAGGAATGGGTACAGATATCGAGAGATGGGAGGGAGAGCAAAGATGACAGTGACAGAGTTGAAGGTCGGCAATAAATCATTGGGCACGCCATCGGTACGCATTCCAGCGGCCTGCGAGGCCAAGTTGGTGGTCATTTGAGACCGGCAGAGCCAGAATATGATGAATGGTAAGCTGCGACATGCTAGCTGGTTCTGTATCACATTAGACTTGGGAATTACAATGCACGGCAGGCAACAGGGTGCCCTTGAGGTCATCAATAAAGATATCTGACCACATTACCTCTCTGCCCTCCCTTTCTTTGACAGCCTCAGGTCGAGCAGCGTCCATATTGAAGCCATTGCGAACGCCAATACCGAAAGCCTTGAGAGCAGGTGAGAGGACACTCCCATTGGGGCCGTGAAGCGCTACGAGATTTGTTAGATGGACCACAAGTTTACGTCGGTGATAGAAATCTACTTACTGAGCCTTTTCGTAGAGATCAAGAAGGTCGCAAGGCCGCTAGCGATAGCACAGAGGGACATAGATTGGTGGCCCAGAAGCCAACCTTCTTCTCAATGAAGCTGGAAACGAGCCGTGATTGTGCGCCGATGTTCATGCACCAATAGTACATATCAAAGAGGTGTTGCAGAGTTACATCAGGGTCTTCGACGACCTTTTCTCCCTTTTTGGTAGTCTTTACTCGTCTTGGAACTTGTTCGCATTGCTCCGCTGGCTCTTGTGTTAGTCGACAAGCTGCAGGCGCATGGAGTTAATAGTGTACTAATCAAGCAATGGAGGTATAGAAGCTTTGGTGCCACCCAAAGCTGTGCTAATGGTAATAATGGACGCAATGAGACCAGGCAGACCAGCGCCACACCATGACAGCCATGATGCTCACGAGATGGCCAGGAAATGCTCGGCGAGCCAAAAGGAACAAAGTGCAGCCTGACGATGAATGCAGAGTCAGAGTCGGCGCGAGCATGGGCAGAGTAGCAGCAAATCAGAGGCATCTGGTAGGGCCCTAAGTCGGTTCCGGTTGGAACGGCAAATGGAGCGCCAGCAAAGCTTCTCATTCGGCGTTGTTAGGGGCTGTTGGTGGATGTTAGCGCCCAAGGCAACATGTTAGCGGGCTTGTTGGTGTCCTTTTCAGGGTTGTGCCGCTGATAATCTACGCTGTAGGGGTTCGTTTGGCTCGTCTAACTCTGTGTGCCTGGCCTATGCTAGCTTTTAGCGGGTTCCAACTCCCTGTCCCAATTGCCTTGCGTTCGTACGTCTTCCGCTGGTGTATCGTTCGTCGTCTGTCCATGCAGCATATTAGTGTTGCTACCGTTAGCCATGTATACAGAATTGAAGGTCCTTTTCTCAACTTCATTGAGACAAGTCAACTCTGGCCTTGGAAGCATCCTCGGAATTAAAACAATCTTTGCAAGACCAAGTTTTACAAACTCCCCTTTGACGATGAAGAAAGAGTGAGAGATGTCAAGAACCTGGATTTGCCTTCCACCTCAGTCTATTTTGTCTGCGAGCGACTCGTTTAACTACAAGACAGATTAATGGCTTCATTTAACAGATTGCGCCCTCTGTTTACTAATCTCTCCTTGGTCATTTGGTCTTAGCACCCTTAAACCTCTTATTTTCTTGACTCCAGTTCCGTCGTCATTATGTCCGAAATAGTCTCGCCGCGGTGGGGGTTGCAGCTACAACACCATTACACCTCCCAACCCTCTGACCAATATATAACTCCACTGCATATCATTATTCGTCACAATGCGACTTTGTCTTTGCAAACTCAAAGGGCGTATCGCAGAATTGAAATCCGAGTAAATATCAATCGTAGGGCGCAATCCGCTGGTGGCACTTACACATCACATCCATCCACAACGCTAGCCTTCTCCACCGTCTCCTCACTCAATTCGACCTCACTCACCTACGACCGACAACTTACTCTTTGCCTTTGCCATCTTTCAACTCCCCTCTTCCACCTCTCTCGTCCAACCCCAATCACCATGTCCCTTCCCAACGTCACAGACCCTTCCATCACACTCGCTACGCCCTCGCCCTCTGAGCAAATCGAAATATGGACTGCTACGCACGCCCCATGGGGTCCCGGCCTGACCCTCCAACAATACATCGACCGTGAAGAATACCTCGTTAACATTGGTCTCGCCCGCAACGGAGGCCTCTCTCCCTGGATGCTCACCACTTCATCTGACAATGCCCGCCTCGTACTCTCATCCTGTGAAACCCTCCGCAAGCGAGCTATCTACCGGGACCCCAAGACCGGCACCGTCAAGGACGTCTTCGGCCACGGCGTCTGTAGCGTCTTCACTTATGACCAATGCCGTGGCAAAGGTTACGCTTCCAAGATGATGGCGCTACTCGGTGAACACCTTGCAGCCCAGCAGGAAGCCAAGGGCGGCGATGCGCAGCTCTCCGTGCTGTTCTCGGATATCGGTCAGCAATTCTACGCCAAGTCGGGCTGGATCCCCCATGGAAACGTGCATTTCTCCATTCCTGTAGTAGATACCGAGAAGATCTTCCAGCTTCCCGCAAACATTCAGGAAATTACCGATGCGGCCATTCCTGCACTTGCTAAGAAGGATGAGGAGCTCCTGCGCCAGGAAGTCGCCAAGCCTAATGGGACCAAGATTCGTGTAGCTGTTTTGCCAGATATGGACACGTGGGAGTGGCAATATCGTCGTGAGGACTTCATGCGTCGTCATATTCATGGCCGTGCGCCCACGGTTCGAGGAGCAATTTACACCCCGCCTGGAAAGCCGAGTGCGAGAGTTTGGGCATTGTGGGCGAGGACGCGCTACGGTGGTGCAGAGGGGTATCCCATTTCCAACATCATGCATTTCTTGCGCTTCGTGGTGGAGGATGAGAAAGCCCTTACGGATGTTGAGCTGACTGAAGGATTGAAGGGCATCTTTGCGGTGGCGAATAAAGAATCAGTCGAATGGGGATGCACGCAAATCGATATGTGGAATCCTAATGAGAGAGTTAAGAGACTGGTCAATGGGTCCTTGACAGGTTTGAACGCCAAATGGGTGATCAGAGAGTCTGATAACATTGCTAGTTTAAAGTGGTTTGGTGAGGGCAAAGATGAGGATATCGAATGGATTGGTAATGAGAAATACGTGTGGTGTTAAATGAATAGAGTCCTTAAAGCTTAGGCAAATGCATATCACAGCAACAGACGTAAATAGATTTCATTTTCATACTTCGTATTATGCTCCTAAACTCGTCTAAGAACACAAGTGCAAACTCCAAAACTTCCTTCCTCATGCCATTTGAACGCTTAAACATTGAGCAAAACTCCTCGGCACTGTAACTCCTCCGTATATAGCGCCATCCAAATCCTTCCTGTATGTCTGTTTTGTCTTTGTTCCTCTTTGTATTATCTTGTCTAATCGTGCCACCTCCCAGGCAGTGCTTAGTAGCTTCGGCCGAACATGGTCCAGTGAGCGGCCTTGCCTTGGCACTCGGGGTTGATGCAGTCGGTCTCGCCAGGGTTGATCTTGGGCTCGGGCTGCTCGAAGGGAATGCAAAGACTCTTCATTCCCATGGTGGGGGCCTTTTGATTCTCGGGGACATCGGGCTGGTCATCGACGCGGGTGGTGAGCTCCTTCAAGCGGTCCTCACACTTACCGTCGCCACAGAAGGGGATGAGAACGACGTTCTTGTTGTCCAATGAGGGGAGAACTTCTTCCCACTTGGTGATCTGGACGCGGTGCTCACGGAATGAGGTCTCGGCCTTGGTGTACATGTCCTTCTGAATGGCCTCCAACAACTCGGGGACCTTAGTGGCAAGCTCGGCAATGGGCATGCTGGCCTTGGCGCCAGTGTCACGACGAGCAGTCATGACGCTTTGAGCAGCGGCATCCTTGGGTCCAAACTCAATGCGCAGAGGGACACCCTTGAGCTCCCAATCGTTGAACTTCCAGGCAGGAGTGTAGCCCTCACGGTCATCGACATCAACTCGCACACCAGCCTTCTTGAGAGTCTGGCGAATCTGCTCCAATTGCTCTTCATGTTTCGCGCGGTCCTCAGCGCTGGTCTTGGCGGTAATACCAACAGTAACAATAATGCATTGAAGCTTAGCGATGCGAGGAGGGAGAACAAGACCCTTGTCGTCTCCGTGAATCATGACCATGACACCAATGACACGGGTAGACAAACCCCAAGAGTTCTGCCAAACGTGCAGCTTCTGTCCCTTATTGGCGGGATCCTCCACTGTGATATCGAACATCTTACTGAAGTTCTGTCCCAAAGCATGGGACGTAGCTCCCTGAATACCACGGCCGTTGGAGGGGATATAACCTTCGACAGTAGTAGTGTAATAACCACCTGCGAACTTCTCGTTCTCAGTTTTGCGGCCGCGCACGACAGGGACAGCCAGGAGCTGCTCGTAGACTCCAGCATAAAGCTCGAGGATCTGCATAACCTCCTCACCAGCCAATTGCTCAGTCAAATGAGCAGTGTGGCCTTCCTGCCACAGGAACTCTCGCGTGCGCAGGAAAGGTGTGGTTTGTTTAGCCTCCCATCGTACGACGGAGTTCCATTGGTTCAAACGGAAGGGCAGATCTCGGTGGCTTCGAATCCATTTGGCGTAGTAAGGATACATGACGGCTTCGGAGGTGGGACGAATCGCAACGGGAACTTCGAGATCTTTGTCGCCACTGTATTGATATACGGTTAGCTTTGCGCAACGGCGCGGGTGGTGGATACAAATGAACTTACGCCTTGGTGACCCAAGCAAGCTCGGGAGCAAAACCTTCGACATGATCCTTTTCCTTTTCAAGAGACTTAGCAGAAAGGAACAAGGGGAAGCTAGTCTCTTCAACACCGAGCTCCTCAATGTGCCCTGAGAACCACTTGCGAATAGTGCTCCAGATGTGCATAGAAAGAGGGCGGAGGACAAAAAAACCAGAAATTTCCTGGTAGTACTCGACCATCTCAGCCTTGAGGACGACTTCTTGGTACCATGCTGGGAAATTCTCGGTTTTCTTTACAGTGATACCAATGATGTCGTCTGCCTTTTTGCCACCGACAACAGGGACGCTGGCCTTGGGAGGGTTTGCCTTCTTGTTGGCGGCCTTCTTTGCCTTGTCGGCTTCATATTTGGCCTGCTTCTCGGCCTTCTTCAAGGCGCTCTTGGAGGGTTCGACAGGAGCGGCCTCCATTGCTCTGATGGCTAGGTCGTCGTTTGAATTGGGAGTCTTTAGGTATGAATGAGGTCAGGTATAAGTTTTTTTTTTTTTTTGGCGGGGTAGAGTCAAAGGGAAGTGGCCAACCTCTTGTGCTTTTAAATAAAGAAAATAGAAAAAGCCAGTGGCTAGGGATGAAAATTAAAAACAAATAGAAACGACAAATGACAAGGAACAAAAACCACCAAACAGGTGAGTCAAAGGAGGCGCTTGTGGGAGGTTGTCAGAGACAATGACTGCTGTCCGGCAAGACGAGAGAGACAACAAGAGGGATGGGTGAATGAGGGGCCCTAACCAGACGAGGCAGACCTTTTTTCTCTGCCCCGCAACGCCTCCGATACACGCTGGCGGCTGGCCGTGGTATCAGTGAGGTATCAGTGAGGGGCGGATTAAGACGATTGGCCACCGACGAGGAGGGTGGGAAAGAATAAATAAATTGCAGATGATGCTGTTAAAATTCAATCAGGGGCCTCTATATCTGTTAGTTTATCCAAATGAATTTACAAAATTATTTGCGCGAGATAACTCGCAGCATACCGTCAGAATCAGGGTTCTGTACCACTGTCCGTCACCGGCTGTGGGAAGCCGTCTAGAACCGCCCAAGACCTTTCCCCCCACTACACTAGCCCTCAAGCCACTGCCTACGATAGTGGTCACATTGCACTAACAAGCTGCACATGGCCTGCCCTTTTCAGCGCTGCACAGGCCAAGCTGGGGGCAAGCAGATGCACTAAGGGCCTTTGCTCAGGGCCTAGCTCGCTGTGACCCCTCCCTGTAGTTCGAGCGACTCACCCGTGGCCAACACATCCCGCCGGAGATTGGATAATCTGTGGTTCCGACCTGCCACTAACTGCAGACAAGACAAAGCACACACAAAAAAAAAGAAGACGTTGTGGCGGTGGTGGCACAAACAGTCGAGGGGTAACAGCATGTACTGACGAGCCACACCACAGCAAACAGAAGCTAACAGAAAGCTGTGGGCTCCATCTCCAGCACCAGCAATCTCGTCCCGCCCCAAATCCTGGTGTTTGAATTAACAGGCAGCCAAAATCTTTTTTTGACTTCTCCTTTTCCCACCACCAACACCACATCTCCCTTCCGTCACAACTGTACGCTTTTTCACCAGCTGCAGCCATGGCGTCCATGTTCGAACAACCTAGAAATGGAACCCTGTTCCTCGGCGGCCAGAAGATCTCAGGTTCCGACATTCGCGACCAAAACGGTATGCACCGCACATCACCCCTCCTCCGACCAACCAACAGTCAAATACCAGACCCGGTCACCGGCTGACTCTAACTGTGCTCCCTCTTTATAGTTCTCGCTACTCAGGCCATTGCAAATGTCGTCAAGAGCTCTTTTGGCCCTAGCGGTCTCGACAAGATGATGGTTGACGACATCGGTGTGAGTCTTGCCGCCGCTTTTTTTCCTTTGACCGTATTACTCACAAAATTGCCCACACACAGGATGTCACAGTTACCAATGACGGTGCCACCATTCTCAGCCTCCTCGACGTCGAAGATCCCGCCGGAAAGATTTTGATTGATTTGGCGCAACAGCAGGACAAGGAAGTCGGTGACGGTACCACCTCTGTCGTCCTGATCGCAGCCGAGTTGCTGCGACGCGGAAACGAGCTCATGAGGAACAAGATTCACCCTACAACCATCATTACCGGTTACAGATTGGCCGTCCGCGAGGCTATCAAGTACCTGAACGAGAATGTCAGCATCAATGTCGAGAACCTCGGACGCGATTCCCTCATTAGCATCGCCAAGACCTCCATGTCCAGCAAGATTATCGGTTCAGACTCCGACTTCTTCGCCAACATGGTTGTCGATGCCATGCTTGCCGTCAAGACGACAAACAACAAGAACGAAGCCAAATATCCTGTCAAGGCCGTCAATATCCTCAAGGCCCATGGCAAGAGCACTCGCGAGTCGGTCCTGGTCAAAGGTTACGCTCTCAACTGCACTGTTGCCTCCCAAGCTATGCCCACTAACATCAAAGATGCCAAGATTGCTATCCTCGACATGAACTTGCAAAAGGAGCGAATGAAGTTGGGTGTTCAGATTACTGTCGACGACCCTCAACAGCTCGAGCAGATCCGTGCCCGTGAGGCTGGCATGATTTTGGAACGTGTCGACCTTATCCTCAAGGCTGGTGCCAACGTTATTCTCACAACCAAGGGTATCGACGACCTCGTTCTCAAGATGTTCGTTGAGCGTGGAGCTATGGGTGTCAGACGCTGCAAGAAGGAGGACTTGAGACGTATTGCTAAGGCTACCGGCGGTACTCTCCTCAGCACACTTTCCGACCTCAATGGTGACGAGCGATTCGAGCCCTCATACCTTGGCCATGCTGAGGAAATTGCTCAGGAGCGCATCTCCGACGATGAGTGCATCATTATCCGCGGACCCAAGAACCACTCTGCTGCTTCCTGCATTCTCCGTGGCCCCAACGACTTCACCCTCGACGAAATGGAGCGTTCAGTACACGACTCTCTGTGCGCTGTCAAGCGCACGTTAGAAAGTGGTAGCATTGTTCCTGGCGGCGGTGCCGTCGAGGCTGCCCTCCACATCTACCTCGAAGAGTTTGCCGGCACTGTCGGTTCTCGCGAGCAGCTAGCCATTGGCGAATTCGCTCAAGCTCTCCTTGTCGTTCCCAAGACCCTGGCCGTCAACGCCGCCAAAGATGCTGCCGACCTGGTAGCTCTTCTTCGTAGTTGCCACGCCAAGTCGCAACGTGTAGAGGAAGAGGGCAAGGACACAGAGAAGCTTGCTGCCCAACGCAAAGCATACAAGAACTACGGTCTTGACTTGACCCGTGGTAAGCTCGTTGACCAGATCAAGCAAGGCGTGTTGGAACCTAGCATGAGCAAGGTACGTCAGCTCAAGAGTGCCGTGGAAGCTTGCATCAGCATCATGCGTATCGATACCCTCATCAAGCTGGATCCCGAGCAGAATGCCGAGGATGATGGCCACGGTCACTAAATGGAAAAGATAAAAGTGAAGGATACGGACAAAAAAAAGGAAAAATTAGACGACGGACAATGAAAAGGTGGAAAGCTGTTATTTCATGTAGTGTCTATATGTAATGAGGAATTCACAAGACAAAAAGGGTAACCGAAAATGGGATTCTACTTTTTTTATAATTATTTCGTACTTGGAGTAAATTTGATGAGGAGCATGCAGACATATAAAAAGAATAAATAGACCTTCTTTCGCTCATTTTGTGTATGCCGTTAGTGATTCCGACGTACAGCAATGCCACAAGCCTAGTTTGCATATGCGACCCGAACTCTTCCGACAAGTCAGGCGACAAGGTACTTAGCACTACGTCGGTATCAAAGTTATCAAAGACAGTCACAGTTGGCCAATTGAGCAGGTTGCTACTTTTAGGACATTGATTTTATTTTATACAAAGGAAGTAATCCATGTCTAAAGAAAAACAAGGAAATAATATGCGCCCACCAAAGACCAGATATAAAAGACTACAGTGGGAAACGCGGCTGTTGTGCTGTCTTTTTCTTCTTGTTTCATGCTCTCCAACTTGCCACCTGAGAGATTCCATGCATTCAATGACCAAAAAAAAAGGGACAACGCTTGATGTGAAAGTGTTGGTCCTTTGATGGTTTGTCATCTCGCTCCTCCTACTCATACAGCCACTTCGTTCATCCCGCTACTTCTATACAACTACACAAATCAAATTTGTATTCGAGGGGGTATGTAGGGTCGCTTAACCGATGATAAGCTTGCCCTCCTCGGGGAAGTCGTATGCGGGAATCTCGAGGTTAAGAGGGGCGGGGCCCTTTCTTATACGGCCGGAGATGTCGTAGTGAGAACCGTGGCAGGGACAGAACCAACCACCGAAGTCGCCGGCTTCGCCAATGGGGACACAACCCAAGTGGGTGCAGACACCTAGCGATTTGTTAGTGAATGTTGCATGGAAGAGTCATGGAGAGTGAGGTCAACATACCCAACATGACAAGCCACTCGGGCTTCTGGACACGGTCGTCATCGGTCTGGGGATCTCTTAAGCTGGAAACCTCGACCTTGTTCGCCTCGGCGATTTCGGCTTCAGTACGGTGACGGATGAAGACGGGCTTACCACGCCATTTGATGATGACCTGTGCATGAGGGTTAGCTGGATATGTTTAGTTCGGGGCGAGCGGGTGTGTGGTTTCGCATACGTTCTTGCCCTCGGGGATAGCGTTGAGGTCGACCTCGACCTTGGCCATGGCCAAAACATCGGCGGAAGCAGACATGTTGACGAGGAATTCTGTAGTTGAAAATAGTGTCAGCATTTTGAATCTACGCATCAGCTCCAATCGGCATCGACCATCGCTCTGGTGATCTTTCAACAAGCCAATTGAACTTCTTGTCCGGCCCAGAACGGATACACCGATGCTAATTGTTTATTTTATTTCTCGGTTGTTCTTGGCGCACCTTGGACAGTGCTCTTGGCACCAGCAGCAGTCAAAGCACCCATGGTGCCGACCATGAAGTAAGAGAAGATCTTGTTGTTGGCGGGCTTATCCTTGGAAACATATTTGCCAAAGGAAGGGATCTTGTTGCCAGCCTCGGCACCCTTGAAGGGGCTCGTGTAGGTTCCGGAAGCGCTGTCGGATCGAATGGCCGTGGAGCTCAGAGCGCGCACAGCAGGGACGGTAGGCTTGGCCGCGGAGCGCAGGCACAAGCGGGAAGCGGTAGAAAGGGACGCCATGGTGAAATTAATTGAGAATTCGAGGCCCTTGCAAGAGACGAATCGAATTGGCGACTGAGCAGCAGGCGGTCGGGAGGATGGGTGGCGGGTGACGCGGGTTGAAAGGGCTGGTTTGAGGTCTTTTTCCTTTCCTCCTGGGCAAAAGTAGCAAGACGAGGTTTGCCCGGGCTGTGATTGGTTTTGCCGAAAGTTTTGGATGACCAAGTCGCTGCCTCAGGTTGCGACTCTCATTTTTTGGGCGGCCAGAAATGTGAGCTTCGGAAATTGCTGGCCTGTGATTGGTCCGTCATGGAGGTACCTGGGCTTCCCCGCCAATTGCACCAAACGTGGAGGTCACTACAGGTCACGGAGCAAGACAAGAGACGGCAGCAGCCAACACTTCACAGCCTGGATGTTAACTTCAATCTTAGCATCTTCCAGCTCAATCAACTCTTCAATTTTTTTTATTTTTTTTTTCATATCAGCATGCATATCAACATGGGAAATGACATATATCCACCCACCCTCGTCTGCTCTGGAAGACATACCACCTTTGCACTGATCGGCCCTATCGACGCAAGCATACGTGACTACCTGGTGACTCTATGCAATGGATACCTCAACTCCAGCAGATCGACCAAAGATTGAAAACTATTTGTTATGAGTTATTGGGGCTAGACGTTTCTTTTGTCCCAAAATAGCTGCTCCGCGTGATTGTGAATGTAGGTGCATACAAACGCTGGACCTATGATCCAACCGGCAAAGAGGATATTAAAGACCTTGAAGGCCAGACAGCCAGGGGTATGGCTAATGGAGAAATTCGCGATGATTTCAGAGGGCTTGATGCTGTTTTGTTTCCTGGCTTCCATACCAGTTCTGTTCCAAAACAGGTTGCAACAGGGCGTCGATAGGCATCTTTGAGGCCTGCAAAATTCTCGCCGCTCTATGTCTCGTCCAGGACGGCTCCCATTGGGGAATAGTAACAAAAACTTCTTTCCTACAAGATCACATCACGAAAGGCGTCTATAAATTTCCAGGACAGCAACCAAACTCCGAAAATATACATTTCAAGGGCGTATTCGCACCCACTACACACGGCCCAGTATCTGAGTCAGAGAAGGACCAAGACCAAGATGTACAATTATTCCATGCTGCGAAAAGGCTTTTCCAATCAGGTAATGTAACTTGTGTTATTATTGGCGCCACAGATTTCCGTGGCATGGCTCCCATCATGCGAAGAGCAGCTGCGGACGTGTACGGGGCAGACCCGAGGCTGGGAACACTTATCCACGCCGCCGCGGACCAAATGCGCATTCAACTTCGGGCTAGATACGCCTATCGCCAAGTTTAGAAATAAAGTAAATCATCGCTAAATGCATTGTATAGTAAGCTTCTGTTGGAGAGATTCCAACGTCTCTTTATAGTGGAGATGTTGGGGGCTGGCCGATGTAACCGGGCAAGCGTACCCTCACCCTGCTCATTTCAAATTGCCGGAACCTTGTAGTAACAAGCTCGTCTTCATGACTAAAGTCTTCTTATTTGCATATGTTCCGCAACTCTGAGGTTCCCGGCCGATACGGGTGATTGGTGGAGACGCTTTATTCGGATATTGGCGCCGCGCGGCTACGACTTGAGACACCCCAGGCGACAGCTTACTGTAGGGCCTCGTGGTCCTCAACCGATGTCATGGTCGGGAACAAGGGCTCACCCTCGCTGTCGGTGGAGCGACAGCGGAAATGGGCACCAAGATCAAAAGCAGGCTGCAGCACCTGCAGGTATGTCTTGGGAAGGTGTCCAGTGAATGAGATCCCACTAACAGCCATACAAGAACGAGGAGAGTCAAGTGCGATGAAGCAAAGCCCGCGTGCAGGCAATGCACCAGGACTGGGCGCCAATGCCCAGGCTACTTCCTCAGCAGCCGCGCCGTTGTAAAACGGACCGAAATTGTGCCAATTTCCTCTTATGCTCAGTATGCGTCTTTTCGTTTTCAGCAAGTTCCAAGTTCACCACAACTTGATGGCCACAGAGGAGTCTGGGACATAGTCTATCTAATGCCAAGAGTTAACTCCGCAGCCATGGCGAACTCTATGCAACGCTCGGTACGGAACAGCACGGAGGAATATCTAAGCCATCTACCTCGCAGGTCTGGCCACAATGTAGCGCTAGATGCTGCAGTTGAGTGTGTGGCTGTTGCCGTTCGCAAACTATGGGCTCAACACGGTGCATCACAAGACTTATCTTATCACGCATTGGAA
The DNA here is from genome assembly GCA_028455935.1 of Simplicillium aogashimaense. Lineage (NCBI taxonomy): Eukaryota > Fungi > Ascomycota > Sordariomycetes > Hypocreales > Cordycipitaceae > Simplicillium > Simplicillium aogashimaense. Next base: position 4,883,167 of record CM052008.1, read on the forward strand.
TCAGCTCCTCTTCAACTGGATCGAGAAGATACTGAAATTCTAATTCCATACACGAAAGCTCTACATGCCCTACAGCAGGCTTTGAACAATCCTGTCGAGTCTACCTCATCGGAGACCATGTGCGCCGCCGCTCTTATTTGCTATCTCGAGGTACTGAGTCCCCTGCTGTACGCAGCTCGATGACTTGCTAACGTGTTTCTTGCGCAGGCTCTTCATGGACAAAACCAAAACGGATTGCTACATCACGTTCTGGGTATTTTCCAAATTATTAAACATCGAGAAGTATCGAGCTTCCAAACCGCTTTCGACTTTACCCTCCTCATTAACGTTCTTCCTTCCATTGTAAGTGCTAGCCTTGCTTACATTCCTCATGTTTTCCTAACTGGATTTCTTCATCTTATAGATGAAATTATGTTACTGGGCGAATAAACGCTGTTTTTTAACTCAAGATAAATGGATGCGTGCCATCCAAGGTGTCTTACCCCACGCCTCGGGTCGACAGCAAGCAACACTTGGGTGTTTTCTAAACATGGCACCAATTTTTGACTTAATGGCCGACTGTCCCAAGTTGATTTTGAAGCAAAACACACAAAAGAGAACCGCTGAGCAAGACGCACGGCATGAAATGCTCTTGGCAGAGCTGACGCACCGTGGTCAGAGATTCTTCGCCTGGCAGGATAGCTGGAGTGTCGATCGAACACACATAACGGATAGCGAGAACGACAGAAGAATCCGGGACATTGTCACCATGCCAAGGCTTGCCACGCTCCTCCACAACCGACTGTACGTGGCTCTCGGAGGAGATGATGCACTAGCCGTCGAGCAACAGACGCAGCGGCTCGCTGAGGAGCTCACGGCAATGAATGACAACTCAGATCTGAAACGGCAGAACCCGATAGCTCTAGGGCTCGCAATCAAATCCATAATATCCACTGCCGAGGAGTGGGCGCAGTTTAGTGCTTCGGAGAGAAATGAAAGGGGAACACGCAAACTGGTCTCACCAGATATGTTCTTGCGCTGGATAGAACAATTGCGAATCAAGGTTACCATATGAGTGTACATAATATTTGAAAAGCTTAGCGACGCATAATTCATTCCAATTTAAAAGTCTATACAGCCCATATAGATTCTAGTGTAGCCGTCGCAACTCCTCTATGATGTTCCTCATATCCTCTACGCTCGGGCCGAGTCCTTCACATACCAATTCTTGCTTTCCTTCATCTAAATCCAAGAACCTCTCTACCATTTCCCCATCGACAAACCGGAACGGCCCTTCGGCCTCACGACCTTGGTTCCTGAATGCGCGCCAGCGAGAAAAGTCAATGTTGCCCAATGCTAAGACGTATTCTTGCAAACGCGATTGGAAATTCATCAACAAATCTTGGTACTTTGGCGAGATGTCTCCATACAAGTACACTGTTCCTTCGACCTATATCTCGTTAGTTCTAGCACTAGCAAGCAGATGGATAGTGGCAAAACTTACTGATCCAAGGAACGCTCTTGGTGAAACGACAGCGATTTCGTTAATTGGGACATTGAGTTTACGGATACGGTTTATTTGCTCTCCAATGTTCAGCTCACTTGTGATTTCGAGTCGAGAGCGGTCTTGCTCGGTAGGTGCGTCAGGGTTTCTGCGCAGCACAACGAGGTTACCTTGTGCGTCGGCTTCGAGCCATCGCTCGCCGTCGAGATGGCACAGTGACGTTGCCCATCCCTGTTGGAAATGTCTGGCCCTTTCCACGAGTTGGGATTGGCCAGTGTCTTCGAGGCGGACGAATTCAACAATTGAAAGAGATTGCATCAGATCGGCAACGCCGATGAAGTTGCCCGAAATATCTATGTCAATGGGGAATGAGGCGGCTCGGCTGGTTGCCAATTTTTGAAGGTGGCCGGATGTGCTGGTTTCTTCCACATAGTCGTACACCACGATTGTCTTGGATAGGCCGGCTACTATATAGTCGCCCATGGTTCTCAGGCATCTGCAACAGCCCTTCAGATCGTGTGACAGTACTTGATAAACGTTGCGCTCATCATCTACTCCCAGCACAATGATTCTGCCGTTGGTTTCCTCATCGCCTTCGAGTTCTCCGTCGGAGATGAAACTTGTTCCAATAATAAATCTCTCTGCTAGGTTGCCCATACTATCTGGGAGCTCAGCTCGGATGACGCATTCTACCATTTCCAGAGAGCTTGAAGCATTGAGGATAAATGGTTCTCCAAGTTCCTTGAAAATGATCTCGTCCACGAGTTTGAATGAACTTGTGACTACTTCCTCGTTGTGGATCAGTTCTTTCTTGATACAACCTATTCCAAACGCTTTGAGACCCGGAGAATATGCAACTCGGCGCACAGTCTCATACATGGGTAAAGATTTTACGTGTGTGAGTCTCTCCTTGTCAACCTGCGAGAGCATCACATGGTTGTCGGTGGATAGCACAATAGAGTTGGGGAAAGCCTCTGCGTCAAATGGCGCGACAAAAGTCGCCTCATCTGCCGTCGTGGCAGAGTATATGATGCGACCCTCAGAGCTATAGATGAGACTTGAGTGTTCAGTTGTAGCAAAAACACTACAAATTCCGTCGTCGTCGGGCAGAACGTGGAGTCTGGCCGGGCTACTTCCCAGAGTGACACTCTTCCTCCCTGAAAGAGAAAAGTCATCAGTAGCAACATTGAATGTCACCACATTGCCGTCTTCCGTCGCGATGAGTAATGTCGGACCGGCCTGGTCTGGAGGATGTAGCTGTACAAGGACAATATTTCGTGGCACAGCGGCGCTATCTTCCGTCTGCCTAAGAGATTCTCCATGGACAGGCTTCAACGTTGTCAAATCGATGAGGGAGATCTTGCCCGACGTCCACCAGCCAACGACACCGAGATTGTCAAAGTCTCGTGCAGCATGCACGCATGCTATCTGGTCCGACTGGCCACCGTCCTCAGTCTCTTGAACAGTTGCTTCAAGGTTATTGTTGATGTTCAAGGACACCAATGTGGCACCATCGACAGCCAAAAGCACGTATTGGTTATTTGAAGACACTGCTGTGATGATCCTTCCTTCAGGAACGCTCCAGCTGGATGAAACCACACCACTCTCAGGGTCGAGGAGAGACGCAGAGGTCTGAGTTACTTGAAGAATTGCACCTGACGACAGGTTTGCAGCCAGCAAGGTCTCAGTGTCTAATGCCATGCCACTGAACTCAAACACTTCTTCAATGTCTCCATCGGGGTCAAATCTCAAGACCCTAGTTTCCATAATAAATGAAAGCACTAGAGTATCGACCTTGGCTGCCCCATGTGAGCGTAGTGTGAATAATCCCTTCGTTCCCTCGATTTCATCCAAAACTCCTCTATCCTCAAGCCCGACACCACTTCGGATGCTGCGGAGCGATCCATCCCTATAAGCCCCGCATCCTGCTACAAGTCGCGCCTGGCCAGATGAAAAGGCGTTTCCAAGCTGGTTCTCTCCCTCACGGTTACCCATATCCATGATAGCGAAATCAAGAATCGGTCCGTTATTCGAGAATGACCTAATTGGCGTAAATGTGCCAGACTGTATATCGATTTTTAATAATTGCGAATCTCCGTGATGTGACGCAACGAAAAGCATTTCATTGCCCAAATATACTATCGTTGATGCTCTGGAAATGAGGCTACTCTCAGATACCGCAGACTTCATTGATTGCGTTCGAAGATTGGTAACAAGCACGCCAGTAGTCTCGTTTGCTGTTTCAATTGTCAATAAGTCTAGGCGGCCGTAATCATCAGCCAGGAAGTAATGTGTTCCATCGTATTCGGCATAGGCGACATAAAGCCTAGGGTCGACCAAAGCCGACGATAGCGTGGCATATGTGAGGGTATCGAAGTATGTCAACAAAGTTTCTCCCACAACAAGCAAACCGCCCAAATGTGGCTTTGATCCTTCTGTGTTTCGTACATGATACCGCTTTTCTTCGTGTACAGGGACTGGAATGAGCATCGATGCATAAGGATCTTGGATGACGACGTCGAGCTCTCTGTCTTTGTGCGGATCGAACTTGGACACGTCGCTACCCTTGTCATCCTTGGTCAGCCTGTAGACTGCCACTCTAGCTTCTTCCTGGTCTAGTTGCGTCTTGTAAAGAAATGCGATGCGAGGGTGCCCCGTCCGGCTGTGAACAAATGTACTCGTCTTCATCCATAACTCTGTGAGGCGAATCTGGTCCAAGACTTCCAGTTTCGTGGTGTTTCCTTTGCGAGATGGCAATCGGAAGACGTTCAGTACACCTTCCCAAAGATGCATGGCCATGAACTTGCCCGTGGGGTCGACAAGGCATCGATTTTGGCTTTGGGAGTGGCGCATGTAGGGCTCACTATTGTCCTGCATTGCCTCTTCTACGGCTTCTATTTGCTGCGTCTGTGGATTCCATGTTATATTGAAATATTGCAGTCGATCTGTTCCAATGAACAGAATATCGGTCTCGGAATCTTTAGGTTGAAGCCGTTCGAGCATAGATATTGTTCCGTAAATGAGCTTGGTATGAAGACAGAACATTCCATCTTCGGTCAATCGCCATATCTCGAGTCGATTCGCCTTACTACAGAGCAGGTCAAGGTCAGCATTTGTCAAGAAGCGGTCACACTGGAAAAGAACGCCAAACTTACGCGACGGCGAGATCATCGTAGTCGGGAGAGAGGAATTTGCACCTCACAGCATGGCGCACGCTGGTAGGGTTGTGGACAGGTGCAACGTATGCCATGATGAGCAAATTACCAAAATTACCATTAACAAACTCGAGTAATCAAGATCAATCTCTGGACAAGACCAGCTCGCATGGTGTGCTTTGGAGAAAGGGCAGAGGCAGCGAATAAAGTGCGTCACTGGCGGGAGAGCTCTAGCGCTAGCGTAGCAACGCCCCTCAGCGGAGTTTAGGTGGTCGGAGCTTTGGTTCGCGCGTGTACAGGCGCTGGAGTTAAGGGAAAGCCACTGAAAAGGCGCCGCTACAGGGCGAGAGCATTGTGGGGAAGATCCCTGCCTCGAGGACTGACAGCCGACTTGCAATGGCAAAGGGCTGCTACCCTGGACGTGACCTCTGCTAGTGTTCTGGTCCAATTGGAGAGAGTGTGCATTCATTAATCACAGGAAAAATGTGATACCTTATTAAAGGCATTATGGTGCCATGTATGTGCATAAACCTTTTTTTGGAAGTGCATAACGGGGTTGATCCATCAACGCGTTCAGACATCAGTTTGTATCCATTTGGACGGGTAGTCAGGCTTCTTCCTTTCTACAACTACAAACTCCTACCTCGAAATATTTTGACCCATCATCTTGTCCAGATCTGAACTATTGTCGAAGGTCGATCAAATTGTATGGCAGATCTTCCATGAGGTACAACCGACTAGCGGCCTTCCATGACCGTAACAGACCAGGACACGCTCTCGAGCGTCCATCGACGCCAGTCCCTAGATGAAGCCCTGAGCATTGGCACCCCCAACAATATTACGAACCCAGCAAGATCTGGAGATATATGGCCCATCTCTGATGGAAATGTCCATGATCTACACGAAGCTTTAATTACAGAAGAATCCTTTGATGAACTACGGCACCTTGTACATCTCGATAGGTTCATTCAGCAATCGCCACGAGCCGAAATCAGTCCACTCCGGCAAGAAACGACTCAGTACGAAGAAATGCGCGTTCAAGTGCCCACAGTCGAGCCAAAAGGTCCCTGCTTTTCTAATTCAAAGAATGTTTACAGTCCACATTGTGACTTCTCAAAGCACTGGCTGCCAATGCTATCCCTCCGCAACAGACGCGATGAAGGAATCGAATTTCCGGACCATGCTGATAGGTTACAACACCTCTTGCTTATGACAGCTGAAAATGAAGCTCTGCAGCTAGATGACAAATACATACAGCTTGTGCTAGGCGAAGAGAATAACGATGCGCAAGCCGGCAGTGCCATCAGTATGCTACCCAGAGGACTTATTGAACGACCAAAGGTAATGCTACCGAACTGTTGAAGACAAAGGCTGATTCATTGTTTCATAGCTCTTTTCCGATTCTGACATGCGTATTAGCCCTCCGTTGATTTCGGCAAGTGACACTTCTATACCGTCCCATCCTAGCGGAGTAGCCACAGTAATCGACTTGACCTCGGAGCCACCCAGCTCGATGGAAACAAGAGCAGGCACCTTTTTACAGCAAGTCCAGGATGGAACCGCCGATTCAGATATCCAAGAAACCGGGATACTACAAACTCCATCCCCTGATACCAACGTTTGTGGGCCATCAGAAGTCCAACAGTGGACTGGAGGCGACGAACTCGAGACCCCTTTAGTCGAGAACTCACCCCAGGTCAATATGGATCCCATTAATTTCGCGACATTGTTCACCAATATGGTAGATATGTCAACAAAATCGGATGATATGGACTCAGACCCTTTTGAAAATATGTTCTTTGATACCGTTGCTGCCAGGGCCTTGGATGTTGAGTCCAAATTGGAAGAAGAGACAATTGATCCGATAGATACCATTTCTCGGGTTCCAATCCCGACCAAGAATTTTGCCATTGAGCAACCAGAATGGAAATCTCGGGGGTATTCTGCCAAAGACCATTTACGGTTGCTCTTTGAGGGCGGCAGGGAATTGTTCGCGTTCCCTTCTCCTCCATCGCATTGTCTTGTGACAGGCTTACTCAAATGGACGCCAATTCCAGTGGGGACCGGGAAAGTTTCTCTCGATGAACATATCTACAATGTGCCGTGCGCGTTTCAAGACAATTTTAGCAATGATTCGACACCGCACGTCAACTGCTGTCCGTTGAGTACTGAAATATCAGTGCTTGTATTCGATGACGAAGAGCTGGAAGATGCTGAGCTAAGTTATGATACGACTGGCACAGCCATGGCATATGACAAAGAGGAGCTGCCACAAGAACAAAATAAAAAGCACGATGACTGGTGGTCATCCATCAAAAGACCGAGGAAGATGGCCAGCGTCGATGAATCTCTCAGCATGCTGTCTAAATCAAACGACCTCGCTGTAAGCTCCAGACTGCTTGCGAACTACATCGAACTTCATACAACGAAGCGGCCACGAATCGACGTACCTCCCGATCTAAATAGATCAAAATATAACTCTATTTCAGTTGAAAACAGTGACGCTATAAATCAAAATACACCTGCGGTCGTTAATCATCCTCCTATCGAGAACATTCAACTTACCCTTGAGCTACCGGCTCAAAAAGCGAGCGTCGTCGTCTCTCTGAGCATCGGTCAAGCCATATTCAGGGAATTAGGGAATCATTGGCCATCAAACCTTTTAATAGATATAGATTATTCCCGACTAGGTCTCTCCAACGTAGCCATGATTAATGCAAGCGCGCAAACCCCAGTTGAAGCCGATCTGTCACTATCGCCGACAACAGGCATTATGATTGCCACCCTTTTAGAAGTACGGCAAAAACCTCTACCGGGATCTGTCACTGAAACTGCAATCAGAGCAAAAACGCGAAAGCTTGCCTCGAAGTACGAAACTCTATACGTACTTGTGTCCCAGGATACATCGTGTCATCAAAATAGCGGAAATCCTAGCCCCTCGGATATGGTCGGCTACGCGGATTTTATTCAGTTCACCACGACTTTGGGAGCCGCCGTCACCTGCTGTTTCATTGCTGGACAAAAGTCGAACATCTCTCAATGGATCATTGCTCTGATGTGTCGATACTCAGCATCCTCACTTCGGTTTAATGACTTTATGACAGGCGAGATTACCACTTGGGAAGTATTCTTCTGTCGCGCAGGCATGAATATCTTCGCGGCACAAGTCTGCTCAAAGACCATTTTCCAAAGGCACGGGCCTGATGGTATCTCAGCTCTATTCAGCATGTCACCGGAAAAGAGAATGGCCAAGTATGCACCTCTCATTGGTGAAAAAAACATACGACAACTCTCCAGAGCAGTCGACCAGCCACGGGGAGAGTAGCCTTGCGCAAAACACCACTTGTATGTGAATTGCTCTATGTCTAGCATGTCTATGCTGTATATGAAGCACTGAGTCGCTTCCCTGTATATATGTATAGGTTAATCTAGAATGAATGCCATTGATGTGCTGCAATCACAGCTTCTTCAACACAACTCCCACAACGGTCTAGGCATTTGCGGAAGACGCCTCAACGTTCCCCTACGAGTTTGCTTGAATCCCACATACACCACCCTAGCAGACGTGGGCGCCAACGTAACCGACCTCGATTCCAGCCCATAATAATCCGAGATGGAATGCGTCAACCATCGCCTACATTCGTTAGCACGATTTCATAGGTCTCACAGTAATAACATACTTATACGAAGCACTCTCATCATCTCCAAACGAATCAAACACCATTCCCTCCTCGACCGCCCCGGTCTCCGCCTCCCGTCTCACCAACCTCGTTTTCTGTCTGACTGCACTCCTACCTGCAAACACAATCTCCTCATCCTCCGAATCAAGCTCCTGATCCTTCGTGGGCTCTCCACCCATACGCTCCCTCTCGTCAAATATGAACTGTCTCACAGGGTCTTCCAACGCGCGCACCCAGCTCTTGACCACAGGTGAACGCTTAGCAGACTCGCGCAAGTCGCGGGGTACTTCACCCACACCGAGGCCGGTCGCGCTACCTTGTTGAAGCTGTTGCTTCTTTCGTGTAGCTTGCAGGCGCGATGTCTTATCTTCGACGAGTTGTCGCACGCCGCGGTCCCAGAATTGGGCGAGTTGATAGGGCATGCGTCGGACGGGATGAGTCGGCTTGACGTCCCAATCGGAGGGCTCGGGAGGCTGAGCGTTGGGAACACCAATTAAGCGATCTATTCGAGTTAACACTATTATTTGGAGTCAATCTTGTGGCGAGATCTTGTACCGTTTTCCCATCGTCGTCGTTGTCGACTTCCTTCGTTGCCCTTGAGCAGTGCTTCGCGCCTCACCATGCTATCCCTCCTCGAGCGTGGTCTACGCGGTAGCAGAGGCGGCGATGGTGTCCCTCTGTCAAACTGTACCGTGCGGACTTCACCCCTCGACGTTGTCGTCCTCGTCCGCTCATCAATCGGGATAGCCAGTGGCGTGCCTGTACCCCTCGCCACTGGCGATACACTCAGCGACTGCAAAGCGGATATCGTCCACGCATCAATATCAATACCCGAACTTGACTGTCGGGCTGCAGTTCTCGGAGTCGTCGGCGACGGGGCCATATCAGGCTGGAGGTTGTCCGGAGGCGGGACAGCATTGTAATACACCATGGTGGTGCGTCGCACAATCGGTATTTCGTGGGGTTTAAGCGATATCGGGGAAGGGAAGCAGGTGCACCAAGCGATGGGCGTTGATACTCTGTTTCGAAAGGGAGTGTAAAATTAGGGATTTGGATGGAGTGATGTCGGGGAGAGATGTAATCCGGGGCGATGGTGCGAGATGGAGCAGTCGGCAGCAATTAGGTCGATTTGAGCCACTTTCAAGGTTGGTGGTGAAGCGTGTGAGGATAGGCAATGACACACAGTGGGCTTGAGAGACACAATAGCCCAATCAGCGTACGAGTGTACGCCATGAGGGCCAGTTTAAGTGGTTGCATTCTAGTGCTTTTAGCGTCCCCGGCAACCCGGGGCTGAAGGCTTGTGAGTCAATCTGTGGGGAGATTTCAAATGTGAGACTAGCTGACCGCCGGATGCACGAGTAGGACAGACTTGTCACAGGGATAATAGGCTCTGTAGATAAAGTTGGCGGAATTAGAGGTCATTCTCCAAGGACTCAACGAAGGCCGCGTGTTAAGCTTCTACCTTCTAGGCGTGGCGCTGATGTATTCATCTCGTTTCTTGTAAGCGGTGGTGAGTAAGCCCTTGGGCAATACGAGTTTGAAGTGGATTATTCGGCGAATTGTGACATGCAACTTACATGTATAAGGAGGCTGCGGCCGCCACCTCAACAGTGTTGGTTACTTTTGCCCATACTTACACTTTATATTAATTCTCTTCCAACGTTTCGGACATCATGGTCATTCTCAAGACTCAATCGGAATTCGGCCACGCGCCGCCCCCGCAGACTCCCTACAGTATCATCAGCAACCTTCCAGGATGGGATATGCTGGAGCGTTTCCGAGATGGCGACATGTCGCCCATGGCCAAAGTCGTGCATATCTACCCTCGCTTTGCCCCGACGCAAGCTGCTCGTGACGTAAGTGTAAAAAGCGCGAGGCGCGTACCTGCAGCTGACGCATTGTCATTGTACAGCTCGTCGGCGCCGTAGCCCAGAAGCTGGGAATGGAGGGGAAAAGCTGCATGGTCTATCTCAACCCCATCATGTGGCCGTATACATTGAGCCACGTCCAGAATGCCCAGCGAAAAGAGCACGCCATTTCGCCAGACCAGCTCACGTTCAAAGTGCTCGATGTGGCCGGCCATCGACTCTATGCTGTCTTGTTTGAGCCGCAGCACACCAAGGCGCTCATCGGCACTTGGGGAACGCCTGGGCTCAATATTTCTATCCGCGCAGCGGAGCGCTTGCTCAAGGGCATGGAATCTGCGGTTGAGGTGCCGTACAAGGAAGGGGATGCTGTGCCTGAGCCAACTTGGACGCCAGAGAGTCCTGCTCACGAGCAACTCCGCCAGCGCCTGGTCGACCTGTTCCACCACGGTGCCATTGATCCCGAAAAAGTAAAGTGCCAGACCAAAGATGTTTTTCTCTACCCAACAGGCATGGGAGCCGTATTTCAATCCAAGAATGTGCTACAGGAATATCTCCCAGGGGGCACTAATGTCGAGCTGGGTATCACCTTTCACAATACGCACGAACTGATGCATGAAGAGAGCCCTAGCGGCTTCAAGCAATTAGGGACTGTGGACAAGAAGGGTATCGATGAATTAGAGGTTTGGCTCGAGGGTGGTGCCAAGGTTACTTATATTATTGTTGAGTTTCCAGGTAACCCGACTCTTGAAACTGTGGATTTGGAGAGATTAAAGCGACTGGCCGAAAAACATAACTTCGTCCTTATTGTTGACGACACAATTGGTGGCGCCGCGAACGTTGACGTCCTTGCCGCATCTGACATGGTATTGACCTCGCTAACAAAGTCCTTCAGCGGCCGCGCCGATGTTCTCGGCGGCGGCATCGTCCTCAATCCGCTATCCCCTCACTACTCAGAGCTATCCCGCCGGTTCACCACATCCCACGTCAATGAATTATTCGCCGAAGATGCGGCGGTCCTGCTCTCCAACTCTCAAGGCTTCTACTCGCGTTCGCAGACACTCAACGCCAACGCGCAGGCCATGGCCGAGTTCTTGCACAAGAGCATCACCGACGTGCCCGACTCGCCCGTGAAGCTGGTCCGCTATCCGAGTTTGTTGGCGAGTAAGTCTAACTACGATGCTTTTAAGCGTCGCAGCACGCCTGAAGTACCTGAGCCCGGCTATGGGTGCTTGCTGAATGTTGACTTTGAGAGCAAGGAGACTGTAAGGGCGTTTTATGATAACTGCGGCTTTTACTCCTCGCCGCATCTTGGAGGACATGTTACTATTATGCTACCGTACAATTCGTTGATGTTTGGCAAGGATCCCAAGGAGGCAGCGGAGGCGAAGGAGTTTGGTGCAGATAGTGACAGCATTCGGTTCTCAGCTGGGTTGGAGAGTAGGGAGGATATTCTGGATACGTTAAAGTATGCACTTGACAAGGCTATCGAGGCAAAGAGGGCTGGTAGGCACGATTAGGCACACATTCTGTATGCGAAAGACATGCTAGCGGTTGGAGAAAGGGGCTGAGCGGAAAGACAGCAGATTAGCATATACTAAGGCGATACTATAATCTACCTAATACTGCCACGACGTTGATTCTGCCTATGGACGACTGCCAGGAGGAGGAGGGGCTGCGCTGAAATGCTGCAACATGAAATGGTCGCCGCATCACCCTTGCCAGGTTTACCATGTCACAGCAGGGAGAGGGAGGGGTGGTCAATATGCAAATAAAAAAGACAGGAGAACTTGCCAGCCAAGTAGATGCAATGAGTCTATTCCATAACTTACACGCTTATCTCAATACTTAAACTGCTTCTGCTCGATTATGAACTTGAAAACCCGTCACTGATTCTTCTGGTGCAACAGCAATGTAACCGAATAACCATAACAGCCCCGTTTCCTTTTCTTATATAAGAAACGCAATCCTAAATGAATAATTGACTTCATAATATCTTGCTAGTGCGCCATAGTGAGAAAAATATAACCAAAGCCAGAAAGGATTTATTGCGTCGAGTTGTAACCCTTGTTGCCGATACCTCCAGGCCGCAATAAGGGCTGGTTCTCGCGTTCGATGGCTCTCTCCTCGCGCTCCTGAATGTCGTCCAGATCCTCTTCGGTTTCAGCATATCGCTCTGGATGTCCTGTAAACGGACCTGGCAACCCACGCTCCCAACCTTCAGAGTATGTACGATTTGCGGCGGGTCGGAGGGTGCCGTTGGGGTGTTCGATAGGCGAATCTGGCCCAGCACTCAGCTGGCCGCTGCCAGGTCTGCCAGAGCGGCGGCCCAACTCGTAGTATATGCACATGCAAAGCACGATACCTTGCATAAATGAAGTGAAAAGGTATATTGCCCATGTACTCCACCCTTCCCATCTGAGTCTGAAGAACAAACTTGCAGCAAAGACAAGACCACCTGGCGTCTGGATGCACATCATCGGGATGCTGAGACTGCCAGCGTGCTTGAGATGGTATGTGGTCCATATTTGGGGCAGATATTGAAGTCCAGCTAGAGCAGCTGCCATCATGCCCAAAAATACAGCCCAAGAATCGAGGTACTTTGGTCGCGCAATGGCGAACACGCCAGTCAACACAACGACAACAAAAGCGTGGAGGAACGATAAGAGACCGACGATAATAGCTTCCTGCCACCTGGGCGATTCTCCTGAAAGTTCGTTTTGCGGCACGTTGGCCCCGCGGTATCGAAAGAAGATGAGGAATAGAACTAATCTGTTGAGCCGTTAGCAGGAGGCTTTGAAATGAATCGTAAAACGGCACTGACATAAATGCGACACAGAACCACTGCACGCCAAGCTGTATTACTCCGAGGAGACCGACGCCACACTGAAAGGTTTCCAGCTCCTTGCAACAACCGATAATTTCTCGTGAGGGAGGGACAGTAAGAACATTGGCAAAACCGCACGTGGCAGATGTCGTTCCAAGTAGCACAAAATACGGCGAAATTCCTTCGGCAGTACCTCTAGAAATAATGCGGTAATGCTGTGGAAGGTAGGAAATGAAGAGTCCGAGAAGAAGGAGACTAGAGGTTTAGTTAGACAGTGCAGGAATTTAGGAGAGCAACAAGCACGTACATGGATATGATGAGTTCGAGATACTTGGACGACTTGTACTCCTCGCACTGAGGGTGGCTCAGTTGCGACAGATCCATGGTGACTGATATGTGAGGGACGTATCCGGCGTTGGGGAAGCAAAGTACGTCGAGTTCGAGGGATTTGTGACACGGAAATGCGAGGCTGGAAGATCGGGGTTGTGGATGCCTATCGTATGGTGTTCGGCGGTCGGGGTAGATGGACCGAGGCTGAGTCGCGTTTCTGTAGCGGTAGAGAAGTCGACGAGATGATTAGATGGTGCTGGTCTCACCTAATCATCTTGATATCGCCCAATAAATACTGTGTTTCTGTATCGGGAGGCGTGGCACATCAGCAAAGGGTCTACTGCCTGTTGAGGTTGAAGTGGAAAGTGGTCGAGATAACGCGAGCGGTTGATGGAGAAGGCAGATATGCTAGGTGACAGAGCTGCTAAACAGTGCTGCTAACAGAGCTGCTAGCGGCCTGCGGCTGACCTGATCAAGCCGTCGCCCCACCTGCCGGTCTGGCCCCAGGCTGTGCCCAATAGTGGTTCCGACCACTGGAGGCTCAGCAGCCAAGAGCGCTGATTCCGTCGAAATGACGTAGTCGTCACACGGCAACCTCTGTGGTAACCTCTGTATTACCTGTCACCTCAGGCTGCCATTCAGCACCACACGGGCGTCTGCTGCACTGGCTACAGCTACAACCTTTACCCCCAACCATACCTCCAGCAAGCCAGCACCAGCTTTCTTTAATTTTAGCTGCCACCAGCATTAGCGCCGGCATCTCGCCAATCATCACCCATCTGGCCAAAAAAAAAAAAAAAAAAAATCAGATTCATCGATCAATTGCCATGTCTCTGCCGTCATAACAAATCCATCAGCTCCAGTCAGAGATATCTCGCGCTAGTCAACAAAAGCTCTTCATCCTCCACCACAGCCATGCCACAGCCATATGAGCAGACAGAGGCGCATCACAGCCCCAAGGCTCAGCTAGTGGCACGCCATGCCATAGACAGAAGTAGCATATGCAGTAAAAGCCAGCCATTCTACTCCTCTATTCAATGGACCGCGGATGGTACATCCATCATTGCAGCGTCAACAGACCAGACCATCTCATCCTTTGTGCTGCCGCAGGACCTGCTCCAAACGCCGGGGCAAACGCACCAGCTACAGCCTCACAGTACAACTAAATTGCCTGAGCCTACTCAGGTTACTTCTGTTGCTCCATATTTCTCACTGGCTGATGCATCTACGCAAACCTTCCTTGTTGGATGTCGAGATCATCCCATACAATTGTACCATGCCTTTCCCCAACCTGGATACTCTGCTCCATTATGTGCTTACAAGTTGATACGCCATGAGACTGAAGAATACATCACCCCCGCTTCTATGCTATGGGAGCAGACTGGGACTCATTTTCTATGCGGCTCAGCCAATCGTCTAGACTATTTTGATGTCTCTCGGTACGGCTCTGACGGGCCTATTCTTACGATACCAACGATTCCTTCAAAACGGCACGTATTGAAAGGAGGAGGAGTCGGCATGAAGGGAATGGTTTCTGCTTTGGCAGCATCGCCACATGATGTCAATGGTGGTTCAATCGTGGCTGCTGGCACCTGGACTCGGTGGATTGGCATGTATGATCTTCATCGAACTGACAAGGCAATTGCACATTGGAACATCGCTGGTGCCGATGCTGAGGAGTTCAAAATCGACTCAAACGGCCAAGGCATTGTTCAAACGATGTGGAGCCCCTGTGGCCGATATCTCGTTGTCAACGAGCGTCACTCATCTGGTTTACTAGTTTACGATGTACGGGGCACTGGGAAATTGCTCAGTCTGTTGCAGGGGCGACAGTGTATCACGCAGCAGAAGCTGCAATGTGATGTATTCTCCGACCCATCTCAGGACAGTGTCGGATTTGAAGTTTGGGGTGGATCCGAGAATGGCTCAGTCCTCGTATGGGAAGAAGTCGGGCTTCACTACGGAGTTACCCAGCCTAGTTGGGATTGGAAAGCCCATGATGCACCAGTGGGAGCATCGACTCTTCATCCAAGTGGCTCGGTTGCAGCTACATGTTCTGGAGCGTGGACACATGTTCCCGACACTGAAGTCGCTAGCGAATCATTAACAATCGACAACATGGACGTGCATAAAACGAGAGTGCTCGACGATTCTTCGTTGAAGGTGTGGTCCCTCAACGGAGACGTAGCTGCAGATGAGGACCAATAGATTGCATATGCCACAGTTATTATTGGTGGCTGAGCTAGCCTTGTGGAGGGCAGCTTCGGGCGATGCGCCGACTCGCTGATCCTTAGCTTTCAGCCCAAATTTCACGCGCACTGGCTTGAAGGGATGAGTGCAAATTACAGCAAGATGCGCGACACGCCAACAGCCGGAACCAAAGCGCCATGCGATTTAGGAACTACCGATGCCGTCCAGATTTAGGACAAATGCGACTTTATCAATATTGCCCATGACAGCAATCAGGATCTTCGTTGACGGCCTCAACCCGTATTCCACCCTGGTAACGCTCAAATTAGCTGCCCCGCTCACGTTGCATCTGGGGTAAATGAGACAAAGCGACCCGAGATGATTTGCTGCCCTGCTAACGCCAGGGCCCATCCAACTCAGACAGGACTCAGATCGGTGGTACAGGAGAGCGAATTGCTGGTATTGTGACGACGGTTTCCTGGCGGCTAGAGGTGATGAGCCTAGACGATTCGGTGTGCAGAGTGACAATCATGCGCGGTCAAGGGAGACCAGGCCATGTTCTAAATTAGGAACACAAGCACAAAGCCTGTCACCAGGTCGAAGCCAAGTTTGGAGAATACGGGCAAAACCAGGGTTGAAAGCCGCAAAGGGATGCTTGTTTAAATTATGGCCTGAGTCCCAGGGGAGCACGGGCACCTCAACAACGAGATGTCTTAAAGAGTCCCCATACGCAAACCTACATGTACATCCTTTTTTTTTTCTTGTAAGCAAGCAAACAAAATTGTTTACTTTAGCCATTCGTTTTATTTTTCTCCTCCAACCTCCAACCCACGCTCGTTTACACGCTCAACGTCGCCGCAATGAAGTTGTCTAGCATTTTGGCTGGCACCATTGCCACGGCCACAACTACCATGGCTTACCCCGGCTTGGACGACATGCTCGCCAAGATCAGCAAAGTCAGTCCTAAGCAATCAACGGCACTCATTGGCGACCTCGAGCACCTCCCCAAGGACAAGCTGTCCAACACCGGCAAAGTCATCCATGACATCCTCATTGGCACATCCCACGGCCAAGACACCTGGACAAGATACTACCAGGTCCCTCCCAAGGACTCCCCCGAATGTGCCCGTGACACATGCTGTATCTGGAAACACATTGGCGAAGAGATGCGCGATGCCATGACAGGCACCGCTGGCCGTTGCAACAGCATCGCCCGGGGCGCCATCCGTCTGGGCTTCCACGACGCAGGCGGCTACTCCAAGACGACAGGTCCTTATGGCGGTGCAGATGGTTCTGTTGTCCTCGCCCGCGAATGCGAAACCCGCATCGCCAACCGCGGCCTGGGTGAAATATGTGCCCAAATGCGCATCTGGCACGCCAAGTACCAAAAGTATGGCATCTCCATGGCCGACCTGATCCAATTCGGATCCAACGTCGGCACTGTCGTGTGTCCCCTCGGCCCTCGTGTGCGCTCCTTCATCGGCCGCAAGGACAACCACACTGCCGCACCGGACGGCAACCTACCCACTCCCCGCGCCTCCGCCGACGACATCATCACCATGTTCGGCAACAAGTCCATCTCCCCACAAGGCATCGTCGCCCTTCTCGGCGCCCACACCACCAGCCAACAACGCTTCGTCTACCCTAACCGTACCGGTGATCCCCAAGACTCCACCCCCGGCGTCTGGGATACTCGCTACTTCCGCGAAACAATAGAATCCAACCCTCCCAAGCGAGTCGTCAAGTTCCAGAGCGACATCAACTTGGCCAACCACCCTCGCACCCGCAACCTATTCAAGTACTACGGCGGCATCATGGGCCAATTCGCATGGAACGAAGCCTATGCTCGTGAATATGTCCGTTTGTCTCTGCTTGGTGTGTACAACATCAACAAATTGACCGAGTGCACCAAAGCACTGCCCGATTACATGGCGTCATTCACTCAACCCGACCAACACTTGTTGGAGGACTTCTTGCAGGGCAACAGAGACTATGCGGCCGCTTCTCTGCGCAGCGGAGACGTCATTCCCGAGTGAATCGTTTGAATGGCTAACACGGAGCGGTGTTAATTTTTTTATTTTTTATTTTTTATTTTTTTCGGAGCGTGGAGTTTAAGGTTTGGTAATTGCGCCTCTACATTTTGGAAGCGCGGCGTTGCGCTGAGAGGAGCGGCCATTACTTTGATCAATATTGGCTTCTGTCTTATCCTACACATATATAATTACATGGCGACAGCATCCCCTGTCGTAGAGTCTATTCTTTTTTACATAATACATAATACACTGGCACGAGCCACTCTTGTAAACTGGCCAACTGTTTCAGAACATACATCACGTAGAGAAAGGAATGAGATATACTTTTTTACATGTTATACAAGTGCAAAGATGATGTGTTTATTACGCTATGCTAATACTCTTGATATCATCTGTTCACATTAAGTCCACCGCTCCATAACTGCACAATCCAACAAAGGTCCTTGACTTGGCTCTGAACATGTCTGCAGTGAGGTGTTCATTACCATAATCTGGACACACATTGGCCAAAGGCAAAGAGAGAAAGAAAAAGAAAAACCGTGAAAGGAAGTGTAAAAGAACGTATGGCTGTGCTTACTCGATGCAAGCACTTGCCATTTTGGGGTATAGCCATTGGAGCTCAAAGTATTATAGCAAAGCATCATGCGTAAGCCATGAAGTCTTGAAGAGAGTGTCATTGTTGTCGGGGGTTTTTTTTTTAACATGTGTGTGTAATAGTTCAATCGCGGCAGTGCATGACTTAGCCGCGACCTTGTTGCCACAGAATTCCGTTTCCAGATCTTCGTTTCGAGGCTGCACCCCAGTGAGCGGGTGCTTGAGCAATGATGTGATCCTGGTCGTAGTGCTTAGATCCAGCCGTTAGGGGAACATTATCCCCCTCCATGTAGTTATTAACGTCATCCGTCGGCGAGCGGGTGCCATACGTACGTGCCGGGACCGTCGTGTCCCAATCTTGAGGAGCTCTCCAGCCATCTGGCGAAGGACCATTTCCGTCGCCAGGAGGTGCCGGTGCTGGACGATGGTTGCCCATTAGAGTCGAGTCTGTCATGCCTCGAGAAAATCCTTGGGAGTCGCCGCCATTTCCACCGTAAGGTCGGCTGCATAAAGTTAGCAAAGTGGACGCGCGAGTGTTGGTCTCTATCTGAAACTCACCTAATAAATGATGGGTCATGGGGCAAGCCATCCTTTTCGGAGAGCTCTGTGTTCTTGTTTTTGCGGCGCATCAACCAAATGAGCAGACCAACAAGGATAGCAGCGCCTAAAACACCACCAATAACGCCTCCAGCAATGGCACCACCATTGTGCATCTTGTGGTCGACAGCAGCGGCATCTGCCGTTTCGCTAGCAGAACTGCTTGTGGTACTAGCACTTACACTGGCTTGACTAGCGCCCTTGACACTGCTTGCACTGCTAGAGCTAGACCGAGAGCTAGAGCTAGAGCCGGACGAAGAAAGTGTGCTAGAGGAAGCAGAAGTCGGGTTGCTACTAAAAGAGGCGGTAACTTGACTAAATGCTAGAGCAGACTTTCCAGGAGCCTTGGTGGCGACACTGGTGGCCATGTTCGAAGCACCGCATCCGTATTGATGAAAGCCTCCATCAAAGGTATTCTTATAACAGACTTTACCAGCAGGGCACGAGTAAACCCATGGGTCTGCCTTGCCTGATCCGGGATTTAGGGCGTCGACACAAGCGGTAAAGATGCCGCTTTTGCATTCGCCTTTGTTGGGGCAGCATCCAATAATCTTGTGCTTGACATCGGCCACACAATGAGACTCGCCCTCGCAAGTGGCAGCCATGTCAGGGTTTCCACCAATCCATCCGCACACCGTGTTGAATTCTCGCTTTCGCAATTCGGCGGGTAGTAAAGGAACAGCTGTGGGAACCAATGGCCAATCCACAATGGCGAGCGTATGTGAGGCATCGGCAGCGCTGCCGGTTTCGCGAGGCATGACGGAAGCTGAGGCGGGCTTTAATATGGTGGAGAGGATGAGCATGGCGGCCGCGGGCGGCAATCGCGTAAAGTATTCTGTGAGCAGCATTGTGTCGTAGTTGAAAAAAGAGAAGTCCAGAAAAGGATTCCTAAAAAGAAAGTTGAGCTCTGAAGAATGCCTGTGGTGGTGGATGTTGTTGGTTTTTCTTGATCTTATCCAATAACGTGAGCAAGAGGCATACTCGTTGCCACAAGAATGAGTGCGTGTGAGTAAGAAAGTTGAGCAAGCTCCAAAAACGAGAGAAGATCGACGCGTAATCGGATGATGGAAAAGATGGGAAAATGAAGTAATAAGAAGAAAGAAGAGAGAGATGATGAGAAAGAAGAGAAGCGCGTTGACGGTGTTAATTGGCGTTGAGAGGAGGAGGTTAATAGAAGAGAGAGACAGCAAGTGGCAGGCGGCAGGTGGTAGTTTGCGACGGGTCGAGGGCAGCTGCGGTGCAGTGTAAGGGCGAGTTGCAACAATCGAGTCAACCTGGTGGCTTTCCCAGCATTATACGATTTGCAGCAAGGAAAAGAAGAGGTACGAATCACTCCAGCGAGGAGAGGAGGAGGAGGAAAAGAGAAGCAAGAGTGTACAAAAAGGTGTGGTGGGAGAAAGCTTTGGATGTTATTCAGGAGGAGGGTAGTGGTGGTGGGATGGATGGTGGGATGGGGAGAAGAGCATCGAGCGAGGCAGAGGCCAGGTCATGGGTGCTTTCTTTTTGTGTGTCTTGTATTTTGGGGGATTGTAATAATTAGAGTAAGTCAGTTATTTTAATTATTTTATTATGCCAGATGTATCCACAAGTATGATTTCATGTGTGTAGTGACTTTGCTTTTCTGTTGCTCTTGGTCGCGGGACGGGGGAGTGAGACTGAGTACAGCGCCTTACAGCGCCTTGCAGCTCCAGAGCAGTGCCTGGAGTAAGACCCTGCAACCTGGACCAAGGCTCCACTGTATTCCCAATCACTGGCCGTTTCACATTTTATGGCGCGGCATTGCAATGCCCAACCGTGCATGACCGCAGGTACCTCTGCGCAGTATCCACTGCTGCAAGATACATCTTCTGCCGTGGTGCGCTCTCCTCTGTGGCTGGATCAGCGTTGCCTGTGGCTGGACGGTTTCTCCCTACAGCGGACCCTCTCCCTCGCATTACGACTTTGCACACCAGAGAAGTAAAAGTAGCAATTATCAACATAAAACAGAATTTAAATAAAAAAGAATCCTCCAATTTGTCTGTTCAACCAGTTCACAATGCAATGGAGCTGAATACAATCACTCGCTGCACGGTAGAGGAGAGTCACGCCATAGCTCCCATAATTCCACGTCCCGCTAATCTCGGCATGAGGCTCTTCACCCCAAACCCTCCACAATGCAAAATCCCGCCATAACAACCCCTGCTGGATGGTGCCCAGAAATTAAATTACTGCTAACCTCCAAAACGCCTGCTCTCTTCTTTCTCGCGCCAACGGCTTTGTCCGACGTCATCGGCAGCTGACTGTCTCAACTATTACCCCTTTAGGAATACTTCCCTTGCCCCAACGTAAGAATGCATAAACTTGTATCGAATTACCACCAAATGGGCATGACCGAACTTCTCACTCCAACAATCCTGTCACTCTCATCAGTCCTAATCCATCTCCAGACTTCGCACCAGCTCCCTCTCCAAAATTCTCGCTTACACCCGAGCCCACGCATCCTTGCCCAACGTCACATGTCGGCCAACCAGCTCCCATCACGGCGGCGTATGCAGGGAGGCCATCGGCCCGCATACCGAGCGCCCAGCCATCCAAACTTTGCCCATTTCATTCTCCCTTTTTTGGCCGCCGCATCCGTCTTTGCTTTTGCCCTTTCATCTGGCATTCCAATTGTTGCATCTTGCATTCACATCAAAGACATGCGCCTCGTTACCAATCCTGTCCAAAATGAAGCCTCTGGCGCCCATCTGGCCCCCATCGCACTGTAATAATAAGCATGGCTTATTCGCATGATCGGCGCCGTTCCCAGCCAAGCTTGTCTGACAGCATTGTTCGCCACGCGATAATGCAAACTTATTTCCTTCTTGTATGCCCGTTCTCTCGGCGATCGTCGTTCCTGAGTAATACTACAACACCCACAAGTTCTTTCGTCCCATGTAGACCGCACCGCAGGTAACGTGGCATGCACTCTCTCTTTGCAATCCGCTCAAATAAAGACAACTAACCAAGCCTCTTGTTTCTTGTTTCTCGTCTAAATGCTAGTCTAACTACTCGGTTGCATGTCATCTCGTCCCGTGACCGTAATCACTATCGTCAGACCTGGACCCCAACTCCATCATTGCGAAAGAATCGCTTACTTTTCCCTGCTTGGCCTGCTTCTGCGCCTTTTTCTGTTCCTTTGCGGCTTGCTTTGTTGTTAACTTTTGCTCTCGTAATTTCAGCTTCGCCTCTTTCTTGGCTTGCTTGATTGCTTTCTTCTCAGCACGACTCTTCTTGGGGAATTCGCCATCTGGCCCGCGAAGGATTATTCCCGGGTGAACGATGTTGAGCAACGTCAAGGCCAAGGCCATCGGCATAGCATCCAGTGCGAGAGGATACACTTCTTTCGTAATCATCTGATTTGATGAATTGAATCCAGGACCAAACTCCACCAATCGGAAAACAATTCGCATCTAAGCCATCGGCATTAGTAGGCTTCACAAACCACAGCTAACATCACTTACAACAATGAGCAGCAATACCGCAATCATCGTCCAGATCAAGAACCGCAATCGTCCCAACCTTCCATCCGCAGCCTCATACGCTTTGCGATAAAACCATGCTGTCATAAATCCAAAGATGATAACAAACGCCAACTGCACCCCAATACCCGCTGTGTAAACCCGCATGCCAATCTTGGTAATGTTGGCATCGTCATTATTAGACAACATACTTCCTCCTGCCGCTTGCACCAAGAAACAAACCACATCCAGCCACACAAACAGCACCGTCAACCTGACAGCACGCACACCCCAGATCTTCTTCTCTGGTAGTCCAAAGTGAACCATTCGTGCGACCGTCATGTAAGCAAAGGCGTTGATCCCTGTGGCGATTAGCGAAACTCCCACACCGGCATGAAATGGCATACATAGTGGTGCCAAGAGGAACAGAATTTGTCCCCAAATGGCAAATTGCAGCTCCTGTTGGTGATGCGATCCCACCGTCCTCAGTGCGAATGCTGCCGTTTCCCATATTCCGCCCATGATTAACACCCAGCAGAAAGTCTATCAATTAGCATTGGCACCGATGCAGTGGCTATAAACGTACTCGTTTAAAAGCAGCCGCTTGAATTACGTGCGTAACCGTAGATAATCCAAACAGTACAGTAAATGCCAAATTGGCCGCAAAGCTGGGATTGAACGAGTAGTATGAATTACACGCATCGAATGGGACGTGGCCGTACTTGTCCGGCGTGGCTGTTACACATGGAGGAGAAGACATGTTTGTTTCAATTAACGATTGAGTTGATTGACCCCTTCCATACTGGGCATTTGTTTTCAATTTAAACCATTGTTCTTAATTGTACTCAATTGTCAAATTTCTAATTATAGGATCCTCGCCAGCTCGGGCGTAGCCCTACAAGCATTGTGTGAGATGGGGCTGAGATTCTGCGCAGCACGAATTACGCGTCCACGTCGTCAGTTCCGTCAGCAATGCGCCAACACGATGGAAACGACAAATTATTGCTTGTGCCAATTTCTCGAAATAGAGTTTCATACCCATTCGTTTACGCCTCTCATCAGGGTGGTCAATCGTTGCGCTGTAACAAGTACTTGCAGAAATCACCTCACGCTACGCTTGCTCCATGCTCCAGGCCATTTTGCTTGATGACCTGCTTCTTCATATTTGGCGCCTTACCCACCTCGTTGCGCAAGTCCGCGTCGGAGAGATCTCGCACTGGTCCATGACCCGCACGCTGGTTCTAGGTGTTAGGCAGATAACGCATAGGTTGACTGTTTGCAATGTCTCCTGAGAAGATATTCGCAGGGTCGTTGGTGCCAGGGAGGTACGCAGGAGGACATTCATCACCATCACACTTCTTCCATTGGCGCTCGTTGGGATCCAACCAGCCATCGCCATTGTGTTGGTTCAACCATGTAGCTGTAGCCCTGGCATTGAGACGAGGCTTCGTAGTTCATCGCATCAGGGGGACAAGTGAGAGTGGCGCAATGAGGATTTACGCGTATGGCGGAGCTGTAGTAGTAGCAAGCCCGAGCACACTGAACCTCGCAGCGCTTACCCACATGAGTTGGTTTGGCGTTGGCGGCTTAAGCCATTGCACTGATGATGAGTTCTTCCTTGACGGTCTTGTCGGCAATGCAAGATTGTAGACGGAGAAAGCTATTGGCTGCTCCGAGACGTTGCGTCTTCTTAGGAGGGTATCCCAACACGTGGTGGAACAATATGATTCAGACGCCAAATGGCAATGTTTGGTCGAACTATACCTTAATCTTGTAGGGGTGTTATGCTAGCTTGTATCCTCCATCTTCGACGACGGCCGCTCCTCAGAAAACTGCTCAAAGACACATAGGTTGGTCGCGGGTTTTGTATATAATTGACTGGCGGAATGATGGTTTCTTTAACTGTACTGGGTTGATGCGGATTTCATTTTATTGGCATGTTGCCTGGTTTGCCGTTTTCCTTGCTTCAACGTTTCCATATATTGTCGCGACCAACATTGGCCACGCGAAACACAGTGCTGTTGGGGTTTCGCTGGAATCATACATGGCTAACGCCACGGTTTGGCGGCTTCTTAAGCTTTAGATCATGTGCTTTAGAAATGACATGCGCACGTACATTGTCCCAAATCACAGTCAATCAGTAAAACTTTTGCTGCAGCTTGGTCTTGGGGACTCAACTTGGCCTCGGTGGAAATAACAACAACAGTAGCAAGGCTAGAATTTCTGAAAAAGAATCAAGCGCGATCAAACAATAACAAATTATTTCCAAACCTCCTCAACCCGTTGCACAACAATGATATTCAATTGCTCTTGTATTTTAAAATAAGATAAAAACTGCATGTTTTGTGGCATGAGTCGCCTAATTCAAACTGTCCAGTACCTTCTTCACAGCTGGTCTGGCTCTCATCTTATCCATCCATGCCTTTACATGGGGGTAGTCCTCCTCATTGAATTCCTCCTTTGAATGGACCTTACCGAGGACATTCTGCCATGAGATCCAGGCCAAATCGGCATAGGAGAACTTTCCTCCCACGAGCCAGGGTCCATCGCTGCCGGCCTCAACCTTGGTGTCTGCCAAAATCTTCTCCACGACTCCCGTCACGCGGTGAGTCTCCTTGATGTAGCGATCGATGGCGCTAGGCAAGTTCTCGGAGTGGTATCTCTTGAACCACACGGCTTGGCCATAGTACGGGCCCTGGCCACTAGCCTGGAAGAATAGATACTGCTTGGCATGGAATGCCTCCTTGGAGCCCGAGGGGAAGCTGATCTTGTGGTCCTTATCGTACTTGTCGACCAAGTACTCGACAATGGCGCCAGATTCCCAGAGGGTCAAGTCAAAGTTAGGATCATGGATGGCAGGGATGCGTCCATTGGGGTTGATTGCGACATAATCTGGTCGTTTGGCCTCAAAGACTGGAATGTCGACAATTTCATAAGGAAGGCCGAGCTCTTCAAGCACAATGGCGACCTTGGGAGGGTTGGGGCCACCCTTGCCCCAGACTTTGATTGGCTTGAGATCCGACATGGTGTTTTCTGCGCGGATTTGCGTGAGTAGTAGTTGTTTGGGGGGTGCAGGCTCTGGATTTAGTGCTAGTTGAGATTGAGAGTTGTAATGACTTCATATTGCACCATGTAACCGTAGGCTTTTTATACAAGTCGCCTGCAAACACACTCCACAGTTTTGCAAACTTGTTGGATGATTTCAGCGGATGATAAAGCATCCATCTAGATTTGTAAGAATTTTGGCTACCTTACATAAGTAGCAGTCGGAGGGTTTATTGTACATTTGTGGTCAAGCCGTTTTGCTGCGAGGCACTTTGAGTGCTCCATTACCAATCCGGGGTAGATTTGCACCGAAAGGCGCCGTTTCAGGGATGGCGCTATGAATCTGGCGAATCTAGCTTGGCTGTTGCAGAATTCGCCCGGAATGCCGAGATGTAACTGGTCGCGCGGATTGAAGCAATAAGAAGCGAGGGTTTTCTTTGTGTCAACTGTGTTATTTAGTTTCAGCGACGAGTTGACAATAACTCAGCTATTGTGCATTATTTTTGCAAGAAATGGGTCCATTTCTCCGAGCGTCCATCGCGCACGCGCCGACCGGAAAATAGCGTCGCTGGCCTTCCACATCCATGAAAAACAACACGACGCAATCTGAATTGCACAGAACACAGGACATGGCAATATGACTTTGGCTTGGAATCCGCCAAAGCTGAACAACCCAGATGACTCATGATATTACGATAGAAGAGGAGCTGGCACACCAAGGGGTTGCGCACGGCAATCAGCCAACACCAGCATCACGACCGTACACCTCAGCCGCATGCACGCATAAGCAAACTGATTGGACCCTAAATCCGTACACATGCCCCAATTGCGCAAGCAACCCTTTCCCATTATATGCACCAAAGATCCGCATGGCGTGTCTCGTCCGTACGGCACCGGTCGCTAACTATTGTCCGTATTGCCTAATCCAGTAATCGCCAGGCCCCTAAAGCGGAGCCTCCGGGCCATAACATGTTGACCGATCCGATGTCACGGACTTAGCGGGCGTCTTGGACCCTTGCTGTACGGTGTCGTAAGAGATAAAGATGAATATTTTCCTTCCTTTCGGGGCTGATATAAAATTGAAAGACTGCAGTTCTGTCCTGTCGCTGAGAGGCCATGTTATCACCTTGTCCGAAGTCATTTCTCTCAAGTCAATCGTTCCCAAATCCATTCAAATAGGTCAAAATGACGGTAGAAAGGTATGCTGCTTTGACCTTGGTCGTAATCGAATTGACAGCTAATGTCTCAGTAAACCTCCATCGCTCGCAGAGCCTCAGTCCATTCCAGATCAGAGTCGGGACGAGACGACGAGAACCGAAACACAGACGCCGACCGAAGCACCTGCCCTGAATATGTGGTCTCTCGTTGCCGTCTTTATTGGTCTCTGTTTTGCTGTTCTTTGCACATCTCTGGTACGATATGCATCGTCCTTAAATTATCCACCGGCTTTCTGACTTGTCCAGGACCGCGCCATCATTGGCACGGCCATCCCTCGAATCACATCAGAGTTCCACTCTCTCGAAGATGTAGGCTGGTACGGCTCTGCTTTCCTCATGACAATGTGCGCCTTCCAGCTCCTTTGCGGCAAGCTCTACGTCCATCTCGATATCAAATGGGTCTTTCTTTCGTCGGTATTCGTCTTTGAGGTGGGAAGTGTTATCTGCGCTGCTGCCCCGAGCTCTGTTGCCTTGATTGTCGGCCGAGCTGTTGCTGGCATTGGCGCTTCGGGTATTATTTCCGGAGCCATGATAGTAAGTCCGGCCGTGCATCATTTCCATCATTGTCACTAACATTATTCTGTTAGATCATTGCCAAAACCGTTCCTTTACATCAACGACCCATGTTCACAGGCTCTTTTGGCGGTGTCGTTGGCATCGCCCAAGTAGTCGCCCCAACACTTGGAGGTAAGAATCTCAAAGCTTACTGTGATAAAGCTTCATCTAATAGCAACAGGGGTTTTCACTGATAAACTGACCTGGAGGTGGTGTTTCTGGATCAACCTCCCCTTTGGCGCCGTCACATTTCTCACCGTCATCTTTCTCCTCCGTCTCCCACCATCTCCCCAACAACAACCTCGCAGCCTCAAAGCACTTTTAATCAGCTTCGATCTTGTGGGAACTGCGCTTCTTATCCCCTGGGTCATCTGTCTCCTCCTCGCCCTTCAATGGGGAGGCGCCAAGTACGCCTGGTCATCTTGGCGTGTGATACTCTTGCTGGTCCTCTTCAGCGTCTTGTTTCTCGCATGGCTGTTCTCACAATGGTACCAAGGTGACAAAGCTACTCTTCCTTTCCGCATATTGCGTCAGCGTAGTCTAGCTGCTGGCAGCTGGTTCACCTTCTGCCTTTGCGGCGCCATGTTCATCATTGTATACTACGTGCCCATCTGGTTCCAGAGCGTGCGCGGCGAGTCAGCATTTACATCGGGCATCAATTTGCTTGCCAGCAGTGCTAGTTTGTCAGTTGTTGTCATCGTCGGGGGCGTCGTTGTGTCGCGTACTGGATATTATGTGCCCAACATGATTGTGTCTGTCATTTTCGGCGCTGCTGGAACGGGCCTCGTGTACACCTTCGATAGGCACACTTCTACAGTATACTGGTAAGTCTATTCCCCATGTGTCTCGTCTCGTCTCGTACTTATTATCTTTCAGGGCCGCCGCTTTGGTTATTATGGGTATTGGCATTGGTTGCGGCATTCAGCAGCCCCTCATGGCTGTTCAAACTGTATTTGACGGCGCAGACATGGCGATCGCTACCTCCGCGATAGTCTTCATTCAAGCCATCGCCGGAACAATTTTGCTGTCGGCAGCCCAAAACACTCTACAAAGCAAGATATTATCCGAGATTTCGCAGATCCCTGGCGTGGACCCCAGAGACATTGTTGACGTGGGAGCATCGGATCTATACAGCGCCGTGCATGCAAAATACCCCAGCAAACTGAACATGATCTTGGATGCATACAACTCGGCACTGCGCGGGGTATTCCTGATTGCCCTGGTTCTAATGTGTTTGACTGTCTTTGGCGCGGCAGCGATGGAGTGGAAGAGCGTCAAGTCCAGGAAGAACGACGTGCCGAAGCCAGACTCACAAAGCGACACCACAGAAAAGGAAGAGGCGTGATTATCTAGCGATTAAAATCCATCTGGAGGAAGAGTTTTAACTTCATTATAGAATCATTAGAATTATCCCATTAATTGTATATATAACATGAACGAAGACATGTCACAGAGCATCTCGTGCCGCGCGGTTCGCAGCAAGAAGCGCAGCCACTAACACCGCTGCACCACATAACATTGCCGTTCCGCCAAATATTTGAGCATACAAAAAGTCGCCATCACTGTGGCTAATTAAAGCGCCAGCAATGGGTGGACCAGTGAGACAGGCAAAACTCACAACGGTGAAGATCATGCCCACGCGCACTCCCATCTTTTGCTTATCCTTGGTCAAGCTGCCGACGCAACCTACGAACAGACTCTGCACAGCGTTGGCGAAGAATCCATACACCAAGACCCAGACTAACATGGCAGTAAAGGAGTGCACGAGATGCCACAAGTAGAGCAGCAGACCCGCACAAAACGTTACAGGTACGAGCACATAAAGTCCATTGCCTAAGCGAGAGGCGAGCAGGGCGGGTAAGATCCGGCCAGGGATGCCGATACCGTTGATTGCCATAATAAGGTAGAAAGACCGCTCCGTTGGTACATGGAGAGTGTCTTTGGAAAATACGGAGATCTGCACTTTGTCAGCTCGTGTTAATGTCGGCAACATTTCGAAACTCACATAATAATAAGCAAAGTATAGGCCCCATAGTGCCAAGAAGGTGCCAGTAGCAAATAGCAAGTACGGCATTTCTTTGAAAGCAGACCATTCAATGATGGGCCCGGCCTTTCGTG
Source organism: Simplicillium aogashimaense (assembly GCA_028455935.1). Taxonomy (NCBI): domain Eukaryota; kingdom Fungi; phylum Ascomycota; class Sordariomycetes; order Hypocreales; family Cordycipitaceae; genus Simplicillium; species Simplicillium aogashimaense. Next base: position 4,912,335 of record CM052008.1, read on the forward strand.
CGGGCACACCTGGTCGCACAACGGCGAGCGTGATGGCTGTGTTGGCGACGAAAACAGCTCCCATGACACGTATAGTCGACGGTGCACCAATATCGGAGAGCAGTTGTCTGGCAATGGCTGGGAACACCATGCCGCCCGTGGCAGCTCCGGACGCCGCAATCGAGACGGCAAAGGGCCGCGACTTGTTGCTGAAATAGGTGCTAATCAGGGATATGACGGGGCAAAAGGTAAGGCCATTGCCAAGTCCAACGCAGATGCCCTGAGACAGAATAAGTTGCCAATACTGGGTCGCCCATGCCGTCGTGAAAATTCCCAAGATCTGCAATGCGCAGCCTATGGCTAGCGTTGTCCTCAGGTAGCCGGCGTCCAGTGAGCGGCCAGACACTGTGCCAATGCAGAAAACAAGGAAAAGCTGGAGACTACCGACCCAGGCAATGTCGGACTGCGAACGCTGCAGCGTGCTAATGTAGTACGATTGAAACAGGCCCCATGATCCAATGTAGCCAAATGTGTCAAAGATCATGAGATGGCCAGCCACAACTTGCAGTGCGCGGGTCAATCGCGACGGCGGCGATGGCGTGCAGGGCTGAGAAATAGGTTCTATCATGACCTCGGATTCTTTGGTGGGTGATTGTGCAGCGTCCATTTCGGACGACTGGGAAGACATTGTCGTGTTAGTTGAAGCACAGCAAGCAGCATGAGAGTGCGCGCCGACCATTTCAAAAAAAAATTAAACAGGAACTTTTGTGATGTTGGCGGGCTGAAAGGCACAATACGACGTATCCAATACAAGTTACTCGGCAGGTTCAAATGATTAAGCTCAAAAGTACCTTGACAGGGGAGATGTTGAATGCTTGCTGATCGTATTCGATCCCGCCGGGAAAATCTACGCCCAGGGAGACAATCTTACGAAGCAGCCAATTGCGGCGAAAAGGGCTACAAGCGTGGCGCTAGCGCTATCTTGATACCCTTTTAGATGCTACTGCTTACCGGCATATTAAAAGGGCCGCCGGTCTAGTCCGTCCGGCAATGAGGGATATAATCCACGTGTGAGAAACAATTAGTATGCAGTAAATGGGATTGGCGGTTCCAGCCAAGATTCGGGGGCCATCTAGAACAGAGTCAGGGTCCCTAATAAGCTCTAGTTACCAGTTAGGCTCGCGCGAACTGCCACTCAGCCCATGCATGGTCAGCGGAACAGCGGTCGGCGTAATGTGCGGCGTGCCGCCGAACAGGGTATTATTGGTGGTTTATTCGACATGGTGTCAGCCCTAGCTACTAGCTAGGCTCAGCAAGGTGGACACCGTTCCTCGCCACAGCAGGGGCCAACATGTTGGCGAATTGCGTCCTCTTATGTGTAAGCTGGGCCATGGTTGAACCCCCGTGTAAGCTGCGAAACTGCCCAATTAGGGAGAAGGAAACGTTGCTTCGCCTACACGTGCATGAACCGAAATGAGCTATCAATAATAGAATCAAACGAATTTTCCATCTATGAGACGATGTATCCTCGAGTTACACCACCCCGCAAAGGGATGGAATAAGCTCAGGACTAACCAGTTGGGCTGATGGCCTGTGCGGACGAACAAGCTTTAAACCACCGTTGCCTCCTGCATGATTCAAGTATCATCGTTTGTTCTGGAAAATTTCTTTCTGATAAGAATCAATAAGCCGTTGGAAAATCACACTCTACACTTATAATCTGCCGTTGCACCACTTGCATCTGGGATTTACACAGTCCTCCCCTGTCTGTTCTCTTAGCACACTCTTCTTTCTTTCTTTCCTTTCTCTCTATCTTCTACATCAACCCCTCAAAATGTCTGTTCTTGCTTCAAAATTACCAGAGGTCAACATTGTTGAGCTGGACTCTCATACTATCCCCTCCACCAAGCCAATCTCCAAGGAGGATGATCGTCTCGCTTGGCTAGAGGCACAGGTCAACCAGCTCAACCAATGGAGAGAGTCTGTGACTTCTCCTTCCACCCCTTTGTTGATCGATGGTGCTGCTTCTCCTGCCTTCTTCGCCGGGTCTCCACGGTCCTCCTCGAGCGTTACCTCGGAAGATCTGCCCCAGCTGGTCTCCTCACAAACACTAGAACAGCTGTCAACCCCTACAACCAACCTTCCCAAGAAGACAACTCCCAAAAAAGAAGAATCTCTCCCAGTCCGCATTCTCAACGTTATCGAAACATATGGGCATAACGAACCATCGGCTGAAGGCATGACCTGGCTCGGGCGATCCAAGTTTGAATCTATTGTCCGCAACAGCGTCGAAGCCAATACGCCCATTGAAATGGTTCTACCAGCCTTCCCTTGGAAGAGCGTAAACAAGGTTGAGAAGGTCATTGGAGCCGTTCCCGATCTTGGTGAGGAGCTTGCCCTTGCCCGCCTCCAGAGCCTCTGTGAAGATATCCAAGCTATCTACGAGCCTGGTGCTTACGTTACCGTTACCTCCGATGGTCTCGTCTACTGTGATCTTGTAGGCATTCCCGCCGAAGAGGTATACGAGTACGGAAAGGCTCTACGAAACATGGCGGTTGATAAGGGATTTGATCGCCTGAAGTTCATCCGCATCATGAACCTCCTCGGTCTAACCGACAGCCCTCACATGACAAAGGAAGAGTATCTCAGTTCTGTCGAAGATTCTCGCAAGGCGCTTGTCGACAAGCACCTCCCTGCTGGCTTCGACGTCCGCTCCGACATTCTCAACGACCCAGATATCAACTTGACTTACTGCGGATACATCAAGTTCTTAACCAAGGATTTGAAGCACAGTCCCATTACTGCTGGCGTCAAGAGCAACCAAGAGTACAGACGTGTTGTCAAGCGCGTGGCACATGACATGATTACCCGAGGAAAGGTATGTTGCCCTTACTAAACACATTAGGAACAACTGCTAACTAGATAGGCTTTTGCTGCCCTTATCAATGCCGTACTCCCACATTTCGTCCGTCTGTCTATTCACCGTTCGACGGGTCTCCACAAGCTCTCAGTTCCCCTGATTCCCCAGCCCAACCACTTCTCCATGACACCATGGCACTGCAGTATTGCTGTCACAGCCAAGGGTCAGTTCCGCACAGTTCACGCTAGTGAAGTCCGCAACAACTATGACCTCGTGGAGAAGGACGGCCGCCCGTATTACTTCCGGGACCGTTCTGATATCTGGCAGTGGGAGACTCCCGTGGAGTTTGACTTTATCTATCCCAAGGGCCTTGTCATCAAGGCAAGCCCTGTGGATGGTCAGCAGCCTAAGTTTGGTGCGGCTGAGCTGAAGAAGGTCAAGGAGATTAGCAAGATCTTCTCTCCAGTGATCCCTCTCGGTTTTGCTTAGGATGAGACAGTCAATGCGTTGGAGTATTGATTTGTTGAGAAGCTCCTTTGCTTGACGAATCAACCGGATGATTTATGAAACTTTCGAATATATATTTGCGCCGAAGTAAATAGGATGATGAGGCGATGGATTGTTGGTAACGAGTCCCAATCTGTAAGATAGTACGTGGTGGTATCACAAGACCATCGAAATGAAGCTTGCTCGAAAAAATTTCTTTTGTTTGATTTGAATGTATTAAATCAACATAGTCCGTAGTTATGATTTAATTCCAAGTTATATTTCTTAGTGCTCGAGGCGAGACTCTAGTCCACACAATAAAAACGACATTTACACCGACTACAACAGTCTCAATTTGTCAAACTCTTTCTTATTCAACAACATAAATATACTTTTCAATTCATAGATAACATCGAACTGGCGTACAATGAATACTAAACGAATTACTAACGAAATTGCTACAGAGCGCGCCACTTGCTTGCCCTGGCTGGTTAGCTATTAGATATACAGTATTCATTTCAGCAGCAGCATATCGATCGAACTGAAACAGCACATTTCCAGAATACTCTATTTATTGCATTCTATTCACAATTTTTTTAAATTAATTTTATAACAACTGTTCATGGCAGTATAGCTGCGGGCTCTGGTCGACATCAGGTCTGTACCTGATCTTAAAGCAGCCACCACCAGCCAGCCAATCACAACGCCTCATCTGCCCAAACCAGCCCCCATAATTGCCGTCGCCTTAAGCCTGTAGCGCTAAAGTCGGACCTTACGAAGACCCAAAATAATAACTTGAAAAAAAAAAAAGTTAAACAAAGTATTAAACAAAGTATTAAAAAAAGAATTTTGAATTTTCTAGAACCTTTGGCCCACGCGACAGACACTCTCCTTCGGGATCCCGGACAACCCTCAGTTTCTTTCCACCATCCCCGTCATCCATTGCGAAAATCTTTCTTGTTTGCTTCGTCTGTTTTCTTTTCTTGTTCGGCATTAGAGTTTTTACTCGCTCTTTTTAGACTCGACCAAATTAATTCCACGCCCAACTCGCAATCCGCCCGGTAATGCCGTTGGGCTTCTCCTCTCCTTTTGACAAATCTTACGACAACGACGCCTCTGTTGATGCTACACCTCGTCATGCGCCGCGCTGCACAAACGACCTCCAGAGTAACCACATTGGAGGATTTTTAAACACGATACCCACGAAAGCGCAACCACAAGCACACACACAGTCACATACCATGGGACCCGACGACGATGATCTCGAAATCGAAGGTCGGCCGCCATACCTCCACGTACGCCTCGAAACTTTAAACTCGCCCAAACGCCGCTCAACGGAAATGCTAATGTGTAACTTTAGGCCATGATTGCTGGTGGAATTGGTGGCTCAACAGGCGACATGCTCATGCATTCCCTCGATACCGTCAAGACTCGCCAACAAGGCGACCCTCACATCCCCCCTCGATACAACTCGCTCGGCCAATCATACTACAAAATCTGGCGCCAAGAAGGAATCGGTCGCGGACTCTACGGAGGATGGCTCCCCGCGCTGGGAGGCTCATTCCCCGGAACTGTTCTCTTCTTCGGCACATACGAAATCAGCAAGCGCTTTCTCATCGACCACGGCCTCCAACATCATCTCGCCTACCTCTCAGCCGGTCAGTCTTTTCTCCTCGTTTCTCTCGATTGCTGTATGACTAACTATCCGTAGGCTTCCTCGGTGATCTAGCAGCTTCCGTAGTATATGTCCCCTCCGAAGTTCTCAAAACCCGCCTCCAGCTCCAAGGCCGATACAACAACCCCCATTTCCACTCTGGCTACAACTACCGCGGCACCCTCGACGCCGCCCGCACCATTGCCCGCACTGAAGGCACCTCTGCCCTCTTCTACGGCTACAAAGCCACTCTGTACCGCGACCTGCCCTTCTCTGCCTTGCAATTCATGTTCTGGGAACAGTTCCAGACATGGGCCCGCCGTTACCAGCAAACTCGCGAGATTGGCGTACCTCTGGAGCTGCTCACCGGCGGAACGGCAGGCGGCCTAGCCGGCGTCATCACATGTCCCCTCGACGTTGTCAAGACACGGCTCCAAACACAAGTAAACACGCCGTCGCCATCATCCTCATCATCCAACGCGGCCGTCAAGGAAGCAAACCCCCAAAAGCGCCAAATCTCCACATCCTCACCGAGCACTCATCGTCCTCGACCCGGCGCCATCGCATTGGAAACATCCTCCGTCATCACAGGCCTGAAAGTCATCTACCAAACCGAAGGCTTCGCAGGCTGGTTCCGCGGCGTAGGTCCCCGAGGCGTCTGGACCTTCATCCAGAGCGGATGTATGCTCTTCCTGTATCAACGGCTCCTCCATCAATTGGGCATATGGATGCCTGTTGATCGCAAAGACTTGTAATACTATGAATTCTTTTCACATCTTTTCATTTAGCCCACCTCCACACATTTCTTCCTTACTACACCTGGTCTGTTTGTTTACATACATTTTTTGGTAAGAGGGGAAGAGACGAGCTGGGACGGATAATTGCAGCCCTTTTTTGTTATATATACACTTGGCGTTTGGGAAGGGATAAAAAAGGAACTTTTTTGTCAAAATCATATAGACGGCGATTGTACGAAGGAAGGGAGAAGACGGGGGAGAAACGGCATTTCCTCTCACAGCATATTGTATGTAGAGATACATTATAGATGGTGTCTTTGTTACATCAAGATTATCATCAATTAAACATAATTCATCAACAGTATTTAAAGCCTAGTCTGCAAAGAACCAGTGCCATGATGCAGCTCGTGTGCGAGAACAAAGAAAACAGATGCTTGGCAATTCGTACAGGATAATGGCAAAGCGCAATCACACTCGGGGGGGTATAGGGGAAAAAATGAAATAACAAAAGAAATCAAATATCAGGATCGCTTCCATGACCTGTATCTGACTCTGCGAAATCAGACATACGCTTCTTCAGCTCATCTCTTGCCAGACAAGTTACCATCCCTAACGTCAGCGCGTTCCAGACGCATTGTCGCTTGTTCATGAAATCAGTTTCTACGTGGAAACTAACGTAGGCGTCTTCACCCTTGGATGAGTCAGTTGTGAGAACAAATACTGACGTGTTGTAGATGAAGAATCCATACACCACTGGCGGCGTGTTGCGATACTCGACGCCAGTCATGTCCTCGCGCTGAGGAGTTTGGCGTGGAGGCGTAAGCATCTTGGCGGATCCAGCTGCTTTCTCTTCGGCAAGCTCATCCACAGGTTGTTTAGCTGGGCTGCTGAAGAAGAACCACCTCTTTGCCACACTGTCAACTTTTTTGGGTGGTGTTGTTTGAGGAGGTTTGGCATCTTCTGCCAACTCGTCGTCAAACAATCGCATGTGGCGTGGAAGGTTTCGCTTACCCCGAGGTGACAGGTACTTTTGTAGCAAGAGTTTGTTCCTCATAGGGCTCTCTTCGTCCCCGGGATATCGATGCTTTCTGATGGACCAGAATGATGGGTCTCGGTCGACACGCAAGAAGTCGCGTTGTAGTCTTGCTAGAGCTCGCATACGCTTCTGCATGAACTGGGTAATTTCGCCGGTGGGCAGACCAGAATCAATGATTTCATTGACAATGTTTGGTACAACCTTGCGGTTGCGGTAGCCTCCATCCTCAACTGCCCATGCCAGGTACTGGTCAATGCCCTTCTTGATAGTCGAAGGTGCCTTGTGTCGCAAGCCCGACTGGGCGAGTGTCCTAACAGCGGCTGTCAAATCAATAAGTCGCACCAACGCCGTAGTAGCTATTTCATATTAGCTCAAGCTTTTTTTTTTAAATGAATGAAACATCGCTCACCCAAGAACTCTTTGCCGTGTGCATAAATTAGGGGAGGCTTATCCTCCGACAGAGAGAAGTTGGCTTCACCAATTGGCACATTGCGAAAGTCTACCTCCCAATGAGCAGGGAGGATAGGTAGATCTTGTCGCATGAACAGCAACTCAAACAGCTTTTCTTCCTCGCTTGCCCAGGTCTTAGCTCCTGGGTACAACGACTTCTCGTGCTGCATTTCTTTCTGGATATCTATTTCGCGGTCTGTGACCTGTTGTCCTGTCGCGCCCATATCTTCTTCGTCGTCGTCGTATTCCCTGTCGTGCTCCTCTACTTCTTCTTCCACAGAAACGTCTTGGGTTTTGTGGTTCCCTTCACCCTTATCAGAGATGCTTAGGTCTCGCATATGCTTCCTTGGTGCTCGGGACGATTTACCAGCTGTGTGCGAGGCCACCAGGGCCCTTTCGCGTGGTGTTGGTGATCCCATGGTATTTGTGCTTGTCGCTGGGTACCTAATCCAGAGGCGTAACTCGACAAAGATAGGAAGGGACCGGGGGACCTTCTTTGTTTCTCATCTCAAAGCGGTATCGTTGAGGTGCGGGACAAGCTGACCAGCGGTGCGTTTGCAGGGCAGTTTTGGTAAGTGAGTGACGACTCCGGAGAACAAAGAAGAGCCGCCCTATGTCTGCGCCTCGATCCCCACTGACTATTCCTGAAGCTCTTGCAATGATTAAATGAGAACAAAGAATATTTTGAACAAAGCAAGATGGCCCATGTCGCTTTCACAATGCTCTCACTGTCGCATCGTGCCTACTCCAGGGTGGCTGCTTAGTCATGCGCCGCGACTAACGCCCAGGCCAATCAGATGCTGCGCTACGAATTTCTTGATCCTGAGCAACCCAAAAATTGCAGCAACCCTTTTTAATACACATCGCAACCATGGCGGACGCAGTAAAGACCGCCGTAACGCGCCAATTACCGGCCTTCAAGCTGGGCAAGAAGCAAGTTTTCTTGTACGACCAATTTCTGCTTGCACATCCTTGAATACTGTCCACTGACTCGCAAACGCAGGCCAAACCATGTCATCACCTTCCTCCGCAAACAACATCTCCCTCCCAACGAAGCCTGCTTCCAAGTGCCGCTGCGATTCACAAAGTTCGATCTCCGAGATTATCTATGGAACCTGTATAACGTCGAAGTGAAGACGGTGCGCTCGTACGTCAAGGAGCAGCCCCTGACGCAGCGCGACTCGCATTCGCGATCGTGGTACCGTCCGCAACCCTTAAAAATCATGACAGTCGAATTGGCCAAGCCTTTCCAATGGCCCGAAGTACCTACGAATCTCGAGCCGTGGAACCACCAACTTTGGAGGATGCGCGAGGACATGATGGAGAAGCGCAACGACGAGCAGGTGCTGCAACACAAGTTCAAAATTCCCTTGAAGAGCAAGGAGCCTGTGACCAAAGAGAGACAACAATTGGCAGATTTGGCCAAGAAGATGCTCAGTGGCGAGGTCAAGTGGACGAACGATATTATCCTGGACCCCAAGTGGGATGCTTTGTTGAAGGAAGAGAAGGCCAAGTTGACGACAAAGGCGCAATCGGAAGTCATCCCTGAGTCAAAGCCGGCCGAGGCCGAGACGACGAACAAGACGCAACCTCAATAAATTAATATGAAGATGGAAAATTTAGGAGAGGCAGGGCGGTTGATTTAGAAGAGCAACAAGACTCGTGTACGATATGCATAGCAGGTGTACTTTACGAACAATGTGCATACCACATGTACTGATACTTTGTATATGAATTAAAAAGGTTCGAATCATTTTCAACTGTCAATGTCACTTGATATTTTGTGACTTGTCCAGTGTTTGGGTTCTTGAAATAAGAGCACTTGGTCTCCCCAGCTCCACCAGCCGCTGGTAAGGTGTCTTGCGAAAACTTCGAGGCCATCATGATGCCGGCCCAATACATGATCAAAGAGGCCTCGAAGGCTTGGTTTACGAGAGTGCAGATCTGGAACCGCAACTATTGTTCGAGGGCTCAGGTGTGCTGGCTTGGGAGCACCCTTACGTTTGGCAATGAGTAGCTTCTCCCAAGGCTTTCTCCATGCAGAGTCTGTGGGAAACAGCGGTTCCCCGGCGGCAGTTACCTTCAACCAGGTCCATTCTGTGACGAGCTCAAGACCCCATTGAGCAAATAGGCCCGAGGGAGAAGTCATCATATCCAGAATGGTAGGTCTGTTGGTGATCCAGACTGCAACTAGCCCTTCTTCGTTTAGATGGGTGGGAACCGGAATCGCAGAGAGGAGGTTGCGGATTTCGGCAATAGTGCTGACGGTGTTATAACTTCCCTTTTTACGACGAGCAGACCGATTTGGCCAGGGAGGATCCATGAGGATCAGGTCAAACTTTGGAGCAGTAGCGCAGAACACGTCTCGTGTGTCCTGCAGCAGACCTTGCGTGTAATTGGCGCCTGGCGGTACGACATGGTTGCTGCCACAGACTACATTACTTGTGGTAGTAATCCGTGGCAGGAAATATGCTCCATTGTATATGTCCTTCAGATGACATAAGGCTTGATTGACAGATTCTGCAGTCATGAGATCAGCTAACTGAGAGGCAAAAGTGCCATGGCTATGCATGGAGTAGGTTGAGCCATGTTTGGGTTCCGGGTTCTCAAATGGTGAGGTTGGCGGCGCAGACGATATCAATCGAAGTGTCGGAGAGCATTGTGCTGGTACCTGGGCCTCTTCAATTGACCTAGGAATATCGAGGATAATTGTACTCTGGTCATCGGTTTGATAGATGATGGATGAAGCATTGCCACCAAGTTGACCATCGAGGGACATGGAGGCATGAATGAGCCCTTGTCTGAGGCACACTGAGCCGGTGTTGATTTTTAAAGCCGAAGCATAGAGAAAATCAACCAGATAACAATAAAACGAGAACAATAAATGGGGGCTGAATAATGGCAGCTGAGCCAGTGGACGACAAATTACATGTAATGTCTGCAGAATTAATTACTTCGGATGCATCGACTTCGGCTCAAGAACACGAAAACTGGGCGAGGGAGGTTCGGTAATCCTCGGCTCTGGAGATCAACCCGGCTCTCTCGGGTTACGGGTCTTGCAGGTCATACGGGCGTGTGTTCTGGCAGGGCCTGGCCAGTGACCACAGCGGCAAAGACATCTTTTACAGTGGCCTCGTGCACTAAAACTCAGGCTTAGTGACGCATTTCAGTGGCCCGACCGCCGTGTCGTCCACTGTAAAATCGGTCCCGGAACTTTCCCCAGATTAATCCGCAACGACTTTTCTGAGCCGAAACATTACACACGCACAAACATCATCTCCCCTCACACTCTTGCTCATATTCTTTCCTAAAGGCTTTTTTGTCGATACCCTACCTAATCACAGTCTCGGCATGCCATTCTTATAGTCGTCATCCTCTCACCTTACCCACGCGCCCTCTCCTCCCCTAAGCGGTCGTGTGTCGTGTGTGCCATCTCTTCGGAATGCCGCCATCATACGCCGCCCCCGACCTGACCTCCGTCACGGAGATTGCACGCGACAAGGGCCAGCAACACACCGTCGCTGCAAAGGCGCCCAGGAAAGAACCCCCAGTATGCCCAACAGACGATGAGACGATATCGCCCAAGTCCAAGACCAGATCCTGGAACTATGTCTGGCGATCTGGTGTAGCCGGCGGTCTCGCGGGTTGCGCAGTAAGCAAATAACCGAGGCGACTAAACACTGTTTTGACGTCACAGCAAATACTGACAAGCTTTCTTTGCGCTTCCTTTAGGCAAAAACCGTTGTAGCTCCCCTCGATAGAGTAAAAATCTTATTCCAAGCCAGCAACCCCCAATTCGCAAAGTATACCGGCTCGTCGTTTGGCGTGCTCACGGCAATGAAGGACATCTACCGGTATGAGGGAGGTGCTGGTCTGTTCCGAGGCCATTCCGCCACGCTTCTTCGAATCTTCCCTTATGCCGGAATCAAGTTCCTTGCATACGAACAAATACGCGCAAAAATCATTCCTTCTAAAGAATACGAAACCCCGTTTCGGCGCTTGATCAGCGGCAGTCTTGCGGGCGTTACATCTGTCTTCTTCACATACCCGCTCGAGGTCGTACGAGTGCGCCTGGCTTTCGAGACGAAACGAGACGGTCGCTCGTCTCTCAGAGATATCTGCAAGCAAATATACAATGAGCAACCTCCAAAGCAATCCGCAACCGCAAAGTTACCATCTGCCGCTGCTGCTGCTGAGGCTTCCGTCTCTGCTGGATCAGTCACAGAAGTTTTCACGCCGCGCAGAGGACTGGCAAACTTTTACCGTGGTTTCTCTCCTACGCTTCTAGGCATGCTGCCCTATGCTGGCATGTCATTCTTAACACACGACACAATGACGGATTTACTACACCACCCATCCGTCGCGAAGTACACAATATTGCCCAAGACGGAGAGACAGCCTTCTGACAAGGCGGCGCCTCTTCGATCATGGGCCGAGCTTACAGCAGGTGGTGTAGCAGGATTGATATCCCAAACAAGCTCCTACCCGCTAGAAGTCATCCGCCGCCGCATGCAGGTCGGCGGCGCGGTGGGCGATGGGCACCGCCTTCGCATCAAGGAGACGGCGGGTATTATCTTCAAGGAACGAGGGATCCGCGGGTTCTTTGTTGGACTGACCATTGGATATGTCAAGGTGATTCCCTTGGCAGCGGTCAGCTTCTACACGTACGAGCGCATGAAGCTCGTGCTCGGTATATAGAGTTGGGGGTGGGTTTTTTTTTTCGTTACATAAAAGGGACACGGATGAAATGGGGAGTGTGGGATTCATTCAGGCGTTTGATGGTTTGAACATGCATAGGAGAGCAGCATGATTGCTTTGGGTATTTTTGGGTCAGTCAATAAGAATTAGAAGACGTGACGGCAATTTCTTATATACATGATGATACCTCTGCTTTGGGAGCAAGTGATTGTCATTGGTGTGCGCAGTTGCGTGTTCAGTGTGACGACAACGACGTCAAAAAATTTGTGTTCAAAAGTCATGTGTGAAGGCACCTGTTTAAGACGAATATCTAACATACAATTCATTTATTCTTTGCACTGGGTTGCTGCCGTGCTGGAAGGCGAGTAGCAAAAGGCTGAAGCTTGTGTGTCGCTGCGCTCTGATTGGCTAGCGCGACTCCAGACGACCAACCACAACCAGAAGCTTTCTCCCACCACCATCAGCATCGCGACGACAACACTTTTCCCCATCACCAATCCACACCACCACCCTCCCTCCCGAGGTGCACATCATCGCGCCACCTCCTACGCACCTCTCCGGAACCACCTCCCTTGTCATACCACCCTCTCGGAGACACACCTACCATGGCAGCGACAGACTCAGACCCTCTCCTGCGCCTTCGCCAGGCCATCTCGTCGACGCAAACCTTCATCCCCAGCGCGTCCGACTCGCCCGGTGCGCCCGAGGTGGCCCTCTCGCAGGCAACACACCTCCAATTCCCTGACCAAAACCTCTCGCTGCCCTTCGATTCAGCGACGCGCTTCGCTTCCAACGACAAGCCTGTCGACCTGCGCTCCATCTACTTTGCATGGCTGAACCGCGAACTAGCCATTCCCGAATACAATGCCTCGGCGACGACGCTCAACGAGCAGCTGGCTAGCGCTGGCTCGGTGGGAAAAGTGCAGAACTTGGGATTCATCGAGCGCTTGGATTTGATTACGTGGCTGGAGGGTGCGAGTGAAGAAAGTGAATATATCAAGCCCCTGGGTGATGCGGAGGCTGCGGGAGCTGTGCCTGCTGCGACGGCTGGTACGACATCAACGGCGGCGGCGGCAAGATCGGGTAAAGGAACGATGGACCCGAGATTGGCAAGTATATATGATGGAGAGCGCAAGATGGGGGATAGGAACACAGTGTTGCGTGGAATCAAGCCAACGGTATGTGTTGTCACTGTGTTGTCGCAGGAGATGGAGTAGGGAAGAAGAACTAACTGGAAACAGGACTTTTCTCATGTGCGCAAACTGGCTTTGCCATTTATCCAGAAGAAGTCGTCGTCTTCATCCGCCATTGGATCGAACCCTGCACTGGCACTCAACCAAAAGGGCCCGTCTAGAAGACCGGACCCTATCATCCTGCTATCACCATCCGCTTCTGCGCTGCTCCGCATGTCGAACGCTCGCTCATTTCTTGAAGATGGCAAGTTTGTCCCGCCCAACACAGACGCCACGACGGCCAGCATGTTGCACGTACAACGCACCATCCGATCTGTCGACCCAAACCGACCTCTACGCTTTATTCTGGTTGAAGGACCCGAGCAGTTCAAGCCCGAGTACTGGAACCGCGTGGTTGCGGTATTTACGACTGGCCAAGTCTGGCAGTTTAAGAATTACAAATGGAGCAACCCCAACGAGCTGTTCAAGCACACGCTGGGCGTCTACGTAGGATGGAGAGGTGACCAGTCTCCGGACAATGTACGCGATTGGGGACATAGGGTGCTCTCGACAGGCGTAGACCGCTGGAGAGGTGAGGGATATGAGGCGACGAGGTTCAGGGACAAGGAAGTGGTGGAGGCTATCTGGAAGGCGATTGAAGCCAACATGCGAGGCAAGGGGTGGAAGAAGGATGCAGCCCCAACGGCGATTTAGGCCAGAAAATGTTTGTAGAGTAGAAAACTGTACTTGTGCATGGCGTTGGTAATTGGAAATTATTTCTTTTCAACTGTAAGTCTCCGAGATAAATTGACAGGGTGAAGAGTTTTCACTTGCATGATGAGCAGTGCGTAGGCAACGTTACCACGCAAGGGCAACTATTGTATTCCATAGTTTTCTTTCCGTGCATATTCTTAAACTGTACCCTAGGCGCCAAGAAAGAACCAACACCGTTCATGCCGATGAGATTCCATGACTTGCAGGGACCGGGACGATTTGACGGCGGCTATGGTGACTATCCCCCGTTTCGTATTGCAGGATATAATACCGCCGACGATGCAGACGCAGGGATATTGCAAGGCAGCGAAATTTCTTGGAAACTAGCGAATCTCACCGTTGACCGGGCAGGACATACGAACAAGGTTAATAAGAAAGAGATGAGCATAGGAAAAAGCAAAATAACATCTTAGATCTGACCGCGAGAGTGAGCCGGGATCTCCGAAGCGGAGCCTCAGCTTACAGGAGGTGCACTGAGTGCTGGAATGTTTAAGCGTTGTTGTTGTTGCATTTATGCCGATTTACGATTGGAGGCAATTTGATTGAGATGATTGATTGACATGTTTAATTGGAGTAACTGTGATGGATTTGTTGTTGCGATGCTTTGACGGTTAATGGCACACCATGGTCGAAGCGAAGTAGTATACGGGCTGGTTACATGCACATGGCACTGTTTTAGCACGGCATTAAAACTTTGTGTGTCTCCGTGTGCCACGAGGGGGCGTCGGGGAAACAAGGAATGAATAGGCATACTTTGACGAATGCCGGTGCGGGGGAGGAAAGAGGATGAATGTTGTAGCGGGAGCGTGATCCACGGGATTGGATGGGATATGCGTTTGAATGGCGTGTTGTACAGTGCTTTGACGTTGGAGGTGCATTGGAGTTGGGACTTTTGGCGAGACTATGGTGGAAGGAATGAGGATGAAGGTATCAGTTGGGAGGATCGAGGCCCTATGAAGGATCAAGACCTTTTGAAGGATCGAGGCGTGTGAAGGATCGCGGGCTGGTGGGATTGGTTAGAGCCAAGAGGGATTGGTGACGTGATGGTGCTTAGTGGAAGGATTGATGCACGGGGAGTGAGCATTGCAGCAGGCAGGTTTGCAGAAGCAGTGGATTGTTACTGTTACTAGTAATGGATTTGTGTGCAGAAAAGTGTAAAGCTGAAAAGATAATTAATTTTGGGGCGGCGGCTGGAATAGCGATCTTGGATTAGTTCAAGCCACAAGCAGACGAGAATAAGGCTCGGGCTGTTGAACATGACGAAAACATTTTGCCAGAGAAGAGAATGACCGAACGATATGGGTGGTGTGATTGCATTGCAGATATTAATTAATGACATGCGCATATTGTACGAGTTAGACGAGTTACATGTACATTGGAGGTGCGTGCAAATCAGTAGACTTGTATGTAACGCTAAAATCAACTGGACAGTCAGTCAGTCCGTCAGGCAGTGTGTTCGCTGTGTGTTCGCTGCTGTGTGGGTGGTTGTGGTGGGAATTGCTTGCCGTCGGACCGTCAGGGCTGAGTGGATTTCTAATAATTGACAAAAGGTGAGTGGCGTAAGATTCATGACTGACTCTTTTCATCATGGGCTTTGGGGAGAGAATACCTTGGAAGACGCAGAGGCAGAGGCAGAGGCAGAGAGCGAGGGGGGGTGAGAGTAATAGTGGCGACTGGGGGGGGGGGTGAACAAGTGTTTCATGTTGGGGCGCTAGTGGACAGCAGGCAAAAGATTGGCCCTGATGGGTGCTGATGGTTTAGCTAAATGGCGGTGGCTTGCACATGGCAAAGTACGTACTGTACACGCTACCTGACCTGACATTACGCCTAAACATCCTGCCGCACCTTTCACAGGGCTTGACTTGGCTTGGGCTTGACTGGTGGTGGGTTATTTACAGCACAGTATAGGCGGGGGGTGGGGGGGTGTTGACGAATCAATCCATCAACTCGATACCGGAGAGAGAGAAAAAAAAAAGAGTGTATACATGAGGAATGGTGCAAGAGTCAGTCAGTTAATTAATTCAATGAACTAAATGGACTAGTGGCATTTATCAAGCGGTCAGAGGGGTCATGCGCCCACGGTAATTAAAAAACCGTATGTGGTGTTGTAATTTATAATTGCTCTGTGTAGTGCGTGCTGTACTGAGCTGCACTTTACAGTACAGTACTGTGCTTTACTGTGGTTGTGGCCATGTGTGTGCAGTGATTGTAGCGTACTGTGTAGACGTCGGTGTTAATGCGGATCGGCTTTAGCAAAAACTTGGCCGCATCCGCACCCTGCTTCGGCCCCGACTGTACATGACAAAGTCTAATTTAGGCGATGTAAAGGTCGAATATTGTCGCTCGTTTCAGCAAAGACCAGAGAATGGTGGAGTGCAGCAGGCGATGGTAGGTCTTGGGGGGGGGGGGGGGGGCAGAAACACCAACCAGGCTGAGGCTGAGTCCGATACAGGAGCAACTTGTCTCCGAACACATGGCATAACAGTTCGGGTACTGTAGTTGGCTGGCAAATCAAGTCAAAGTCAAATGGTGCAATGCTGCATGCTATACATACGGTACGGAGTAGTGATGCAGAATCGGCACTCAATGCCACATGGCAGTCTCGCATGGACCACCCAGCAGAACAGGGCAAAGCAGAGCAGAGACAGGAAGAAGAGGAAAAAAAGGAAAAAAAGAAATGCGCTGTGAAACGTGCACTGGTCCAATTCGACGACAATCAAACCATATCACGGATAATATTCGACTCACCTGAAGAACTGCAGGAGTCCAGTTTGACGTGCACTCATGCAGCAGCATCAGCATAACTAAGTCCGAAGGATCAAGACCTCGCTTGTAAACGAGCTCTCTGCACTGGACGCTTTCAGTGCTTGGCATGAATCGCCAGTCTACAGTTCAAATGTACATGTGCCGCGAGATCAGCTGGAATCTGATAGAAAAGGTTACACAATCGCTGACCCTGGTTGGAAATGGCGGTAATGTCTGCAGAGGGAAATAATTTGCCTTACCCATCCGCGGGATCCGAAGCTGTTTGAGTGATGAGTTGAGTGGTTTGACAGTCTGCGTGGCTTGTATTCCTTGTTCCGTAAACAAGGACATCCAATGCAGGCACATTCTTTGGCTTTTTCATTTTATTAGTCTCCATCGGTGTTTGCCCGATGAGGATCCATTGTGACAGCACACCATTGCCTGTAATGGCCTGTGGAGGGCAGCGCTGTAATTGACGCCTTACTGGCAGTTTACAGTGGACTGCAGTGGACATTGGACGCTGGGGGGGGGCAGTGGGAAGCATTGGGTGGGCGTTTCAAGATTCATCTCCAAGTCAAAAAATCCACGTGGCAGATTTTCCCTACGGCGCCCATGTTTTTTTCTTTTTTGGCCTGGCTGAGGACGGGGGAGCGAGTGGGGGCCACCAATTCAACGTTATTCTCACGCCCTACTTTGTCGTTTAGATGCATAGACTTTCAGCGCACTCAGCGGTTAGCACCCTCCACTGAATCTTACTACAGTGCAGTGCAGTGCAGTGTACTGTACTGTACTGTACTATCAGTGCTGCACTATCCTGTCATGTACCAGTATTGCATCTTACTGAGATAACTCGCTCTGTACGTCTACTGCACTTTAATGACGCGCATCTCAGGGCTGATGCCATCGCCTCCATGACGACCACCCGCAGGCTGGACTATCATCGACTGACAATCACACAGCTGTTACACTGATGCACGCCCGGCCGCAAAAGCAAAGTGAATCTCGCAACTTCACGCAGACACACAACGCCACCACCATCCAGATCTCATGCCACGTGGTTCTCTGACCCCTTCATCTGATACCACAGTCACACTCCAAATGTCTCCTGTCTAACAATGCCCTGTACAGTACAGACATCGCCACCGTCCATCAATTGACAATGAAAACACTGCGCCATGCTTTGTACTTTATCCAGCAAGCGCAATCCCTGTCTCCCTCGTGGCGCTTTGGGCGTTGGCGGCGCCAGACCACACAACGTCTTGACTCCATAGTGTATTAATTTCATTGGTTAAATCCTTTCCCACACCCTTTTACCCACGTTATCCACGATGCCTTCTCCCTTTGTACGCAATGTCACTGACTCCAATCCTTACAAGGAACGCACAAACATGGCTCGTGTCGTTCTAGAAGGTTTGACATAATACTGGGCGGGAAAGAAAAAAAATTGACTTGCGAATTGTGTCGGATGCGCGCTCTGCTCTCGGCCGACTCCGTTGTCCAACGCGAGTAAGCTGAATACGATATGTGCGAGCCACCGTCCACCACTGTGGACTGCTGTGGACTGCTGTGGACTACTGCTGTGGACTGTTGCAGATAAAACTGCGGTATAATATTGTAGCGCCAACTGAAATGTACGTCCGTTGCAGAGTCGCGGGCTCCCCAACCGAGTGAGAAATGCTAGAGCAAACAAGCTTCTGATGTAAGGTCTGTCGTCGCAGTTTCATGTCCGAACAACGTGGGAGTTGACAGGGATTGCGGCGAGAGGCTTATACCTGGGGACTACAGAGTGTCGCGTGTGTCGTAATATGTTCTAGAAGCCGATCTCTTCGTATTCTCACAACTTTGACACAAGCACCATTTTTTTACAATATTGCGTCAGTTAATTACTTGTTCATCTCATTATCGTATTATAGTTACCCTACACTGGGTATCATTTGTCGCTGTCAAAATAAAATAAAACAAAACCATCGCAAGGTCGCAGCAGCAAGGGCACGTAAGACATGCGCGTCCAAGACATTGAATACCAACCACCCTCCGCTCGTCGGCACCATGCAACTCCGCATTGTGGGCCAGCATCTTTCTACAACGATGTGCATTATCATGTGTTACTCTGCCTGCCACAAACCTGCCAAGACAAAGGCTTTGAGGCTGATGAACGCCATTGCAGCTTGCTTGCCTTGGCCTGCCAGCCAAAGATTTTCGAGCTGGACGCCAGCCATGCATGCAAAGCATACGCGACAAAGTCTTTGAAACTAGTCGTGCAGTCAGCTAGCATCTGGCATCTTTCATGCCTGTCGAACCATTTTACGAAATGTAATCTCCATTGTCAGCTCAGAAGTCGAGTTTAGCGAGCGCCTGACGCGGAGAGGTTCCGTCGTGGTGATGCCAAGCTCCAGACTGGGGCTAGTTACTGGGAAAATGGATGACTGGTGAATAAGCCCCTGTTCTGAAGCTGACACCCGCCTCTGACGTGAAGGGAAAGCCTCAGCCAACAAATCTGGGGTTTGGTTTGGGCAGTCGCCAGAGTAAGCAGAGCTGTTCGTTTTAAGAAGGTGATTTGACGTTGCCGATCTGCCTCAGGAAAGAACGTGGCAATCCGCAGCCAGTGAGATGAAGCATTGATGAGGGGCGAAATGTACATGTAAGCCGCTGCTCGCGTTTACGTTTGGAGCATATTCCGAACGGTGCACTATGTATTATTAACCAGCGGAAAGGAAGCAATCAGCATCCTGTCGAACATCATTATCCAATCCAGGTAGCTGTGACAGGGCGGTGTGACAAGTTGTTGGAGCGTGCACTAGCCTTTGCTGTAACGAGCCCAAAGATAGCCAAGCTGCATTAAATACCATGTACATGTTCTGCCGTTGTGGAGTTTGCCGCGTGGAAGAAATTGGAAACGACATGACCTTGTCAGTGCATCCAGGGAACCCAAAAAGCCAAACGGCTGGTGCCTCGTGGCTAAAATCTACGCTTGCGGGATGTGCGTTACAGTGCCGCAGCACAGCACGGGCAACAAAGCCATTTCAAGTTTGTTCCCACTCACTCAACCCCCAAACTGGACTCACGGATCATGGACTGTGCTTTGCTTTGTGTTGGATTACTATCTGAGTCTGGCCCGTCGGCAGTGGCGAAGAGGTCCAAAAGGCTTCCAGAAGGCGGGTGAAAGAAGTCAGATGACGATGTGGTGTTTGCGTTCATCATTGTTTGTACGGCAAGAACTAACGAAAAATGCGCCGTTTCGAATTAGCAATTGTGCTGAGTTCATGCGCAATGCCCGTTCTAGACCCCTTGGTTGCTATTATCAAGGCAATGGGCTATAGGTGTTCACAGCCTGGGCAACCCATGGTTCGGTTGCAGGTTTGGGAATTTATCCAGCCAATGAATCCTTTTGCCTTGTTTTTATTGGTGCATTGCATTGCAACTGTGCCACGCTTTTTGGATCCTGTCGAGGCATGGGCGAGTAAGCACCAGGTTGGTTCTGTTCTTAGGGGGAAGATTTCCGCACTGGAGACTTCCAAGTTAACTATACACCCTGTTGTAAGACAAACTGACGAGCTAGTAATGGTAATAATACGGTACAAATAGGGAGTGCCATTTGCTCCATTTAGCATCTTCATCCACATCTCACCCCCCCCCCCCCCCCCCCCCTCCCCCCTCTTTCCCGGCTCCTCTGCCAATCCTGCCCCCTTTTTTTTATTGCGTCTCTGCTTTTGGGTATAATCCACGGGCCAGCCGTGTGCTAATTGGCTCGCTCCCGTCGTGATTGAGAAAAAGACTCCAGTACAATGCAGACCAGGACTCCGTAACACCACTACCGTAGCAGAGAAGACAGTAACGTAAACTTTCTGCTCTGTCTTAACCTTATGCTACTTCATAATAGTACTCGTACAGTCGTTTTCATCTAAATTTGCAACCAGTCAGAAGAGAGGGAATTTGTTTGTGCCCCAATAAAGCCACGTGAAAGGATGCACCCCCTTGCCAAACTCTCACGCCCCTCCCCTTCAACAGCCGCCTCTTGCACAAAGCCTCATACCCAACAAACAATACCATGTACTGTACACACACACACGTACACGCACACACAAAAGCCTGGTGCACGCCCGCCCTCCCACTCGCACGCACGTTTAACAAGTCCCTTGTAGCTTCGGCTGCTGTGTAGACATAGTGTATACATGTTTGCAAATCTTGCCCATCCCCACGCCCCTAGTCGTAGTATTGTATTACATGTACCTCCCATCTCTGTGTGCCGGCGTCAATGACTGCATCTGCATTGTCCGAGTTAACTTGGACCAAAAAGGCTGCGCCAGTCAGTATAGATAGTCGCCCTCCCCTACGTTGCCTCGTCTCGGCCGAAGCCTTGCCTCTTTTTCCCCTTTTTCATCTGTCAAACAATCAACAACAGTTTCCTTCAATAAAGGAACAAATACCAGTTGGAGTGTAAGGGAAGGAAAGACGAGATTAATAAGCCTGGAACGACGACCGATCGAAAGAGTTCAGTTTTATCTCAACACCTCTGCCGCCCTCTCTATTTTCGAACTCCTCTCCACCTCTATTGCCATTACCTCAAGGGCTCCCCTTATTTGTCTGCCTTTGATTGCATCAATCCCCATCGCGACTCAAGCCTCAGCGTTACAATCCGCCCGCCGAAAGCGAAATCAAGATTTCAATTTCCAATTACGCACTCAACTTACTTGGTACCCCCCGCCGTTTCGGACGAGATTGACGGAATCAGTCGTGATCCTCCGAAGCCAGCGAAGGACCGAATCCAATTCTTCAACTCCAGCTCAGCCGTGGCTCAATTCTGCGCCGTACCATATTTTTTTCCCTTTCGTTTGGACCCCAAAACGGTTCGAACCATCGCTGCTGAATTATTATCCATCATATCCGTCGACTTAATTAATTAATTGCCTGAATTGGTAATTTTATTATCCGCCGAAACCACTACCGGTGAGTTACTTCTGCTCAGGCACTACCACTGCCGACGACTGCCATATTACCAACCCCTGCTTTGTTTGAGTCCATGCTAATGCGAATTTCTACAGCCAAAAGGATATATCGAATTGAGCAGTCCTATCCAACATTTTGATTGGCTCGTGTCACTTTCTTTTTGTCTTAGTTTTTTTTCTTCGCGGCTTTCGCCAAACCAAACCATCTCGGTGTGCCCGAAAGTTTCAACGGGGAAGCCCGGATTTTACATGCAAAGGTACGTTACAGATGAAAGATTCGTTGTCTCTTTTTCTTTTCTTTTTACCCCCCAGGGTTTGGATATGTTGCTGCCTGCAGTACGATATCAAATATCCACGTGGAAAGGTTTATTTTATTTATTTTATTTTGGAATGAGATGAGATGGCGTTGGTGATGCTTGCGCAACCAGTGCCTAGCAGGCATCAGGCATCGTTACAGTGGGTTCGCACTAAGCAAGTGTGGTGAGCGTGCTTACGGGGAAGGTAATCCGGACCATCGAGTGATGATTGGACCGAGCCTCAGGAAAGGGATCAAAGAAGCGCAGAAAAAAAAAAAGACCAACGACAAAAGGAGACAAGATGGAGACAAATTGGAGTTGGGAAAGGGGCATTTGGCGGTCAACCAGAACAACAAGTGTTGGTGGTTGATGGCAGCGCTGTGAGACTGTTCTGGGAGTGACCGCTACAGTGGTTGTTGTAGTGGACTCTCCATGTTGCCAGTGGACGCTACAGTGGCCAGTGGAGGCGGCCAAAGGCAAGGCGCTGCAGAAATGGGCGTTACCGCAAGGGGCTTAGCGCGGACATGGCATCCCTGGAGCCACGCGCCGATCTGGGTTAAACTGGCTGAAAGGCCACGAGCCCACGAGGTGACTCCATTGCCGTGCAGGAGGGCATGCACACGCCCCTACCACATGCTGGCACTCCTACCGCTACCACAACCACTGCCATACGCCATACCGCAGGTACTGGGTACAAGCGACATGATGCCTCTGAGCCCTGTCAGTCCTCTGCCTGCCCTGTCTACCAGCTGTTGTTTCTATTACGGGAAGCTTGCTCCGCAAACAGCCTGCAACGGAACTGACGGTGACGACGACGAAACGGTGATGGCTTGGATTTATTGTTGACTTTTAATTTTTCCCACCACGTTGGCCCAAATGGCGGTGGATAAATTAAAAGTAAAACAATAAGGTGCAAGGTGTGACGACGTTTCTCGCCTACCGTTACCTTGCGTGCGTGCCGTCCGTGGCACGTTTTCTTCGCGTGCTCGGCAAAGACAACATGAGCCAGAAGCAGGCAAAGACATGCACAGGCAATGCAACGCAGCAGCACCACCGCGCAGGCACCTTAGAGGGGCTGGACTGGTTTGGCTGCAACACGAAAGGCGCGTGCGCTTTCTGCGTTGGAGTTTGGTTTGGGTTGGACAGCGGCCGGTAATTTGCAGCAGCGTCATGCGCACTACTGCAAATGGCAACTGCTCTGCATTTAGGGTTACAGGTAGGGGGTACTTGTTCTCACACGTAAAGCGCTACTGTGTGTAGAGTATCCCCTACAACGGCCGTCGCCCGAATCTAGCTCTTCCCCCCCACCGCGCCGCCGCCGCCGCACATCGTCAGCAGCGAGCACCACCCCAATCTCAATCAGCCAGAAATGAATGCTGGTCCAACACTACCGCCGCTAGACGCCCTGGCTGCTTGTGACTGCTGCAGAATTGCATCAGATGCTGACCATGATGGACTGATTATGCATCTCATGGCTTGTTGCTCCTCATTTTTCGGAGATGAGGTCTGTCATGTCGGCACCGACAGCCTTCTCTGCCTTTTTGTCCTTTTTGTCCCTTTTGTGTCTTGTTCCGTTCATCTTTCTTTTCTGTTGCATTCAATTGGAGGGACAGTTCTCTTTCAATTGCCAGAGCCAGCACAGTTCACCCCGTTACAACGATGCCCACAAGCACCGCCTTTAACTCCGGTCTGCGGCTTTGACTTTGTTTTCGGCCCACCCCCCCTGGTCCCCAGTTATTTCCCTTCACCCTAGCAGAGCAAGCAAGACGCTGGGCTGTAACCCCCGCTGACACAACAATTGGGTTGTCCGTCACGGGTACTTGTCAGTGGTATTTTGCTCGTGTGTCGTCACACTGGCTTACCCTATGGGCACCCCTCCCCCCATCCCACTACCAAAACTGGAGCCCGGCTCTTCCTCATGGCTTCCATGCCCTTTTCAGCGGGTTCTTCTCTTCCTGCACGAGAGACGTGCTGGGCTGGGCGATGTTTTAGCCCATTTTCTGCAACAAGCCCAGCGCAGTAGTCAGTGGCAGTCCGCTGAAGAAGAAGCCAAGATGGGGACACAGCAGTGGGATGGACCAGGATGGGTACACCCCCCGGCACAAGCCTATCTCTCTATGTTTCCCCGTCTGCCTGCCATTCTTGATTTCCTTTCTCTTTTTTTGTTCTTTTCCGTCTTCCAATTCTTTCTCAGACTTGGCAACTCAAAAGAGGAAAAACAATAAATCACGACAAGGGAAATAAACTTCCGAGACGGCAGACAGACGAGAGAAGGGCCCAAAAAAATTTAAATTTCAAGCAAACTGACTTGAGTAACGGCGAGCCAATTTTCCATATTTGCAGCCTGCATTCATTCATTAGTCTTGTCTGCCTCTTTTTTAATTTTTTTTTCCTGCTTCCCTGCCCTGTCCTGCAATACCACCTACACACTTCTTATTATTGCTACATTGCTCTGCGCTAGGTACCTATCCCATCCCATCCCATCCTGTTCCGTCTTGACCTGTCCTCTGCTATTCTTCCTTACCTTGCCTGTCTTGTTTTACTATTGCGACCCCAAATTTCTTCACGGCTGGTTTCCTGGCTCTTCCTTTTCTTACCCTGTCCTTCCAATCTTCTCTTCCTCTACAAACACTTCGCTTCACTTTCTGTCCTTTCTTTCTTCAATCCCTACACACCATTGCAAACCACGCAGAGAAGAAGAATAAAAATAGATTCACTTCTGTCGAGTTTATTTTTCGTTCTCTCCTCTTGCATATTGCTCTCTTCGTCTTCTTCTTCTTCTTTTTTTTTGCTTTTTCCCCTTTCCCCCAAGTCTTATTCCTAGGGTGCTTGCTTTTTCTTCTCCTCCCCCATCTACCGCCACCATCGATAATCCTTTCCACCTCCGACGCCTGCTTGAAATCCAACGACAAACCACCACTTACTTACATTTCTTTCCTGCGTCAGATGGCCACTTTGTCGAACCGTACGATAGTCGATTCTCCACCAAATTCTGCCAAACAGCAATCACATCAATCCATCACTTCGCCTCGCCATTCCATCGAGCGCTCTACTCTCCCCGACGCCAGCAACCACAACCACACTCGCCGACACGCTTCGTCCGCCTCGGTCAGCGCCATCCCCAGAAGCTCCAACCAGCGAACGCCCTCGGGCATCTTTCACCGTGCCGCTGCTGCAGCTTTGGACAGCATTGCCAGTATCTCTGAGCCCGTCATTCGCCCCAAGCAATCCAACCCTGCTTTGGCTAGGCTGTCGCTCATCTCCAATTCTTCTCCCGAGGCCGAATCCTTCTCCTCTGCCGAATCCTCGCTCGCTTCTTCTGCGCTAAACAGCCCTTCTACGCATTCCCTCTCTTCGGACTCAAACGGCGAGGTCAGGCAACCAGCGACTTCCTCTGGTGCTGCCACTACTGACCCGTCGCCCGCCCTGAGCCCCGTAGCAGCTTCACCTCCCGCTGTTGCCCCTCCACCACATCCCGCTACTAGACAAAGGCGATCCGACAGCAAAATGCACCAAACTTCTTCGCGCTTATTGCGCATGACTGATGATGACCGGCCGTTTACAAGGGTGAGTTTACAATCTCCCAATGCTTTCCCTTGCCCTTGGAGTAACCAAAGGAAAAAAAAACTAACAATTTACCAGGACTTCAAGGATCTCTTCTCCACATTAATCGTTAGCCTTTTGCCCTTGTCTGCTCACCGTGTCCGCTTAACAAAGGTAGAATACACCTTTCTCTCAGAAGATGCCATTAACAATCTTGGCTCCCTCAAATTCTCCCAATCAAACCGCATGCCTGACCCCAAGGACCCCTCAAGGATAGTCACGACAACGACGACTACAACCTTCTCCATGGCCAAGGATATGGCTCGCTCCATTTGCCAACGGTTCGTCGAGGCTCGCTTCATTGAGTCTGCCGACGGCAAGTACCAACAAGTCTATAACATGAAAGGTGGTGTCTGGCAACTTACCCCAAAGGGAGTTTCCATCCTCGAGAGCTTCTGCTCTAGAAATGGTATCCAACAAAAACAAGTCGCTGAGCTGGCTAGCACGACTTGTGCTCAGCTCGTCCTCTTGGAGCGTGACCAACATACGGATAAACTCATCCACGATTGGGGAACCGTTGAAGTTATCTTCCGCCGCTTTGTCGGTACGGGTGGCCGCAATGTCAAGTCGAGCGTCACTGTTGCCGATTCAGATTCATTGCACGACTACCGTGATGGTCTGACTGGTGTCAAGATGGCTGCGGAACGCAAGGTCAATGGCAAGACATACAGGGATACATTCACCGGCAAGGCTACTGCCGACTGGCTGATGGACTGTTCGACCATTGTCGATCGCCGTGAGACGATTGAGATTGCTGCTCTCTTTGTTGAGTACGACTTGATGGAGGCTGTAGTCCAAGACCGCAGCTACGTGTCTCAGTCCCCTGCCGGCACCCTGTTCCAGCCTACGAAGCACGCTATCTACCACTTGACGCAACGAGGCAAGGATATACTCTCTGGAAGCGGCTCGCGCGGCAGAGCTTCGGAGAGTGAGGGCGGTACCGGGTCTCAACGAAACGGCATCACTCGCGACTCCAACACACAACGCCTGGACAAGATTCTCAACGACCCTGCCCTGCGTCTACTGTTCCGCGAGAACCTCCGCGATACCCACTGCGAGGAGAACTTGTCTTTCTACAAGGACGTTGACGAGTTCGTGCACAGCTGCAAGGCCGCCATCCGCAACGTCTCGGCTAGCCCTGGCGCCACCTCTATGGATGGCATCAAGGAGATCATGGCTCAGGCCTATGGCATCTACAATGCCTTTCTTGCCCCTGGATCTCCTTGCGAGCTCAACATTGACCACCAACTCCGCAGCAACTTGGCCACTCGCATGACCAAGGCTGTAGGACAAGACGTGGCAATGATTGAGACGCTGCAAGAGGTCACTTCATTGTTTGAGGACGCCCAAAACGCCGTCTTCAAGCTTATGGCTAGTGTAAGTTTTCTACCCCTGCTCTCATTTCCTGGGCCTATTGTGTCTTGATTCAGATGCAATGTCATAGATTTTGTGGAATGTGGCGACTAACCAAACTGGATAGGACTCGGTCCCTAAATTCCTGCGCAACCCCAATTACGAGCAACAGCTGCGCAACTTCGACTCTGACTTGTCTGGGCGTGGACCCGAGCGCAGCCAAAGTCGGTCAAACCGGAAATAAAGATGAGCATGTTGGAATTTAGACTTTTTTTTTTCTTTTTCCAAGATGGAGCATCATCCTTGTTTTTCCTGGCGATTTGGGGCTCAGCTACCGTCGGCAGATGAGCCGATTTGACGACGCCATGCCAAAGTTTCAGCAGTTGGTTGAATTCTTTTCGATCTTGTGTTACATTGGTTATCCGATTTTTTTCGATGAGCCTTTTTGCTTTTGCTTTTGCCTTGCGTTTTTTTGTTTCATACTTCGCGCACTGGGCGGCGACATGATACCTCTAGATCCCACCACATGTTTTGCATTTACGGGTGTTGTACTGTTTTAATTTTGCTCAGCCTTTTGTTTCAAGGGTTGCAGCAATCGAGATATATATTTCGGGAACTGGTTTCTTCCACTTTTTCTTATTATATTTGATTTGGTCTCCTCACGGGGACTGGATTGCGTTTGGACAAAGAGAAAAGACAAGGGAGGCGTTTTTTTGTTCATTTATTCCCAGCGGGCTTGACATGGCC
Organism: Simplicillium aogashimaense; assembly: GCA_028455935.1. Taxonomy (NCBI): domain Eukaryota; kingdom Fungi; phylum Ascomycota; class Sordariomycetes; order Hypocreales; family Cordycipitaceae; genus Simplicillium; species Simplicillium aogashimaense. The sequence continues at coordinate 4,939,871 of CM052008.1, forward strand.
GCACATAGAGACGGAACGGGTAGAGACTAGGCACTGTAGGCAGTGCAGATTTGTTTAGGAGTAGGGGTGGGATGCGGAGGAGACGCGTTGGGTTGACTGAGGTCAACAGTGTAGATAGATGGAGTGGAATAACAATTACAAAGAGTTTACCAATGATGTCTTGAATTTGAGAAGTGAAGCGGGAGTGAAAGTGCATGTTGTGGAAGGAGAAGAGAGAAAATGGGCATTTGTTTTCATTCTGGACAAACAATGAGACTAATGAATTATTCTTGAGCACACTGTTTTGTGCAAGTGGTGTAAGATGGTACAGTACTACTGGTGGGTGCAATTCCAACGCGCACCAGACCACGTCTGGAATGAAGGCGGCATTCCTGCACCACCAACAAAACGAATGAGACGAGGCTTTTGGGGCTGTGATTGTTATTGTTCAGACAAGATAAAAGGGAGGTTGGCCTTTCTTCTTTTCACTCTGTCCCTTTCTTCTCCCTCTGTCCATCCACGCTCACTACACTCACTCGATACGTTCTTTTTATCTCGACTTGGATTCTCTCTATTCACCAACAACAACCAAAAAGAAAAAAACCCCAAATCTTGCACCATGTACTCCAAGGCTCTCGTTCTCGCCCTCGCGGCCGCCGTCTTTGCCCAGGACACCACTCCTGTCAGCTCCCCGACCGACACGGTCATCACCGACCCCGGCAGCACTGCTCCCGTGTCAACTCCCTCCGAGACTGGCACTGATGCCGTCTCGTCGACCCCCATGTCCACCGCCAACGAGGTCGTCACCACCACCAAGGTGGTGTCTGTCTACACCACCTTTTGCCCCAAGGCCACTACCGTCGAGATGAACGGCAAGACGTACACTGCGTACAACGCCACAACCATTACCATCACCGACTGCCCCTGCACCATTGTTGAGGTAAATACACACACACACACACACACACACACACACACACACACTCTCTCTCTCTCTCTCTCTCTCTCTCTCTCTCTCTCTCTCTCCCCTTCACAGTACTGTGAGATTTATAAAGACATGCTAATGAATATGTAGCCCTGCCACACTTGCCAGCCTACCAACACTGCTGCTCCCCCTCCCCCTCCTCCTTGCGAGACCTGCAAGCCTGTCGAGACGCAGAACCCTCCCCCTCCTCCTCCCTGCGAGACCTGCAAGCCTCCCCCTACCACGGAGACGCCTCCTCCCGTCGTTGCTGGTGCCGATGGTAACGTCGTTGCTTACGGCATGGCCGTCATGGGAGCCGTTGCTGCCGGTGTCTTTGCTCTGTAAGGGGCTCCAATTGAGTCATCTCGGAGTGAATATGCATTTGTCAATTATTGTTTCGTGTCGCTTGTCAATTTAGATATCAGGAGTGAGATTTGGGTATAGGTTTGGGTATGGTGCATTTTGGCATAAATTGGTATAACGGTTCTAAATTTAAGATTTTCCAACGCCATAACTTTCCCGTGAAATTAAAGAAAAAGGGCCTGAAAAGAATCAAAGTGTAATAACTCCCAGTGAACATTGTGTTGAAAAAGTAATCATACACGCTGGTTCACCATCCCATGCGGCATCGATAAAGGCTGACGTCCTTGTTGGGCATATAGTTCCTGAGCGTATTGCTCTGCCGCCCTCTCGATTAAGCGATGGACCAAATCCCCATGTGCCTTCTTGATTGTCTTTTTGACAAAGAGGTTCATCACCGAGGAGCATTTCAGCTCAACGTCTTCGCGGAGGTACATCTCGCCTGCAATGTCGGCCTCGATGCGCCAGGTAGATTGGACGACGAGACCTAGTGGTGCGTGCGACGTCGTGCTCATGCCCGTGGGGAAGAGGCGGAATGACGATTTGTACGTGACCTTGTTGGGGATCATGTAGGGCACGGTGTCGGTGACGGAGTACCATATTTCGGGCTCAGAGCCGTCGGTGGGAGGAGGCGGGAGGGCGTCGGACGAGTTGGACTCGAGAGAGGTGGTGGAGGAGCGGCGGCGTGGTGGTGGGATTTGGCGGTAGTCGATGACGAGGGGGTTGAGCTCGATCATGGAGCGGTGGGAGTGGAGGAAGGAGAGGATGGAGGCACGGGGGACGTGAGGGGGGATGGAGGTGATGATGTGGAAGGAGGATGATTTGGGCATTTTGGCTGCTAATGTGGTTGTGACGTTATTCGTGGTGTCGATGAAGTGGTGATGTAGGTGGTGGTGGTGGTGGTGTCGCTGTGGCGATGTCTATTGTTGTCTAAGCGTCGCTGTCATGAATGCATTCCAAGATAAACAGAGCCAAATCAGACACAGAAGTTAATGCACAGAGTGAATGCAAGAGTAAGAATAAAGATTTAATTGGCAGAGTTCCCAAAAAAAAAGGGTGTCAGTTGAAGGGAGGATGGCGGTTTGAGTTGGTGTCGCACCAGTGGGTAATTGACGAATTTCCTACTATGAACGGCTAGACTGTACTCGGACAGTTAGGCTGCATCTAGTGACGGGTTTAAGAATAACCAAACCAAGTGCGACCAATTGGAGTAGGCTAAACGGATGCAAAGTGTGCAATGTGTGGTGTGGCCGGGGTCAAGGCTACGCTGGTGACACGGATCTCGTCGCTTCCGGCGCCTTTTTGGGGCCCTCATCTGGGTTTCAGTAAGCAACCCTGCGACGGACGTGAGCACAGTACAGTACTTAGTTGTAATAAGCTGGACGTCCCCCCAAGGGCTAAAAATAAAGTACTGGCTTGCACCCAATCAAGCGCTAACAAGCACACTGCCACAGGGCTGTACAGCCACGGTGTTGTTTAATCCCCCTCGTTTTCATTCGTTCGCGGAGATGAATTGACATCTTGGGGCAAATTTTTTGGACGAGGTTTAATTGTCCAAGGTAATTTATTCTGTGCAATTGCCTCGGACAAAATGAACTTGTGGGAGAATCACATTGGCAAGCCTTCGTTCACTCGTCACCTTCTGGCTGAATGCAAATGGTGAACGTCACACCGCTGCATCGACATCGACAACAACGAGTACGCTGTCGCAGATGTCGAATCCATGTTTATCGTCCACACTGCTCTTTATCCCCGTAAATTCAGGTGCACTCTCCTCAGTGCCGGCCGACATACTTGTCCCGCTGTCGCATGCTTACATGGAAGAACAATGACAATCAATATAACAAGCGACTTATCGTTCTTCAATCTGGTCTCCTCGGTTTTGGGCCAGCTAAAACTGAAGCTGGAGATGTCGTTTTGTTGCTTTTACGGGGGAAAGATGCCATGCATTCTTAGGGTCACCACAGTCAGCAATGTAGGTAGGTGCTTGGTAATGCTTACATCCACGGGATCATGGATAGATGGGTGGTAGAACTTGCTGAGGATAGTCCCAAACCCATTGTACTAAGCGATATTTCTTTTTGGAACTAGTGCGTCTTGTGCATGCTCGCCATAGTGTCATCACGGGGGAGGATAGTAACTGGCTTCTGTTGAATCCTTGGACATGGACATTGAACTGTCTGTCTAATTTAACAGATTGGTGCAAAATAGAATCAGAATGAGGCATGCAATCTGCCACGGCATACTTGGTCTAACTAGGAACATGCCCTCGTTCGACCTATACGCCTCTGGAACACCCTACTTAAATTGAGAGCCTTCGCTACCCAGCCTCAACCAGGAGCACTGCTAATCTACTCAAGGCCTTGGGTCCTTGTCGTATACCTGAAATCATTCATTCCATCACTTTCAACTTCCAGCATCCAGCTACGTCATGCGGTGCTCCCCTAATCAGCATCGGCCGAGATGACGCTTCTTGACGGCTATTCCTCCCATGATCCATTGTTTAAACCAGCCACCTAGCTCCCAATTAAGCAGTGGCTGCATGGCATGTTTATTCCCACCAACGCCTGTAATCCTTGGCTGAGCCGCATATTCCATATTTCCCCCACCGTGCAGCCTTGCAACGCAGTTCACACTCTTCAGCTGTCCCCTTTTTCACGAGGACGATCGCAGCGCCAGTCAGAATATAAGCTTATTGCAAAGGTAGATGTACTGTACACTTTAAATTAGTTCCCGATAAAGCAAAACGCCGCGCCCGTCTTTTCTATTCCCAGCGCTGCAGCGGACCCGAGGTTGTTTCCTGTTTATATTCTGAGGGCCGATTGAGTTTGGGTTCTCGGGCGTAGCCGTCTTTGTACATGGCTGTATTTGGCTGTTGATGGGATTGAGGTCATCAGCTATGAGGATCATCACTACTGCTTGTGAATATGTTTGAGAATAGCTTCATGTCGTAGGGACAGTGACGTAGTTGGCTTTTCTTACACGGATAACACCTGATTGACGTTACTTGATATGAACTGCGACTACAAACCGGTACCAGTCGAGACTACTTACACGATATCTATATAAACCTGGCTTCACATCTCTCCAATCCAACTTCTTCATCTGGCCTCATCTCATCTCCCCAACACCCCTACAAGAAACAACCCATCCACCACAAACCACAATGCACCTCCTCAAACCCATCCTCACCCTCCTCCTCACCAGCTACGCCGCCGCCGAAAAATGCGACGCCAAATGCACCGACTCCAAAACCTACTGGGACTACTGGTGGTACGGCGTCGGCTCCGAACTGCACTGCCTCGACGTCGACGAGCAGCAGTGCAAGCTCGCCAAGACCGAATCCAAAACCGTCGGCTGGTCCGTCACCGAGGGCGTCGAGCTGGGCTTCTCTGAAGCAAAAGGCATCACCGGCGGGTTTTCCAGCTCTTTCACCTGGACTGAGAGCTACACTGCCAGTATGACGTACGAAGTTACCTGGAAGGGAGACAAGACGGGTCGTCTGTGGATGAAGCAGTGGTTTGCAGTCACTGATGCGCAGTGCCAGCCGTGCACCCTCGCCATCACCCCCAAGGGTGGCCAGCATGCCATCTATGGTGATGCTGAGCATACCAAGACCTGGGTGCCCTGTAAGGAGGGCAGTTGCATGGAGTATGAGGTTTCGGATGCGAATGGCAAGTGTGATAAGGAAAACCATTGCCAGCAGGATTAATGACTGGATTGTAATACCAAACTGGCTATATTTTGTAGATAATTACACATGTTCGCATGCATTTGAGAATACTTGAGTGTCATGGACGACTCCCGCGCACTCAGGTAGCATCCAGCTCACATATTGCATCGCTGCATCTCATAGCATAATAGTGTTTTGTTAATTCTACATCTGATGCTCAAATCTCCCTACACCATCTCGCCATCACCGCATTCAGCTTCACCCCCGTCGGAATCTCCTCCAACCCAACATCAACCTTCCACATCCTGCCCTCCAACCCACCACTTTTACCGCCCATCCCCGACGGCACCAAGAACCCCAGCGCAATCAACCTCTCCCACGACATGCTAGCCACGCCTCGTCCCCAGACACGCGCATTACCTCCCACGGCAAGCATGCCCGACGTCGCAGACTGCACTCGCTGTCTCCCCACAATCGCACTGTACTCATCATACGCCATGGCAAAGTTGACCGTATCCGTGTGTGCCACGATATCCAGTCGCGCCGCCGCTATCAACAGGCTTAGATCTAGCTCAGACAAGCTTGTCAGAAGCTCCATGCGCGAATCTGGCGGTGCTAGAGAGAACTCTCCAAACTTCGATGGCGGCACAGCTAGTGTTAGGTTGGTGGCTGACAGCGTTGATAGCGGCAGCACCCATTCTGTGAAGAAGGCCGCTGCTGACTTGGTAGTGTAGTAGTGGTATTGTAACAGGTCCTGGAATGCTCGCTGCTTGTACAGTTCCTGCTCATCGTTAGTGTGCGCTTCCACAGAAACTAGCGATATCATGCTCACCTCGATTTTATGGTTCCAGTACTTTGCAAACTCTCCGTGTCCTTCTACGCTGGCGTCGACTCCTTCCACCTCTGCGTCTGCATACATGAGCCCTTGTCGACATGTTTGCCAGTACGCGGGGAGCGTTCGTGGTAATGATAGATATACGTAGCGATGGCCAAATCTCGACTTGACTCGCTTCTCAAGCATTTCCACTACGTCCAGCCTTGTCGTGCAACCCAGTACTGCAATTGGTGCCTTTCGTGACTGGGCAATATCGAATAAGTTATATAAGAGTGTTTGTCGAGGATGCATTGCAAACATGTCGAACTCGTCAATAATGAATACTACGGCTTGTGATGTAACTCCGTCGTCTTGTCCTGAGATTTCCGAGGGATGGGATAGGAGAGCGAGTAATGATGCCATGGTATCAGCGTAATTTGACTGCTTTGTTAGTATACGTCAGTGCTTGAGAAAAAAAGCGTACGTACTCTGTTCATAAGATCGTCCTCCACAGCCATTTCCTTGCCAAGTTGTCGCCAGATATCTTTCAACGCCATCTTATCGTCTGTGTGAATGAACCCATTCAGTCTCACAACGTGAAAGTCGTGTCGATGTTCGCCAGACAAGTCTGCTATCGTGTTTTCCACCAACTACTTCATTAGCTTCGTCCTTATTCCGCAGCATAGGCACCTACCGTCGTCTTTCCACTGCCCCTTTGGCCAATCAACAACATTGAATTTCCTTCACCTGCAAGCACCGTCTGTTCCAACACTTGCCGCACCTTATCCTCGGCCTCGTCTTGTCCAAACATGCGTATGCGTCGTCTCCCCGTACATCTATCAAGCAGCACGCGCTGCAAGGTCTTTACATGCTGATCCAAATTGGGAATCTCAGGAATCTCCGCCTTGACCGCTTCGTCAGGTGCAGATGTCAACGGCTTGAAGACATCTTCTTGCGCACACGACTTGCAGAGCCAATCCCCTTCAGGAATCTCTTTCACTTCGTAACATTCTTGGTGAACGGCGAAGTCGCAATTATCACATAGAATAATCTCGTTAGGCGCTCTTGAGTGTCCCTTGGAGCAAATGGCACATTTAATCTCGTTATCGTCCTCTTCTTGACGTCGTTTCGGCGATGCCCTTGGCTTTTTCATGCTGGGTTGTTTAGGTAAGTCTGCGAAGAAGACTTCGCCATGCTGGTCGAATGTAACGCTTTTATTCTTGGGAGGTCTCCCTCGTTTCGAAGGTGTAAGGATGCCCTTTGGCGTAACGGCGGAGAAGGGATTCGGTTTCGTCGGTGTATTTTGGAGGCTGGGGGGATTTGACCTGGAAGGGCTTTCGGGTATATCGGTGCTGTCGAATACATTTTGGAAAGATATAGGTTGTGAAGCGGATTGGGGGATGCCAGCGGGTTTTCGACCTCGAGGTTTGGGAGTAGGTTTCTTTGGTGTGAGTTTCTTGGGAGGGGACGTGTCCCATTTCGTGCCTTTGAGGGCAGAGAGCTTGATAGCTGGACGACCTGTTGAAGCAGCGACTGGCAGGCGGATTTCAATCTTGGGCAGCGATCGAGGAACTGGTGGTTTGGCATCGGGAGCGGCTGTGGGAGGTTGTGACGTGGGAGGGGGTTGAGCGGAGGCCGTTGAGCCATTCGTAGCTGGAGGAGCTTGTTGAGTATCCTGTGATGGCTGAGACTGTCCAAAGACTCCTGAGATAGCGGAGGCTATAGCTCCAAAGCGACTGACGGAACCATCATTGGTCTCGGGGGTGCCCAGCTTGCGGCGCTTCAGGTCCGTGGTGGGAGAAGGGGGCTGTTCAGATTCGTGGTGTGAGCGCTTGAGGTTGGCGGCGTTGTCGTCGACTTCCATTGCCGCCATGGCTTCAAATGAGATGGGATGGACAGGGGAATGCCGTCATGGAGCTATCGTCGAGTGAAGTCGGTGTTTTAGCAGTTGGATGGAGGCTTGAGCTGCAAAGGCCAGGAGACGCGTTGAGACGCGACAGTTAAAGTGGTACCTGGAGTTCGCCCAGCAGAAGCATTGCAAGGGAGGTACCATCCCCACCACGGCCACTACAGCACCAGTTTAGCAGCCAGTGAAGCTCTTATTAACAGTGGCGCGGTGTCTAATAATAGTGGCTAATAACAGTGGCCAATAGTGGCTCGGGCGGTGGCTTTAGCGGACAGAGCTCTTCCACTTTGCATTTTACAGCTGAACTTGGGCTCTCGTCTCTTCTGGGAAACCAGTGCGAGGTTGCAAAGAAAACAGAAAAAAAAAAAAGGTTTAAACTGTGATGATCGTAATGTGGTCTGTTTAAGCGAGCAATATTCACTGGGGACATTTTCAGAAAGAAAGACTAAGCATAAGAATGAGAAAAAAAAATAGACAGCATGGAGGTAGTTATCACCAGAGTCAAGTGGTAGTGAAGCTTGGCCGCTTGAGTCACTCACCAACTTTATCCAGTAAACAACAAAACATCAACACAAATCTGGGCTGACTCCAGAACCAAACAATAAACCAATAAACCAATAATTAAATCAATAAATCTATCAATCTATCAATCTATTCACGCCACATCGTGGCATCAATCAAGTGCCGTGTCAGCAACTTCCAACCCCCAGCAGCCTCACTCTCTCAGTCTCACCAAAATCACCATGGTGAAATCTGCAAAATAAAATTGAAAACCCATTTGGATGCCTTACGCCTTATTTCCTGGTTCGCTAGATCTCATGTCAGATTCTGTGCCCAGCACCCGCAGCTTATACCTCCATTTGGCATCAACCCCCTAAACCACACCATCCACCAAGCCCAACGACCCCCTGTTCCATCTTCATTACAGGCATATATTGAATCCTCACAGCCCTGTGGAGAGCCCAAACCTCGTTCCCACGTCCGTTTAGCCCAATCACGGACCTCCCCGGACACATGGTTGCCCTCTTTGATAGAGCCCGACACCCCCATGTCAAGCCCCCTCAAGCCAAAATTGGCATCCTCAGCCGTAGCTCAGCTTTAGCCCATGGCTCAATGCAAAAATTAAATATTCAGCCTCTCCTCCCGTCAGCTCCGATTTTGTACTTCTCTCATTCTCAATCTATCGCATCGTGAAGAGTAGACGCCTCTCCGGCAGGAGCACAAGGGGTTTTGGTGTCCCGACTTGCTAGCTGACGCTGTCATTTTTAATTCGTTGACAAGTAAAACTCAAATTGAAATGTCCGCTCGCGCTTCCATCATCCTCGACCATGAGGAGCCTCACATCCAGGCCCGCAAGAAACTCGAGCTCTTCGTCAGTCCTGAAGTCGCCGACTCCAGCGTCGCTTCATACAGCGCAGATGACCCGACCAATGGTTTAACAAAGGGCTCAAAACGTCCCAGTGACAATGCCTTGCCCAGTTTCAGAAGAGTACGCAGCCTCTGGCCTGCATTACCGCATGCCCAATACGGTGTGAATGCTAACAGTCTCCCCAGTACGAGGAACCCAGTCTGCTAGAGGTCTTTTACGATTTATTCTTCGCTGCAAATTACACAGTCTTCTCACAAAACCAATCCGTCGTCAACCATGAGTCTTTCAAAGCCTACATTGGCTACTTCAGCGTCCTCTGGGCGACATGGTTTGCCGTTACCCTCTACGATGTCCGCTACGTCGCAGACAGTCTCTTCGGTGCGCATCCATCTTCCCACGTATCATCCATCACTAACATGTCCAGAACGCATAACACGAGCTACCCAACTCGGTGTTCTTGTCGGTTTTGCCGTTGTCGCACCCAACTTTGACCCTGACAAGCAAACGGACAAACGCACCTACAAAACCATGATGACAATGTGTAAGTCACCCCCATCTGCTCAGCCAGTTCTCACACTCACACATCAGCCTTCATTCTCTGTTTCTCCCGCTTCTGTCTCGCGGTGGAATACCTAGCTGTACTCACCCACGTCCGCCGCTTCCGCCGCGCACAGCTCCCTCTTGTCACCCAAGCCGCCATTAATGCGACCGCTGGCGCCATCTTCCTCGGCATCGCCTTCCGCTTCGAGCCCGGCCGCAAAAGCCGCGTCTTCATGACGTGGTATCTCGTCTCTGCTGCCGAGGCCATAATCACCGTCGTCGTGTCCAACTTCTCTCGCGTGCTAGGCTTCACCCGTACCCATTTGATGAAGCGCATGAGTTTATTGACCATTATGATTCTCGGTGACGGCATCATCGCTGTTGCGCAAGACGTGGTCATCATTGTCAAAACACCCGATGCTTGGAGTAAGTCCTCCACCCTACCATAAAACACCTCAACACTAACCGCCACAGACGCCCAAATCATTGGCATCGTCACAGCCGCCACCGCAACCATCTACTTCGTCTTCCTTGTCTACCACGACTGGATGCACCACGCCTACCTCCCCGCCATCCGCCAACAGATTTGGACCCTCCTCCACTTCCCCTTTCATCTGTCACTTATCCTGTTTATGCAGGGCTTCACACAATTCATCATCTGGACAAAGGCAATGAGCCTCTTCACCAGCATCAACGACAAATGGCTTGGCGGCTCCAACGACGACGATTCGGGTGCCAACATCGACTGGTCTCTCGTCACTAGTCAAGATGTCGCTTCTGGATATGCAAACGCCACAGATGCCTTTTTCAAAGCTTACCCACCAAAGTGGTACGTCGCGTGGGAAACCGTTGACTACGCCATCAATAACATCACTGCGCTCCCAGATGACCTCTGGGCCCAGCTCGTTAAATACACTGACACTGGAGACGAAAACGCCATCAGCACCAAGAATTGGCCCGACGCATACAAGTACTGGGATGCCTTCAACGCCATCGTTAATACAATGGCAAATGCCTGTTTCCAGGCTCTTAACCTTGATCTAACGACCGAGCTGAGCAAAAAGTATCCTAATCAGGCCAGCGACTTCGAAGACGGCCAGTTCCAAGTCACCGTCGCCGAAAATACCCTCCAGCGTTATCATTTAGTTGTAGGTTGACTCGCGGCTTTATACGATAGTCCTCTACTAATTCCTTCCAAGTTCGCCTACACATACGTCGCAGCTGGATGCGCCCTTCTCCTCCTTACCATTCTCAGCATCACCACCCGCACTTCTAGGTGGACCGTTTGGCCTATTGCTCGCACAGCCATGAATCTGACCTTATCCGTTGGAGTCGCCTGCACTGCTACGCTGTTCCTTAATGAGAAAAGAACCTCTGCCTTCCTCGAAACTTCTTGGCCTCTGCCCATCATTACCATCGTCTGGCTCACCATTTCCATCACTACACACATCCGTGGCGGCATGGCGAATAAGCTCCGAAGAGGCAAGACGTACATTCAGAAGAAGCGAGGCAAATACGCTGCTGTGGATGTGCCCATGATGCAATGGCCTGAAGGACCTGGTGAGGCTGCAGGCAAAGACAACATTTCACCGGGCTCCGAAGTTCACAGGACGTTGAGCAGACCAGCATCACTGCACAATCAACCTGCTCAACAGGCCATGCCTTACTCATATGGTGGTTACGCGCCTCCTGGCGGAGAAGGATACATGTACAGCACCGCCCACTACGGCGAGCCACCTCAGAGCGGCACTCCTCCAATACAGCCTGTGCCGTACGACCCGACACAGACATCGACATCTTACCATGGTGCTCATGGCACATATCAGTGAACGCAATATGAGCAAAGGTGAAATGTTGAAAGTGTTTTGATACAAGACATATGATACCATTTATTTCTAGCGTATAAAATAATAGCGAAGCAACTTGCTTTCAAGGAATTCATTACTGGAGAGTAAACTCTTAGTCAAGTATGCTTTGGTACTGAGTGACTCCCTATATGCTGCTCAATAAGAACCCCATGAGCCTCTTCGATCAGCTTTATACAACTCGTCCCTTAAATTCGACTTCGGCCTCCGTCTCCCATGATAGACACACAGACCTGTACCACCACTCTTGTGTCTTGTATTCGCCGGACACAATGGACTCGTTGGCAGGTGTTCTGGGACATTAAAATTGAATGGCCCATCTCGGTTTAGGTTTTCTCTGCGAGAGTAGGAGCGCGGTGACTGCTCCCACCACTCGCGAGATTGACCTGACATGCTGCTACGATGTATATTGTGACGACGACCAGGCCGTTGATTGCGAACAGCGGTGGTGGTTGTACCGTCGGTGTTGCTGAGCTCCGGTGGCGTAGTTGATGTGAAGAAACCCCTTGCTTTCCCGTCTGCCGTGTCTTCATCCAAGGGAGGAGTACTGACACGTATGGCTTCCTGCCTTGCTGGTTAGCAGCTGAGAAATCGCTGTGGTAACAAACTTACACCGCCGGGAAACTGTTCGAATGTTCTTGCGTCTACTTCAATATGGGAGTTTTTAGTTAGCCATGAATAGCACAATTCACAATAACTTACGAGGGGCATATATATCAGCGGATGGAGTTCCTGGCGGGGTATCACCGCGCAGGACTTCTCGCACCGAACTAGATACACTGCTAATTGTGTCGGTGGACTCTTTGCGATGCCATGGAGCCTTTCCGAACAGTTTCCTAGGATGCTTCAACGTGCTTAATTCTTGCCTCAGCCAAGTCCCCGTTTTTCCAAGTCCGGGGACTGGGTGTTGATGGTAGGGCTCTTCCTCTTGCTCAATAATAATGTCTTGCGCCATCCTGCGATGTAGTTTCTGCACCAAATTAGCTGGCATGACAACTGACTCTAACATTCCCTTACCGGCCTGCGTGGCTTGCGTTTCAGTTTTGATTCAATGTCTTTCTTCATCATGTGATACTTTTGGATTGATAGAAGATGTTGACGGTGCTTTACAGCAGTTTTAATGCTATTCGGCGAATGCTCACTTCGCAGCTCTGGAGAAAGTCGCACTACTGTCTTTGAGGAAGTGGGTGAAATTACTGGCACACAGCTTGTACGCCTAAGCTCTGGCTCTTCTGCCGGCTGCTGAAGAGATAATACGTGCGCCGATTCTGAAAGAAAGGGACTTGACGAATCTCTTGTCGAAAGTTGTGGACCAACGGACACTGACGATGTCGGAGACGCATATGAGATGTCTCGTCCGTCGACCTCATTGGTCGATTTGTTCGATCGAGCTCGCCATTTCCAAAACTTGGTACTGGATACACTCTGTCGCACGAGCTCACTCGGCTGACGTTCTGCCCAATAGCCCTCAGGGAACCATACCTACTCGAATCCTTCTCGGGCCGGCCGAGGCGGATCAGCACCGTATGGAGCCAAAGGCGGCCCCGAAGAGGCTGGAGTATCCGTGATTGAGTTTAAAAACTGCGAAGCGCAGAGAAAAGACGAAGTGCTGTCTTTGGAGCAGAGGCCGGGCTTGTTCCAGATGGCAGAGTTTAGTTGGTCACAGGCGGTGGTAGCGGGAGGAGTCGCAACGTTGATGAAGAAGATGGGCGGTGAGCCGATTCCTTCAGTGGGAATACTAAAGTAGCTATACAACGGTCATTAGTAACTCCAATCGTGTATCTATCTAAATTAGGATGCGCTGTATTACCTTGGATCGTTTGATGTAATTTCGGTTGACCACGGTCGCCCTGCTAACGATCTAGACATTATCTGAAAGGAGAGCAAGTACAAAATCTTGACAGCCCTGAAATGTTAGGGAGAAACAGGATTTAGTCGGAAATTTTTCCGAGTTGCAGCGACTAGCGTTGCGTTGCTATTAGGATATAATATTATGTACTTGGTTGTTGGGTTGTGTAGGTTTTAGGGCGGTTGTCGAAGGATACATATCGTATGTCTATCATCTTCTCGTAATTTGCGAGATATGGACTGATAAGTCAAGGAAAGCGTTCCCGCTGCGATCCTGCCAAGTTAATACATTCATTGTAGTCAACACATGTCGATGTTCACACCGCGATGCAGGTTGCACCCAGGCGTGCAATATTTAAAACAATGATGAATTCTATGAATGTTTTATTCAGAAGTACCCGGTTTAAAACACGCCAAACGCCATGCAAATGCCAAATCATTACGTATCATCCAACTTTTCCGCATGATATTATGTCAACCTGAATCGCGTATTTATGAGTCAATGACCATGGTATCATCTCCGTCAAATGCGGCGGCTTGGGGCTCCAGAGGGACACCTCGTCCACGACCGGCAAGTAGCTCCCTTCTAACCTCAGGACCAATGGCAGAGTGTCCATGAGACAGTAGCAGATCGAGCAGAGCCTCACGCTGATCTTCGGTAATATCTCCCTTGTATCTTTGAGCAAAGGCCAGCAAGCTCTGATGCCAGATGACAGGAAGCTTGCTCTTGGTGTCGCCGCCAGAAACACCATCCATGGCGTCATCAGCTTGGACGGAAGCAGGATCGGTACTGCGGAATCTAAGGAAATGGAATACCAGGGCATCGATTGCCTGGTAAGGCAGGGCATACTTCTTCTCCAATAAGGTCTTGATGAAGATGTTGGTAGCCCCACCTCCCTCGCTGCCAGCTGAGGCCTCTTGCGCGGCAATATCGCATAGTCCCTTGATGGCAGCAGCAGAGTGCAACACGGGAATGGAAATACGAGCCAAGACGGCTGAAATGATGTGAGCCTCTCTCAGAGTGCAAGTACCGCTACCAACAAGAGGGAAGAGGAAGCCTTTGAAGAAAGCAGCGGGCTTGTAGAGACCCTTTTTGAGAGAATTGAAGAGATGAACGTTAAGCTTCTTGGTCTCGTAAATATCCTCGCGAACTTTCTCCAGCACAACCATTTCCAAGAATCGCTGAACAACGACAGGCTTGGCGGACACGAAGATTCGGGTGGCTTGGTAAACGGCGTTGGGGCTCCATCGGTCGGGCTGGGTAATTTCCAGGATATCCTCCCAGTGAGGGATCGTGGGAAGAATCTTGAACGGCTTGGGCAAGGGACCAGACTTGTAACGAGACAAGATTTCGCCAACCTTTGCGTATACCTCAACAACCTTGGGGGGGATTTCGTAATCATCGGGAGGACCCATAGCCTCTGCTCGTCCCTGGTTGGCTTCATGAGCGGCAATCTTTTCGAGAATCAAATCAGCCAAGTTGGTAGGCTCCTCGTGCTCTTCGCCGTCAGCAGGCTTGCGGTCCCAGCCGTGCTTAAGCAAATCATCTTCGTCGTCTGGCATGAATTTGCGATATGTCTCGAGGTCATTGGGGTCTACCTCAATCTCTTCGACCTCTTCGTTATCGTCGCCCCAAGCCTCATCGTCGTCGTAAGTCTTGGCTTCTTGGTCTTGGTCGAAGCGAGAGTCGTATCCAAAATTGTCAATGGTCTGCGGAGCAACTGGGACTGGCTTCGCGGCGTCGTCTTCCTCGGCGAGCTCACGACCAATACGGAGAATGTTCTTGGAAGCCTTTGAGTCGACAAAAGCTTCTTCATTGTCGTCTTCGTGGCGCGATCGCTTAACCGGCTTGTTTCGCAGCAGGCCAGTGGCGACAATGTCGTCCTCGAGAGGATTGTGACGCCTCATGGTTTTGGGGGTTGTAGCTTTGGGCATGTTGTCGAAAAATCAGGAGCAGCAGTCTCTGAATAGTTAAACGACGGTGAGTTAAACGTCGACTTGCGCCTTGGAGTCCAGGTGTGGTGAGTCTGCAGGCAAAAAGAAAATCAAAAAATTTGTGCCCGTCGAGGATCTGCCGCCTCCCCTCTTGCCGAATAGGGTTTAGCGTTTCAAAAGTTGTGTCTCACCGCCTTCAGGGACGGGCTTGTAAGGGTGACCCTGATGAGCCAGGGACGGGTCAATGATTTTATTTGGCTAATGGATCAGCTTCCAGAATTACAATTGATTTATTCTGAATTTTGGTATACCAATTGTATCCCTGTAATAATTTTGCCCAGTGATGTAGTGGCACTATACCGCTGGCTGCAGCCAAAAATACAGTGACGGCCTTCTAGAAGCTACCCCCACCATCCATCCACCACCTCTAAAGCAGCGCCGCTCCATCAAATTATTCATGAGCCATTCGTCGCATCCAGCGCTCATAAAACCAACCAAACTCTGTCATTACAGACTTGCCATTTTTATTGCCAGTTTCATACTCAACTTCAGTGTCTTATACAGCAGCATACTATATAAAAATGCCCACGGAGCTCGAAGAGGTGAATTATATCTCCCACCATATGCTCCCGACGACCTCACTAACAAAAACTTTCGTAGCTCGTCGGCTTCATCGCCCATCCAAACCCTCAGGTTCGAGTCCTCGCCGGAGAGGGCCTCATCCCATACTCGGTATCTGACCCCTCAATCTTCAAAGCTGAGGACTTAAAGCCCGTCAAGCATCTCAAGACGGCAATTCAAGATCATCATGTAGGTTATCACGGTATATCAGCTCTCCTTGTAACCGCATGCTAATGAACATATAGAAAGTTGCCGAGCATGCTCTAAACATCCTTATCAACCTCACCGGTGACCCTGAAATCTTGGAATGCGTAGCTACAGATGACACCTACAAAGATCGTCTTCTCTCACACATCGTCGTACGTACACCAACACACCT
Organism: Simplicillium aogashimaense; assembly: GCA_028455935.1. Classification (NCBI taxonomy): domain Eukaryota; kingdom Fungi; phylum Ascomycota; class Sordariomycetes; order Hypocreales; family Cordycipitaceae; genus Simplicillium; species Simplicillium aogashimaense. The sequence continues at coordinate 4,956,124 of CM052008.1, forward strand.
CACCCACCACGCTCACTAACAAAGCCAGAAACCCGATGAGCCCAACGCAGATCTCATGGCCATGCTGCTAGCCAATCTCACAAAACACGACTCTCTCAAATCACTCCTCGATAAGAAGCAAACGCCACCAACCGAGCTCGGCTCCGACGAAAGCGTCCTCAACCAGCTCATGGACCTCTTCGTCAAGGGTCAAGACAAGGGATACAACAAAAGCGCCGAATTCGACTACCTCGCCTATGTGTTCGCCGACCTCTCCAAACACGAGGAAGTACGCAAATTCTTCGTTACGGAACAAAAATACAACAGCGTCATCCCCCTCACCAAACTGAAAGTCTTCACTGAGCACAAGTCAGACATTCGCCGAAAGGGAGTCGCCAGCACAATCAAGAACGTCGCTTTCGACATCGACTCTCATCCATCATTCATCTCCGAGCAAGGCATTGACATCTTGCCATACATTCTGCTGCCAATCACCGGAAGTGAGGAGTACGATGTCGACGAGACCATGGATATGCTGCCAGATCTGCAGCTTCTTCCTCCCGACAAGAAGCGCGACTCCGATAGTTCCAACATTCAAACACACGTGGAAACCCTGACACTTCTCACGACGACGAAGAAGGCGCGCGAGCACTTGCGGCAGGTCAAAGTCTATCCTATTATTCGTGAGACGCACGCCAGAGTCAACGATGAGGCCGTCAAGGAGGCTTGTGACAGACTCGTCCAGGTGTTGATGCGTGACGAGGCACCTGAAGGCGAAGATGAGCCCAAAGTGCAAGAAATTGAAGATGAGGACGACGAGGTTGTAGAAGTATAGACACTTTGTATACCAGGACATTAAAAGCATGGGAATGATTTCCAGAAAAAGAAATATATATATAGACAAAATTCACAATTAAACATTGCAAACTGTCATCGTAAACATCAAGTCAAGCGATTCATCAGTGCTCCTCCTTGTTTCCCTCTTTAAGTCTGGCACCAGCAGAAACATAATCATCTTTTCTACGCTCTCCTGCAGATGGAGGCGAGACTGCTGATTCAACAGATCCCGGAGATTCCAGAGGCGAGTCTCCAATGGGGCTGACCAAGCTCAACAGCGCTTTTCTTGTCGTCGGCGTGATCATTTCGTGTAGCTCCGATGCGATCGAGATCGAAGATGAAGATATCTGTCTCGTAAATTCTGGCAGCGTGGCAAGCGCAGGTCGAGTTGGTGACAGCAGAGATAGTCCCGATCGTCTTTGAGCAATCTCCAGAGGTGACAAACCAGCACCACAGAGCTCTACGGGAGTTGAGGTATCTGCAACGACAATATTAGTTTCTTCTCAAATAAATCTAGATTAATATGCGTACCGCTCATTTCAAGAACTTGCGTATCACCCATCTCATGATACGGCGCCACAGACGCCCCACTGGTTGAAGCACTTCGTTGTCCAACCGTTACATCATCTTTCGACGTAGGGGACATGGGATTGAAATACGTCGAAGAGCTTTGCGTCAAGTGTTTTCCATGGTGCTGTCCACGAACCCAGGACAAGATCTTTTTGGCGTTCTCTGGAGGTACCAAACTGCTGGCTTCACTACGTGAGAGAAGCTTGCGTCTCCAGAAACAATATGCAAGCAGAGCTCCAATGACAAATACCAAGCCAAGTGTAACGCCCAACACAGGAGCAACCCATGACGCGAGTACACTGTCAGATTTGCCATCGTTAGCTGGCTTTGAGCCTTCAGTTGAGTTTGCTGGCTGATAAGGCCAATACCGAGCAAGCTTAGACGTGTCGTACTTTGTGGTAAAGATGTTGCCCAGCTCTTTCGAAGACCATCCAGATGGCTTTGGCTCATTAATCTTCACTGTACTCCCAGCTGTGCCTCCAATGACTGCGTTTACCTTGTCGGGGGTGCTGTAAGTACCATATTTGGCAGGATCATATCCATTCATCCACTCTCCCGAAGTGATGTTGAACACCACAATAGGGCCATCGGCAAGGCAATTCAAAGTTGCCCCGGAAAGGGTAGTGTAACCGCCAAAGATCATCATTTGGTCGGGGTATGGCAAGAAGCAGCGGTGGCCAGCTCTAGCATGAGCTGCTGTTCCCTTGTTGAGAAGTGTCCAAGTAAAAGACGGCACAGACAGGACCCAGACCTCATCGTAAAAGTTACTCTGGGGATGAATACCATCGAAACCACCATAGTAATAGATATTAAAACTGGAGTAGTCTGAAGTTGGTGCGACAACAGCACACCCTCTCGTTCGGGCACTTGGTGCATTTTCTGTCAATTGCTTGTACCATTTGCCGCTGGCGACGTCGTAGATGTCCATGTTACGCATGAATTCTGCGCTTTCTTTTTGCTGCTACCATGTTAGACTCAAAGCTCATCCCTTTTGCTCAATGATGCTTGTACTCACACTAGCCGTTTCATTGTCGGATTTGTGACTGCGCGTGGTCCCAGCCCATTCAGGATAGCTGACACCGCCGAGTACGACTAGAGCACCCTGTTTCCCAACAGGAACCCATACAACCTCTGGATTAGCTCTTCCTTGTACCGATTCCGGGAGAGTGGCGTTGGTCCATTTTGCTTGAAGCTGACTGGCAGTGTCAAGGCTAATCAACGTATCAGACACCTTTGTCGCAGCAACAGTGATATTCATTCCCGCGTTCGTGTAAATCGGTCCTCGAGAGGGAGACGTCAAGCCCGAGAAATACCACGACTTCCTTTCTGATGGAGCATTAGCGGCGCCTCCGTAAGCAATGTATCTGGTGACATTGTCGGAGACTTTGCTGTCGTAGAAACCTGGATTCCAAAGGTCTTTCTTGGCACCGTATTGGAAGGCTTGATATTCCAAAACATCGTCAAAGTCTGGAGCAACACCAGCTTCGGGATTATTGAGAATTGTCCCACCGTAAAGAAAGAACTCATCGTCATTCGCAAGAATGGCTCCGTCGTAGTAATTTGGCGCTGCGCCATTGCTGTTCCCTCGACCACCGCGGGCTTTGGACAGCAAGCCGTCAAAGAGGATGCCCGTGGTGTTGGAGTGTTTGTCGAATGAGCGGCTGAGATTGAACGACAACATGTTGCCTTGATAGTTTCCTGCTAACTATCAGCAATGGTCCTGCCAGAAAATTACACTTCTTACCTTCGTTGATCCCAGTCCCAACTGTGCCGTCTTTCATTCCTGGCACCCACCATATTGAACCACCGTCAAGATAGATGGTGTCTCGAATCAACGCAGCTACAATGTGTGAGATTCAATCAACTTATATGTTCTGGAAGATACTGACCTCGGGGCTGATTCCATACACAGAGTGTAGTGTTGATCTGGTCTTCTGCCCAAGGGCCGAATTGAGCATAAGCGGAGCCAGCATGTAAGCCAAGCAACACGAGATGTTGAGACCTCATTTGCAAAATTTGACAAGAAAACCTGGTCAAGAATTAATGATGAAGAATTTGAATACTGTGATGTTGCTGCAATTGCAGACGGCCATAGTGACGACGGGCGTTTAGTTGAAGGTGGCTGTGAGACAAAGAAACGCCCGCTTCACGACCGTGGCTGCTGTGTGACTGACCAGTCCGAACGCCACCAGTGACACTGTCCATCCTCTTCAATACGGAAAATATGAAAGATACTACTGATAAATACGGGCTCTTTGGGCACTTTGACGCTTTTGAGCTTTGTGATTGGCCCAATCGGGAGGAAGTCACCATGTTAGTGTTTGACGGTCTGTGGTGCGAAGCTCGATGATGGCTCTGGGCAAAAGTAAAATGCACTCATAAAGTGATCATTTGATTCAAACCCAAGTAAAACCCCTGTGTGTGTTTGAATAATGAACATAATACACTGTGATGGGCACGGTTTGAAGGGAGCCACGAAACTTCCATTTCAGAATTGCCCTGATGCCATCACATCGCCACTGAGGGAGCGCAAATCTTCCAATCTCACTTTGAATTTGACAGCTGTTGAAAAGTTAAGTTTATGCAAGCATGGGGTTGATGTTTTAGCTGTAGTTTTCCCACAGCCTCATTGAGACTTGCTGTTAAAAGACAAAGTCGAGCCTAACTGGCTGTACAATATAATCTATTCACTAAGAGTTTCTAGTCTAATATGCGTAGTCGTAAATTCGCTGGTGAACTGGGAATTTGCGGGAACTTGGTCGATGCAGGCAGGGCTTGGGGGGCAGACACTCATCATCACCCCAACTCTATAACCTCTGTATGCATGACTTAACTGTACAACCTGATTCGAGTATCAAGTGCAAAGAAGCCAGAAGGAGCATTACTAGCTTAAATTATGAGAATTGTTTGTTAGCGAAAACTGGCGGAAGCGCATCGCGTCCGCATATATTAACTCGGACTCCTTCTATTCCCCGACACGACTTACAAAATATATTGATAGTAAGCACAGAGTGCACAAACAAAACTGCAAACACATCAGGCAGCCAATCATTAACCAATGCAGTGAAAACCTGGCCTGTGCTGAATTCCGCAATTGATATGCATTCTGAGACGCGATCATCTGGGGAGTTGCCTCCCGCTGACAGCGCTTAGTCAAACTCCCTTTGCCAACTTGACCTCATCATGCAGCTTCACTCCAAATGTTTCTATTTCTATAACTGACCAATTATTCACTCTCTCTCCTTTAGCATTTATGCTATCAACATGGAAACTGATCTCGTGACAAGGGCAAACGTAAAGTTCATCTCATGGGCAGAACTCTCAACTTCCGACTCGGGCTCGGCTTACATACTCGTGTCATGTAAGTCATTTGTGGGCACTCTCTCCTCACGCACCACCTTTTAATGTCAATCTCCTTCTTTAATCGACCTGTTGAAACAGACACTACAAAATGTCAAACACTTGTTCAATTATACTCTGTAATAGTTTCTAAGACCGTCGCCATTGCTCGCCATGCTGGCCTGTATCTTGTTTAAAAAGTAAAACGGTGTTTGTTATCCATTGTAGTCCCCTATATACCCAGATCCTTGTAATCCCTAGGTTATATTCATCTGTTCTTATCCTGTTTCTGCGCCTAAGTATTAGTATACATAGACTACTGAATGTAAAGCTTAGGTGAACTTTTAAGGTTGCATTATTACTTATAGAGGACATGGCTAGTATTACCTAGGTACCTGTTTCACTTTTCGAGCTAAATGAAAATGTAAACTTTATGTTGGAGATATATTGATTAACCGACGAGAGTTGCACTCTTTCTCTTGCACTTAACAATCTGTCTACTGAAGTTAAGTAGGTATATAAGCAGTTATTCTAATCAACTAGTCTCACAACATACACTCGTAGCCGTAGCCGTATATCTGGCTAATGTCTAGATCCAAGAAGCAGTTTCACTATTACAACATATTGTAAAGATTCTGGAGATGACTCAAAACAAAACCGGTCCTTCCTGACTAGAGACAGGTGCTTACTAGAGTATATTAGATTAATAGTTAGATCTAAATAGCAGTTGTACTACCATAATATGTTGTCAAGGTTCAAGAAACGACTTCAAATGAAAGCTGCCCAGATACAAAGCTCACATACACACGCTGTACAACTATTTCGGTCGCCACTGTACGTTACCTCTCGACAAGTCAATTTTCCCACTTTGTTATCTCTGAGACGTGCAGCCATGGCCACCCAGGATGCTGTAGCACCATCGCAGGCTGACTCTCGTAAAAGCAAAAAAGGCCGCTGCGAGTGCAAAGTGTCTGATTTAATGTCGACAGCTTATGAGGAAGCCAACTCCAGTTATCGGTTCATTGGCAATTACCGGTCTACCTTCATGTTGTCTCCTGGCAAACGTTCCCGTTGCCGAAGCCGATTAACAAGCTGCGCATACGCCACGCCACATCTCCAGACGCGTCATCTGCAGGTCTTCACCACAAATGGATAGAATGACATTTATTTGTGGTGTAAAATGGGTTTTAAAGTCCGAGACCCCGTCTTCGGATCGGCGGCCCGTCAGCGATGTTGATGCACATCGATGCTTACTGTCCCAAAACCTCCTTATACGTGCTGTCAAGCATCTGGCTCAGCCTGCAGATTGTCGCCGCCATTCACCATTTTGATCCAAGGCTTATCGCCTTCTTCATGAAATATGGTGTGGGTTTGCACGCAGATGTGGAAGAGGACTACACTGCTTCGTATTTGTGGCGATCAACCTGTCGATGCTGACCGCGTACATGGCAAAATGGTCATGGCGTCCGTCTCTCAAAGCTGCTCGTTTGAAGTCTAGTTTGTCTGGTATGCGATATTACGCTCGAATAAGCGTGCCTTCGTCTTCCCGAGGTGTTTGACGGTTCCTAGGCATGCCGTGACTTTGGAAAGTCCAAAGAAATGGCTCTCAAAGGTCCACCAATCGATGGCCATGGCTGCGATGGTCTCGTCCCCGAGCAGGAACGTGCGATCAGGGTTCCAGTAGTTCTGTAGCCTACCGCTTCAAATGGAAAGCCGATGAAATCTTGGGCAGAGTTATGGCGTGGGATTAGTCGCGACGTGTCGTCCATGTCGAGGTCCGCTGCACAGACAATGGTCGCGAGACGCAGAAGGGCGCTGTAAGTGAGCTACCGCATAGCTGGATTGGGGGATTACTAGATGAAGATCTGTTTCAGAGATAACGCATATGCACAGTAAAGTTCACGAAACCACAACACAATTAACATCACATCCACAAAAGCAGAGGTGCTGCATGTTGGACCCTGAAAGATTGGCTGCCATTTGTGGCTTCAAGCATTCGACCAAGCGGGGGGGCATCATCGTAGCGTTGTTTGTTATAGCGCGGGATAATACTTTAAAAATAATAAGTTATAAGCGTGTCGCAGTGGTGTGATTATTCTCCGTCATGAAAGCCACCAGTGGTGCGGCGTTTCATGGTACCAGAAAACCCGCCCTCATGCGCGCGCCTCCCTTTTGTTTAAACTAAAGAGGCGTCACCGGATGCCGATCCGTGGCAGCATTGGCCGGCGATGACGGTGACGCCATCAATTTAGTCATGGTTGTGAAGCAATTGCATGCTGATTCGCACCGCTGCACATCCCGCCGAAGATCTTTCTTACGAAGATGTTCATGCGTGCGTTTCGCCTGCAACAAAACACACTTGACAATAATAAGCCTCCGGTTTTTTTCTATTCTTGGGGAGACGAAACGTCGTCAACGTCTTACTATCTCCAAAATGCAGATTGCTCCCATTTGCGCGATAATAAATCATGGCCAATTCCAGCAGCATTCCTCCGGATGGCTGCCAACTTCATCGACAACTTCTCTCAAATCCCCTCGACAATTAGAAACCAAGAAAAAAAAATATTATTATTAACCAGTCTTCACGCGTCAATTATGAGTTTTCAGAATTTACAATACTCCGCCTTGCGCGTCATAATCAACGCCTGGCTGTACTTGCTGCGCAACTCGTGCGTCTCGCCTGGTACGCAGCCCAACCAAGTCAAGACAATCGCAGGCCGCAAGGATCTCTTCCGCGGCCGCATCTTCACTCCCGCCCGCACAAAATACTCTGAGGACAGGCTACCACTCGTCATTTGCGTCCATGGCGGCGGATTCGTCGTAAACAATCCTTCTGGCGATGATCGCATGGCTCGCCACATCTCAGACAAGGCTGGCTGCGTGGCCGTCAGCATCGACTACCGCAAGGCGCCTCAAGCTAAATTCCCCTGTGCATATGAAGACATTATCGAGCAGACCCTCTCCATCATTAACGACCCGGAGCTGTGCCACGACCCCAGTCGTGTCGTGCTCATCGGCGCTTCCGCTGGCGGAAACCTCGTCTTGGCTGCCGCACAACACCCCAAGCTACGGGATCGTATCGCAGGCGTAATCACCCTCTACCCTGCGTGCGACTTTGGCCCTTCCTGCGATGAGCGAATGGCGACGAGGCCAGATCCTTCAATTCCAGATTGCCTTGGCGACAAGGTAACGGCCATTCGCGAGCTGTACTTGGGCAGCTCGCGCCCAACACAAGTGTCTCTCCAGGACCCACGCTTGAGCCCAACATACTTCGAGTCCAGAGACCATTTGCCAGAGAACATGTTGTTTGTTGGAGCCGAGCATGACCTTCTCTGCCACGAGGCAGAAGTTATGGCTGACAAAGTTGCTGCTGCGAGCGACATTGCCAAGACGAAAACCGAGCATGGATGGAAGGCTGGAGGAGTGCAATGGCACAAGGCAAAGGATCAATTGCATGCATTTGATCACTTCCCTGAAAAGAAGCCTGAGCGAGAGGAGAATAGACGCATCGTGCGACTCGCGACTTATGATTTGTTCTGCGATTGGTTGGATGATTTGTTTGAGCAGCGCAGCGAAAAGCCTTTGGTCGCATAAATTAGACGATAGATAGAATAAGATACCAACCATCTTCTCAGTGGACAATTCAAGTAAAATACTGTACTGTACACATCTGAAATCACAATTTCATTCCTTACAAAACTGTGCGTAGTACAGTTCTGCGCAGTTGCATCACCCTCACAGATACGAGCTTCCCGACGGACCATTTGCCCTTAGGCTCAGAGGCGACAGACCCTCTGCCACGGTGCAGTTCCCAGCTCTAGCTGCCCATAGCTTCTTCTTAAAAATACATTATTCATGACACCATGGCTGAGAGAACTTGTGGATTATTTCGTGTCGACGGCTTGCGCGAGACACAAACTTACATGGCTGGCTTGTTGCGCCCGCAAGCGCCTCAGCGCAAGCCTCCTGGGATGGCAATGGCAAATGCCCTTTTACCTCCCACCCTCTCAATACCAGGTGAAACCATTATCTTTTGTTCTTTCACTCACAGTTGATCTTATAGCAAGACTGGAGCTCTGATGCTCCTTTGTTGAACATCGGCCTGATTACTGCGTGCTTTACTTACAAGCTCAACCTCCTTTTCGTCGTTGCTCTTGCACTTGGTTTTTATACCAGTCGGTCTGGCATATTGTATTGAAGAACTCAACATGAGATCTGCTGTCTTTACACTTCTAGCCGCATTGGTTTCGACCGTTGTGGCCATTCAGCTGGCTGCCAGCGAAGTTGATCCAAGACTCGCGCCACTGAATGGACACATTGAGTTGCTGGATTCGATCAAGAAAGCAGCTTGCCCTGTCTGTTGTCCGACTCATATTTCGTCGATAATTATTCACTCGACTGAATTCGTACGTGACCGCTTCATTACTGTGCGCCCATTGCTGACGAGTTAGGTGACCATCACTGATACGGCTACCGTTCACGACACCGAGATTGTCCATCAGGTATCAACACAGATTCAATTGACGACCAGCTTTATTACAAAGACTGCCACTTCGACTTTTGTGACTGTAAGTTCCATGACCTTGCACATTTTGCCCGTTCTAACCCTTTGCAGTCATATCCCGTCACTGTTACAGACTTGGTCAAGTACGTCACCTTCACATCCTTTCAATTCACATGTTAACCAAGTCAGCTGCACGCCTAAAGATACTGGCTCTGCACATAGCCATGCCCCAGAATGTCAAACTGTCACTTCAACTGAATGGAGAACTGTCACCCAGACGGAATCCTCAGTCATCACCAACACCAAGATCGTTCCCTCACTGTCCATCGTGCCAACCACAGTCAAGAAACCTACCACCATTGATAAAACCATCGTTAACACAGTCTGGAAGCCCACAACGGCCGTCCAAACCTCAGTAGTGGCCACCACGTATCTCGCAACCGTCACCAAGGAGCACAACCAAGTCGACACAATCACCAAGACCCAATACGTGACGATCGAGGAAACCGTCACCACACAATATCCCGCTTCGACCATCATTGAGTCCATCCCGCAGCCAACACGCCCAAGCGCTGCTCCTATTACCCCCCCGCAGACAACTTTCATCGTCACCCGAGGTTTCAGCGCCTCTGTCTGCCCTTCACCTACTGGGTCTCACAGACCTCTACCAACCGGCTCTGATCTCACTTTCGGCTGCAAGCCTGGCTACGTCTGTAACCCGCCGAAAGAATCCAACTGCAATCTTTTCCCTGGTCCTCCGTCTGATGACTTCCTCTGTGATTCATGCGACTGCATGATTGCACCACCCTTCTACAACGTCACTTGGGATCCCACAGAGACAGACTACTATCCCCCATCCTATGGCTATTTCAACCTCGACCCCGAGCCTTTTGGTCTGTCATATGATGTCTTTGCTTTTGACACTTACACCGACATTGTTGACAACTGTACTAAAACTTACACAACGGGCAATTGGGGACCCCAGACTACCCTCAGTGAATGGCCTCACAAGCAATCCACCGCATCATGTGGCTGTACTAAAAACGTACATGACCACTCGAAGCGATCCATCCAGAAGAGAGATCTCACACCCGCAGTATGTTATGATGACTGCAACGACGCCTACCTCATTGCCGGTGCTGTTGGCAAGACTGACGATCTCTGCAAACCCGGGTCACCATTTTTGCAAGCCTACAACGGCTGCGCAACATGTATTGGAGATAATTCCTCTGGAAATAATCCAATTGATGACTACGTCAACCCTGTTTTTGAGCAGTACTTCAACTTCTGCAAGGGCAAACGTTCCACTCCCATGTCAACTGAGAGTCCCCCAGATCCCGCCATGCCATCTATGCCACCAGTTGACACGACAAGCCAGCAGGCAGTCAGTTCGACAGGTTTCACAATACTGCAGCCACCTCCATCATCTGTGGTTGACGGAACTCTTAGCAGTGGTCCAGATTCCAATCTAGTAGAGGCTACAACCTCTGTCAACTCAATTGCTACCACGACTGTCATCTACACCAAAGTAACGCTGTCCAGTGGTACTCAGCAATCCGAGCCAGGATTGTCTCCGAGCTCGTCACCATTCACTCCTGTAGTGACTCCTCCAGATGGCACGACTGTCGATCAAAGCAATGGACAATCAACGGCTGACACAGCACAATCCCCAACCAATCCACCAGAAGCCTCCAGCGACAACTCTCCCAGTGCATCTCCAGGAAACGCCAGTCAAAGCAGGGTCGATTCAGTTACAACCCCGACCGCCTCCGCCTTTGATACAGACACTCAACTTGCAACAGGCCAACCATCTCGTACAGCGCCCTCTGACACAGACCAATCTACTGATGTTCCCAATGCCTCCAGCTTCAGCCCAGGAACACCTGTACCACCAAAACACTCCCAATCTTCCGACACCATGGCACCAACCGGAACCCAGATCAGCAGCAACTCGACCGTCGTCACCGCCGGCGCAAACTCCTCCAACCCAAGACAGTACCTGGCCAGCATTGTCGCCGCCATAGTCATCATCCTGCTCAAGTAGGGTCACACACTCACGCATCTCACGTTTCTCTTCGTATCACTGCCTTTTTTACTTGACGAGATTTTAGCTTCCAGTCGCAATAATATTCAGATTCAATTGACTCCGTATTGAACAATACTTGTTAATTTCAAATGGGTATAATTTCCGTGTTCCTCCATCAATCGACTCGTGAACCTCTCCTCTGTCGTACGTATTGCATCCTCGCTAGGAATTCGTTCCACCTCGCTGCCTTGGGGAGGGGGACGATGAAGGACGAAAATGACAGTCCTAGCATCTCGTGTAGTTGTAGCGGCTGCCGCAAGGGTGGCTCTTGGTCTGTTGTCTCAGCGCAGGAGAATAGTAATGGCAAGTCGTTTTTCGTCGCGCAGTGTAAGAGCTGTAGCAGATTCTTTGTACAAGTAAAACGTAAAACAGCAAATAATTGTCCTTGCACCCAAAAATACCCTTCAACATCTGCAAGCGAACATCCTCATTTAATAGACATCTGTCACGGGGCTGCTCCCCCGCTTTCCAATGCAACACACCAGTTTCGCCCATCAAGTCAAGCCCAGACCTGAGGCCGTCGACGAATTAGGTCAAGTCTCACAACTCCATCCTGGCCGATAGACAGCCACTAGTGGTTGCAATCCAGCGCTAGTCGATCTGGGCGTCGGCTTCTTCCGTCAAATGGAATGGCCTTCACCTCCAATCGAGACTCAATTTTACGCGATTCGTGTATTCGTGGCTCTCAATAGTTTCAATAGTGTACCATGAGAGCGTTCAGAGAAGCGGTATGGCAAAATCCTCGCGAAACTGAGCTACCAACACCACTCCAACGGTGACTCGAATACCATTTATTCGAAAGGCATAGAAGGAGCATGAAAATGATAGATACAGTATATCCTACTGTAAGCTTTTTGCTTCACCCGCATTTCGAAGGGAAGCAAGAGCAAAGAGATACTAATTTGGGAACCGAAGCTATCGAGACTTGAAGACAAGTGTAATAGGCAAGAGTAGCCAAGAGCCTACCGTATAGCAAACCATTTCCAGTGCTAGACATGTATCTGCAGAACGAAAGAAAAGTAGATGCATGAAATTACACCGACAGAAGACAGTACAACATTACAAATTATGAAATATTTGGCATATGTTCCTTGGTTGCCGATAAACCATAATAACTTAAACTTCAAGAAAATGAAGAGACTGCAGGATAGACTTGAGACACCCAAGCAACTTATTTGACTACACGTGATTTTTGCTTCTTTGATCGTTGACTTCTAGTCATTGGCTTTGCCGCCCGGGGTAGCTCTTCTTGTTGCCATGACCGCGGTCGACTTTGGCTTTCATCATTCGACGTGGCCTTCTGAGACTGTAAAGGCGGGCGCAAGTCTCCAAATTCCTGTAGGGCATTCCAATCAGTACACTTGCAGATATTGTTGCTACATATTCTAAGGCTCATACCGGATCATTACTAAAAGAAAAATCGGGGTATTGCCCTGGATCTTGGTCTTCGTCTTCGTCTTCGCCTTGCGCTGAGTCGGAGTCATCTCTAGAGAGATAAAGTTTTCTTTTTTTTGAAGTATTTCGAGACACTGTGGGAAATCCATCTGATTCCAAGGAGGCACTTTCATCCAGTGAAACTGGAAGAAGACAGCTTAGATCTCCTAACTTTTCGTCGACGAGTGAATTGTAAGGCCGGTAATCTAGTCTATAAGAGTTACCTGCCAAGATATGCACAAACCATAAGGCAAGATTGAAGGTTAAGCCGCCTGATGAGGTTTCTGACCATGGAATAGATGCATAGTGTAGGATAGAGTCGATGACTGTGCCAGGTGGAATGTCTTGTACATTATGCTCCAGCAATGGTCCAAGAAGCTGAATTCTGAAAATGAATGCCTCTCGTGTTGTCAAGACACAGCCATATCGACAGCCGCGTCGGATGCAATACGTGAATGCCTGTCTAATAGGCAAGACATTGTTTCTATTTCGTGATTCCTCGTCCAAATTTCCCTTCCCATCCAACAGATTGTCTAAATCAGTACTATCGAACTTGGGGAACGGCTTGTATTCTTTGGGTAGCCTTTCGACTAGGCTACATCTGCACGAGGGCCCGTTTATTGGACAGCGTCGAATAGTTCCTGCGTCTGGAACAACTCTTGACCCTCGAATATAATGTTCGGGTTTATTATTGCGGTTGGGGTTGGCCACCGGTGAAAATAGTCGCATCATATGGTTATCATGTGCTCGATCTCCAAGATTCTCAGTCGCATATCTTCCTGGATAGGGAGACCAGTCGCATGCATTATACTTCGAAGGAAGCACATCTAGTGCAGACTGGACAATACTGTGATTCCACTTGGTCAGGACATGTCGAGTGGAATTCTCACAGCGTACCAACAGATCAGTTCTCTTTGATATGTTCGGGAAGCTAAACAAAGTGTTGCTATTTCCTGTAGCTAATGTATATAGCTCCCCGTCGAATATTTTCTGCAGAGTTTCGAATGTGAAATCTTCCCAAGGTAATAACGTGGTCGGAGATAGATATCCAGCACCAGCGAGAGTGCTACTCCCGGTATTTGAGCCTTTAATTCGCTTCCTATCATACTCGATTATCGGGTTCTTCCGAGTGAGAAAGTCTAAAATAGATGGGTTGTTATCCTGCATAATTTGAGAGCAAAGTTGATGTCCTAATTATGATACGTTGCTAATGAAGCCTGTGTAGACTGCAGCGTGCGACGGTCATATACTTATTGTCGTTTCTACGTCTAGAATCAAATGCGAACCACATGGCGGCCCAACGACAGGAGGCACTGGCAATGAGATAAAACATGGCTTGTCTTCATTGGCCAGTCTGCACTTGCTTACTATCTCCCGACCTCTTGGGGTTCGTGATTCGTGATTCTCGAAAGGCAGTCTTTGTTCAGCTTTCTTTTAGTACTTAGGCGCCAAGGCAATTGACTCCTGCAGTGGGGCAGGCCAATCGACAGATGACAAGTGTTTTGCATTTCATGCAATGAGACACGACACATCCATCAGAAATGCGACAAGCCGCCACCATGCTAAGCTGATGGTTGTCTCGTGACACGGCAATCTGCATGCCGCTACGGGCGGGCCGTAACGGCGCAACGGGTATATCCTCGTCCCCGTTCTCCCTGCCCTTTACTCCTTTTGGTATACAGAAATCCCATAATAACGGGATAATGTTGGCTGCTACTTATAAGCGTGTTTGACGCCAAATATTTGCGGCGATCATGCTCTCGTATTATTACTCGTTATGCCACTATTAGAACGACCCAACGCTTCCAAGCAAGCTCTACCTCACCTACCTCCGTGCGCTGGCCCGAAGCTTGCGCCATTTCCACAACAAAATGCGCCAATTGAGTGGCTAGAGAGACTCGATGATCATGGTGATGACTGTTTCGGAGATTGGACTGAAGGATACGTTTTCAAAGTCAAGATTGCATCACGGCTCTATGCGCTCAAAGTTGTAAGAGATTGCCCGCCTCCGGGAATGACAGTGCGCATGGCATTTGGCTAAGTACAAGTTGATCTATCCAACTATGCAGTTCAAGTACTACAACCCCATGGACCAGTTCTATACATGGCGCTATCTGCTACCCAAGGACTATCCACCCAAAACGGTCGGCTATCACATTGATCCGTTTTTCGCTGAATGCAGAGCATTTGGAAGGATTCACGAGGCCGAGACTAAAAATAAGCTCAAGAAGCAAATAACTATATCATGCTACGGATATATTCTCTTGCCCCATACAATTAAACCTATGCTAGAGAGCCGTGGCGTACATCTGGAAGAAGAATGCCTCGCTTCTGACGACGACCGACCTAAGAGCGGCCGACCTGTGCGAGCTATTGTCAAAGAACTGGTGTTTGCCGATCCAGGTGTTGACGAGACGAGCCTTCGGACACTTTTAAAAAACATCACATTCTTAAACAAGAAGCTCAAAATCTATAACAGGGATATACGCAAAGAGAACTACATAGCTGGCAAGCTTTTTGATTTCGGCTGCTCTCGAACTGAGCCTCACTGCCTGATTAATGACTCGATAGACAAAAGTGCGGCGAGAGAAGTGGCATTCGTGGACCGGGTTCAGTTTGATGAAATGGTGGCGGATGAGGAGATAGAGACAACAGTAAGAGCTTCACGTAATCTGGCATATTGTAAGAGGTTACGGTCTCGAAAGCGAATCACGACCTGGGAACTGCTATAGCCCATAATGTATGTAATGTAACTTTTATTAGCTGCGAATATCCAAATGTGAAATACTATATAACTTGTACTTGATTAACAAATCTTGTAGTCTCTGACGCCACTTGCACCATCTGAAAGCAATTTAATTGAGAAAGTTATCACTAACAAGCTACGGATAACTGCAGCCTGGGTAGGAGTTTAACATGCAAATATTACACCATAGAAGACCACCAACAATGGGGGCAATTTGTGATGCAAGATTCTTCTAGTACATTAATGAGAAAATCAGTCATCGTATTGAGGCGATTTATATGGGATCAGGGCCACTTCGAAGATAGATCGATACCAGATGAAATAACACCTTGCGAGAAGATTATGGGTCGGGGTTTAAACACACCCTATGAGTTCATCAGCAACACTTAGGCTGCAGGCAAGCAACATAAATCGCTATTTAATTTTGTGATCCCATTCCATATCACCCTGAAATGGCTCCTCCGCACGAACATAATCCAGCACCACGCCCCGTTTCATCTCCCTTGGCGTAAGAATATTCCAAAGCAGATAGTCAAACAGCCACGTCTTCATCAGTACATTATGCACAAAATAGTAAATCGGATTCGCCCAAAGCTGGAGTCGCAACACCGTACCGGACATGGAAGTCTGTGTTTTGGCCAAATCATATCGCGCCGCCTGATAAGTCTCAAATACCTGCGCCAATCGCTCGGAGCTAATATTTGCCGTATCCTTTTCTGTGCTCAGCATTTGATGCAACCCATTAACGAGCACGGCAACATCCTGGGTAGCACAATTGCATCCAGAGCCAGTATTGGGAGTCAACTTGTGGCAGGAATCACCAGCCAGCACAATCCGTCCACCCCAGCTCCATTTCGCAGCAATCCCTTCTTGGATGTTGAGAATAACTGCAGGCTGTGTCTTTCTGGTATATACATCCTTCACCTTGAAGCCTTCCATGACTGGAAATTCGTCAAACTGCTTCACCATGTCGTCCGTTTCCTGCGCGGAGTACTGGTACACTTCTGTCGTTGGATCCGGAAGCTTTTCCATGGCCACGACATAGCTGCGCTCCGGGCTGGTGAAGTGAAATGCCGCCTTGTCCTTCTGGTTGGTCTCGCATAGCATGCCAGATGGACCAACAGGCGGGGAGTAGAAGAAAGCAGCCCTGTAATAGGCAGGATAGGGTTTCTCGCCCGCCCAGACAGCATCGCCGGGATCGGCTTTGCGCGCCAAGTCAATCATCAATGTTCGAACGGTGCTTCGAACGCCGTCTGTGCCCAGAACAATGTCGCCTACAAAGCTTTTGCCGTCTTTGCAGATTGCCTTGACGCCGTTTCCTAGAGGGACAATTTCTGCCAATTTCATTCCCAGCAGAAGTTTATTCTTGTCTTCTCCCAAGGAGTCGTACATGAGCTTCATCAGCTCCGCACGATGAAACCCCCAGACAGTAGTTCCAGCACTGGATATTTATCAGCATCAGCATTGGTATTTTGGAGAAAAGTTTACTTACTTATTCCGAATATACTTGAATGATTCACTGTCCTGGTGATCTCCATTCATATTATACGCTGATCTCGCGAAATACTCGAATCCAATCTCCTGCATCTTTTCCCATAAGTCAAGCTGATGGCAAATTCGCAATACCTCCGGCGCTAGAGCAATCAACCCGCCTTCGTCTACCAGAATGTCCGATCGCTGCTCCAAGATGATAAAATTGATACCGGCGGCACGAAGGGCATGAGCCGCGACCAATCCAGTGAGGCCGCAGCCCACAATTATAACTTTGAACCCGTGAGGGAGCATACTTTAATACATATACATTGACAGTATTGGGCTCAATAGCATTGCACCTTTGCCGTTGGGCGGGGGAAAAAAAATGAAATGGAAGCAGGTTGGGAAAGGGGAGGCGGAGGGAGCCAGCCTCGTTCAAGCCACTCGTCTGCCGCTCGGCGAGGCTATGACGACGTCCCAGTCATAGCACAGGAAAAATGTTCAACCAGATAGGCTGAAAGTCATCTGAGAATTGACTGCAAAATAAGTATACAGAAGAAAGCACAATGCCAGTCAAATACCAAAACTGATCAATTCACAATGTGTTTTACTCAGTCGCCTATGTCGAACTCCTCGTCCCTTGATGCAATGCCAATCAATACGTAAAATTCCAAAACGCCGTTATCCTCAATGCAAAATTCATATCCAGTCCCAAGATCCCTCAATCAACTGTCAATCCTTCCAAGACCTGCATAGCCCTCGTACCCTCACTCTCAAAGCGGCTGACCATGCTCTCACATTCATGTTTTAATCTCTTCTCCGCTTCACCAGCGTTAAAGTAAATCCACTCCTCCACCGTCATTTGCTTTTCCGCACCCGTCAAGTCCTTGCCCTGTCTGAGAAACCTCTCTATGCCATTCTCCTTGTCAGTCCCAGCTTTTGGCGTTCCAAAGATAGCATCAAGATTAGCAGGAGACCACGGCTTTGCGCTCTGCAGGCCAGCGATGACGTTGCGCTTCGAGGGCGACAACTTGGACGGCGTTATGGCCAATGGAGCTAATGCAGTGCGTTGGGTCGGGATGGTAGGCACTGACGAAGGCGGCTGGTTTTCGGCATCAGAAGACTGTGGCGATTGCGAAGGAGACAGGATCGCCTGTCTTGCAGATGGCGCTGGTGAGATAACATGACCCGGCGTGGATGGTGGCTCTAGTGAGCTTGGGGCTTCTCGCACCGGCGACGACTCGACTGGGTCCTCAGCGACCTCAAAGTCCGAGGTGGGTATAGCCACTTGCGTGTTCTCATCGTCTTCCTCCTCTCTTTCCTCCAATCCGTCTTCTTCTGCTTCAGGTTCTACCGGTGCCGGCGATGAGCTAATAATCTGAGCTAGCTTCGTTGCCTCACGAGTGCGCTTGGGAAGTTCTTCCTCTTCGGAATCGACATATGTGACCATATCAACTGAGTCCTCCGATGAGACTGAATCTTGCCTAGTACGTGCACGGCCACGAGAAGCATTGCTGCTTCGTACTGATCCATTCTTAACAACAGTTTCGGTGCTTCCCAGACTAAGATCTTGAGGAGCCTCGTCATCACTAGTTTCGGCCAGCATATTATCGGCAGACTCTTCTGCAGGTGAGGGTGGTGAAGGAGCCTTGGGTCTTTTTGGTTGTGCCTGCTTGGATGCCTTGCGAGTGCCAGCTTTTCGTCCTTTCTTTGGTACGTGAATTTCTTGAGGAGCGTCCATCTCCATCTGCGCCCGTAATGCTTGCAATTCTTCATCAACTTCGGAATCGTTTGTCTCGGCAGGCTCAGGGTCGAACATCTCGTAATCAGGGGACGTCTTCTTCTTGGAAACCTTTCTATGTTGCGCAGGAGCGGGACTAGGCGACTTGTGTTCAACTGCAAGTTCATCCTCAGTAAGTTGCCTCTCAAGATCAGCCTCTAGTTGGCGTTCAATTTCGTCGTCATCGGGAAATTCTTCCGGAGTCGCTCGCATGATAGCTGTTGATGCCGCAGCAGTACCAGATGGCTTGCGAGTCTTTGATGATGCACGGCTCTTCTTTGCAGCTGATGCCTTCCGCGTTGTTGGGACTTCAGTCATTTCTGTGTCGTCTGTGGCCATGGAAGTATCGGTCATGGCACTGCCTCGGGTTCTTGTTGATCTCTTCTTTGGTGCAGGCGCTTCTATCGTGCTGACGATGGAGTCCTCGACAGCGGCGCTACCGCGCTTCTTGCCCCGAGTTGACTTGGCTGGTGGTGGAGCAGCAATGACCTCCTCGATAGCCTCTTCCTCAGCAGCTGGAGGCTGTTCTTTCTTAGTAGTCTTCTTCTTGCCACCCTTGGCTGTAGCCTTTTTGGGCCGTCCTTTTTTGCTAGCCGTGGTCATGTTGGATGCTGTCGTAAGCACGCTGTCCTCTGGGCTGGCTGTGGTATCGGCTATTGTTGTATCGGCTCCTATTGTTGCGACAGATTGTGTTGATAGTCGTGACACTTGTGATACCTTGGATGAACGCGATGGCTTGCCACGCGTTGACTTCTTGAAAGGTTGGTTTACTCCGCCGAGAAGGAAGAATGCACAGTTGGGGGACCGTTTATAATGTTCGTCGCTGTGATGAATTAGCATTGAGAGGTTTCAACAACAAAGATGGGATGCTGCTTACTAGGGCTCGTCGCTTGGTTCCCAGCCGTCAAGGGCAAGCTGACAATAAACACAGGTTGCCATGTCGTCAGATTCAGCAGTGGGAATGTACTTCCATCCAGCTTCCACCAACTACGTCAAGTTAGCCCCAGCTTCCTTCTCCAAAGTCACTGTCTCCTTACCTGATCGACTTTGCATGCCCAACCCTTCTTTCCTTCATGGGGCCAGCGGTCAGCGAAGGTTGCCCGTCTAGCCTCGGAAAGCTGTTCTCCCGTCGGGTCTCTCGTAGCGTAGTCGTCAACTTCTGATTCTACAGCGGCAAGAACAGCCCAGCCGCAGTGGGAAGCATGTGTAATATGCTCAGTAAGAGGGTCATCGCCAGCTTCCCAGCCGTCCAATCCCTTCTCACACAAGAAGCATTCTACATTGTCGGGGCTATCAGGGCTCGGGTTGTACCAGAACCCGGCTTTCGCGAGCTATCATGTTGTCAGCACATTACCACAGCGCAAAAAGAAAGCTTCGGAATCGCGTACACTAGCAGGCGTGATTTGTTTATGCGGCCAATTAAGAGCTTTGGATCCTCCGCGTCCGCTGGCGGCAGAACCACGCTTCTTTGTTGTCTTTTTAAAAGTCGCCAAGCGACCGTCGTATGTGAAGAGAGTCTCTCGATCGTAGGAAGCCATGTTAGCAAATGGCGCGGTTGTAGAGGGAGCTTTCGATGCGTCTGGGTGAGTTATGGCTGTGCGACCGGGTGACGCGACAGGACCAAGATGAGAGAGGCTGTTTGTGTTTAGATTTCTTTACGCTGCATATCAATTCTTCGCAAGTATGGTGAATGGTGTTAAAGTCTTCCGGGAGACCAAGTTGAATCTGCTCGAAATAGAATCGGAGTAGCAGTTGAGCTCTGCGCCTGGCTTAGGTTGTTGGTGGATGGCTGCTATTTGGATGGCGCGTTTGTTTACTCTTGGGAGCTAAAGTGGGGCGCTAACAAAACATGGCCTGTTACAAGCCAGCCGTTGTGGCTCTAGCATTACAGTACCAGCCGCATACATGTATATGGCATAAATTATCGCGCTCTTCTATTTTACTGTAGTCTTGTAAAATCGGTATGTTCTGATGCTATTTATGTGAATTTGTCAAGTGTTTTGAAGCATCAGTCCAAAGTATGAGCGGTTGGACAGACTCGCAGTATATTTCACTGGAGCATCGCCGAAAAGTCCCAGAAGCACTCTTGGATAGTATTTAACTGGCATACTGATAACATATTATCGTACAGGTAGTAGAAATCCGAGGCGATTTAGGTATGGGCCTCGTTGTATTTATCTGTCTTAGCATCGGAAATTCCTCTGTCATTCACTATCCCGAGCCTACACTTGCATACTATATCTTTCGCTTAAGTAAAATGTAAATATACAATAATGCTTGCGACTTCCTTACATTGAATATTTAAATGGGCTCTCTAAATCTTCAACAAATTTTGTTCGGAGCGTCAAAACGACATTTTTGATACTTTTGGACATTGTAGACACTGAAGTAAAGTGTCGAATGCTTCACAGTAAGTAATAAGCGCCGCGAATCTTACCGGGCGGAGTGCCAGAGTGGTTAATGGGAAGGACTTGAATGGGGGGAACATTTGTTTCCCCAGCACATCTATGTATCCTTTGTCTTCGGACGCGCAGGTTCGAACCCTGTCTCCGTCGTTTTGCCTCTCATAACAAAAGATGACCCACTTTCTTTTTGCTTCCCGTTCGGTTTAACAAGAAGATTATAATGTCCATTGATTTTTGAAATATATTTATGGATTTCCTTTATACCTCATTTATAGACTTGTCAAGGTTGTATTGTTCCTTCTGTTTTCCTAAAGGTCCGATATACGAGAAGTAACTTAGTTCGTAAGGGCGACTGAATGGTACCTATAATTGTAGCTATTGCGCCAATATACAATTGAGCCGTCACAAATTGGATTTCCATCAGGTAATTTATTAAGCTTTAAAGTTATAGCAATAGCTTGAACTATTATGTAACTGTCCCGCGCTACAACTTGGCTGCCTTCAATGCTCTTTCGCCGTCAACAAGAACACACCATCCTTCGCCACCAGCTCCTCCATCACCGTATACCACCGCGTCAAAATTACCGTTAGCCGTCGCATACTTGATCACCTCATCGTCAAAAGTACCAGGCTGCAACCACAGAGCTCGGACACCGACTTCCTTTGCCTCTTTCAACACATTGATTGTGACAGCGGGGTGCGTAATGATAGAAACTCCCGTCAAGGTAGGGTTAGGCAAGCCCTTGAGGTTAGAAATGGTAGGATAGTCTTTGCCGCCGACAGTGACACTAGACGAGCCAGGATTGACAGGAGTGACGTCCAAGTTGTGAAGCAAGTACCAGTTGTGGACTAATGACCATGCAAATCGTTCATTAGCAATGTCGTTGGCTAGGATGGGAGATTGACGAGAAGCGTACCTTTATGCCCGAACTTGGCTGGGTTGGAACTAGCGCCGACAACGGCGAAGAACTGGGAGGTAAAGAACCTGCGGGCGGTTGCTTCGGTGGCCATGTTGACTGGTTGGCGTGGCTCGTAAATCGAAATGCGTAGTGATGCTGTTGAGTTCAAGATCAAATAACCGTCAATGCCGACGTAAATCGACGAACAAGTGATGGCGACATTTCGCTAACCGACTTAGCCAAGCTGTCGGAGGTTTGCGGGGCTCCGAACTACAGTGTGGTGGTGGGTCGCTGTCCTGAGCTGCGAGGGAGCAGCAGGAGATGTGCGCCTACGTTCTGCTGACATTATTCAATGTTAAATATCGTGTACTCTATTTGGCTGAGATGAACGGATACGAAGCAATGTAATTGCCGCTATCTTATCAAAAATTCGACCATGTCTCTGTTTGCGTATGTTTATTTTTGTTCAACACGACCAATTGAGTTGGTTGATTAATAAGAGCTGACTTGTTCACTGCTGCTGGTTGTGCTTCAGCCAGCCCATCATACCCTACCAGCCTGTTCAAGACGGCGCTGGCATACCACAGCTCCCAGTCCTAATCACCCAATGGCACTCTCTTAGACTTGGGCTGTGGCCATGGCTTGACTGCCAGAGAAATGAGTCCTCACTTTGGCAAGGTATATGCCACAAACCCCAGCCACGGCATGGTTACTCAAGCTACCAAGATGGCAGACAGTAAAAACACAGTCAGTCAGGCTAATGGTTTGCTGAGTTACGTTCAAGCATTCAGCACTTTCCAGGGTTGCGAAAGTGCTCGCAAGGTCTTCATGACGTATGGAGACACTCAGCACAGCATAGTGGACAAAGTGCGGTTACTAGAGAATGAATCAATGACAAAGTGTAAGAATATATAACCTCATACAGTTTAGCCCTATTTCGGCCCTTGTTGATGCAAAGCTTGGCAAATCCACAGCGACTTGCTTGACTTCAAAGGCCAGCAAAGGCTAGGGAATGCTAGCCAGACCGCTATACGGCTCTGTTCCCTGGTCGAAACAGTTTCGAGTGGACATGCGACACGGCCGTGCTTTGAGTAAAAAGCCTTAGGAGGTGAGTGGTTGCCCCGTCAAAGGGCCCTTCCGACGTAGCAGTGGACAGGGGTCCAGCAGCCAAGCGAGAGCAAATGAGAGATGAGAAGGGCATAGGATAGGCTGGCAATTAATCTGAGTCCTTTTTTAATTTGTACCGGTAGTTTAACTGCAGCAATTAAAATAGAATAAATAAAATAATGTCCATACAGTAACAGCGTGGGGCCACCAGTCTCAGTCCTCCTTAAGACTAGGTGTATGACCGCAATTTCTCTCCTTGTCTGGTTCCTCTCAATCTTTACAACATTGCCAAAACCTCAAAAAAAAAAAGACACTCTTCGAAACGACGTTCCTCGAACCGATCCCGGATACTGGATACAGATTTGCTAGCAGCTGCACGTCGTTATTTCTGTGTCAGAGTCTCGGGCCCCCCTTGCGTCCCGCACCAAAACAACACCAGCACCCAACACAATGGTGAGTTGCCCCAGCACCCAGTGTAAACAATGACGAGCCCCGCGAGTGTGGCCAGCGCCTGCTCTGATTCGCCAGTTCCCGCCCGCCACAGCGAGCAACAGTGCTGCCAGGCACTGCCTTCGCTGCAAGCCGTAGCAAAGCACAGCGAACGGACAGCCTAAGCTGCTGGCGTGTGGGCTGGCGTGCGGGCTGGCTCAGCCATTGTGTTCCCAAAATTGCCCTTGTATCGTCCAGGCATTTGTTTTCGGTTCGATTGTCGATTTTCTCCCAACATCATCGTCAGCAAGCTGCATTTTACGACGCAAATTGCCAGTTTCTCTACCCATTTCTGCTATTTTCTCGCTGCACATTTCGTTGTATCCCGCATAATTCGTCACCATGGCTTCTAACCAGTACGATTCTCAGGCTTCAACAAACTACAAGGAGGCGTTCGCCCTGTTCGACAAGCGTGGCAACGGCCGTTGCTCTGCTGATACCCTCGGCGATTTGCTGCGCGCCTGCGGCCAGAACCCAACCCTCTCCGAGATTCAAGACCTCCAGAAGGGCGTCGGCAGCGACTGTGAGTATTTTCTGCGCGCTGGAGCGCGCATACGGATGATGAGCACCACTCAGTTGCACGACCTGTCATGCGCGAAATCCAAACAATGGCGGCAAATTTACTAACAATTTGGTTTAATATAGTCGATTTCGAAAGCTTCCAGCGTATTCTCAACCGCCCCGGTGGTTTCCGTGATCCCGGAGAGCCCGAGGAGTACTGCCGCGGTTTTCAAGTATTCGACAAGGATATGACAGGTTTTATCGGCGTCGGCCAGCTCAAGTACATCCTGACCAACCTGGGCGAGAAGATGTCTGATGAGGAGGTTGATGAGCTGCTCAAGGCCGTTGACACGAGCTCTGGCCAGGTCAACTACACTGGTGAGTTTTCCCAAATATACAAAATTGGCGGCGTGCATTGGACTAATCATTTTCCTTACAGACCTCGTTCGCACCATCCTTGCCAACTAGACGACTTTCTACATTTGTAACAACGAGACACGATGATCCGCTGCATGAGATTTGGAATTGCACATGGCACCAGAGATGCACATGCATTGGAGATGTGAAGGGACACCGGCGTTGCTTATTGTATTAATTGTTTGATTAGGATATGGTTTGGGCCTAAAGTGTTATAATGAACAAATTACATTGACCAATAATCTGTCTACCGATAATTTCGCATGCAAGTAATTATTTTGACCCGTGTTGTCGAATGCTGCGCGGATGATGACTTGTCATGACCTACCCGGGACATTTGGTGCTCAACGACGACGCAGGCATTACGCAGCTACTTGAACTGGAAACGAATTAAACCAAATACGATGGTCTATTGTTGACCTTTCAGACTTGGAATACGGGGCTTGAATATTGTATGGTATGCTATGGTCCCTCCGTGTCGGCATAATTGTGAAGTGTCTCTGTATCAACACGTCACAAGCCTCAAACAATAGCTAATTCAACCGAACCTCATTCATTCACCGTACTCTAAGATTATATTCTCTTTGAATACAATCCTATTCACCACCATACCGACAATTAAGTATTTTTTATATAATTTCGCTCCATGTATAATGCGAATTCAGATTTATTGCTCGCGAATACCTCCCTTTCTGCTTACTGCATGTTGTGTGTCGTCACCCCGCCTTCCCAAAGGGGCAGCCACGACCCTGTCATTCGTCGGCCAGGGAACCCCTCTCTCCTACGAACGCCAAAGTGGCTCTGCCTTTGCTAGCCGTTGCAGACGAGTGTAACTTGCAGCTATCTATTACTCACGAATAATCTCCCCGATAAAATCTCACCACGCCTCGTGACAGACCTCCAAGCTGGCCATTATTACCAATCCCCGCCCCTCGTTACAAAAACGTCTCTTTCTCCTCCTCCTCTCTCTCCTCGTTGTCTTTGTCGCCGTCAAGCTGGCTCCTTCAAGATCTCTACTTCGTCTCAATTCATTGGCACAGCATCTACGCCTCGGCACTCGACAGCCCACTTCGATCCTCAGACGACCCTTTACGACCACGATTCCAAGAATGGCTGCCCTAAACTATGGACACCCACCCCAGCCGCCCCCGGTCTTCAAGACTACACCAGAGGCAATCAGTGCCGATACCAAGAAGATGATCGAGCAGGACAAAAAGGTTCTGGACAAACTCGTCGCTGAGGTCACACCCGAAAATGCCACCTACGATAACGTCTTTGGACCCTTCTTGGACTCGCAGAACGAGCTTTCTGGTGTTGGCTGGGTTCTTGGGTTCCACGCCAATGTCTCTCCCGACAAGAGCGTTCGTGATGCGTCAACTGCATCCGAAGCTGCTCAAGACGACTACAACATTGATGCCAAACTGAGAGAGGATGTGTTCAAGCTGGTTGATGCAGTCTACCAGAAGATTGATAGCCAAAACTTGGACGAAGAAGCGAAAAGAATTGTGACCAAGGAGAGACAAAAGTATATCAACAACGGTCTTCTCCTGCCAGCTGGTCCTGAGAGAGACCACTTCACGTCGCTTCAAAAGCGCATGAGCCAGCTAGCCATCGAAGCCAATAAGAACCTCAACGAAGAAAATGGTGGCATTTTCTTCACCCCAGAAGAGCTGGAGGGAGTGCCAAAAGACGATATTGACATTTCTACGCTAGAAAAGGGAACCGGTGAGAACGAGGGCAAGGTCAAGGTTACATTTAAGTATAACCACTCTCTTCCTCTGCTCAAGTACGCAGTCAATGAGAAGACTAGACGCGAGTACGTCATTGCCGAAAGCAACAAGGTAAGCCATGCTCGATTCAATGGCCCCTTTGGAGCATGGATGTCTAACCCCCGGAGTAGGCCAACGTCAACGAGCCCCTATTCAACGAGCTGATTCAATTGCGAGATGAAAGTGCGCGATTGTTGGGATACAAGAACCATGCCGAATTCCGAATCTCTCAAAAGATGGCCAAAACTCCAGAGCGCGTCTTTGGTTTGCTGAGTGATGTACGAACCA
Source organism: Simplicillium aogashimaense (assembly GCA_028455935.1). NCBI lineage: Eukaryota > Fungi > Ascomycota > Sordariomycetes > Hypocreales > Cordycipitaceae > Simplicillium > Simplicillium aogashimaense. Next base: position 4,982,747 of record CM052008.1, read on the forward strand.
AGCTGGCCGGACGCGCCAAGGAAGAGGTTGCACATCTTTTGGAATACAAGAAGAAGGATTGCGAGGAGCGCGGTGCCCCCTTTGATGGCAACTTCTACTCTTGGGATACCGCATTCTACAGCCGCCTGATGAAGGTCAAAGAGTACAGTGTTGACGAAATTGCGGTCTCTCAGTACTTCCCCATTGAGTCAACCTTCAAGGGCATGCTGAAGATCTTTGAGGAGATTTTGGGCTTTGCCTTCCATGAGCTGACTCCTGAGGAGCGGACCAAGCTCAGCGCCACGGGCAAGGGTGAAGATGTTGCATGGCACGAGGATGCCTTGATCTACAGTGTTTTCGATGACGAGGCTGCTGGCAGCGGTTTCCGAGGATATCTCTACCTCGACTTCCATCCTCGTGATGGCAAATATACTCACAATGCCTGCTTTGACCTGCATTCGAGGTATATCAAGTCAGATGGAGGTACCTCTTATACATCCACCGCCTTGGTGTGCAATTTTAGCAAGCCCACAGCCGCCAAGCCGGCTTTGCTGAAGCACCTGGAGGTCGTAACACTCTTCCATGAGCTGGGACACGGTATTCATCAGCTTGCCGGAAATGCACGCAACACGTATTTGCAGGGTACATCGACGGCCTGGGATTTTGTCGAGGCGCCATCTCAGATGCTGGAAAATTGGTGCTGGACCCCCAGCGTGCTCCAATCCCTCTCGAAGCACTGGGAAACAGGCGAGAAGATTCCCGATGACCTGTTGAACAAGCTGATGGGCACCAAACATATGAACAGAGCTATTCATGCTCTGTATCAGGTTCAAATCGGTACTTTCGACATGACGGTGCATTCTCTAGGGTCCCCCGAGGCCGCCAAGAGTGTCAATGCCGGCCACCTTTGGAACCAGATCCGCAGAGACATTATGGTTGGTATCAAGGGACCCGAGGACCTCGGACTGGGCAAGTAAGTACAATATGTTATGATTGGTTTGAGGAATGCGGGAGGATGCTAACGATGAAATCATAGGGACTGGGGAAAGAAGCATCTGACTGTTGGTCACTTTATTGGCGGCTACGACGCGGGATACTACGGCTACCTATTTTCAGAGGTATTCTCGCTTGACATGTTCCATACCAAATTTAAAGCAAACCCGATGAACAAGGAGGAAGGACGAAGATACCGTGAGCTGGTGTTGTCTCGGGGCGGCAGCCGAGATGAGCTGACATTCTTGACCGAGTTTTTGGGACGTGAGCCCAACACGGACGCTTTCTACAAGGAGTTGGGAATTGAGTAGATACTCTGCTTGCTGCGGCAGGACGAAAGAAATTGATAGATGGCAATTTAAACAGTAGAAATTTTTCACAGTCATGGTTACACAAGCTGGGGTGAAGCGGACGGAAGATTTTCTTCTGTCAAAGGTTGTGTGTGTTGTGGAAATACGCTATTGGAATAATGATATGCAGGTATCCGGCTGAAAGAGTGGTTGACGGCGCAAAGTATGGGTAATGAATGGGATGAAATGGATGTAATGTTCGGTCATGGCTTTGTGCGCATCTGCATGTCTTGGATGGCTGCCAAAGGGAAGTACAGAGTGGTGGTGGTGAGGGTCGACATAACAGGACATGGCATGGTATGGGCCGGTGAAGCAGAGTGACGCAGAGGTGAAAGAGGGGAAGAGAACGGGATGATGCATGTATAGCAATAGGAAAGATAGAGCCCAAGACAGCCAAGACGATAACCCGGGATATTGAGGAAGAGGATGATGCAGCGAAGCGAGGAGATGTGATGATGGCGTGGTTACGGGAAGATTGGAATTGGATAGAAGGTGATTGTGAGCGAAGCTGAGAAACAGTAGCGTATTGCGTGTGTTTAGAGTAACTTGGCAGATGCGATAGCGGTGTCGAGAGCCTGTTGAAATTTGGAGAGGGATAGTGAAGTGGTGCTCGGAGTTTCTGGACCGAGATGTTCGGCGCAGCACGGCGCGCGCGCCAAGTTGCAGACGGCGGAGTTGGAGCACCGCACGCTAGAGACCAATCTTCAACGCCTGTGGGCGGGACAAGAGACTAAAAGCCAATGGAATCTGGGGCATTAGGCAGCCACTAAGTTGGACTTGCATGTTTGCTGGGCGTGGTCTACTGAAAGTTTACGTCGAGTGAATTGGGTTTGGGAGTAATATTTGAAGCTAAAGCGCTTGGATGGGCGGGCATGAGCTGCCGTTGGAGGAGCGAATCCGCCAAGGGGGGTTGATTAATAGATGCACAGTGATATACAGTATTGATTGTGGCAGATGGTGTTTTCATTAGTTTTGCTCTATTTTGTTTTGTTGAATTTGCTTGCGGTTAGGTTTCATTGCAGAAAAGCCACGAGGCGGAAGGGTACAGCGCCAAGGAGGCTGTATGTCCTTAAACGAGCATGGAGAAGACAGATAAAGCAGAGACGAAAGAAGAGAGCAGATTAGGTGTTGTACCGTATGCTTGTTTTGATTCCGAAAGTACCGGGATTGGGGTGGTACTTGGAGACGGTAAGGTGGTATTGGCTGTGGCGCAACGTAGATTCATGACGTGCGGCGCAAACTTCCAGATGCGTGTCTGCACAGTCAAGACAATGCAGCCATGAGTGAAAATATTGGAGAACAGTGATGCTCCTTCTAGTGTACTATCTATACCGGCCACTATGAGAGTTGGAATTGTGCTGTGTTATCGGCTGCAAGGATTGAATGAGTGGCGAGTAATGCTCCACCCGCAGAATGGCGCTCATGACATTTCCCTTGGTTTGGGCTGGGGAATTTGGGGAAGCCAAGGAAACAGACAGACAATGGACGCCATTCCTACTCAGGCTCTCGTTTGTAGCGCACGAATGGAGAAGGATGATAAATAAGCCTTCGGCCAGATTAGCCATAGTGGATTGAGTGGGTGGCGCTGGGCCTTTTAGCCTCTTTGGCCCCGATGGCCCTGTACATATACTGTAAGAACGGCAGTAAAGTACGGGGTAACAGCCTGTAATGGTTGTGCGCTGTAAATGGGCGGCGCAATCGGCACAAGCGGCGTTTTTTCAGTTGCGCCTTTGCGGTCGAGGCTTGATTAGGTTCGAGATTCAATTATCCTACACACCACCACCTGCCTTTGGTCGCTGAAAGATTTCCCTTTAATTCTCGGCGAGACTTGGTTTCTTTCTTGGGGCTGATCTTTGTCGTTGGGCCAAGTCCGTCCCTTTGACTGCGTGCCCGCTCTTCCACTGCAGTAAACAGATGGGGCGACGCTGATTGAAAGGAACAAAGCCCAATGCCCTGTAATATTGGCGTCCTGCACTGTATTTTGGCAGAGATTAGCCTGAGCCTCTCCACTGCCTTCACCCAGCACACCCGATTTGCAAGCAACCACAAAACCACTGCGGAGCACGCTGACATATAGCCTTATTAGCCTCTCCTCCATCACTCCCCTACCCCAGCAAAGCGCCACAAACCCCCCACGACCAGGATCCATGCCATGCCACACCACCCATCCTATGTCGCGAGGTGAGGTGTGATATAAAGACCCCGGCACCGCTGCTCGTTGCCTTTGTTTCCCGTCTCGGGATTATTCCTTCTTCTCTCTGATGCCATTTTCCCTCCTGCCCTTCTTCCCCTCATTCTCCAAACTGGATGGGTTGCTGATTGGACCGCATCACATCAACAACTTTGCAAGACTCCGTTTGCATCGAGCTCTCTCCCCTTTGCTCCCCCACACCACCACCGTGGTTTTTCTTGTTGCTGCAACTAAGCTGCGCCTGCCGCGCTTCTCGCAATCTTCGATTTGCTACTCTAGCTACCTCGACGCATCCTGCGACTCCAGCCCATCATGAGCGACCTCGAAAAAGTCGAGCAAACTACCCTCGACAATAACAACGCAGTCGATCAACTCGTAGATCCCGATGCGGGTCTATCACCAGAGGAGCGAGCCAAGATTGTACGTTGACAAACATTTGCGCAACCACACCACCATTGTTCCCTGTCAAACTGGAATGCAAGCATTGTCGCGGCCCGTTCACTAACACTGATTATGTAGGAGCGCAAACTTCTCTGGAAGCTCGACCTGAAGCTCATGCCATGGGTAAGTACCTTCATCACCTAGCCTCAACCTGCAACCGATGCTAACGCGACATTCTCACAGGTGACGCTGCTCTACCTGGTGTCCTTCCTGGACCGCACCAACATTGGTAATGCCAAAATCGCCGGCCTCGAAAAGGATATCAAGGGATTGGACCCCAACAACCCTTGGAAATACAATGCGACTCTCACCATCTTCTTTGTGGCGTATGCCGTTTTCGAGCCGTTGTGCAACGTCTTGCTCAAGAGACTCCGCCCGTCCATCTTCATCCCCATCATCATGTAAGCTACTCACTAAATATTGAACTAAGCAAAAAGGCGATACAAAAAAGAAAAAAACAAGGAATATGAAAACTAACTCTTACAGGGTCCTTTGGGGCGCTACAATGGTTGGCATGGGTTTCGTCAATAACTGGTCCGAATTGATGACGGCCCGTTTCTTCTTGGGTATGACAGAAAGCGGCTTGTTCCCCGGTATTAATTACTTCCTGTCCTGCTGGTATCGCCGACGCGAATTCGGTATCCGTGCCGCCATCTTCTTCTCCGCAGCAGCCCTCTCCGGTTCCTTTGGTGGCTTGTTGGCTGCCGCCATTGAAAACATGAACGGCATTTCCGGGCTTGAGGGCTGGCGCTGGATTTTCATTCTCGAAGGCCTCGTCACCGTCGTTATTGCTGTTCTCTCCTTCTGGATGGTCCACGATTTCCCTGCCGAAGCCAAGTTCTTGTCTCCCGAAGACCGCGCCCGCGTTCTCCTCCGTCTGTCGCGCGATCAACAGGCGTCCGCTCACAATGAAAACCTGAAGGCTGATTCCATTTGGGCAGCGCTCAAGGACTGGAAAACATATGTTGGCATGTTGATCTACGCCGGTCCCCTGATGCCCCTCTACTCCTTCAGTCTGTTCCTGCCCACCATCATCTCCAACATGCACTTCACCAAGAAGAACTCCGTCATCAAGAACCAGCTGCTCAGTGTGCCTCCCTATGCCCTCGCTGCCGTCGCCACAGTCGTTGTTGGATTCTGGTCCGACCGCATCCAAAAGCGAGGCATCTTCAACATGGGCTGCGCCTTCATCGGCACTGTTGGCTTCATCATGATGACCGCCACCAACACCGCTGTTGTCCAATACATCGGCACCTTCCTCGGCGCACTGGGAATCTACCCGGCCGTGTCCCTCACCATCGCCTGGGTCGCCAACAATGTCGAAGGTGTCTACAAGCGTGGTGTCGTTCTCGGCTTCGTCATTGGCTTTGGTAACCTCAACGGCGTGGTCAGCAGCAACGTCTACTTCCACAAGCCACACTTCTACGAGGGCCACGCCACCGTCATTGGATACTTGTTGATTGCAATGTTGGGCGGCAGTCTAATTATGACCTTCTTCCTCAACAAGGAGAACAAGAAGCGCCGCAATGGCGAGAGAGATTACCTCGTGGAGGGCAAGTCGGAGGAGGAAATTCGCAACTTGGGCGATAACCGTCCCGATTTCATTTATACTATTTAATTGTCACGTGTATTTCTTTTCTACGTATATATGGATTGGCGACTTGCGGGGGGTTTTTTTTTGGTTAGATGTTTCTCTGGATAATGTTTGAGTGTATGAGCTGGATCTATATGCAGTGATCCTAGATGAATGCATTGAGTTGGCTGAATAAAGATACCATGGTGTTTTGTGTACTTAACTGATATGAGATGCATTTCTTGTCCGTGGAGATGACTACTTTGTGTCAATTGTAGATTGTCTAGCAAGTTTTTAATAAGATAAACATATCCTTGGGTTATGTTTGAGGAAGAATTATTTAACATTGCATTGACTCCTGGGCTTTAATCTTCTCATTCTCTGTTACAGCCAATGACACACAACCCGGAATGATTGACCCAGCCTCGGTAGATCCGGCACCATGAGCGTCTGTCATGCCGTGAAGCTTCTTGATAACAAGATTTACCATTTACATACACGCGAACTCCGAGTTGTTGGTGGGCTCCAGCACACGGCAATGGCCACGGTGGCCGTTGTTGCGCAGCATAACCGCTTTGGCGGTGCGACACGATATGCTGAAGTTCATTTTGAGAACCGGGTGGACATTGCAGTCGGCGTCCAGTGTGCATGCAATGACACTTTCCCGAGTAACATTGTGCTGCTGTTTGACGAGGAATTGCGTATTTACATGAAGTTGATGCGGACACTGTACAATCGTGCATCTGCCCGTTTTCCAGAGTATCCATTCCAAGGAACAGTTTCATAGGCAATGCTCCGTGGTGAAGTTCGTGGTGACGAACAAGGCTTGTTTGGTACCTGTGTATCGGATGGCTCTCTTGAGACTACTGGAATTGGCGAGAGGGCGTTTGGTGTAGGCTTTATGATTGGACTCTTGCCTCACGCCATAAACGCTCAAGTCTTGTCAAGGTTCTGATTAGCCGATATGGCTACGACAAGTGTTGACGACATCTTTTGAAGCAGCAACCGTGCATGGTCGACCATCGATATTTGAACGTATGGGGTATTGGCCAAATCTTCTTGAATGTTGGTTATAAGGATTTGTTCCTTACCAATGGATTGCGTCGCGTTGGAAAGCTGTTCTCGCCACAACATGTATGCCGGCCGCAACTGCAAGCCACGCTCCTGTACAGCTACACTGAATTGAGCAGCTGCCAGTACAAAATAAGGCAAGATACTGGGCACTCGATGTAGCGTGAAGATGTCGTCGTATGATTGTACAAGTGACAAAATAGACTGCACAGCTTGTGAACAAATATCGGTGGCGTTGAAATCGGAATCCGGTGTATTCATGTCGATGAATCGTTGGAAAGCGCATAGTACGGCAAAGTGGTAGTGTACACTAGGGTATTATATGTTAGTGCTTCTCTCCTATAACATACGAGCCGCCGAGGAGTGAGGATTCAGGATTTACTGGACAAGGATGATGAAAGGCGATATGCTGGTCTCTGAGCTGAGTAGTGAGAGAAAATTTTGATGCCAATTTTGACAATTAGAGTACGTTTCTTTTACAGTATCTAGCGAGGCTGTAGATTTTGAGCGTGCCGAGATATCAAGCGAATGTGCCCATTCTATTAGCTGGAATAGCTTCGAGACAATAAGCTTAGAGTGATTCCGCTCAGAGCCTGTTGCAAAACCTGCTAGACCGTCAATAGCAAGTTCAGATTCAACAGTTTACAAAGGCACTAATTCAACTTACTGTTCCTAAGACGGCTGTTTTGTTGGGAAGTCTCGTGGTCATCTAAGATAAGGCCTAGTGTAATTGGTGTTTTCCCGATGTTATCAACAGGTATGTTGAGCGCCCGTCCAGTCGACAATGAGAATATGCTGTGCACTGATTAGTATATCACACTTTACACTTTGTCGAACGAATTAGCCTAGGCAATTTTCTTACCGAACCAAGAACAATGCTCCGCGATAGGTGCTCCTTTTGGCCCGAGACAAATGATCGTCACAAATGTTCTCATCATCATGCTGCAAGCCGCAGAACTGTATGATACGTTCGTGTAGTTGCCGCGCAAGCCTAGCAGCTTCTTGTTCCTGTCCGCAACGGAGTTGGTAGATTGCCATAATGCCGAGAGCTTGAATATTAGGTAGGCTCATGGGTTCTTTCACGGAAGATAACGCCGAGTGTGCCTCGGCGTACAGAGCTTGATCAGGTGAAGCTTTTGATGCCGCGACTTGTGTGGTGTTGTTATTTCCATGTACGAGTAGATGTGCCAAGGCGAGAATCGCGTGAACAAGAGACGAAGAACAGAACCCGGGGCAGTCTTGATAGTAGTCACGCAGGAAAGCCTCTGTATGTAGCATGCTGAGCGCCATGAAGTCCCAGGTGGCTACAGCGTCGAACATGTGGCGTATATAGGCTTTGGTCCAGCCGGTGCTAGTCCATGTATCCAGCTGAGGTGCCGAACCGAAAGTATTGTCGGGTAATGGCGGTAGGTGAAGAGCGGTCGTGCTTGGCTCGGTGTGAGCTGTCGCAGGAGGGCGATAGAGCCCCCAAGATGACACGTGAATAAAATTTATGGGCTCAGACAATGGTTGGTGATTTGTGGAAGAAGTTGAAGGATACTCAGGACTTGACCACGAATCACTTGCCGTCGGGGTTGGGAGCTCGCCACCAGAACATATCACCACAGCGTGGTTCAGAGGCAATGGAGCTTGACGGGTTTGTTCGTTGTTATCGGATTCGTTCGGGTTGCTTGTTATATTACGGATAATCTTCTCAAGTCGTCGGATTTCGGCTCGTAGTTCGTCCTTGGATGTTTTTTGGTTGCTGCGGTACTGGCATTCTGCGCCGGCTGCACTGCATCGTGCACACCGAGGCTGTCCATCACACTTGAGCAAGGACAAGGGTTAGAGAAATTGATAGATATGTACACAGATGGGGATACACACCCTGGAACGCTTGATGCGACACCGTTGACAAGCCATTGGCGTCAGTATTCGAGGCGGCATATCGCGTGAGCTATGCTATGGTTAAAGAGATGAGCTGATGCTTCTCAGTGCCTAGCTGATGGTACCGCGGATGCTGAGATGGAACAGAATATATATAGTGAAGTAGGCGCAAGCAGCCAGTGAGGATCAACGAAGAAAATAAACAAGTTAATGATTATTATCCTATCTACAACTCTACGATGATGTAGTACTTGCGTGTGTAAAGGGTCGCGCAGCAAGCTCCGTTGCCGTCTTAGCCAATAGCGTTACGGACGGGGGGGGGGGGCTCCAACAGCCCTGTGTGGCGGAGGAAGCTCCTAGACGCTCTCAGCCAATAGCATGGCACGAGAGGAGAGAGACAGTGTTGAAAGGGATGCGTCATGCCGCTGGACCTAGTTAACTTAACAAGACTCGAAGTAATAAACCTCGATATCTTGTACGGCTGGGAGATGACGCACGACGAAATGATATTATGTTAGTAGACCCTTATTAATGCGGTCGGGTTATAGATGGTTTGAGGGCGAGTTGCTATGCATCTCTGCCACAACAGAATATACATGCCTTGGAGGAGCGGAAAGGATACTCCGGGCAACAGTCGTCTCCAACATTGTCCGCAGTCGGCGCCTTGTGGCTGAGAGCACATTCGCTTTGTGGTCATTAAGTACATACAGTACTGTACTGTATTCACCCCGGGCAATTTTAGTTTCGTGAAGGGCTGTACCGGTAGACACTTGTGCATACTGTGCTCATTGAAAAAGGCACCTCGCCCGCACCCTTGTAGCGGCATTGATACGTATGGGGCACCACTCCATCTGTGTAATGGCGCCGCCCGTAAGCGATACGGTAGAATAGCCGTTCGTTGTATTGCTAGCAAAACAAGCGCAACCGCGAATGACAATTTACATATCGCGATGCGCTTTTGGCTCATAGACACGCCACCACGTTTCGCGAATAGTGGACGTATAGGATGACCATAACCACAAGTGGTCAAGTTGGTCAGGAGCAATCATTTACATGCCCGAAATCAACGTGACTGGCGAAATGGAGACTCAAACCCGGAATACTTGAGGAGTGGACAAACTGAAGCACAGCCATGTTGCGCAGCGTAATCTTCTACGCTAGAGCGGCAAGCCGGATGCCGCGGCGCCCAACTGTTCTAGTCGCAATCAGGAAGGAGCTCAATTATATAGTATCCCCAAAGGATCACTTTACTATTTAGTCTGCGTTGTAGCCAGGTGAATCGGACTGTCCTTCTATGTCTAGACCACAATTCCAATGGACATGGGAAGAATCCATATTCTCGGTTAATTTACTATGAAGAACATAGCAACGGTGCAAAGATTTCTAGTAATATCTGTGCTGGTACTCTTCAATGTTTTGGCCATGGATCAACCGCCGTCGGCATACTTCACGGGCACAAAGCTCAACAATTCGACTTTTCGAGTAGTTGAGAATGACAAGTACGATCAGATACCGTTTATCTATGCCAAGGTCTATCCTTCTGCTATTGTTCTTATTGATACTGGCTGTGGCGGACCTTCTGGCGACACTTCCGACTCTCTAAGAGCCTTTCTCGAGACCAGTCCGATATCTGATAACGGCAACATTCCGATTAATCATTCTGCTAAGCCATACATAATAATTAGCACGCATTGTCACTTCGATCACATAGGCAAGTTTGAGTCATTATGCCTACTATCTAACACTACAGTCTAACACTACAGTGAATGCTAACGATTGTACAATGCTTTGTAGGTGGAATGACAGAGTTTGCAAACTCACCCGACACCACAATTTGGGCCAGTGCTCACAATAAATGTTTTCTCAGCCCCCGCAGATTGCCGTCATCTTCGCTTTGTATCGATGTGGGGATGAAAACCCCAGTCTATACAGTCACAAACTGGAGCGATGATGGGCAGAGAGTAACGGACAGAAACGGGCTCGACCTGAATCTGACGATATATCATACTCCGGGTCATACACCCGATCAACTTGCAATATGGGATTTGGAGGAGAGATACTTGTTTGTTGGTGACACCCTATATGAAGATGCACCCATCTATTTCTTGGGGGGCGGTAGCCTTTTTGACTACAGCGATACACTTACAAAGTTAGGAGCCCTCGTCGATGGATGGAATACAGAATTCGGTGAGTGCCATGAGGATAAGAAGAAGCACTAGAGAATGAATATGCTAATAAAAGATACTAAAGGTGATGCTAGTGCTTTGGGGAGGGTCAAGATTGCCGCTGGCCACCTTACTAGTGGCGGCGATGCTGCCAAACTTCTCGCTGATATGAACGAATTTCTTGACCAGGTTATTGCCGGAGATGTTCCCTCAAGGGACAAAATGAATTCTGATTTTGGAAAAATGACGAGGATCTACGAGCTACAGAACGGGAGGCTTAGCTTTGAAGGATTTGCCCAGGCCTTTGAGGATTTTCTTGGAGCTGCACGTGGGAATCGTTCTCTAGCGCAACGAAATCCATAATACTAAGATTCAATGACGGCCGACGGCCTGTGTAGATGGGTATGAAACACGTACTGCAAATCTGACTACGTCTACCGGTACCGGTATATGGCAGCCACTCTATAGGAAATATGTGACTGATGCGCATAAGACCACCTTGAATCGATGCTTTCAGTACGGGCTCCAGGCGGAGGACCAAGTCCACAGCAGCCGACTTTTGTCTGATTTCTAAGCTATCTACGCAAATGACTGTCAAAGGATGCATGCCACTGCCAGTGTCTTTCAAAATCAACCGGACCGATTACCAGACCGGCCAAGACAAATGTCACTGCTGCCTCGAAAAGCTTCACACAGCCTCCATGCCCATTCGTAACCGGACACATGCACATCTAATTTGGGACTCATCGCCTAACAGTGGCTGGCAATATGAAATGATTGGACTCTTTGTTCAGACCGCCATCTGCCCAACCGGAAACAGGAATCTTTTTAATTTTCTTTGCGTCCGTTTTTCGTTGAGCTTCGAGTGCGGGCGTACAACACGCCATCTTGGCAGCGGGAAGTTGCATCCAATAACAGCCAGCCACGTCCGAAGCTGTCTGCACGCGCGATCCAATGCCCTCTGTCAATTAATGCCCAGCACTGTGCCTTGCTTCCCTGTGTGGCTGCTAACGTTATTACCTGCAACGCCGGTCGCTCGGCCCGTTGGTGTGCGGGTGGCGTGGGTGAAAGAACCAAAGGCCTTCAGGCAGCCATTCTACTTGAATGCCTGCGCGCTCAACAGCTTTTAGATCAAGAAGAGCTCTTTCATGAATAAAGTCTTGAATACCAATACCAATCCCAGCCGCCAATGCACAATACAACTCGTGAATCGTGTCTCCAACTTGTCTGGGTGTCAAATAGCGGCCTATGCCCACGGCAAGAGCAAGTCCATTGCTCTTCCCTCGACATAACGGCCAGTCGCAGATGTCGTATCACCCTCCTTGACCCTTTGAGGCACCACAACACCGGCACAATTCCTGAAGTCTTCAGCGATTTCCCCAGCTGGTCGAGTCTGTCCGTCATTGTTGCCCCTCTCCAACGTCTTCTTGCGCTGCCCCCCTGAAACTTGTTCAAGTGACAAGGACAAGGGAGTTATAATTCGTGACAAGCCGTCTTTCAGCAAAGTGTTGAAAGCAATTGCCCTTGCTATTCTTCACCTCCTGATCGGGGAGCTACAGACAGCCCCAATCTCCACCGCTGCATGGCAGTTCAGCATCTATTGTTCCTGAATTTTAGCTCAAATTCAGAGGCTGACAGATGACTTTTATATTGGCGGCTAATTCTTCATCTACTTTATTTCAATGTTAGCTTCCACAATGACGGCCTGACATTGTGGACGAGATAGCTTACACATTGAATCGCTTTCATTCTTTTCAAATATCCCCCCTCTATTCTTCATATTGTTTCTTCACCTTTTTTTCAGGTACACAAGCTGCGATGGCTCATCAAGAAGAGTTCACGCCTGAGCAGGTTCGCACTTTGATGCTTATGGAGCGCATAGGCGGATCGGTCAGTCTATTTGCTGTTGTTTTCATCTTCATTGCCTACGCATTGGTTCCTCGTGCGCGCAATGTACAAAACACCTTTATTGTATTTGCTAGTGTGTCGAATGTCGGTGCGAGCATTGCAAGTATCATTGCCTTTGATGGGTTGGAAGCTGGCAAAGGGACAGCTCTCTGCCAAGCACAAAGCTTCATGTTCGAAATGTAAGTCATCAACCGCTTTGGATCCCTGGGTCCATGCTCACTTTGACAGGTTCATGCAGTCGGATCCCTGGTGGTCATTAGCAATGGCGATCAATGTGCTGCTGGTCTTTTATTTTCAGGCCACGCCAGAGTCCTTCCAAACTTGGTGGTGGGTGTACTGTGTCGCCTGCTATGGTGGCCCGTTCATTATTGCTCTTGCACTGCTCCTTGTTAGAACCAAGGAGCGAGGCCCAATCTATGGCGAAGCTACAGTGAGTTTGCCCCCTTTGTGGAGGTAGCTATGCCGGCTGACTTTCTAGATCTGGTGCTGGGTGGATCGTAGATGGGATAGTATTCGCATCTACACCTACTACATGTTAATTTGGGTGTGTATTGTGGGATCAATACTTTGTTACATTCTTGTTGGTTATCATGTCTTTCGATCTCGAAATAAGCTGCGAAGTTTGACTGCATCCAAGACGAAAGACTGGATCCATGAGCAAGTTAGTACTTTTAATCAGAAATTCTGCCTCTACTGACAATCCCGGCTGCAGTCTGACTTGAATGGGGGATGTTACGGAACTGTGACCACAGAGGTTCAGATCGTGCGCTCAACAGCCTACCCTATCCACCCCAAGCCTCGGGAATCATCGAATGCCTTTCCCGACGCTGCTCGAACAATGCCCCTGGAGCCGCAACCTTCTCTTTATGCTGAAGCATGCCCGGCAAGCCAATATTACTCCTCCGTTACCTCGCCTTGCCGCCCACCTCATCAACATCGCCCATCGGCCCTTTCTAGGGTGGCATCTGCAACCAGATCAGTGGCATCCAAGTTTGTCATTGACGATCCAATCAAACGCGCCTATCTGAGAACCAGCTTCCTGTTCGCTATAAGTGTCCTGGTTACGTGGATACCTAGCAGCATGAATAGAATTCACAGTTGGCTGGCTGGGTCGAGTCCGTTTGAATATCATGTTGCTACCGCCACTGTTCTGCCCCTTCAGGGGCTATGGAACGCCATTATTTTCTTTGTGACGAGCTGGTCATCAGTGAGGCGGAAATCCAGATCAGGTTCAGTACAAGCCCCTCCCGATGGAATTGACCGGGTGAGGGCAGACCTGCCTAACGCGAGAGGTGGAACCGTACAAAGAGACGATTGCTGTCAGAGTGAAACAGATGTAGAGGACGGTGACTCTCGAAAGATGGGTAGCGAAATCGAACTCCAACCAATATCGAAGCTGAAACACGGCCGACGGATGGAGTTGGATAGAGTTCAGAGTGTTGTATGAAGGCATTGAGCTATTGCAATGGACAAGTGGGACAGTGAAGAGTGAAGAGTTGAATTGGAATTGTTTGCAGCGATTGTATAATGACGAATGAATGGGTGGCTTTGATCAATGATAGTCTAGGCATGAATCTTTATGTTCATAGAATATTGTATTTGTCTTCGTTATTCATATTAATAAGACATATATTTTGTCATACATGAGAGCATTAACTATTGTACAACTGTCTGAGCAAAAAACTCAACAGGAAAAGAAAGGAGAAGAGGAAGTCAATTCCATAGTAAGGGAAACCTGCCGACAAAGAAAAGGTCCGAGCCCAAAAGAAAAGAAGGAAGTAACTTTTTCGGAACAAATCTGGGAGTATTGTAGATATAAAGAATAACAATGAAAAGCAATATCGTGCCGTTTAGGTCTAAAGGTATCTTAAATAAAAAATCGTTAAAGAGAGTCGTGCAGATGCAAGTCGTTAAATGAGTGACATGGTTTAAGCGATAAACCGGAAAATGATAACACAGAAATAACACAATTAATCGGTGTCAAAAAAGCTCACAGACTGCTTGAGACTGCTTAAATCGACCAGACCCATGATTCGACCGTCGGCTCGCCAAATTGACTGATCATAGAAGTGGCGAAGGAGCAGGATAGCAGTGACAAGGGCGATTTGAGTGACTGACAGGCCAATGACAACGGCTCGCAAGCCACCAGAGCTGGCTGCAATGGCGGCAGGGATGGCGAGTACGAAGATGCCGGATGAGAGATTGCGGTAAATGACGACGCCTGTGTACATGTCGCCGATGTTGCGGACGGAAATGGCCATGCTGGACGAGGTGAACTCAGCTGAGCGGGCGAGGAGGGGACGGGTGACGGCGTCGAGAATTGCAATCCCTGTTGCGAGGACACCAAGTTGGAAAGAGAGCAAGGCAAAAGAGATTTTAGGGCCGTTGGAGGGAAAGAAGGTAAGCGGCTTGGATGTTACTTGAAGAGACATGTAGTTGGTAAGGCTAAGGCCCAAGGTCAACATGCCGATGAGGGCGAGAGAGGAACCGCCGATGACGAAGAGGCAGTGGGCTAATTGGGTGACCTTTAGGTGTTCGCCACGGTAGAAGCAGAGAGAGGAGACGACGAGCGTCGCCAGGATCCAAGGCCCGACCATGATGGTGCCGAGGAGTTGAGGGTTGATGGAGACGGGACTTGGGGCAAGAAGGAGAGATAGGGATGAAGAGAGGCCCCAGAGGCCACAGATGGGGAGGAAGGATAGGAGGAACGTGATGATGGTGGTGGGTGCGATCATGGCACGCGGGGATTGGAGGACAATGTTACGGGTGATGGGGCCCGTAAAAGTGCAGGGTCTCATGGAATAGAGATAGCCCCAGATGCGATCTTTGGTCATCCTGTGGCGGAGACGCCAGGGTTGCCATTTGCGGGAGAGGGTGAATCCAGACACCGGTGTGGGGGCAACGGCAGCATTGGTTCTGTCGAAGACAGTCTCGGGAGCAGCAAAGGCAATGAGGGGGATGGCCAGGGTGAAGAAAGCTGAGATGATGCGGAATTGAACAGTGAATGTGTTGGAGTTGTTGGATGCTGCGCCGCCAACAAGAGGGGAGCCCCAAGTGGTTGCGATATTGAAGACGTTATAGATGGTTACGCGGAGGTTGCGCTCATGTTCCTGGATATATTAGCGAGTGGGAGGTGGTGGACGGGAAGAAGACGTACAAAATATGTGTCTTGTATGGATCCCATGACGAGAGTGTCGAATACACCCCATCCCAATCCTTGAACTAGACGTGCTCCCATGCATGAGGCGTAGCTTTTGCTGGCAGTGATGTTCCAGATGCAGCCAACCAAGAGTAAAAGAGTAGAAGCCAGGTACAGAGGACGCTTGCCAAATATGCGGGCGAGTATAGAGCTAGAGAAGCCGGTAAAGGCGGATAAGATGAGAGGAGCAGCTGTAAGTCCGGCGACGGCGGTGTATGAGACATCGTATGAAGTAGCCATGGGTGTTGAAGTGGTGAGGAAAGCTGTCTTCATGCCACCTACAAGACCGACCATAACTAATAATGAAGCGAGGTTTAGATCTTTTCGCCAGCTTGGCCAGTTCTGAAGCGGGTTAGAGAGTGTGCAAGGGAAGTGATGATGCGAGTGAGACGTACAAGAGGATCATCGGAGTCATCGCTAGGTTGAGGAATCAACTCGACATCAAAGTATTTGCCCCTTCCATATTTGACGCTCTTCTGATGCGTAGTCCATGTAGCCAGTGAGTTTCGCTTTAGTTCTGAGTGCGAGCTATTCAGGTATCCGGATAATGGGCTAGGAGAGGCTGCGAGAGCCCTAGGCGTTGAGGGAGTGTGAGCCCGAGCAGGCGGCGTAACACAATGATCCATTTCGTATGATTGCGACAATACAAAATGAACAAAATAGTAAAAAGATATGAAACGAATGACAGCTACGGGTTCAGGAAAAGAAAGAGACAAGAAAGGAGCCAGCCCTGTTCCAGATGTGTATTTAAGAGAAGGCCTGTCAACGGAACCAAATCGGATACAAGATCGAGTTTGAAGGAGACAAGAGGTTTTCCCTGGCAATAGAAAAAGAAAAATAGTTCCCAGTTCATGGCAAGAACAAAGATGAATAAAAAAAAGCAACGGTGATCTGTGGTGGTTTTTCAGGGCGAGACAAGACGGAGAAAGAGGAGCCCCCGGTTATGCAGGCAGAAGAGAAGCAAAGGGTTGTGCGCGCGCACGGTGATGCTTCGGCTGGGCGAGAACACAGTTTACGTGGACATGAACAGAGCATACATGTGCGACAAGATCAAAAAGGAAAAAAAGGAGACGCGTTGATTGGGGAGCTTGGGCATGTAACGCGATTGACAATGGCGTTTTGCGGTTCCGAAGATTGTGGAATTTGTGGGATGAGGGTATTCTCGATGGTGGGATAGCTTCGGCGAGTTTGCACGTCACAGGATTAAGAAGCTGAGAAATCATTCCTCGAGCCAAAAATCAGTCGATGGGATTGGTTTGCGGCGCCATCAGGCCATTGTGGCAGGCGAAGCGGCGAGGAGTGCCGTGGGAATGGAATGGGGCCAAGGATTTACGCGAGGTTTACTAGCTCAACTGTCAAAAACCACAGCCAACGCGCACCAGCTGCATAAAAGTGACAGGTTAAAGGGCCTGCGTGCTTGGACCGCATGCACCAAGGTCTAAGTCAAGGCGGGACAGGCTTGGGAACAAGCGTGAGACGCGTAGTTGGCGGAGCCAAGCAAATCGAGGGGGCAGGGCATCGGCATTCGGCATGAAACGAGAGGGGTAGGAATGCGATGAAGAGGGTAGCATTTTTTTTGGTAGTGTAAATCCGATTTGACAGGTCGTGGATCGCAAGGGAGCGAGAGACTGAGTAACAATCCGGGTTTGGCTTGAGGAGGGGTTAAAGCAGCACAAAGGGGACATGGTCTCTTTGGGAGGGGAGAAATCGCGTGAGACATAAAGAGGCTCTAAAGAAAACGGCCAGAATGAAACGGGCATGGCATGGATGGGCGCCAATACATGCTGGCCTACCCATGCACACGGCATGGATATGCAAGGGGGAAACAAAGCCAGGAAACCCAGTTGGAGGGTTTGTGGCGCTGGTGGGAGGAGTCTTTTTTTTCTAGTACAGAAACCAAGAAGCAAATACTCCATACCTTGTAAACTAATGCTTCAATGCTACAGTGGTTGAGTTGCGTTGCGTTGCGTTCCGTGTAATTGCTTTTTCATGCTCGTCGATCGCAAACCCATTTTTAGGAACCAATTGGACTATCGGAAACATTTTTTTTGTATGGGCATGCGTTTCTTTTTGACAGTCATTGTCTCGATAATAATTTCTTTTGCGCCATTGGCTGAATTGTTTAGTGTCTGATCTCCTTGCGCCAGAGCATGGGAGTGGTTAGTGTGGTGCTTCTCCTGATGAGTGCATGAGTTTGTCTCCATTGGGGGGGGGGGGGGGGGGGGGGGCAAGTTTTCTATTTTCAGTTATGATGGACTGGATTGGTGCAATTTTGGGAGCAAAGTACTCCAATTGAGATATCAGTGCGTTGGTTTTGGTGCATACTTGAACCAGGAGGATGGGTTCGTGGTTGCAGGCTTGCAGAATGGGCAAATGCCTGCATAGCTGCAAGTGGTGCCACTGCCGAATCTCAGCTGGAAATGCGATGATGGAGCTGGAAGGAAATAGCTCACGAATTGGAAGTGACTGAATTTGCTCATATTGCATTACGACAATTCCTGGCTCTTCTCCATTGTCTATGCTCACGGCATCCAATGCGCAACGAAACTCGCTCAGCTTCAACAAAAGAAAGGAGCCCACGGCCGGACGCTTTGCCCCTTTGGTTGGATTCAAATTACCCTTCACAAGGTGACTGCACCGAAGCTGTGTACAGGCAAAAGAAAAACATGCTCCTTAAGCTCCGGGAGCCCATTCAACCTCCAATCATGCTCATGCCATTGTGCCAGATCCAATAATCCGCTCCTCTCCGTCTCAGAGCTTCAGTGATTGGGCGGCAATGGTCCTGGATCTCCGCATCAGTGTGGCCGCTTTGGACAAGAGGTGCCGGTGTCTGGATTCTTGTCCATCTCGGCTTAGGAAGTAGAGGCTCTCAGTTCCCCCATTCTTATGTATTGCGTGAGTAAGCTACGGCGTTTGCATCAATTTTCGTCCGAGTCCATGTCTCTGTATAGTTGTGAGACGATGAGTGCGCCGCCCTCTGTATTGGTCAATTCAGCATCCGTCTTCTCGACCGCCTGTAGCAGCTTCCTCGTACGAACGATTAATTCTAACTTGTTAGTATCATGCCCACCTATTGCAATGAATGATTTATACCTTCATACACCATAGTGTAGGATACAGCCGTTTCATCATCCGGGCCACTTATCAGAGGCATCCTCTCTGCTGATGCCAGCTCGACTCGCAACCGAAGCCCGATATTCTTCTCCAAGTCCGCCCACAGCACGCTATCATCATCTAGGGCAACATCATCCCATTTCTTTCTTGAAGCGCCGCCATCGACTGCGGCGTGTTTCGTTAACCACCTACGGAATATTCGTATTACATGCTCGCTGATATTAACATGCTTGACAAACATGCCCTTCCTGCCACCTTCCTTGACCACGTTTGTGACCACACAAAGTTGCGAGAATAGCTCTCCATCGTCAAGATGAACGTCTTCTGTTGCATCTTCATCAATAACATCGTCCGGGTTAAAGGCAGGAGGTGCTGCTGCGCCAGGCCACAGCATGCGGAACCGACGCAGTCGATTCTCCTCAGTCACTACCGGCCGGAAGCAAGAATAGATCTCGGCCAGGCTGTGCAGCTCGGGTTGTTGACCTTCTGGCAAGCCTCTGAATCCTAAGTGTCTGCATGATAGGTAAGGGGTTGTGATTTTAGCTGAAGGGTGATAGGCTTCCAAGATCAATTCTAGGCTTGGCGTAGCTGTTGGAAGGCATATTAGGCGGTGATGTAATGTGCACACTGCGAGTGAGTGCAGCGGCTTGGAGAGGACTGTGGTGGTGAGAAGGTCTTTGATGGGCAGTAGAGAGAAGATTGAGGTGATGATTTCGTTGGGTAGAGCGGTGATTGGCATGATGGTGGCTGCGTTTCTCCTTTACGAGTAATATATTCGGTGGGATGTTAAGGATAAAGTTGTCCGGATGAACGGGTGATGCGACATCGCGCTAGATTAGTAAACGCTCATCGCTGTCCATTGATAGCCATTTGCAGTCGAGAGTTGAAGTCGGATCAATGGTCCCTACATCGCCGAATGAATGAGGACATTACACATCAAGCGTGAACAAAAAAAGCTGCGTCCCCGATCAATGCGCATATTGTTGTACTGACGTCAGTGAAACTTGGTGGTTGAATATCCTCGTGAAATGCGACCGCTGTGACAAGATGTGCCTCAAGTAAAATGAAATATAATTTGGCAATTTACGAAACTCCAGTACATGTCATTGATTATTACCGAAGATGATTGATGGCGTAGAGTATAGAGGGATGAAGTACACGCCTGGAACGTCTGCTCAATAGTCGTCGCTAAATCACTTGCTTGCACAGGCAGGAGATAACATTTTAGGTGGTGTATGGTTGTTGCATGTCAACCAGTCCCAGGCAAGCATAATGTGGCTGTAATTAGCAAACAATACCTTGTTTGGATAGAGTGAGACGCTCAACACCACGCCACTATACACTCGAACAAATTGATGGCTTGCTTTGCAGTTTATCATAGTCCTGCAAATACCCTTGTTACCCTCTAAATACACAGTTACAGAACCCCATAGTGACCTACGCAAGCTAGTCCGCCTACCTAATTTACTCAAATATCTCCTAGCTCAGGTCGCCCACAGTGGCGCATTTAGTTAGGGTAATATATGGCGAAGCTGGGTCCTGTCTGCTGAACCCCGCTGAGTTTGCCGAGCAGAAGTACGAGACATTGGCGCCTTCGTTTACTGATCTTGTTGAATCGCATTTCTTTCCGGCTTCACCAGTCGCGGGCAATGGCGCGATACAGCTTCCGTGACAAGAGACATGGCTCCAGATTCGAACGTAAATTCGGTGGAGCCTGAGGGAAATGATGCTTCCGGTGGGCAGATCATTGGCGACAACAGTCTCTTGGAGGAATCACCAGCGTGAGTAGCTAGGAGCCCCCAGACCAGAATGCTTGAGACGCTTACAATTGAATAGGTGCACATCATGTCGCAAGAAAAAGTCAAAATGCTCTCGACAGCAGCCCTGTTCACAATGCGTAAAATCAGGTGGGCTACCTTTACTGTCTAACATTGGGCGTGAAACCACGGCTTCCTAACCGAGTCAATCAGGTGTCGATTGTGTTTACGACGATAAAAGAATGAAGGGCGGCGTGAAAACAGGCGTGATTGAGCGACTCACACAGAGACTTGGTATGTATTCCCAATGAGTGGATTAGTTCAAGCAACACTAACGATGCAGATACCATTGAGAATATGTTCCTCGGACAAGGAATGCTCCTGCAGCAGCTCATTGAAGCCAAAGAACCTAGCTTCTCAGCACAGGGGAGACTAGAAAACAATTCATCCGAATCGTTTACGGAGCACACTGAACGTCTAAAATCGACACTGTGTGCCTTGGGGTTGAACAGCACCGGCATCAATACGCGCACAGGACCGCCGACGTCCAGATTGCTCGCAAAGCGCAAACGAGACGCCGAACCCTGGGCGTCAACAAAACGCAATGAGTTGGCTACAAATGCAGCTCCGTATCACCAGGAAACTCTACCCTCAGCTAAGCAACTTGAAGGAATCTTGGAGACCTATTTCAAAGTGATCCACCCGTGGATACCCGTCGTGCATCCATCTACATTTCTTCAACGGGCTCGAGAGGTGCCTAGGTCACCTGGAGTAGTTCTAATATTAAATGCTATTATTGCTGTTGCATCTCCGTATGCTGCTGGAGAAGAATTGGCCAGTGTTAGGCAACGCGCTGCAGTCTTTCGTCAAGATGTTATCAGCACTGCTTTAGAGGATGGATCTCTCGAAGCTATCCAGGCACTATTATTGATTGCATTTGATACGGCAAGTTCTCATGACTCAAGCTGTAGCTGATATCTAACATGCAGTGCAGATAAAACGAGGCGCCAGCCAGTCCCCCTGGTCTTTAGTTGCCGTTATTTGCCGCAAAGTTGAGGAGCTGCAGCTCAACTCAGAACAGGCAACTGAGAAGGAATCATTGTCGCACTATTTTCTCACCGCACAGCCTGGACTCGAAGCAGCAAGTGCCTGGATCGAAGTCGAAGAGCGGCGCCGTGTGTTTTGGGGCTCGTTTCTTATGGATCGATTCTGCTGTATTGCAACAGGGTGAGTTGTACACCCTTCTACTCGGCGCCGGCATTGATCTCCCTGACCAGTAACAGCCAAAACCCCATTATTTCTAGCAAATCCATTCGTCGCAGACTACCTTGCGACGGGTGCATGTGGGAGCTTGACCACGCTGTGGAAACGTCCTTTTTCAAAATGCACGAACAAACCCAGCAAGATGTTTCCGTAGTAGACCAGGAGTCTCCTTTCCCACCTGCGTACTCAACAGCTGAGGGACCAAGTGGTGTAGGGGGATTGGCCTACACCATTGAAGCGACGGAGTCTCTTCATTTAATGACCAAGTTCCACGCTCGACACGACTTGGAAATCGAGACGTCATCTCAGCTTTCAAGCTGGCTGAATAAGTTCCGACAGCTAGACTCGAGACTATTACAGTAAGAACCTCTTTTATATACACAGTTGGCTGCGGTATATGCTAACCTTGACCAAGATGGGAGCTGTGTTTGACGCATCGTTGGAGAGAAGTCCGCGTCGTCAATGGCTACATCGATCCAAACCTGACTTTGGCACATATGACACATAATGCTGCTATAATAGTTCTTCACCAAAGACTTGCACATCCTCCACCTCAGTCGCGAGCATGGCTCTCTGGGCTGGTTTCGGCTGCCTCAAGAGAAGCGTGCATGATGGCTTCGATAAAAATTAACAAGATTGCGCGACGATACTTGGACGCTAGTAACGGCATTCCTCCACACCAATTTATATACTGCCTTTACATTGCGGGACAGTTCTTACTAGGTAAGTGGGAACACATGTAACTATAGCAGTCCACTAACCCATGGCAGCGCAAGCGACTCAACAATCAACGAAACCTCTAGATGAACTGGGTGCTACCATTGCAGCCTTGCATGAAACATCTGGCAGGATTGACAATGAATCACCGAATATCGACAACTCTGAACAGGCGGAGAACCCAGCCGCGAAATTTGCCAGCTCGCTGATTGAGCAACGAGATGTGCCGTCTACGAAAGCTTTAACAACCAATAACAAGACGTCAGATCAGCCGTCAACATTGCGAGACATACAGTTCCCACCGGGTCTGATTGATGTACCTACCATGCTCCAGCAGTTTGCAACGTCGCCATCTAGTGGAATCAGCTGGCTCGGCATGAACGCTCCAGAGCAGAATACGTCAAATCTCGTAGACGAGAATGTGTTGGCACTTACGCAATCGCTGATGCCAAATGCTAGAATGGCTCATAATATCTCAGCCTATCAAGCGATGTATAGCAATTTGGGGGGACAAGGAGAGCAAGAATTCAACTTCATTGCCGAGCTGCAGCGAATGGGCTCACGGGTTCGCGAACACAACCAGAGCACCGATGTGGAAACACAAGGTGCTATGCCAAGTGGAAGCGAGGACACAATGTAAAAAATCGCACTTGAATTAATCAGAAACTGTATAAGACATTCATCATGCTTTGTCTTCGCACTTAATTGACACCCGGGCCATTGTAGGCACCGCGATTCGGCTTCTCTGTTGCGGAAACAGCATTCCCAAAGTAATCCTTTCCGCCATTGCCAGGGATAACAGCTCCATTGCTTAGAGCGGGTGACGAAGACTTCAATTTATACCCCGATGCAGAAGCCAGACTCTCCGCTCCTTTGCCAGGTTGCACGAATCCAGGATCTCCCGAGATGCCATTAGAGGTTGGCCTATCCACGTTTTGAAAGACGTTCCAATTCCAGTTGATACCGCTTCTATTCGGAAGCGAGGTGTTCCCATTTCCAACAAAGATATTGTTTGTAAATACTGCGTTAGTTGGAAGCACCCAGTCGAACGCTTTGTCAGCGCAGTACATGACATTCTGGTAGAAATACAGAGTCGGCTTGTTTCCGTTGCTGTTGATCCTGCAATCGTTTTGGAAGATGTTGTATCGAACAATCTGATCTGCTCCGCCTGATGTTCCACAGCCGTCGCAGTCTAGAAATGCACCACCAGCGTTGTCACGGCTAAAGTTATATTCAACTGTGCAGTTGCCGGTGTTGCCCCAGTCGCAGTCGAATGCTTGACTGTCAACCACGGACATGATGCTCCCATATACAACATTATGGGAAATAGTCGGATTGTGATCACCGAGCACCCACATACCGGCAAAGTTGCCTCCTGTCCATGGGTAGGCGCCCTTGCCAAGATCTGAAGCAACGTTGTAGTCAATCAGTGGCTCATTGCTGTACGAAATGATGATTCCATCGCCGCCACATTTAGCAATGGTGTTTTTGGTGACGTGCGCTCTTTGGCCCTGGTTGTCCATTGCGCCAACTCGCACCTTGATGCCTCCGCCACCACAATCAGATACTTTATTGTTTTGGACAAGAACGTTGTCATAACGGCTACCGTTGTTCGAAGTATCGACTAATATGCCACATGAGAGGACAAAGTCAGCACTATGGGTAGCTTTGTTCGTCTGACCGGCGACATGGTGAACGGTGTTGGAGTCTATGGTTATTCCGGTGTGAGTCTTTCCATCAGTTGCTGTCACATGAATACCTTGGCGTGCAGCTAGAGACGACGCCGGGTTCGTGACTGTGAGGTTCGAGATTCTCCAGTGGTCCTGGTTTGTGAGCGTCACAGCTGCTGCGGCCCCTGTGCCATTGATGACTGGATTGTCGGTGTTGCTCCCAGATATGTATTTGGTGATTGTAATGGTGTCGGCTAAGGTGCCAGTTCCTTTAGGAGACAAGGTTCCGTCGCATGTTGTGCCAGACTTTAGTGCAATTGTATCGCCTGGCTTGAAGGTGGGTGTGTTGACCTCGGCGAGAGAACACCAAGGGTTGTCGATGGTACCGGAGCCTGGGCATGCGTGAGAGCAGTCCGCATAGAAAGTGGTAGCGGACGTAGTTGTAGCCAATGCCACACTTGAAACAAATATCTTTGTAAAAGCCATAGTAAAAGCAATGAGTGCTGAAGCTGAGGACTGAGAGTAGCTTCAATCAGGATAAGCTGGCAGTATACTCGATTTATAGATGTCGGCCTGGCACACAAGGCGTATAATCACCATGTAACTACAGCCCATTCCAATATCGGCATTGGAAACAGAAAGGCAGCAATTCCCCAGGTTTCATTCCCCATGGGGCACGAAACAGCAATCGGAGAGCCCCCGCAAATGGTGGCTCCGTTGAGAGCTGAGCAAACCGGAGGCGGCCCGCGGTGCCTCCGCTCGCAATAAGCTGCTCCTATTCAGCAAACATTTCTGATGTCTATTATCGGGTGTTTATGGCTCTATAGTATTAGCTTCAGGCTGAACAGCTTATTATGTTGCCCGGGCAAGACCTAGCTAGCCCAATTTGGTTTCTTGATAATATCTCAACAGTTCAAGTAACGTGAGCGCAATCCAATAATATCATTATTTTCTCTATCCTTCTAACCTAATGACCATCCGCCATCGGCTGCATACGTAATTGACGGCCGTTGGGCCCAGCGTCGCTGTATTTCTTCACGGGACAGCTTGGCGTCTTTGAAGCTGCTCGCGAACACTGCTGTGGTAAGGGTTACGCTTGCACCAGCTTCAATACCACCTACACGCTTAATAGTTGGGATCAAAGTCCGACGCGCCACCAAATTGGTATTCGGGTCTGGCGTCAAGACTTCTCCTGAAACGGCGCAACCCAATGTAGATGTGTTGGAGAGGTCCAGTACTCCGCTGGCACCAGCAGATGACACTACAAGGGAGGAAGTACTGGACTCTGTAGCAACTTCAGATGTCTGAAGCTTTGCAAAGTCCTCATTCGATGTTGTTTGGTTGATTTTAATCATCCTGCCGTCGGACACCGCTTCGCCATTGATGGCAAACCCGCCTTCCACGGTGCTGAATCTCTTCAAAGCTCTGCCATTGGCGCTTTGTATGCGATGAATTCTCACATGCCAGTTTGGCCAGCGATTACAGGGCGCAACCAGTGTAGTCTCGACTTCAATGCCGTCATATTTCCACGGCCTCCATTGACTGACAAGCGCATCTGTTGTTTCTGAGCCACCTTCGCCATGAAGCGGTACTGGAACAAACTTCGTATCACCAATTGTCTTCCACCGCACCGCCCAAGTTTCCCCATCATCTCTGCTGATAGCTAAAGTGCTATCTGGCGCAATTTGTGTAAGTGAAGGACCTGTAGGCACGCTGAAGGCAAAAGCTGAAGAGTATGCAAATTTGGCGTACTTTGCCTCAGTGCCTTTCATGGACCACATGCAGAACTGCCCTGAAGATAGCATGAAATGGTGGTTGGCGTTTGGGTGATTGCAGACAATTTGCTTTGCTGGTTTGACAGCAACCGCAGCAACTCCGTTTGTGTTCTTCTCGGCCAAAGGGTGAGCAACTGTGTCAGAAGTCCAGAATGGATGGTCTTCCGCCAGAGCAATAGCAATGAGACTTTTGACAGCCCAATACGGCGACTGTGGTGAGTTGTAATGCTCGCTCATGTACATGTTTGGATACAAGTATCCAATATTCAGCGTGCCATCAGCCCAGAATATGTTTTCTGAATTGGCTGCCCACCAACGAAGATGTCGTAGGAGCATACCCTTGATTGCACCGTGGGAGCAAAGAGGATCCGAATCATCGCAAAGCCCAGTATAGGCGAAGGCGGCATAGAAACCTCCTATGGCAAATTTGTAACAAAGCGACCGACCAAACGGAATCGCAGCACCTTGTGGTCTATGGTTAGCCAAGTGTGTGCATAAGGTATGGAGAAATGCTCACCATCTGTATCAAAGTAGGCCCAGAAAGTACGAGCAAAGGTTCTTGCTCGAGCTTTGAACAGTTCAGATCGCTCCGGATCCAAGTCGGCAGCATACTTTGCGTACAGCATCTGGCTAAATTGAAGCGCAAAGCTTCCCGAATAGTAGTCTGCATGCCTACCACGAGCGGCATCTAGGCCGGTTCCCTCCGTGTCGGGATCGTTTGTAACAGGCCTCCAAACACCATCCGATGACCAGCCATCCGATATATAAAATGTTTCCAACGTAGCCAAGTCTTGTTCCATTAATGGCCACAGTTCGTCTCGCGCGACACCACACACTTTGATCAGTGCAAGATTCGCGAGCACTCGAAACCAACGCCAATTATTTTCGGGCATAACTTTTCCATTGAGGCCTTTCAACCAATCGACGAGATGAGCTTTGCTGGCGTCGCTCAGTGGCTCGTACATTTTTTCTGGTGCCGACAGGAGTGCAAATGATATGATTTCGGCTTCCACCATTCGTTGATCCCAGTCGCCTATCGGACCCCAGTACTCGTCGTGTACAGGGTTGATTCCATTTTTGAGGCCGTCGACCCAACTGTCCAGAATTGAATCTGAGCCCGTCTGCTTTGTCGTTTCATGTTTCTGACCCGCTAGTAAAGCGCCGATGAGCCAGAGTGGTCTGCCGTAGCCTTCGAGCTGAGCAGCCGTTTCGTCAAAGTGAGCTCCCGACGCAATGGGAATCTTGATTCTTGCTTTCCCTTGCGAAAAATAAGGTATCAATGGCTTGAGAAGGGCTTCGGCAGCAACAACCATATCTGTCCTCGTCTGGAACGCATTGTCGGAGAATCCAGCAAGTGTAGGCATTGCGTGTGCAGTGTAGATGGGAATAAAACTACTGTTCAAGTTTGCAACTCATGACATCTAGCACAGTCCATTGCATGCTCATTTGAGTTAATTGGACCCTCTGCATTTGCAGCATATGATCGAAGTGTTTGCCGAGAAGCCTCCGATGAGGGAGCAGACTATCAAATTGTAAGTGGATGCCCTCCACGCTATGGCTTGCCTGCCCCATTCACTGAAAAGCAGCACTCTCGGGGTCGGGAGCGGCTCGGGGGTCCTCCGGAGGCTGCAGGTTGGCGGCTTTGCCCAAAACAGAGGGCCACTTACACACATGGATGTGAACGCGATAGCCTGGATTGCTTCTCTGTAGAAGGACGGGGCCAAGAAACGTTGTGCTGGGGTAATATATGTATCCATATATCCAGTGGTAATGGTTGTGAACTGGTGACTTTTCAATTACTTTCTATTTACAACAGCGACTATTTGAGTTGCCCAACATGACTGTAACAGCAAGCACACCAGCAACCGTCCTGCCAAATGGCACACCAGCACATGCGACAAAGCCAGCCACAATACAAAATGGCTATGCGACAAATGGAAATGGTTACCAAACCTCCAAGGCAGGACTTGAGTACCATTTCGAGCAATCGAGTCTGTATTCAAACTCTGCCGTGGCCAAGGTTTGGAAGACAGCGACCGAGCACCTTAGACGCGAAGTTAGCATAGCGAATGTACATGAACCAATCTCTCACTAACGCTGAACAGAACCCGCCTCAAAACTTCCCCGAAACAGTTCCTCAGACGGGCGAGAAAACTGGACAATATCAGTATCGCGATGCAGAATTCTGGACTTGCGGATTCTTTCCCGGTAGTTTGTACTGCTTGCTGGAGCGATCGATCAAACACCCACAAGCGTTTCTCGCCGAAAGCGCCTCCCCCAATAACATCAACACGCAATGTCGCGAAGAGCTGCGAAACTCGCTGCTGGACGTTTGCCGAGCCTGGTCAGAGCCGTTACACAGCATGGCTCACCGGAAAGATACGCACGACATTGGATTCATCATTGAACCTGCACTGCGACGGGACTTTGAGCTGACAGGGAACCAACGAAGCTACGACTCAATCCTGACAGCCGCGGACAGTTTGGCGAGTCGCTATAACGAGACAACAAAGGCAATTCGCAGCTGGGATATCTTTGTCAACAATGGACACAGCTTCAATGACAAGGATAAATGCTTCCTAGTCATCATAGACAGCATGTGCAGTACGTACTGGTACTTTCCTTGGAGTATTGTTGAAATGTACTAACAATCCTAATCAGATCTGGACCTGCTCTACTATGCTGGCCATCATTCCTCCTCTCAGCGATTAATTGACATCGCCACAACACATGCACATACAGTGCGCAAAACACACTTGAGACGGGAGAATTTTGGCAACCAATCAAAGTATCCTGAATATTCGACATGCCATGTCGCTAATGTCTGCTCTGAAACTGGCGACGTGATTCGGCGACTGACCGCGCAAGGGTACTCAGATACTTCAACTTGGGCTCGTGGTCAGGCTTGGGGGATCTTGGGCTATGCCCAAACATATGCTTGGACTAAGGAGTATGTGTTCTTGGAGACTGCATGTGGGCTGGCGGAACATTTCATCGCAAGACTAGAGACGGCGCCACCGACCGTGGAAGTGCAAGTGAAGGATGGAAAAGCTGGGCGATATGTGCCGCTCTGGGACTTTGATGCGCCCATTGATGAAAGCGACCCTCTGAGAGACAGCTCCGCTGGAATGATTGCTGCAAATGGGCTGTTGATTATCGCAAACAGTCTAATGTCAATTGGTGAATTCGCCGATGCCCAGAGATACTTGAAGTATGCAATGGCTATTACTAGAGACACCATTGCTTTGTGTTACTCTGGAGATGCGCTCGACTTTCATCTGGACAAGGATAGAGAAACAGGCTACAACGTAGCGGCTCGAACTGTACCTGATTCAAAGGAATCTCCGTTTGATGCAATTTTGAAGCGTGCTACTGCAAACTTCAACAGCAACTGGACTGATAAGTACTATAACCACGGGCTTGTTTATGCGGATTATTATTTTCTGGAATTTGGCAATAGGCTGCTTCAGATGGGCTATTATTGACCGACTAGAATAGACCTAGATAGCAATATTCCTTCCTTATTCGTTTCTGCATTGTACTTGAGCGCTGTCAATTAATTGTCATAGTACCGAGGCAAACCGGTTTGGATCCAGTCATTCAAACATGGCCTGGATTGGTAACGTTGCAGCGCCTCGTACCCCATAAACGTCACAAAGATGGGGTAAGTTGAAGCGGAAATCTCCAAACGCAATAACCAACATTTTGTAGATTTGCGGAGTGAGGGGATTGATCGAACCTGTGGAGAATGTGTGTTAGCCGTCGGCGACCGGAGGCAGCGCGGGCACCCCCCGAAGCTCAACGTTGTCCACACTCTCAGCCAATTCCAATAGTGGCGGCGGCTTCTCCAGCTTTCATCACCATTGATCTGGGGTGCATGGCTGGGGTAAACACCACCACAGGCGTGTCGAAACAAGCGGGAGAGCTATATATGACCGTCAAGTCTCAACGGTTACCCCGAGATGCTTCTCCAGAATCAATGACAAGATTGTCGCACACCCACTCACCATGACCCCTCCATCAAAAGACAACCGTAGCTCGCAAGAGTTTGCTGCTGAGAAGGCAGACGCTCTGCATAGCGAGGATCATGTGCAGCATGCAGAGGCGATGGCGGAGGCAATTGCGGTTGAGAAACCGTCGGCATGGACGAAACCATTGATCAAGCTGTATTGCTACTGCGTTATTGCATTTCTTTGCTCTACTATGAATGGTACGTCAATTCTTGATCTGCAGTTTGTGAAGAGACTTTTTCTAACAAGGTGACAGGCTATGACGGGTCAATTTTTGGCTCACTTCCGGCATTGGAGGCATTCAGAGATCGGTTCCAGGTTGGCAAGACAGGTTCCAAGCTGGGCTACATCTCTGCCATGTACACTGTCGGCACCATTGTCTCACTTCCAGTTACGGGACCAGCATGCGATTTCATGGGTCGTCGCATAGGCATCTTCATCGGCTGTATCATTGTAATCGCCAGCACAATCCTTTCTGGTCTTGCAAAGAACACGCCTCAATTCGTCGCCGGTCGCTTCTTTCTCGGCTTTGGCGTCAGTATCGTCCGTGCCGCGAGCTCTATCTGGGTTGCTGAGATCTCACCCTCGCAGTATCGTGGTATCCTCACTGCCACTTATAACTGCACTTATGCTCTTGGCGCCCTGCTGGCTGCTGGAGTTACGCGAGGATCTGTCCAGTTCCCTGGAGACAAGGCTTGGCAGGTACCCATTTGGTGTCAATTGATCTGCCCTGCCATTGTTGCAGCAACAGTCTTGTTCTTCCCTGAATCTCCTCGCTGGCTGTTCGCCCACGATAGAGAAGACGATGCTGTAAAGTTTTTGACTGAGTACCACGGCAATGGTAACCCCAGCAGTATCTTGGTTCGCTTGCAGATTGACGAGTATCGCCAAGTCATCTCCACCAACGGATCTGACAAGAAATGGTGGGACTACAGCGATTTATACAAGACCCGCGCGGATAGATGGCGCGTCTTCAATGCTCTGATTCCTTCAGTCTGGGGTCAGTGTTCTGGAAATGCCGTTGTCAGCTACTATTTGCCAGCCATGCTGATGACGACCGGCCTGACCAAACCGGATCAGCTCCTGAATATCAATCTGGGCTATACTGCCATTTCCGCAGTAGCATCTTACGTTGGCGCAAGCCTCATTGAGAAAATGGGCCGTCGGCCCACCAGCATCTGGACATCTGTCGCATGCTCCATCTGCTTTGCTGGCATCACGGCTGGAGCTGGTGTGTACGCCTCAACAAAGTCCTCCAGCGCCGCATCGGCAGGCATCGCGTTCATCTTCATCTTTGGATGGTGCTATAACTTTGGTATGACGCCACTTCAGGCATTGTACCCTGTTGAATGTCTGTCGTATGAGCAGCGCGGAAAGGGCATTGCGTTCGTGTTTGCATTTGTTCACTGCTTAGCTTTTGTCAATCAGTACTGCTTTCCGATTGCGCTGCAGAAGATTGGCTGGCATACGTATATCGTCTTCATTGGCTGGGATTTAATACAGGCGACGATTAGTTATTTGTTCAGTGTGGAGACCAAGTCTCGTTCTCTTGAAGAGATGAATGAGATCTTTGAATCGAGGAATCCAGTCAAGGCGTCTTTGAACTTGCCCAAGACCAGCACAGGCCAGGGCAATGAGTCAGGAGTGAAAAATACAACTGCCCAATAGTTTAGTTTAGCGCTCGCAAAATTAATATTTATTAGTGTGTATAACGAGAAGATTCTATGCAATTCAAAGCTATGCAGTTCATGTCTGCGGACTTACATGGCAGGTGGCCCGCTTTGCAGACGATTACTGGTACTTATCGTCGGAGTTTGAAATAAGACCTTCAATTGACACATCTGCCATTCGAATTTGACCACCCTGTCCAGCCAAGGACATGTTCCATCTGTTTCTTGTGATGCTCAAAGCCCTCATTTCCCATCTAAACAGCTCCTTGTGAGCCTTTCCTAATCGGGAAACGAGTCTTCTATTGGCCAGTTACGCTCCACTCGGAATTAATGTCTCTAATCGCCATTGTCCCAGTTAGGAAGTCAGTCTTATATTGGCTATCTTTGGTCATATCACCAGGCCTTGAGCAACAAGCTTGATATCGGAAATGGAAGAGCGAATGCCTATATAAGGGCTGCTTTCTTCTTTGAAAATGAATCTGGAAGTGATCACAGCTCACAGCTCACAGCTCAAAATCATCAATACTTTCACGTCTTCCTTTTCCAATCCCACGATTACTCTGTCAATTCTAACCACTGCCACTACTTACACCATGGCATCTACAACCTACTCCCACTTTGGTGCTAACACCGAAGGCATTGAAGTCACCACGGCCTTTGCAAATCTCATTCGTGGCAAGACTATTTTCATTACCGGTGTTGCTCCCAAGAGTCTGGGACAATCTGCCGCCATTGCACTCGTACGTAACTCGTCTCCTTTTATTAGCGAGGTCACCAACTGACAGTACCTAGGCACCCCAAGCCCCTGCCCGCTTTATCTTTGCTGGTCGCACTGTATCAAAGCTTCAAGACAGCATCGACATTCTTCACAAGGATTACCCTGATATCGACTACCGCATCTTGCAAGTCGACCTCTCCAGCCAAAAGTCGGTTCGTGCAGCCGCCGATGAGGTCCTCTCCTGGTCTGACGTACCCACCATCGACATTGTCATCAACAGCGCCGGCGTCATGGGTATCCAAGAGCGCACGATCAATGGAGATGGTATTGAAATGCACTTCGGCACAAACCATATCGGCCACTTTCTTCTCACCTCGCTCATCATGCCCAAGCTCATCAAGGCTGCCGAAAAAAACGATCGAGGCTCAACCCGCATCGTCCACGTCAGCGCTGCATCAGCCACTTTTTCATCCATTCGCTGGAGCGACATTAATTTCGAGACTCTAAATAAGCATCTCCCCGAGCCCGAGAAGATTAATGTCTCAGTTACGGAGGCATGGGGCTACAAGGACCCTGACGAAGTGGCTTACATTCCCCTCGATGGCTATAACCGCAGTAAAGTTGCCAATGTCCTCTTCGGCATTGAAGCCAATAAGCGACTATTTGAGAAATATGGAATCTACTCAACTGGCCTTCACCCCGGTGTGATTCATACTGAGCTGGGCAGGAACTTTCCTCAAGAGACGATCGATGCTGTTGAAAAGTTGATGGGCGTCATGTATAATATGAAGTCTTTTGAGGCTGGCTCTTCCACTGCATTAGTCGCTGCGCTAGACCCTAAGCTTGCGGTTGGAGTCAATGAGTCCAATGGCGACTGCGCCAACTGGGGCGCTTACTTAGACGACTGCCAAATTTCAACCAAGGCAAGCAAATATGCTGTCTCCAGTGAGGAGGCGGAGAAGCTGTGGAAGTTGTCTGAGAAGCTCGTCGGACAGGAATTCGCTTGGGAATAAGAAGCAGCATGCTGTGGTAGATACTTAATCATATAGAATAATTTCAACTCTCCTTATAAAGCAAGTTAGTTCAGCAATTAGATCAAGTTCCTCCATTTTGAAATGAGTCACTGGGAGAAATGGTGGTCTCTGTCGGGCTTTTGGGTAAGCGAGTCTAGTCTCTAGGCTCAATACTTGACAACTCTCAAGGCCAGTTTCTTATATAACGTAATATTTAATGTCACAAACTCCCTCGAAGTTTCCATTTGTACAATTATATACCCTCATGAAGCCTTCCTTCATGAATTAGTTTCCAGACTAGGGGCCCAACGTCGCCATGGAAATTGACAAGCCACGGGAATTCTTGCAGAACAACGCTTGCTTGAGCCCAAGTTTCAATTCCAAGATCTTCAGCAGCTCTTCGTGTCCGTGTAGCCAGCCATTCTGTATCAGCGTCGCCCGCGAGCCATATGGAGCCCATCATCATCAGCCAAAATTTATCCTTGCTGTTGGGATGACTTGGCAACATCGTTTCGACAACATGTCGTATTCGATACGAAATCAACTCGTAAGGGATGATGCGAATGCCACCACGTGGCAAAAAGATGGTTGCCATCAGTGTCAACAGTCCTGTGTGATATATTGCATCTTGGGTTGACAATCTTGGCATGGACTGCAATGGTGAGATGTTTAGCAGCCGATATAAGACGGAGATGATAATCTCCAAATGCGACCCGCTGTCAAGGGTTCGGCTGCGGCCAAGTTTAGTGTTGAACAAGTTGCAAACCTCCATTACATCTTTCAAGATGGAGGCCATGTGAGGATCCAAGTCAGCTGGTGGTGTAGTGTTGCTTTGCAAAACCACGCCTTGGGAGCGTAGCGTCTCGCGAACCTCAGGCATGCGATCCCGCCAAAACCTTGGCTGGGCACCATACTGGAGGGAGTATATAATGTCTGTCCTTGGTGAATTGTCAGCGCAGAGGGTTCATCGCCAAAGACCTGCGAGAATACTTACTTGCATAATTTAAGCAAGTGATATCTGTTTGAAGATTTCTCCAGCTCACCAATTCCTCCACGCAACTGGACCATCCGCACAAGACCTTCGAGGTGTGTAGTGGCAGCTGAGAAATCTTTGCGTATTTGCTCATGATTTACGAGAAACATGACAAGCACTAAGGTGGAGTTTGATAGAGCATCTTTTCCTCGCATCCTGTTGTTAATAATGGTGAAGGCTTGCGATAAATGGTGTAATGGGACAGACGAGTCGTTGCCTGTGTCCACGAAATACTCGATACATGAGCGCATAAGATGTAGACTGCATGTATACGCTGTAGCGAGATGTGAGTAAGAGTTATCGTATTTCAAGGCCAAGACGTACTTTCTGCATCTGTGGACAGTAGTTTGAGCCACATGAGCTTTCCATCATGCAGCGACAGCCCCAAATACGCTGGGTACAGTCTGTCAACAACACAAACAAAGACTACATTATCAGTACCAGCTTAGTGCAGCCATCTGGCTCTTTCCAAAGTACACAACAATGACTTACACTTATTGATAACATTCAAAGCCTCCGCCGTAACGTCATGTGGTAACGAAAACGGCTGCAATACGTTCCCAAAGCTGCGGGCAACCGAACCAAGAGACAGATAAATCCAATTCATATCGCGCATGCGCTGCTGATAGCTGTAATGCACAACCGGTTGCAGCGGATTGTCAGGGTACTTGGCAGCTATTGTCCTTGCCTTCTGCAGCGCTAGCCTGGACCCGCGTTGAACTCTCCTGCCCGCATTCTTGCCTTTCATGACATGACGGCGCATCAGCCGCCTCGACTCTGGATCTGCATCGCGTCCATCTAGGAAATAAAAGGACTTCATCTCGAAGCTACGGACGTCTTAAAACGACGAAGTTGATGAGGTTGCCCAGAATGTGCAAACTCCGTTGTGCACAGCCTGAGCTTGTAAGACTCGCCTTTCCGGAGATAGAGTTGCTCAACTCCGACGGCGGATTTTGGTGGCGGCGAAATCGCGACGCAGCAATCGGGAGCCTTGGTTTGTTCTTGCGGATCAAGTGGGCTGCATCAATGCGAACGAGCATGTGCCATCCGATGTATGCAAACTTAAATCCTTAGTCGGGCAGAAAACGCCCAACAATGCACCAAAAGCCCCGCCATCGACCGAATAGCTGGAAACTGCCATGCGCACTTGGTGCTGTCGGAAAGCAATGTCCATTGACTTTCAATACACTAAGCCCCGTCCGGCCTGTCGGCATCGATGGCATCTGGGAGGCATTCCAGACGAATCCTTTGTTACCCACAATGTGGACAATCGTGCACCGATCGACCGGATTTGGCTGGACTAAATCGAGGACGCATTCCATTTGGCTTTATAGATCTGCTCGCCTCGACATGCACCTTTGGCAGGAGCAGCAAGTCTATGGACATGCTGGGGGATAAATAGCTGTAGTTGATGCCTATTGTAGTCCAACCAAAATATCTTCTGCTAGACGTAAGATTTTTGAAAATGAAGGCCATTTCTGCTACAGTTTCTGCGTTCGCTGTCGCGGCACTTGGGGCTCAAATTACCACCGTCACTTACACGACATATCTGCCATTTGAGCAGCACCCATGTGCCAACTTTTACGCCATTGATCAGGTCTTGCCTGAGCAGGCATGTGAAGCTGGAGCTTGCTGTGTCCAAATTGTTGGAATTGGAAAACCTACTGGGGTTGTGCCACCTCCACCACCACCTCCTCCAGATTCGACTGATGGAGATGGCTCTTCGCAGGTGGCCTGTACCCAGACTCCTTGCACTGAGAAGCCGATTGTGTCGCCCCCTCCAATGGTCACTAGCAAGACGGGTAGCGAGGAGCCTGGTACCACCACTGAAGTTGAGTCAATCATCTCTTCAGAAAAGGTCATCACCACCACTGCCACTTCAGACGAAGTCAAAGTCATCACTACCACTGAAATCGAAACTCCCGACGAAGGTGATCCGACACCAGTGACCACCGATGCAGTGGAGACGATTACTACTGAAGAGCCAATGACGGAGACTGTCACCACTACCATCGAGGACATTGTGACCACAGAGGTTATCACAACCGAGGAGCCTGTGACTGAGACAATCACCACGACTATCGATGGCACCGCTACCACTGAGACCTTCACAACGGAAGAACCCGTCACAGAAACAGTTACCTCCAAGACTGTTGCAACAGTCATCACTGAGACAATCACAACTGAGGAGCCGGTCACAGAGACAGTCACTACTCCCGAAGTCGAAACCCCCACCCCTGAAGATTCCGGTACTACCGAAGTCATCACAGAAACAGAAACAATCACGTCTGGAGAAGTCATCACCACCACAGAAAGAATCCCAATCCCACCCACTCCTTCTCCCAGGCCACCCATGACCACCACCTCTGACGACCCTACCTGTCCCACGCCAACATGTAGCATTGGCATCGACAGAGCAGTTTATCCAAATCCATTCACGAATGACGTGTCGGCGACCTACGAGTCCTTCGACCCCGACCACTTCAAGACGGCAAAGCCAAAGCAAGTAGATGTCGTCGACGAGATCTTCATTTCCACGCCTAGGGGGGACGTGACCTACGAGGACGCCGGTGCAGAATACCGTGCCTTCCTGTTTGCCTGTCAAGACGGCACTTACAACTTCACTTCGCCCTACTCAGACGACATCACCATCTTGTGGTTCGGCGAAAAAGCCTACAAGGGCTGGACCCGAGACAACGCGGACATCATCCAGTTCTACTACGGCAACAACAAGCCGCAGACTATTCAGAGGGAGATCAAAGCAGGCACATACTATCCCATCAGGGTCATGTGGGGAAATACTGGCGGCGCTGCAGACTTGAAGCTCCAGATCTATGCTCCGGATGGACGACAGCTCCTCGGCACAGATGGCAGCAGCTACCTGACCACGGACGCTTGTGATGGCTCATATCCGCCATATGAAGAATTTGGAAGCGAAACTTAGGTAGTTGTAAATGGTAGTACAGTAATAATACAGCTCAAAAGTCCGGGTATACAAAAATAATGCGCCGTGATGCAGAATCATACAGACCTCTTCACCTCCACCTTTGCACTCGGGTGCTCCCACCATTTTATCGCCCCAAACTTTCTAAACGGGTAGATGATGTGTGTAATCCTCCCCGTGAGCAACCTCTTCGACACAGGGCCATACGTGTTACTGTCCAAGCTTGACCCAGGCGGCCCATCACCCTCCACCCACACATGGCCCTGCGGTATGCGTACCGTTTCAACAGGGTACGGTGCCCTGGTCCGTACCATGTCCCCTTCCAATGCAATGACGCGCTTTACAGCCACCACTTCCGGATGCAATGGACTCCTGAATCCAATTAGCTTCGTAGACCTTTATGAGCTGCTCAGTAGACCTACCGTAATGTGACAATCATTCCTCTGTGCACATTTTCTTGCGGTTCCCATTTATAATTAAGCACCACGTCCCGAATTAGGGAGGAGTCCTTGTCCTCATTGAGGAAAGGGTACATGGATGGGCCGTCGACCATGGTGAAGTCGGCGACGTGGAGCTTAAATGACGCAATGACGGGGATCCAGGTCGCGAAGCCGATGAAGTTGAAGGCTATTGTACGTGATGTGCTGGGCGTCTGGCTGAATGCCCGTACTCGCGACCATATTGAGGCCATGGCATGGCGTGGATGGATGGTGAAGTGAGGTTGGCGGATGAAAGATGCATGTGGGGCATCACAGCGAAATTTAAAGTGAGATCTCGCTCACTCACCAGCATTAACATTTAAGGTTACAATTCTGTCACGAAAAAAAAAAGGTTACATAAACTATGAAGGAAATGTGTTCATATTGACTCTATTTTTATCAAATCAATCAATCTATTTTTCTTTTGTACTCCTTTCCACCCCTTTACCCGCAGCTCTCCACCATGTCGCTTTCATTTTCATCATGCTCTTAAACAGTGTCGGGAATATTGTCATCGCTTTCACTAACACTCTCGTCACCGCTGACCTCGGCGTTCTCACGCTCTCTCTTCTCCATCAGAGCCTGCAGCTCAGCGTCATCGCTCTCCGTAACAGCCTTGGGCTCCATCTTGACCGTCAAGTTACCGCCAGCAGCCTCGATGTTCTTGCGAATGTCCACAATGGCTTCCTCCAGACGGGTAATACCGAGCGACTTGTCGAGGCATGTGTTGGTGAGGACGTAGAGAGGGGGGGAAACGAGCTTGACCTTGACCAGGGATTCGTCGGTGTTCTTGGACTCGGCGGTGCGCAGGGCGGTCTTGACGGCGTCGATGCCCTCGTAGCCGAAGCAGGTGACTTCGATATCGGCACGGACCTTGGTCGGTTGAGGAGTAAGACGCTTGCCAATGTAGCTCTTGAGCTCGTCGGCGACGGGCTGGTTGGGGAAAGTGGTGTCGGCCCAGACTTCGGGGTTTCTAGATGTTGTCAGATACACATGCTAAGAGGTAAAGGCCTAAAGGAACTTACGTGATGGACAGCTTGAAGGCGTCAATAGCGTGACCGTATTTGCGGTTCAGAGGCCAGGCGATGGATTCGTACAGGGTCTCGATGGGGGTATTTGTCTTCTCGGCGACGTGGCGCATGATTGAGTGCACCATTTTGCCCTTGTTGTATCGCTCTTCGCACTTGACAATATCTTCGGGGGAAACACGACGTTTTGAAAGATCAATGTAACCTGCTCATGTATTAGCACCAACCCCCCAAGCGTGTTATGGACAGCACATACCCTTCTCCTTGTCAACTCTGAGCACTACGACGACCTCGTTGCGCCCGACTCTAATGAGCTTCTGGATACTTCGGATACGTCGACGTGACAGTTCGGAGAGGAGAATCATTCCATCGATGTTGTCGTACTCGAGGAGCTTAACGTAGGCTCCCATTTCGGCAATCTGTAATTATCCCAGTCAACAACCCAGTTCCTCTTTCATCCGTCCAAGCGCGGGGCAGGACCACAACTACACACCTGCTTGACATTGACCATGACGAAGCTGTCGATTTCGGGGAATTTCTCCTCGTAAAAACGGCAGTTTGTTAACGACATATTGGCGGTATTTTCTCCTTTGTCGTCTACTAAAAATCGGTATTCGGCTTCAGATGTGAAGAATTGTGTGGCGGCACGCGAGGGGTGCTTTATCGAACCGTTTTCGAGGATACGGATGAAGCCGTTTCTGTCGAGTCCAAGGGGAATTAATCGGGACGGCTATGACCTGTGGTGGCGAATCGCAAAAGTCGAGAGTTCTGTTCGGAGCTCTGGTGCGTTTGCGCGTCGTGAATCGTCGCTAGACAAGGAAGGAATTGGCTGCACAATGGAGGAGAGTCATAATTTTGATTTTGACATTTCGCACACACCACATCTCCTCGATAGTGGGGTGTGGCGGGGTGTGGCGGTTTGATGCGGTCAAGTGTGGCAGAACTGGCGCCTGCGAAGCTCTTGCTGGGAGCTCCACGTGACCGCCGAAGTAAACAGTACAATCTCCAAGCTGTTGTTCGCAGGTTAAGCAGTCGCAAACATTGACAATGGCTCCTGGTATGTTTTCAATCCATTGGCTTTATCGCTGAATTGAAAAGCTACAGAATGTGGACTAACAGTTTTAGCGACCCAATTCGAGTTATCACCGCCTCCAGGTGACGCCGTATCGGCGATTATCTTCGCGCCAGACTCCAAGACGCTCTTGGTTTCGTCCTGGGATAAGAATGTTTACAACTATGATCTTAGCAACGGTGCTAGCGAAGCCAAATTAGTCACCACATATGAGCACCGAGCTCCCGTCCTCGATGTATGCTTTGGCGACAGCGATGAAGAGGCCTTCACAGCCGGCATGGACTGTGGCGTAAACAGGTCCGTTAATACACCACGAATTGGATGTCAGTTTGCTAACAAGCACCACAGAATCAACCTCAAGACCGGAGAAAAGACTCTTGTCAGCAAGCACACCGCACCAGCCCGCTCAGTACGATACAGCCCCAAACACGGCATTCTCGTCTCCGCTTCATGGGACTGCAGCTTGAACCTGCACAACACCAACGACCCATCAAGTTCCACCATCCGAATCTCGCTGCCCGGAAAGCCTCAGGCGCTCGCGGTTAGCCCCTCCAAGGTTGTCGTCGCCATGACAGGCCGAATAATCAACATCTACGACCTCGACTCCATCGTTGAGCTCTTCGCTTCTGGTGGCACAGACCTCAAGCCCTGGCAGCAGCGCGAATCCTCCCTCCGATACCTCACCCGCGCCGTTTCCTGTATGCCCAATGATGCAGGGTACGCGACAAGCAGCATAGAAGGCCGTGTCGCTGTCGAATGGTTCGAGGACACCGTAGAATCGCAAGCACGCAAATACGCTTTCAAATGCCATAGACAACCCGCGCCCGATGGTGATGGCGATATAGTTTATCCCGTCAATGCTTTGGCCTTCCACCCCGTTCACGGAACTTTCGCCTCAGGAGGCGGTGATGGCACCGTGGCTCTTTGGGATGCCGAGGCGAAGCGCAGATTAAAACAGTATCAAAAGTCGTCCAACAGTGTCGCAGCCTTGGCGTTCTCAAACGATGGAAAGTACCTAGCTATTGGCGTATGCCCTGGTTTTGAGACTGGACAGACGGATTACAATGGCGCTGGTGCAACAGCTGTGATTATCCGTGAGTTAAGCGAGAATGAAGCAAAAGGCAAGGGAGCGAAATAGGCCAATACAACGAGACGTAAGAAGGACAAAAAGCTGTTTAGTTTGCATTCACTTGTATTATTCGATGCGGCGTTCAAGATGGGTGATGGGAATAATGGTATCATTTAGCATGAAATTTGGAGGGTGCAACTCGGACAGTAGGTGCCGACAGATACCCCAAGAATAAACTAATTCGCTATGTTTATCGTCCACTTTAGCTACGTAAAGCTATTTAATTACCACCCACGCATGGTGTACGGCCCCCAGACACTGGGAGGTGGCCCTCTTCCACAAGGTCCATACATGCAGCGGCGGCTGGATGGACCAGTTTGGGGATTCTATTCCCCTTTCTGCGATGGCTTGATGGGCTAGAGTATGGGTGTCAGTATGCCAAGATGTTGAAATAATCGATCAGCAACGAAATAATTCATACCTCGGGATGGGGAACATAGTCAAAGTAGCCGCCCAGGCGGAGCAAGTTGACTTCCTTTTCAGACTTGGGGACGTTGGAACCCCAAAGCATGCTATGAGGGAATGGGAGGTTGAAAGGGACAGTATCCTCAATCTCTTTGATATCCTCGGCAGTCAATTCAATGCTGAGAGCTTCAATGTTTCCTTGAAGGTGCTCCACCTTGCGGATTCCAACAATGGGAAAGACATAAGCGGTCTTGTGCATGACATAGGCGAGAGCGACGCTTGTAATCAAGGTGTTCTTGCGTTTAGCAATGGCTTCCAATGCGTTGCTGATCTTGATATTGACGTCATCATTTCTTTGGATACGGCCCTCTTGCTGCTTTCGTTGCTCCTCAGACTTGAATTGGCCACCGCCAAGGGCTCCCCAAGGACAGATACCCATGCCTTCCTCTCTGCACATAGGTATAATGTCGGTTTCAAAGTCTCGGCTGGCCGCAGACCAGCGCCCTTGGTAAACACAGAACTGAGTGAGACCGTGGTTTCGGGCGTACTCATTCGCCTTGCTATTAAACTGTCAGCGCTTGCCCTATGGAACGTTGTGGCTATGATGTAGTCTGTACCTTACGACCCACGCTGGAGTATCGCTGATTCCGAGGTACAAGACCTTGCCTTGGTCAACAAGTCTATTGAGAGACTGCATCAATTCAGGAATAGAGGTGCTGTAGTCCCACCAGTGGACATAAAGGAGATCAATGTAATCTGTCTGCAGCTTCTGCAAGCTAGCTTTGACAGAAAGAGCCAGGCTCTTGGTGCCATTACCTGTGAAGTTGGGCATGGTCTTTGGGGCATTCGATCCAGCAGTGTAGTTTGTGGTGTACTTGGTTGCAATGACTACGTTGAAGCCGTCAATTAGCCCTAGTTTTGTTCTTGCGGCTGTTCATACATACCCATCTGGTCGCGGTTATTGCGCTTCTTCATCCATTCGCCAATTCGCTTCTCTGAATCCTGGAATTGGTAGTTGTTGGCGGTATCGATGAAGTTACCTCCCTGAAACGTAAGGGTCAGCATTTTGGATGAACTTGTGTGTAGCTGGGGAACATCATACTTGCTCAACGAAGGTATCGAGGATCTTTTCAGTGGTGGCCGTATCGCAAGGTCCCATCACTTCACTCCTAGACGCAGGTGGCCGGGTTAGAACACATTACAAACAAGTTAGAACTTAGATTGA
Organism: Simplicillium aogashimaense; assembly: GCA_028455935.1. Taxonomy (NCBI): domain Eukaryota; kingdom Fungi; phylum Ascomycota; class Sordariomycetes; order Hypocreales; family Cordycipitaceae; genus Simplicillium; species Simplicillium aogashimaense. The sequence continues at coordinate 5,025,505 of CM052008.1, forward strand.
AGGGTTCCAATTACCAATTCTCGCCGAAGTTCATGGCACCAAGGCAAAGAGGACTGACACGGACTGCAGCCGTCGGAGATAGCAATCTGTAACGACCAAGAGCGGTCTTGGGCTGAGGTGCAGGAGGAAGATGAGACATGGTGAAGGTTTAACGGTGCAGTTGGCGATAGAATAGTTCGTGTAAAAGATTCTTGGACTGATTGGCACGTAGCAAGAATGGCGATGTTCAAAGTCGTTTGCAAACGGGACAAAAGATAAAGTGGAAGCTACGGAGGGGATGGAGGGTTCTGAGAGCTAGCTATATAGGCAACTACTGCGACAGGTGGGAGGTGATGACAAACACCGACGTCAATGATATGCAATGGCAGGGCATGCCTTCAAGGTGCATCACGAACTGCAGGTGAGCCCGGAACTAGTGACGTTAACTCCATGGCTGCGGTCCGTCTGTCGACCTATTAGAGTTCTCTTGATTGGTCAATGGGTGGGTATTGCTGAGGTCGATAGCCGACTTGACGCAGGCTCCTGGTGCCTATCCGATCATGATCAATGGCATACCGCCAGAATGAAAAAGCCAGCCGGTAAAAAATTGTCAGGAAGTGTTTGAGAGTTTGTTAATAGCAGCATTTACTCTTTCGTGCTTTTTCGCTTGCTAAAAGTGTAACGAGAAGTCTGGATTGGCCAATACTCTAAATTGACCTTTGTGAACGGCCCCGCCGCCAAATCTATGATAGCGGGCAAATACAGGGAGGGTACAGGGCATCGGAGGCAGCTGTTCGTGGGTCTTGCGGACGACGCAGTGAACCACAGTAAAGTCTTTAGCGGCTGTGCCCTGTAGCCACCTGCTGACTGTTCTGTACCTGGCATGCAACAAACACTGCTGGCCGCAGTCGGCAGTGGTCTGTGTCGTTACAGTACCCTGCCATCGCCTTCCAAAGGTGGGCTGTGCGTGAGATGTCACCTAGACCTTGTACGAACCTGAATCAAAGTTTCAAAATTCAAATGCAGATGCAAATATTTTTATATCCAATTAAAAGCAGATAATTTAACAAACTCGTTACACTTGCTCGATTTACACCGCAATGAGTGACTCGTGTCATGTGACGAGCCCAATTATATGAAAGCATATCAATTACCATACCGTTTCGTTATCGAAAAACTGCCCCGCAGTCGGACCAGCCCGATAAAAGTTTCTCGCCAGAGCCCCTCCAAACATTTTGTTTCTGAACGAATTGCGCGACGCAAGACATTGCTAGATTCGAATTGATCATGTCTACTATTATTTTGGGCTCCCAATGGGGTGAGTATGCCTCAATGGCTGTCTATGCCCCTTGGCTGCGATATATGCGACACAATATCGCCGCTCCGAGGGGTACCATGCAAGACTGGCTAGCTAATTGACGATGCGACAAACAGGAGACGAAGGCAAGGGCAAGATGACTGACATCCTCTGTCCCGAGGCCCAAATCTGTGCTAGAGCTGCTGTAAGTTTTAAAGCTCATACTCGATTGGTCAAATATTAATTCCTTTCCAGGGCGGCCACAACGCCGGTCACTCCATTTAGTATGCGCTCAATTCGACATTCGTTCGGTGACTCACGCTAACAAACATTCAGTGCCAACGGAGTTGCTTACAGGTATGCATTCTGTGAAAATACATTGAATCGGACATCTTTATTAATGAAAAACAGCTTCCATCTTCTTCCCTCTGGTTTGATCAACCCCAACTGTTTCAACCTCATCGGTTCCGCCGTCGTCTTCCACGTTGTAAGTCGACCCGAAAACCCCCGATCCTCCGCGATGCACATTATTAACGTGTCCTCCAGCCCAGCTTTTTCAAGGAACTCAAGGAGCTCGAGGAGAAGGGTTTGAACCATGTCCGCCAACGAATCTTCGTATCCGACCGATGCAACGTCAACCTCGACCTTCACGCCGCCGTCGACGGTCTCGAGGAAACCGAGGTACATACCGACTTTCACACGGGAACAAATTCTTGGGTTGCTGAAGGCTGACGATAACATAGCTTGGTACCCGCAAGATTGGTACTACCGGAAGGTAGGCGACGCAATGTAAATTTTCTACTGGCGCTTTTCTGACATTCGCAGGGGTATTGGCCCATCCTACAGCACCAAAGCTGCTCGATCTGGTATTCGCGTTCACGATATCTTCGACAAAGATAGTTTCGAGGCCAAGGTCCGCTTCCTCTATGCTGGCTACAAGAAGCGATTTGGCGATCTCCTGCAATACGATGTCGAGGAAGAGTTGGCTCGTTTCAACGAATACCGCGGGGAGCTTTCCAACTATGTCATTGATGCTGTTCCTTTCATGGCTGACGCCCAGAGTTCGGGCAAGAAGATTTTAATAGAGGGTGCCAACGGTATGCATAATTTTGTTGATTGTTCGGCATTGTCATGTTAATCGAAATAGCTCTCATGCTCGACGTCGATTGGGGAACGTATCCCTTCGTCACCAGCTCCAATACATGTAAGTGCTCGTAAAAAGACAAGGAAAGCTAAGATAGTCCTAATATTGGATAGGCCTTGGTGGTATTATTTCTGGCCTCGCCATCAACCCCAGAAAGATCGAGTAAGTGAAGTCATTGGTGCTGAATTACAGGCGTCATCCCACTGACCTGTGTTGTAGCCAAATAATAGGCATCGTCAAGGCCTACACCACCCGTGTAGGCGCCGGTATCTTCCCCACTGAGGACACTGGAGATGTTGGCGTAAGTACTCATGCCCTTGATACCATTGTACACACACTAACTTTTAGCAGAACAAGCTCCAGGAGATTGGTCGCGAGTTTGGTGTCACTACTGGCAGACGTCGCCGCTGTGTAAGTCACTACGCCAAGCTGCAATTTACTGTACTAATATTTATCTGTAGGGTTGGCTCGATCTCGTTGTGCTCAAGCACTCTACGTTAATCAACCACTACACTATCCTCAACTTGACCAAGTTGGATGTCCTCGACACATTTGAGACCCTCAAAATCTGCACTGGCTACAAGGGACCCGATGGCCAGGAGCTGGACAGCTTCCCTGCTGACCTCAGCTACTTGGAGAAGTGCACCCCAGTCTGTAGGTACCACCAGGACGTATTTCTTTTTTTTAATTGAGGAGCAGCACTAATGAGGTATAGACCGTGAATTGAAGGGCTGGAACACGCCGACAACCGCAATCAAGACTTTTGTATGAGAACCGCAACCACTAGGCTTCGAACTCACCGCTAACTGTATTTAGGACACTTTGCCCAAGGAGGCCCAAGAGTACGTCAAGGTCATTGAGGACTTTGTCAATGTCAAGGTTGGCTGGATCGGTACTGGTCCTGACCGCGACGACATGATCCGCCGATAGACGCCTTGATCAAAAGTCATGACACTTTGCTTAATTTATTTATTTGGAATGCGCTTTTTTTGGGAATAAGATGAAAATAGATATGGAAAATCACTTGTTCTTATTTGCTTTTTAGACCAATACATCATTAGACTCTCTACGAGAATTGATCAGGTAAACGTTATTGGGATGAGCAATTCACGATGCAACATCCAGCAGTACTAACCAAGGCCAAGGAATGTTTTTAGGAGAGAAAACACATTAAATAAGGCTGGGTGAATCGAATGCTCGAATATATAAATAAATTGCTCCGCTTGGTAATGCATGAGAGCTGCTGTCATTGGGCTCTGGCATGGGCCACGGCATATCGGGTAGCATCCTGAAGCTGCCAGTCACGAAGTTTTAAATGCAGCCACATCCGCAAGCGCTACAACTTCCCTTGGAACAAATATCCTTGGTCAAACAATCCGTATCCTTTTCGCATGTCTTCCAATCCCCGACACCGCTTTGGCCAACAGTTCAACACCACTCCCCTTGCTTGGCAGGACCACACGACTTCCAGCAGTAGCCCTTGTTGCAGCCGGAGGACTTGCCATTCCAACAGGCACGTTTGTGAAGAAATTGGTCAAGAAGAGATAGGGGATGCTCAAGACAAATCCTGGCTTGCTCAACAGCAACGCCATGAGGAATATCGTTAAAGTTGATGATACCTAGGGTCCCGCACAAAGCTTCAGCCTCTTGAGCAGACATCTTCGCAGTGACATGGCTAGTGAGGAGAAGAAGGATGGTTTTTGGAATGAGTTGGGAAGGGTCGTTCAACATGACGAAGATAGTTAGGGTATTTATGCTGAGAATGTGGAATAGATAATAGAGATGTGTCTTTAGAGGAGTAGCTTGAGCTCTGAAGCAAGTGATAGTGTCCATTTCGATGGCATTACGCGCCATTTTATACTCACCAATACTTTGTGGAGTTGAATACTTCCTATTTCAAGTATGTTTCGGTTTCTGTATGTAGAAACACTACTCATTCTTGCGTTAACGCGGATGATGCCACATAGGTCTGAGGCAACTCTGAAGCTGGCTGATAGCTACCGCAACATCAGGACTAGTACGTCAGCCAGAACTCTTCAACGTGTTCAAATGAAAGTATTATATCGCATCGCTAAATAACAGCAGTTGACTAATTTAGGCATGTGCCATGGTATCCCACATCTCCTAGTGGTACTTAGATTAGCAGCTCGGGTATAACGGCCTCTCCCTGCACCAATGCAAACGCATGTTGGAAGATTATTAGGCATTGGCCAATTGCAATCAAGCCAGATATGCACACAGCTAAATATCGTAATGGGTTGGAATTGAATTGCAAATCGGCCCTGTCCTGCTTGGCGCATGGGTGCTGTAGGCGGTACTCAGAAGTAGCTAAGAATAGCAGCCAGCCTGATTATCCGGTTACGCATAGCGGTGACGCATTGTCGAGTGAACGGACACCTTGCAACAACACCATTGCAAGGTCAACTTGCGATTCCTTCACCTTTGGGATTTCCTATTCAAATTATTGCAAATTGGCTTCATTCATGCTACGCGATGTTTACTACACATCTAGAACAATGCTGGTGTTGTAAGTCGTGTCACGTGTCGGCACCAACACGAGTCTTTTGCAGAAGCTGCAGTTATTAGCGGCGAAAGAGGCTGGACAGCATCAGTGAGATCAATCGTTGCATGGTTTGCGCAAGTCGGCTTCAAAGCACAGGCATGCTTCCTGGAACAAGACGAATGGCTGGAAGCTTTAAGCTTGCCGACAACCCTCAGACCCAACGAGTTCTATTGCGGTGAATTCAGGGCACACTCCTGCAGATAAAGACGAGTTCACAGAGTTAGGAATGGGTGACAGTCAATGTAAGCGTGACAGCTCTGCTGTGGCAGTTCAGATCCGGACCGTTCTGCTTAACCGGGTACACATTGCCCTAGACGGAGACCAAGCCTATGAGATAGACATGGCTTCGAAAGACTTTGTGATGAACTTTTCTCCGGCTGCATATACAAAAGGTCATGGTAATGCTCAGTTCAGCAGTTTACTGTCGCAGGTAGTCTCTCGAGCTTTTTGGTCACCGGCGGAAGTTTGGCAGTCCTACGCTGGGAGCAACTCACGAGAGATAATTGCACCGCATACTTGGCGTCAGTGGCTTTGCTCGTGGGGAGTAGTTCCCGATTAATACAAATAAATTATATGTACAAGTCAGTACAAATGAATACAAATGAATACAAAATTCACAATAATTTGTCTACTTGTTTTGTGAGGTATGCAGAAATTGGCCAACAATGCATACAGTAATGATCTTCAAGCACAGCGATAAGAGAAGTCACATTAAGTACTTGATATTACAGCTTCCCCCGTATCAACGCATCCTCCAACTCGCCTGATTCAAAATATTAACTTTTTGTAGTTTCGACCACGGATCGGGCGGCAGATGACGCTCTGTCGTCACGTGGCGCACGCACTGATGGCCCGTCAGACGAAGCTCTTACTGGCTGAATGTCGATCGTGGCTACCACCATGAGTTTCGAACACGATTGTTCCCCATTGAATCGCGCAAGCCTACGCGCGGCTATACCTTGCGATTTCTAAATCTTCCGTTAGCCTCAAATGCAGCTTGCAACCCGCTCGCTACCTCTCCAGCGAAAGAAGAGGTGGACTCACAGAACGAAGACCGGCTGTCGTACCTGTAGGTACGAATAACGCCACTGCAACCCCACATCGATCTGCCAAAGGAACTAACAACGGCTTCAGGACAAGGAAATTAAAATGCGATGAGATCAAGCCCATATGTAAGCGTTGTATACTGAATGGATGTCAATGCGAGGGGGTAGGTTATGGCGGTACCCTGGGCATCGGGCCCATCTCGCCAGAGAGTCGTAAAACACGACTCTCCATTGCTTCAACTCCTTCCTCAGTGCCCATGCTGAATGGATCTGCTGAAGCCAGAGATTTGCTTCTTTTGATGTCGGAGACGACGAGGACGGTGAGCGAATCGGCTATGATATCCCCCAAAAGTACAATTCTCGAGTACATTGGCAGCACGGGGAAACCGCTGCTGCTGTATCTTGAATTCCTGCCCGCCAGGCTGGGCCGCAATGCTGCGTTGGACAGTACCATCGATTGCGTCGTCAAGGTATTGCGCAACTTTTGCATATCTGATGATTCTCATTCATCTGTTAGCATACTTCAGAGCTATTCCAAGGCTCTGCAACATTTGCAGAAGAATTTGGAGGACTCGGGGGATTGCCTGTCTGCAGAAACGCTGTGCGCTACGCAGCTCTTAGGTGTGTTTGAGGTGAGCACATTGACATGATGTTGTTGATTAAATGTGCTCACGCTGGTGTAGTCTCTAATGCGACATGATGGACAAGCCTCCATGAGCCATGTGCAAGGGACCCTTCAATTATTTCGACTACGGGGTCCTAAAGGCTTCTCCTCGGACTTCGAAAAGGCTCTCCTCGTCAGCCAAATACCCATTATTGTAAGTGACACTGCGCCGAGCAATGCCAAGGAAGGCTTTGTGTCAACTAATACGCAGAATAGACTACGGACGCATCTATGAAATGTGAACCCTGCTTCCTAGAGCAGGACGGATGGATGACCGCCTTACGTTCAAGCATGATATGGCCGCCTCCTCGCATTGATCGGAGCGAGTTCCGACTATCCATGTACGAATTTTTGATACCAGGATCCAGGCTTCTAGCAGAGTGTAGCCGATTAATACTAGACCCACGAATGAGAGGCGACCGCGAAAAGCAAGCATTGCTGCTCAGTGACATCACAGCAGTCAGGAAGATCCTCATGCCGTGGTACAGACGCTGGTACAGAACGATACACCCGCCACCCGAGCAAACAGAATTCACCGAGTTGGGAACGGACGACTCTAGATTACAGCGCTATATGTGTTATGTTGTATGGAAGACTTCCAACATGGTTTACAACCGCTTGCACGTCGCATTGGGCGGCAGAGGAGGACTCGACATAGAGATCATGTCGCGAGATCTCGCAAAGAGTAATATTTCGGATCAAATCGTTCAAGAAAATTGTGCATCTGATTTTAATCTCACAATTGTATTGGTCGTTAGCAAGGCGATATTGGCGACGACGGAGGATTGGCAAGCGTATGTACTTTCGTCCAAGAAGCCTTCAAGGGGACAGGCGGCGCCACTCATTGGCACAGAGCTTTGGGGGCAGTACCTGGCGTTGTGCGGAGTAGTTCCTAGTAATGATGAAGTAGCCAAGTAATCAAGTCACGAATAACGCTTTAATTGAACCATCGACTTGCTGGTATGTTATTACATGAGATAACCGTCACGTGCTGGAAATCCATCCCGCCCAGTTGGTTGGGGCGAGGGACCAGGCCAGAGGTAATGTAAGCGTCCAATTTTACGATTTGCAAGCATACACGACATGATGAGCGATGTCTTTAAGGTGCCCGATCGAAAATTGCTTTTGGACACGGAGTCTTTGGCCTGATTGCAATGATTCGCGACGACGTGTGCAGCAGTAGGTATGGCGACAAACGCGATGGCGGTCATCCCTTGCAACGAACACTAACATTGTCAGCTCAAGCGCAGCAGTCAACATTCTCAATGGCGCTTAATTGGCAAGATTGCAAAAATTACATTACCCGTCTACAGGGCGGACTCTGTCGATAGGTCGCCTTGAGCTCCGCAGCTCCTGGTGCTTCGCTATGTGGACAGGATAACAAAGCACACTCCAGATTGAGGCTCAACTGGCTCATCACCATGGTTGTACACTGAACAAATCTTCATTCGATTCTTTGAAGCTAGCATGGCTACGGTTGGCAGCACTGAGGACTGTGACAGGCTTGCTGTATTGTGGCCTGTGTTCTTTTAGTGGCGAACTGGCGTGGTATCCATTCCACTTCGTCTTATCACGCACCTGCCGGATCCTCGTGAGCCAGTTGGCATTTCATGGGACAGAAAGCATAGGAAACAATGCATTAGATTCAAATATCTAATGTTTTCAGCCTTTTGCTGCCCAACGAAGGTCAATTACTCACTTGTTAAACGAAACCGTCACGTGGCGAGGGGCGACCCATTGTCCCCCTCGCCGAGTGTACATTGGCTATATCGAGGCTTCGCCGAACCAGCCTTATGATCTCCCGCCTTCAGACTCTTGAATGGCAACCCAGTGGTAACAGTGCAGCGGAGCCATCGAAGCATCGCCACCAGGATACAGTGTCTAGAGCAACATGGCACAGCTCTCAATTCATCTGGTGAAGAGGAAGAAGCGTTCGACTCCAAGAACGAAAACGGGGTGTATTACCTGCCGGTATGTTCGGCTCAATGTCACCCAACGTCTGATCGCATACCCATCGACGCTAACGCAGCTCACCATAGAGACCGAAGGATTAAATGTGATGAAGAAAAGCCAAATTGCAGGAGGTGCGTGCTCAGCGATCGCTTATGCAGAGGTGTTGGATATAACGTGGCTCCGAGACCGCCGGATGGCAAAGCCGTACTCACAGTACCTAAGACCATCCCGTCATTACCGCTTCTCGCGCCGAAAATCAGCAGTACCGCCAAAGCCAGAGAGCTGCTTTATCTGATGCCATATGTTTCTGATGTTAGTTCATCATTGTATCTGTCAGAAGATCAGTCACAATACACCTTGTCACAGTTTCATTCTCTAACATTGTACGTCGAGTTTTTGCCATCGCGGGTGGGGTACAACGTAGCCCTGGACAGTGCTATCGACTGCGTTGTCTGCGCCCTTCGTGATATTTGTCGGTCGGTGTCAAGGAAGAGCTCCGTTGCCACGATTGCGGCTTATGCGGAGGCTCTTGGACACCTGCAGGATGTGATAGAAGATCCGAGAGAGTGTCTCTCAGCGGAAACATTGTGTGCGACGCAGCTGCTTGGGTACTTTGAGGTAACTAATGGATTTAGCGCTCTCACGTATCGTTCATCTAGCAGCCTGCTAATTGCACCATAGGCCCTAACGAGACCAGATGGTCAAATATCGAACAACCATGTCGAGGGGACGTCGAAATTGGTTCAGTTCCGAGGACCGGAGAGATTTGGAAATGGCTTCGAAAGGGCTCTTCTAATGAGCCAAGCAACTGTTCTTGTAAGTTGAGACGAGTTGCTGTGCTTTATTATGATAGCAAAGACGGCGATTTAACAAAGCTGAACAGAATGTCGATGCTTCCTTCGCATGCCAAGGGTCCTTTTTGCACGATGAAAAATGGATGTCACTCCTAAGATCAGATGGCACTTCTTTGCCCACAGCATTCGATCTAATGGAATGGAGGTCATTCAAATTTGAAGTGTTCTTGCCACTTCCCGGATTATTAGAGGCCGGTACAAGAATACTTATGACCCCAGAAACAGAAGTTGATAAAGGCTACGTCACAGGTCTTTTGAGGCAAATTGACAGTATGAGGCTGCGTCTCAGACAAGTGTACCAAGCATGGCACAAGCGCTTTCATCCATGCTGCGTAGAGGAATGTCCTCTTGAATACGAAATAGGCAACAGTGACATCGATGAGGGAAGATTTCTTCTCCAAATTCAGCTGAATTTCATGCTTTACAACCGAATTCGGGTCGCCATTGATGGCCAGGACGCTCTGGCACTTGAGCAGATGTCCAAGGATGTCGCGACGAGCGTTACTCTGAACCCCTTGTTACAATCAAAAGCTGCCGTCTATCCAGACAAGGTTATATGCCGGACAGTCGCATTCTCTGTTCTAGCCACGGTGGATGCGTGGGCCGAGGCAATCCGAGCATGGGAGAAGCTAGAAACAAAAAGACGGTCTCCAATCACTAAAGAGCTCTGGTTCCATTGCATATACCTGACTGGTTTGAACCCTGCAGCTGGATGAGCTCCAGACGGCTGGTCATGAAACTTTATTTAAAATGACTGGCAATCTCTTAGTCTTGAGCATAGACACCACGGATGCTTCTCGTTCACACTCCAATACTGAACCCCTTCACCATATTATACGCATGTATGGACTGTACGAATCCATCCTTCATCAAGTTTTTGCATTTACGACCGACGCCATATTGAGTAGATTATCATCATAATTAATAGAAGGAGGTATATCCTCACTCAAGCGCCTTCCTGCCACACTTGGATTGCTTGAATTAACAAAAAAATCTCCTGCTCTCCTTGAACAATCCACAACCACACATGCATAGTACTGTATAGATTTACCACAAGCTCAATCTTCTTGATGGCACCGTACTACCCTGCTAGCAGCTACAACCGCACTCCTTGCAATTACCCTCGGCACAAAAGTCCCCCATACCGCAGTCTGAGCTCTTGCTGCACGTCTTCCAGGGGCCATAGGGACTATGAACTGTCGCCCAGCACCAACGGCTATAGCCCGGCGGCGGAACCGGCTTGGTGTTGACGATGCAAGATTGCCAGCAGTAGCCCTTGGTGCAGCCCCAGAGGCTTTTGTTATTGATGCAGCTTCGTTTCTGGATCGAATATTGGGTCTGCGTGAGCGGATGCTCGCGACAGAGGCGGACATCCTCCAAGTTAGTGCCCTCTGGGAGGTTGGTGGTGTTCATGACGCCGAGGTCGCCGCAGATGGCTGCAGCTTCGCTGTCGGGGATTCGTGCGTTGACAAGTCCCAGGTAAAGGGTGATGGCTCTAGCGATTGCATCGAATCTCATGTTAGTGTTTGAACTAATGGAACTAAGGGAAGTTAGACGGCCAAGGTGATTCTGGATCTGGTGCTTCAAGACAGGTATGAACATGACTTTCAGTGAAGGACACATCACCTTTTTATATTGCAGTGACACATGAACTCTGACGTAACGTGGAGGCCAGCATGAAGCGTGAAAGCTAGTGTGAAGGGTAATGTGAAGGCGTCACAAAGCTCACACGCCCGCAACATCACACCGAAGCGTCACACGTTTCTCTTCAATCACATTCACACCAACCAACATCACCCAGCATGAATGCATATCTCACTGAATCAGCCTAAATAATTCGGTCCACAAATGATATTTATTCTTCAGTGGTTGCTGTATGCACTGCTGCGTGCCAGTCCCCGAGTCCTAGCACCTATTGCCGCGCTTCTTACAATCCTCATCTGCTTTGCTCTTAGGCTAATCTCCTTTGTCTTCCTTACATCTCACCCAATCAGAATTTAGCTCCTCAGACATGCTCTCCGCCTTATAGTCATGTCAGTTGTCAAAATTGCTACAGTGGTTGATGTACCGTTACCGGTCTCTGACCTATTTGACTGAGGCCCTGCAAGGTATTTTGTAAAGTCATCTTTTGCAAATTTGTGGCCAGAACTGGGCTCCGTTTTATATTGAGGCTCCTACAATGTGGTGTAGTTGCTTGGGATTAAGCATATAGTGTTGTTTCTACATGTTGAACACTAGTGCAGATATATTACTGTGCACGCCATATGTGTTGCGCTAATGACTCGACTGGTACCGCCATAATCTATTATAAGATCACTATATCCGCATAAGTCTTTTGAGAAACATCTAAACAACAAGCCAAACATGCCCTGTTACGGGGAGTTACTGTATCTGGCCCGTCCAGCATGCAGAGAGTTATAAGTCAAAGTCCATCCACACCATCCACAGTAGCTGTGGCTAGTCCGAGGAATTGATTGCTGGTTGGGCCATTAGTACGACACAGCGCTCCATCTCCTATACAGTGGTCGGACTGGTAGAAAAGGTATTTCCAAACTGTTCATATAAAATGGTTATAAGTGGTTGTATATAGTCTGGTGTTGCGGCATGCAACAGTGCCGTAGAGAACCGAATCGTTGACGCAGATGTATCGTCCAAATTCCACGCTAATTGAATTGCCATAAGAGTTGGTGAAGCTTGAAGAGGTTCCAGATGTCCAGGGTTAAAGGGAGGAATCTACTTACAGCCTGAGATGATCAGTATAGCGTCGTAGCAAGCAAATGAGGCTGCAACCGCGGAATACGGGAGCTCAAGTATTAGAACTCGCGACCCAAGCTGTGTATGTAGCAGCCCTACGGTCTAGTTACGCCGCGAATTATGAACTATTTACCAAGAAGGATCATGCCCAGGAACTACGCACGTAAAACGCGAGTCCCATTTACCAAAACCTACTTATGAACGCTCCTGACAGCCCCATGCATATCTCAGGTTAGAAGTGCACAAGAGTTTGTTGAGTTTGTGGACAGCGCCTCAAATCTCAGCCACGACACTTTACAGTTTAACATGGAAAGTTTATATACGATAGCCACACAAGTATTTCGGACGGCAGTGCACATCTAGCTGCCGTGCTGAGCCAGCAGAGTTAGGCAGCCCATGGTTCCAAAGTTTTTGTCAAGAGGGCTTGGAGTGTGTTCTCCGCGGGTTCTGGCTTTGCCTAGGTCTGTCCGCTAGGATGCCGGTGGTGTGCTGAGAAAATACCATGCGCCGGAAAGGGCGAGGTAAAAGATGGCAACTTTGAAGAACTGTACTGGGGTAGTTTATCGGTCTAGGAACGTTTGGTTTGGATTCGTGGTTCTGGACTTGCCGTTTCGACGACGTGCAGTGCAACATGCGACGATGAAAGCGGCCTGTTCGTCCTTTATCTTTGACAGTCGAGAAAGCTTGCCATCTTTTGAAAACAGAAAACGTAAAAGTAATGGCACTCTGACGTGCCTCCCATATCTTCAACTTTTTCCTTGCACGCCCATCGAAATGCTCGTTTGCGACTCGTTCACACTCAAAGAGAACACATCTGCAAATGTCACTGCGACGAGCTCCAACACCCTCGCAGCAGGGAAGTCTGCCATGAATTTGCAGTACAAAAACCAATTCCGCCCATTGCTAACTTGCGAGCTTCAATACCATGCAACCCCAGCCAAGGGGACACTTCTCTGGAAAATGGTGTTCTGTTCACCCCTCCCGACTTACACGGCCACAGGCTGTTCTAAGAATAGCACACATTCATGACGCTAGCGAGCCCCCATTGCCTGCTAGCGTAGAAATTATCACTCACTGACCAGGATAACTAACAGAGCGGGCGACATGGCCATTTTCAGAAACGAACAGCGAGATTGGAATCCTTCGCAGCAGGCTGTGTTGCATTGCCCAGGTAGCTAAGAGGTGTATGTTTTACTTACTAGGCATGAAGCATCTTTCGACCCTGGCCAGTCGCATCTTGGTAGTCACGCAAGGCAAGGCACGGGTGGGTAGGGCTACGTTGGGCTGGACTCGGATGGATAAAAGCCGACTTCTCGGTTCCAGTGACAGGACAGGAAATTACACCTACATGAGGGACTTTTGCAATGTGTTGGATCGGCGGGCGAATCATAGGGACCTGTATACAGCAGCCTCGGTGCTGGGTGCCATGCCCAAAGGTATGTGTCCGAGAAGGTCCAAGCGCCTAGCATACGTGGAGGGCAATTTTAGTCTCTAATAAGTCCTACGAGGCAATACTTTGAGCGGGTGCAGAGGTGAACGAGCCGTGCATGTGGCGGCAGTGACTGATCGAACAGGTAGCGAATCACGACAACAACAACAACAACAACAACAACATGCGCGACGGCGGATACCATGGGTATGAGTAAGTGCCCTCCTGTAAATCACACCGAAAGTTGGCCACACCAAAAGCGCAGATGCTGCTGCGCGAGGGGAAAAGCGCAGTCGCCATCACACGTCGTTCCTTCGTTGCGTAAGGGGGGATGCCGTGGCCGCATCATTTGTTGATGAAACTGTAGCGACGCTATCTCCCAACGACGAGTACATAAAAATAGAAATGACAGATTGGAGCCTGCATGTTGTGGGCAGCCTAGGATGAATTCGGCTGAAGCGTGAGATTTGGCAGGTCTCATAAGTCTTGGCTCGGGGGGATGAGCTGGGGGGATGGGGATGCATACGCCAGTGACCGCGTGTTCCGTGTAAGCCGACGTGTGGAAATCACATCAACCATGCACTCCTCCCCGAGTGCGTGAGAATTAATATCCGCTCTAGAGATACAGCGCAACGTATACTGCCGAATCATAATTTCTCAATTCGCCGGGAGCTGGAGCTACCCTTGTTGGGTTCCACTGTGTCCCCAAATAGACTCGTGCTCAAAAACTCTGTTGTCTGTGTTTGGCTTTGTGGTTGGCAATCCTGGAGTCTACTAGGTGTGGTTAGTTGCCTGCAAGGCAATTGTCTCAAAGCTTGCAGGCATACTTAATAAAGTACATCTCCGCCAGCGTTAATCGTGTGCTGTCGCTGCTGTGTCCATGCAGTACGTGTTTAAAGCCTTGGCCTTTCGTCTGCCGCTTGGTCAGAATTTCTGCTTCTCTTTATATCTTTTCTTGGCTATCATCACAGTCATGTACTTGACGCCGTTAACGGGCTTGGCTGCTCCCTTACTGCTGGCTATTTTACCTCCTGGCAGCCTTGCTGCAGAGCTCTCTCCCGCCTTTTCCCTCGACACAACCCAACCCTCTTTTACTTTTCACTATGCCACCGACCGACCCAATCTCAAAAACTGGATCGGCATCTATAATTCATCCATACAGGTTGCAAAGGATCTCTCCAACACCGCAGACTACATTGCCTCAGTGCAAGCACCATGGGAGACTGGCAATGTCAAAGTTGACATTGAGGGCTTGCCTCTTGGCAACTACACTGCATACTACCTTGCTGAAGATGGCCGCAAATCTCTGGCCGACCCGGTAGACCTCACCCTCAACTTTAACACAGCCAATCCATGGGCAGAATGTCAACTCAACTACGCCACCAATACCCCCTCTGACAAAAACTGGATTGGTATTTTCCCGGCCGAGTTTGGTGGTCCAGACAACCAAACACGCGTCCAAGATGCTCTCGCCAAGGTCCACGCTCCTGGACGCAACGGCACAGCACAGCTCCCCACCTATAAGCTCTCGGACGGCGAATACAAGGTATACTATCTGCAAGATGATGGCTACAAGTGGCTAGCCAGCCCTGTCCAAACGCAGTGCCACGATTCTCTGGGGCGTGTTTCTGCAACCCACAATGACAAAAAGTTCCATGTGCAGTATTATAGTCGGGAGAAGTCTCGCAAGAATTGGGTGGGCGTTTACTATGCTCACGGTGGAGGGCCAAGACTCAGCACTGGGATTGCACCGGCCCTCGCCTGGAAGTATGCGGCCAACAAGTATGAGGGCGACATCAAGGTTGACTCGTCCAAGCTGCAGCCTGGTCTTCATTACAAGCTGTACTGGTTAGCCGACAACACATACAAGTGGATTGGTAAGACTACGGATGTATTCCTCCCAGATAAGGGAGATTTGGGGTTCCTGGTCAAGTCGTACACGACGCACACTGCCCAACATGGATATCCATTTACAGCAAGAATTAATGGGTTATTGTCTGGTGCTCCAGATGGCGATACTCACTTCTTCAAGACGGATGGTCCTAGCTGGATCAAGGTTTCATCTCGTGGCGAGCTTTACGGCATCCCTACGCCCACCGCTTCCAACATGACACAGTTCACCGTACAGGCCGTTACTACTGATGGCAAAAGAACCTCTTTTGAGGTGCGGGTACCTGTAGTTGACGCAGTGGACCAACTCACAGTCATGTCATGGAACCTCTGGCATGGAGGAACCCAAGTACGTGATTACCACAAGAAGCAAGTTCGCTTCGTTGCCAACAGCGGCGCCGACATCATTGGCATGCAAGAAAGTGGCAAAAATCACGCTCTCCGTATCGCAGAGGCTCTTGGCTGGTACAGCTGGCAAGGAGAAGACGTTGGCATCATATCACGATATCCAATTGTTGAAGTCTTTCCCGCAGTTGAGCGAGCAATCGGTGTCCGAATCAGATTGGATAGCGGAAAAGAGGTCATCCACTGGAATACTCATCTTGCCCCATGGCCCTATGGCCCAGAGAAGCTCTGCATTCACGGCGAGACGGAAGACGCGGCATACTCTGCTGAGGACCACTCAGGTCGAAGCGGAGAAATGCAGACAATCGTCTGGACAATGAGGGACGCACTATTCAATTCGGATCACACACCGGTACTATTGACTGGTGATATGAATGCCCCATCATACCGCGATTGGACAAACAAGACGCAGGATTTGCACTGTGGCTTCGGTTATGTTGGCTGGCCGGCTTCACAGCGCGCAGAATATGCCGGACTCATTGACTCGTTCCGAGAGGTTCATCCAGACCCGGTAGAGGAGCCTGGAATCACATGGTCGCCCATCTATTTCAAGAATGGCTTCGCTGATGAGCCCATGGATCGAGTTGATTTTGTATACCACAAGGGTATGAAGACGATCAGCTCGGAGACAGTGGTGGTTGGGGAGCCAAAGCCTGAACCTAACCACAAGGATAACGAGTGGACTAGTGACCATGCGGCAGTCAAGTCGGTGTTTCAATTGAATAGATAGACGATGCGACGGATGGCTTAAGCAGGTTGAGTTGGTGGGTGAGATGCTGGGGAGGGGATAGTTGGGGGAGTGCTTGAAAAAGAAAGTTGTTTGATTTTTGCGTTATAATACCACAGGCGTTTTAGTTGCATAGATGATAAAATAATTCAAGAAATTTAGTCTGCCAAAAATGTTCCTGGTTGTTGTTGAGGAAGATATTCTCCAACTATCATTAGTCGCCCAGCAATTTCTGTGCTGACTAAGAATTTCACGGAGCTTTTGATTTTGGCCAATCCAATCCATTCCAATTCAATCGCCCATTTCAAATTAATGTAACAAAAGCCTCGCCGTAAATCATCCCAACGACCACACAATCAATCGATCCGCAGTATCTGATCAATTCGCTTATAATTAATTCGAGCATGGCGTCGTAACATGGCTTCTCACAACCCCGTCCCGTCCCGGGCGGCCCTCAATGCCCTGCGAGGCGTGGTCCTCACAACCTCCTGCTCCGTCGTCCTTCTTGCCGAGGAACGTCGCCGACGAATCAAGCTCGCCCGAGCCGCCATCGAAAATGCGCGAAAACTACACACAGTCAAGAGTAACCGCGGCCCAATTGCCCTCGCAGACGGGCTTGGTGCGTGGGAGAGTAGATTGTCCGACGAGATTATGTCGATGCCCACGGCGTCTTCGATGAATTCCTATCGTCGCCGGAGGCGATCAACGACGTCAGAGGATGTGCTCGAAGATGCTTTGAATATTCATCGCCATAAGGAGGCAAATGCATCCGCGAGACAATCGAATTCTGCGACAAGACCGAGTGTCGTATCCCGAGATGTCGAAGCAGACAAGCTGCCATCGCTGAGGGAGCTGGTTTCGACAGGCGACAGAGTGACGAGGAATGATATTGAAAAATCTGTGAAGCTTTCTGCCAAGACGCAGGGGCAGGCTAGGCGTCGCGATATTCTAACGACGCTGGAGGTTCTGTCGCTGAGTGCGGATGCCGATCTCAAGGTTGCAGAGTCAGCGAGTCTTACCAGCGCTACACAGAATGCTCGTCACTACATACTGGCTACAAGTGGTTTGGCGACACCGGCACAACCACGGTATCGTGATGCGGTGGCAGTATTGAACGAATTACTGGATAGTTTGGATAATCAGCGTCTAGATGCCATGGAACACCTGGAGCGGTTTGAGTTGGCAATCGCGGTGTTGCAAAGAGTATCATCGTTTGGAGTTCCCACACAAAGTACAGCACGACAACTTCAAACGAACGGCCTTCGATTATTAACATACTCGGCGTTGTCGAGTTCAGGCAAGATGGATATTGCTCTCGATGTTCAACTACCCCTCCACCCTAACAAACCCTCTCTCGTCTCCAAATTCATTGCCATTTTAATGAAGGATGGCAAACTCGAAGACATCAAACGCTTTTTACATATACTCCGCAATAGAGACCTTACCTGTTCTTGGCATAACGGTCATCTTATGCGTCTCGCCGTTGAACGACAAATCAAAATGAACGGATATGAACCAGCGAAGGCGTTCTTCAGCAGCGTCAAAGATGCTGGACTCTTCAAGGACTGCGGCGTATCACCAAGCATAGAATACCAGATTCGCAGGCTGATGATTTTAGAAGGTCTCAAATTCGGAGATGCCAAGTGGGCTGCGGCGGAGATGCAAGAGTTATGCGAAGTGGACCACGTAGCTGCAAGGGTCGATGTTGGCCTACAGGGAGGCTTCATCATGCAACATGCGGCACTTCGTCAGTGGGACTGTGCGAAAGCCGGTATACAAAAGCTGGGCGGTATACTAGAGACGGTATCAGAGCCGTGGCGACGAATGCTGGGCGATATTACCGATTTATATGCGGAGTCACACGAAGCCAAGGAGTTGGAAGCTTGGGTGAGAGAAATGCCGCCACAGTTTGGCCTTGGGCTGAGACACAGCTGGGTCAAGTCGGTTCTGGATGACCACGCGAAGAAGCGAGAGATGGATGAGATGTCAGAGTGGCTGAAGTTTTGCAGCGAGCATGGATTCCAACTAGATAATACCTTCCTGCAACAATTCTGCCAATCGTGCCGACAGCACTGGAGCTTTGGCGACAAGTCCTTGGCATGGATTCGCGACATGCTTCAGGATTATGTTGCTGTAAGCGACGAGGCTTGGAAGAGGATTCTCAAAGGCAACGTTGATACAATGCTGCCGGGTCCTGCTAAAGGGCTACAAACTGCAGTGTTGAACCGGCTTGAGCAAGATGGCGGGCGAACCGACGGCGCATTCAGCCTCATAGAAGAGGCTCATACTCGCGGGGAAGACATCACAGAGGCATTGACGCCGGCGTTAATGGCAGAACTCGATGCTGGCCGAGACGCAACCACACTAGTCAACGAGGCACTCCGCCGAGGTGCTCAAGTACATGACAAGGTCTACAACAAGGCTGCTCAATCACTATCGTCGCAGCGAGATCTCCATGGAGCTGTTGCCATGTGCAAGTTGGCAGCTGATGAGAACGGCAAGGGCAATTTGCTCTACAACGAATACAACTTTGCCAACATGATCTTTGCATACACTGGACTTGCGCACTACGAAGCTCTTTCGTCACTACTGCAGCAGTTTACTTCTACGGTGGAGGCGTGGCGCGGCAGCAAGACTTGCAAAGAGAGCATCAAGCGAGCGATGAAGACGGCAGCGATACGAGGTACTCAGTACGACAAGTCGACATCATCAGCCAAACACGTACAGGCGCTGGATGACTTGGATGCTGCACTGATGCACGTCAAGAAGTGCCGAGCAGACCGCAATGACAGACGGGCTGTGACGGAGGCGTTTGTCAAGGTGTTTAAGCCTACGGTGACGAAGGAGGCTGCTACGATGGCTACGGGTCGCAAACCGAACCAGGGTGCCGCGTCGGAAGAGGCACCAGTGGAAGAATATGTGATGCGAGCGAGAGCAGAGGCTGTATGAGATTGGTACATGAACACAGAAGCGAAGCGAGTTGATGACTTTTTTTGTATATATAAGGCATATAGATGTATAATCAATACCAACAAGAAACAAGCTGACAATCATTGGCGTGTGAATGTGAGCTTGTTCTGTTGCTGGTAGGGCTGAGGAGACGATGGGTGAGGCCAATGCAGGCGAGGAAGAAGGTGTGGGTGAAGCACGTGAAAATGGGCTGTTTTGGGGGGGAAAGTGGCGTGGTTTTTTGCATTGTCATGTTGTAAGGGGGGGCAATGCGGAGTAATAAATGAGAGTGATATAGGTTGCACTAAAACATGCAGGCGTTTATTGTTGGGACCGACTGCAGTATTGGCAGCGTATCTGATTGACGACAGTGTTTTACTGTTTTATTTGTTTGTTTTATTGTTTTCTTTTTGAGCAGAGAAGAGTGTTTTTGATGTACAGAATACGACGGTGGTTACTCCCACCATGCTATGCACTAGAGTTATAGGGGTCAGAGGCGCTGTAATAATGGCGCTGTAAATATGGCATTGATGCTGTGTCTTAGCGGCTCAACCACTGTAGATTGGTCCATCTACATACAGTAGTTGGAAAAGTGGAGATGTTCCTGGCCGCCACCAACCAAATTTGGTCGCCCCATCGCAAAAAATCCCCCCCAAGACAAGTGCAATTTATCATCCCATCCTTTCCTTTCATGGCCAAGACACTGCACCATCTCGCGCGCTACTGGTCTCGTGCACAAGGTTTGCTTCTCTCCTAAATTTTCTTTTCAACCTGCATCTCTTTAATCTATCTGCATCAACTGCAACGCCCATGACCTGACCATCCCCCCGAATCAGGCCATACACTCCCACCTCGAATCCCGCTCTTGCAGTAATAAATTTCAAGACCAGTCGCCATCCATCCCCTTCTCCTCGACTTCTCTCCAACAATTGGTGTCTTGCCACCCCTCCGATCTGGACACCGCCAGTTCGCTCCCCGCGATCGCCACCCAATTCCTCACGCCCATTCGCCCGCAATGGGTTCCAAACCAACCGATTGTAGTTCCAGACGAGAATTATACCATGAAGCCGATGTCGTTGTCGTCGGAGCCGGCATCTTTGGCTGCGCTGCTGCATATGCGCTCGCCGAGCAGGGCCGCTCTGTCATTCTGCTCGAGCGATGGATGCAGGAGCCTGATCGCATTGTAGGAGAGCTGCTGCAGCCTGGGGGCTACGAGGCCCTCAAGAAGATCGGCCTCGGCCACTGCGTCGACGGTATTGATGCCATCCCCTGCTACGGCTACAATGTCATTTATCGCACAAACCCCGTCTCTATTCCATACCCTACTCGCGGCGTCGATGGCGAATTGACACATATATGGAACGGCCACGGCGTCCTTGGCAAGAGAGACGTTGGCAGATCGTTTCACCACGGCCGTTTCGTAGGCCAATTACGCAAAGCCTGTCTTGCACATAAGAACATCTCCGTATTCGAGACGGAAGTCGTCAACACGATACGCGGCGAGCAATCTGACCAGATCCTCGGAGTCGAGACAAGAACAAAGGCAAAGGGATCAGAATCAGGCGAAAAGACCCGCGATTACTTCTTCGGCCAGCTCACCATCATTGCCGACGGCTACAACTCCCAATTCCGCAAAGAAGTCACTACCTCCAAACCCCTCTTCCGCAGCAAATTCTACGCCCTCGAACTCATCGACACCAAGCTTCCGCAGCCAGGCTTCGGCCACGTCGTCATCGGAGACGTCGCACCCATCCTCCTCTACCAAATCGGCACCCACGAGACTCGCGCCCTCTTCGACGTGCCCATAGGCATCCCCGAGGCGTCCCCCGCCAACGGAGGCGTCCGCGGCTACATCAAGAACCACGCCATCCCAGCGCTGCCCGAGTCCGTCCGCGGCGCCGCCCTCAAAGCCCTCGAAGACGGCAAGATCCCCCGCTCCATGCCCAACAGCTGGCTGCCCGCCTCCAAGCAAACGCCGCGAGGCATGGTCCTCCTCGGCGACGCAAACAACATGCGCCACCCTCTCACCGGCGCAGGCATGACCGTCGCCTTCAACGACGTCCTCGTCCTCTCCGATCTCCTCCACCCGTCCAGGATTCCCGACCTGGGAGACAGCAAAGCCATCCAAGACGCCATGAACACCCTCTACTGGCGCCGCAAGAACTACACCAGCATCCTCAACGTCCTTGCCCAAGCACTCTACGCCCTCTTCGCCGCCAACGACCGCATCATGCGCGTCCTCCAACTAGGCTGCTTCGGCTACTTTGACAGGGGCATCACGGACGGTCCTTGTGGTTTACTCGGCGGTATTATCCAGCGTCCTCTCGTCCTAGCTTACCACTTCTTCTCCGTCGCCTTCCTCGGTATCTGGATGCACTCTGTGGAGATGATCTGTAGCGGCCCCGGTCCCCTGGGAATCCTCAATGCTCCATTGGTCATTGTTGACGCTATCCTTATCCTATCAAGGGCGGCCATTGTCTTCTTGCCGTTGGTGTGGAGGGAGGGCTTCGTATAGACTTTAACATCATGGGAATGGAGTCTTTGTGTTTTTTTGTTTTTTTAGCGATGGTGGGCTACAATGAATTTTTGGCTTATGATGATTCATAGAAGACCTTTGGGTTTCACTTTACATACAGCATTGGCATAGTACTTAATAATTAATGTTTCGGCAACGAACAACACATGAATACATATCATTCAAGACAGATCTGTGCAATTCTGGCATCTCCGTGTTGCAATTATTTACTTTCTTTGTCCGATTTACATTGTCTACCTACATCACTCATGTCGAGCCTCATGTCAGTCTCCTGCGGTATACGCCCATCATCCAACTGGCTCTCAACACAGCCAGTCCCAATGCCATCTTAATACTGTCCTGAATCACATTCAACTTACTACCGCCCACCTCGTGCCACTCAATGGGCACCTCTGCGACCTTGATGCCGGGGCTAGTGCCGATAACACTGCCATCACTGCCGAGGACGGGGGTGGCGGGTGCGGATTCAGCCAGCATGAGCATTTCAATGTCGAAGATCCAGCCTTCAGTGTGCATGTATGGCACGATGTGGGGGAGTGAGGCGCGCGAGAAGAGCTTGAAGCCGCATTGGGTGTCGCGGATGCGAGAAGTTGCTGGGGGAGTGAGAATGGTGAGAACAAGGTGGAAGGATCGCATGAGGAAGTTTCGCAGGGCAGAGCGCTATAAGAGTTTTAGACGAGGAAACGAGTGAGAGACGAAATACATACCTTGACTACTGCTTCGCTGCCGACGAGATGGGCACGGCTGCCAATGGCGACGCCCCGGTCTGATCCGTCTACGACTTCTTCGCATCCCTCAATGAGCTTGCCTAGGTCGCTGAAGCGAGAGGCACCATCTGCATCGGCAAAGAGTGCATATTCTCCTCTGACATGGCGCAGGCCGTGAGTGACGCCGCCGCCTTTGCCTCTGTTCTTTTGCAAGGTGACAACTCGCAGCACGTCGTGAAGCTCATTTTCTTGAGCAAATTGCAGAACAACGTCTACAGTCTTGTCCTTGCTTCCGTCGTTGACAACTAGGATCTCGTAGCCAGAGGTGGCAGGGCCAGATGCAGTGCGCGCATGTCGCTTTTTGCCTTGGTTGGCGTTGGTCTTAGCGCTGCCACCAGGGCGGCCAAAGTGCTTGTCCAAGTATTCAACTGCTTCTTGAAGGGGCTCGAGAATACGTTCGGCTTCGTTGTATGCGGGGATGACCACGCTGACGCGCACTTCGGCGGGCTCAATGGCACCAGCGTCTGGCGTGGGATACGCTTCGGATGGTCTGAGTTTCTCTTCGCTGATGCGGCGCTCGGCGAGCCAGCGATCGTACCAGCACGGCAAGGGCCGGGGAGCGGTTGCTCTGTTGGATGGACTGCTCGTGATGTAGGTCTTCTCGGAGGGAAGGACAGCGCGAGGTTTGGGAGCGACGAGGTGAAGGAGGACGAAGAGCTGGCAAGTTAGCGAGGCGCGGGGCTAGCTGTAGAGAAGGAGCTTACTGAGAAGAGCCCGAAGAGGATAAGGAGGATGAAGAGTACGAAGAGGATATAGATTGGCGTGGCTTCGATCCAGGCAAGCAATGGGCGAACGAATCGAGCGGGGAGCTCGAGGAGGTTCGTAGCCATGATGCGAGGACCCACGTTGCGTCGTTGTGATCTAGATGAGGGTCATGAATTAAATAAAGTTAGATCCAGGAAATAACAAGAAGAAGCTAAAAGAACGGTAAAGAGGAGAGAAGGACTAGAAAAAAGAAAAGAAAGGAATGGTGGGGGTTGAAGAAAGAGGGAAATTAAAACTCTAATGGTGATGATGATGCAGCTGTCCTGGTCTGGTCTCGGATTGGCGGTCTTGGGACAGCTGGCAACACTTGCGTGGGAGCCAGCACTTGGCAAATACGAGGCTAGCGGCATTGCGCCCAGGAACAGGCGAGGCTGGCCAATTGCAGCGCTGGAGACGAGTCCCTGATAGTGCCCACTGTCGTGTCCACAGTGGGACATGCTGTATAACCCCCTGAATTTGGCTGCGGTTCGCTGGAAAGCAACAACTACCCTGCAATCTAACAGACAATAGTGATGCGCTCAACAACTGCGTAAAGGGGTGTTTATTAAGTTAATAATAACGGGCAGTTGATTGAAAAGATACATAAGCTGCCGGGTTTGTTTCATTTATTTATTTATAAGTGAGGCTATGATAGACATCCCCCAAACATTCAATACAGTTTGCATATAATCAATTGCAGTCGAGCAAACACAAAATAACAAAATCAGCATACGGTCAATTGACTGGCTTCAAAATTGGCAAATGGATATACAATTTGTTCATAAATTCATCATGTTAAAGAGGCCATCGCCCCGTTCATTATCATAAAAGATGTTGTCCATATCAATCATTTCCCAATCCCAGTCCCAGTCCCAAACAGTCTCTGGGCCTTATGTCTATTAGCCGTTTTCGTCCCAACAACATCCAAATAAAACAAACATAAATGGAAAACAGCCAGTAAGCTTTTGTAAGTGCGTATGGAAACGCCGTGCACGTTAGTAAAACAGAAATGCAGAAAGTTAACAAAACAGCACTGCAGAATATGTCCATGAATATTCATTTAGGCAGTAATGGCCGATGACTTGGTCAGCGACCATCGGTTCTTCTTTGACAGCTTGGCGCCACCCTTGGTAAGCTTCTTCTTGCCACCAGACGACTTTCCTTGCTCCCCTGGAGAGGCCGCTTCAGGGAAGACATTGACAAACGAGTTGGGAGCCACCTGAGGAGGCATGTGAGAAGGATCAGCGCGGGTGTGAGCGTAGTACGATGCAGGCGGCGCAACGACCTCACCACGTTGTGGTGACTGCTGCTGTGGCTGCTGTGGCATATACTCGGCATATCGTGCGGATGTTTGAGGGGGATAACGCTGCTCCTTTCGTGGCTTTGGCGCCACTTGGCTATTTGAATTGGTAATTGGTTCGGCATGCGTGATGGATGTCCTCTGCTTGGGAGGAAAGTAGCCATTGGAAGGTGCTGATTCTATGGGCGTTGCAGATGGCCTGGGCTTATGGGAGAAATAGCTATCCAAGGGAGCCGCCTCAGTAGGAGTAATAGCAATTCGAGGCCTCTGAGAGATGTATCCGTTGGGTGAGCCAGTCGATTCCGCGGGACTAATCGTGTTGGTGAGACCCAAGTCGAGTTCCGGACCAGGTAGGGACACGGGTTCCAAGGCAAAATTGAAACCATTGGCGGGCTCAACATGAGCTTCTTGCGTAGACGATGGCACTATGCGAGGTGGTTTGGCGGCAGAAGAAGTCAAAGTTGGTACAGATAACGACGAAGGAAATGGTTGCTGTGACGCCTTAGTCGACTGGACAGAGTTAGAGACCTGGAGATGAGGAACAGAAGTCGATGGCGGCAGTGGTCCTGGCAGCGCCCCGACAGGCAAAGTAGACGGTGGCGCTGTTGCTAGAGCGATGCTGTTGAAGCCTCTCTTCGATGGTGGCGGGCGGGAGTCACGCGAGCTACTAACTTTGGTACAGCTACTAACTTTGGTACCGTTACCGCTGACCTTTTCGGACCCGTCTGAGGTGCGTCGATTGTGGCTTGGGTGTAAACGGTGAACCGATCCATTGTCGCCGGCGGAGGTTGATGATGGCGCATGAGAGTAGTTGCGAGACGATGCCATTTCTAACTCATCTTGAGAGCTGCTCGAACCTGCCGTAGACCCTTCTTGAGATGTGTAACCAGCTATCTTGCGTTAGTTTGAAAGAGATGAGTTGCGTCGGCTATAGAAACTCACCTTTGCTGGGCGTTGGGCTAATTCTTGGCGTATCATAAGCTCCCGATTGACGGTTCACTTCCTTACCCTTCCAAGCTGGCTGAGAGGCAGCCATGTCGGGCATGGAATATATCGTATCACGGTTTCCTCCATATGGGTGAATGCTAGTGTAGCTTTGCGCTCTAGGCAAGTGAACTACAGGCGTAGCGTCCCCAGATGGGTAGGAAACGTATGAGAGACGGCTGCTAATTCGCGGCATACCCGGCATGCTGTTCATTTGAAGACCAGCGGCGGTCATGGCACTGCGTCTGCGGTTCTGTTCGAGAATTTTGGGTCTGTCGTCTTCCTCTCTCCAGCTTGGTGGCGCACAGGCAAAGGCGTCTGAAGCCGCGTGCGTGGGGACATGCTTGTATGGTTCTCTGTTTTCCTCCAGCTTCTTTTGTTCTGCGAGTTTTGCGGCATGTTCCTTGGCGTGTCGCCGGCTCTTTTTTAAACTTGAGAAGATGGACATTTTGTGATTGTGAATAAGTAGAGAGGGTTGGTGTGACGAGTTGATTGCAGGTTGGGTGTTGTGACGGGTGCTGACGGCGTCGTTTGATGAGCGTTGTCCTAAAAAAAAAAACGACGAGCCAGTGTTTGCGCGTAGCAACAAAATAAAAAGGGTTTTAAAAGACCAGATGAAAAGTCGTGTATGCAGAAATTGAAATTGAGCAGGAAAAAGCAAGGAGCAAGGAGGAAGAGGACGAGTCGTATAAGTGTAATAAGATGATCGGGCCTCGACTGCGTGTCTGAGATGGTGGAAATCCAGTGCGAGTCCTCGGAAGGGACCAGGGACCAAAAGTAGTGGTCAAGTTTCAAGGCGGAGTGGGACAGTGTGAGACCTGGGCGTTTGTCCACCGGGTGCGACCTGCAAGCCGAATTCCAGTCTTGTTACTGTTTCTCGTATACGCCAAAACCATCCAATGTTTTTTCTGTGTGTCTGTCTCTTATTTTCTTTTCAATAAAGGGAGGGGAACGACAGCGACGAGTTTGGAAGAGAGAAAGAAAATTTTAGGCTTGGCCTCGTATGCCTGCTGCTGGTGGCGTAGTCGAATATGTTGAGTGATGGGCTGCGCACTGTCTTTTCGAGCCGACTGCTGATTGAGTAGGCACAGTGAAAGAAATGAATGTTGTGATGTAAGAAAAAAGCACGGTAGCTGGTAAACCGCTTGAGGATCAAAAAAGGAAAGAAAAAAGAGAGAGAAAAAAAAAAAGACAATAAGCTGAGCCCGAGTCCAAGACAAAAGAGAGAACTGGTGGGTGCAAGAGGCGAACCACAAGTAGGAGGAGTGGGTGGAGGAAGTGGCCGTTTGGATGTGTTCAGAGATACGCCGTGAAATTGGTGATTGGATAAAATAAAGTGACGAGAGGAAGTACTTTAATAAAATAACCACGGAGCCCGAGCTGGTGGTGGCAGTGGACGGCAAACTGACACCCTACTCTGCGACTGTAGAAGAGTAGATGTGGCGAGGTTGCAATGGTTAATTAGAAGCTTGTTCTTCCCTCTTGGGTGGTACCATAGCAATTCGTCGCGAATGGGAGCGTAGCCTAGCGAATGGTACTTGGTAGCGTAGAGTAGCGCAACAAACGGAGCTGGTGGCAGGCGGATGGGGACAGAGCAGAGTTAAAAAAGAAAAAAGAGAGGCAGATGTATGGAGATGGAGATGGAGAATGGAGAGCGGGCGAGGAATTTGAGTTTGGTCTACCAGAACGGGAGGACCCAGTTATCGAAATGGACAATGGGAACACCCGAAACTCTGAATTGAAGGAAGAAAGAAAACCGATGGATGGTGAGTTGGGGACTTGAAGAAGAGAACGAAAAGAACGGGAACGAGAAAGTAGAGGTGGACAGGATGACGGAGGATTAAAAGGCGAGACAACCAGAGAGACGGATAGAGGGTGAGAGGCGACAGGATTAGGCCCGAAGAGCGCCCCAACAGTTACATGGCCAAGTAAGGTACAGTACAGTACCTGGACTTTTACCATTAGTGGCTCTTGCGATGGGTAAGGCCGTTTCTTGGCTACCATCCACACCCAGCAAGGGGCAAAATAAAATGAAATAAAACTGAAATAAAACAAAGTCACACACGGCTGAGCTTGCATGAGCTGGTCCTACCAATGCATTACATTGAATAGACAAGTACAGTACGTGCAAGTACAGGACAAATCACGTTGACACGCCCATTGGGATCACATTGGGAACGGAACCCACTGTGAACCCCCAGGGAAAAGAACCGAGAGGAGGAACAGTGGCTGGGCCTTGACGACAGGGGGCTGATTCCAGCACCACCAGCCGGGCTCTAGCGTCTGGCTGGCGTCTTGTTAGCGTCCTGCACGAGTACGGAGGGCTTCCAGATGCACTAACAGGCCCATATCTTTACAGTCTTCCGTGTGCGTGGGCTGCTGAACGACAGGGGATCAGGGGTCTTGTCTCCTCATTCTTGACGCCTCTTTTTCCATCAGACCCTTTCTTTCCTTCTTTCTTCTGCCCGTACAAAGACAAAGGTCCCCGCCGCGTCGTGACAAGTCCCCCGACACAAAAACCCCACCGTCCCGATCTTTGTTGGGTTGCCTCTGGTGGGTGGGAAGCCGTTGAAACAAGCTGTGCGCCTATGGCATGATAACGCAATAAATGAAAGAAACATTATCACTATAGACTGAGTACAGCACAGTAATGTGTTTGAGCAATGCAGGTACCGGTAAACATTATTTTGAATCCGAATAACTGGAACTACACGTACACATGTTCAGGAGCAGTCATCATGGTCTTACCTTGTTTTAAGAGTGTGCACAGTGTACAAGTCGGCCTGTGTGCAGCCTAGAACTCGCCAGACCTTCTTCATTTCTTAATCAATCATGCAGTGCTGACTTGTATCACATAGGGCGGGAAAACCCCCCCCCATCACGTACTAATATAAGCATTAACAAAAACTAAAACATCTTGACAGCAACTCAACTCGCCTATCAATGTCGTCAATTATACTTTCATTACAACAAGTGAGAGGCAACCCAGCTTGCTGTAGAGTCGCATTTTAAACCTAAATATAACTCGCATCACTAGTCCAATCAGCTACCTGCACCTTCATGTAGCCGTGTTACGGCTGCGCCCTTTGTACAGCAAATTGCTGCAGTCCATGGTAGTCTGGGTGGACACACCTTCGAGCGCAACATCTCAATTGAGCTAATGAACAATGGAAACATGTCAATTTTCCCAATCTGTAACACGATTTTCAGACTTCAACTCCGTCTTTGCTTTCTCACCCTTTTCCTTTTATTTTCTTTCCAATCAGGATCAGCAGTGCCACGCATTTGTGATTATGCGAGGTGGCGGGCCTCAGAGCCGTGGCCACAAAAGATACGAGCAATAGACTGCACTACCAAAGGGCCACCTTGGCTGTCAAACTGGACCATTGGTGCACTGCGTCTAGAACCTCACTTGAAAATCGCCATGGTGGTTGCGTCGTCAACAATGTCGCTGTCATCTCCCACCGACAATGCTTGTCAAATCGCACCACAGTATGTTAATCGCTGCGAGCTAATACCACTCACCGTCGTCTAGCTTCTGGGACA
This sequence comes from Simplicillium aogashimaense, assembly GCA_028455935.1. Classification (NCBI taxonomy): domain Eukaryota; kingdom Fungi; phylum Ascomycota; class Sordariomycetes; order Hypocreales; family Cordycipitaceae; genus Simplicillium; species Simplicillium aogashimaense. Next base: position 5,055,036 of record CM052008.1, read on the forward strand.
GCAGGCAGTTCTGCCTCCCACCTCTCACCGATGGCCAATTTTGCTTCCGGGAACAACACAGCGAGACCAGCTCGTACATTGAGCGGACAAGTCACAAGCTAGGCTCTGCTGGGGTCAATCCATTCCGCTGGTGACCAACCGACCTCACTCCGATCTTATGATGGCACGGACTTGGAAGCCTGCTAGCGCTGGCGTTTTCTACAGCAAAGGCCAAATTGAACGACGTCGACAGGCAAGACAACGGAACCAACTAGACTAAGTTTTTTTTAGAGCAGGAAAGGCTAGAAGCAGCGCCCAGAGCTGAGCCATTTATGGTAATGCGCTGTACAATCATCGCCCGCACTTAGCACAGGCAAGCCATGGGCGCGCCTCGTATTCTCCTCTTGTCCTTCTCCGCTACGGATCAGCGGTTAGCAGCCCCTGGGCAGCCATCAAGTCCACTAACCACGCTTGCCATGGTTTCGCAGCCAGTGAAAGGCAACGCAGTCAACGAGCAGTCAAACAATGGGCTTGGGTGCCCAGTTGGTGGAGACAAAGTCTGCTGGATCGGCACGATGGGCGTGGCGCTGGCGTGATACTAGGTTGGACAGCCTCCAGGAGCTGGCGCTGTGGTGTGAATGCTGTATTGTATGGCGCCGATGCTGATGCTGACGGAGAAAAGAAAACTTCCACGAGGCTAGAACAACCCTTCAGCCAGCAATTGCCACACTCTGCCATGCTGTGCGGTACCATGGGCCTGGTCCGGAACCAAGCACCCCTGGAGCATCAACTGCACTAAATCGAGAGCGCTGAAAGCTACTGCATGTTTGGGCTGCGCTGTGAACGGTGACCAATAGCAAACTCGCCGCGCAGGTTGATTATGGAGATTGCTGCAGGACAGACTGAAGGCTACATTTTGCCTAATGAGATTATTGTTTATTTTTATTGTTTATTGTTTATTGTTTATTGTTTATTGTTTATTTTTATTTTAACTCTACCCTGTCTGCCCCCTTGTCTTCATCTGAACTATCTTTCAATATTACATGCAAGCACTGGACTGAATCAGCCCTGCTCGTTCATCCCTTCCACATTAAGATGAGACAATGGCTGCTCACACGTGTGACGCTGTGTCTTCCACAAGGTGATGATGGGTATATTGATTGGTTCCTGGACTGTTCAATATCCATTCGTCTTGCATGGAAATTGGGGATACAGACTGACTGGCGGCGCCAAGGACCCCCGCCTTGTTCGCTGCCTTGTTCTGGTGTAAAAAGTCCCGCAGGTTCCGTGATAGTGGCTTGTGTAGGTGGTGCATGGCGTACCGTGTCGAACAAAGGATACAAAAAGAGAGATCAGATGGAGCCATGATTTGGAACTGATGTTATCTAATGAGTTTCTTTATCACTTTCGCGTGCCTGAATCACTGATTGGCGAGCTTTGCGAGCTGAGGCACAAAACCGCGAGGCTGAGGCTGGTCATCTTGTCCACGCACGCCCAGTGGCCAAGGATCCTTGGCGCAACTCAGACAAGGCATATCTTTGTTTTGTGGGTGATTATTTGTTGGGCTGAAGTTGGCCGACATTTGGATAACAAGTACCGGTACTTGTGGAATTTGTCAATGACAATGAGTGATTGGATGTTAAGGCGTGCTTGGGTATAAGTGTTGAGTGACGGCAATGCTGTATTTTCGGATGCAAGGATGACAATTGTTTTTTTTTTTTGGGGGGGGGGTTCGGCCGTATCTTGATGGAATACTACATAAAGGTGTTGTTTTGTTTGGAACCAGGCTCTCAAGTGAGGTTGAGGACGTTAGATTGATACTGTGATGTCGTCGATTAATAGCAGAGGAGGCTCCAGCACTTCTGGTGCTCAGACCTCGTGCCTGCAGAATGTATGTAGAGGCAACTGATTAGGTGTACTTTACACTGCCTACGTGAATAAAGTCTGCAGATACTACATTGAACTGAGAAATATGAGTTGCCTTGGGATTGTTTCAAGGAACAGGTAATTGTATATGCCCGAGTAATTTAAGCATGGCATCTATATTACCTTGTCAAATATGCCCCGGCCTGATTACCGACGGCTCCTTCAATGCAACACCCCATCGTGGCTGCAAAGTCAATTCCGGCGTCACGTGACTCTTTGTTGAACAATGACGTGCTCGGTTATTAAAATCTCGCGCCACATGTCAAAGTCTGCCGAGCCACAGGCAGAGAGCTTGTTGCCACCGGCAGTGTGCTGCACCAGTGTCTGCACCAGTGCCCTGCGCTGCGCTGCTCTGCACTGTGCCATGGTCGCCTGGGAGGATGCTCCGATCTCTGCTAGCCCCCTGTCAACGCCAATCCTTTGCCCTCCATAGGCGACTTCCCCAGGCACCCAAGCCGCTAAGTTGTTCCACGTTACAGCGGGATGAACCCCCCAAAATATCCCAATGCTGCCCCAAGGCTCCCTAAAAATAAAGATGGATTCAGCGTTTCGACCAAGCGGGTTGTCGTCCGAGCAGCCCTGCCTGCCTTGCTAGTTCATACGCGTACTAGTAGTTGTGCAGCGTTCAACGTCCCGCCCAACCAGAATTTGCTTAGCCCCGGGTTTTCCCTCCTCCTCTTCTCCTCGCTCTGCCGCTGCTGCCTATCTCTTCCTCCCTCTCCCCCTGTTCCCCCTCCGCCATCCACCTAGTAGAGGCTTGTAGTCTATTTCCTCCCGCCAAATCGGTCACGCGCCTGCCCACTTTCCATCCCAGACCACCAAACACAGGCATTCGCATTCTCTTCAATCCACATCATCATCATCCCAACCATCTTTCCCCGCACGCGAATTTCCAACTGTCGCTACAACTCGCCGGCCTGATCCTTGTAGCGCGCGCCTCGCATCATCTCGACCTTTTTTTTTCACCGTCGCCTTTTCCATCATCCAACAGGCTTTTAGGCATTGCGTCTCGGCCCTCGGGATTGTCGCCATCGCTCTTTCGTCGTCGCCCTTTTTTTTTTGTCCTCGTCTTGTTTGCTACCCTGCCCTTCGTTTTCCTTGCCACTTCGGGTCAAAGCAGTCACGCCACGAATCAACAATAAAGAAATCTTCGATAATATTCGATAGTCACGACTGAATGGCGCATTGAGACCCGATCGCTGTCCTCTTACCGACTTGTGCCTTGCGTCGCATATCGTGGCCGATTAGCCAACTGCCGATCACAAGGCGTCGGAAGCGACTCGGAGAACACGCGGTTTTCTCTTTGTCGTAGTCTCTATCCCATCACCGTCTTCTCGCAGTGTTGATACACTGTCGCCGACGTATCGCCGCTGCTTCGTTTTCACTACAGCGCGCGCGCGTCCGATTTTCGGAAGTGTGCGCTTGTTCGACTACTGCCGGAAACCGTGGCGGCGCTCACCGTAACAAGTCACAGCGAGACTACCGAACTCTCCCTCCAGCAGCATCTGGATTTGACTCCCGACTTGGTCGCGTATACTAGCCAAGTCGCCACGGAGGCGGACTCCGAGCCATTGATGATGGCACAGCAGGTGTCTCATCAGGCGACGGACAAAAGGCGCGTCAAAGTCTATGAATTGCGCGAAAATGACTGGTTCGACCGCGGCACTGGCTTCTGCAGTGCCTCCATCACAACGGTATGACACCTCGCTCGTTTTCTCAACAGTTTTCCGCGTCACTTTTGTTCTTGAACAATGATGCAATCTGACTCTTTTCACATTGCTAACGCTCGCTGCCACACAGAACGAAGATGGGTCTAAGGAGCCTCGCGTAATCGTTGAATCTGAAGACCACCCAGAACGTCTCCTCTTGGAGACCAAAGTGCAGAAAGAAGATGGATTTCAAAAGCAACAAGGCATGTCTTTGCGACACAGTGGAGATTTTGGGCCGACATTGACTAACCGTGGCATGTAGAAACGCTCATCGTTTGGCAAGAGCCCACTACCGGGGTCGATATGGCCCTGAGCTTTCAAGAAGCCGAGGGCTGTGCCATAATATGGTATGATCCCAATGGCACACAGCACTGATGCGCACCACATACTGACACTGATTTACAGGCGCTTCGTCAATGGAGTTCAAAACTCTTACCAAACAGGAATGGGCCTTGGTGGTAAGTTTTATTTGGATGTGCCTTCTTCGCAGGACACGCTGACCTCGGACCGAACAGAAGACGGACTCTCAGACGATTTGGCCATAGAAATGCCACAGCAAGTTACCCTGGCCGCTGCCGAATTAGGAAACCTCCACGAAATTGAAGTCACCATGCGAAATATGAGCAATACTTCTGGCGGCCGAGACTCACTGGCCAAGGCTATCATGGCCGATGACTATATTGGGAAGCTGATTCCCCTCGTTGAGATGGCTGAAGACCTTGAAAGCCTCCCCGATTTACACCGACTCTGCAATATCATGAAGACAATCATCCTCCTAAACGACACTTCCATCATCGAGCACGCCGTATCCGATGACAACGTCCTGGGCGTAGTTGGAGCCCTCGAATACGATCCAGACTTTCCCAGCCATAAAGCAAATCACCGACAATGGCTTGACAATCAGGGCCGCTACAAGGAAGTAGTACCGATTGAGGACGAGACGACGAGGCGCAAAATTCACCAGACCTATCGCCTTCAATATCTCAAAGATGTCGTACTTGCCCGAATCTTGGACGACCCTACCTTTTCCGTCTTGAACTCTCTAATTTTCTTCAACCAAGTCGACATTGTTCAACACTTGCAATCGAACGGAGCGTTCCTGGGCGAATTGTTTGGAATTTTCAACTGGCCATTCCCGGATCAAAAGAAGAAGAAGGAAGCCGTTCTGTTCATCCAGCAATGCTGCGCCATCGCAAAGAATATCCAACCCCCAGCGCGCCAGAGCCTCTACAATAACTTCATTGCTCATGGCCTTCTCCAGGTTATTCATTTTGGACTCCGTCACAAGGATGTCAGTGTTAGAGTCGGCGCTACTGATATCCTCATCTCGATAATCGACCATGACCCCCAGATGATTCGACAAACGATTTACCGTCAGATGCATGAGAACCAGTCGTCTCTCATCGACTCACTCATCGACTTACTCCTCGTAGAGGTTGATTTGGGTGTCAAATCACAAATCTCAGAGGCTCTGAAGGTACTGCTCGACCAGGGCCCTACTCCTGCGCAACTTGCCGAAAGTGTAGCTAAGGGGAATGGAGAAATGGCCGCTCGAGCTAGAGCACAGCAAATGTCAGACCCTCAGCAAGAGTTATTCCTTACTCGATTCTACGAAGAGTCAGCACTGAGGCTATTCAAGCCTTTGATCGACCTTGAGGACCAGACAGACATGGACTTTGCTGTGCAACAAGCTGCCATGTTTAGCTATCTCATTGACATTTTATGCTTTTTTATCCGCATCCACCATCGATTTAGCCGCTATTTCGTCATGAACCACAACCTTGTTGAGCGTGTCGTTCAACTTCTTCGCTGCCCAGAGAAGTATTTACAACTTGGTAAGTTTTACTCTGTTGGGTGCTACATCACTTGCTAACTTATTGTGTAGTCGCCATTCGCTTCTTCCGCGCTTTAATTAGCATGCAGGAAGAATTCTATATTAGACAAATTGCTGAGAAGAAGGTCCTTAGCCCGACGCTTGATGTGCTGGCCAAGACGCTACCCCGAGACAACTTGTTGGCATCCGCATCTCTCGAACTGTTTGAATTCATCAAGAAGGAATGCATCAGGGACCTCATCAAGCACCTCGTTGAAAACGATCGCGAGAAGCTCGTCGACTTGAATTTCATGCCAACTTTCCGTGACATTGTTCTCCGTTACGACCAAACGCAAGGTTTCACTGTCAACATGGAATCATTCATGGAAGAAGGCGAGGAAATGGGCCGCAGACCCCCTCAAAGCATGAGGCTAATGGATCAAATCTCAGTAGACCCTCAGGAAGAGGATTATTGGGAGACATCAGATCCCGAGGACGAGGACCACGAGAACCACCATGAGGCAGCCAAGGAAGGCGAAACTAATGGAGCCACACCTACGTCGACATCCTCCAAATCCCTGGTTGACTACTCATCCGACGAGGAGGGAGACGAAAAGGAAGAAGAGACCACTGAAGCCAACGCTGAAGAAACGACTGAAGAGGAAAAGGACGACCAGATGAACAGCAACGTGGAGAACGAGGACCCAGAACAAGCAAAGGTGTCACCACCTGAGCGCGTATCAGAGAAACGCCGCCGCGAAGAGGACGAAGACGAAGACGAGCTGGGCAAATTAATGGCCAACAAGCGACGCAATAGCAGCTCATCGGAAGCCAACTCGATGTCATCGACGAAACTCGGACAGCGTCGCCGCAGCTTCACAGCAGGTTCTGGAAACGGCACGCCAAAGAGAATGTCCATCAGCCTCTCGCCGGTCGTGACATCTGGAGGCAACTCTCGGAGTGACGAAGAGTCGTAATTGCATGTGACTTTTATAGCGATGCAGTACTTATAAAACACATTTATTATTTTTCTGGGTTCAGCGTATCTGGGGCGCTTGGCGTATGGTATTTCGCGGTCTCTCATCTGTTTGTTTTGATGAAATGGTCAAGGAGGATATTGGATTTGTTATTAGGAAACTGCTCACCAGCAGGGTATAGGAGGATTGCGTGCAAGGCTTCCTGCGCGTGTGTATAAAAACAAAATCTATAATGTAGGGAAGATGTTTGTGGAGGATTGATACAATGAGGAATGAACGATTGTAATGATCACATATTTGTCTCTCCGTGCCTGTCAATGCACATTTTAAATATTGAGATATATCTGTGACTGTTTACGTGAATTCATTATTTGTATTTCTATGGGGTGTTAAAACTTCTTTTTAAACTGTCTAGACCAATTTTCATATCCCATAATCATGGCAGTCGTAATATTTCTCGGCGTCCTCTCCATTGCAGCCAATAGATCTGCCTGCGTAATCTCCAGCTTGGCCTCGCCGTTAGAATCATCATGTCTATCCAGGACAGCCAATCCCGCCTCGTTACAGATGGCTTTGATCTCTGCGCCGGAGTAACCATCTGCCGCCTTGGCCAATGCGGGGACATCCACGTCGGCAGCGACGGTTAATCCCTTCAGATGGACGTTGAATACTGCTTCTCTGGCAGACTGATCTGGTGGTCCAACGTACAGAACCTGATCGAAGCGCCCTGGTCTCAGCAAGGCAGGGTCCATGGCTTCAGGACGATTGGTGGCAGCGAGGACGAGCACGCCAGTGAGGGATTCAAAGCCGTCCATTTCCGTAAGAAGGGTGGTGAGCATGTTGACAGAGCCGGTGGAGCGGTTAGTTGAGCCGCCGGAAGAGGGATTGCGCTGTCCGCCAATGGAGTCGATTTCGTCAAAGAAGATGATGGAGGGGGAGGCGGCGCGGGCGCGTTCGAACAGGGTGCGGACTGCGCGCTCGGATTCTCCGACGTACATGTTGAGGAGCTCGGCACCCTTGACGGCGAAGAAGTTGAAGGAGGACTCGGTGGCCATGGCTTGGGCGGAGAGGGTCTTGGAGCAACCGGGGGGACCGTAGAGGAGGAGGCCCTTGGGTGGGTGGCGCAGGACGAGGTTGGAGGATGGGTTGGTGGCTTTGGTGTTCTTGATCATGCGGGATAGGACCTTTTTGAGGGCTTCCTGACCGCCGACATCGTTCCAGTGGATGGTGGGCGGGTTGAGGTTGATGTCATGCATGGCTGTTGGGCGGGTGATGCGGAGTGCTTGTTCCATGTCGGAAGGGAGGAGGTAGTGGGCGTCACTAGGAGAATTTGTGTCCGTGGAAGAGTCCAAACGGTTGCCCAGGATGCGTTTGGCGTTGAGGACGAGGTTGGCTAGATCGTCTGGGTTGTAGGCGTGAGTGCGGGAGGAGATGGACGAGAGCGTATCTGTGAGGGTGGATGGTTCGAGCGGTGGGTTGAGGAACTGCAGAATTTCAAGGCGCTCTGCGGCGCGGGGGATGGGGAGGGCGATGTTGTCGCGTAGCCGGGAGCGTTTTTGCAACTTGGCCGGCACGTCGAGCATGTAATCTAGACATGTGGCGAGGATGACTACGTCTGGAAGTCTGCTGTTGAGCTTCGCGGCTGCGGAGAGGGAATCGAGTTCATCGGCGAGAGTTTCGATGACGGCGTCACGATTAGATCGTTCCTTGTGGAGGAGGTCTTCAATCCCATCTATGAAGATCATTGATGGCTGTTGGGCAACAGCGAGTTTGAACGTTTCCCTAATGGAGGAGAGTTTGTCACTTGGGCGGATCCAGTATGTTTTCCCCCAATTGGTGGCAGCGAGACGGTTGAGTATGAAAGTCTTGCCTGTGCCGTGGCCGCCGTGAATGACGAAGGCGCATGACTCGCGCTCATCGGCTACCCAGAAGGGGCGGTTGAAGCCCTTGAGGAAGCGGTTGACGACCGATACCTGGTTAGCGAGGCCGGGGACGTCGGTGATGACCAGGTCGCCTGCTGGAAGGGATGGTGCTGGAGTGGCTTCTTGATCGGCGGAGAGGATGCGGATGGTGGTGGAGGAGAGGTTGAAGCGCGCGAGGTTAGTGATGTGGCCATTTACGGAGAGGACAGTGAATGAGCGACGGAGCTTGTTGATGTTGACGCCGTCGAGGACCATCCCGGGGAAGACTTGCTCGGCGCGATCTGGACATGTTAGGATGAGTTTTGTGAATGAGTGAGTGGCGGTGGGAGAGACTTACCGAGCGACAAAGCGATGGAATATTCCCAACAAGGTGGGTATTTTGAGTCTGCGTCAGATTCTTTATCGTCGCCTACACTGCGCACCACAACCTCTTGCGCATCCGGAGTCCTTTCCAGCAGCGATAGACGGATCTGATCGCCGACTTTGAAGCCGGAGGCATCCTGGAACGCCCTCGTCATCATAACCACGTTGGGACTGAGGTTCTTCTCAGGCAGAACACATAGTGAAGCTTCGCGCACGATTGACTCTGAAGGGTCGTCGCTGAGTTTCTCAGCAAGGCAGGGTTTGTTGCTCTCAAGGCCGTTGGTAAGGGTGATCATGGAATCTTTGCTGATGTAGAGACGCGCGGCACCGAGCAGCGAGGTTTTCTCGAGGGACGGGTTTGCGAGGGGACGCACTTTGGCGTCTATTGATTTTTTTACCATCCTAGTGGGAATGAGCGAGGGTGTGAATGAGTGTGCGAGTGGTGAGTGAGTGAGGTTGTCTAATAAGTGAAGATATTTTTTAGTGGAGTTGCACCACCAAGTAAAGTATGAAGTCGAGCTAGTGTCACAGGTACAAAGATGTGAATCAGGTATGCGAAAGCAAAATTGTAGCTGTATTTAGACAAAAGGATTTATTTTGTGTTTTTTATTAAATTAATCTTGTCTCTTTGGCGTCGCTGTCAAATTAATGAGGATATGCCGTTGAGCGTCCCCGACAGTTGGTTCGGCCGCGCACTAACCACATCCAGCATCTCCAACTCCATCTCCAACTTCAACCTCCATCCAACACCAAACAATGCGCCTACCGCCACTATGCATCTGCGCCCGCCTCGCTAGATCTTTCTCTTCCTCCTCAGGCTCCTCCTCCCTACGACAAGCAACGTCCGAACCACAATGGCCTCTCCTAAAGCGCCGCTCCAACACCCACTCTCCTGAACCCATCCGTACCCCCCCTCCACCGATGCTCCTCTTCTCCAACCCCAGCCCCGGCGTCCTCGCCTCCGACTTCTGGCGCCTGATCCCCTCATCCATATCCTCGTGGCAAACCGGCATCGCATCCGTCACCCAACAGCGCGACCGCCTAACCTTTGGCCCGACGGGTCGCTGGGTCATCTCCTTCTACTCCCGCGAAGCCGTCACGCTCTTCAAGGATCGCATACGCCGCCTACAAGCCCTCGCATCCATACGCAACGACTCCAAGTCTGGTTTCTGGGAGAATAGCGTCCCTACGCACCTGCGCTCCGCCGAGGACCCCGCCGAGGAATTGAGCGGGTTCACAATGGCGACGAATTTGGATACCTTGGTGATACGCGAGACGACAGCCTCTTCCACGAATGCGTGGGAGGATGATTTGCGTGACTTGGTGAAAGATGATGGGTTTGGGGAACGCCCACCGCTGGTATTGATCGAGGTTACGCCGCCGGTGCAGGACGAGATGGACCATCTTGTAGAGGCGGTGCGACATAATAGAGGAGGGAGGGATAGGGCGTGGCAAGTGTCCAAGTTGCATGATTTGGGGCAGCTGATTCGGCAGCGCATAGAATCCAGTGGGAAGCCCAAGACCTGGGAGAGGTGTCCGTCTGGTTCGACAAGGGCAATTCCCTCGAGATATGTCGTTTCGGCCGTCGACGAAGCAGAGGCGAGAAGATTTCAGAGGTATTGGAATGCGAGATACTTTACTGGGAAGTGGGGGAGGCGATATAAGATCCATACCGAGTGCTTGAGCTGGTAGCAGACTTTGTATATTTACTATTTGTACATTACTATAATGCCAATGATACCACAATTAACATCCCGTCACTGGATCGACATTCCCACATGTATTGGTTAATGGTATCTCACAGTACATTTACGACCATTCGTCTAGGTATAACAAATATATACGCGATCAAACGTGACAAAACAAACAGATAAACAGATAAACAAATAAAAAAAAAGTAAATAAAATTTGGACATGCCAGCGCATCGAACATGAACAGGGAAAAAACACTCTCTTGGCTGCACTCTGCATCTGCTGCTGCTGCTGCCACCTCAAGCCCAGCTTGTCCTCCTTGTCTCATCTCTCCAGATATCAGTCCTCACTCCTCCATCTGTATCTAACGACAGCATATAAGCAACTCGATGCATACTCTCTTTACGCCCCCCTATCCTCATTCTTTTTCTTGGTTTAACAGCACTTGCTAGCACCGCCTTCCGATTTGTCGCCAACGTTGACGCCACCCGATGCGCTAGCCTCGTTCTTTTGGCTGTCTACCAGACGCTTCTTGATGTCGGCGGCCAGGCTGTAAAAGGCCTTGTCGATATTGATGTTGCTCTTGGCTGATACTTCAAGGAAGGGGATGCCCAGCTCGTCGGCGAGAGCTTGGCCCTGTTCTTGGGAGATGACTCGCTTGTCCTCCCAGTCGCACTTGTTGCCGATTAGGATCTTGTTGACGCCCTCGGTGGCGTGTTGTTCTACGTTTTGGAACCACGTGCGAATGTCTGTAATTGTGTTAGTTTGTTGCAACATGTAGTGGATTTGTGAGGTGTGACGCACTGTTGAAGGATCGCTCGTCGGTAACATCATACACCAGCAGGATGCCCATGGCGCCGCGGTAGTAGGCAGTAGTGATGGTTCGGAAACGTTCTTGGCCGGCAGTATCCCAGATCTGTAACTTGACACGCTTGCCATCGAGCTCGATTGTGCGAATCTTGAAGTCGATGCCGATGGTGGTGATGAAGGACGGCGTGAAGGAGTCTTCACTGAATCGCAAAAGACAGCATGACTTTCCGACGCCAGAGTCACCTATCAGTAGAAGTTTGATCTGGAGAGTTAGCGGCATGTTTCGAGGCAGTGAGGGGACATTTGTCGGCAAGAGATTGCGGTGTGGGTGCTAGGGATATGAAGCCAGGGGCATACATACAAGGAAATCATAGTTGCGATTGTTGGGCATGTTGGCGACTAGCGGCTGTTACACCGTCGTAGAACGTGAAATGATGTATACGTTTCGGCTTGAGCTTGATGTTCTCGGTAAACGGAGTGAAGGGGGAGGATGGTACGGCGCAGACAGGCAGGCGGTTGCCGTGAAGAAGCGGAAATTTGCGTCTGTCGCGGTCGTGGATGGATGTTCGGAGGGAGAGAGCAGCGGTATTCTGGTTGCGACGTGGACGGCGGCGAGGTGATGGAGAGAGGTTGAATTCGGGGGGAGGAGGTGAGAGTGGAAAGGACGCGGCGGGTACAGTACAGCCAGTAGTGTATGTAATGGAGAGCTTGTGACGTGGGAGGGAGCTGTCCTCTGCAAAGAGCAGTCGCCGGTATACAGGACGAGAAAATTAAAACGAGGCAAAAATTAGGGCGGGATTAAAAATTAGAGTAGTATTTCTTTCAGAAAATATCAAGCACAGTATTGTTTAGACTGAGTAAAATTGAAGAATCTTCACCGTTGGACGCTGCTGCATCTTTAATGAGAAAAGGTACGTACCCCTTTTGTGGCTGATGCCTCGCCACATTCAAGGAATTTGGCGGTGACCTCATGGCACCAGTACCCCCATCCGAGGTACCTCCACACTCCACGTAGCCGCTACGTTACCTCAGACTTAGGTACCATTTAACATGCTGCCTGAATCACTTACACTCACGATGTCTGTAAGAACCTTGGGAAGTACTATAGGTATCCTCCAGGCACCACTTGATTGACTTTGTTGGGACACTATAGTCTACAATAGGCAATGTACATACAAGGCGGCAGTCTAGGCCGCCAGCATCGTCACAGAATTGCATTGGACACCCCATGACACCAAGGATCACCTGTAACTCCCGCTCAAACCACCATCTCATGGATATACCCTGCTTCGAATAACTATCCCGAGCTATATGTTACAAGCAAAAATCTCATGATATATCCCATCTCGCCAAATGTTACAATACAACTCAGTTTCACTTCTCACAGCTTTCGTCGTCTTCGGTTTCCTTCTCAGCATCATCTTCATCCCCAGCTACAATCTGACTTTCATGATTCGCCCACGGACTAGGAATATCCCCCGGCACCTCCGCAAACTTCTCCCGCCCCCCAAACACCGGTGGTCCCTCCCACTCACCCGCCTCACACTTGCCATCCATCTCCTTACAATAATCACTCCATGTATAGCAGTTCTCCGACCCGCTCGCCGGCGCACTGGCCCAGCACTTCTTACTCTGATCGTAGCAATCCTTGACTCCCTTCCAACACGCATCCTGTCCTGAATACTTCGCCACCGGCTTCGCGCACCAGTTCCCATTCTTCAGGATACAATCATCCGGCACGGCACCCTTCTTTATCCGCGCCGTCTGGACGGACATACTCGCTCCTTTGCCCTCTGGAACCCATACAGGCGGTCCAGGCATGGGATACGGCGGCATGGGGTCTTTGTAGATATCAAACGTCACGCCGGGGGTGTCGCCGTCAACATAGCCGGGAATACTAGTCTTGTACTTGTCGGGAATGTTGAGTGCGGTGCTTGGTCCGCCTTGGATGAAGATCTGGGCACAGCCAAGGTAGAACTGGGGATCGCCGCGATATGCCTGATGCAGGGCCAGCACCTCTGGTCGCACGAGGTAGTACCCGCTAGGAAGACTCTGGGGCAATTCGACTGACAAAAGTCCATTGTTCTCGATGAGGCGGTCGACGCACCACTTGCCGTTGGAGGTATCGTAGCCATCTTCCCAGATCTTGAACCAGCCTGGTCCGTCGGCGAAGTCGGAAAACATGTCGTCAACCTTTTTGACGTAGACAGCGCAGGGACCTTTGTGGCCAGGATCGATGGAACCAGGGTGTTCTGCGGATGGCCAGAGCCGGAACTCAAATGTGAGTGTTGCGCCGCTGTGGGCAGGACAGACGAATGCGACTGGTTTGTTGCCATCGCGGCCTACGTCGTTAGTTGTGTTGGCATACAGGTTACAGCGAATGACCTACCGCATGCCATGTCATCTCCAACAATGGGGTAGATTGGCCCAGTGGCAGTGTTGCCATCCATGGGCATGCGAACACATGTCCCGTCTCCTTGGTTGTCGCCGTTGATGAAGAGCGTAGTGAAGAGCGTGTGGGCCTGCACAGCAGAGCCCAGGGTTAGAAGCGTGAATATCTGCATGGCTATAGAGAGTGTGATGCACAGTGAAGAAGAATGAGTCTAAACTGAACCAGTGTGCCTCAAAGAGTGAACGTAAAGAGAGCAATCGGAGCGAAAGAATGAAAGTGACGCTTCACCAGGAAGACAAACAAACACAAGTGCTGACCACCAGCTGGAAACACCCGCCAGCAAACGGCGCCCCGACTTATAAACCATTTCTTCCATTCAGCTTCACTCATATGAAACCACCAATTCCGACAATACAACTCCTTGTGCGAGTCTGTCCTGTTGTGTGCTGATAGTCACTTATCCATTGGCTGTCAATGTAAGCGCCCAGCCCAATCGGCGGCCACCTTTCGCGGCCTGCAGGAACCCGGGCTCGTTCCAATACTCTCCCCATCCAGCCATACAACTCACAAGGCCTTTGTTTCAATATTCATTGTGCACTCACAAGTCCTCGTTTTAATATTTACGCAGCCATACTACTCACAGATGCCAATTTCATGTAGCGGAAATCAAATGGAGTGGAGATGCCTTGAAGTATTCTGTTTCTGACAGAAAAAAAAAATCTACTTTACATTTTTCCCCTCCTCTGGTATTACATTATGCAAGACACTCTACACAGTCCATCCCCTTTATTCGGTCGCTAGTCGTTCATTATAGTCGCTAGTCGTATGGTACATGGTATGGCACAAGCCAACTTCTACTCGTTAATCTTGGCAAGGATCCTGCAAAACGTTAGCCCCTATTCGCTCTCCCGAAATTCAATCCGTAGCTGTGCCATTACTTACTCGCTATCCCGGAACAGCTGATACTCCTCCTCACCAGCCTTGACAGGGCTTCCACCGAACTGAGGGATCAACACTCTGTCACCAATAGCAACACCCATTGGCAGGCGGTTGCCCTTCTTGTCGAGGGCGCCGGGACCGACGGCGAGGACCTTGGCCTCGTTGAGCTTCTCGACCGAGGATTCGGGCAGGAAGATGCCACCGGCGGTCTTGGCCTCGGCCTTGACGCGCTGGACGAGGACGCGGTCCAAAAGGGGCACGAGGCTGCGAATCGAGCGGATGGAAGTGGCCTGGGGAGTCTCAATTAGTTATTTTTATCCATAGTGATTAAAGCGCATCAACTACAATAGTAGTCTAGATGCATTGCCAGTCTGTACTCACCATTGTGAATGCTTGACGGTGATTTGGTCTTGCGGCAAGTTGAGGTAGTCGTGGTTGTCAATTACAAAAGTTACGCTGGCTGAGTGGTGGAGCTTTTTTCCAACAGCTTCCAGAATCAGTCAGCATTTTTTTTATATACTGCAGGGTCTGGAACTCCGGCAACGGCATTTCCTCGGTTCCGGCTCCATGACAACGATCCACTTTCATTGGCCAATCCCGGCAAAAGCATCGTTGAACCCAAATGATGCATGTATGTACGGGTGTGTACGGCATCTCATAAAAGCTTGCAGACACGGCGCTGCGATACAGACTGATTGAGGCCCTACATCCCCTGGATGCGACGATCGTCTATTCGTTGCATCTCGTGTTGCAAACATAGGTGAACTGGCTTATGAACCTATCACTTTGAGGGTATACAGAATTGGAAACGAGTGCATATTGTATCAATATCCGAATCAAGTCACATTAGATAATAGCTCAGTCCGTCGAAGCTACGTCATATCAGGAAATAAAATAACAGTCTCAGTTCGCCTCGTCTGGACAAAGCCAACGCTGAAAAGAACATCATAATTAAATACTCTCTATTCATATCAATAGCCATGTCTCGTTCCATCTGAAAAAGCATGTCCCGCGAGGACCCCCTGTAAACAACTGAAACCTAAAGCTGCTGCAATGCTGCCAAATGCTGCCCATCAATCAAACGCTGTCACCTCAGTCATAACAAAAGAAAAACAAAACATATAAACAAATAATCCTCAAACCAACCCAATATTAACAGATACCTCACCACTGACCTCGTCATCTATATAAAACTCGCCTACTATATCCAACCGTCCATTGTCGTCAACTAGTTACTGTGCGTTGTTTGGTGGCTCCAACACGTGCGTGTGATCCTCTGCAGACAAAACATCGCCATTCTCCAATTGCTGGCAAATCACGCTGTCGGCAACCCATGGTTCTTCGAGAATCTCATCCATCTTAGCTCGCGTCTTTGGATTCATATCCAGCATGCGGTGAACAATATGACGGCTTTCTCGGGGAAGCAATCGGAGAATACGCCATGGCCCTCGGATAACCTCCTTCTTCTCACCAGATGGTGTAGCTGTGCCGCTGTTGCCGCCGCCTGTGCCGCCTGTAGTTGTGGGAGTAGCTCCGGGGCTATCGTCCTTCTTTTGCCCCTCGCTCAGCTGACGGTAGTGATGTCTCTCCTTCTTGCCCTCATCCCCAGTAAGGAAGTCGCGCGCAACAGTAGTGGACAAGTCTCCAGTAGATCGGGATGCGATAATCAGTCTATTGGGGTCGTGGCCAGGGGTGGGATCAGCTGCAAACAACTTGAACGAGTTGTCCGTCATGCGGGGGATCTTCCAAGGGAAACGTCGTAGAGACATGCAGCAGTAAATAATTGCCAGAGACCAAATATCTACAGCAGCAGCATCGTACTCACGTTGGTCGTACACTTCAGGAGCAAGATACGGGTCGGATCCGACGATTCCTATACATTCAAAATCAGCACATGTTAATCGACTCATCTTTGAGAGCCCAACTACTTACCTTTTGCGAGAACAGGATCGGATTCAAAGGGGTATTTGAAGACATGGGCACTACCAAAGTCGATGATCTTCATAATTCCCTGACCACTCACAACCACGTTGTCGAGCTTCAAGTCACGATGTGCCAGACCAAGACTATGCAGATACGTAACACCGTTGAGGATCTGCAAGAAACAGCAGCTCACTTCTTCACGGCTCATTCTGCCAGTCATGACAATCGCAAACAAGTCATATGGTGCATATTCCATGACTTCAAACCAGCGACCCTTTTCTTGAAGAATGTCAAGAGTCTCAATAATATTTCCGTGGTGTAGCGTCGAGCCGACGCAAAACTCAGCCGTAACCTTTTTATTATATTCCTTCTCAGTTTCGTAAGCGTGTCGAGCTCGGAACTCCTTGACGGCAAACACTGTGCCATCTTCACGGCGTCGTAGAAGTCTCACAGACCCACCAGCTCCAGCGCCCAACACCTTACCCAATTTACCATATTTTGAGGTGAGACCGTGGTCATCGGCAAATGGAACCTGGTGTGATGATCGTGAAGGGGGTGGAGTCTGGGCTTTGACAGATCGTGCGGGGGACGCCTCTCGCTTCTTATGATGGTGGCCGTTCTTGCGGAAGAAGCGCTTCAAGTCGGCCATGGAGCCATGTCCAGCATGGTTACCATGGTTGTGAGACTTGCCGCCATCGGAGTCATCGCCGTTC
This sequence comes from Simplicillium aogashimaense, assembly GCA_028455935.1. Classification (NCBI taxonomy): domain Eukaryota; kingdom Fungi; phylum Ascomycota; class Sordariomycetes; order Hypocreales; family Cordycipitaceae; genus Simplicillium; species Simplicillium aogashimaense. Next base: position 5,072,194 of record CM052008.1, read on the forward strand.
TTCGCAAAGGTACCAGTACCAGCAAGGCTAGACTGTGAACCTCCCGGGGATCCGTGCTTCTTCTTTCTGGAAAAGACAAACCTGGGGTCAATGGAATGTCGGTTGGGGTGGTGCTGTACAGCGGGAGCACGTCGTCCCTTGGCATATGGGTCGTTGGCATCGCCCACGGGAGTCATTGGCTTGGAATAATAATGTGACGCTGAGCTGCGAGATGGACTAGATTCCCGAGACACAGGCACTGAACCCCCACCTTGTGAGAGCATTCCCCTCCTGTGTGACTGGTGCGCACCAAGACGTTCCTCCACCGACGAAGATCGTCGCATAATATGATCCGAGGAAGCAGGTCGGTGAGCTAGAGGTTGTCGCTGTTGAACAGCGGCTGCCTTTTCCTGAGAAGTAGATGGCTGTGGTGTGATAGCGGCAACATCATGAGAGCCAGATATTCTATGCTGGCTTGCCAGCTTCTTATCAGCACCACCTGAGCCAGAGGGTGTAAGTGGGGGGGAAGCTAAAGCGGACAATCGAGGGCTTCCATGAGGAGACTGCAACGCCGATGAAGTTGGTGTGTGAAGGCGACTAGAATCAGGCGAGGACTCATCGCGTGAAGGTACCTGTGGTGGTTTACGATTAGAGAGCTGTTCTGGATTGCGTGCGAGGTGAAGAATTACAGCCATTGGGACGTGCGATGGTGGATAAGATTGGGAATTGACTTACCCTCGATGGAGGCAAAGAGAAGGTCTCGAATTGAAAACCATTCATGTTCATTCGGTGCTCCTGCAAGCTGCCCTTTTGCAGGGACTTTCTAAGCTGATCTGTTGCGACTTCGGTAAAGACCGATGGCTGGTCGTCGGAGCCTGCATTTCCAGACGCAGCAGCAGCATCCTTTACGGTAGCCGTTGGGGAGATTTCCTCAACGGCGGAGGAGAAACGAACGGCTGGAACGGCATTATCGGCACCGGTTTGCGGGTTAGCATCGGAGCCGGGTGCGGCGGAGGATGGGGGAGCTGGGGGTGAATCGGAGTCAGCCATGAGCGAGGATTAAAAATACTGGAAAGAATTGAATGTGCAGCTTTGGTGAGGGAACGATTGGAGGGGACCAGGGATCGCTAGAGAATGAAGCTGGGTGTGATGGGAGGAAATGGGTTGGTAGGCGGCAGTGAAGACGGAGGGGACTGATTAGCAGCAAAAAGTAGTGCGGGGCTGTTTTTGGTGGTGCTAATGCTGATGGTGGGAGGGGAACTGATAGCGCAAAGCACAGCAGTGTGCAGGTGTAGCTGCAGGTGCAGGTGCAGGTGTGTGCCAGCAGGTAGACTAGGTGGGTGTCCAGATGCGGGCAGAGCACCCGAAAGGTCGGTAATGGCAAGGGAACGACGTAGCGTGACGTACCTTTGAGCTCCTTGGTAGAGGTGGCCATTGGGGATTAGACAGCCAGAACTAATAACATAATAATAGTAATAATAGCAATAATAGTAATAAAAACTCGATTGAAATGATGCGTAATGGGAAAGAAATATGTAAGATTAGATGATGGGAGAAAAGAGTTGCAAAGGGAAAAGAGGAAGGAAAAAAAAGGTGAGAGCGGGAGAGACTAGTAGGAGAGGACCGAAATGCCAGGGTTACTATGCCGTACTGTAGACAAGGTTTTTGCGATCGGAAGAGCACTGGAGCAAGCACATGTAATGGGGGTGGAATGCTGCCAATGAAAATAAATGAATACGCGGATCCATATTATGTGTATCATTTTTATTTTTATTTTTTATTTTTATTGTCTCTCGTTATGTTTAGCTTCTGGATGACACCACATCTGGGCCACTGCTGCGGCTCGGTTTACTGGGTCAAGCACATGTTAGCGCGCTCTTGGGGGGAACTGCACAGGCTTCCATCAGTGTTCCACCGCCAAAGCCGGCGCTGTGGCTCTGGACAACGCCGTCCCGCACTGCGCCTTGTACCGCCACGGGGACCTTTACAGACCTCCCAAAAACCTGCGACCGACGTGCAAATGGAAATGGCCGTTTTTGGAAATAACCTTTTTTTTTTTTTTCGTCCTTTTCAGTCCCATGTCAACATAGAGTTCAGCATTTTTAAGACACAGAAAAAAATTCAATGACTATAGTTTTATTGTCTCGTCATTCTCCTGACTCATAGTTGCAATTTGCATTCATCAATTTATTTTTCCAATGCCTCTTGCTTTCGGCGTATCCCACGCTTATACACCCCGTGAATCACAAACCTTGCCATGCCATGAATCAGATCCCCAACGTCAAAAATTTCCATTCAACAAGGCTGTCTGTCTGTCTTTTTTTTTTTTTTTTTTTTTTTTTTTCCTTCTTCTCCAATTTAACCCGTTACATTCCGTAGACTAACTACCTCTTTCGGAGTGAAGAGCTTGGTCCAGGGTCCTGGTAATTATCTTCCGTTTGCCTCTCAGCCATCCATCCCAACACGAGCTCTGGACAATTAAAGAACAATAAAATCTCTTTTCTTTTCTTTTCTTTTCTTTTCTGTTTCAAGTGGCCCAGGCACACCCAGCACATCCAGCACACCGGTTGCATACCGCCCGTCCAATAGGATATCTTCCCGACCCTTTTAACAGGTGCCTCTAAGCAGAAATGGATGGCACAATCCTTGCCATGGTCAGAACTTTGAAATGCAATGTCACCCATTGGACTTTGCACCAAGCTAACCAGATGCTCCCACTGGACAGACCCAAATGCGGTAAAAGAAATTCTTTCACAACAAAAAAAAAGAAAACAACGAAAAATATCATCAAACTAAAGAGCTATGGTGGATTCTGGCGGGAAGATCGTACCTGTCGAAATTTTTAGCCTCCCTTGCCACTCCACTGCGGAAATTTCTCCTTCACTTCATCCCATCACTCTGGCACATCGCGGCTAATAGAGGCATTTTACTTTGTGTTTTATTATATTTTCCATCTTGTCATTTTATTTCTCGCTAGGCATTCCATATTCGGTCAAGATGGCTTTAAAACTTTTCCAGCTGACTATCCATTATTCCCGCAGCTGACCTCAAAGACCCTGCGTTGCAACCAGTGCCTAGAGTTCATGGACAATTCTCGACTCTGCTTTTGCGGATTCCTTTTTGTGGATGCAAATGCAAGTTGTCGGCCATTCTTACGCGTCGGCTGCAGAAAGCTCTGTTCTATTTCTATTTCAGGGATGCTGAACCCGGTTTACACGTCTCCAGTGCAGGTTTTGTGCTATGTTGTCCTGCAGTGCACGCCATCGATCGTTTATTACAATGGATTTTGCTCATGTGCGTGTAATAGACTCGTGATGGGCAAACCACCATTTAAAAGCTCGGTACTAGTCTAGTATATGCACCGCATCGTGAGGCTGTGCTGCACAGATGGGCCCTTGTCGGACCATCTCCTCCTAGTATTCTTCATTGGCTGCCGTCGTTTCCACACCGTGACTCCCTCTAGACAAGTCAGAGAAGCGTTTCTAGAGCGATGAAACTTCAACTCCAACTGGTGCTGTTACTCGTCTACCTCTCAGCATCTGGCGAGCTCACTATATACCGTACGTGGTTTGGGGTTCTTGTGTTACATCCATCGCTGGTCCATGCACGATGCAAAACAAATTACGCTCTCTCGTGCCTAGAAATCCACGCCCGTAATCCTGCAATGACCAGGCTGCGATGGTGTTGCCTAACCACTAACAGGCGGCTCAGCCTTGGCCCTCCACAGCCCTGCAACGTTATAAACCTGGCGACCAATGTCTCACGACCACCACCAGAGCCAACAAACGCCAAAAACAACCTCACACAATAGAGCATGGCTAAAATGAACATCACATCATGTCCTGCTGAAATTCAGTTCATGATCTTGCAGCTTTGCCAACCATATGACTTTGAAAGTCTCGCTCTATCATGTAAAACCCTCTGCGCTACCGCCCAACCCCTGATCAAACAGCACAACAAGAGGAGAAAGTTCCGCTCCATCCAATTCTCGGGCGACCACCGCCATGGCAAACGCCCGAATGAAATGGGGACAGTTCAAGAGCTGCTTGCAAAAATCGCAGTCGACCCCATGATTGCCCGGTACATTGTCCATCTCGACCTGGCCCATCGTAATGACCTTGACAGACACGAAGGAGCCCTTGACAGGTTCAATGAGGCAGAAGATGCGCTAAGCGAATTGATAAGCGAATCTAGCTACCTGAAAGAATTGCGTGGCGGCGTCGACGACACTGATATGTGGATTGAGCATATGCGTGACCAGGGAGATGGATTTGCCGAGCCTGTTGATTTTGCAGTCGCATTTCTTCTCACACTGCTGCCAAATCTTCAATCTTTGACTCTTTCGAGCCATTGGAATGCAGATACAGTGGATTTTGTCTCTAGTTCGAACCAAGACAGTGCCCACGATGACTGGAGCCTCCGTGTTCGCGATCTTATCCAGTTGATCGTCAAGCGTGCCAATGACGAGTCCCTGCAAGACCAGTCACTTTCCAAGCTGGACACTCTTCATCCGACTTATGATGTCGATACTCAATTCGGGGTTGATATGCTGTCTATTGTGCCGTTTCTGGCTTTGAACTCCATGCGCAATGTTCAGCATGAATCCGGGTTTTGCCAGCTGACTGGGCCAGAAGAGAGCGAACATGGCTCTGAAGGCAATGAAAATGCTGAGGATGACGACGACGACGACGACGACGAAGGAGCCGAGGGCCAAGGACTCAATGAGGATGGAGATGGGAACGGTGAGGACCAGAATCAGGATACCGACATGGATGAGGATGAGGAGGACGAAGACGAGGAGAACAGTGATCAAGATGAAAATGCAAATCAGGACAACGGCAACAACTGGACTTCCGGCTACTCTCACAGTCACGATGATCAATACTTCTCAGAACGCTACCCTGTCCTCGGCAAAAACATCGAAAGCCTTGATCTCCACGACTACGTAATGAACTCCCTTGAATGTGCTGTCCTCCTGCGCCACATGCACAACCTAAAAACGCTCAATTTTAATTACTCAATGAAAGACGAGTACGGGTATCAATGGGCAATTGATGCTTTCGTCGATAGCATCATGTACACCGTCGGTCCGCACCTCGAGACTCTCAGCCTGACAACTGGTCAAGTCGACAAGGACAGCGAGCTGCTGCGCAGCTCCTTGCACGGTTTCAAAGTCTTGAAGCACCTGGAACTCTGCACTATCTTATTCGTCAACGGTGATGGATCTGTGGGCATCAATTGGGGCAATCCCGATGATGACTGGAGCGACGGGAACGTCCCAATCGAGCCACTTGTCGATATCTTGCCGCCGTCGTTGGAGACGTTCACGCTGCATGTTCCGTGTGTTGACTACGGCTGTTTGGTAGAACTTTGCAAGGGATTCCAGAAGAAGAGAGCAAAAGCTCTCCCGAACCTCAACAAGGTGAAACTGGTGGTCACTCGAAGGGACTGCTGGGGTTCTTTGTTCCCGAATTATGAGCGCCAGGAGAAGATTATCGAGTTACTTGCCGAGGAATATGAATTCGATGTGGAAATTCCGTGAGTCCGTCTTAGCAAGCTCCCAATGGATCCATAGCTGACTTTGTTGATTAGGGAACGGTTGAATGAAATCAAACAAACGCCCAGCGCATCAGAATGATCGCAGAGTCTTGCCTTCGCCAGGCATTGAAGCAGCTCAGACTCACAGTGCCCAACAGAGTCTACCAAGGAGGGTTGATATCAGCACTATCATGCATACTGAACTCGCATATAGCGCATCTGCGGCTCAACTAGCAAATTTGCAGCCATGCAATTGCCCACATCTCTATGTGTATAATAATAAAAGAAATAAAGTCGCTGTTATTCATTGTACAATCCATCCATCTACAAATAGTATACACAGGAGTTCCGTCCCTTGACCCAATCGTTTCATTTCCGATCCTTTAGGCCACAACATTAATTCCAATCGACTTTGCTTGGTAAATCACGGATCTGCACAGACTCTCCAGCGACAACCCCGATAAGCGCATCTCTGCCTGCTTGATCTTGGCAATCTCATACACATGCTTCAGACTGATCGTGCCCACCGTCTCGTGTCCAGGCTTACTGGCGCCCTTTCTCTTGCCCTTCTTGCCCAATGGCGCCTCCACGGCATTCAGCAGCAGCCATGAGGTCTGTGGTGTGCGCACATCGAAGTGGAACGATCGGTCAGGACGGACGACAACTCGGCAAGGTGTGGGCGTTCCGGGGACGAAGTTTGCAGTTCTGGCGTTGAATTCCTGGTACATGGTCAGTTTACTGCGCAATTGATGCGGCTGCGTCTACGGCAGGCGATTGGAAGCGACAGGAGGCGTACCTTGCAAAAGTCCATGGACTTGACACCTTTGCTTCCTAGGGCAGGACCGACGGGGGGGCTGGGGCTTGCTTGGCCTGCTCCGACTATGAGCTTGACGATTTGGTCGACGCCGCCGGCGCCTCGTTTGGACATGATTGTGGTTGTGTGTTGCTGATGGTTGAAGTTGGAAGTCGAGGTCGAGGTTGTCAGGGTCGCGACAAGTTTTCGGGGAGAGGTGGGTGGTCCGTGCTGTAGGTTGGCGAGGATTCGCATACGACTTCACTCTACACATTAGAATATGGAAATTAAATACTGTAGTCAATCAGTGTAAATTCTATCATCTAGTTACTAATTTATTTTTATGTATTTCACATACAATTACTATACTGCATAATCCCTCTAACAAAGCCCGCATGTGCCGCTGCAAAACTGGCCCCACCACGCCGGCGTTATCGATTGGATTGGCCTCCAAAAAATTTCCAGCCAAACTTCAACTTTTACCACTTCGACCACCACCAGCCTTTCAACAGCCCTGCTCACCAACGAATACCTGTGTTTTGTTTCGAGGTCACCGGACTTCAATACGCAAACAGAATGCCTTCTACCCACAAGAAAGAAAAGCCTTGGGACACCGACGACATCGACAAGTGGAAGGTCGAGGCCTTCAAGCCCGAGGACAACATCGGCGGCACCTTTGCTGAAGAATCCTCCTTCGCCACGCTATTCCCCAAATACCGCGAAATCTACCTCAAGGAAGCATGGCCGCTTATTACCAAGGCGCTTGAGAAGCACGGCATCGCCTGCACACTCGATCTCGTCGAGGGTTGCATGACTGTCAAGACGACCCGAAAAACCTTTGACCCTGCTGCGATCCTCAACGCTCGCGACCTGATCAAGCTGCTCGCGCGAAGTGTACCCGCTCCCCAGGCTGTCAAGATTCTGGAGGATGGCGTTGCTTGCGACGTGGTCAAGATCCGCAACTTGGTGGGCAACAAGGACCGCTTCGTCAAGCGCCGTCAACGAATTTTGGGACCTAACGGCTCGACGCTCAAGGCTCTCGAACTCTTGACGCAAACATACATCATGGTACACGGAAACACTGTATCAGTCATGGGTCCCTACAAGGGCCTGAAGGAGGTGCGCCGTGTTGTCGAGGACTGCATGGCCAACATCCACCCCATCTACCACATCAAAGAGCTCATGATCAAGCGTGAGCTCGCCAAGGACCCCGAACTCGCCAACGAGAGCTGGGATCGCTTCCTGCCCAACTTCAAGAGGAAGACACTGAGCCAGCGCCGTGTCCCCCACAATGTCACCGACAAGACCAAGAAGGTGTATACGCCATTCCCACCTGCGCCGGAGAAGAGCAAGGTCGACAAGCAGATCGAGACCGGAGAGTACTTCTTGGGCAAGCAGGCCAAGGAGCGAGCGCAGCAGGAGGAGAGGCGCGAGAAGCAAAAGGAGCGCAAGGTCGAGAAGGCCAAGGAGAGACAGTCGGAGTTTGTGCCGCCGACGGAGGACGGCGACAGGCCCAAGAAGAAGCGAAAGAGGACAAAGGAGGAGTAACAAGTCAAATGGAAATGGAAATCAAAAGGATGGTGTTTTATTTTATCTTAACGATTGTTGTCAGTCTGGGAATTTGGCATTTTGGAGTTATCATTCACACTGTATATGGCGTCAATTACATAATTCAAATTTCTGAAACAAAAGTTTCTAATAACATTGGAAAGTGATGGGACTGTGATTTCTTATTTCGTGCATCATGACATGTTCATTTCTTCATTCTTCATTCTAAACAAGGTTGGTATATCTTCTTTCAGTTACAGCTTGGAAGACGACTCACCATCTACCTCGATGACCAGCTTGCCAAACTGCACTCCCTTCTTCATATCCTCAAACAGGCCGTCAATACCCTCGATGTTCCCCAATCCCTTTACCGTCTTGCTCACAACCGGCGTTAGCTTCTTCTCCGCCACAAACTTCACCATGTCCCTAAACTCAGCCCGTGAACCCATCGTAGTTCCCTTCAAGTCAACGTTGGACAGCACCGCGCCCATGACCCAATCCATCTTCGGGCCAACAGTCATGCCGTACTGGGAGATGATACCGCCGGGCTTGAGGAGCTTGATGGACTTGGAGACGATCTTGCCACCTGCGCCATCGACGACTGCGTCAAGGAACGGTCGGCTCTCTGGCAATTGGTGCTGGAGGTCGTTTTGCCAGTCATCATTCTTGTAGATGACGCCGCCCTTTGCGCCAAGCTTGACGGCCTTGTCAATCTTGGCCTGGTCGCCAGAGGTGACGTAGGCGTTGGAGCCCATTGCGACTACGAACTGGAGCACCTGCAGGGCTACACCGCCACCAATGCCTGTGATGAGGACGTTCTTGCCTGGTCCGGAGATGCCTGCCTTGGTGACTAGTGCGCGCCAGCCAGTGACGCCCACGAGAGGAAGAGCAGCAGCTTCGGCATCAGAGAGATGCGAGGGAGCGAGCTCGACCTCGTCCTCATGCACGACAATGAAGTCCTGTGCGGTGCCCACGTCGGTGAGCTTGGAGCTTCCCGTGACGGAGAAGCGCTTGCCGTCTTCGGGGCCAGCGGGATCGTCCTTCCAGCCGCGCATGGGCGTCAGAACGACGGATTTGTTGACGAGGTCGGTGCGTTTGGCTCCAGGCCCGGCTGACACGACGGTGCCGGCGCCGTCGGCGAGCATGGGCGCATCGAAGTCAATGGCTGGGTAGAGGTGTTGGCGGATGAAGAGGTCGCGGTGGTTCAGAGCCACGGCAGACAGGCGGACGAGGAGCTCATTTGGGCCGGGGGTTGGCTTCGGGACTTGTTTGATTTGGAGACTTGCGAACGGAGGGTTAGTAAAGTTCCGTCCAAGAGCGAGGGCAGGGGAGTTAGTACGGGTAGTAGACTTGGCCGGGTTTGCCGTCTATTTTCTTGAGATGGAGGACGCGGGGCATATTGAGTTACGTGATGGTTTAATTGAATGAGGGAGAAGCAATTGAATTGATGTCGGTCATAGACACAGAGCTTAAAGGCTGTGGCGGGCCGCATTACATCACTTAAGGCTTCCCCACGTCGGTACACCTCGGTTGCGTGGCCGGGGAAAGGGAGTAGATAGCCGGTGCTAGCTCAGGTCAATTTGTAAGCATGCGCTCACGTCCAGAAAAATCACGGGAAATGGTGCAGAGGTGGGAGTCTTCAATTCCTGATTTGTTGAATTGGTTTGATTAAATGTATGCCGGAGGAGCATGTCCGTTGTGAAGCCCGTCGGAGTTGCTGTAAGCGGGGGCCATCGAGGTATGATGCAAGGGCAAGACGATAGTACGTGATGGTTATATTCAAGGTGCTTTGAAGGTGCTTTGAAGGTGCTTTTGAGGTGCATTATCGGAGGATAAAAAACAGGACCATGCACAGGCAAACTAAATACATATTGGGTCATGTGTTGAAGATGCTCATCAAACAGAGATGACGAGACACAGGAGCGTACGAGATGTACCATGTACCAGCTCATTGAGTGTGGCAAAACCAAGCATATGGTTAGAAATGTTTTAAGCTACTGTTGGTGCTTACAGGGTTGTGTTTGGGGCAGTCTTAACTACCAAGCTATACACTGTATTATGCTGCGTGCAGGACGATTGCACATGTCTTCAATAGTACGCCACATCTCTTCAACAGTGGTTATGCGTTTCTAGAAGAGCTTCAGTCATATCACATTGACAGCTCTATTGTTAGCCATGATAATTATTTCCCATGTCCTACATATGCCAACGACCGATCACACTGCCCTTCCCGGCTTCCTACCCGGGACGCCGTGCAATGAAACACCACCAAAGAGCCCAGCAAAGATTGGACAAGTAATATTTGCAAAGCGGGAGCTTAATTCTTTGCAAAGAGTTACTCGCTTAAAAATAGTTTACTGATGAGCTGTTGTGTTTTAGCAATCGATTGCTCCGCTGAATCACAATGTCACCTCCGTGAATGCACCTCTAAGATCCGACCTGCCGCTTTAGATCTACAAAGGGTCCTTATTTAGCTGGCAACTAATGATATGCTTCAACCAATGGCTCACTTAGCCTCCCTTCCCTCCAAGCCTCCCCCAACCTGTTGACGAAGCACCGGCATTTGCATCCAAGAGTGATCAAAGTCACAATCGTCGGAACTATTTGCTAATTGGTTGCCAAGTCTTGACTAGCTCTCGCAGCGATTGGCTCGATTGACCTTCCCGATACGGCACTCCGCCCTGGTCGCATCACCTGGTCTTTCGCTATGCCCTTTTGTGGCCCTGCTCTGCCCTGTAAGCCATCCAAAATGTAAGCACGGCACCTGCTGTAGATGAGCACTCCACCACGTCCTCAATGTAACGGTGCTAGGAATTGGCGGTGCAAGATGCCTGGCCATCCTTGCCACGACAGGCAGGTATGATGTGGTGGCCATGGGCACAGTTACCATTCGGTGCCGTGTGAGCCGTTCCCGTCCTACGGCATAAAAGACATGGCATGAGAAGACTGTACTCTTTTACATTGCTGTTTATTTTTTGTACTTGACCACTGCTCCTTACTAAGTGCTGCACGCAGAGTGGTAAAGCTTGTCAAAATGGTCAACTTTCAAGGAGGCGCGGCTTTGCTCGTGTCCCTCATCTCTCTGGTTCAAGATGCTCAGGCTGTCGTAGACCCCATCACGCTTCCCATGTACTCGAAGCGAGCTGGCCGTGTCAGACAGCCAGAGAGAAATGCAGCTGCCGGCTCTGCCGTCAATGTCGCTGCTGAGGACTGGATAAAGCACCAAGCCGACTTGCAGGTATGATTTCACCTTGCCACGATGTTTCCTTTTATTTGCAATTACTAGAATGCGTTGTATACTGACACTCAGAATAGTGGTATGTTCCCGTCAAAGTCGGAACTCCTCCTCAGACATTGTAAGTTTGAAACGTTTACACCTCGCAGTACTTGATACAGTATCACTAACTTGTCACCCAGGAACGTCATCCTGGACACGGGGTCTTTTGACATGTTCATTGCCAAGACTGGATGCACCAGCTGCGGTCGCTGCAAGCTCTTCGACCCTGCCAAGTCCAACACTTTCCAGAACAAGCCTGGCACCCGCGATGGCTTCACTTATGGCACTGGCGTTGATTCAACCTCCCTTCCGGGCGGAAGCGAGTCTATCAGCGGCAACTGGGTCACCGACAGCGTCGGCATTGGCAACGTTGTCTCCAAGAACCAAAACTTCATCCTGTGCCCGCAGTACCCAGAGATGATGGGAGACGTTCCCTTTGACGGTGTCATTGGCGTCGGCCGCGTCAACCAGACCAGCACCCCCAACGGACAGTCGTGGTACTGGAACCTCTACTACACCGGCCAGCTCCCGGCTCCCGAAATATCCTTCTACTACCCTGCTGGCGAGGAGAGCGGTGCTGAAGTGACTCTCGGCGGTACCAACTCTGCTAGATACACCGGTCCTATTCACCAAGTTGGACTGTCCCGCAGCGCACAGTTTGTTTCCTCGCTCACCGCCATCTCCATTAATGGCAGCCCGTACCAGTCGAACCTCCGGTCCAGCGCAATCTTCGACACCGGCACTCCTGGTGCGGCTGCAGGCGACAGCGCTGTCAGCGACATCTATTCGCGAATTTCATCCAAGATTACCAGGATCCCCAACGGTGGTGGCGACTGGGGAGCGCCATGCGACATGATTGACTCGATTGCTGCAGACATCAGTTTCACTGTAGGCAGTGGCTCTCAGACTTACACCATCACCTTGCCCAAGTCATCGTTCAACATGGGCCCTTACAAGGGCAGCACGACTACTTGCCAGGCTGTATTGAGCAGCATCAACGGCTTTGGTAGCTCGTACCTCATCGGTGTCGCCTTGCTGAAGCAGTACTACACTGTTTGGGACGGCTTGAACTCCAAGCTTGGCTTTGCTCAATTGGCTTAGGATGGGCTAGTAATTGTAAATAGTAACACGAAGTAGTACATACAATCATTCATTTTATACAGTTGTGCATCCTGTTCCTGCGTGATATCCAACTTTTCATTGTCAATCATTTGTCAGTGGCGTAAGTGGTTCGGGCACCTCGTCTTTCGAGGTCGCCGATCACTCGGCGATCATTATGGGCAACAGTCGCCGATATTATGACTCGGTTAAATAAAAAGTCAACACTCTTGATAATACTAATGAAAGCTATTTCTGCAAACTTGTCGATGATTTAATCACTGCCAAATTTGAATTGTGTTGCGCACCAAACTTGGCACTGACTCAAATCACGCAATTCCCACGCTAATAATAAATACACCCACTCAACCTTCTTCCTTCACATCAACATCAACACAAACATCAACGTCAACGTCAACATCAACTATGGCAGCCACAGCCATCAGCGGCGCCGCCTTTGGCGCAGCAATGATCGCCGCCGGCTTCTACGACCCAGCCGTGGTGATTGCCCAGCTCCAATTCACCAATTGGCACATGTTCCAGGCGTTCCTAGCCGCCACAGCATCCTCCACGTAGGTTGTTCCGGATCTCGGCTTGAACCTCGCTAATTGATGCAGAATCTACTACAATGTGGCAGAGAAGCTGGGCCGTGCCAGCATCCAGCCCCGTTCATCCGCGCCGGTTGGCTTGTTCGGCCAATACGATGGCAATGTGATAGGTGGTTCCCTCCTCGGCGTGGGAATGGCCCTCTCCGGCTCCTGTCCGGGGACGCTGTTTGCCCAGATGGCTGCGGGTGTTCATACCGGCTTCTATGCACTCAACGGCGCCGTGATTGGCGGCATCATCTGGACAGGCTTCTTGAGCCAAAACGTCGCTGATCGCCGACAAACACTTAAACTCAAGCCCGAAGCTGCATCCGTCCATCAGCAGCTAGGCATCTCCCGCGCTGCAGCCATCGTGCTCTTCGAAGTAGCCTTCATCGGCATCATCGCGGCAACCACTCTCTACACGCCTCCCTTTCCCGGAACCAAAATCCCCGGCGCTGTGGGCGGAATCCTCATTGGCTTCTCGCAGCTCTTCTCGCTCATCACCCGCCGCTCCATGGTAGGCATCTCCGGATCGTACGAGGAGATTGGCAATCTCTTTTGGTCGCGCGTCAAGGGCAACGAGCAGACAAAGCCCAAGTCCTTGCAGAATGTGCTCTTTGCAGTCTCCGCGGGCGTAGGTGCCTTGGTTCTCGCCAAGTCTTTCCCGGAATTTACCGCCCGGCGTGCATTTGAAGTCGCACCGGTGCTTGCGACGCTAGGAGGGGTATTGATGGTGATTGGCGCCCGGTTGGCGGGTGGTTGTACGTCCGGACATGGCATTAGTGGCATCTCGCTGCTGTCTACGTCGAGCATTGTCACAATTGCGTCTACATTTGCGGCGGGATCGGTGGTGGCCAATCTTGTTTACTAGCTATGTACTAATCAATTCGATGCCCTATGGGCTTGCGCCCTTTTTGGCCGTAGCTTCCATCTCGAATTTCATCTCTTCCTTCATGAGGGGTGCTTGAATCATCATCGCTGCAGGACGTACGTCGCCGAACCATTTCTTCAGAACCGGCCAGCATGCTGGGAAGTCGTCCCGGTTGGGCAGGATGTAGTTGACGCGAACCACTTCGGACATGGAGGAGCCGGCTTGTTCAAGGGCCTTGGACACGTTGAGGCAGACTTGTTCGGCTTGTTGGGCTACATCGGAGGAGATTTCGCCCGTTGAGTAGTCGTAGCTGGGATGTTTAGCTTGCGTGAAATATGACGGGAGTGAAGCGTACCCTGTTGTACCGGACACCATGATCCAGCCATCGTCGAGGACGACGGCTCGGCTGTAGCCGATTTGTGCTTCAAAGGCGGAGCCGGAGGAGATGTTTACACGAGACATTTTGGTCGCCAAATGCAATTGGATTCGTTATTCTTGATGTAGTGTCAACGGTGAAGTGCAGTACATGAGTCACAGCCAAGTAATGTAGTGTGGAGTTTTGTCTATCCGCCATTCAGCTTCAACACTAATCCATCCATGCCGATTTAATCTACATGATTTATACATATAATACAAAGACTCCAATTCCTCATGATAAAATAGTTCCCTCACAAAGTGAACTCTATCCATTCTCACGAAGTCAACTCCTTCACCATTGCAGCCACCGCCTTCTTGTCAACATCCTTGCCCTCAAACTCCCCATTCAGCCTCTTCATCACGTCTCCAACCAACGCTTTACCCTCTCCTCCAGCCTCCTTGGCCGCCTGTACTGCCTTTTCCACCAATTGCTTAATCTCCGCTTCTCCTAATGCCACAACACCGCTGCCCTCCACATACTCGCGCAAGATGGCAATCTGCTGCAGCTCCTTATCTGCCAGGTCTTCTCTCTTGGCGGCTCTGGCTTCGGCGACTGCATCCTCACTGGATTTTTGGAGCTTACGGATCAACGCTACGACTTGTACGTCCGTCTTGAGCGGTGATGAGGTCTTGGAGGCGTTGAGGTTGGCTGCCATGATGGTGCGCAGGACGGAGAGGCGCGCGGTGTCCTTGGCGCGCATAGCGGCCTTGAGTTCACCCTTGAGCTTTTGTATGAGCGGTGGAGGAGCGTCGGCCGTGGAGGAGTAGCGGAGGGCGAAGCGGGTGACTGGCATGGGAGCTCGGTGCGTCCAGCGCAGGAGCGGTTGGAGCTGTCGCGATGCCATTGCTGCGGCGGTAGCGGGAGGGAGTAAGATGGTCGTGGGAGGAGAATTGATGGCGTAGATGGTAGGTTGGGTTGTGGTTAGTGATGCGTGCAGAGCTGTCAATTTGTGAAGCTCTTTTTTTTTTTTGTCTCGTGTTTGGTGATGCGGAATTTACAGGCGACGGAACTTTGTTTGCTGGAGCTATTTGCTGGAGCTGGTGGTTAATGCAAATGTTAGCGCTGTGCTGTGCTGTTAGGGGCTCTGATAACGGATGTGTTCCGCGATAAGAATGCGCTGCAGCGGGCATTTGGGCGCCGCCAACCATTATCTCCAGCGTCTAACACAGACTAAAGCCATGCACACTGCAATGGATGGAATTTGCTGACGTTAGTGGGACCGCAAAGTCATTGCCAAGGAGCACATCCTCCAGCCGAGCTGCAGGGTTTCTTATTATCGTGAGTGTTGGCAATGCTTAGCGTGGTACCACTACGCTGCGAATGACACCTTGCAGGGGTTCGGTGCAGCGGCCCAGCGAGGTGATTGGACGTGGACATTGCTCTGGCTGTACGAACAATACTGCCATGCCACGACGCGGATGCCAGTTCATGAGCATAGTACATGTACACGCAGTCACTGGCGACTTCCTATGCCAGTACAGCAGCCATCCTTGGTGAGACCCATCATTGCCCAATTGCGCCTCATTAGTCTCGGCGAGACTCCGACGCAGAGCTCTTCATGCAGGCTGGAAACGGTCAAATCAAACTCTAGGCCTATCCCTGCAATACCACTAATAAAACACGAAATTGGATTTGTTCGTTGGCAATATCGACAGCCTTGTCTCCTCGCTCGCTTTGACAGTACACGCTCAGACATGCCGCATTCGCCGCAACCGACACCCATCACCGCACCGGCTTCATCCCTCGCCTTTGGCTCCAAGGACATTAAAGGACACCATCTTCAGCCATACTTTAGCCATAGTTCAGCCCCCCATGTCTCTGTTCCATGGTGAAGCACGCCCATGCCCTTTCGTGGTTGCCCAGATCACCCACTACAGTCCATCGCCCCCCTCTCCTCCACCGTCCCATCCATCACGTAGCTACACCATGTCCTCATTCATTGTCGCCCATCTCCGCAAACTTGGCACTTTTACCATTGTTAGTCCTATATCGCATCGTCCCCATCCACTTTCGCCTACTGCAGTCATGTCTTGCCCACGCTCCCTCACCTCGCTTGCAGGCTTGTAAACACTCAGCCCCTGCTGGCGATCAACACCCCATCGTGGCGCCCGCCCCAAGCCCAAGTACCTGGGGTTCCACGACTGAATGACTGGCACATGGGCGCCATGCTTTCCCTTGGCTCTTCCGTCCCTCTTTCCATACATGTCCTCAGCACAGGGATCGCCCCGAGACTCACTGCTGAATGGCTTGAATGGCTTACAGCGGCTATTGCCCTTGCTGCAACAAACTTGTGCCCCGTACTTGCAGCCGTAATGCGAATGTTGCTCACCCCATATCTGTCTTGTAGATCATCTTGCGCCAACCATCCATCTCAAAAGTCTTGAACGCCTCTTTAACCATCCTCGCCTTCTGTCAAAACCCGAGCGGACAACAATCTAACAGCTTCCTCGTCACACTTGCATTCACTTGCATTCGCTTGCATCTGTCATATTCAACCGCGCTGTCAGTGCCATGAGATGGCCCATCGAGCATGCAGTGTGCTGTTCTCCCTGAGACGACTGGCCAATGGCTGGCGTTGACGTGTGTCCATCCAAATCCACCCCAGCCTGCACTGAACAAATCAACCGGAGCCCTGCCCGGCGGCATTTGAAGATGCTCATTCGTCCACTCCCTTTCGCATACAGAGCATGGCCCTGTTTTCATCCTAAGCTTGTCCAATACTCCCAAGCCCAATCCCGTTCTTACTTGCAATGTCTCGCGCGGAGCCCCTTGTGCATTCCGCGCAGTTTCGCCAGCTACACACTGAACCATTTCTATTTCTTGTATAAGCACAATAATCAATCATAAGCCTTGTCTGTTCTTTAAGAAGCAGCAAAACTTTTGGTCATTATTCATTCCTTGTTGGCCGTTGTGGCCTTTCAACTTCGCTGGCATAGAAAAAGGACTCCTCAAGGCTGTTGCCAGCCATACACCTAACCTCCGTTGCAGCACAACCTTGGACAAATATCACTCCTTGCCTTTTTCTTCCATCTTCCTTGCTCATACATAACAACAGAACCACACACTGATTTGTTGTTCTCTGTTCTCCATTGTTTCGTCACGCGCTCAACTTGTTTAGTCTTCCTCGAGTTCAGTCTTGGTCATGGCTTTCCGACACAGAGCCGCTGGATCCAGCTCGAAAATCACTCGCCGCCACGACTAGCGCGTGGAAGACTGTCGTTGTGACCCGGGTTTACGGCCAATAAATATATATCTTCCAAGTTTCAAACGTCAATTTCTTGCTCATCGGCTGCGAAAGTCAGCACATTCTCCAACTTACAGTGCAAAATAAGCCTACGCGGCCTTGTCAGCAAATCACGATTTGGCAAACAACTTTTTTCATTTAACTTACTTTGAAAGCAGGATCGCTCGCTTCCCGATATGCTTCGTCGACAAGCTGCTGAACCGCCTCCTCGTCCATCCTTGATTCCGGACATTAGCTCAAAACCATATCCTGCAGAGCTGTCAAGGCACATACCCATGCTGCGCCGTAAATGGATATAGCGCTAGAGAATACAGCAGTTGCCGAACGTTTGGGTTGTTGAGACGACCAATTTCTCTATCCCGCGAATCTACAGCAATGCATCAGCCAACGTTGCGAGCGATTCTGCTCCCTACGAAAGTACCGACCGTTGGACCACGCGCACATTGGCAGAGTCACCAACTTTGATTCTACCTCGACAAACCCTGCATTACTGAGCCAAGTGGACAGTTGAAGAGCGGCTCGTGGGTTTTTGGGCGGCCGTGTTGCCTCTAAATATCTTCGTGACCATCTAGAAAGAGCGTGATCTTCGCGGGTCAGTGACCGTGAAGGCGTTGAGGGCGAGTTTGCGACCAACGCTGGCGCCTTGTCGGCTATAACATACCATTTGTGAGAGTTCCGTTATCTGACTGAGCATTCAGATACAACTCTACCAGCTGGCACCATCCACCAGGCTTGGTGACTCGGTAGATGTCGCGAACATAGCTCGGCCAACGTGTTGCATGTATGCCACCTGCGACTAATTGACTATGGACGAGATCGAACGAATTGTCACGAAACGTGAACCTATTATGGATGCCGTCAGTACTCTACGCATTTCTTTTAGCTGCTGCACGACGCATACCTCGAATTGAGGTCGTCAATCTGAAATTCGAGATTTTCAGGAGCGTCATCTGGCATCAGTTGAGGGCTCATATCGATAGCGACGACCTAGAACATTGTCAGGGTTCTGGATGAAATCAAGAATCGAGCTCATTGAAAGCGTCTGTAGCACACACCTCACTGCTAGGGTACTCTTCGGCTACCTCTACCGCCCAACTGCCTGAACCACAGCCACAGTCGAGGATATTGGTAGGAGAGGTCATTGGGGGGAATATCAGGCGATAGTCGAAGACCTTCTTAAGCACGACGTGCATCGACTCTAATCGATCTTCCTCCTCCTAGGCACAGCGTCTATGTCAGCCTGCAGCTTCTTGGCAAAGACTCCTTCATCTCTGAACGACTCACTTCGTCAACCGGCACAAAGTATGTTCCACTGTCGATGGCATACTTTTGATATGTCCTTCCCAGGTACTCTACCGTTTCGTTGAATATATCGTCGAGAGGAGCTGTTGCATCCCTGGTATCCGATTGTCAAATCTACTGCCGCGCTCTCGCTACAATGCTGTTCCGTGATGATACGCACCTCGGCTCCATCTTGTCAGTAAACAAGAGACTTCATAAGCAACTGATACTCGTCTGGAAGCATCCGGATGCAAGGTTTCGGGAGGCAAGGTTGGTTCTCGGAAGCCACCGAACTGATGTGACGGCAGTGCTTTGGTGGTTACTCGACTCCAATGCAGTGCCAAGGCGAAGGCAGTCTATGATAATAATTAGCGGAACGAACTTTGTCCACGATTACAGTCCAGTAGCTCTATCAGACTGCGAAGAAACCAGGCCGACGCTTCGATTCTTTGGAGGGGAGACGAGAAGCAGGCTCACCAAGCTGTTGGCACCTGCCACGTGTGTCCAACTGCCCGGTGTGCGAACAAGCAAACGAGTCAGAAACAGACAGGCAACAAACACCTCAACCACTGAATAACGGTGGTAGTGGCTACAGCACGTCTCATCAATCAAGTTCGCTCGCTCTCCTCTGCATCATCGGCGGAAGTCATCGACCTACACAGGCCCAGGCTGATCACCCTGCTTTACCCCAATACGTGGGTAGCTGGCGTGTGTGCCACATCATTGTAAACCCACACACTAACGAGGGGTCGCAGCAAAGAGACAACGCAGCCCAACCGCTAGGAGGTGTCCTGCAGAAATGACATGCAATGCACCGCAGGTCCCCATGCAATAGCGGGACTCGTCGACACAAGCCCAGTCAAGATGACCCAGAGGAGCCCACTCTGCGGGCGCTGCCTGCCTGCGGTTTGATTTCGGGGATTGTTGTGGCTTCTAACAGGGCTCCTGAAGCGAGCGTCCACTTGGTCGTGCCGGGTATGCAACAAGGGTCATGACAGACATGCGTGGAGTGGCTCGAGTGAACCGTTCGATGTGGAGGATACGTACGTTTTCCTGGTGTCGTCCACCTCGGCCAGATACCGGGATTTTGGCCGCAAATTGAGATGACGATATGGGATATTACTTATTCAATCAACTACCGTCCCTTCAATGAAAGGGACCAATCACCGTCCTTCTCGGACTGGCGGTGCTCTGTTGTCTCTCACCTTGTTTAAACGAGGGTTCAGGCAGGCGTTCGGTCTATGATCAGTCGCGGTGGCGTTGGGTGACAAGAGCTCTCTGTTGAATCCGTCACGATGGGCGAATAATTATGACAGTCCAGGCAGGTGGAAACCAGATTGCGGTTTGCAGATGGAGCATGCGTCGATGACCAGCTCTCTATGCGACTCCCCACAGTGCTTGACTACTTTGTGCAAATAGGAAGACAATAAGTTGCAACAAGCACAAATGTATAGGCCTCCCATGCATTGTCGCGGAAAGAAGCAGGATAAGGAGAGGGACCCGACAGATTACCACCCTTGGGCTATTCTGGAACTAGGTCAGGGTATTTCGTTCTGGAACAAAAGTACGAAAACCGCTGGACCCGACCCGCAAAGTGGCCATGTGTTGGTGGTGGATGAGGCTGCTTTCCTTGCCCAATAGGCATTGGCTTTATTGCTTGTAATGCTAGCCCAGCTAGCCCAGCCAGCTCATGCAGCTGAACTACACTAACACAAGCAGCCACATCATCATCGCAGAATTGCAATGGCCAACAAAGCAAGTTGTTCCTGAGCTCCAGGAACGACAGCATCCCTGGCTAGATGTCCGGCGCCGAGACGGTTATGTCGAATTATCACCATTATCCATACTTCTTCCATCACTCACCGCCTCGGGGGAATATAGAGGAGTATGGACCACCTGTGACTTGGCTCGATGACGACGCGATTAATGTTGAGTCGAGAGAGCAATCCTTGTTTAATTCGCAGATTGCCAACGGTGGGACTTGATATGGGGTGCGCTGTCAAAACGTCGGCCATGCCATGGAGGTCCCCAATGCCAACGGGTTCCAAGTGGATCGTGGTGCTATTAATCGGTTTCGCTCAGACCCAGGCTATTGTGGTCTAGTCATTACAACGTTGACCCTCTCCAAGCTGAACTAATACAGGCTACTGGGGCCGTGGATGAACCCTCTCAGCGCTAGGAATGCGTAAATCCTCGGCAGCAATCACTTAGCTCGTTACGCTCAAGTTGCCTTTCTGCTCTTCGGTCTTTCTTGCCAATGCCCTCCTCCAATCTTTACTTGCCAAGAAAGAAACCCACGCATTGTATGGTGAGCTCAAAGATTCTTCACGTAAATCTCTTTATCCGCTCAATAGAACACTTATCCACTGGAAGTGGCTCTTTGGCACCGCCGTAGGTAATCAATGGAGGTTCGGGGCGGTGCAAGAATTTCTACCATAGCTGATCCAGCAAGCATCTAGCCAAGGGCGTCAGCGAGACAGTTGATGCTGCTATGACTAGTACCACGACATTGCAGTTGGATGCGGCCAAGAGTTGCACCCGCGCGTCGCAGCTGTGGCCAATCTATGTTTTCTAATCGAGCCTGGATAGCTTTGGAGATAGCAATCGGTGCTATGCTTGACCTAATCGCAGCTACACCACAGTTCGTTATTCCATTGATGGAGTCAGCTCACAAGACGCATGGTTTTAATCGAATGTGCCGTGCCAGCATCTTTGAGGCCTGATGCTCACATAGAGGCAAAAGCATTCATGGAAGGGATACGTAAAAACCAGTCTTCTACTAAATAGGCTGCAGACTCAGTCCAGCGTTCAACTTCGTTGTCAAAAGGTCCAATGCACGTCAGACGAATGGGGCACGACCCTGGTTCTGTTTGCTGCTCCTGGTATTGGGTATCTCTGCAGGACCACATGCACAGCTGTCGGCGCCCCCTCCCTAAACAGTTCTGTCATAAAACTCCCTTCGGAAATGACATCAACAAGGAGAATGGCAATGGGAGGTGGACTTTGGGGGTTACCCAGCGCCATGCATTGCTGGAAACGTCGGCGTCAGCGCCACACACTTGCTCCCTACCGGCAAACGGCCTTCAGCATTATGCAATCTACCCTCATGGCCGGTATTTGGCTTGTTGATGGCGTGGTGCACTGGATCTGTCTGGCTATCCTGTCCGTCTGTCCGAAGCCCTAGAAAGAAGCTTCGATATGGGGAAAGATACCACGGGCACCCCCAGTTTTATGACCCAAATAACCGGGACGCAGAAGGGAGCCAGCAGTTCGGGTAGGACAATTTGCACGCGCCGTCGGCCGATGATGTCGAACCGGCTCGCGCCGTCTCCTTTAGCTCATTATACTTAGCCCAAGACGGACCGTGCCTCTGCTTTTTTTTGTTACTTCGGCTCCGCCCAACAAGAGACCCTTTTTGCTGAAAATTGTTCCAAATAGCGGTATCCTCTTCCTCAACTGTCTCCGTCGAGAGGGCGCTTAGAAGTCCGCGGTCCGCAAACAACGACGGAGCAAGAAACAATGTTCTGAACATCAATGGCAAGACCTCACATTGACCTTTGGCGAGTGTCCTTGGAATTTAAAAGTACACAAATCTATTTCTCTATATCACGATATTGATACAACCGTCCTAATGCTTTGCCAACACTGATTGAAAACACCAAAACAAGAACCACAGTACAAATATGCACCTAATTTTACAGTACCGAACTTGTTCCACAATTAGAACAGGTGCCGGTCGGTACATGCACTATGGGGGTGTAACCAAGAGCCGCATACGACATGACGAGTCATGTGAAGCTTGCCTATTCTTCCATTTCGATCTGGACTTGAACTAGACTTGTTAAATTCTCGACCATGGGACTCCTGGTGGACCCCATGCTATCGGCGTCGTGAATTTTGTAATACACGCTTCCTCGTCGTACCTTGTGCCTGCTTTCCTTGACAATAAGGGCCTTTTAGTGCACTTCGACGTCGCCGACCCCAAAACGCGCCAAGGCGGGTTGTGCTCCGCTCATGAAACTGCTGTATTAGGCAGGTCAGGTCGGACCGAACAGGCTTGACATCGACAAAAGTAGGGCAATTTTAGGATAATTTCCTTGATATTTTCCGCCATATTTTTCGTTGCAACACCTCGAATTAGAAAGCTCCAGCAGGCCAGCAGAGCCCCTCATTTTGTTACAAATAGACTTTGGCCATGTTCCAGAGCAAGCCAAGCCTGATATTCCATGTGACGCCATCTCCTGTTGCATCAGCTGTCAACTACTGTAAGCGAGCATCCCAAAACGGGACCCGATGCGGCACTATGAGTAGAGTGAAGAATGGCGTCACTTAAACATGTCTCCGGCAGATACACAACGATCATCTACCACCCAGCTCGATTAGCCGCCGAGCGAATGTGTAGACCCGTCGCGTGCCCAAATTGTAGAGCAAGGCATAAAACCACAGCACTTGCCCAGGACCCATCTAGCACCATGTAAACACCGGATTGCTCGTCTTAACGGCCTCGAGGCGTTCTACAATAACCTTGCGTTGTAATGCCATTTGCCCCTCTGCAGCAGCGTAACCGAGGTCGCCTTCCAGGTCATCGTCTGCGTCATAGGCGGCTCCGTGTGGTTGATCTCTGTAGAGTTGCTGCGCGATGGAGCTGCTGTTGCGGCGGCTAATGGGTGTGGCGAAAGAGTAGCGGCGTTGCTGGCGACGCGGGTTTCTAGTATTGCGGTCTGGATCGTACACGTTGAGAGCGGAGTTGCGCGGACTCGCTGGTTGCTCCATCTTTGTGGCACCATTCGCATCCCGAACGTCAACACCGCTTGTTGGAGATTGGGCACGTTCTCCCTTGGGAGTGGAAATTTCGAAGCGACCAGGGTGTGGCATGTCTGCAGGTGAGGGACCAATACCAAGAAGATCGGCATTGGCGTTGTTGTTGTTGTTGTTGTTGTTGTTGGCGGGTGCCGAGCTAGCAATGTCTGCTTCATCCATGGACTGTCGACTTGTACGATTGGGGTGGTGACTAAACGACTGGCGGCGCATTTCTGACGACGTCACTCGCATAGGCACAGCGACAGGTACATCCACGAGGTCATCCCACACGCATACCTTGGCTCGTCTGGTGAGCTCGAGCGGGCCGTGGTCAGATGTCTTGAGGGCTTCGACTACGTTCCATGCTTGGCCTTTCATGACGGCAATTTGCTTGGCAAACATGCGTTCTTGGAAGTCCTCATCTATTTGGAATACCCGCTTGAGAGCCATTTGGGTTTGGCTCCACCATGCAGTGGACGTGAGGAGAGGGAGAAAGTGGTCTCTGGTTTTTTGCGAGAACGGACGACCGATGAGGTCGACAGGTAAGAAGAGCCATCCGAATGGGAAACTGTGAGTGAAGGGTTTTGTTAGCATTTTATATTTTATGCCGGTGAAATGTGTGTAGATCGAGAGCCTTACCTTCTCCATGCATCAGGGTGTTTCCATGGCCATGATAGCGAGTTATCAATAGCTCCCACTGTGATGTCAGGCTGCTTTGCAGGCGTTCTTTTCGAAGCATTCATAGGTTTCTGTCTCGCATAGGGGTGTGATGCTCGGGATGGAGTAGCTGGCATCTCGCTGGCATCGACTGGCCTTGGGCGCTCTGATTCGGCTTCCGTCGCTGTGTCCATGCTAAATTGCGCAGGATCTGTCACAAGAGACACAGTGCCAGCCTCCCAATCCACCTTGATCATCCAATTGTCGAGTCCACGATCAGTGTTTCTCATAATGTAGTCGAGAATAACCAGCTTCTCGAGCTCTTCTCTAAATGCCTGCTTGAGCTGCTCTGTCCAAGCAAATTTGTTGGGTTGGTCCTGCTCCGCCTGTGAACTCTCAGCATCATCACTGCTGTAGTCATCCTCCTCCATTGGAGCTGATGTTGAAGGGCGACAGTTATCAGCCCATCGGCGCTTCTTATTTCTATGTTTATCATTTGCGCGGAACCCAGACCAATATTGGTCAGGCCATGGATGTTCTCGGAGGAAGACGTTGGCGTCCTTGAAACCCTTGAGGAAGACCTGGAAGCTGCCTGGTTTGGCGGGGAGTGGTTTCTTGCCGCGATAGAAGCTGCGTCGGTCCCAGAATGGGTAGTGGAATGATTTGGATGATAGCCAGACAACGTCGGTATAGGGCACCAGGTTGGTTCGTAGCTGGGCATCAAGAACGTAGGCGGCTGCTTCACTGACGTATGAGAGATTAGGAATCAGACTTGGGCTCTGTTAGTATATGTACGTATAGCTGTATTGGTATAACGTACCATGCTCGTCCAAAACAGCAGGGGAACAAGTTTCTGTGTATCCATTTGTTCCATTTGGGGTTTCCCGCAGCATAAGGTTCTTCGTCCTTGGGCTTGAAGACTCCAACAATCTTGCCGTCAGGGTTCCTCGCGAAGTAGCTTCCAGAGCTTCCTTGCGAAATCATGCTAGGGTGGACTTCTTCGCGAATAGCTACCCTCACACTATCGACAACGGTGTCGAATTCAGCCTTCGTCATGACACCAGGCTGGGGTTCAGCCAATCCCTCTGGAGTGATTGGCCGCACGCCCTCAGGGGCACGGAACACGGAATGTTGAATCTCGAGACGTTCATCCTCTGCAGCGCTGCTTCGCCTGCGGCCACGCTTGAACTTGGAAGCGATTTCGTCAGCCCAACGTTCAAGACGGGCATTGATGGCCTTGATGTCTACTCCTGGATTACTGCCAGTGCGACGATGGAGGTGCGGCCGCGAGTTGTATGGCCTGGGGCTGGTGAGCCCGGATCGGTGGGAAGGTTGTGTAGTAATTGGGGCGAAGCGCGGCGCTGAAGCTGGTTGCAGAGACGCAGATGATTGGGCGAGGTATTCGTCATCGGAGTCGTCGCTGTGTCGGTCGGCCTGGGCGAGTCGCTCGTAGCCCGTGGTTGCCGGCCGTGAAGGCATGGTTAATGCCAATGTGCGTATATCGGTGGAAGCTGAATCAGATTTCCATTGGGGGTTACAGTGGGATGATTTGGGGAGATTGTAGAGCTGAATGCTTCGCCTCCTTTCGCGATGACGATGACGAGGACGATGCGAAGCTTCGGATTGTATTGCGCGTCTCGGGGTATACGGCCGTAAGGGGAACTAGGGAAAGATTACGCTCAACAGGGTCAAGGATAGTTACAAAAGACGGCTGTGGCGCGGGGTTTATTGATGGATGGGATGTGAGGAAGCCGTGGTTGATTATGCCTAAAGAGGTATGGGATAGACGTGATTTAGAGTTTCGAGAATTGAGACGTTGCACATGTCAGAGTGAAGACGTGTTCAGCCATTTGGATGGAGACATGCGCTACCAAATTACAGCGCCAGTCACAAAACAAGGGCCCTACGGCAGGGACGTTTCCAGTAGGTTACAGCGGATTGAACAGCCTGCACGACAAAAGTATCCACTAAACGGGCCCAGCGAACGACTGCCCTGCACCACTGGACAGGCCTGGTTTAGCGGCCAATTGGGCGGAACAGCACTGCCGGGCTGTGCTGAGACCTACTCGCTGCATCATTCCCGATTTGGGATAAATCTACAAGGTGCTCCCAGGCACAGCACCGCTCCAGCTTCTCGGTTGGATCGTATTTCGCGACCCTGCCATCCAGCGAGGCGATGCAGGGCGTCAACATTTCTCCCCATGTGCCGATATATTACCTCATTGGGGAGTGCGAGCTGCAAAGCTAATCTCCGACTGGATGAAGCTTCAACCTGGAGACGTGGACTATAAAGTGATTGATTGATCCGTTTGGCTCGACATCGTCTGGAACAAATCCACAGCCCTACACTCATTCTCAGTTCATCAAAATTCAAGATGAAATACCATCTATTGTTAAGTAATTTATTGCCTGCTGTGTCTGCTCTGGCTGCCCACCAGGACAACAGTCACTGCAGATGCCGTCCTCACGAACCATGCTGGCCATCTCAAGACCAATGGAAGGCCCTAAACCAATCCGTTGATGGCAATTTGATCGCCGTCAAGCCTGTTGCATACCAGTGTCACGATCCCGATTACAACAAAGCCACATGCAACGCTACTACAGAGGCCTGGGGGGACTCCGTCTGGAGAACCAGTCAACCTGGAGCTGTGCAATGGACAAACTGGGAGGCGTGGTCTGAACACAACCAAACTTGCTACATCGATACTCCCAGGTCGTTACCATGTGGCCAAGGGAGAATTTCGTTGTATTCCGTCATGGCTGAGAAACCCGAGCACATCCAGGCTGCTGTGCGATTCGTAGCCAAGCACAATGTCCGCCTTGCCATCAAGAACTCCGGCCACTGCTTCCTTGGTCGATCCACTGCACCAGAGTCTTTGCAGATTGCTACTACCAAGATGAAAAGTATCAAGTTCGTCGATGACTTCAAACTCACTGGCGCAAAGGGCTGTGCTGGCCCGTCTCGTGGTGCCGCTGTCACGATTGGTGCTGGCGTCCAGCTCGCAGAGTTGTACAAAGCCGCTGCCGGCATCAGCAAGTCGGTCATCGTTGGCTTGTCACACACTGTCGGTGCTGCTGGAGGATATATACAAGGTGGTGGTCACTCACCCCTCGGACCCTGGAAGGGTATGGGATCCGATAATGCATTGGAATTCACAGTTGTCAATGCCAAGGTACGTCAAGCATTTACCACCACTTCAAGCCTCGCCGGCTAACATCATCCAGGGTGAACATGTCGTTGCAAATGATGTCCAGAACCAGGATCTCTTTTGGGCTCTCCGAGGCGGTGGTGGAGGCACATTCGGCGTCGTAACCAGCGTCACCATCCGCACATACCCAGACGTTCCCGGCTTCTTCTCCCAAATCGGCGTCAACGTTCCCAAAAGCAAACAAGACGCTTACTGGAAGACTGTTGAGAAGTTTCATCAAGTTCTTCCCGCGCTGTCCGATGCCGGTGGCGCTGGCTACTACGGTGTCATTCCCCAAACCTCCGTCAACGACACAGATATGTCCACCTTTAGCCTCACGCTCTTCCTCGTCAATGTCACCGATCCAGCACCGGCTCGCAAGGCTATGGACGAGCTCATGACGGAATTAGTCAAAGCTGCACCCGACGCCAAATATGAACTGATGCCTGTACCCGCCATCTTTCAAGCTATGGCCTTCCAGCTAAACCAGGGCAGCCAAAGCGATGGCACTGGCGGCATTGCCACGCTAGGCTCTCGTCTCTTCTCCCGAGAGCTTCTCACCAAATCCCACGGACCCTCTGACCTCGCCAAAGCACTTCGCGATGTGCACAACGAAGAAAACACAGTCGGGTATACCGGCCACATTGTCGCTGGCGGCGCCGTCGCTTCTAATAAAGTCGACTCTGCTGTCAACCCTGCCTGGCGCAAGGCACTTACCCATATTGTCTTTGCGCAAGACTGGGCATCCAATGCCACCTTGGAAGAGCAACAAAAGGTTCAAAACAAAATCACAAATGTCCTAGTGGCGCGCCTTCGACAGGTCGAGCCGCACATGGGAGCGTACTTGAATGAGGCTGATGCGCATGAGAAAGATTTCCAGCAGTCGTTCTGGGGACACAACTACAGAAAGCTATATTCGATTAAGCAAAAGGTCGACCCGCAGAATATATTCATTGCGCGAAGAGGAGTTGCTAGTGAAGATTGGGACGATGCTGGGCTCTGTCGCATTAGGAAGTAATTTGTACATATAAGTCGGGATGAGTCACTTTCAGCTAGTCTATACATGGGATACAATGCAGCGTTTCGATATGGGAACTTGCATGTGTTGGAGCTGTGGGCGTATCCGTTTAATGAGGAAGCGATCAAGTTGTATGAAAGCATGGGTTTGGCGCTGACTAGACGAAGGAGGGAGGTGTTGTAGTTGGATAGAAAGAATTAAGAGTTGTTTTAGTATATTACGGAGGGGGAGTGGGAAGAGCGTCAGAAGGCACAGTAAGGATGATGTAGTTTTACAGATTCATTTAGGCTGTCTACATTGCACACTGAATAGATCGTGTGCCTTATCTTTGGTCCTTATACGCCCTAGGTTTTGTTTGTGGCGTGAAGTTGGCATATAGTTTTTTCTCGATGTAGTCCACTGTGTCGAGCAAAGAGTTGAGGCTCTTCGTATCCAACATTTGTTTGATGTAATGCAGCTTTATCACGGGCCAATCTTCGTCGTCTCCGTTGGCTATTGGCTGATTGGCCTCGGCATTGTCACTCCAGCGTTGGAGATTCGTTGCCACGCGGCCCATCTTGTTGACGTCCATGTGCGTGAATGTCTGCCAATTGAGGTATTTGTGGCTAGCGTCCAGCCAGTCTGCTGACCGTCTGGCAAGAATCTCATTAATGGCATCGACGAGTTCCTGAAACTCCTGGCATAACTCAGCCAAGTGAGCAGCATGCCGTGCAGTGTCGGGTCCGCCCTGTGTCTTGGCCCAGTTTTTATTTTCGCCAAAGATGCCCAGTAGTGTGACGAGTGGTTCCTTCAAACGATGCATGCAGTCTCGTATATAGACTGTCGTGGTTCCGGGAAATGGCTGCCATTCACCATGGGTCTGTTCTTTGATTGCCCTGAAGAAATTTTCATGTTAGATTAGGTTACTGGCGGAAAACCCCCAAGGTCCAACTCAAGAGTTCTTACTTTTCAAGATCTGGGAGAAATAAATCCATATTGCAATATGTTTCTTCTAGTGAATCGATACAGTGCCGTACTTGACCTTGAGAGATGTTGGTCGCCATGTGTGCCTTAGTGACCATGAAGGCACGGTCTCCGAGATCGTTCGCCCACGTAGTTAGACTATCTGAAAATGGAACACCCTCTGGACAGTTGCAGGTAATGACGATGCGAAGAAGATTATCGACTTGATAGGATAGATTAGCCAGGAAGAACAGAAGCAGCTTCTTTGAGGCATCGTCTTGGGATGGTTGACCGCCAACAATGACTTTGGAGTGGGTAAGTCGGCCAGAAGCTGTGGTCAGGCAGTTTGTCACCATGTTGGTGATGGTGGTTGGCGTCTTTTGATCAGACTCATCCTCGTCGTCGTCTTCTCCCTTTTGGCTAGTGTTTGGCGCTCCGTTCTTAGCATTGATGGATTGATTTGCAGCGGCGAAAGCAGCCAAGGCGGCTGGATTCGGTCTTCTGGCTCTGGGTGCCATGGAGTTGCGATTACTGACAGCCTGCGTCTGCGCCATAAAGGCAGCCATTGCCGCTGGACTGGCGACAGGGGTGCGATTTTTGAGAGCTCTGTTTTGCGCTGCAAGCGCCGCAGCGGATGGTATATTTGATTTAGGCAACTGAGCGGGTATGTCGCAGTCTATGGAATTCAGGCGATGGCCAGCAATGAAATCTTTGGCTCCTTTGGGTTTCGCCTCCAAGGCCAGCCCCCTTATCTTCCGTCTGGGTTCATCTGGGGAAGGCTGCATTGATAGATGGCGCATTGCCTCATCTGGGACGGGTGTTGCTGGTGTTGCAGGCCCAGACTCAGACTCTTGCGGCGGCAAAGGCGACCGTCCAGGCTGAATCTCAAACTCCGGGTCAGGCGCAGGGCTACGAGAGGGTCCTTGTCGCGCGTAGGCGGTCCTGTCGCCAGGAGGGGCGGCGTCGCGGGGATCTGCCATCATGCACCGCTGTGTAGCGAGTTCTGTTGATGAGTGACGGAGTCTTTGATGTTGGTGATTGATGGTTCCTATTGATGGAGGGGCACAAGTGGGCTGAGACGAGGCCATGACCTCAAAACGGTTGGCCCGTTCCATAATTAGAAACATGCATCGTTGGTGCAGGCCTAGGCATAGCCTACCCGGGAGCACTTTTATTTGAAGTTTGTGTGGCACCATGCTTGACAAAGAACCAATAGGAAATTATAAAACAAATATCAAAGCATAATAGAGATTCCTTCATTTTAGCAGATTTCATTTACTCTTGGTGTGTTTATTTCTGAGACTTATCAAGAATTGTCTCAGTCTAAGTACAACGACGGTTCATGACGTGCAATGTCCTTGGCAGACTTTTGTCAATTATACAGTCATGATTCAAAATAAAACGCACGGCCGGTATTTTGTCTCCCACATATTGAAACATATACTGTACGACGATGTCACAGTAGACACCCGAGAACGCGGCTAACATGTGCAGGTTGCTGGTACCTTCAACTCCATCGGTGACAATTGATTCCTTCTCACGGCACAAGTCTACATTGCCGGTGTTTTCACAAATGAACAAGTGAGCCATAGAAGCACGCACAGAGCACTGTGCATCAAGTACACTTAATATAGATAATTAGAAAACAATCTCCTCGTTAATAGGCCAGTCTTCGTAAAACACAGCCACAGCTCTACTCAGTCCACACGCAATCACAGTCCCGTGGTCTTCGCCAGTATACTCTTTACAAGTAACATATTCCATCGCCCCCGAAATCTGTAATCTCTGTACCATTGCCCTAGAAGAATCTTCCACGGCCCAAGACCGTGCCATAGTCTGTCGCCTCTGATACGCATCATCCGCCTCGCCCCTTCTCTGATACGGATTCTGCTCCAATCCGCCATAAAACATAACAAGCGTCGGTCGCATAGTATCCTTTCGGTCCCGAAATCTCTTCTCATAATCTAGCAGAATGGATTTCTCATAGCAAGAAGACGGACTGCCAGCAAAGTAACAGTCAAACAAGCTCGGCGCGTTGAACATGGCATACAGTGTGAACAGGCCACCATAAGAATGGCCAAACAGCGCCTCGCGCCCAATGGTTGACTCGGGGAGTATTGTCGATCTCACGAACGGTTTTACTTGGTTTTCGATGAATCGCAGGAAATTGTCGGCGCCACCATGGTTCTCTTTTGGCTCGGGCGTGGGAGGCGTGAGGTCTAGGTTGCGCCGTTTCATAAAGAGGAAGCCATTGTCTATTTCGTGGCCGACGGAGACGATTAAGCCACCGCCTGCGTATTGAGGGGCGCTTGCTCGTCTCCATGCTGCTTCCGTGGCAGTAAGAAAGGCGGAATTGCCGTCGAGGATGTATCTACGAGTTTGAGCATTTGCTTGCGAAGGCGTGAGCGTGTCGTTGGGATAATGCTTACAGAACCGGAACGTCGTTGTGGCCGGACTTATCTTTCCACTTCAGTGGCCACGAGGCTTGTATTTTATACTTGTAATTGTCAGGCGCTATCAGTTCCCATTCCTGCGAGCTCGGTAGCGCCACTGTAGCCATGTTTGAACACGAAATTCCACCACTTCCGTATTGTATAAGGAGAAGAAAGTAGGAAAAGACTTGCGGCCCAAACGAGTCCGTGACTCCGCGTTTGAAAGGTCGGGGAACATCATACAACCATTCCGCCACGTTGCCAGCATGTAGCCTTGGGGTTCACAAAGCCGACTAGGTCCGACGCTGGCCTCGAATAAGCCATTGAGAAATACGACGGCGGAAATGCTGGCGGGGAGATAATCTTATCAGATCAGCTTGCAGTGGACCATCACAGCTCAGCCGCACACGGCTTGGGACTACAGTGGGGGAGGGGGAGCTCGGGGAGGGAAGTAACGGGATGTCTTCTTTTGTACTGTTTTGAAATGGGGTTCTTTGGAACAGGCAAAATCTATGACCACCATTGATCCTGATCGGTTCCCAGAGCAGAGAAGAGATACTGCGGTTTCTCTTCGATCGCGTAGCAGAAATCTCAGGCAAATACACCCAGAATGCATCACGATGGTTGATATCGAATGATAGGATTATGATTACGGAAAACTTGGAGAAATTAGATGCTTGGTAACACAACCAAGGTTAAAGTGAGTAGAGGAAGAAAAGCCTGCTGAGATTACAAGGTTACGGCTGCCAGCATTAGCAATACCACACTGCAACAGACCATCACTCTTTGCTGACAGAACAGGAAATCAGGGCTCTGTTGAGCGAGCAGGTAACATGCATTTCTCCAACGAGTCGAAATAATGGCGGTGTCAGAATTCTATCCAATAGTGTGCGCAAGTTGGCTAAGCATAAACAAGATAAAATGCTGGGTTAGCCTCTGTGATGAGCGTCATCGTCAACGCAGGCTTTCTAAGTGCAGTAAGGCCATCTTCAAGCAACTACTGAGGTGGTTGGTCACCGTAAAACGCTTGTGCGTCGTTTCAGTGAAGCCTGATCAGAGTTGTGTTGTCCTGAGCTATGTCTGGGGTTCTCAAACGCCGTATATGGTTATCAAGAGCAACTTACGAGTCTACAACAACCAGGTGCCATGATGGAAAGATACTCTGGGAGGAATGTTTTGAGGGCGTCTTTAGACGAGCCGCGAGGCAAAAAGGAGCCAAAATAGTTCCAATTTGATCTTGGGTAGGATGGTATGGTGAGATTGAGTTTTTGGATCAGCGTCATGGTATCCCAATCATTGGCCACATGGCAGTGCAGACAGTCCTGAATGAGTCAATGGAGACTTGTTCCAAATTTTGAACCCGCAAAGGGCAGCAGAGGCAGCGCCAAGTCGAAAGCTAATGCCGGTACCAAGAGGAAGAGTGTCTTAATTCCCTTACTATCAAAACCCAAAAAGACATATTCAACACCTGGTAAAAGAAACAAAGCTGCCTACATGCCCAGCAAGCGAAAGTCGCACGCCTATTGTACGCCAGAGTCAAACGAGCAGCTTCCTTATTTCTTGAGATGAGCGATATGAATAACATGGAGCTTTCGTACAAAGACAGGCAAAGTAGTCGACACTGTCAAAGCCCTGCGCAGTACTGATAGCGAATATGTCACGGGCGATCCTGCGAAAGCGGTAGCCTTGTCTCAATCTGGGGGATATGATCCATTGCAGGTCAATGTTATGGCCATCGAATGGAAAGATGGAATGGCGTATCGCGTGGGGTTGGCAATCATAGACAAGCCGGAGTGTAATGCAGTAAAGACCAAGAAAATTGATCTCTTTCCAGGTTTGATGTAATTGGGACTTTCGGACGAAATCGAGCTGTGGTTGCGGGTGTGGCTGAGCTCGGGGCAACCCGGGTTTGTATATGGATGGGTCGGAAGAGATATTTATATATTTCAAGCGAGATTTTTTTTCCTGACCTTATTCAACAATCTCAAAACAAAATGAATCGAATACTTACATGTACAGCGTTGGGCGCAACAGCCGCTGTTGGACTCTTTTCACTAGCAGCGTACAGAAGTGTGTCCAAGGTCCCGCGCCGGTCGATATCAGTATACCACGATGTACCAGAGTCATTTGCAAAATCTCATGCCGTTCGCAAACTTGTCAATCCAAATGGTCATCCGCTGGCGCGAGACAGCAGATCAATAACACTACACGGATCCAGGCTCAGTCACCTCTCAGACGAAGTGTTGCTGGCCAGATTCGTGAAGGGATTTTTTGGAGGATGGATTTTCACGCCAGAACGATATGCTCTCAAAGCAGCCAACATTTCAGCAGGGCCCTTTCCAGGTCAGCACCGCAACAGTCACATTGAATTACTCAGTTATATTAACTTGGGCATCTGCAGGCTTGAAGCCAGGCCCTAGCATTTGGAACATTTCAGACCTATCAGACACGACTCTGCCACCAATCTCAACACCCATATTTGGAGCATTTCAATTAGCCGATATTAGCCTCATCGATCACACAAAGACGGAAAGCAGCGAAAGCAGCGTGGACATCGTATTTGGCTCCCCCAGCAGCACCTTCGCGGGCTGCCATCGACTAAGCATACAGCGTAACCCCGCAGAAGCCGACAACGTTACGCTGACGCTCTCATGTGTGGCTGGAAATCCGACACAGAACAAGCCCATGAAAGACGGTGCGTTGTTGACGTTTCACCAAACCTATGCAATGCTTCTATTTAAGGATGCAGTTGCAGCCATGTAGTAGCTATTACTAGACAATGATACCCATCTCAACTCAATAGAGATATTTATAAGTAACTGTTCCAACGAAGCTGCAGGCGAGTGGGTTCTAATTGGAGCCGCAAAAAACCAGAAGGAGTTAGGCGACGAAGTGACCGTTGCAGAGGCTGATTACTGCAGGTCGAATACTCTATGAACTTGGCTGCAAGGTAATGAGTGTGTCACCAGGATGGATGTTTGGGTAATGCATGAAACGGAACAGGCTTCACAGGGAAGTGATTAGCACAGTGTTTTGGCAGTAAGACGACGATCAAGCTGAAATGGTCATGGGCCAAACATTCACTAGCGATGGCGTTGAAGGATTAGTGACTCTTCTTGGTGGCACAAAGCAAGCAATTCGTTAGGTGGCAGTACTCCGCTGTGGTGTGAAGAGGGAACTAAAAAAAGTCAATGATGCCTCCTACGTAGTAAACTCAGTCATAGCCGTTCAGCCCGCTACAACATTCCGCTCGCTTTCTCCTCTTTCATGTGTGATCCTCTGCTATGATCAACTCAATTCGCATGGACATGTTGCAGATTGATTAAAGCACAGAAGCAACGAATGGTTGTCAGCACCCGGTCGGACATATCGGCAAGGTGACTTCTCTTCTTGTTCCCACCTTTCCATGCATATGCCGTGTTGAGAGAGAGACACGGGCCTCTTTTGGGTAGAATTTCACACAATGAAATTGCAAACGGGTACGACAAGCGTTTACAAAAATGTGCTGTGATGACCCTGCCGTGGAAGAGAATTGACTAAACAGAGAGTAGAATGGAAGCTCTCAGACTTTCCGAGGAATTGGAATGCTAGACAACGTAAGCCCGGCACAGCTCCGCGCGACTGGGGTAAACCGCGACTAGCCAGTACCAGTACAATCCAGGGTGCTCCAACTGGTGTAATCTTCCGGTCCTCCCTCTGGGTTGGCATTTTCTGGGTAGCTTATTTGCTCCCTTGCACAAGAGAGCGCCGTAGCGGCGAACCACACTGGTCAAGGGCAAGGGTAGAAAGGAGAGGAATTGCGCTAATAACTCTATATCCTTGCAGGCATGTACTCCCCCGGGCCCCCGTAATCAAGGCTGGTAGTGTCCTGTATGGTTGCTGCCACTTGGTCAGCCCCCCTGTGAGAGAAGAGAGGGGGGGAGACAGACCAAGGTTGCCCGCTGTGCTGGGAGCGCCGATGTGACTCAACTGCCAGGATGCAGCCACTCTGGAGCTAGGCTGCTGCCCAGGATTACATGGCATGATGACGCCTCGTACTGGTGTGTCCTGGCAGGACAAGCACACCAATGACAGAGAGTGTGAGTGGGCTCGCTGCTCGTTTGCGCTGTGGTGTGGTGCTTAACGGGAGGCTTTGATTTCTCTGGGCGAGGAATGCTGCTGTTGAGGCTAGTAAGAGGGATTGCGCGCTGAGAAGAACGCTTGGCCCCGGGGGATGTTCCTGAGCTTCCTAATGGTTGGATTCAAATGGGTTTAGTGGACTCTGTTCAGGCTTCTCAGTTCTGTGATACTTTGGTGCACAGGCACACGCAGTTCATGTCCTGCATTACAGGGGGCGGTACCGCCAGTTGATTGCAGTTGACTGCAGCCTGTCCTGGCAGAGTCGCGTACTGGTACTGGTACAGTGCACGCATTGAACCCCTGCACCTACTGTACATGCCTGCAGCGAATACGCAACACTGTTTGCTGGGTAATGGGTACGCTTCCCCGAGGAAGCCCTGCACTGAAGGCTACATGTAATTACTGTCCCAGGCATCCAACAGCAGAGCGCTGGAACTTGTCGTGGACTGCCGACCCTAGCGCCTATCTTATTTCAGTCTTAGCGTGGACCCAATGGTCTGGATTGACATGCTTAGGAGCGCTCTCCAGGACAATCTTTGGGAGGGGCCCAATTCACTGATTGGGGCGTCGTGGCCATGGTTTGGTGGTCAAGGCCCAAGAAGGTTGTCCATGTGACACTTTTGCCCCAAGCCCATTCGCTGGCGACCCTTGTGCTTGGGTCGTCTTTCATTTTTATTTTATTTTATTTCATTTTATTTTTCGCCTTGGTGTTTTGTAATATCCAGCATTGGCTTGGTACCGAATCATAATTTCCATGGATCGAAGATGTGAGTGAAACATCTCTCTCCTCTTGTCTGCCACACACCCCCATGTTCTCTCTCTACATGTACACACTCTAATCCCAGTACATTGTGCTCCGTACATCGTTTCCGTTCACTGGTACCCAGACCCTGCTCATACCTTAGCTTGCCTTTATTTTTATTATTTAGTCTTAGCCTGGTCTCTTCCCTCCTTTTTCTAGAAACGTATCTCGTGCCCATCCTCCAACATCCGGACTAGCTTTCTCTCTTCTTTCAACATCATTGTACCAGTACACTTCATACTCGACTCTACTGTACTCTACTGCTCCATCCGTTGCGAACTTGTTTCCATTGAACTTGTAGTCAACTCTGCAAGCTGTACATCATTCTACTGCCACATCCTACATCTCATACACCATCACTAGTCGTCCTCACCACCGTCACAATGACTGAAGTTGAGCGCGTCGACCACGAAGCCTCCATGCGAGGACGTCAACGTCACCGCAGCCCTACTCGCCCCGAAATCAGAGCCCTTCGAGCTGAAGAATCAAGCACCCTCCGAGGTCGCTCCCGCAGACGACAGTCTCCCTCTCCTCATCGATTAGCAGCTTCCAACACTGCTGCTGTTGCTGTCACCTCTTCCCCAAGAGGATCCGCCCTCTTGTCCCCCGCTGGCATCCGTCTCAGCAACGAGAAGCGTCGACGAGAGCACTGCCCTTCCAGGCGATCAGCCTCGAGACGAGTTGTCCGAAGAAGAATGTCTCGCAGCCGCGTAAGAGAGTCGAGTCTCGATGCTGAGGCAAACACTGTGGCTATCGCGGCTTAGTCGTCGCAGCCACGGCTATTCTCCCGCGCCCTTCATACGATCATCGACATTCCCATCCTTCTGAACACACGTTCTTGAAACGTCTACGATACCTTTGCACGAATACCACTAGCATCAGCATTTTGTCATTATTGTCATCATTATACCCAGCTTTTCAGAAGCACCAGAACCAGTTCTATTTTGGCTTATCAATGAAAGCATCAAGGCATCCTTTGCTGGTGCACCTATTCAGTTGACCTACCAGCATCGGCCCCTTGAGAGCTCATTCATTTTGGCCGCTTTTTTCATTGTCTATTTCAATCAGGAATCATAATTCTGAGTTGAACTGCTGTTTTCTTTTACTTTTTTTCAATTGTTTTCTTCTGGACAAAGCAGAAATTGATGGCGGACAGGTTAATTGTACCATTATCGCCCAAAAGCCCTTTGGAGTTTTTTTTTGTTTTTTTTTGTTGCTGGGCAAAACAGAGATTGTAACCGCGCTTGTACCAAGAGAAATGACACACGAAAAGAAACTGGACTTTTTGTATAGTAGTCAATTAAAAACCAGATGAATTATAAATGATTTTTGATACATTAATGTGTGCTACCATTTGCTGTTGTGTTTGCTGTTAGTGAGCCTGAACTCTTTGGTGGAGCTGCTCAGCCAATTGCACGTGGAGCTTTAGCAAACGGCTCCATCGTAACTTTTCCAAAGCCGAATGCCAAAAAGGCATCTCCTAATAATTTTATCATAGAGTCAGTTTTGCTTCGTTGCGTCTGGCTTACCTCTGCCACTCCTTTCTTAACGCAGCATACCATCCTTCAGCGAATTGTTTCTTCTTCATCATTGGCGTTGCATCATCCTGTACCATTATTCACTTCTGCAGACCTTCGCCAATTGCTCATCAACGCCTCCCTACCATCACCCCAATCCCGAGGCTATACCAACTGACCCCCGACAACCTCTCTACTCGACACCGCGAAATCTACGAGCATGCTTGTCTCATATCTTCCTCGATCTTATCGCTCCTAATCTTTCTGGCCCAGCCGGGCCAACACACTTCTCCCAATGATCGAACGAACAGCTGCAAGCCTCGAGTCTTGCCAGCTTCAGCGCGTCCTCTCCAAGCCGACACGCCGATCCAAGAGATGTCGCCAGCTTCATACAGGCTTCTGGCAACATGGGGCTTCTGCAATTGAGCTATCCAGCACATGGCCTGCAACCCCTAGTGCTTCTGAAGCCGACGAGGTTGAGACAAGAGTAGGACCGCCGCAGAATGCGCTGCTGGCCTCGACATTTCTCTTGGACTTCTTATACCCCAACGCCACATTCTCTCTCCTGCGTCGATTTTACCCAAGTTTGCCTAGTACGAGACAAGCAACGAGATCAAAAGGTTCAAGGTCACGCCACTTCACCTCGTCAACGGTGAACATCGACTCTCAAAATCGACTCATTATGATGCGTCACAGCGACCAAACAGCCGACAAGAGCTCTTCTCCAGCTGCCAAAGAAGACGCGGAGGAAACTTCACAGTTAGAATCTTCAAGGTCGAATGAAGCACATGCACCTACAAATGCGCCTGCTGTAACGAAATCGACGAAACGATATGCCCCCGAGACGCCTACCCTCGAAGAACTCCTCGCCAACCCCAAAGAGGAGCGGCACAACGAGGTGTGGGATCTGTACCGTCGCAAAGATTTTGAGGAGCAGCCTAACTTCCAGCGACAAGTCATGCTGTACCTCTCAAAATCCGACAGCGTGGTTCAGATCAACAGGGTTCTCGATCTTTTTCGCAAAACACCAGAGTCCGAATGGGATAGTGAGGTTCTGGCAGCTGGAGTGCAAGCCCTTTCTCGTTCTGGTGATCTTGGAGCAGCCACCAATGCGCTGGTTTCTGGACTCGAACGAGACATGAGCGGCGGCATCGAGCACATTCTTAATGGTGCCCTGTCGGTCAACTACTGGCATACTGCTGCTGTGGCATGGCTAAGGTTCTACCACCATTCACCCAGTCACGTTGCCACTGCCTTAAATTCTGCTCAACTGGAGGTGCTGCGCTCATTGCCCGATATTAACTATGCGTTTGAGTCCTTGGGACAGTACATTAAAGGCGAAGTGCCTCGGATTCTGGATGACGCCGCCGAACAAAGACAGGGTTTGCTCGCTTTGCATCGTTGTTTAGCCTCCGCCATCCTAGACGAGCCCTGCTCTGCTAAAGACGCGATTCCATTTCTCAGCTTCTTCCAAAATGCCAATATGTATCATGACTACATCACGACCATGCTAGAGCGACTACAAGAGGGTACCGAAGCTTCTTCTGAGCTTGTGAGCCTTGGCGAGATCTACAAAGCATATCGAGAGCTACCAGACGCGAAGCCCACCGTTGAGATGCTGCGAGGCATGTTCAATGTCTATTTTGCTTCCGAGACAGCTGGTTTAGAAATGGTTTACAGAGACTGGCAACGAACGCTAGGTGGCCTGGATCAATGGGCGTACGAAAAGTTTCTAAAGTTTTATGCGACCGCTGGCGATGTCACTGCTGTTAAAGACCTCTGGGCTCGATATGCCGCCGCCTTTCCACATTCCGTCAAATCACCAAGGGCATTCCGCAGCACCATGAACGTATATGCGCAGACTGGCGATGTGGAACAGGCCGAGCTTGAAATGCAGCGCATGACTGACCAGTTCGATGTAGCGCCAGATCTGGACATTTGGAACATGCTCTTGAAGTGCTACATGCGAGCTAATCAGTATCAGAAGACGCTCCAGTGCTTTGAAGAAATTTGTGACATGCACGAACCCGACAGCTTCACTTTTGCTCATGCCATGGCGATGAGCGCCAAGCAAGGAGACATTGACACCACTCTCGAGCTCTTCAACAAGGCCCAGGCGGCCCGCATTACTGTGACTCGCGAAATGACCATGGCATTGGTCATGGCATATCTGCGGAATGAACGACTACACGATGCAGAAAGCCTCTGCACCGAATTCGCTGCACGAGGAGCGACGAGCACTCTCATCTGGAACCAGCTCATCCATTACAACGGACTGCAAGGCAAGCTCAACAAGGTCTACGAACTGCTACGAACGATGAAGGATTTCAATATCGACTGGAATGACCAAACGCACGAGTTCTTACTTCAAGCAATGGTCAAAGTAGACCAAATCCAACCTGCGTACCAGCTCCTTCAGCGAGCTTACCGAGACAAGCTATTCCCAGTCGGTACCGAGCAGTTCGCCATAGTCCTCGCTGGTGCAGTACGAGTTGGAGATGCTGGACTGGTTGAAAGCCTCACAACACAAATGCGACGAGAAGGCTTACCCACCACCTTCAACTCGCAAGTCGTCCTAGTTGACGCCGCTTTCCGCCAAGCGCCCACCTCCATCCGCACACGCAACTTGACCAAAGGTCTCGTTGAACAACTTCGTGCCCTTGTCCCAAGTACCACCCGCCTCAAAGACAACATGCCCGCTGGTGACATCAGTGACCTCCGCATGAAAACACGCAACATCGGCCGCGCAGTCCATCTCCTCATCCAGATGCGCGAATTCCACCGAGCCGAAGAACTCGTCACGCTCTACAACGAACTCCTACCTCCCACCCACGGTTTCCACACCCCCATGAGAGTGACATCCGCCCTCCTCCACGCCTACCTTGAAGAAGGCCACTACCAACAAGTGCTCTCCCTCTGGAAACAAACTTGGGATCGCACGGTCTCCCGCACCAAGCGCCAAGATGCACCCACCATCTACGCCGCCTACCGCTACGAGCTCTCTCGTCCCGTCGCTCTCGCAGCAACAGCCCTCCGCGAAACCAACTCCCCCGACGACCTCGTCGCACTCATCCGCGACGTCACCACCATTGGCTTCAAGCTCACCCGCAACACATGGAACCTCATCGTGCGTTACCTCGCCGACATGGGCCACTGGCAACCCGCCATGCACTGGTGCGAGACCATGCTCATGCCCCGCTGGCGTGGCTGGGACCCTCCCAAGCGTCAGCTCCAAGAACGCCGCGACCTGAAGGACATGCGTATCCTACAAGCATCACATAGCACTGTTCTCAGTCTCCAGCGCCAATGGCTGCGTCTGCGCAAGCTCTCCGCCTGGTCAGCCGATGTGTCTGCCAAACTTAACCACATTGAGAAAGAATACCCCATGCTGCACTATGCATTCATCACGACCGACTACCAAGACTTGCCTGACAACTTTGCCGGTTCTTCCATGGGTCAAGGAAACAAGAACAAGGGCAAGGTGGGCGAAGTCAAGTCCATGAGCTTGACCCGCGGCGCAAAACATATCTTGAAGCCAATGCAGCTTGAAGATTTGAAGAGCATGGAGAAGTCGCTTGGTAAGGCATTGGTGGAAGAGAGACGCAAAGTGGACGAGAAGAAGGGACGGACAAGAAAAGTTCCTATTCCGAGGGGACGGGCCAAGTTTAAGAAGCCTAGTATCTTCTGATGAACACCATACTGTGTATATAACATGCCGCTCAGCATTTCTACATTTCATGTATTTTTACAATTCTATAATAATTCTGTATAATAGAAAATTCACACATGTACGAATAAAGTATTTGAATCGTTCCAAATTTTTTTTTAAACCAATATGTTCATTTATGCCTGCCTATATCCAGTAGTATTGAATGTAAAGTACAAAAAAACACCAAGTCTATTCCCGTGCCAATAATCCTAAAAAGTTCAACAGTAAGGAGTGTGGTGCTTGTGCTTGAATGGATATCATATCATCATTATGTACAAAACAAGAGAAACAAGAGTGAGTAGCGTCATCATGTCACTTTATGTCCAGCTCACTC
This sequence comes from Simplicillium aogashimaense, assembly GCA_028455935.1. Classification (NCBI taxonomy): domain Eukaryota; kingdom Fungi; phylum Ascomycota; class Sordariomycetes; order Hypocreales; family Cordycipitaceae; genus Simplicillium; species Simplicillium aogashimaense. The sequence goes on from CM052008.1 coordinate 5,114,346, forward strand.
TCTTCCTCAAGGGCGTGGCCATTGTCCAGCGATGGCTGCTTGACACCGAGTGTGCGTAGTCTTTGGGACAGCAAGCCCTCTGCTCCGGGCGGGGTGCCAGTGCTGTCAAAAATGTTGAAGGCGTTACCGCCGTAGCCGAATTCTCCCCTGTTGAGCTTTTCGTAGGTATTGTCCGTTCGACTGTTGATGTCTGAATGCTCGGTGGACGGGCGGCTAGATTGGGAGGAACCAGGAGAGCGGACGACCACTGCGATGTTTGTAGGTCGATCCTCATCGGTGGTCTCGTGGCGCCCGGCAGGGAGGTGGAATGGGATAGGGTCGAGAGGAAGCATGTTGCCGCCTCCACGGTAGCCAGATGGCGGATCTAAGTCGTGGTGAATTGGTCGAGACGAGTACATCATCGTCTCGAATGTAGGACGCTGAGCGACAGTCTCGGTCAAAGAAATACCAAGACTGCTTCTTCTGCGATATGCCTTTTCTGCTACCATTGCAGCTGCAGGTCCACTTGTTGCTGAATGGGGCATATTCATAACTCGAACAGGCTTGTACGGCGAAAAGCGTGGTTCAGGCCAGGTGGTATCATTGCGTAGCTTCTCCTTGCCTTCGGGAACTCGGTTGGCAAATACCACGCGAGCATTTTTATAGAGATAGAAACGCCCACGAGAAGGACAGCAGATATGAAGGTGGACAAGATACCGCAGCATAGGTCGATTCATAGGATCGGATTCCGCAACAGAGGGGACGTTTTCAATAATGGGTCCGTTCGAATAGCTGCGCTGGCGAATGAACGTCTTGGTTCCAGGAGTCATTCCTGTCAAATCATAAGGCACAAGAAATAGTTTGACTGCAGTCTTATTCTGGTTCTTGATGATGATCTGAAGTTGCCCTTGCTCCGGAATGCGGTAGCTTCCGCCGGGAGGTGCACGAGGTGAATTGGACCGACGACGCTTTGGCCGATTCTGGGGACTAACGAGATGTTCCCGCATCTCTGGACCATCCAAACACATGTCGATATCGCCGTCATCGTGCATCCTGTCCCCATACCGACTTTGAAACTTGCGTTTGTGTCGAGTTTCATCTTCAAGGTTTGGAAGACCATTCTCAAGATCAATTTGGCCGACATACGGAGATGGGCCGTCATTGGCAGCTTGAGATGCAGCATTATAGCTGTAGTAGACAGCAGAGAATGGAAGAGTTACGTGAGCAGGGCATCGAAGGCTAGCTTTGCATTTACCTTTACCCAGAACACCAATCTGTGCGGTAAAGTCAAATGGTTTTGACGGGGTGGTGGACATTCGACCTCGGAGGATACTTTCCTCGTAGGAACCAACCATGGAGGCATGCTGAATTGGTGATACTTCAGATCCCAGGGATGGTCGGCGAGCTCGCAGCAACGAAGGTGTCTGTGGCGATATGCCATGTTGCAAGTAGCTTGGTGTCGAATTCAAGGAGCGTCGAGGCTGGTGTGCTTGGTATGGAAATGTAGCTTCTCGGCGGAACGACCGTGACCCAGCTGATCCAGGTGTCCTTGAAGGTGAGCTGAACGGCGATGTTGTCTCAAATGAAAAGACATGTCGCCGCTGGGACCCCAAGCGGTCTGATGAAAGTGGTGCTGGGTCTAAATCGTCATTCGTCACAGATTGTGCCAAGGGACTCGTAGGCGGTTGGTATGCAAAGCTGGACGATACAGACGTGGAGAGTGCTGACTTGAAGCTGCTTATAGAGTCCTCGAATGGACTCTGTCGCTCAAATCGAAATGAGGGAGTAAAATGGCGGGGGGGAGACGTGGCGAGCCAGGTAGACTCGGCTGCCAGTCGGTCTTCTCGGCGTCGTCGAGAGGATGGGCTTTGACTAGACTCCGAAGTTCGCTCGCTGTGGGTAAAATCACCACTATGGAGTGCTGACCTGGGTCGTTCGATGTCCAATCCATCTTGTAATCGTTCGTCAAGGACCTCTCGTATGTCTTGTTTCTCCGGGGTGATTTGTGGCGCTGGTAGGAGGCTGGAAGATTCGGAAGAGGACCTTGATGATTTGCCAGCAGGAGTTGAGGAGTCAGTTTGTATGAACGATTCAATCTAGCAGAAATATTAGTGATGTGTTGCCTACAGCAGTTTCTAGGGCACACAAGAGTAACGTACATGGCGATTGGGAATCCAAGTCGGGCTCTGTCCTCGTTTCAGCCTTTCAATGAACAGTAATCGATCCGACGTCGAGACATCTTGGTCTGTATGTTCGACTTTGGGCGATTTGACAGGACTATCTGGCACGGGGCCTTCACAGAGCTCAGCAGGTAAACTCTCTTCTGAGAATCGTCGGGAATGAAGCGTTGGAGGAGGAGGAGGTTGCATGGGTTTCTGTGGGGGCTGCGTCTCTTGACGACGGGTGTGTTCGAGGTCTGCCTGGAAGATAGGCATGATTTATCGGTAGAACCACAGCAAAGCTGCGGTCCTGAGTAAATTTCAGTCAAAATGGTCCGTCATCAGACGACGTGGGAGGCGAAATGCAGGAGGGCGGCAGATGTCGAGGGTGGTCGTGACTCGTGGGCGATGTCGGTAGTTTGTTTGAGCGAGGAATTGCGAGCAAAGCAAGTATTGGAAATGGATCGAGACGCAGCAAGGATAATAATACGGCAAAAAACGACGGTGTAAGAAAGTTGAAGCAAAAGCAGAAGCGGAGGAAAAGGAAAGGACGAACTGGTGATGATGGAGGAAGGTGATTTATCAGAGGGTCGAAAGGCGTGATTCATCTTTGGCATTTCGGCACTGCTAGAAAGGCCAAGGCCTAGAGCCAAGGTCATGGACGGACGGACAAGGGCATGGATGTACACGATGGTGCAGTTACAGTGGGTAAAGTCAGTACAGTAAGTACAAGTAGGTACCGCTGGCACGGCTGTAGTATGGCGATTGTACCAGCAAATGCCATTGCTCGGGGTGGGGCACTAGTCGTCGTCATGAGACTTAATCGGGCTTCTGGCTGCGAAATTTAGTGCATGTGCCCACTAAATGCCACTGATGCCGTAACAGCTTGCAGCACTAACGATGGGCTTGAGGGGCCTTGGGGGACTTCCCCCGCTACAAGACGGGGTCCTGCAGGCCTAACTGCCCCACTGCCCGGAAGCATTTACAGTGCTTCAAGGCCAAAAGGAACATGTCGGAGACGGACTGACGGTACAGGTGACAGTTTACTTATCCGACGACAATCTATTGCGGATGAACCAACGCCTCGATAGCACTGCTATCCATGCACTTGAGATACTATCCCGTCCAAGGTTCTTTGATTGTGATGGTTGAGCGTCATCTTAGTCTTTCCCCTTTGTAGCCTGGCATGAATGATGACTCTCACGGCCCAAGGTTCCAAATAGCCCCCAAGCATCCAATCTGAATAATATCATACACCTTAATAATTCACCATTATCTGACGTGTATGCACATCTTTTCTGCTTCTATGCATTTCTCAAACCAGCTATTGGCAAGTGGCAATTTTATTTGAGCCATAACACTGCATCTGTTGTCATTTTCTTCGTTGCACCTTATCAACGTTTCCAGTGCAAGCCTTAGACAGCAAACGCCAAACTTTAAATGAAAAGCATCCCGCTTCTTTGGGCGAGGTATTTTTATTGTTCGAATCAGAGTTTCTGCTGATCATTTGCGCTGCATGTCTCCGTTTTAGGTTGCTCTCATCAACGAGAGCGCTTATCTCTGGTCTGTAGAGCCACACGGAGACGATATGGCTACTGTTCAGCGTAGCGACTTTGCGAGCCAATGAAAATGTCAAGCTAATTTTGTTTGTAAATCATGAAAATGTGCCTTCACTTTCACAGCAAAATGAATGTAGTACTTGGCCGCATTTTCTCGTCGATGAAGCAAATCCCCCGCCATGCTTGCATATCCAGCCTGACTGTTCCGACCTAAAACATCGCGCACATGCAATATTAAATAAAGGCAGTGGGGTTTGTTCCTTGCAATACAAAACTCACAATGTCAGCGACACACAAGAGATCCCGTGAGCCACTGGAGACAACACTTATCAGAACAAGTCTGATTCATTTTAAGAAAACAATACAACCGTCATCATCATGTTCATCATAGATACTGCAACGACGATAGGTTTCTCGTTCACCATAGACAACTCGAATACGATGTATTTATGTACTTAACTAGGAGCTATATATGCTGATTGTGAAATATGTAAAGTAAGGAGCCTGTTCACAATCTCCTACGAGAATATTCCAACTCTGAGAGACTTAGACAAGTTGGCGAAGCTTGGCAAAGTCGAAGGATCCCAAGCCGGAAGCAGCATCCCAACCAGTCTTGGCGGGAAGACCGCTGCTGTCGCAGCCCTTGTTGGCACCAGAGGTGATATCGCGGAGGGCAGGCTGGACCTTGGCAGAGTACAGGAGAGGGTTGATGAAACCCAAGTTAGGCTGGCCCTTGGACTGGCGGTAGTCGTTGAGGAGGCCGAAAAGAGCGGCAGTAGCGGGAGAAGAAGCGGAAGTACCCAAAACAGACTTGTCGGTACCGCCAACGTTAACTTGGTACAAGAGACTGACGAGAGAGATATCGGGGTATCCACGGTTGTTGGAGTTGAGTCTCTGTCGCTGGGCGCTGGTGAGGGTCTTGGCGTAGGCCTGAGTGACGGCCTTGTTGTAGTCGGGGGCGGTGAAGATTTCAGAGAAGCCGCCTCCTGGAGACTTGGCGTTAGAGTACTTGCTGAAATCAGCGACAACCTCGCCGCCTGACTCGAAGCTAGTACCACCAACACTAGTGATCCAGGGGCAAGAACCGGGGAAGAGACCGTAGTAACCGCTGTAGCAGGACGACTCGCCGTTGCCGCCGACTCCGTAATCACCGGAAGAGAAGAAGATGGAGACACCGCGTGATCCAGCCTTCATGTACTCGTTGCAGATACGCTGAACGTAGGTGGTGTTAAGGCTACGCTCCTCAATACCGTAGCTAGTGGACACAACGGATGGTGGGTTGGAGTTGTTGTTGAGGTAGTTAGCAAGAGCCAACAAGCCATCCTCGAAGCTCTTCTCGTCACTACCAGAGGGGCCAGTGGCCAAGTACTCGCTGGGAAGCGGGCTAGCAAGACCACCGATGTATTGGGTGTCCAGGTTACCCTCAAGGGTAGATCCATCACCGTTGTTGGTGCCGCCGTTGACGCTAACGTCCTTGAAGTCCTTAAGACCGGGAACATACTTGGCACCGAAAGACTGGTAGTCTGAGTGCGAAGCGCCAATGTTGATGAATCCAGAAGAAGCCACGTATTGGTCTCCTGTAGCGTTGTAGTCAACATTGTAGGCGGTTCTGATGTAGCTGGGAGTGACGGTGGCGCCGTTGGCGGCCTGTCCAGCCTCACCGCGGACGTGAGGAGTGATGCTGTCAGTCAAAGCAGTGGTGGGTGTGACAACATCGATAATGGAGTGCAGGTTCTGGGGAACAGAGAACTCGGTGGTACCGGGGATCTTGCGTCCAGTCTCGGAGTGAACGAACCACTGGTACTTGGCGTTCAAGAGGCTCTCCATCTTGGAGACAGGAACGGTAAACTCGATCCAGCTGGAAAGTTGTCAGTCCACTACGTTCCAGTTGTTTTGTGCTCACAAGTCTCGAGGAGCCAAGTTTGGATAGCTCTTGGTAGAGACTTACTCGTTGGAAGGGTGAGAGACATCAGTGATGCCAGCGGAAGCGAGCCAAGCCTTTACGGCAGAGACATCAGCAGGATTAGGGGCAGTGTAAGCCTCAACCTCTTTCTGTGACAGCCACTTGCCGTAGTTGGGGCTAGAAGGGTTGGAGATATCGAGCAGCTTAGCCTGGAGGCCCTGGATGTTGCTCTGCTTGAGGCCAATGGAAGCCTTCATCATGGCACCCTGATCGGCCTTGCCAGCAGTGCTCCAGCGAGAAGGGAGGTACTTGAGCTCTCCGAACTTGGCTAGAGGTCCATGCTGGGCAGGGGCGGCAAAAACACCGACGGCAGCGGTGGCAGCCAAGCAGATCTTGGAGATGGCAACCATTGTGACTGCTATTTGTAAAAGATGACTGGTTTATATACAAGTAAAAGAGGAAACTGATGAGACTATCCAATGAAGACGTGGAAGTCAGACTGCGAATCACAACCCTTTTATAACCTAAATTCTGGATGGCGACATATCGATGAGAACGCCTATGTGAGGTTTCCGGGACACCCAATTAGGAAGGCATTTCAAAAATTGGAAGTAGTACGCTGCTTGGAAAGGGCCGCGGCAGTATGAAGGCTCATTCCGCTGGAAAGCCCGGCAACTAGCGGGACCTCAGCGTAGTATGATGACAGAGGGAAACCAATGATATGACTGATTGATTCGACATTGCCTTCTTGTTGGGGGATAGCTCATCCATGGCTTTTCACAGGAACTTGGGCTAAGAGCAGACCTGTCGCGGCGCGGCGACTGCGATGTTAGGTAACATTTACACTAAAACGAGTCTCGTGCAAGCACTAACGAGCACAGCGTAAACTTGCTACGCGTTAGCAAGCGTGACTGTAAGCATACTATGTTTGCGACATGGTCTGGGGATGCAGACGACCCATGTGGCTTTGGTCTAATCAGAACAAAGCACCTCCGATTGCGGGCTTCCTCGTAATGGACTAGTGACATTGGCAGCGTCGCCATTGATATCGTCTGAAGCGACCTTACATCCCGCAGTACCACTTAGATCCTGCCAAGGGAGAGACACAGGAGATCTATCTCTTGGCAGTAAAGCGATGTACATACCAGGAAGGAAAACACCATGATTTGCGCTTCCCGATTTTGACACTTCTCCCCCGATTATGACGTTCTTTTTCCAAGCAGCTATTACGAGACATAAAACAGAATTATCCACAGCTCGGGCATTAAAACATGCTCTCCGTCAGACATGGTGCAATTCGCAAATCTGTCAGCGGCTTTAGACCTGGAGTACTTTTGCAGCGACGTCAAAATACCCACTTCTCATCGCAAACAACCTGCCTATTAAGTCAAGGAGCTTCATCCTCGTCGCCACCGATGCGACGTGGAGCGAACCAGCACTAGATCTTTCACTACCGAGCCCAAGACATACCCCGCCCTTTCGGGTAAGCCAAGTTATTGTTACGTAGATTTATCTCCGCGCAGGGCAGGCAATGTGCCATCAACCCGGTTAGCAGAGAAGCCTCTCTCCGTTTCGGCGCTGAGGTATCGTAGACAATATTTTTGGGGCTGGGATATAGAGTAAAGAGCGCGTGTAAGGTAGGAGACTTTGTTATAGTTGCCGGACCCAAAATGCACGCTGGCAGAACAATATGATACTCAATCAGACTCGCAGATGATGGAGCCGTTTTGGACTAATTCCTCCCATGGCTCCGCAATCTAGTCGCTGACATACATGTGATAGTCAAGATCTTTGAACGCTTCCTGGTCAATCGCAGCTGATCCCTCGAGGAGATCCGATACGCGGCGTTGTCCACCCTAACAGCGCACATTGGGCCTCCCATGCAACCTCCCATTTGATCGTCCATCTATTCTTGTTCTGTTATGGCTCTTTTTGGATCTTTCAGTGCAAATCCCTTTCCCTCTGTTTTGTCCTCAGACATGCAGGGCGTCTTCTTCGGGTCCCCGATCCTTGGGATTCGTTGACCTCAGGCTTGTGAGTCGAGTGCATGTAGATGAACTGAGAAGGGCTCAAAGAACAATTCACAATTCGTAGGCAGAAACTGAAACCCCGTGGCAAGATTGACTGAGATAATGATAGCGTCATTAAGTCTATGAACATGACTGCGCGTCATGATTACATGCGTCCCTCTTCGCAGTCACCATGTGTACACGCCTCTATTTTATTAGTTGACAGAGATGGTAGATCTAGAGGCGGATAGAGCCCAAGTCTCGAAATATTTTGACAACCAAGATTTTTTATTTTTGATATTTTTTTTTTCTTTAAATCGACTACAACCCAAACAATCTAAAAACTAACAATTTTTGTCGTGATATGAATAAACCATGCCATGACTGGCGGAATATCAATATGAGAGTGACGCAACCGAGTAGGGATGCGACGTTTCCAATATCTTTCGGGCTTGTCACAAAACGCCAACTTTGAAGATTGCACATTTGGTTTGGAAACTATTTTTTTCCATTGACATTATATCTTTTTTTTTCTTTCTTTTTTTATTATTATTATTATTTTGCATTTTACTCTGCGCCATCAGCGACACAGGCCTTGGTCTTGGTCAAATGTACGCCCAAGGAAGACGCCCCACTTAAACAGACATTGGCATTCGAGGTTGAGAAAAAAAATCCTTGAGCCAGACACACCCTGCATCTCATACAACCCTTTAAACCCACAATCATGGCCCCTAAACGACCATTAGACGCCGATAAAAATGAAGAACAACCCAGCAAGCCTCGTACGGGCTTCCGCGTAGGCCCCGACAATCTGCCAGACGGTCCCTGGCGTCGCAAAGGTACGTCTCTTCTACTGTCGACTCTCATCTTGACTTCATTTGCGACTCTCACTAACATTCACATCCAGTCACCAAAATCAAGAAAGATCTTATCCACAAAGCCAAAGTAAAGAAAGCCTACGCCAAGATCAAGGAAAAGGAAAAGCAGGAGCGGCAAGGCGACGATGAACCTGCTGAGGACGACAAGCCTGACCAGAGCGACCAGTTGCACCCCACCAGGCAACTCATGCTCAAGGATGAAGAGGCCGCTCAAACAGGCGTGACACCAACAAGGAATGAGGGTGGCCCCAGTGACGGAAACAGGCGCCGTACCAGACGTCCTGGCTACTACGATAAGCAGCTTGCAAAGGCGGAGCAGCGCAAGGCTGAGGAGGAGGAGAGACAGAAGGAATGGGCGAGAAGAAGAGAGGAGAGGGAGGAGAAGTTTCAGGCAAGACAAAAGTATAAGAGGGCGATGGCCAAGACGATAGGCAGGGATGGCAAGAAGAAGCTGGGGAGAGAGAGTGGGCTGTTGTTGGATAAGGTGAAGAGGATGATGGAGGAAGGCAAATGATTGAATGGCTGTGCATATTGTATTTTTGTGTAATAGGCGTTTATAGATTAACTGAATAGCATCATGGTACATTTTTCTTTTACGATTTGAGCTTTGAATGAGCGCTGATGAACTGGCTGGTGCCGCCACGAAGAAGGACGGCTTTTGATTAAGCAGATGTTGGACAAACGACATGCTTTCCTCTGCATTTATTATTTTCTACACTCCCTCCAGTAGCCTGTGTATATTGCTTCAAATTCTGACGCTTTAACAGTAAATGTGAAATTACTTTCTTCGCAAAGGGTGCCTATTAAGCGCCAGTAAGCCATATTTGCATCGTGTTTCACCATCGGCTGACTACTGTGACTCGCCTACCCTGCGCCGTGTAACCGTCGTACGAGGCCAAGACATGGCATCTCTTAGGAACTAATGGATTTACAGGTATTTGAAAGGAAGCATAACAATAAATTGGTTTCGATCCACTTGCCGCGTTACGGGTAAATGCACGTCAAACGCATCATCTACTGAAACGCTGGCGTCGTTGTGCCCTAATGGGCTAACTGCATCTATCTAATCGCGTTTCGATTTGACTGATCGCCATTCAATGGATAGGCTCCCAATTAACGTGGCGCATGCGAGTCCAATTACCAGATACCATGTTTGAGTCAGACTCTTGTCTACGCCTTGCAGGGCTCGTTGCAGTTGATCTGCGGGAAGGTTGGTCACCAACTCTGCCAGGCCCTGATTGTCGATGCTGGTATGATTTAAACCCGGTAGTTTGTTTTGCAGATTGCTTGCTAGCCTGTTGCTAAACAGTGCCTGTGCGATGGAGATAGACACGGCCGGACCAAAAGATTGTGCGAATAACATGATGGACAGGCCGATTGACACGTCCTCTGCTGACAAGACGGTTTGCACAGCGTTCTGGGGACCTGAGAATCCAACCCCATAAGCTAAACCAGATAGAGCAGTGTAAAATATGAGACGAACAAAGTCAGTGCTTGTCGTAAGGGTCGTCATCAGTCCCGCGGCAATGGGCATTAGTATTGAAGCGAGTAGCATGAACGGTGCGTAGTAGCCAAATGCACTGGTTCCGGCGCCGTGGATGAGCGAGCCGATAGTACCGCCAACTATAATAGGAAGCATCAAATAGCCACTTTTCGCAGGTGAAAATCCAAGGACAACCTGATAATAGGTGGGGAGATAGTAATCCAGGACACTGCCCGCGCCATTGACACACATGATGAAGCTGAATCCAGCTATGACAGTTCGACGTCTTATGATACGTGGGGGGAGAGTGGCGGCGTCACCAAGATGAATTTGGCTGTACGCAAAAGCAAAGAGAAGGACGGTGAATGTAGCAAGAAGGCCGATCACTTTGGGACTACTCCATGGATATTTGGTGCCTGCCCAGGACAAGGCAAGAAACAGACTGGTCAGGGCAGGGACAAACAACATGTTGCTGATTAAATCCAGTTGGGCAACCTTTTGCTTAAATGTCATACGAGAGATATTTTCCGGTTTCTGTGCATCTGAGAAACAGAATATGGTTAGGAGGATGGTCAGAAGCCCCATTGGTGCGTTTACGTAGAAACACCATCGCCAGCCAATGGATTGCGTCAACGCACCGCCGACTAAAGGAGCTGCAAGCGTAGCAATACCCTCCACACCGCCCATGATACCCATAAACATAGGCCGTCGGTGCAATGGCACAGATTGCACGAGAATGATGAAACAGCCTGAGAAGAGTCCTGCCGACCCTACTCCAGCCACGGCTCTGCTGATGACGAGCATGGTCGATGAAGCCGCCGTTCCACAGAGCAGCGAGCCTACTATGGAGATGATGTGGGCGAGTAAGAAGACATGTTTGACAGAGAAGAGAGCGTAAGCTTTGCCGAACACGAATTGAAAGGCGCAAACGCAGAGCCTGAATGATGACGAGTACCAGCCCACGTCGGTGACTGTGTGGAAGTGGTCTGTAATGCTAGGCACTGCTGTGGCAATGATGTTCATGTCTGTGCAGACGAGAATGAGGACGGCAGCGATGTTGATAAGAATCAAAATAAGTTTGATGCCGGTTGGATATTGATGTCCTTCAGATGACTGCGTGGAAGCATTATCGCGTGTGGTGGCTGTTTCGTGAAACTCACCCGATACAGCATCATTCGCGTCGATGGTGTTGAGCTCTATTGAATGACGATTCTCATCGCGATCTATCGTAGCCATGCTTGGAGCTCCCATGCAGCGTTTGGACATGGAGACAGTTGAAACAAAAAGAGGCTCAAGACATTGGGTGTTTGATCAATTGATGTGGTGGATGGGTTGCAATGGTGCGGTATAGCACAGCCTCAGCCGTGTGTCCAGCCAAGCCAGGGCCAAAGAGCTATAATTAGCGGACGACGGGCCCAGTAATAACAGAACCCCGAAGGGGTTTACAGGGGGAGGTGGCACCCAATGGATGAAATACAGGGGAATGGATACGGGCCCCCAGACCCCCTTCCCCTCTGTAAATCCACATGAACCAGCCAAGCCAGCCCACAGAATGTGCCAGCGGACAGACCTCATTGGCCAAGGAGTGATGAACCCCTTGGTTTCGCCCTTTATAGTTTTATAGCGGCTAGAGTTGTTATTACATGTATTATTGCTCTGCACAGGTATTGCCTTGCATCGGAGGTGAAGGTGACCCCTGGAAGGGCCCAGTCCTGGTCTCACCCCGTGCTGCCACCAAACACTACACCACCAGCACAGGTACATGTGTACGCTTACCTGTGCACTGTATTAGGTGAAGAGTACATTACAGTCCAACGAAGGCAGCCAAGGGCCGCCTTTTGCGCGCGACTCCACCACAAGCCAGGAATCCACCATCATCAACCACCAAACCTGCTGTCAACCTCAGACTCTCTCACTCCTTGCTCGGAATTCTGTCCACCTCGTCTTCCGCATCGCATTGTCGTCGATTGTCGTCTCTTGCTGCATCGGCGACTGCTGGCTTCCGTCAACGACTCCTCGCGGCACCCGACAAACCCATAATCCTTTCGCGCATCAAATCGCCCTCCACTTGTGGAACAGACCGACACCATCGCCTTCCCCCTGTCTCCCAGCGCTTCCATCCGACGCCGACTTGTCCTTGACCGAGATGCTGCAAATTGTTCGTGGGAACATCGACAACGACAATTTGCAGTAATCCATCCAAGGCACCATCGCCAATGATAATACAACCAGCAGTGCGACTTTGAACGACGAGATACTCGTGCCCGCTTGCTGAAACTCCCACGAACCCCCCACTCGCGCAAAACCTGAACGTTACTCTACTGGCAACCACACAGCACAATCGTCACGGCCTCAGGTCCCTTTGCCCACCATGGCTACAATTCTCGATGAATACATGGACGCTCCTTTGGACAATGACGATGTTTTCCCCTGCAAAGGATGCGGAGAGGTACGACACCGCGCGCAATTTGTAATCCGCATTCTGGCATGGCCGTTGTGTGCTAACAGTCTCCTCAGATCCTCGAGGAAGGAAAAGCATTTGAACTAGGTACGTTGCAACTAAATACCTGCACTTTTCATACCCCTTCTTCTCGTGCTTCTCGTTTATTTTCTGTTGTCGTCGTTCTATCTGGCACTTGTCCCTTTTCGCGGCCAGCTGCGGACACCTCACCCTCCGTCTTGGACAAGTTACTAACTCTCATACTCGACAGCTGGCAGCCGATGGCATCTCGATTGTTTTCGCTGTGCAACTTGTAACACCCTCCTCGACTCCGACGCCAATCTTCTATTGCTTGGTGACGGGTCTCTCATCTGCAACAACTGCACCTACACCTGTAGCATCTGCACCAACAAGATTGAAGATCTCGCCATTCTCACCGGAGACCAAGCTTTTTGCTCGACATGCTTCCGCTGCCGCAACTGCAAACGGAAGATTGAGAACCTCAAGTATGCCCGCACATCTCAGGGCATCTTCTGTATGGGCTGTCACGAAACTATAATGGCCCGACGCAGCAAGAAGAAATCCAAGGCAGCCGCGGCGGCAGCAGCAGCAGCAGCAGCCAAATCTCAGCCAAAGGATCACTCGCCCATGCTGACTGACAAGTCTCTGCCCGCGCTTCCCCCGACCATGTCAACCTCCACCGCGGATTCTCGTGGCGACAACGATTCCGATACACCCACAGAGATCTCGCCAAGGCCCAGGGCTGCACACAGACACAACGAATCCTCATCTCGTGGGAGCTCCCGACCAGCAAGATCGCCCGAACGCAACAGCGACCGAGCCACACCAACTGAAAATATATTGACGCTGCCAGCAACGACGTATAAAAAGAACCGAAACTCGGCCCTCGTTGGATCCGCTGACTTCAGCTCTCCTGATGCTGTTGAAAATCGTCGAATGAGCACCAGCCAAGCCCCGGCCTCCCAGAGCACGCCGGCTTCCGCCATCGAGACAAGAAAAGACAGCGATTATTTTGGCTCCGCAACCAAGCCCCGACCCTCACATGCTGCCAGTCCGCACATTGCCTTTCAATCTGCAGGACGCACACTGTCTTCGGACGAGATCCAGCAACGTGCTAAGCGCAAGCCCAAGGAGCGTGCTGGGCCACCACCCGAATCAGAAGACTTTCAGCTACAGGACGCTCCTCGTACCACACAGACGACGACTTCAAAAAGCGACGGAACCTCACCCAACCAAAACGCACCTGCATCCAAAACTAGCAATGGTCTTCCATACAGAGAAAAAGATGCTGGTAGGCGTGTGTCGCGTGACTTGGATGCCAGAACTTCTCAAGAGCATCCTCCACGGGTCGACAGCAACAGCAGTAAACAGATTCCCAGGAAGGAACTGCCCACCGCAGCTAACAGACCAGCCACTTCAACAGCGACGCAGGAACAACGAGGAACCAATGACTCTTATATGGCGCCACGAACGGCTCCCATCCCACCTCGCTCAAGAAGCTCAACCACAACCAAGGACGATGGATTGGAGCCCAAGGTCTCGCCCAAGCTACCTAGGTGGAGCAGCGGCGGTGACTTCAGTATGGATGAAGACATGGCCAGAATCCTGGGTACCGATGAGGGATCATCCTCAATCATGCGTAGAGTTTCCAATGCCGTTCGACACGGCCGCACAAACAGCGTCGAGTCCAGTCATCACCCTCATCGCATGAGCCACGCTCGCAGTATTAGCGAAACGACTCGATCCGTCACATCCCCACGATGGTCCAAGTCTCCCATGAGCGACGAAGCCAACGACATAGCGAGTCCTTTAACCATCAAGGCGCAGGAAGATGCTTTAATCTTGAAGCGACAGCTGCGTAACTCTGAGCAAAGAGTTGCGGAACTTGAGCGACAATTTACTGGTGAAAAGGATCTGCAGAACCTCAATAAGAAGCTGCTAGAGAAACGCAAGACGGTGTCTGCGCTGGACACACAAACTGAGATTATGATCAAGCAGCTTGAAATTTTGGCCGGTTACGTGGAGCGTGCCAAGGAAACCAAGACGCCAATAGATCCTCGAGAGCTTGAGGACTCGGCTGTCAAAGAGTTTGTCCAAAAGCTCGAACATGTTAAAGAGACCATGTCAAGTGAAATTGAGGAACTCCATGAGCAGCGCGACCGAATTGTCGAGGAGAAGGACGAGGCTATGGCTGACCGAGACCGGGCACTGATGGAGTTCGAGCAGCTTTCTTCCAAGAACGCCCAACTGGCCGACATGAACAACGACTTGACCCACCAGATTCAGGAACGCTTCAAGTCACAAGTGGGCGATGGGCGCTCACCAAACGGCTTGGGCATTTATGGCAACATGAGGGGCTCTGGATCTGCTGTCAATTTGGATACCGTCAGCATGGGAACTGGCGCTGCTACGCTAATTGCTGGTGACGAAGACGCCATTCTAGAGTCTGGCCCTACCGTTGTGCAGGTTCGCAAGGGACAAGTCAAGAAGTTCAACTGGAAGAAGGGTTCCAAGACTATGGCGCAGAATGTCGCCAAGGGTGTCAACCGAGCTGTCGTCGCCTTTCAACAGAACGACCGTGGCCAGCCAATCCAACAAGGGGGCCTGGCTGGTGACAACATTGGTCTTCCTTACAACATGACAGTGAGCCAGCCCGATACAGTCACCACGCCTGGAGCCAACGGCGCCATGAACAAGGGCCAACTTGAACCAGGCCGCCAGGGTTTCGGTTTCTTCGGTAAGAAGAACACCATGCCCAAATCTGCCTCATCCACAATGGTGTTACCACCTGCTGCTGCCGAGCCCCCATCCGTGCTGTTCGGATCGGAATTGGCTGAGCGTGCAGAGTTTGAGCATCGTCAAATCCCCAGCGTGGTGACGAGATGCATCGAAGAGGTTGAACTGCGTGGAATGGACCAGGAGGGTATTTACCGCAAGACTGGAGGCAACTCCTCTGTAAACATGGTCAAGGACGGATTTGAAAAGAGTGAAAACTTTGACATCTCCGACCCTGATCTGGACATTACGGCCGTTACGAGTGTATTGAAGCAGTACTTCCGCAAGCTGCCCACACCACTGTTGACGTTTGACATTTACGAGCGAGTTTTGGAATCAAATGGTAAGTACGGTGCACATAAAAAACATTACCAGGTATTAACGCCAAGTAGCTATTGCCGATGAGACTGAGCGATGCACTCATCTCAATAAAACATTCGCATCCTTGCCTCAAAGCCATCGCGACTGTTTAGAATTCCTCATGTTCCATCTCCGCCGCGTAGCCGAGCGCGAACCCGAGAACCTGGTACGTCTGTCACTTGCAGCAATTCCAACACTCACTAACAATCCCAGATGTCGCCCAAGAACTTGGCAGTCGTGTTCGCCCCCACCATTATGCGAGACGAGAGCATCGAGCGCGAGATGACCGACATGCACGCCAAGAACATTGCCGTCCAATTCGTCATTGAAAACAGCCACACCATCTTCGAGGATGCGTAAAGAAAAGGAATACAGCGTTTTTTGTCTTTTTTTTTTTTTTGCATTCCCCAGCCTATATTTGCTCATGAGTCCGGCTCATCATTTTATATATATCTTCTGCTGCGTCTTCGTTTCGAGATTCCCTGTTAAGCTTCTCATGTTCTCCGCTTCGTCTTGTCTTGTTTATTTATCTGGAGAAGGAGAAGGACGGTTTTTTTTGTGTGGTTTTTTTTTTTTAGCATGTGTAGGGGGTGGATTGGTCGGTGTTGAGTTCTGAATTGATTTATTATGAAAGGCTATATTAACTAGGTGATGTTGCCAGTGTTATTGTGATGCTTAGTTGAAACTTTTATTAACTCCCAACGCCTAACTATGCCAACGCCTAACTATGCCCCATATGAACTATTAAAACTGTATTAGAATAATTTATGCAGTAACCCCTTGCTCTCTCTGTCTCTTGACAATATAATAAGTAATCAAGCTCTTAGGGTCCTCCTTGACACCCTTGAGTGCACCCCAGAACGCGGCTTCGCCAACTCTCGCATGCAGCGCAACACAGAACTTGACAGCGTCCATACGTACACCAGAGTCTGCGGACTCGAGGCATCTTCCTGCCTCTGTGGTGAGACGTTCAAGTTCGCTCCCTGCAGGAACAAACTCTGCACGCTTGTCGAGCATTTCCTTCAGGACGTGCAGACCCATGCTGAGAGTGCGGCAACCCTCAGTGGTTGCATCGGCGACATTGTGCAGATGACTAGTAAGAACAACAACAATCTCCGACTCATCGCCAATGGAAACCAGTTCGTCAGCAAGGAGCTCCAGGCCACTAACCACATGAGCTCTCGAGTCGTAGCGCGCGCGCGTCTCGAGAAGTGCTTCAAGGCCCTTGGTGACATGAGGTTGGAAGTTCTCGCGTTCCTTCTTGAGGAGAAGCTTGATGGTGGTGAGAATCTGGGCTTTGATATCCTGGGCCTTGTCGGCTGGGATGTCGGCGAGGGGGTTCTCAAGGTAGTGGAATAGGCCGAGGACAAGAGCTTCGAACTTATCGTCGGCGAAGACGGTTTGGCTGTCGCGGATGAGGGATTGCATCTTGCGAAAGCCGTGGACTTCGAGCGACATTGCCTTGATCTTGGTGATGCCGCTGTCGAGCAGGCGGGAGTTCTGGCGAGCTTTTTCGGGGGAGGCAGGTTCCTCCGCAACGGGCGGTTGGGTAGTGGACTTGGACAGCCTGGCGGCGTCTTCGTTGACGGGCTTGTCTTCCAGGACGGGCGGTGAGAGCACTGACCTGGCGGATTGTTGCTGATGCTCTGTGAAGGGGTCTTCGTAGACCTTGAGGGGCGGTGATTGAGTGTCTTGCTGAGACTCCAGGGTGATCTTGGGGACGACTGGAGAACCCACAGGGTCGACGACCTCGATGACGGGTTCGGCACAGTCGGAGACAGCGGTGGTGGATGACTCGAGACTCCTGAAGCTGGGAGCGACGAGTGTGGCATCATCCTTGAGCTTTGGTGGGCTGATGGGGGCTGCATCATGCAGCTGCTGCATAGGCTTGCCGGGACTGGATCTAGGCGACGCAATGCGCCTGTGGCCCGGGCGTGAAGTTGGTGATGGGATGCTTGATTCGCTCTGATGAGAGGCATGACCGGGTTGTCGGGCTACCTTGGCTACAGGCCTTTGAGAGGGGCTTTCCTTGACGCGAGGCCCGCGTGCCTTGGCCTTGAGAGTTTCTGGGCTCTCAACTTCAATAGAGGCAGGCTGGTCACGAACAGAGTAAGGCCCTGCCGTTGCTGGTCTAGCCGCAACTTCAGGTCGTCTCCTTGACGGACGCATCGGCGCGACTGACATGCCACCTGCATTGACAGAGATGGTTGTGGTCTCTGGGCGTGTTCTCGTAGGCTTGGATGATGTCGTGGTTGTGGCGGAGGCATTGGAGTTGGCGGAAGAATTGGACGTCGTTCTAGCTGGTGAGATGTGAGCCATGGCTGAACCAGGACGAGCTGGAAGATTCTTGTTGGCGGCCAGGGCTGCTCTCTTCTGAGCTATCATGGCTTCACGAAGACTAGGCTTGCTTGCAGTGGCACCTCGTGAGAGACCGGGCTTAGATGCTTCAGTCTTCTTGGGAGAGTTAGGATTGCTAGGGTCCTTGTTAAGGAGTTTTTGCGCGGTTGAGTCGAGATCCTCCATCAAACTGGTGGTCGTTAGTTTCAAGAGCACTTCAAGTGAAGTTTGCTGTACTTACGCGTCGGCTCTCGCTGGCCAGATTCCCCAAAATGCCCAGTACGTTGATCGCATTTTTTCTCTGACTGTGGGATTTGCATCACTGAGACCCTTCTTGATAGCCTTCTCAATGAGATCTAGGCCACCAGTATGTTCGATGTGGTTCTTGTGAGTGGCCGCCTTCTTGAGCAACGTCTTGAGCCAGCCGGTAGCGTAGGTTCTTGGCTGAACATTCTTATCCTGGGAGGCACTAGAGATGTGATACATTAGCCTAGGTGTGTAGGCGATCTTGCTGATAATGATATCAATGGTGGTATTGGCAAGATTAGAGGTAATCTTCTTGGTGGCAGCAGACATCTTGAGTAATGTCTGCATCAACAGCTCAACCATGGGCTCCATGGCAGCACCAAATGTCTGTGCGATATCTTCCACAACAGCACATCCCTCCTTTGCCAAGCTTGTTCTCAGTGATGTGAGAGACTTGATGATGCCGTCTTGCATGTTCTTGAGGTTTGCGAACAAGGCATCATGGAAATCGCCTGGAGCATTTCCAGCCATCAGTCTGCGCAATGTCTTCATGCCGTTCTCGCGCTTTTCCCAATTCTGTTCGGATTCTCGACCCTCATATTCCCAGGCCATGCTCTTAAACACTTCATCCAGCTCGCGTCCCGTGTTGACAAACATAGGTTCCGCGGGATCAGATGAGGATTGGGTTGGTGTTTGAGCTTCGGGGACAGCTGGTGTAACCGGACGTTCGCTGGCGGTGGACGAGGACATGCTGACGCCCATATCAGCGCGAGAAGCGGGACGGGGTGCGGACGTGCTGGCAGATAAGGAAGCGGACGGGGTTTCTGGACGGCCGGAAGGAGCAAGTTCTCGCACAATGGCTTGCTCAATGGCAGGACGGACTTTAAAGTTTTTCAGTTGTCGCTTGAGGTCAGATTTCGCAACGTTGGGCGCATTTCTAGAGGCATCGTTAGGGTTGACTGCAATTGTAGAGAGTCTGGCGCAATGCGCAGAGCAAACCGTACCTGAACAGCTCAATAACTGTATGCTTTGCAGCATCGCGAACCATGCCATCTGCATCCTCAAGCAGTTCCATCAAGATAGGCACGTATGCGCGGAACTGAAGACCATGATCCTGATGCATGAGCCGTAGCCAATGCAACGCCGTCTCCTTAGCCCTGGGGTTCTTTCCACCCATGGCGGACGTCTTGACCATGCGCTCGACCTCACCGGGGTTGACACTATAGAAGGTAACGAGGGCCGACGATGCCAGCGATCGATATTTGTCCTTTTGGTCTCCTAGCTTCTCAATTATGACGGGCAGCGTACGTACAGCTTCTCTGGCAAGGTGCTTTGGTTCCTGGCGCGACAGGCGTGTAACAAGGTGACCCAGAGCTGTGAAGCCGGCACTCAACAAGGACGCATGCTGAGAGACAGAGGCATTGCGCAGGGCTTCGAAGATGTGAGGTACGCAGGAATCTGGGACGTTGTGCTGTTTAATGGCGGACTTGGCAGCCGTGACGGCAGCAACTTTATTGTCGAGGGCGGCATCGCTTCGCAGAATGGCCAAGAGGTCGGCGACCTGTTGGTCCGTAAGCTTGTCAGCCATGGCTGACGATTAATACGGAGGTGAGGAAGCTTTCTGGTGGCCGCTGAAGTGTGTGTTGTTTTGTTGGAGGAGGTGGAGGAGCGAGGGGCGTTTCGGTTGTCGGGAGCTCTCACAGTAGCTAATGTAATTAGTGGTGGTTCGTTTTTTGGCGTAAATTAAAATCCCCTATTTTGTTTGGGGGGGATTAGAGACAGCTGTTGGCAACGAAATTACTGTCAGGGAGCTAGACAGGGAAGAGAGTAGATGCGAGTTGAGCAAACATGCGACAGCATTTGGATAGCCGAGTAGTCGATTAAATTGCAATAGAGACGCCCTCTTCTGTTTCTGTGAATGCCTTTGTCGAGAAAATGGCGGGATGGTTGTTGATGGTTTGTTGTTGTTGTTTTGTTTGTTTGATGCGCAATGACGGAGCGAAAAAGGTGGATTAGCGGCAGCCCAGCCAGAGGATTTAGTGGGCTTTGGGGGGGGACTTGGTGCTGTAGTGATGGTGCTGTGGGTGTGTGTGGCGGCCCAAAAGAAAACAAATCAGTGCCTGAGCTGCACCAGTTACTGCTGCACTTTGGGCGGCACAGCTTGTTGCCACGGTCGCGTCAGGAACAGTGGGCACACCCATTAACACGTCGTTTTAGTACACTTTACATGAATTAATTAGCCTAAGAACTGTAAACTGGTCCCTGGCGCTCCCCGTTGTCTGACAGCGGCGGGGTAAACAAAGCCTCCCCCGCCATTGCATGCCAGTCACTCCAGTCCATAGTGAGCTGCACTGCACAACACCGCAAAACACCACATCTCAGTATATCACACATATATAACACTCTTTTAAAAAATCGGAAAGAAAAAAAGGGTTCTCACAAATTATACAATGCCCAGTATGGATCACACAACGCCCGTACCTCATTCCCCTCTAGCCACCAGCTCTGCCATGCCTCCATCCACCACCACACAGAAGCAAAAACCTCTTCCCACCAACCCGTCCTTCCCTCTCCCCAAGTTCCGCTTAAAAGTCAACGACCTCTCCCATCTCGGTGCCATCCGAGCCCTCACCTCCCTCGACCTGTCTTCTTCCATCTCCTCATCAACCCTCTCCGTCCTCCAGCTGCTCTACCACTCCCCCTCCAACCCCACTACCACCGCTCCGCCAACTCGCTCTGTCACCTTTATTCTCCGTGACATGCCCGGTGTTGCCTACACCACCGGCAGTGACCTTGACAACGACCACAAGGAGATCCACTTCAGCTTGGGATACATCGCCAATATCTCGCAGGACCGTGTTGCTGATGAGATTGCGGGTGTGGTTGCCCATGAGCTCGTTCATTGCTTTCAACATAATGGTTTCGGATCGTGTCCGGGCGGATTAATAGAGGGTGTTGCAGACTGGGTAAGGTTGAAGTGTGGCTATGTGCCACCTCATTGGAAGAAGGAGGCGTCGGGTAAGTGGGATGCTGGATACCAGACTACGGGGTACTTCTTAGAGTATCTAGAGGGGAGGTTTGGCGAGGGCACGGTGAGGAAGTTGAATGAGAAGTTGCGTGTTGATCGGTATGAGGAGCAGTTCTGGCAGGAAGTACTGGGTCATGATGTCGAGAAGCTGTGGGAAGATTATGGAAAGAGCTTGAACAAATGAATATGGGGTGAAAGGGTGCTGATAAAGATGTTGCGTTTAGAACAAGTGACGGATAGACGGTCAAGAGCTTGGATAATAGAGGAGCCATGAATAGCATGGAGAAAGGCCAACGAAGAAATGTATATTTTTGTTTAAAAGAGAAATATCGTCCTGTATAGGTTGTGTATGATACAGCCAGACTTGGCTTAAGAAAACTAAATGTCGGGGGATATGAGACCAGCAACGCCATGGAAAACGCCATAATATTCCAAAAACAAAGACAAACACCGGCACGCTCATCTCCAACAGTGATGGCTTTAGTGGGAGCTGGGGTTGGACTGTAGAGGATGCTGAGCGTTGTAGGGCAACGCGGCGTCTTCGTTGGAGCTAATGACGCTGCCAACCTCAGACCAGCTAGCTGGCGTCAGCATGCCATCGCTCTCGCTCATGACGTCGTATGGCCGTCCACTCTCCTCAGCCTGAGAATGAGATGAATATGTCTCGCTAGCGATGTCTTCTCCAGACCCAACAATGGACATGGAGTCTGTCGGTGTGATCTGTCCGTCACTGGCCACATCCGCTTCGGAAGCAGGGGCGAGAGGTGTAACAGGTAGAGGGGAGTAAAAGTCGCGGCTAGTGTCCTGGGCCCATGCTTGAATAGAAGCGTAGGCCTCGTGGCGATCATCTTGGCTCGCAGTCATGTACTCATCCGGCTCTAGTTGTCGCTCCAGGGTCGTGGAACGTGCGGGCTCAGACTCTTCAATATCGATGAGAGCAGGTGATGCGGATGGTTCGATTGTGCCGGTAGTGGTGACATGGTCCTCACGGGTGGTCGCGCTGTAGATATCGGACATGCCTTCATATGTACCAGGCATGACTGGTGCTTGGATGGGTTGCAGCGGGGTCGGCTCTTCCAACTCGTCGTGGCTGATGCCATATTCATCAGCAAAGGGGTTGGCGTATAGTGTCCCAGCAGCAGCCGCAGCGGCAACTCCAACTCCACGGTGTCTCAACCCATCCTGTCCATCACGAACTTGAGTTCCAGAGTTGAATACATAGGCGCCTTGCTCAGAGCTATCAGCCGGCTTCAAGAAATCATCAAACGACGACCCTCTTCTACCCTGGGGAGGCTGCTCTGAGCCATCGGTAACTGTTATATCTCTAGAGTTGTCCTTCTTCTGCAGACGCACAGAGTTCCAATATAATAATTCTTCGCGCTGTCTGCGTCGACTCTCTTCATCGGCATCGACTCCAGGTTCAGCCCCAGGGCCACTTCGCGACTGCAAGAAGCCTTCTGCGTCCTCGGGCCTGTTGAAGCGTGGCTCACGTGCGGGCGGATGGATGCCATCGCCCAAGTTCTGCAGCGTCACGGCAATGCGTCGACGGACATCATCGCTGTATCGTCTAACATCTTCGTTTTCGAAGATGGCTATGGCAGTAGCCACCACGACAGAGACGGCGACGACAGCGCCTGAGGCGAGGACGATGTGGTTTGGCATGGTGGCGATATAGTCGATATGGCGGGGGAGGGAGCCTATGATGTGCTGGGGTGCAGATGAAGCTGCCAAGACGCAACAGGACAGCAATTATAAACCGACAAAAAAACGACAAGACGTAGTCAGAACAGATACAAAAGTTCTGTATCGCTCCTAGGAGGTTAAAGGAGAGATAGATGTTGACACATGTGAAATGAAAATTCCACGTGTAGACAAGGTCGCCCCAAGTCAGTGATTGCGTATGCCTTGTCGTGGGCGGCTTTGCCACTGGCCAAGGTTCGTTTCAGCGGAGAGGGGAGACTTGGGGTCGCTGCTATAGCGGGTAAGTGAGCCTTGGGGGCCTGAGGACCAGACGTTGGGGGAGCTTGGGGCAACTTGGGGCAACTATGGGGGGCCTTATTATTAGAGGACCTTACGCGGTGTTCGTCTGGTTCTAGTACAGCCCAAACAGGCAACGCTCAATCGGCCTTAGTCATCGTACCTACCTTTAGCTACCTCTGTCTGTACTGTACAAGGCTACTCTATTGGCTGTGAATAGCCAGTAAATATTTTGAAATAGATCAAGATAGATCAAAATACAGCTCTGAATATTTGAAAATTAATACCACAGATGAAAAATCAATTAATCATCGTCGTCATCGTGGGTTTCTGCTTACACATCGTGACGTATGCTCAGCCTCAGAAGCTACCCTAAACAGAGACACTCGGAAACATAGTAGCCAAGCAAAGCACACCGCCGCCTCGCAAATTAACTGAAAGACGCAGCACTATGCTGTTCAATTAGCCAACAATCTCTCCATCGGACACTAAATACGGTTGTTGTCCCGACTCCGTAGGGCTGAGCAGGCTTGGCCATTTAATCTCGTGTGGAGGTGCCGTTACACGTCATGTCGGATCTGCCCCAGTCAGCTAAACCTCGTATGGACACCATTTGGACTACATCACTAAATTATACATAAATAAACATGCCTTTGCTTGAATGTTAATTGGAAATATCACATCAACAGCTCAATACGTAAAATGGATATCCAAGTCACTAAAGCCACTGGCGACAGAGGTAACGACAAGCACTACAACCGCGACTCACTTACAACATACTAATTAACTAGCCTTAATCGACCCAACCGTCGAGGTCCTCGCAGCTTCATTTAAGCAAGATGCTGGTATAAAATACTGTCTCAATAGACTCTCTGATGACGACAGACTCGCCTACCTCCCCGACTTCTTCCAGGTCGTCACCACAGCTGCCCTCCTCAACAAAGCCACCATCTACGAGGCCGAGTCATGGCAAAGCTGCGCCATTGTCATGTCCCCAGGCCAAAATCCTGCAAGTCTTCTCACGATGATCCCTGCTGGCGGACTGAGGGTTGTCAAATCCGCCGGCCTCAGCGGTGTCAAGAAGATGATGGTTGAGCTGCCGCAAATCTCAGACAAGTTTAAAGCAAAGGCCATTGGCAAGCAAAAGCATTATTATGTGTTTTTCATTGCCACGCTAGAGTCGGGTCGTGGCAAGGGCTTAGCTACCAAGATTCTGAAGGAGGTGACACAGAAAGCTCAGGCGGAAGGTGTCCCGGTTTGGCTCGAAGCCTCCTCGGAGAAGAGTAAGCGGGTTTATGAACGAGCGGGGTTTCAGGATCTTGGTACTGCTTATCTTGGAAAGGGTGAAGCAGCGAAAGATGGCTCTCCGAAGAAAGGCGGCGAGGGAGTCGCATGGTTTCCCATGGTATGGAAGCCCAAGACTATTTGAACGTCAAGATCGTACAAGTCAAAACAGCGACAATTTTCCATTACAATACGCCACGCTACTGAGTATATTCAACACCTAATTTACAAGAATACATATCCCTAATATAGTCCTGACCATCTCCTACCAAACTCTACCCGTTTACTCTTCCTCTTCATCCTCCACAATCCTGTACTTGTTGAACTGCGACTTCATTCTCTTGATCTGACCAGCAGTAAACTCATCACGGCAAGAGTTGTATCCCATGAAATTTGTAATGGGGTCCGATAGGTCGTCATCAGTGCACGTGTCCGAGTCTTCAGGGCAGTCGAAAGTCTCCTCACACGGGGGAGTGTCGTCGACAAGATCACCATCGCCACCGCAGCCGTCCTGGAAGGTATGGAGGAGACCGAACCAGTGACCAGTCTCATGTACTGTGGTGCTGAGAGGAGCATTGTAGAGAATGTGGCAGCCGTCATCGTAGAAGTCGTCGGAACCGTCCTCGGCGTCAGTGGGAAAACTGCACAGTCCATTGGTGTCATCTTCTTCGATGAAGGTGTGGAAATACAGATTGAGAGTGCCCATGTCACCCTTGCGGAGCTCCTTTTCCATGGACAGGTAATTTTCATAGTTGGACCACTTCTCGTCGACGGTCCAGTCGGTGTCTTTGAGCTCGAAATCGTAGCCAGTGCCCTTAAAGCCATTGTTCAGAGCGGTAATGCGCTCGTCAACATCGTCAGCCTAATTGAACGGTCAGTATCGACATCCATGAGATATGTTACTCCATAAAATAAGTGGCATAAAGTAGGAAGAGAGATATTTTGTTACTTACACTCATGTAACCATCGTCAGAGTCCTTGGACTTGGCCAGGACGTGAACATATACAGGAACGGTGGTGGTGGATCGAGTGTCGAATGACATCTCGCGCTCCTTGGCCGCAGATTCTTTCAAGGCAGCCCTATGAGCAGCAGAAGGAGAACGGGTACCACACTTCATGTGGGTTTCGGCAGCAGTGGCAGTGGCCAACAGGCCGGCAAAAGCAAGAGACTTGAACTGCATTTTGTATGCGACAGGAGAATTGTCCAAGGCAAGAAGGCAGAAGGACTAAATGAGACAAATGTAGAGAAGAAGTGCTGAACTACTTTGACAATAACAACTTCATCAAGAGCATCACCGGCTTTTATAGCTTCATTTCCAACCCACTTCCCCCCGACGACTTCTAATTACTGTTGACCCCCCCCAGACTCCCAGCTCTCCAGCTAAGCCTACGCACTGGATCCCAACTCGGTAGCTAGAGTATAAAGATATACCAACGTTGTCCCATTCTAGAAGTTACAGAAGCTTCACCTCAAGAAAGCAACGAAAAGCAATGAAGATCGTCCCAATTCTCCCGGATACCTGCCGAAATAAGGTTAAAAGCTCCATTGCGGCATCCATGCACTTGCCCAAGGCACGCTCCGCTAACGGATCATCGGCCAAAGAGCACAGCTTTCTCCAGAATTTTGACCATCAAGCGGGGATTTGCAAGCAGAATGGGGAAAAAGAGCAATTGCAGAGGCGTTTGGTAGCTTAAACTAACTCATCGCAATTTACGGCAGCACGGAGTCCGGAATCAACCGTCCGGAGTGAGCCAGGCGAGTCGGCCCATGGCAAGGAGCTGAAACGGGAGCTGGACATATAGTTGGCTGTGCCTCTTTAGGAAGGTGAGCACTCTCGGGCAGGAAGGAGAAAAGAGCTTCTAATCAGCACAGGTAATAGCTTGAGAGGAAAACAGGCACATTTGACTCGGAGGTTGGTTTACCCGGCGTGTTAGCTAGCGCACTACGGATAGTTGAGGCATAATTTGTCCAGAATTGAATGGACTAACGCGTGGCTGTTCGTTTTGGGAAGGACAAAGGAACAGGCAAAGCGATGGGCGATGCTCGCGAGTCAAAAGGATGGCGAATGAACAGTGAGGCGGGACGGCGCATCAAAGGAGCGGAGAGCGAAAAGTACATGTAGGCACAAGACCAAACCGTTTCTGTTCGTCACAGCAGGATTCCGATGGCCCCGAAACATTGCCAGTGAACCACCGTGCATGTGCGACAGGATACGCTAGCGCAGGAATAGGCAAAGTGTAGACGAGACACAGAAAAGAGCATGGGGCGAGGATCCTGATGGCACCATGACGGGCGCAAAGGCCCTTCTTCGGCCGGCGATTACACAACGTCACCCAATCACATTCTCTTATCCGGCTTAGTAGGGGGCCCAGGTGCGAAAGACACAAGCAGGCAAAAAAACAAAAACAAAACGGAAAAAATCACCTCTCAAGTGGGCGCTTAGAGAGTGCATAATATTGGCTTCAGGTAGGCCCCCAATGGCACGGAGGAGTCAAGCCACCATTTGGGGGCAGGAAAGAGGAGACAGAGACACGAGCGAAGTCCAGCGCAGAAGTTCCTCTGGGCCCATCCCATACCAGTAATTGCCTCTCTCTCTCCAAAAAGTCAATTGATGCAAGGCAAGAGTGCGAGTGCGCGGTGTGTCAACCATGATCAAGTGTGAGTGGGTTGATGCACACGCAGAGCGAGACAAAAGAGGGGGAAACATGGCATCCGCAGGCTTGTCTGGGCTAGTTTTGTTTGCCTAGAGGCAATTGCCTTGCCCATCTCCAAAGGATCCTCACTCAGGCCCCCCTTCGATGCAGACGCCACTGTTACAGATTTAATCTTACCGTCCCCGTATTGGTCAACCTCAGCCGCTAGTTGGCTGGGAGTGGTCCTCCCCGCGCTGGTCATGACACCCTACCAAACAAAACTTCAACTAACACCTTTTCGTAATTGGAAGTTCCCGTCCGCGAATAATTGAGTCAGCCGAGAGCCTTGTTAGGCTTGTGGTGCTGTGCTGTGGTGTGCTGTGGTGTGCTGTGTGGCCCTTGCAAGCTCGATCCCATCCATAACCTTCAACTTCATTCCTAGCTTCCCCTCTCTTCCCATCCAACCAAATGAACGACGTTTTGCGTCGGACCAGAACCTAATCCCACGCAAACTCGACCATCTACCCCGTCGCTGCTGGCGACGACTCGTACACCATGGGTTGCGCCTCTTCCAAGCAGAAGCTAAAGGACGTAGCAGCCTCTCAGCAAGTTATCCCCGGACCCGACCTCACCTGGGTAAACTGCACGCAATGGGACCAACATTTGCGCCTCACCAGGAAGGGCGCCGCCATTAATGGCTTTGCGCACGAGCTCCGACGCCTGGAAGACTGCAATAATTTCTTTCGCCTTGCTCGCGACTACATCGACGCCGAATATCCCAACCAAGCCGCCGCCCGCACCACCGAAGAGCTTGATAGAATCGGCCTTCGCATGCCAAATGGGAAGCACTTTCCCGGAGAATTGATGGCCTATTTCGTCCTCAACGACAGCCTGATTAATTTCACCTACCAGTTCGTAATGGTCATTGTCAAGGATGAGCAGATGGTGCTCCACGACGACGGCGCCCCGTCTGAGGAAAAGATGGTCATTGGCGCGACCCTGACGGCCACAGAGAAACTTGCCGTACAGGAGAAAATGGTCAGCATGATACAGCTCTTCAAAGAGGACGAAGCCAAGTTTGGCCAGGTCGACATAAAGCTCATTGCCGGCAACGAAATGTGGCAGGCTCGCCTCAACGGAGACTCACCCGAACCCTATCGCAAGCCTCTACGTCCTGGACAGCCCAAGGCTCTTAGCAGACTCAACACCGTTATTCGAGACGAGGCTGAAGAAAAGCACTGTCTCATCCCCACAGTCGCCTTGAGAGCCGTCTACCAATATACAGAACGCCGGTTCCGCGGAAACACGATATGGGATGGAGGCGAGTTTCCACTCTACGTCAACGACAAGAAATATGAGCATAATACGAGACTGTTGTTATCACGGAGGGAATTCCGGGGAGACATCACAGAATACGGAACGCCATACAGAGTCAAATATTGTTCTGGCGGGCCTGCGACTGTGCCGGATATGCTATACAGAAGCATCGACCGGTCGACAGAGCTTGATAGCGTTGAAGATCTTCACCTCATCGTCGCCATTGATCCAAACCACACCTGGCCCAAGGTTGGCGATTACAAGACATCAGAAGTCTTCCTTGCCGCTGAAGCTGCTCTTTGGGACGAGGCCAAGCGACTCAACGACCTCGGTATCGCTCACCAACTGCGATTAAACGTACACATGGGCGTTGACATTAAACGCCAGCTCTTCATTGGCGACCTGCCCACGACACAGAAGGAGCAATGCAAGAGAACAGAGGCATTTTACGAAGGGTTCGAGGACATGTTCAACGTCACGCTTAAGGAGGTTAGCCGGAACCCCAAGTCACTCGTCAAGGCGATGGAGAGGCAGAGGAAGTGCCTGCCAAAGATGCATATTTTACAAGACGACTCTAAGCCTCTGGATGCTACGACAAAGAAGTGGAACAAATGGCTTCTCAAGTCCAAGAGGAACTTTGTCGATATTTCTTTCCCTGATATTACGCCGGCTCCCCTGGCTTCTGTGGCAGCTCGACGCTGGCTCGAGAGAAACTTCAACGACGATGGCATGAAAATCATAGACATGTGCCAACCGCTGTACATTGAGCAGCCCAAAAAGAACGAATGCAGACTGCTCCGAGGCGTCAGGTTACTCGCCGTCCACGACTCAAGGTGTGACCCTCGCACCATCGTGGGCGTCGTAGCCACGGTAGGAATCCCCGTCTTGGTTGACAGCGACGGCGAAGAAGCACCATGGAGCAGAGTGTCAATACGAAGCGTAGTGCAAGCTGCAGTCCTCCATCAGATGCTTCAATGGCGTCGCGATGGTTTGCTGTACGAAGGCACCGTCAAGTGTCACATTATTACTGGTGAATACTGGCGAACACTGAAACTGCTCAATAATGACAAATTTCTACTGCACGACGACTCAGAGCATTATGATGAGCGCATACAACGCGCGCTGAAGGCAAACCCCAAAGCTCGCATTCTCGACGACGACCCGCCAGTTCCACCAAACGAGGTCAATTTCCACAGAGGTGAAAAGCCAAAGAGACTAAGCCTCATGGAGCGAGTTGAAAGAAAAGCTAGACGTGATGCGGCGGCCCCACGACACGAGGATGACCTCACGCCCGAGCAGCTTGAAAACGAAACGCCCGAAGAGAGGAAGAAGCGAGAAGACGAATGGGAGAGACTGATAATGAAGCTGGATTCGTACCTCATGCCTGATGTGGATGGCCAAGGGTTGCCTGAGGGAGCAATGGAACGGAGGAAGGCGAGGTTAAAGGCCTACTGGGACAAGAAACACGCCGAGATCAACGAAGCGCTTACAAAGAGACCAAACCGAACTGTGTCAGAACTCGAAAGGATCGAGAAGCAATACAGGAAGGAATTTGCAGAGCGAGAGGCCAAGTTGGCGATACAGAGGGCAGAAGCTGAGGGCAAGCTGGCACCGTCGACGGATGACAAGTATGCGCTGGCTGTACTCGAGGGAAGGATTTCTGCGTCGGAAGACGACGACTTGGACAAGAAGGGTGCCTCGGTCAAAGTGAGGGAGACGAGTGACGAGGAGGTGAGGAGGGCTGTCATGCTTGACATGAGAGATTTAAGTCCGCTTGAGCATGCGCAGAGAAGTCTGGATCAGATCGAGGCAGATGTTATTGAGAGGGAGGAGGAGAGAATGGCCGAGAAGAAGATGAGAGAGACTGCTGAAATGGAGAAGCAAGATGCAGTGCTCGAGGTGACGGAAAAACCTGCCGTGGAGGAGGAGAAGACAAACGCTGCGCCCGAGGTGACGGAGAAACCTGTCGAAGAAGAGAAGGCAGAACTTGCGCCCGAGGTGACAGACAAGCTTGTTGAAGAGGAGAAGAAGGATGTTGTCAGTGATGTCACGGAGAAGTCTTTGGCGGAAGATGAGAAGAAGGCTACCGTGGCGGAAGTGACAGAGAAGACTGCAGTGGAGGATAACAAAGTCAACAAAGACTAAGTTGTATTCATTCTGATTTATTGTTTCATATCATTTTTTAGCGCAGCCACTCCTCGAAGCTATCATTAGCAGTATACCATCATGACATTCAATAGCATCATTTTTACTTTACACCTAACTGTCTCATCGTCATCCAACAGACACCTTTTTCACAAAGTTCAGTGATTATGTATATATGAAAGGGAAATCTGGTCCTATTTCGGGATTCTTTTACTCCTCCTCTTGCTTCAGCTGTCATCACTCTCCAATCCTTAGAAGTGGAGGGGTGCACGTAGGGCGCGCCCGATGTCGCTCCACACTTCTATCACCCGCCCAATGCCGCTCATAAGACTCATCAGTCTTGAACCTTGCATGTTTCTAATTCGCCTTCAGAGCAATTTACATCTACTAGTTATAATTCAAGATGGCTCAAGACGTCGTGGCGCTGACAGATGTCCCCATTGAGACTCTGGCCATGGAGTCTCCCCAAGTCGAGATAGACACTCCCAACTACCCCGTTGAAGACTCTCGACCCCAAACTGACGATGAATGGGAAGGTGACACTCCTGCAAATCTAGTTCTGGCTGAGCCCGCACCTCCCAACGGCGGCTATGGATGGGTATGCACGTTCGCAGTCTTCCTCATCAATGCTCACACCTGGGGCATCAGCGTTGTAAGTCCACCTCCTCTCAGACGCAGCTTCGCTAACAACAAAGTCCTGGGCTGTAATCATGGCACACTACTCTGCACACCCTGATCTTCTCAAAGCGTCCAACTTTGAATTCGGCATAGTGGGTGGCCTGTCCATCTCCCAAGCTCTCATGGTCTCACCCATCGTCACGGCCGTACGGAAGTCCATCGGACCCCGCTGGACACTCCTCATCGGCAGTGTCCTCATTTTCATATCTCTCCTCACATCATCCTTTGCCACGAAGCTATGGCACTTACTGCTCAGCCAAGGATTCTGCTTTGGCTGGGGCATGGGCTTCGCCTACGTCACGGCAGCGGCCGTCCTGCCGGCTTGGTTCTCCACGAAGCGAAGCTTGGCGGTGGGCTTTGCTACATCAGGCGCTGGTATAGGTGGTCTGATTTACAGTATCGTCACCAGTAAGATTATTGAGGGCTTGAATGTTGCGTGGGCATATAGGATTCTTGCGTTTTGTGCCCTGGGCGCAAATTTACTTGCCGCAGTGCTCATTAAAGATTTTAATACCAGGGCGCATCAGTTACCCAGTGAGTCACGTTTCAATCCTAGGGATTTCGGACGCGCCGAGGTGCTGCTCATCGTGCTTTGGGGATTCTCTACGGAGCTGGGATACATCATCTTGCTGTATTCGCTGCCCAGTTACGCGGCGTCGATTGGATTGACTCCGGCGCAGGGTGCTGTTGCCAATGCGTTGTTGAATCTGGGGCTGGCAATTGGCCGTCCTCCGGTTGGATATGTCAGTGACGCTTTTGGAAGAATCAACATGGCTGGAATCATGACCTTTTTATGTGCAATCTTTTGTTTCGGTTTATGGATTCCCGCACAGTCTTACGCACCATTGCTGGCATTTGCGCTTATTGCCGGTATGCTCTGCGGAACATTCTGGTGTACTGTCACTCCGGTGCTTGCAGAAGTCGTAGGTATCAAGAAGCTCGCAAGTACCTTTGGCATCATCTGTATTGGACTGGTGCTGCCGACCACGTTTGCAGAGTCGGTTGCGATGAAGATGGTATCAGGAAACAGCAGCGGCGATTTCATCAACGCCCAGATTTTCGCGGGATGTATGTTTCTGATTGGATCGATCAGTTTATGGATGCTGCGGTGCTGGAAGATCTTTAATGCTGCGGAAGAAACTGATGGGCTGAGCATGATTGGACGAAAGTACAAGTATTGGGTATCTTGGCTGACTCCACGGATGCTCTTTAGCATGGAGAGGGTTTGAATATGTGAGATTTAGCACATGTATCTCGGGAGGAACAAAAGTCTATGTTTTCTGGTTAATGCCAAATTAATGCTGATTGCTAATGCCAATGTTAATGCTAATGTTAACGAATGCGTTGGAGCATTTGCGGAGTAGTGGTGCTGAGCCACACTGCTGCCTTGGAGAGTGTGCTTACATGCGTGTGAATTCAGTTTAACTTGCCGTAAACATCACGTCAAAATACTTGCAAAACAATGGTTATTCTGCGCTCGGGAAAAGAAGTAAAGGACAATGTGCTCAAAGGCTGGGACAGATGGCTAGTTGTCAACCCAGACAGCACCATCAAGAAACCCTTGCAGCCACACGAGTATCTGCTACACAATGGCAGGACAATAGAGCCATACTGGTACAACCAACGTCTACGAAGTGAGGCAGCTTCCATACATTACATCCAGGAGCACACGACTATACCCGTTCCTGATGCTAAGTTGCACGAGGAAGATGGTCGATTGTGTCTAGAGCTTTCACGGTTGCCAGGCGTCAAGATGATAGATCTCATCGCTCACACAAGCCCAGAGAAGCGAGAGCGAATCATCAAAGTCGTGGATGAGCAGATGCAATGCTGGATTCTCCCGGAGCTGCGAAAGCTAAAGCGAAATTTTATCGGCAGCATTGACGAATCCATTCCCACATTTCCGCCACTTCGCATCTACCAGAAAGATCGAAGAGACTGGCTGCGCATCCAGCATCCTGAAGCTGACTTCGTCTTCTGCCACAATGCCCTGAGCGAGTATAGCATCTACCTCACCCCAGAGACGTGGGCGATTGTCGGCATCGAAGACTGGGAATGCGCAGGATTCTTCCCCGACTATTTTGAGCAACCATTCTGGAGGGATGCGAGCGATTCCGTGCCAGATGGCCGATATGAGCAAGCCATAGTCAAAGAACTGGCATTTTTCGGCTTGACGCAGGCCGATCTACAAGACGATGGTGCAAAGCCAGAGCCTGCACGTCGTATCCTCACCAAGGCAAACCGTCGTCGTTGAATGTAAATTGTGTTTTATTTTTCGGTAACTCAAAAAAGAATTGAAATCCTAAACACCGGTTTATGCCCCCATTGTGTAAACGCTAAATCTTTCAGACAGACACCATTTTGTTATCGAACCGGGTATCTTGTGAGCCCTTAATCGGACTTGGAGGAGGTAGAGGACGTCTCGGAGGAGAGAGCTTCGCGGGCGGCCTTGACACGCTCACTGCGCATGTTAGTATACGGCACTCATGTGGGAGAAACAGGGTGCATACTAGTGAGTGCGATCCTGGACAGTGCAGGACCAGGTGTTGTTACCGGTCTTGATGTTGAACTTGATGCCTCTGTTTTCGCCCAGGGTTGTTCTGGGGGCGGCAGGGGCCACGGTGGTAGGGGCGGTGGCAGCAGAGGAAGACATGTTGTTTATATGTGTAGAATGGTTAAGTTGGTGTTTGAGATTAGATGACAGACTCCTCCTGGGTGATACAGATAACGAGAACAAGAGACCTGGGGAAGGGGCACAAGGGGGAGCCACTTGTTATTTATATTTTACAGGATACAACAATGGCCGAATATCCGTTACCTCGTTTGTGTGTCAATCGTGGGTATTTCTCACATAACCCATTTCCATTTCATCCATAGGATGGGGCTGCGGCGTTCGGAGGGGCCCATCTATGCCACTTACACCAGACGTGTCGGTCTAAAAGAGCCAAGGGGTACAGTACATTGTCTCTCCACGTCTACGGAGTGAATGACTTGGGGCGGCAGAACCGGCACCTAGAGTAAAAATACCGTTCCCACCATCCAGCGTAGCGTAGCGCCAGATAGGACAAAAGGTACTGTACCTGCGTGTAAAAGGATTCGTCAGTGGAGCTGGATACCTGAGAGACCAAGTCAAGGTGAGCCATTTTCCTGCCTTGTCGGTGCCGAAACGGATTGCATGGCATGGGCTATCCACGTCGGCGTTTCTTGCACCCCTGTCTATTCGATTAATTGCAGGTCTTGTGTAACTGGAAGTTGCCTATTTGTCCCACATTTGCAAGTCATCACGCGAGTAGAATCTATTTTTTGTTTTGGTGTAAATTGATTGCAAATTGCAAGGTTACATGGTAGTCGGCAACAAGCCCCGTGTACACATGTACTTGCACAACGGGCTAGAGGTATTGGCGACGGCTAAGGCGCATATTTCGGATGAAACGGCCAAAAACGCAAAAGACGCCATCTAATCACCCGACAGCGACCTCTAGGCGCCAGCTCAGAGACAAATGGCATCATGGCCATCCCTAATTCACTACTTGCGTGCCTCAACCTGGCGACTCTGTCTCACGTTTAAAAGCTCATGACACTGCGTTGGCACCAATCTATTACGCTGTAGGAACGTATTCTGTGTCAAACAAAAACCTTGGCCATGAGCAGACACCTTGTCGCAATCAATTGCGATTGTCAGTGGCGCTCAACTTTTCTTCTTGTCCTACGGCTCTCCGTGTCGATTCTGGCTTAGTGACGCCCACCCTCCATCTCCACTAGTCGTATTCTTGCCTAAAAGAGGCCCAAGGGTCCATTACTCAAATCTTCCAGAAGGCCGTCGGTCTTCATTCTAGGGCAGTTCCCACTGACGCCAGCATGTGCCAAGCACTGAGAGGCTTTGGAGCTGAACCCGTCCAACAGTGACGACTCCGCACCATGAGGGAGGGGGGGGGGCACCACCGTCTCGTCAGGCTGTCGTTCCTATTTTGGTAGAGTGTATGTACTGTACAAGAGGGGAGACCCCATTTTGTGACAATGTATAAATGACGTCGCCACTTCTCGCGTCCCGACTCTCCGTGATTTGTTAGTGCATGCCATCGCCCAACCAGCGCAAAGCATGTTGCAACGGAGGCTCAGGTAGAAAGATCGACGCGACCGCTCATCCGATGCAATCTGCAAACCAGTCAATAGCTCCTGCACACGTGGATTGGCCAATGCTACGGTGCTATCACATCGCACAACGGCACATTCTCGTCATGAATTTGGTGCATGGCCCAGAACAGCGCCCCAACACGCCTTAGAGCAATACCAAGACATTGTATAAGCCAACTAACCCGCATCCAGGTCAATGCCCAGAAGCCAAGAAAAGCTTGTCCTCAGCGATCACAAAGGTTCCACTGCAAATGACTAACGGGATGAAACCCTTAAACTTGGGCACGCGTAATCGTGCAGGTGGGTTGTCGTGGCAGGACGCCCGGCGCAAATGCCGTGTAAAACAGTCATGTTACTCATTTTTATTCGTCTCATCATTTCTATCAGTAGTATGGTATCCTCGCGGTAAAATGCCTAGTATTGTGCCGGCTGCCACTTGTCTTGTACCATCTTGACCGCTGTCTTGGTGGCTGTGTCGATATCCTCCTTTGGTAAGCCGAGAGTTTCGTTCGCAAGGCCGTGTTTGTCCTCATAGTTGCCATCTCCGCTGGGGTAGAAGCCACGAGTGTACAAGGCTGTCGCAAATCCCAAGGGGCTGCCTCCTTGCAGCTCCTTGAGCCCGCGAGCATAGCGCTCCTCAGAAGGCTCTGACTTGATCTCCCAGTCACTCTCCTTGGTGCCTAGGACGCGGTTCAAGCTGGCGAAAATGTCGCGCTGAGATACCAGAAAGCTAGATACGAACAAGATGTCGTTGCGCCAGCGTGAGATGGTAGGTGACCTGTCGTTCTCGTCATCAGGGAGTTCCTTCAGGCTAAGGAACGATGCCAATGCGCGACCGGACTGTTCCCAAGTGGTTGTGTTGAGTTTAGTGTTGCCGTCGTCGATAAACTCGACCTTCTTGTTGGCAATATCGAAGCCGTAGAACTGAGTACCCATAGCGAGAGAGTACTCGTACCAGAAAGAGGTTGCAAAGACGACGTAAGATGATACGCCCAGTTCCTTAATGAGCTTGGTGCGAGAGATGATTTTGGCGCCAACAAGACTCTCAGCCACGAATTTTGGATTATTGAGATCGCCGGTGTATGAGTTGGGCAGAATCCAGGGGACGCCAGCCTTGGCAGCCGCCTTGATGATCTTGGGCTCTACCTCTTCTGGCGCTGTGGCTGCAAGAGAAATGATGAGGAACTGTTGACCTGTGAGAGCCTTGACAACGTCGTCCTCGTTGTCGTAGTCTACTTTGGCGACCTTGATACCATCGGCGAGAGGACGGGTGCTGTTGCTGCGGACAATGGCAGTGACGGTGTGCTTGCCAGTCTTGAGAAGGTGATTGGTGATGACTTTGCCAATTTGACCTCCAGCCTGTGAGGAGCGTTAGACATTGAATGGTAAGCTGTTGTTGGTGACATGAAGGGCTGGGTCACTTACACCAACTATGGCAACCCTTTCAATGCGGTTGGTGAAGCCTGCGGACTGATCCTTTGCATACTGAGAAGCCATCTTGACTGTATTGGAATTCTTAGATTATGTGGTTGTTTGTAGCTGTGTGTTTACGGTTGATGCTATGAGGTTTTGTTAAATGCAACTTTAATAATGGGAGGGAACTCTCTTCTTATATCTCCACTCCTCTCATCAACAGCATAGGCTTGCACGCAATTACATCACGCTAACTTCAAGCATTATGCAATGAGTAAGTGGCCAAAGTGACGACTCATTGCCAATCAGCAACCACCCTTCTAGTGGCTTGCGGAGGCCACTGCGGAGTTTAGACGCTTCACAGCCTGATCTTGCTTGCTCAAGATCGGTAATAAATGGGAGCCGGAACTCCTTGTTGCAGCTCCGTTAACACCGTTTAATTGCTATTCCGGACCCGTGCTTAATAAGAACAGAATCAAGGTTGTATGCGAGTCGGGATAATGTTTGGGAATTGTTTGTCAGGGCAGGGTTAAGACCGTTAAACCCGCCATGTTGGCATTGCTACGTAAATCCGTCGCATTCGGCATGTGGGCGACTGCTAAATGTTTTCTGCTGTGATTGATATTAACAGAATATATTCAGTTGATTAATGTGGTATTTTAGTTTGTTCCATCGCTTGGCTTGCATATGTTGCTCGGCCATGATGTAAAAAGAAAAGGTTACTCGAGTAGAGACAAATTGAAAATAAATTCTCCTGAAAAATCCTCCCGGAAATTCAAAGCCCCACCATAGCTTTTGGAGCCCAAAACACCATCATCTCTGGTCCACGACCAGCTTGACATCTTCACATCTCCAATTTCCAACGCGCTCACACCATGTCACACCTAGCCAACCCCCTCGCTACTCCAGAGCAACTATACCGACGCTCCCATTTCTCCGCGCTCCCCCTTGACATCCAAGAAGTCGTCTTCTTCACCACGCAATGTCTCACCCAAGCAGCTGGTCTGCTCCTCGACCTTCCCCAATCTGTCACCGCACAGGCCAATGTCATCCTGGCGCGATACTGGTTAATCGATTCGCCAATGGATCATGAGTTCAGCGTAAGTTATATGAAGCTATCTGCGCAGTGATGGTACTAACTGTTCAGGATGTATCTGCTGCGGCTCTCTACCTCGTCGCTAAGATGGGACCGATTCCACGATCGACGCGAGACCTCTCCGCCGTCTACGCTTATCTGCTTTCTTCATCATCGTTTCTGTTCAAATCAAAGGATGACTCGACGATAAAAGACGACCCTAAGACATATTACCAGCCCGAAGCGGATTACTTCGCCTTTCAACAGCGACTTCTTAATCTCGAAGCTCGAATTCTATACTCGCTGAGTTACAACGTACGAGTGGTGTTGCCGCATGCGCTGGCAGTGACATATTTACAAACGCTGGATTTTGCCGGCTCCTCGAAAGAAGATATATCGCTGCGAGTGGCAGAGTACCTCAATACGGCGCTGCTGAGCCCGCAGCTGCTGTATTTGACGCACCAGCCCAACTCGTTAGCTACGGCAGCTATATATATCGCTGCGAGGGATATTGGTGTAAAGCTCCCCACATGTGCGTGGTGGGAGGTGTTTGATGTTGATCGAGAGCAGCTGGGGTTCTTGGTCGTGGGCATGAGGAGCTTGGATGGTTGGATGACGAAGCGCAAGGAAGAGATGCCGCAGCTCTTCAATGGCATGCCGTCGAGGGATCTTGTAAAGAAGGAGCTGCAAAAACGGGGAATTACGCAAAACGGCGAAGATGAAGAGGACAAAGTCATGCGCATGATGGATGAGAAATAGTGTCATGGTCTGAAATATCTATTTGCCCTCCACATACTCCGCAATGATCCTTACTTTCTACCTTCATGTAGTGCTTCCAGTGCACAAATGAGAACCTCCTTTTCATGCACCCACAATCACCACTCCAGATTGTCCAAGCCTTCCAATTCTTCTGAGTAAACTGGACAATCGCTGTAGCTAATATCCGACTCAGACTCCCAGTCTAGCTGGCAGTTATTGCCGATTTGATCCCAAGCGATGTCGCTCTCAAAATGCAGAACTCTGTTCCTCAGCACATCGTGAGATCGCAAATGGAAATTTGGAAGACCATGTGCTACAATACTCACGGCTTTCGGAGAGACCATGCGTTCTGCAAGACGGGCTGCTTGTGTTTTCAACTCTGACCTAATAAGCAACGAGCTTACATACAAAGGACCACATCTCACGGCATGCCTGTCCCATGGCGCCCTTGACGTATCTGCGGCGAGGCTAAGATTGACGACCAATGTCTCTAGTGCTAGGCTGTCCTCGGGTGATGGCGTTGTAAGAGCCATGGGGCAGATGCAAGGCAGGCACAGGCGAAGGACTCGAAGACTGCAGAGAAGCTTGCCGATGGAAGGACAGAGATGAGTGTCGTCTGAATTGCCAGTAGGCGGGATTAAAGTGCTGTGATGTAAATCTAAGACCAAGGTGTGAAGATTTTCCATGCACAAGAACGGCTGCACGGTGTATGGCAGCAGATAGGCTTCAGCACTGTACTGTTCCAGCGGCTTAGTGGCCGACGCTCGCAAGGTCAGAGTGTGCAGTTTGGAAGACCGCTGGATAATGCCCGCAAACTTGAATAGATCGTTGTTCACAAGCTTCATCCAATAGATTGTCAACGCGGCATCTGGATGGAAGTTTGGCAAGTCGACATCATCAGCTACCGATAGCTGCCTCGAGTTGGCTGACGCTGGGTCACTGCGGTCAATTGGACATCCAGTTAATTGAATATCGAGAATGCGCACATGATTTTGGATTGACTCCAAGTCGGCGGACGGTCCAGCTTCCACAAGTTTGTGCAATGCTCTTTGCGCTACTGAGAGATGGCGCAAGCAGACGGGGAGGGCAAAGTCGAACCAGCGTTTGCTGATTGTGAGGCGACGGATGTCTTCACGGACAAACGATGGACCCAACTCGTCAAAGACTTGCCTTAGGACCTCGTTGGGCAATTGAAGAAGGCGCATGGTGTATCAAAAGCCGCTGATTATGTTTGTGAAGAAAACGACAAACGGAGCCGGGAGCTGTTGTTCGTGTTTATGTGTTGGGTGTTGGGCAGCTGGCTGGCACTGGTGACTTTGACACGTAGCAGCGCATGTAAATAAGGCAGATTTAATATAAATAACAAATGGCCGAACATGGTGCAAACATTCATATTCACAATTGTACAATATAACTGAAAAGCAACATTCACTCATACAGATCATGAGCCTAGCAGTGGCAATAAGACTGAGAAGTTGAGGCGTAACAGATCCCGAAGATATGTTACTTTCAAATTCGGGAACAAAATTTGCAACTGGCTCAATACTTTACAGGATGCGCGTACAAGATAAACCTCTTGCTGCAAGAACATTGCCTACTGGCGATACTTCATAGCCGAGCTGAACCAGCCGGACCCCTCACACACATATCTTGCAAATTGTAGAAATCCACTCGCGGCCAGAGGGGCATGCAACTTCACGCTGATACACGAGCGACGATAATTACCAATGCTCATACAACCGTCCCTTGGACCGGAGACCTCCTATTGTGACATCTGCAAGAAATTAGAAACTGCGGTGCCAATTGAACATGGCTACAAGCTCACTATCATTCTCGAAAAGGCCCTCAGTGGCTGCGGAACATGCTCCCTCCTCAGCGGCGCTGTCATGAGGCTTCGGAGCTCGGAACCCGCCGTAGACGACATCAAAGTTGGATGGGATAATATGCGCATTCAAGGATTACGAATTGTTGTTGGCATGTGGTCAGAAAAGAAGTTCTTGTTTGGAATCGACATGTATACCGAAGATGGTGAGCAGTTGCAAACCCTCTACTTAGCGCAGTGCTCATAAGCCACACACAGATTGTAAGAAATAATTAACATAGAGCTGAATAGGATCTAGTAAAATCTGGCGACAGGTTTCTGAACTGGAGAAGCCCATGAGGATCTCAGGCTACACCGGCTCACCCATGGCAGAGGCATCAATCAAGAAGTGGTTACAAAATTGCCAAGACCACCACCAATGTCGGCCGTTCAAAAGCTCGAGTCTCCCAACAAGGCTGGTAGACGTACGGAAACTCGAGCGCATATCACTATACTGCACTGAGAAAGGAGAGTCAGGTACATATGCATGTCTCAGCCACTGTTGGGGGACGAAGCCTACCCTCCGAACCACATCAGACAGTATTAACACTTACACCAATTCAATACCGTGGTCAACGCTTCCCCAAGTTTATCAACACGCCATCTTGGTTGCTCATAAGCTAGATATACCCTTTATATGGATCGATTCGCTGTGCATTGTCCAAGACCTCGAAGAGGATTGGGTTGCAGAATCAGCAAAGATGGCCGATGTTTATTCTGGCGCTGTTTTGACAATTGCGGCATCGTTGGCTGAACGAGATACCGACTCTCTATTTTCTCATGCTCCACAGAACTATTGTTCTACATTACTAGAAAATGTGCATGGCAACGACATTTTTGTTCGAATGACAATGGACCATGGCCATGGCCCAGCGCCACTGCCTCTCTTAAATCGAGCATGGGTGCTGCAAGAGCGCCTGCTGTCTCCGCGCGTTGTCCATTTCACTCACCAAGAGCTGGTTTGGGAGTGCATGGAGCAGTTGACCTGCGAATGCGGCTGCATACGATCTCTATGGTCTCCTGGCCACGTTCCATTTGACAAAGATCTCTTATATGAGCCGGTACTGGCTCGGTCATCCACACAGGACCTTCACGAGCGATGGCGGCGCCTTGTGCAAGAGTACTCCCGTCTACAGTTGACGCATCATAGTGACAAACTACCTGCCATATCGGGAGCGGCAAGACGGTTTTCTGGTTTCATGCGCAAAGAGTACTTGGCTGGCATTTGGGGAGACAAGTTACTATCCGATCTCTTATGGGAGAGACAGGGTAATGTCTCCATAGCGAATCATATTCAAGGTATTCCGTCATGGTCATGGATGACAGCCGGGATGGAAATAACTTACGACGACTGTATGTCAACTCAAGAGCTAGCGGTTCTTGTTTCAGCTAGCTGCAGTCACGAGCGCGGAGACGACCCATTTGGTCAGATTAACGGCGGCGAGATTACTTTGATGACAAGAGTTGTGGCATTGTCGGAATTTTCCCATTTCAATCATGGGCAGCAATATGAACTGTTACTCGACGACGTCGACACAGCACCCAGTCCCAATATGCTCTGCGCCAGGATAGCACTGCGACATACTGTATACGGCAGCGGATCTAATGAAGAAATATGGATGGCGCTACTGCCTTTGGTATTTGAAGAACCAGTGAAGTACCGCAGACTTGGAATCTTAAAAGTAGCATATGAAAGCCATACAGTGTCATTTCAACAAGACATGAGAGGAGACTTGGAAACAATTGTAATTGTGTAGTCTTTCCAACATAATCACTAGCCGAGATTAATCTGTCATGTATAAGTGCGTTTGTCATTTATGAAACATTACTAAACATTGATATGAAGGCTAATTGCGACAGTTGATCTGTACAATTATTGGCTCTTGATGATGTCAGCAGCGCGCTCGGCGACAGCATATACAGATGACATGATGTTGCCTCGAGGGATTAATGGGAAAATGCTAGCATCTACGATACGAAGATTGCTCGTGCCGTATACCTTGAGCTTGGTATTAACAACGCCACCTTTCTCCTTGGGCAACATAGCAGCCGAGCCACAGGTGTGGTAGGTAGTGACGGCCGTATCGAGGATATACTTCTTGGCACCCTCGAGGTCTCCGATATGGAACGCATCGGGGTGGTTGCGTTTGCCATCAGGCTTGAAGAAAGGGGACAATTCCTTTGTATTGCGGAGCTTCTCAAGACCCTGTAAATGACGTGCCATAATCTCCAAGTCAGCAGGATGCGAGAAGTATTGTGGGTCGATGATGGGTGTAGCATTGATATCCGCGGAAGAAATATGGCTGGTTCCTCGTGAGAAAGGGTGTGACTGAGATAGTCCCAAGCTGACAAAGTTCTCGGGCAGAAGCTGGGTGCCAACGAAAGACTTGCCACCTTCGTGTAAGTTAGCCTGAGCCAGGAACATGAGCCACGCCGCAGAGCATTCATTGGGTTTCTCGATGATGGATTGAACAATATCGTAGTGATCCTTCTCCTCAGGCTTTGGTGGGTTTTTCTCCAGAAGCTCTTTGTAGTCGGACTCAATGGGCATGAAAGCGTGAGACTGCATGCCGCCGATAGTGAATGGCCCGGCTTGATGCTTCACATATAGCTCCTGTGCCTGTGCTAGGGCGTCCGGCTCTTGGCGCATCAAGGGGTCTCCGGTGATAACACCATCGACGACCTCGAAGCTAACACCAGTCATCAAGTGATCCTGTAGGTTCTCACCTACACCAGGCAACTCGAGAACGACGGGAATTTTATGTTGGCCCAGAACTGACTTTTGTCCAATTCCAGAAAGTTCGAGAAGTTTTGGCGTGTTGAACACGCCAGCAGCCAAAATGACTTCCTTTGAAGCGTTGAATGTCCTAGTTTCACCTTCAACAATAGCCTGAACACCAGTGGCTGTGACATCTTGACCGCTAGCAGCACCGAACAAGATCTTCTTCACTGTTGCTCCAGTCACAACTTTCACATTTGGCTTCTTCAACAATTCAAGACCATGCGCAGAGCCTGCGTAGCTTCTAGTCTTTGTGACGGGATCGACAGAGGCAGCATTGCTGTAGCCACCGATTGAGTTTCCAGAAAATGGATCTATAATATGGGGTTAGCAAATTAGTATGCTATACTTAGTCGCAATATGGTTCTGGAACGCACCTGCTGTAGTAGCCTTGTTCATCCCTTTGAAGGCTTCAATCCATGCCTTGCAAAGAGGGTTCTGAAGAATACCTGGAAACGACACCTTAATTGGACCATCCGTGCCGCGATGCTCCTCGCTGATCCAATCGATGCCGAGATGATCCAAAGTGGCCTGGTCACCTGGAGGGAGCAACGTGTAAGATTTCTTGTAATACTGAACCATAGACAGCCAATCCCATCCTTCATTACCAAGCTTAGCCCACGCATCCATATCAGCCTGAGCGGGGGCAATGAAGGCCTGTCCATTAATAGCCGACGAACCACCCAACGCTTTGCCTTGTGGTTCTTTCACAGAGCGACCACCTAAACCAGGCTGTGCTACAGTATGATACTGCCAATCAGCCTCAGAGCCCATAAGAGTGGTCCAAAGGGCGGGGATATTGACTCGCGGATCAGCGGTAAGATCGCTTCCTGCTTCTAGGACAACAACTTGGGTGGCAGGGTCATCGGAGAGGCGGTTGGCAACGACTAGACCAGATGTTCCTCCGCCAATGACAATATAATGTGATTCAGAGGCCATGATGGTTGGATACTGAAAATCAAGATGGGCAGGGGAAAACGGGCAAGTTCAAACGATGGCTTGCTTAAAGAGACAGATATCGTTATTTACAGCAATGAAGGCGCACTGGATATTATGCTGGACGGTAGCTGTGGGCAGAGGTTGAGTCCAGGGGCTGCGGGCTGTATATATAATTACACACAACCTTACGAAATCAGGCTGCGCTTGGTTCTGGTGAATTCTGTGGAAACTCCGAGCTTACGACATTACCTTGCCCGAAAGCAGGGAAGAGCAGCTAGGACGCCCTCAAACGATCTTGTGTACTAGCTTGAGCGACAATATATCACAGGCATCGGCATTTCACAGGTGCTTCTCAAACAGTTGAAAGAGGTATAGTTGGAAAAGAAGATGATAATACTGGATATGAATTATAAGTAAAGCTACATGGAATGTAATTTTGCGTCATTTA
The DNA here is from genome assembly GCA_028455935.1 of Simplicillium aogashimaense. Classification (NCBI taxonomy): domain Eukaryota; kingdom Fungi; phylum Ascomycota; class Sordariomycetes; order Hypocreales; family Cordycipitaceae; genus Simplicillium; species Simplicillium aogashimaense. The sequence goes on from CM052008.1 coordinate 5,158,966, forward strand.
ATCATTAGATCCCCCACTGCTTAAGCCACAGTTTTATTAGACTGGGATCGATTGCCTCCATTGTCGCCATTGTATTGCTCGCCTGGGCCGCCTTGCCTGTCTCAAACTTTGGATGGAGCTCTGCGCCTCGAGCTGTTGTCTCTACCATGTGCTGGAAAAATGGCAGAATCTTTGTCGAGTTAATGGCCTCAGTCTCTGACATGGTATTTGGGTCTCGCTCGACCAGACACTTGACCCATTCGCCAAGCGTCACGCGTTGAGCCTTGTCTCCCAAGCGTTGCTGCAGTGCTTGAGCAAAGCAAGACCAACTGACCAAGTTTGGATTCACGACGTTGAATATGTTCAGGTCATACTTGGCAGTTCCAGACAGCCTGGCATCTTTGACAGTTTGGTGCAGGGCGAGTTCGCATATCGCCCTGGAAATCACATCAACTGGCACCCAGTCAATGGCAGGAAGATCGTTTGGAATGAGTTGAAGAGTCTTTGAGATGGCTGCCACGGAAGGAATCCATTCGTCTGTAGACCATGTTCCTCCGCTGAGCATTGTCGGGCCGGCAACCTGACCGACTCGGAGAATGGTGACGGGGATACCAGAGATACCAGCGGCTTCATTCAAGACCAGTTCAGCGACATGGTTTGACTGGCCGTATCCCATCTGCGAGGCAACCTCTGGTACTGGCAGAGGTTCTTCCGTAACAGGTCCGTCATAAACGCTGGCCCAATCTTGCACAGATGTGATTGATGATATGAAAACAATTCGAGGTGTCAAGGCACTCTGCGACGAAAGCTCGACCAATTCGCGAACACTGCGGAGATGCTGGGCTTTGTACGATTCCAGCGTCCAACTAAAGTCGACCTTCCATGCATTGTGAATGATCAAATTGGCGTTCTCAAGCAGTTCAGTGTAGTGCTCATCTTCCAAGCCCAGTCTTGGCTGACCAAAATTGATGGGGAAGAAGGCCACACGCTCCGCCAAGGTTTTCGCATCCCATCCCCAGTAGCGACTGCGGAAAACCTTTTGCATCCTCTCTCTTCCGTCAGTACCTCTGTTCAGACAGTAGACCTTCTTCACTCTGGGATCTGCCAGGAGCTCTCTCAGGACATTGGGACCGACAGAGCCTCGCGGTCCAATCAGAACGACCTTCAGGGCATCGGGCGACTTTGAGACAGCCGCAGTACGGCGAGTTGTTTTCGGAAGATCCGTAACAAGCTCATTGAACGCATTCTCGATGCCTCTGATGTTGTGGGCGGGGGTCTGTTCTAGGGTCGCGCCCTGGAAGAGAACCTGATAGACCACGGCAGACAATTCCTCGATTGTAGGATACTGGTAGATCATGCGGAGAGAGATGGTAGTACCACTAACTGTTGTGGGAGATGTTTTTAATGAGCAGCATCCCTTTTGCAGACTTCTACTGAGACTGGCAGCTTGGAGTGAATCCAGGCCGAGAACGAATATGTTGTCTGTGTCGGAGAATTCCATATCAGGCAAAGCCTTGTGAACATGACGGCTCACCCATTGCGTTACAGCGTCCAAAAGGAAGCCATCAATAGTGTCTTCGTTAAAAATAGTAGAGTCACGTCCCGGAGACATAGTACCACCGTTGTATGCCGTTTCTATTTCGTTTTCGTACAACCTGATTGCATGCTTGCGGATAATGGCCCCCGTAGAAGTTCTTGGAAAGGGCTGATCAGGATGAGCCAAGACAACATTCGACTTTGCGATTCGTGCAAAAGCAGGAGCAATGGCATTGGCTTGCTCAACCTGCGGCCAGATTTTGTTGACCAAGCTGCTGAGCACATATTTATCGCAGAAATCAGGGTGAACCTCAATGATCAACATGGGTTCAGACTTCCCTTGCCCAACAATAAGTGCGCCGGACAGCAAAAGGTTGCCTTGAATGATGTTTTCCATTTCAGCAGGGTAAAACTTTTGGTTGCCGGACAACACAACCGTGTCTTCCTTGCGAGAGTGAAAGCGCCATAGTCCCTCTTTGGATGGATGAGGTGTGAACAAATCACCGGTTTCCAATACGTCGACGTCGGGGAAATTATGCCATAGAGCATGATGTACAGAGAACTCCTCGTCCTGGTGAAGGACCATCTCGTAGACACCATCGGAGACAGACACCATCTCGCAGTCGACGTAGGGGTTGAGTTCCATGTATGACCATTCATCATCTTGGGCCTCATCGTGGTCCTCGGGCACAAGCAGTTGAATATGACCATATTCGAGGGCTTCATAAGTCTGGCGCAGCGAGGTAACTTTGCTGAGTTTCTCACCAGTCTGAGGGGAGATCGAGCCGCCGCCATACAAAATGAACTGCAGCTGTCTCGCTTGTTCATCTGCAGCCGGCTCTGCTGACCATTGCTCAAGAATGCCTGGGGGCACATAAAAGGTACGGAGTGGTTGAACTTTTAATATCTCAGCCAGGAGATATCCGCTAGGTGGGAGACTTGATGGAGAGAGAACGACAGTAGCACTGTTGCTAAATATTGGCAGTGTAATATATGCGTGCACTCCGGACAACTAGGAGGATTTTGTTTAGTAAAGACCAACCAAAGGTAGAAGTTTGAGTTGAACGTACGTGGTAGGCTGGAAAGCAAGAGTAGAATTTACCACCACCTTCAAAGTCGAATTGCGCGCCATTCTGAGGAGCACGGCCATCAGGAACCGGCATGTGCCTGTCATTATCCGTTACTGAAAGTGTACCGTGCGTCATGGTAACCAATTTTGAGTCACCCGATGAGCCAGAGGAGTGCAGGATAAGGCACGGGTTGTGTTCAGCGTCTTCAAATGTCTCTTCGTATGGATAATGCTCCGTGCTGGCTGGCGTTGCCAACAAGTCGTCAAGAGAAAACACTTGGATAACTTTGAGATTTGGGATATCCGCTTTCAAAGTGTTTGTAATGGTAGACAACTCTGGTGCGTGAAACAGCGCTTTGCAATCCGTCTCGACTAACATGCTGCTGCTGTGATGAGATTGGTTCTTTGGTGAAAAGAACAGCATCTGTGGTATCCGGTTAGAACATCATCTCGCAACAACAAAACAACCAATTGATATACCTTGTATCCCGCCTTGACAGCTGCCAGAAACATCACAGTGTAGCGAATGTCCGTGGGACCAATGTAGGCGATTGTGTTAAGACCGCCCACGCCAATGCTGGATTCCAGCCATTTTGCGATGCGATTGACCATTGAGGCCAACTTGAGCATTGTGACATTTTGGTAGCCATCGGATAGACTCGTGGCAGATTTGGGAATTGAAGCATATACTCTCACTGGGTCTGTCTCGGCCAGCCGATCAACAACCTGGGGAAGTAAGCGTCGTCCGTATCCCATTGCGAATAGTGTTAATGGAGGTAAAAAATGTACATGGAATTAAAATGCAAATCGCTAAAGAGAGCGAGCCGAAGACAAACACAATGCGCTTTTGAAAGAAGAGTAATACATGAGGAAAATGGAAAGTCGGCGAAGGGCACGCAGGAGGAATCGGAGGCGTGTATTATAGGAAGCAGAAGCTGTCTTAGTCCGTGTGTAAAACCTATGATTACCAGGCTGTGGAAAACGTCGCAGACATCGCCACGTCGTCGAACACAATCAGGGTTAGCCAATTCCTTCTGGCGATCTTCGCCTGTGCAACTACTTTTGCAAACGCAACAATTCAAAACAATGAGATATCAAGGGGCTGCAGGCTCACGAACTTTCACCACTAAACTATTTCTGTGTGGCTTTGGCCCATGTAGTTCGTCTGAACTGTAAGAACGATTTTCTCACGAAACGTTTCACCTCCCAGCCCTTGCAGGCGAAACCCCCGAAACGTGAGCGCACAGAGCCAAAGGACGCGCGAACAGGCGCTCATCGCGGCAGAAGGCTACGCCTGAGCTCAGCATGCTGCTAATTGGAAAAATGGTAAACGTCTCATCTCGGGCAAGGCGAGCAGCTTCTTCCTCCTGTTTCCACCCAACCTCGACGTAACCAGGATACATAGCTCTTGCGTTCTAGTCGCAGGTTTGTTTGCCCATTATTTGTTAAAACAGCCTAGCAAATATTTCTGCCACACTCTTGGTGTTGTTAGTGACCAGAATGTGAAATGGCGTGGGCACTCGAACGCTTCTGCGCCTGCTCAAGAATCCACAACGGTTCGGCTTTAATAAGAGGTTCACTTTCAAGCACGTAAGTTGGTTCGATATTGCACGCCTTTGGAACCGGCTCTGCACTCATTCATGAATGGGCCCTTGGTACAGGCCATTTCCTATTCCGGTCCGAGGCATGTGTATTAAGGACAAAAGTACCATTGCGCACGTACGGCTCACCCTTAGTGTAGGATTTGGGAAATGGGTCCTCGCCATCATCCATCCTCTCCTGGTCTATTTCAAGAGGAATCTCCTGCAGGGCTGGCTGACTGATCCATTCGTTGAAGCCTGATGCTTCAGCAGCAACCCAAATCGAGAGTGCAACCTGTCCACGTTCATCCATTGGTGCAGGGGGCGGGTGAAACATTGTATGGGATGTAGTTTTGCAAATCCTTATCAACTTTGGGCTTGGGGGATTGGGCCATTGTCTCGTCACATTGCCACTCACCTGGAGGGTTTTACTGGTTAGATATTGATTGGGCAACTGCTCGCATTATTTGAGCTTACCAATGGATTTCATCATGAGAATTTTCCGGTTCACTAAAAACAATAACCAGTTTGTCGCACTTTTCAGTTGCGAAACCTGTAGTGTTGTGGCTGACATCAGCAAGCACAAGTGAAACATCAGCGCTCCATTGCGATGAAGAATAAGATATGTACACCATGGTGTTGATGAGTGGGCGCCATACAATTTTAAATGCAATTTGATCTGACTGCCCAATGGAACCTGCCGAGGGTCAAGTCTCACACACTCTCGGTGCATCTGACCGGATCTTAAAGATCCCTACTTCGGAGAGGGAAAACAACTAGCAGGGGATTATGATACAACAAGCAACAGATATCTTGGCAAGGAGGAATTAGAGTATCTGCTTGTTCTGTTCACGATGCAGGAAGTTATTTATATCAAAGTAATTCTCGTGCACTGACTGTTCCCACCTTGTGGTCGCTCATGTATTCTATCGAGTAGTTTGCAAGACGGGTTGAGGAGTTCCACACCCAACTCCGACGCTGACAATGCATCTCTAGCGAACACTGCTACGCTTCGTTCGTCAGAGTCATACTACGCAACTCGCCGGTCCACCCTGTCACCTTTTGGATTGGCGCTTCGATCGCAATGGGAAACCACTTGACCGTCCCCGCGGCATCGCCTTGTGTGATACCGGCTTGGAACTCCTTCTCACCCGTCGACCCTCCCGACTCGGACTCTACCGAGGCAAATGTCTGCTCTCCACGACCTATCACCTTCACCGTGACCCATTTCCCGAGAGGAATCTGGGTATCGAGCCGGAAGTAGTTGCCGGCGGCAAAAAGAGCGATGTTTGGTGTCAACACTAGCGTTGAGTCGGTACCTGCAATGATCGTCGTGTTCGTCGGGTCGTCCAGCTTGTCGATCTTGACGGTCAAGGAGAGAGTGTAGTTCCTACCCTTGGAGCCTATGGGCGTGGTAACAGAGCAATCCGGCGTGATGTGGACAGATGAGCCCGTAGTGCGGCAGGATGTTGTTGCATTGTAGCTATTGCCAGAATGGTCCTTGATTGACTTGCCTCGTTGCTTGCTGAGTTCATACTGAAAGACGGTACTTCCTCGTGATGGCACTATGCGCTCGAGATTCTGCGCAGGGACGATGCGGCCATGCAACTTAGGAAACACATCTGCGAACTGGCTCTCGGTGAGATTTCCTCCCCACTGCTTGTCTGCGAGTGCAGGGATGCCGTCCTGCCAGGCGTAGTAGGCTTCCGAGTAGACACTTGTGTTGGCCCCCCGGTCGTTCCACATGGGTGCGATGGCGCCCTGAATGAGTGGTTCACTGAGCGGCGCGTTGTTGGCTACGGTGGACGTGCTAAAGATATTTGGATGCCATGGCCCTTTGTCCGATGGGTTTCCCGAGAACGTCTTGGAAATGTCGACGCGCTGTCCGTAGGCGCAGCACTTCAGCACGACGTAGTACATCTCATCAGAGTTGACCACCGAGTAATTGTTCTTGAGGTAGTCGTTGAGAGGATTGTCGAATGCGTAAGCCCAGTGCTGGATGGACACGTCGGTAGAAATCTCTTTGGCTGCGGGCTCGCCTTTGTTGGGCGGGAACGTGCCCCAGATGCGGATCGTCTTGTTGGACTCCCCCTGGATGAAGGTGTCCATGGCGTTGACAAACTTCTTGTAATCACCCTCGGGGCCCGTGTATTCGTCGGCGCCAATGGAGACGACCTTGGAGTGGAACCACGGTAGGAACTCCTTCCAGATGGTTTGCATCGTGGGTATCGTGTCTGGGTGCGATATGTTGAGCAAGCTGAGGTCACCTTGATATCCAATCTCCGGCTTCCATTGCACAATGGGCAGCGCGTGGCCAGGCGCCTCGATCTCTGGCAAAATCGTCACACCGCGAGCGGCACACTTTCTCTGGATCTCGTCAAAGTCCTCGCGAGTGTACGATTCATTGCGGTAATCATTGAGTCCCTTGACGGCTTCGGCTGGTGACCACAGGCGAAAGCGGGCGTACAGGTCCCGATAATTGTCTGGTTCGTAGCGTGACGTGATGATGTTGTCGCTGAGATGGATCTGGAACGTGTTCTGCTTGAAGAAAGACATGTACCCGCACATGTCAATGAGGAACTGCTTAGGATAAAAGTGCCGCCCGCAGTCAAGCATCATCCCGCGCTCGCCCCAGCCAGGAGCATCGACGCCGGAGCCTAGTGGCGCGCCGCCCCGGAGTGCTGCTTGCTGGAGGATAGTTCGTGTTCCCCACCAAGCGCCTAGAGGGCTTGCGCCAGACACGACGATACCGGAAGTGTCCGTTGTGATGGAGTAGCCTTCCGGAGTAGGGCGACCAGCAGCGTCGAGATACACGCTCTTGTCGTGGCTGAGCGTCAGGAAAATAGTGTCTTTGCCGCCACGGTCAGAGCCCTCGACGATGGTGACATGCACGCCGACGGTATCGCTCAGGTCTTGGGCGAACGTACTGGCAAACTCGTGCAGCGTGGGAGGGATGAGCGTCAGGCCTGAGGTGTCGCGGCTCTGAGCGAAACGACTGTCAACGACGAGGCGCTTGATGCGATGTAGTGGATAGATGTCGTCCCCGGATTGGTTGAAGGGAGTCGTCGGGATCCCGACGAGCTGGCCTTGCACAACTCCTGCACTTTGTTAGCTATGTTTTGAACTGTTGCATGGACTGTCATAGGGTACCAGGGAGCAATGATAGAGCCGCCGTCAGGGCAGATACGAAGAAGGCTTTCATTTCAAAGCCGGGTCAACACGGTGTAGTGCTTTGTCTGCCCCAGACTCACCAGAAGGTGAGGGGCCACATGTTTAAGTATACGGAAATGTCGTCATGTATCCGCAGCTGAAGATGTTCCTCCATCGATCTACAGTATCATCGTCGAGCTCAGAGGAAGTGAGGATCCCAGGGCAGGTGAACGTTGAGGGCCCGGTGGAGCGACGTTACATCCCAGGGTGCTGTACTGTAGCAAAGCCGTCGGCTAATTATCCTTTCCGATCGCGGGTATCTGGAGAGCTCGACAAGCGATGGCTGAATCACTTGGTCGATCAAACTTATGGTTTACATAAAGCTAACAGGGGGGCGACATGTCTTTTTGAAGGGGAGCAATGTCCCACGGTTGTGGTACACTACACTGAACAAAAGTGCAGAGCCATACTTTCTTCAACAGTAGAGACGCGCTATTGTTCTTAATTTACAAGAGTGATACCCATATTGTATTTGACGGTGCTGTATATAATATTTACTTCCCACATACATGCCTCTTTGTTCTTTGTAGAGGATGTCTTGCGTGCTGGGATGGCGATCATGTCTACTGAGAAATTCTGCCATAGAACATCGCCTTCTTAGACGACTGAGGATGGCAATTGGCGCCGCTGATATTGATCGTGTCAACATACCAGGACTTGCCACCATCTGGGGTAGATAGTCCAGAATCTGAAGAATCCTGCTTAGCCAAGGTACTACCGAACTTAGGATCGGCCTTGTTGAGACCAATCTGAGTATTGGAATAGCCTATTTAGGAATGTCAGTTGTCACTTGTTGCACTTGATGAGCGGCAGGGTATCATCTCCTGAGTGAAAAGAGAGAAAAAAGCAGGAACCCAACGTACTGTAGGCAGGCATGGCGCCGTCAGCCTGGGCTTGACACTCAGTCGCAGCATCCCAGTAGTATGGTCTTCCGCCATCAGTGGTGAGGGTGGAGATCATCTTGCCGTTCAAGAAGACAAACTGGGAGCTCTTCTGGGTTGAGTCGTCGTAGGTATCTGGCACAATGCGTCAGTAGTGAGACAAGAGTATGCAGCGGCTAATAAAAACCCACATTCGATTTGAAGCTTGTCTCCAGCGCTGACGGGGACGTAGTCACCAGAGGTCTGCTTGTTGGTGTGCGTATCGTAGAATGAGGCAAATGCACACCATTGGCCAGGCTTGCCGTTGCAGCCATTTGGAGAAGGCCTTGTTCAATTGTCAGTTTGAAAGCCACTCAATTGAAGCATACGGCAGCACAACTTACTGGGAAGGGTTCGCAAAGGAAACAATGATGCTCTGCACCAAGCCTCCGCCTCTGGTGAGCATACCAGGCCACAAAGCAATGCGGTCACGTTGAGGGTTTGGTGCAGCAGGAACGTTCAAGGTCGTATTAGACGAGACAATATAGACGTCGTTGCCTTCGTTGCCCAGGGGGTTCAACCACCAAGATGCGCCGAAGCCAACTTGCGCACAAACCGGGAGGACATTCAATGCCGCAGCGAGGAGAGCAGATTTGAGAACCATGATGGATGAATGCTAATAAACCTATAAATAGCCTATACACCGTATAATTGAGTTATTGGAAAAGCCGGACACGTGCTTCTTATATATACTCGAGCAAGGAGAACCGGCCGACTCGGATGACCAGGCGCCGCTACAGCTTTATTATGGTTCAATATTATTATCTCCAGATTTTGCCAAGATCTGCATCATCATTATGGGAAGATGTAAGCACAAGTGATATATTCTCACAACCATTATAACCTTGTCCTTCCTTGCGGCGTAGTCTGTCAGACACATTTTCACTCAGCACACGTCAGCTTACAGAATACGCTCCCATCCAATTCAGCGACTTGGATATGGAGCCGAATGCTACAATGAACTTATATCAGCCAATTTTCGTTCCCGTTAAGCGGAAAAGCCTTGCTCATGCAGCAATTGACGCAATTACAATGAACTACATGTCCGTAGTAGTGTAAGGTTGCTATACTGTCGCGCGGGAGGGGTTGTGTGGCTTGTATAAAGGGTAAAGGTAGTGCCAGTGTTATGTAAATAATCAATGTGAAAACTAACTGTTATACCAGTATTTTATGAGTGTAATTTGAGATTAGTTGTATTGGGGACTTCTTGGAAGTCAATACATCGTGTTTCGAGGACCTCCCACAGCCAATCGATGATTACATCTGAGACCAAGAGATGGCTCAGATCTGGGCCCCCACACTCAAGCCATCGTACCCCCAATATACCGATACAGTACCTGGTAATACTCTGGTGGCTTGGAAAGTCCTTGTCATATCACTAGTCATCATGCGTTTAGGTTCTTTGTTGTTTCTTAAAGAACATGTTGGTCGCTGCAATGATGAGTCGATTCAGTTTATTTATGAGTGGTTCTGGGCATTCATTTAAACAGTCCACAAATTAATTAAAGACGCGAATTTGCGTCATTATAGTTATGCTCTTTATTGGAGTTATGACCTGCCATATTACGCACTCTCGCAGAGTAAGTAGCATCAAAAGTCGAACAGCGGATTCGTCATAACAAAGACCAGATGCCATTCAATGAGTGCAAGTGTCAGTGTACTAGTTAAATTTCGCAAGCATCCTCGTTAATTACAAAGCAATTGCGAGTCTTTATCCCCCAATTTATAATTCTCAGCATGCCTCGTCATGACAATGTGGCTATGAGACGGAAGTCGGACTTCTAATACTCCTTACACTTCAGCATTACGCAAGGGCCACAACCCCTAAATTAGGCTTCAATCGAAGGAAAGGCGTAAATAACAAGCCATCATAATCTAAAATTAACCTTGCCTGTATAGTTTCTGCCCCAGATTGAGCCTACAACGCTAAGTGCAGCGACCCTGGCAAGGGCTACTTGAGAACTGCGAGCCTGTGATTGGTGCAATTGACAAGTCCGAACACCGATACAGCTAAAAGCGTAACAGCCCTACAGCGGCCTTCTAGATCTTCTAACGCAGGGTCGCCGTGTCTCATTGGCGGCTTCGGTAATCCACTCTCGCCGTAGTCCGAGCATGATGGCCGTAGAAACAGGGACATGATCAGCTTTTGCCTGGCTTTGCCTGTTGATCCAAAATGCTGGGTGTCGGCATATGGGGTCCGATCTTGACGCTTATATCTCACAGTCAATTGAACTTGTAGACTTCTCCTTTCCACGAACCGTTCCATCGGACATGTGCTTAAAGCGTTTAAACCATCCTCGTTGAAATCAATTCATGCAGGCACACAACTCTGTACTCAACTACCTTGTCACACAATGCCCTGCAGAACAACATCGTCGCCTTCATCTTCGCCGTCAGACGAGCCGATCAAGAAATGCACTCGTGCTGGTAAGCCCAAAGTTCGCACAGGCTGCATAACTTGGTAACTCATCTCTGCCTCCTTTCTCATCACGCATATCACTCACACTTACCACAGCAAAATTCGTCGAGTCAAGTGCGACGAGGCCACGCCATCATGCAATCGCTGCACTTCTACAGGCAGGAAATGCGATGGCTACGGCGCACGACCTAAACCTCGCTCTGCCGACGCCGACACCCTAGGCATCGTTCCAATTTCATATCAATCTAAATTCGCCGCTCTCCCTTCATCTCTTCCTATCTTACGCCCCCTCGCTGCAGACATCCCTGGCAATCACACTGAGCGCATGTACTTTCATCGCTTTCGCCAAATTGCCCAAGAAGCTCTTGGTATTCGCCACGTCCATAATGGCATCTTTTGGAAACAAATTGTCCCACAGTATTGCCACGAAGTCACGGCAGTACGGCACGCCTACATTGCCGTCGGGGCAGCTTACTCACATTTCCATCAAGCTGGTCGTAAACCAGATCCCGATTTGCCACTCACGGAAGCTGAACGATTTGTTATCCGTCAATATACACGAGCTATGGAGAGCATTCCGGTAGAGAGCAAGGGTCTACCAATGAAGAGACAGTACGGCATTACAATGATGTGTTGCGCTGCTTTCTTCTGCATTGAGATGTTGCGAGGTGAATGGGACCAGGCACTGAAGCATCTGACAAATGGAGTTCGAATGATGACGAATTTACCTGACGATGTTGCCGATATCCTTCATAACCCAGCCAAATGGAGCCAGGGCATGGATACATCCTACGTCAGAGTATCGTACATGATCCAGCTCCTTACTCGTTGGGAGGTATCAGTCGGACAAATGGTGACTGACTTCCAGCCACGACTTACTTTACAAGCATACGAGGCTCGCCAACTCGAACAATCCGTGACAGGCAATGCGCGATCCGTCGAAGAGCTTCAGGATATTGTGGACAGTTTCTGCCAGGATGTCAACGCCTTTTCCTGGCAGACAAGACACTGTCGCGGCAACGACTTGTACTGGTCTGATGCAGGCCATAAGCTACAATATTGGGCTTTGAAGCAACGCTGCGATGGCATTTCAATACTTTTGCAAACCAACAAAGACTTGCACAACGGCTACACGCCAGGCACGCGGGAGCACACCTCGTACCACGTCAGCCTTTTGAACCACCGCGTCGCAACCTTGATGATGGATTCTGCGCCTCTGAGCCACGCATTGGGAAATGAACTGCCGTATAATGATATGCAGCGAATTGAAGAACTTATAAACATTGCAGTAATGATACAAGAAGGACAGGCAGCTGCAGGAGACACCACAGCTGCAAACTTCATTGTGGATGCTGGGGTTGTACCAACGCTGCATGTAGCTGCTAGACATTGTCAGGATTTGCATACGAAGAATCAAATCGCGGCTCTGATTCGCAAATGGCCCAGGAAAGAGAGTTTCTGGGATGGGCCAGTAATGAGGGAGCTGGCAATGCGATAGTTTAGTGACTGTGCATGATTTCAGAGTCTTTTTTGTTAGTACTATAGCGATTTGGCGATGATATCATTTATTTTCAACTCAATTCATTCCAAGTAATTAATGTAACCTCCAATGATTCTATCTTGTTTGGTGACGGTGTAAGTGCATTGTCCCGTTGCGAGCGACGCTGTACCCCAGTCTCCACCACTGCATCAAGCTCTCACCTCAAGCTCCCACGTTACAGCTCCAACCTTGAGCCTTCATCACCGCAACCATGTCCTCGTCGGCCATCCAATCGCCCTTAGAGGAGAAACAGGCCTTCGAGCTCAACCTCCAACACGGCCACAAAGACCTCGTCCAATCCATCGCATTCAACACCTACGGCGACCGCTGCGCGACCGGCTCCGTCGACGGCAAGATTCGAGTCTTCAACCGCCACAAAGATGGCACCTGGCGCCTCTGCGACACCTGGACAGCCCACGGCGGCGAAGTACTAGAAGTGCGCTCCCTCTAACTCTATTTTAAGGATCGCATACTGACTGTCTTCAGCTGCAATGGCTCCCCGCGACGATATACCCCAATCTAATCGCCTCCCTCGGTATTGAGGGCTGGTTCCGCCTATGGGCAGAAGATCCCTCCGCCGCGCCTGGTCGACGATTCTGCTCCGGTCGCTCGAGTGGTCGACCTGTGTTTGATACAAGGTCGGCGCGTGGGTCACCGTATCGCTCGTTTTCGATGACGCATAATGAAGAGACGAAACATACATACCTTGCGCTACTGGCCACGGATGGACGATTGACTGTCTACGAGAACGAGCAGCCCGAATCGCTGGCTGAATATGTCTCAATTGACGAGTTTAGTGTCTGCAAAAAGCCCGCGCGAGGAGAAGAGGTAGCGTTCACGGTGCGATTCGATCCAAACCCCGAACCATGCTATACTGCTCTGCGGGCGGGTGTGCCGCCAGATGCGCTGGGCTTAGCCGTCGCGGCAATGGATACAGTCAAGATATACAGATCGAGGGATATAGTAACGGTATCATATGGTGTCGACCAGCTCCAGAAGGAATTCTACCTCGCAGCCGAAATCACCGGCCATAGAGGCCTAGTCCGCGACATAGCATGGGCACCCGGCAACATCAGAGGCTACGACGTCATCGCCACCGCCTGTCAAGACGGCTACGTGCGCGTGTTCTGGCTCGCTACGCCCTACGACGAAGATGATGGCAAGACATGGTCCGCGGCGGATTTACTGAGTCCCACAACGCGCAACTCCCCTACAAAGGAGGAAGAGGACAAGACAGGCACACCACAACATCCTAGCTCGTTGAGCGTCAGTTTGGCCAAGAGTGGTGCAGCTGCGACGGAGAGGCAGTGGACAGGCCAGCCGGGACAGGTGATGCATGATGTCAAGGAGATTTCGAAGCTGGATAGTCACAGGACGCCCGTGTGGAGGGTTGGCTTTGATGACGATGGGCAGGTTATGGGGAGTACGGGCGATGATGGGCGGTTGTTGTGTTATAGGCAGAAGCCGGATGGGGCGTGGGCCAAGAGTTCGGAGTTGGCTATGATGAAGACGAGGATGGCTGCGCCTTAATCACGGGAAGTTGGGTAAGGTAGTACTTGTAATGATAATGATGATGATTTGAGCTTTGCTTTCATACGGTCGTGGGTTTGATACGTGAGATTGCGACATTGGTTAGACAAGACATTTCACAAGGTCACAATTCATAGAGACGAGGATGTGTACAATAAGGTTGAATTAACCAGTCTATGACAAAGAAACTATCGTACTAAAAACAAGTGAGAGTGATCCGCTCCCCAAACGCCTTTTCATGATGATGCAACTGCTTTCTCGGTTTGTTCATTAAGAGAAATTGTTTTTTTTTTTTTTTTGGAAATTTGTTTTTGTTTTATAACATGTGCTTAAGCGGCATCGGCACTGGCGACAGGTTGAGAAACCTTGGTAACCTGGTTACCAGCGCGGATGATGCGCTTGCCAGAAGAGTCGTTGACGTAGGAAACTTCCTTGTTCTCAAGCTGAGCACGTTTCCAGATCTCGACTTCGCATCCACCGCGGAGGACACCAACACGCATGGTGGACAACAAGTTGTGAGCGGCGTTGGAGTGGTTGTAGACACCACCGTTGAAGATGGCAGTGGCGTCCTTGCCAATAGCGGAAGAGATCAAAGCCTTGCCTCCGGGGTGGTCCTTGATGAAGTCGCTCACGTCGTGGATGACACCAGCAACGGCAACGAGAGCCTTGCCCTCGCTCTTGGCGGTGTCGACAAAGTCGTCCCAGCTGATGACGGGGAGCTGCTCGAGAGGAGTGCCCCAGTCAAGACCGGAACGCTTCTGGTCAATCTTCTTCTGCATCTGCTGAATGCGTCCCTTTTCGATTTCGTTGGCACGGAACTGCTTGAGGTCGTAGGCGAGGCCGAGGTACTTCCACATGGTGATGGCCCACTTGGTAGGGTCATATTGCCACCACTCAATGGCGTTGCGGTAGTCTGAGGGGAACTCGTGATGGAAGTTGTGGTAGCCTTCACCGAGGGTGACGAGGGCAGTGATGACGTGGTCACGAGGAGAGTTGCGGTCGTCGAAGGGCTGGTCACCGAGCCAGTGAGCGAGGGAGTTGACGCAGAAAGTGGCCTGTTGGACGAAGCAGATACGGAGGATACCACCGTAAATGAAGCCACCCATGTAGTCACCCCAGAGGAGACCGCAGAACAGAGTAGGGAAGACAAGAGCCATGAAGATGACAGACTTGATGTAGTTGCGGTGTTGCCAGATAACAATGGCGTCTTCGTTCAAGTCAGTGATGTCGGTACGTCCCTTGTTCTTGGGGTTCTGCTTGAACACCATCCATCCCAAGTGAGAGTAGAGGAGACCCTTGCGGACAGAGTAGGGATCCTTCTCGGTATCGGTGTATCGGTGATGGGCGCGGTGGCCAGTAGACCACCATCGGATGGAGCCTTCGACGGCACCAGCACCAACGGCAGCGAGGTAGATCTTGAGAGGAGTGCTGGCCTTGTAGGAAGAGTGAGCCCACAGACGATGGTATCCGGCAGTGATGCCGAGGCCAGTGTTGAAGTAATAGATGACGGCGAAGATGGCCGTGTAGAAGCGAAGAGGAACCCAGTAGGCGGAGATGAAGCCAATCATGGGGATGAAGATGATGAAGGTGGTGTTGAGCCAGTTGATGTGCTTGTACCAGTTGGACCAGGTCATGGGCAGCTCAGAGATGTGCACCTTGGACGGGTCGAACTTTTGGGTGCTTCGAAGAGGGACATAGTCGATGGTGCCATCTGGGAAGGCAGGGGCCTTCTTGCCGGCAGCGGTAGATGACATGATGGTCAGAGGTCAGGATATGCTGTATGGGGGGGGAGGAAGTGAGATGGAGAGATGAGAGATGGAGAGAAGAAGAGAAGGGAAGCCGATATTTTTATTTAGACTGAAGAAATTTGCCCTTGTAATAAGTCGGCAAGGTATGGAACAACGGGCGCCTTCGGTCGGTTCAGTGGCTCTCAGTGGCTGTCAGTGGTTCCAGGTCCCCGTCGCAGGGTTTTTGGTTGGGGTGTTTTGGGGTGGCGCGACAGCTTAAACGTGGAGAAGCCGAGACGGATGTACCGACACTCGGCTGTGTACAAGTGAGAGATGAAAATAACTGAAGAGATAAATTGGCAGACAAATGCTGCAGTACCGTCTTGTAATTATTGTAATTATTGTTTGTTTACTTGGATTTCTTTTAAACAACCTGTGCAGAGTTGTCGCTGTTCAGAGAATTAGACTGTTGGGACATGGGTGTAAGTCGTGTTGAGGTCACGTCACTTACAAAGTCAGTCAGACAACAACCGGAGCCGCGCATATTAAGCATCACATGCTGTTTTCGACAGCTCTATCCAAACCAACCAGTCACTGGTTTATCAGTAAACCACCCACACATGGCCTGGGAAATAGAGCCTCGGTGTTTTGTGCTCTGTGCCTGGCCCAATCAGTGGCAAAGCAATTGTCTTGTCGACTTGCAGCTCAAAAGTGGGGCCCAACCCAACGCCTCCCATGTTCTTCCCCAACAAACCCAAAATCGAATTTTTCCTTTCTGTGAGACCATTCCCCCTTGGGCCTAGTGCTGGTTGGGTGCATTTCCGGATCGGGACAAGTAGCGTCGAACCCTGCGATTGGGCGGCACGAAACGGACACGGGACAATTCTTTGCCCTGCACCCTGTTCCGTCCGCTGTGACTCGACCCTTACGGGGAATTATCTTGATACCATCATTCCATGATCATCAGTATCTCTCACGCGAAGCCAACCAATATGCGTCTCGCTAGCTAATCTAATGATGTCAACATCAGGAACAGGCTGAATGCACAAAGTGCCACGATAGCATATTTTGATTAATCATGACACCATCAATGCACCACAGCGATAATAATAGTAATTATAATAATATAATTATAAAAGAGTAAATAATAATAAAACCAATTTAACGATGCACCATGTATCCCGTCCATCCCAAGTAATCTGATACACGCTAATAACAAATCTAAATATGCCTGCCAGCCTCTCCTCCCAGCCACGCTACTGTACGGAGTGACGTCCGTACCACACAGCACACAATACAGTGCTTGTCTGCTGGCTGTCATGTATCATCAGTGCTGACTGCCCCAACAATACCTAATCGGTACGTACCTCTTGCACGTGGCACCGAGGCCGCTTAACACAACACCACACCACACCACAACACACCAACACTCAGTATATAGTGTTCCAAACAATAATCCAATTCTGCTATATTGTGACAGACTTCATCCCCGTTTGTCTCACCCAAAAATCGTAATCGACGCGTGTCATTCAACGGTTTCGGCATCACACACGACATCAAATTGCCACACTGACCTGCACCAGAGATGGATCCCAACTATACACCATCAAAATGCATCCATCAAATGTACACCATCAAATTGCATCCATCAAATGTTCACCACCAAAATGCATCCATTAAAATGTGTCCCATTGAAAAAGCAATCCATCAAAATGTAATCCATCAAAATGTAATCCATCAAAATGTAATCCATCAAAATGTAATCCATCAAAATGTAATCCATCAAATGTAATCATCAATTGTACAGTAAACCCCGAAATGGGCATCGCAATCACCACGTTCTTATGCAGTACCTGTCTAATCAACACTTCAAGCGAGCAAAGAGCATGTCAAAGGCCAGAATCTTGTTTCGAATTCAACACATCAGCCAGCACTAGCTCTTCTACAAGTGTGACTAGGGTCTGAAATCGACGACGAAGTTTGTACAAAACAAATCGTCCTCGTTGGCGGAAAATCCCACAATATTGATTGTGAATTTGGCCTTTGGAATCGCCTTGGGTAGCGACGTTGTATAATCAAGCAAATGTACGCCACGCTCAATTGGGCATTGCACAGTTGCATTAGCCTTGCGTGCCTCCTCACATATATCCACCGTTTTCGAAAGAAGCTTTATAAGACCAAGCTTCACCTGAACGTTGGCGGTGGCACCGTCTTCAACAACCTCCTGAGCTTCGATCTCGGCTTTAATATTAAGCTCTTGACCTCTATGATTATTCAACTTGATTAGCTTGTGCACAAAAAGAGGCTGCTGGTACTTTGTAACATACGGCACTGGTGGGTCTGGTGAAATCTCGATTGAGAGTGGCCGTAGTCCATCGGATGGCAAGCCACAGTCCTGCCATGACCACCCAGCAGCAGAGGAGGCGGCAGATAGGTATCCTATGGTGAGGGATAGAAGAAGGAGGAAGCGGGTGTAGTAATGCATTGCAAAGCTGTAGAGTAGATGAATTCTAGAACGGGAGTACTTGTAGAGCAGTTTGATTCGAGATGCATGGCAAGCACGAGTTTAGTATCGTTCAGTGGAAATGGTATACCATTATATAGTTTATTGTTTACTCGGTTGTTTTACGCAGGGAGACAGCTCATGTCTCGTCCTACAGTGGTAATAGTCCTATATTAGTATTTGGTTTTGCAAATCTGAGAGACAACTAGAGCAGTCAAACTAACACGGACATGATGTTCATGTGGATGTCTAAGACATAGCTGGCAACGGACGACATCACAAATTCACGCGGATGTCGCCAATGCCCTCAGACATTAGACGCGCAGCAGGTACAAAATAGGGCCAGCCATGGCCATCTCCCACCAGCGAACCACCACTGAATGGAAATCGCCATAAAATGATAATGTTGTTGATCCCGTCTGCTTATAACCAGACGTGAAGCTATTATTGAAGGACAACATTGCGTTAGGAAATAAGACAGTGCTCAATGACGTCCAAGCGTAAACGTATGTCTCATTTCAGCTACTGTACTTGTACAGTTGTCTAGAGACTTTGTTTGAGATCATTTGGCCAACTTCCACTACCACAAGTTCAGTGCCGAGACATACAGCAACAAGCTTCGCCAAAGCTCAGCTCAAAATCACGGAGCAGATACGGCGGACCCGCTGGCAAAATCTCAGACAACTCTGCGTCAATACCAACGGGAGCGGTTGATGAAATAATCATCATGAGCACATGTGGTCTATGGGTTTATCTAGCACCAGTCGCAGAACTAGACCTAACTCCGAAAATCCCACCGCGTATGCAGTCGTGTTATCAGAGATGCCGTGTCTCGCCGCGGTTTGACTTGCAAAAGCAAAAACAGCAATAAATTTTCGTCGACAGCAGTAGACACAGTAAACTGGAATAACTTGTCTTAACGAATCCTTTCCAATATCCTCTCCCTCAACTCCCCTAGGCCCAGCTTCTCCAAATGCACCAAATGTCCTCGCTTCCTCCTCACAAAAACGGCATACAGCACTACGGCCAACCCAACCGCCACCACCGACATCACTCCAGGCCACCTAAACTCCTCTGGTCTAGCAAACACCATCGTCGCCGCAAAGCTCAACAGCTCAAACGCATTCTGCCAACTTGCCTCCACGGCCGAAAACGCACCTCGACTCTGCTCCTCCACCTCCTCCTGCACAATCACCTGCACACACAAGTCAAAGCCCCTCAGACCAATACGGCTCAGCGCCGTGCTTACAACTAATCCACTCGCAGATAGCATCCCACTCTGTGTCCAGAATACGCTGATACCGATGAGCAGCGTGCTGAATTGCCAGTTGCTCAGCCAGAGTCCTGCCCTGATGGTACCAATGCGAGCCATCAGCCATGGAGCTACCCATGTTGATGCCACTTCGAATATGACGCTGGCCGTGCGCGCGATGCCGACCTGTGTGGAGCTGTACCCTGTTGTGAGGAGGTAGGTTACCATTTGGCCGGAGAAGCTTAACACGGTGAGGTAGAGCAATGCACCGGCGAAGGATGGCAGGAAGGCTTTGTGGCGGAAGTAGAGACCAAAGTCTGCAAAGAACTTGCTGAGCACATGTCGTGGTCGTGAATGATTGTTGGCGGCATGATGCTTTGGCGCTTGTAGAGCGGGAACGTCGCGGTATACCCATGCGATGGCCAAGTATTCAACTCCAACTGACACCACATTCATGCCAAAGTTGATAATGATGGCTGTTTTCGTAGACCATCCATCTATCAGGGCAATAAACAGCGGCCCAAATAGTTTACAGAGAAGGTCTATCCGTCTCATCTGCGCATTCATAGTCCGCAACGGCTCACCCTCCCCCGCAATGACAACGACCTAATCATTAGCCAAAGCAAATCATGCCTTCCAAATGGCACTTACCCAGTCCTTTTCCACAGCAACCATGTTCATAATTGAGCAAATTTTCTCCACGCAGGCCAAGAGTGATAAAAGTGCCAACATGGCGTTCCGGTGCAACGCATCATCCACTGTGAGGAGATAAAACACCACACACGACGCCGCCACAGCCAGTCGCTCGAGCACTGTATCAATCAGCTTCACATTTTACAACAATCACAGGTAGCATGTTCCACTGGCGCAGCGTACCGATAGACAGCCTCACGACGCTAAGCCTCTCCCCAGTATCAATGTATCTCCCCACCAACGGCGACAGCACCACCGCAGACAAGCCCCTCGCAAAAGCGTACAGCGACATGGGCAGCAGCGTGCCGGGGAATATGGTTGCTAGATACAGCACGGAGCCGAATTCAAACACGCGCGAGTTCCATGTTGAGAGGAAGTGGGAGGTGTACAGGCGGCGGGCGATGGTTGGTGGTAGCCCAGTGTCGTCACCCAGAAGAGGGGTGTTCTCACTGGCGTCGCTCGTCATTGCGTTACATGCATTCAATTCAAGTTGTCTGAAAATGGATGCTTCATTGTGAGACGAGAGAAGGCCAATTATGAAGCGTTTAGAAATTAGTGCGGGTAAATGGATGAAGGACTTTGGCGTGATTCGGGAAGATTTGCAGAGTAATCCGCCTCCACTAGCCTTCAAGGTGGCAGCGTCGTGTCTCGCTTGATAGCCGCACTCACAGGTTTTACGTACATGGTAGCCCAATAATTATATTAAATAAAAAATGCATCAAACTTTAAGTAGAGCTTCTTTACTTGAATGTGTTTTTTTTTTCTCCTGACAGTCATGGTGTAACTCTACAGGCTCATGAACGGTGGGCCGTTAAGTTTCGCCCTTTGCGCTCTAGCGGTCCCGGAACATACCCTAAGGAGAGATATTCTCCAAGGAGAGATATTGACAGCATAACGCTTAGCACGATGCTTTATTAGGTGCCCCAAGCAACGAGCTTCGGCCGCATTAAGGAGCATGTCCAGCCAGTTAGCGCAGACGATTCATGTGCTGTTGTTCACCTCGGCGAGTTTTGCTTTGCAGCCTTGCGTAAGCCCTGAGACAACCCCAGGACTATTTAAATATAATGCATAGTTAGCCTCACATGAACCTTTTCTAATCTAGCAACTTTCAAACTGACATTGAATTTAAAAACCAACACCATGGGTGACGAAATGGATCTCATCTCCCCCATGAGGGTGACTGACATGGTCCTACTCCCATGCCTTATACCAGTACTACGTATGTACCTTTCCGCATCATATCACTCAAGCTAACGTCAAGAAGTATTCCAAACCTCAATCCATTTTGTGAGAAGTCTCTTTCCTTCGCATCCCCTGCACCCCCTCCACTGGCGCCAGAAATTAGCCTCATCCTTTCTCGTGGCGACGCGAACCACTCTCAATCCAAGAATGAGCTATGCTATCAACACTCGCAAATCTACAGGCCAACAGGTTCGCGAGTATTGCACCACCAACAACATCGAGTACAAAGAAACCTCAATTCCCAGTGCCATGGGAAGCACCTTTCCACCCCCAACGCTACACTTCGTCTCCGCTGAAGCAAGTCGCGGCCCGACGATACTCTACGTCCACGGCGGCGGTTATCTCTTCCCCATGGTCGCGCCATGCCACATGCCCTTACCGCTGCACATGGCAAAGGTCAGCCAAGCAAAACAAGTAGTATATCTAGAGTACACCCTCGCACCCACATTACGCTATCCCGGCCAACTGTCCCAAATCGTCCAAGCGGTCAGCTATCTGCTCCAACGGGGTGTTACGCCTTCAGAGCTGATCCTTGCAGGTGATAGCGCCGGCGGCCATTTAATTGCCGGCTTGATGGCGCATACCGCACAGCCATGTCCACAGGTTCCTCTTCTGGATCTGCAGGGTCAGCAGATTCGCGCTGCAGTGTTGCTCTCTCCCTGGTTGGACATGAAGCTCGCCAATACATCAGCCACCACCGGAACGATGGATGTATTGTCCAGGAACCAACTTTACAGCTTTGGCAAGATCTTCGGCACAAATCCCAAACATCCCTGGTCTGAGCCTTTACATGCCCAAGATGGGATGGCAATATTTAGCAAGGCGTTTTCAGGATCTCAAGGCAGGAAACTTGCAGTTGGCAAGATACTGGTCACGATTGGTACTGAGGAGGTTTTGTTTGAAAGTTGTGAAAGATTTGTCGCAAAATTCAAGCAGTTCAAGACTGTTGTCATGGATAGCAAAGGTAAGGATATTATCGCCAGTGTGGCGCAGAAAGAGGCATGCATTCTTGCAGTGGGAGTCGCAGAAGTTCATGTGCAGCCTGGAATCGACATCGCAACGGGATACTATGATGGAGGATCCATGATCGCATTAATAGCATTCTTGAACACGCTGTAGATAAATTTTGTAACCTGCAGCGAGTTCGAGCATCATGTCACGGCGTCTGGGTTCCAAATGCTTCAATTTTTAACAATATTTATCATGCAGTTGCCAACTAGTCTAAGAGTACATTCAAACAAAAATAAAAACATTATCCAAAAGTCCAAATAAAATACGCTCATATCGTAAGGTCGTTAATAAGCCGGGAGTCGCGGCCCGGTATGTCTCGTAAAGTCGTCATCCTTCCTCCCGTCTAATCCTACACGAGCGGCCGATGCCGCCTTCATCTGCTCAATGTACTGCATCGCGTTCTGCTCCTTGCTGCTGCACGGCTTGATGTGATCTAGCAGTGTGTGGCCAGGAATTTCGTCTAAGGAATCGTAATCTAAAACATTGCCGAGCGTTTCATCATGTGGTGGTTGCTCCGCGTGAAAGTCATCGAGCTCAAGTTGCTTGAATCGAAGGTCATTGTAGTCAAACCTTCCGTTGGTGAGCATGTCAGTGTCCAGTAAATCGTGAGATGCATGCGCTCGAGGTTGTGGGTGGTTCTGCTGATATCGGATCGAGTCTGCGGTCTCACTGCGCAAGTTTGCACCGCCTCCAATATCAATGTCGGGTGTCGATGTTCTGGATGCAACATCGGAGATCCAGGCTGGAATGGCACTTCTGCTGGCGGCTGGAGCGGCGGCCGGTGCAGACGCAACACTCGGCCTAGCTTCACCCCATTGTTCAGAGTCGCCAAGGAGCGGATAATCATCATTCTGTGCCTCGTCATGACGAGGTTTAGTACCAGGAGACGTCGCCCGTCGCGGAAGTGCCTTTCGTACAACTTTGAAGCCCAGTGAGGTGTTGAGCAGCTCAAGTGCTAGGCCAGTGTTGCGACCATCCTCGGGCGGGATTTCCTGCTTAAACTCGGAGGGAATGTTCGGTACCGGATAGTTCTCGTCCACCTTGGGTGTCTTTGCTCCATCCCCGGCGGATTCCGCAATGGAGTGCCTGCTTTGACTTCTGGGTGCTGATTTAGGAATATCATCGCCGCGACCCAGAGGTGAATCATGGTCTGGAGTGGGAATGAACTGTCGGTGAGACGGAGCTTGCGCAGGCAGGCCAGCATGGCCATTTGGCATTTGCATCAGTCCTCCTCTACCCTCCGTCATCTTAAGCCTGTTGAGGCGATCTCGAGATGAGTTGCTCGGCATTGGGCTCGGCGGCGATCGTCCACGAGCTGTGTAGAGAGGATCATATGTCAATGGTTGTTGATATTGGCGATTTGGCAATGCTAAAAGCTTGTTCTCATAAGCAGCACCTGATCCATTTATGCCTCCACGTCCGGTTTGCGCGCTATGATTGTTAGGCAAAGCTGGATTGCTGGTGCTGTCAGGCGAATCGGAAGCTGCCAGTGGAGGCATCATTTGAAGCAGACTGATTGCATGCATGCGTGATCGTGGATCATTACTGAGACAATTTTCCGTGATTTGACGGTACCAATCCGGGATATTAATCTCAGGCCCTAGCATCAAAGGTCGCCCTTGGTTCTCGGGTTCATCTTCTTCCATTGCCAGCGCCCAAAGCACCATTCCGAGCTGATACAAGTCCGATTTTTCTCCAATGAACAGAGTAAGCCGCTGGTTGCTCTCAACAAGCGCGGAAGCCTCAGGTGGCTCCCACTTAACGGGACATCCTCGTCGGTTGATATCGATAATCTTGGCGTCTCCCGCTTCGTCGATGACAACGTTGGACAGGGTGAAGTCGCCTTGAACAAAGCCGGATTCGTGAATATCAGCCAACCCACGGATAATCTGCTGCGCCCATCGTTCCCTGTCGCTCCATCGGATGCCCAAGACTGTCTCCTTGCAGTTATCATAGATGATATCAACGAGAGCACCCTGCTCCGCATAACTTATAAGCAAGCCCTTGACGAGCTCTCCACTGTCGTCGACCACAACACCTTCAAGCTGAATTACATGTGGCGAGAACTGTAAAGCATTAAGAGCATTGATTTCGTACAAGAATGCTTCAACTGTGTCAGGACTGGGGATCTCCTTCTTGATCAAGGCTTTGCCACCAACGAACACCTTGTACACAAAGCCAGACATGTGCGAGTCGAACACGATGTCTCGTTCTTTGACCTTGCGACAGCCCAGGTGTTTGATACAGTTGATTGAGGGGTATTCAATGATTTCCTACAATGGATGGTTAGACACTGCCTGGTAGGTATATTGTTAGTTGAAGTGCTGTACTTACATTGCCATCTTCGACGACGTGCACATTGAGCTGCCCTTGAATCGTTTGTAATTTCAAATTGGTCACGGTGTCGAGGAATGGGATGTCATGCAGGCTTAGGCGAATTGCTTCATAAATCCTGGCACTCTTTTCCCTCTGTGACTTGGTGGCGGCGAGCTCAGCTTCGAGCGAATCAGGGGGGGCGTTTCGGTAGTCGATGGAAATGGTGACTCGGTACCACTGATGGTGTCCTCTACGATATGTAACAAAGAACTTCTCCCTCTTGGACTGGTCACGAAAGTGCATGCTGAGGTTCAAAATCCATTCCTTCTCCAGCTCGTTTCTAATTCTGGCATCGTATTGGGAGGTGGTTAGAGATTGTGTCTCCATAGACGGTGTGGGGAAGCTCATGGCGTCCAGGCGATCGACATCGGGTCTAGAGGCAAGGCTGAGAGACGCTGGATATTCATACGGGAATGTGGCAGACATGGGCGAGGCTGAGAGCGGCATATCTCTGAAGTCGTCGTAGGAGGAGGCTCCGAAGCTGGCAGGATGCGACTGCGGAGCTTCGATTTCAGAAAACTGGGAGCTTGTACCAGCATGGCCGGAGCGTTGCTCAACCGAAGCAGCCCTGCGTTCCTCCATAGAGGTGTCGACAGGCATCAAGTGGTCTCTTCTTTCGGAAAACTGGCGCTTGAGGGTTTGCGAGCGAGGAAAGCCGGGGATGACGGGACGCTGGGGCCGACGGTTTGTGGGGTTGCGGCTTTGATTGTCGGTGTCCGGTTGCGATTGCAAGGGTGATTGTTGCTGCGAGTGCGAATTTGAATGTGCCTGAGGATGAGGATGTGATTGGTCAGGGTGAGAGTGCTGCGAATGCCGTGAATGCTGCGGATGCTGCGAAGGGTGTGGAGAGTTGTCGTCGTGTGAGAGCTGATGAGACAGAGGATATGGATTGACGTTTTCACGGCCGAGGAGCCTTTGTAGGACGGAGTAGTGATCACATGGTGGAGGAGGTTCCGAGTCGGAGGTGTCAGGAGGCGCCATTATTATAATGAAAGTAATAGAAATGAGGTGACTTCTTAACTGGCCTTGTGTCGCTGTGACTGACTGCCTAGGGTGTGACGAGAAATGACTGGACGGCGCCTAAGTCAGGCACAGAGTGCGACGGCTGATTGGGAATGGCAGGGGTCAAAAGTGCCTCGTGTTATTGCTGGGATATCAGCGTAGAGTGAGAGCCAGGCATTGATGGCAAGAGTAGGGATAGGACAACTTTGTGGCCTTGGCAGTTTGAATGGTTGATTAAAGGCGCATGTGAAGGCCGTGGGTTAGGGTCGTCTGCATGTAATCTTTACAAGTTGCCTCGATCACCAGACCATGAACTGGGTGAGCAGGATGGAGTAGAGCTGGTGTGAGTGGCTCTGTTTGGGGTAAATTTGCGAAAAAGCGATGACTGCTTGCTGGCTTGGAAGGAGAAAGCAGTTCGGATGAGAAATCAACTGCGAAGACCTGAGGTTTGCAGGCGAAATGCCAGATTGAGATGGAGGTTTAGGCGGCGAGGTGAAGTCGTTTGCAAGGCTGACTCAAGAAAGACAAGCGATGGGAACGCCTCGTGACAGGGCGTATGCACAGCGCGTATATGGAACCGGGATGGATGAGTCGACGTTGAATTAGCGTTAGACGAGGAAAGAAGTTGAAGGAAAGAGAGGAGAGTCTGGTGGTAGGAGTAGGAGTAGGAGTAGGAGGAGGAGGGAAAGAGTGAGAGCAGCAGAGAGTGTGTTGTCCTGGATCTGGCGGTGATTAGGCAGAAGATGTCAGCCAGTCCCAGCCCAATGCATTTATTCTTTTCTTATTTCATAATTTTTTTTTTTTTTTAATCTGACTAGGTAAATTATTTTGGAGGGGCAAACCGGCTGCAGCAAGAGGAGGAGGCGGGTAGACCCTCGAGCTAGACCCAGTCCTGCAGTTGTCGAGCACTGTGAGCACTGCAGGGGAGTGTGCACGCCCCCAAACCCCTACAGGCCACCACAGTACTTGTGGTAATGTACTGTAAAAAGTACTCTCCATCTACAGACGCTACGGGAGAAACAGACAGACAAGGCGTGCTGCGTCTGTCTGATTATTATTTACTGGTCGATTTATTTGACTATACGTTCTCTTTGGTTTTGATCGGTCCATTCTGAATGGAACAGGCCCTGCAATAAATTATCTGACCGACTCTGCTCGAGCACGTTTCAACTACTTCCTGTCCCCTGTTTACCGCCAGTTTGACATTCAGCATGGGGGATACTAGAAGAAAGAGGCAGCCGGCCAAGAGAAATAAAACAATTATCCGCGACAAAAAATAAAATAAAATTGAAAAAAGGTTGGTCTAAATTCTCCATCAGATTGTAGCCAGGCAATGTACCAGAAAAAAAAAAGAAAGAAAGTGGCTGTTACCTACTGACCAAACCAGACACGCAACGCACACACCACACCAACCTCTTCTCTGCCTCCGCCAAGAATGTCAAGAATGACGGCAACGAAGGTCCATCCAGCACACCCCTTTTGGGCCGCAGTGGCTGTAGGACGCTGTAAGAGGCTGATTTTCGCTGTAACCGGCAACTAGAGTGGTTCCCGTTGGTGGACTATAGGGGCCGAACGGGTTCGTTGATGGGCCGGGGGGTGTGTGGGCGTTAAACGCTCCACCACACCGCCGTTTATGTTTACTATGATAATACCATCCTGCCAACGTGGTTGGGCCACCATCATCTTTCCTCGAGCGCACCACACCCAATTTCAAGACCAAATTGATAGTAGCTCGCTAATGAACACAGTATAGTGTATGCACATGCGTATGTGTATATGTATGTGTATATGTATATGTATGTGTGTATATGTATGTGTGTATATGTATGTGTGTATATGTATGTGTGTATATGTATGTGTATATGTATGTGTATGTGTAGCTACATGAGTCGATCTCTCCTGTACTCGTCCGTCACATTCGTGGAACCCAGATGGACAGGACAGGTCATATACGCCAACTCCCCTCCAAGAAACAATTCTACTCTACATTCTCTCATCATTTTCTCTCTTTCTATTGTGCCCTTCACCTGCTTCTTTTCCCTTACTTTTTCCACTTGCATTCTTAGCGTCTTTTTAAACAGTCCTTGTCGGGCTATAAGGCGTATTCTGTCCAGACCAGCGCCTCACTCTGTCTACACCGCGTGTCTCCGCCCCCCATAATGGCCACCTCACACCGCAACCCAACCTCGAACCATACAAATTATAAAGCAGTCAGTGCAAATATAAGGTGAGACAAGATTTCGAAACAACCCCTCCATCTTTGTTCCAAATTATCCATATTTCAGTTTGGCAGAAAGAGAACCTGCTTTGCAGTCTCAAGGCAGTACATCATCATATAATACTACATCCCGATTGATTGGTCGGCGTTTACTTCTGTCCTGGCCACCAGGACCAGCACTTGAATCCTCCAAGTCCAATCATGATCGGCGCCCAATCCTGGACACGCCACACCATCGTCTGTCCCCTCTTTGCCCTCCCGGTGTCTCGTCCCATCATGTCTCATCTATCAAAAACTTAGTTTCCTCTCTTCCCCTGCAACCGCAAGGCGCTAGTACATCCACTCTCCTCTCTAGACCATGTTTGCCATGCTCTCAATTCCCGCCTTGATGACGTCTGGCCTATGCCCACAGCTCTTCCTCTCACTCACCGAAATGCCCATGCGACCTGCATACATACCATCGCCGTCCCTCCGTAAATCGGAATGCCATACCGAGTACATAGCAATACATCGGGGGGCTCTCTCCCTTTTACCCGCGCGACATGGATAGCGAGGGCATTGTCTATCAATCAGCAGGGTCTGCTTTTATTTTCATTAATCGGGCATTAACACATCCACATTCACCCCCCTACTTGACGATGCCCAAGTAAAGGTAAAATTGAGGCTACACTGCAGTACAGACGGCTTGTGTACCATTGCACAACGGCCCTCGTGCAACTCACATTGCGCCATCACACAGATGCCATTATGCTGTGTCGGCACTGCTGCATCTGTAGCCCTTAAAAAAAAAATTACCCGACCAAGACCTACTTTCTCGTTTTACCTCATTGCCGTTATGCTTCCATACCCAGCCTTCTACCCTGCATTCTAGCTGTGTGCAACCAAGCCATAGCCGTCAACACCATCTGTCGACAGTAAATTCTCACGACTCCGTAATCGACTAGACCTCACTATTTGTCTCATTATTCCTGTCAAGACCTTCCTCCACCTCTTTAAACACTATGCATTGGCCGCCTCTGGATTCGCGTTTTGCCGTGACAGCCACCACTCCCACTCCCACTCAGCCTTGTAAACGAGTAACCGCCCCTCTTTTTGAACACGCTTACGCAAAAGGATAGTTCACCACAGCGTATGAGCTTTCACCTGTAAAAGTTACGTAGCGCCAGCAACCATACGCCCGCAAGTATTAATCTACGCAACCCCCCTATAATTTGCTGGTCTTCAGTTATCACGGATTCCCTCTCTTCCCATCGCTCACTGAAACCATGCCGCGAAATAACGACGAATGGCGCAGTGCCATCAAATTGCAGATACAGGGCGCCACCAGCATTGGCTCTCTCCGGCCACTGGCCACTTCCCTCAACGGTGATAATTCATGGCTTTTCTCGTTTCCTCGTCCATCATATGAAGTAAAAGACAAAGGGAAGTTGTATTATCACGTTCTATACGAACCGTGGCTCGCTGGGCCAGCCACAAACTTTACTGGCTGGGTGGCCCAATTTACTCTCGTTAACAAGGCTTCATTCACCACAGCGGAAGATGTATACAGCCTTATTCAACACATTGAACGAGTCGCGGTAGAACATGTCGACTTGCAAGTCCACAAGAACGACGACAATATCCTAGACGCTGTTGCCCTGACCCTTCATTACCCGGACCACCTTCATCCGCCTACGTTGAAGCTCTTCCAGAAGAACGTTCCCGTCATCGCCAGCCCGGAGGCCGCAAAGATATTGAGGACCATGAATCACTTTGAAAACATTTACATTCTCCAAGATATCCCCATCGGATGTACCAATTGGCGACAGACGAAATTGCATTCAGGAGGGTTTCCCCCCTGGCTTACCTTGCTACGTTTGCCAGGTCATAGCCCTGTCAACTACTCATTGGCTCTGATATGGACGCACACTCCAGACGGCCAAAAAGACGAAATCCACGAAGCCATCATGTACTCCCCTCACGGATCAAGGGTCGACCAAGCGGCCCTCGGAACGTTTTTGGAGGCTGAGCCCAAGACGCAGAAACTGGCCATGTTTCATCCGCTTCATGAGTCGTACAGCCTAGGCTTTGTCAAACTTGTGTTTGGTGCAAAGGGTGGCTTGGAGCTGTATAGAAAAATCGGAGGGTGCAAGCATTGGGTTCGATCGCATCATGGAGAATTATTTTATCAAGGATTTCTGATGCGAGCGCTGTGGGTGACGGATTATGACAAGAGTCTGGAGTCGGCGCTGGACGCGGAGAATGAGCCTGGGAAAGAGCGGCCAAACTTGCACAAGGTGGGCAATGGTGACTTGATTGCTTTGGCGTGAAATAGTGTTCCAGATATCTGTTTTTCTTCTCGAGAAGACGCCGCATTTAGTAATGAGTTTAAATCGTTCCGTTTGTATCGTCCGTTCGGTAATATGGCGTCTCTCTGCATTGAAGCGACTACGGCGTTTATTTACTGCTGCAAGTTACTTGTTTCAGGGCGTAGGTTATTACGGTCGTCAATGGACAGATGTAGAATCAAAAAAATGCTGGGCCATTCAGAATTGAGCTGTCGTGTAGTTATGAACGGTGTGTTTGTGAACAGAGCGATGTTGCCAAAGAGAAAGCAAAAGGCTACTCGATTTAACATATAAATACCGATCTCTACTGCCATCTCAAACAAGTATCTGTACTGCATTCGTTAGGTTAATTAATATGAGACACAAAGTAGCGTTACATATTTTCAGTCGCGGCCCACCCACCAGAAAGCGGGGTATAGCCGACTTCTTCGCTCTCATGACGCACTTCCCAACTCCAACAAAGTTCAACATAGCCGGCAGCCTATCCCGCAGACCACATTGTCAGACGGCGAGTAACCGTCTTATTGTTGGTGAAGTGTATTTCTCTGTCTCTTTGTTCCGAAGCTACAATTCGTGGCAGCTTCGTCGCGCTGTCGCGCTGTGCCACTCCCGCGCGGAGGGCCAAGATTGGGACAAGTCCCAGCTACTCAAGGGACAACTAAAAGGCATTGTGGCATTGATACCTTACTTTCAACATCATTCATCATGCAGCGCAAACGTGCGAGGCAAGCCTGTACGCATTGCAACTCCAGGCGAGTAAAATGTAATGTCACTGAGGCTATGCCATGCGACAATTGCGTCGCTGCTGGCGCGACTTGCGAGCTGCGAGAATCTCGTCGAGGTAAACATCCGCGAGTCAAGATTGGGCAAAGTAGCAAACACCAAACGAGAAGTCGCGGTCCAAGGCATTCTATTTCATCTATCTCAGCACCAACTCCCGGCCCGCAAACAACAGCTAGCACTTCAACACAGGACAGCTCATTCGCTCAGGACGAATTGGGTCAGGCGTCTCTCGCATTGGCTTCGCTGGCACGAGGGTCGCACCGCAACGATGACGACGAGGGCGCGGTATTTCTAGGCGAATCGACATCGATACGATACGTGGGAAAGGATGGACCTGTTGCTGCCGATGCCCAATTTCATGCCATACCAGCAGAGGGCAACGACGCAATGATGCGATGGGAGGCGGAAAGGCGCGAGACGCTCATTTCTGCCCTCAAGGCTCGCCCTGATGGTGCATTTGCTTTTCCAGACCGCGATATCGTAGTGTCGTTACTCAAAGCCTACTTCCGATGGTTTCATCCTTGCCAGCCTGTAGTGGACGAAGTCGAAACTTGGCAAGTCTTTGAGACTGGTAACATGTCGCCTCTTCTGCTCCAGTCAATGTTGTTTGTTGCTGCCGCTCATTGCGATGACTCTGTTTTACAGCATGGTGGCCTCGGCGACCGTCATGAAGCCAAGTTTAAATTTTACACTCGTGCTCGTGACTTATACGATGCCGACATCGAAAGCAACAACCTAACTCTCATTCAGAGTTTGTTCTTGATCAGTTTCTGGAGAGGCCATGTTCCTCAAGAAAAAGACGTGCGACATTGGCTTGGAGCAGCCATTTCACTCGCACAGCGCCGAGGTCTGCACCGCTCACGACAAGCCACAGCTTCGGCGTCTGATAATGTCGGCGGGCTTAGGAAGCGCATTTGGTGGTCGATATATACGCGTGAGCGACAATGTTCTGCAGCACTGGGTCTCCCCAACCGCATTCGTGACGAAGACTGCGATATTGAACCCCTTGAACAGTCAGATTTTGAGAGAGCATACAGTCCCTCAGTTGCGCCACGAGATGTTGGCGACTACATTACATATGCAACAGGCATGGCTCAATTAGCTAGATTACTCGGCGAAGTGATCCACCGCATTTACCTGCCCAGAAAATGCTGTTCAACAGAGGAGCGCACGCAATTGCGTGACGAGCTGCAGGTTTGGAAGCAAAGTCTGCCCATGTCCATGCAAGTTGGAGATGAGATTTCTCAGCCAAGCCTGTATGCAAACATGCTCCATCTGGCCTACAACAACATCTTCATTCTTTTGTACAGAGGATGCTATGTCAACATCAGCGGCGACACGGACGGCCAGGTTGCTCTACAAGCCGCAGCGCGCAACTCGCGCATCATCGAAGACATGCTTCCGCGAGGCAATCTGCGCCACGCCCAAATCCACGTCATCACCAACTTGTTCAACACGCTATGCATGCATACCATCGAGCTCCGTCGCGCGCAAGGCACCGCCAAAACAATCGCGGAGCATCGCGCCAAGGTGTGCCTCATGGGGCTACAAGAGCTGCAGAAAACATGGGAAGTGCGCAACTGGGTCCTACAGCTATTCTTCCGCTACCTCGACCGCCCAACGGCAGCGAGGTTACAGTCGGACACTGAGGACAGCCCTGACAGCAACTCTAAGAGTCCTGTGCCGCCATTGGCATTCGACTATGGAGACTTTACGAGGAACGAAGGGGTAAAGACGGAGATGACGCTGGCGCCAGACGTAGATACCATCTGGTCTTGGCCTAATGAGGAAACGGACCGGTTCCTGTTTTCACAAATCTATAATGGCTTTTCATTCGGGGATCAACAGCAACCGTATCCGTACATGTAAGCGATGGTGTTTCTTTTCCAGAGAATATACGAAATTAATGACGTGGAATTTGGCTACGTATTGGTGTATTGTTTATTATCAATAATAATCATCCCCTAACACCTGTTTATTATACCTGTGTATGAAAAGCGATTGTTTTGATGCATTTCTGTGATTGCGCCAGCGGGTATGTACGAGGTGTATATTTTCAGGTGCTATTTACAATATATGCATGCACCACTCTATATACAGCATCTCCTGCAGCAACATGCGACAACACTTACAGCCAAGTATAAGCAACCTGCCCCTCAACCTCCTTTTTAGGCACAATCAAAGTGATATTGTCACTCTTAATCTCAGTATCAGGCTTAGAACCAAGCGCTTCAGTAGTCGTCTTGCGAGCACCCTTCTGAACAGGTTCAGTGTTAGGGAAACGCTTGTTGCACGTACCGCCAGGAATGATAGTGTTGCCCAGATATCCCTGGTATGTAGCATACTGGTGGAAGATCTGCTTCCAGTTTCCATTGATGCCGCCAAACCCACCGGGAACAACCTTGTCATACACACCGACCATGCCAGTTTCAGCAAAATCTTCCATCCAGTTGGTGCGTGCGTAGCCGGTCGGAGAGTTGCTGTCCTTGGCATACTCATTCTGCCAGGTAGAAGTGCCGCTGAAAGGAGACGAGTACTTTGGCAGGGCGTGCCAGTCGAGACTGTGCGAGAGCTCGTGGAGCATGGTGCTCAGCGCAGGGGCCGACTCAACGACAACGTCACCAGTGGAATAGGTGAAGGCTGCAGCGCCGTCGTGGAGACCGGGAGTCGCAACGAGGTGTCTGACGAAGGATCGCATGCGGACAGGGACACGGCCGAAGATGTCAATCATGTCGATTTCAGATGCTCCTGCGTTCTTGTGGCGGCAGAATGTCCATCCCTCGTGGCAGTCGTCGTAGTGGACGTTGAAAATGGTGAAGTCGTTGGGGTTCAGGCCGTGACCGGTCGCAATGTCCTTGCAGGACTTGGGGATCCAACCGGCACCCCAGTAGTCCCAGGTGGAATGGGTTGGGTGTAAGTTGTTGCGGAGGTTGGTTTCCAACTTACCGCGGTCGATGCCGGGGTTCATGGCTGGCTTGCTGGGGGCTGCGGCATTGGCGAGCGTGGCCAGAACGAGAAGGGAGGTTTGGTACAACATGATGAATTTGAGTGATGATCCTGATGGTCTTGATATAGATCATGCTGGATAATGGCTGTCTTTTATATTTCAGGATGTTAACGTCAACAGCCGCAAGGCGCATCGTGTAGGTCGACTTTTAGCTGTTTGGCCAGGTTGACTTGCAAAGTCCCCGAAGTAAACCCTAACCAGTTCCATGGCTAGTTTCTAGTAACAAGGATCAGTTACTATGGAGTCATTGTTTAACCAATATCTTCAATATTTGAAATCCGCTGACCGAAACGAAGCCCGACCTGTGGCGTAGCCCAGGGCCGTCAGCACCGAAATCAACCAAAGCAGCAAGGCTGCGGCGTCGCATATTTCGACGCATCTGGACCTTTTATGTCAGTCAGCGACAGGGCAGTCCAAATGGCAATATAGTTGTTTTGAGAATTGTTGGTAAGGCTTACTCTAGGTTTGGTAGGTAAGCATGCGAGAGAATGCGAACGCCGCGGACACTTTTGTGAGAGGTAAGCGTATTGGGATTTTAACTATTGTTATTTCGTCTGCATACAAAAACTGGTTTATAGATTGCACTTATGACAAAGTGAGTTTTTCGGATTTCAAAAACAGATTGCGGGCTTGGGACAAGAGGCAGGGCTTATGGTATGATAGTAAAGCAAAACGTAAGCAGCTGTGAGTGAACGTTGGTTAATTTGGAGCGAGTGGTCACTCAAAATGCAGTCATGTAGAGAAATAATAGATCTAATTATTATGATTTGTACTTCGCAATGCTATGCAGCTAGAATATTGTACCAGGAAGAGAAGAAAATATACAATATGTGACGTATGTGCACTTGAGTTAGACCTTGAAGTGGTCCTCTTGAGGCATTTCGCTGGTATCTCTTTCCGTCTCGGTATCGGACTCGAAGTCCTTGGCGAGAGTCTGCTGATCGTTGAGCTTGGGATTGCGAATGCAGAGTGAAAATGCCAATAGAGGCACAGCCAAGCAGATGCCCACGATGCAGAGCATCTTCTGGATGTAGAGATAGGCACCAATCATGCCATCGCGAATGGGATCACCGACGGGGTATAGAGTAATAGCCGTCAGAGGTGAGCCATAAAGTTGATCCAACAGAGTCTGGTTTGTGGTAGGCACCTGTCTCTCGAGGGCTCCCGGCAGCAATTGGGTCCAGAGGGCTCCAGAGACGGTATAGCCCAAAGCGGAACCGATGTTGTAGACGGCGAGATACAGTGCAGTCATGACAGCCAAGTTCTCGTGCTTGAGGAAGACTTGTAGAGAGGCTTGAGCAGTATAAGGGAACAGTCCTCCGGCAATTCCGAGGACGACCTGGGCTCCAATGATACCAGAGCGGCTGTCGCTGTTTGCGCTGCCACGGTAGTGGATGAGAAGACCAAAGGCGACCAGGAAGAGAGAAGTTCCTGCAATGATGAAAGGTTTGAGACGACGGATCTTGTACACAGCCAAGCCAACGAGCGGGCCAACCAGAACACTAACGAAAGAGTAGAGCTGAGTGACGGTGGTTGCGCGTGCGTATGTGAAGTCGAATGATACTTGCAGGACGGTGAAGAGGTAGTCTCCCTGGAGAGTCCACGCAAAGTTGAGGAAGATGGCAATGCCAATGGGTGCCCAAACGGAACGGTCTTTCATGAGCTTGAATGGGACCAGAGGGTGAGGGCAGCGAAGCTCCCACAAGACAAATACGGGCACAAATACAACACCCACGACAATTGGCGCAATGATCTTGGCTTGCTGCCAGGAGTTCTTGAAGCCACCAGCAATTGTCAGGGGAGCGAGAATGAGGCCAAAGACGATGATGACAAGCAAGATGCCAACAACATCAAGCAACCAAAAGAGTTCGAGGCCAAAGTTGCGCATGCCTAACTGCTGGAAGGACGACCGGTAGTTTTCGAGGCGTCCGAGCTTCTTTGCGCGCCAAGCGGGAATAGACAAGCTGATGATCAATGGTAATGCAACGGCAGGGTAGATGATGCAGAACATGCCAATACCCCAGTGCCAAGAGGTGATTTTGAGAACAGCCTGAGCGAGCGGCCCGGCTGCCCAGGTATTGATGATAAACGGCAGGGCCGGGAGGTAGCTGAAGAAGAGGCGGGCGCGAGTCGAGGTAATGTCGGCAATGACGACTTCGACAAGCAGGAGGATCATGGTGTAGCCAATCTGATAAAGGACGCTACCACCAGCAAAAGTAGTAACGTTGGTGGCGACAGCCTCAACAATAGATCCAATGACATAGAAGAAGACGGAGAGGCAGATAAGCTCAACACGGCCAAAGACGTCGGCAATCTTGGCAGCAGTGGGCTGAGCAGCGGCAGCAATGACAGCACGAACAACATTGATGGTAGCAAAGAGCGAATGCTGGCCGAAATCGTTGGTGGCGGTAGTTTGATATGTGTATCGGACGGTGCCGTCGAGGCCGTAGATGTAGGCGACGAGGAAGACGGAGATGAAGATGAATACGCGATCTGTGAAGGTAATGCAAGAAGAAATCGCCTCAATTCTCTTCACTCCGGGCGATTTGATATCACGGACGGCATCAGCGGCCGTGGCAGGGATGCGAGTGCCCTCTTGGTGGTCTTGTTCTGCCATGATGTAAACGAAAACCTTGATATGTGGGAATCTCGGTTGAGGTTGAATGGGAGAAAAGAGGAAGAGGAGGAAGGGGAGGGGGGAGATGGAAATTAACGATGGTAATTGTAGTGAAATTGAATTGATTGCAGAAATGCTCAAAAGATGGTGTGAAGAAAAAGGGTCCGAAAGCGGGTGAGAAGAGGGTGGGAGGAATGGCGGATGTTATAGTGTCTCAGAGGCAGAAGCCAGAAAAATAATTTTGCCGGTAGCTGGGTACTGCAGAAGGAGATTGATTAGATGGAGCTTATCACTCACTGCAGCCACTGTAAAGCACCTTGACGCTGCCTAAAGTCGGCACTGCTCAGCGCTGTCTTTGGCGTGTCGAGCGCTGGCCAAGACGAGGCTTGGTGCAACTCCACTATAACGGCACCGACACAACCAATCGTTTGCGGCAGAGACATCTGATAGCCCGCCCAATCCTGGCTGAGCGGGACAGCCACTGTTCTGGGCTTATGGTCACCTGTCGGGAGCAAATTCTGACTCGCCCAGGATAATTGCAGATGATGAAATTGGCAGTTGGAAAAAATACTAGTGTCGTGAAAAGGTATCCACGAGCACTTGCTCCGTTTTATTTTATTTTTCTGACGTGTCTTGGCTTCTCAAAGCAATATACACCGTGTCAATGTGAAGTCGATTTTAGGTGCTCTGAACTACAGGGTCGATGTTTGCAGCCAGCTTGTCGGCCACAGCGGCTGGGTTGCATTCCTGCAGGTTCAACGAACTGCTAATAAAGCCACAACATTGCTAAAGATGCCCACTGTAGCCCACTGTCGCCCACTACAGACATCCGCTACCACGCGACAATGGCCAAAATACAGTGGGAACCTCCACAGCGACCGTTGGTCCCTAAAACTCCCGCAACTATCAGAGACACGCTTGACCAGCAACAAAAAGGTCCTTCAATAAGCCAAGCTTGCTAAGTGCATCTGTGGTACAGTTCCTGACTAGTCCATCAGCTGCCCCTGGACACTCCTTGAATCGCTCCATTTTCTCTGCCCATTACCCGCTTTCCTACCAAACATCCATGTCAGGCTACGCCATGGCCCATGCCGAGCAGTGATTCCCATCAGGGTATAACTCCTCCCTCTGTGGATATCCCTCGGTCGCCGACGCTCTATTCCATCCTAGCCTATTTAACTTTACTTTATTTCTCTCTTCTGCTTGAATCTAGCCTCTCATGTTGGTCTTGGCAGCAATAACGACCCAAGCTCCAGACTTGGCTTCATTGGCGGGTGCAAATGCTTGGCTCGGCTACAGAAATCTTTCTCTGCAGTTATCGATTTCTGTCCTCCCTGTTCAAGCATGCTTCTCACCCTTTGTGTGCTTGTGTCGCAGAATTTCCCAAGACAAGAGTCCAAACCAATCATGGCACAAGGCCATCTCATGCCAACTCAACAAGACCCTCTCGTAAACCCATGATTGTGATGACCCTGCAAATAGCTAGCTGTAAATAAAATCTTCAGTAAAATATACGCATGCCACAGCACAATTGTAAATGACATCAGATACGTATTTGTCCGTACACGCCATCTCTTCGTGTATGCCGCCAGCTCACCTGCTGTTACACAGCTCCCTAACCTATCTTCATCCAATCAGACAATACGAGCTCATCTTTTCGTAATTCGTACAAGCTGCAACCTTAAATCTCGGCTTCCGTGCTCTACGTGTCTCGGGACCGCATGTTGATATCTGCACTTGCATCTCCCACGCCCTCAATCATAGTGTAACTCGACATGTATGGCGTCAATATTGTAATCAAAACGGAGTCAACTTGGCCAGGTTCAAGCATACATACATAAATACAGGCCTCTGCTTAGACTTATATCCTAATTCAATCATGATATTATCTTTGGCTTCTTGAGCCAATTGTATACATCATGCGCTGGCTTGTGCTTGCTCTGGCTGGGCTGTCGTCGAGCCAAATCACCCAAGACGGTCGCTGCGGCATCGGATTCGGAACAGTCTGTGAGAACCATGAATGTTGTTCTAGTGCGGGGTAAATGCCAACTTCAACTTGCGGAAATATTTTTCGTACTAACTGTGTAGGTGGTGCGGCAATGGCTACCTCTACTGTTCTGCGCCAGCCTGTCAGATAGACTATGGTCCAGCATGCGATGCCAACGTTCGGCCCAAAGGTCCCAACACCGAAAAAATACCTCGTCCACACAGGGGACCTGTCCCATACGGCGAAGCAATTTATCATTGCGAAAAGTATGGCGACATTGCATTGTCCTACGATGACGGGCCGTTCATATATACAGAGTATCTCCTCGATCTTTTGGCTGTAAAGTTCTCTTGTCTCACCCATTCTGCAAACGATACTAAAGCTTAATTACAGAAATACGAATCAAAAGCCACATTCTTCATCACCGGTCGAAACCTCGGCAAAGGGGCCATCAATGATCCTGCACAGCCCTGGGCCAACCTCATCAAACGCATGATCCGCGATGGCCACCAAGTTGCCAGTCATACCTGGTCTCACCAACGCTTAACTACCCTTAGCAAGCAACAATTCCGCAATCAGGTATTGTTTAACGAGATTGCCCTCGCCGACATACTGGGTTTCTTCCCCACGTATCTACGACCGCCGTATTCTGCCAGCAATAGCACGACGGATGAATGGCTAGGCGACCTAGGGTACCATGTCACTTATTTCAATTTAGATACGGAGGGCTACTTACATGACGAGCCTGGCTTGATTCAAGAGAGTAAGGATATATGGGACGATGCGGTAGAGGCACAAGACCCGAAAGACACAAAATGGTTGGGGATTGAGCATGATACGGTGTTTCAGAGTGTCAAGAACTTGACAGAGCATATGCTTGAGTCGTTGTTTCGTAACGGCTTTCGGCCGGTGACTGTCGGAGAGTGTCTAGGGGATCCAAAGGAGAATTGGTATAGATATGTTTGAGTCGCACCTCTGCAGTGGTTACATATTGCAGACTGTCTTCTATTCGCCCACGCTGTTCACAATTTTCATGGCTCTGATTTTCATTGGTAATTCTGTTTTTAGAATGGGGCAATTAAAAACATTTCCGTTCAATGAATGACGGTCCGTACTCATCATACTCTTGCGCCGTCATCACCATGTCCCGAAATGAAGACAGTGAAGCGAGCATGGAGCCGCCGATCCAGGCTGAGTAGATCGGATCGAGCGCTGACACGATATTAACTGTCATTGATCCTGCAGTCATAGCCTCAAACTCCTTCTTTAGGCGTGTGCTAAATCCTGGAAACCTGCAACCACCTCCAGACTGTCATCGTTAGTTTCTAAACCAGAAAAGCACCTCTTGAAGCAATATAGTGAGACTCACCAAAACAATATTTTCGTAGAGATTGCTTCGAATAGAAACATCTGTTGTTCGTGCAATGAGGTCATGAACGCCAAGAAGACCTCTGAAAGGCGGGAGCCCGAGGAGCCCAGAGTTGAACATAGCCTCTGGTACCTTGTATCGCTCTTGACCTATATTTATGATCTGACCATCTGGAAGTTCGTATATTCTGTTAATATCAGGATTCGCGGCAATCTCTGCCTCTTGCTGGTAGTCAAATGCGGCGTAGCACAGCTCTTCTTTGATGTCGCGAGCAACTCTCACATCGACTTCATATCCACGTTCATGGAGCATGTACCGAAGGTATTGATCAAGCTCATAGCCCGCAAATGGTAAAAATGGTGCGCTGCGACGTAGTGCAATGCCTTCATAGACAGGCACCAATCCAGTGTAATCGCCACCACAGCTGAGACCAATGCCGGTTAGGCAGCCTGACGTGTACAGAGAAAGGACGGATGGGACTGCGAGATATAGACCCGGGGCCGCGAGGGATTCGAATACGATTTGGGCTGTTTTTTGACGGCAAGCTTTTGGGTTCATGACGATTTCCGTTAGGAGGAGCGGTTGTCTTTCGGTAGGGACTAGCAACTCGTCATTCAAGGTTCGTCGCCAAAGCTGCTCCATGGCATCCCATTTTTGTATGATGCCATTCTGGATGAGGTGATGGCTGCGATCTCTGTAGTGACGTGGATGAGGTATTTGGTTAGAATTATCTCTGATGCGGGCTGTAGAGGCTTGTATCACAGAGTTAAAAGACGGACGACCTGGTTGTGAAAGGGCAACCTACGGACGATGACTGCAGGCGCTTCTTCACCGGCGAATCCAGCTTTGAGAGTAGTCGACCTATGGGGCATCAGCAAATTGAAGCCTGGGCGTATGTGGTGGGTGAATAACTGCCGGGCGATCGGATGAGATGCCCGCTTACCCGTTGTGAATAACGACTGGTGGACAATTGTCTGCCATGAGTAGCAAGCCTGGATTTTTATTATGAACTTGTCCAAACACTTTTCAAATTGACTGTCATTAAGCCCCTATTATCCAAATACAAGCCGGTTAAGGGCAGCATGTACTCATGGAGATAGCAATGTAATGTAGAAGTTGTGGATAATCTGGCATGAGGCTGAGGTCTACTTTAACTGCTCCCACCTCTTCATTACCAGGACCTCAGCCAAGGCAGCAACAATTGTTGCAGATCGCTTTACGTAGGTTGCAACAAATTGCGAAGTAAATGGAACACAATACACCAAGATTACACAAGGCTTAGCCCCAATTTGTATCTCAGATTTATCCACAAACATCCTCGGATTGCTGCACGGATGGATTTCCGAGGGGTGAACCGACTTGAAAAACAGAGACTTTCGAGGGCTTATTGACAACTTATGCTGACTCCAGGTTTATAAGTTGAATATATCCATGCACACCCGGCCAGGCACATCATTGAACGGTCTGAAGTAAGTGTACATATAGAGAGTTGATGACAAAATCATGAATATGGAGATGCCAAGATTTTATCATGTCGGGTCGTTTGCGGAGGTCTATGTCGCCGCACATGAGCAACGCTGAGCATCAGAGGTTTCCAGCACTTTTTGAAGCTGGCGGATCAGACGAGGGAATAGCATACGAGCTTCAACGCGATTGGCAATAATTAGACTGGTCATTAAGTATGACTTTCAGCCTCGCATGTGCCGGCCTCGCGAGGTTTGCTTCTGGTTTCTGTTCCTTCTACTCTGCTCCTCTCGCCTCGCCTGCTCTCGTGGATCAAGGGGGATAGTGCCAACGCGTTCACCTTCCTGCGGCTGCAATACCAGCCCATGGCAGTAGTAGCACCGGAGAACTCTGTCAATGTCACAATTGAATTGAGATGGCTGAATACATACAAGGAATACCCCATCGTCATTACCTGGAGAGGTACGAATGTAGACTCGAGCTTCTACTTGCATAAGGGTTCGTCGCAGATGTGCTTCAGCCATCGCAAAGTGTTCGGGAAACTGCCTGGGAAGTAAGGACCCGAGCAACTATGCCCCTTTTCACGATGCACATGTACTGTAAGTGGTTCGCACGACTTGCATGCAGTTAAGTTAGCGGGAGCGACTGCGCTATAATTGGTTACGGGAAAGGGAGATTGCAGTGGGGGCGAGACAGGGCCAATATT
The DNA here is from genome assembly GCA_028455935.1 of Simplicillium aogashimaense. Taxonomy (NCBI): domain Eukaryota; kingdom Fungi; phylum Ascomycota; class Sordariomycetes; order Hypocreales; family Cordycipitaceae; genus Simplicillium; species Simplicillium aogashimaense. Next base: position 5,201,033 of record CM052008.1, read on the forward strand.
GGGTTGAATGCCGTGTTGCCGGAGATCCCAGACGTTGAGGCGTCATGAGCAATGGTAAGCGTTTCTACTATTACTGAACGCGCCCACTCACACTTCATGGCAAGATGCTGATATTTCACAGAAGATAGCGAGCAGCAAAAGATTGGGAAACCTCCTGTATACCGGTGCATGTGTACTGTACTGGGCGAAAAGCGGGATAAGGTTTGCCAGGCAAGTTCCATAACGGGCACGCCGCAGCTCCAGCGTGAAAGAGATTTTCCTTCCTTTTGCCTCCTGTGAAATCTTTTCCTTCCCGATTAAGCGTCAGCCAAGCCACAAACAGTGTTCGGAAAGTTATAGCACACTACTACTGGTAAAAGTTACCATAAAGTCTCCACCACCAGCGATTCTACCCAGTCAGGAACCAGTAAGGCTGAGTCTGGGCCGTCCCTGCATGTCACTGTCTTTGATTCATTCCCTTGATAGCCACATGTTTCAAACAGAACAAAGAAATTCATGCTCTCGTTTCAATCGAGTGTCAGTACAGCCAGTACATACTGTACATGAACACCGCCAAGCGGAAAAGAGAGAGGGAGAGCAAGAAAGAAGACCCTCGGCATCGTCACAATGTCTTTGGCCGCGACACATGGAATAAGCCGCCGCGAAAACATGATTCAAACTGCCCAAACTCAAATTCTTGCAGCCCAGGCTACGGCGTAGGCCCCCCGAAAACGTGTTATTCGTCCATTTCCACCACACCAAGCCCCCAGCACTAGCCCGAGCGCCTCCGTCCATTGACTAGACCACCCTGGTCCCAGAAAACACGATACATCCAGCTACGATGGACGTATCGGGCGGCAGGGAAAAGGGAAGAAACGTACAACGAAGGTTCCACGTCTTGCCACCCCAGAAAACCTGGATCCATCCAGGCACACCTAGTCGCGTCTTCTCAAATGTACTATAATAACCGCAACCCCATCCACCTCGTAGTCTAGCCTTTTGCCTTTGCTCATTTCTGACTTTCCTTCGATCCATCCATTCGTTAACATTTCCATTCGTTCCGTCTCTCGAACAACTACAACCGCCAAAATGCAGTCCAAGATCATTCTCTCTGCCCTCGTGGCAGTCTCTGCCGCCGCTGGCATCCTTCCACGTCAAACTGACACCGGCGACCTGTCTGCGTGCGTCGCAGACGCTCAGTCGCTCCTCGCCACTGTCCCAACTCCCCCTCCCGCTCTCGCCAAGGACCTCCAAAAGGCCGGCTCCGACCCTTGCAACTTCACCCCCGCCAAGAGCCTCACCTCTCAGTACAGCAGCTACCTGAGCAAGTTCGAGTCGTGGGCCGATGACAACAAGTCTCTCTTCGACAAGATCAGCTCCGAGTGTCCCCAGCAGGCCACTGACGGCCTTCCCCAGTTCAAGTGCGACGGCAAGAGCGGTCCTACTGCCACTGGGGGCTCTGCTGAGCCAACTGCTACTGGCAGCGACTCCACGGACACTGCTGCCCAGCCTACTGGCACTGGTGCCGACTCCAAGACTGCCAGCGGCAGCGCCAAGCCCTCTTCCACTGGCAAGAGCGGCGATGGCAAGAGCGCTGGTGCTTCTGTCCAGGCTGGCGTTGGTGCCGTTCTTGGTGCTGCCCTCCTCGCCGTCATTGCTCTGTAAGAGAGTAAAAGCAAGCTCACCAAGTGACTCATTCCGAGTACATAAGAAGAACGAGCGCAGTATATACCTTGTTATTTAATCGAGAAATAATACCCCCAGTCTCCTTCCTTTCAATCCAAGGGAAGCTCATTTGGTGTGCTTGTCAGTGTCGTCGTGACTTCCGACTCTATAGTTAACATGCGCACCTCTCATATTGAAACAGCCTGCCTTAAATTGTCTACATCGCGTCCGCCACTACTCTTGCAAGTTCTTGAATTTATAAACGCCTCTGGCGAGCAAACCGCAATGTTGTGTTTCAACATCTTCACACTCCAATCATCCATCCTTTTGATACTTGACTCACATCTTCAGCTTATCGCTACTGCTTCCATCTCTTATCCATACGCTTTCCCAGCATATCAAGGCATTCATATATCAATCCTCAACATGCGATACACCATTTTCTCTACATTCTTCCTTGGCGCCACAGCCAACCTCGACTACAAACTTGCTCAACCAACGCCTCCCACAAGCATATCCCCACAGTGTGCACAGATGGCGAACAAGCTCTCGCCTGCCCCAACCATTGAGCCTGAATTTGCTGCAGAGATTGCCGCCGGTGCCAAGTCTTGCTCTTTCAATCCCCCAGCTAGCTTATCCAAACACTGGAATAGCTACACCAAGGCTGCTGACGAATGGGTCAGAAAGAACTCGAAGATTTTGGGAGAGCTGAAATACCACTGTCCTATGCTTGTTATGGAATCTCCGTGCCCTGCAGCCGGGCTGTCCAGCAGCCGCAACTCCGAGAAAAGTTCGACAACTACGAAGACTGACAGTATTAGTTCCGACTCCGCTATCAATTGGCGCGTTGGGTACGCCTCTAAATCAGCCCCTCGTCGTCCACCCCTCGAAGGTCCTGGGGCAACGATGGGTGTCAGCAAGGCAGACGCCACGATTGTCGTTGTCGCCGTGGCTGCTGAGGGTGATGATGAGGTGATGTCGTCGGTTGCCAAGGGCATACCCACCACCGGCACTGCGGAGTATGGTGTGCATGGTGGCCGTCTTCCAATGACTGTAGGCGAAACTAGCAAGGACGCCTCGGAAGGGAACATTTTGAGCAGTATTTCGTCGATGATGGAGGGACTAGCCGCAGTTGTTGAGGAGTCCAAGCATCACCATGATGCTTCAGGTCATCGCGCCATAACCCTCAGCTCTGCTGCTATAGCCGGAACTAGCGGTGCCGGGGTAACTGGTATGGCTATCGCTGTTGTGTTCGGTGCTGGAATCGCTGCTCTCGCTCTCTGGTAGGCGTGACGTTGAACTAGTAGCATCAAGATGAGGCGGTGTGGACCAAATAGCGTTAATAGATAACTTTATAATGTTGCTTAGTGGCCTTTTACAAATGAGTGCACTGTGAAGTGTCGAACCCCCACGGCTGCTGTTGTGCGAGTGGTCTCTGTATCACTTGATTGCATCGAGCCATACAGGCGAGCCACGGTCAAGCACTGCAAGGTTCATAGGTCCATGTTCAAATTGAAACACATTGGAGCAACCTGTTTAGTAAATTAACCATTGCATTGCATTCGTACTACCTTCTATCTTTTAATGCCAGATATACTCCATACTTCGTAAATAACGCCGCCGCTTTTACTCCTCTTCCTCCTCAGCCTCGGCCTCTGCCTCCACGTCAGCTTCCTCTACGGGTTCCTCTTCAGCGGCTCCGTTTACGGGAGCAACATCCTCAACGACACCGCCCTCGCTCTCAGCCTTCAACCAGGCGTCCCACTCTGGGAACAAGTCGCCATCCTCTTCTGGTACACCAATCAGCTTGGCCACGCGACCCTTTTTGCTCTTCTCTAGGGTCTCCTTCCACTCGGCGACAGCGGCACCAGCGAGGCTGGGCTTGTACGTTTGGGCGAACAGGACAGCTTCGGCGTGACGGCCCGTCTTGGACAGGAGCTCTTGGCACTTTTGTACCTCACCCAACAGCCAGTAACATGAGAATGCTACGTTGTTGGCGGCGGTTTCTTCAGCCTGGGCGGCAAGGGCAGTGAGGCCATCGCGGTCGCCTGTTGATGAGTGAAGGAGCAGGAGGGAACCGATATCCTTGGCGGCTGTGAAGCATTCGGCGGCTAGGCTGACGTCCCAGGCGGCAAGGGCGGCGTCACCGACAGTCTTCCACTTGTGCTCGACGTCGGCTTGGCGGGCTTGCTCAAGGGCAATGTCGAGATGGTTCAAGGCCAGGGCGAGCTCGAATCGGTGTTCTGGGTCGGTGGCAACTTCCAAAGCAAGATCCTTGTGCCCTTGGCCTTCCAAGAAGCGGGCAATCTTGTTCATTTGATCGGCGGGAATCGTTGGGAGCAGCTCAGCGGCAGCGTCCATTTCCTCACGAAGCACCAGGGTCTGATACTCTAGGACGGAAATAGAGAGTGCGAAAGAGGAAACGTTGACATCCTTGTCGACGAGGTAGATGCGAGAATCACGCTGGATGTAGCCCAGGACATACATGGGCTTGTCGAAGTGAGAGATGGTGTATGTTTGGTCTCCGACAAGGTAGTTGAGTCTGTTTGTGCTGTTTGTGTAAATGAAGCAGTCACCGACCCATTCACCAGTACGGACGCTGTTGTTGTTAGCTCTGGTCGTACTAAACGAACTTGTCCACATGTTTAACTTACGTTTCGCTGATATCGGTAATAAGCTCAAAGGCTGCTTCAACGCCATCCTCCTCAACCTGGCCGTCCTGGAGGGCCTCGACGTAAGCTTCGCGAGAGAATCGCAAGACGTAGAAGCTATCCTCACTGGCAATGGCGACCAATTCTCCGCTCTCAGACCAGTACACCTGCTTGGGCTCAACTTCGATACGGCGCACCAAATTACCAGTAGTCCAGTCGAAGAAGGAAATACCGCCTTGTCCAGTGACGCCCAACAAGACACCGCCAGTGAGACCGTCGGCTTGGAATCCAACGTCAAGGCCGCCAGCCTTTTCGGTAAAGTTCTTGAAGATCTTAACGCTCATGGCGGATTCGCGAATGGCGAAATCGTTGCTGTTCTCCTTGGAGGCCCATACGAAGTCAAGAGCGGATCCGAAGGCCTTGTTTCGCCAAGCAAGAGCAGTGTAAATGATGTACTCGCCATCACCGCAGACAGCTACGAATCGGCCGTTGGGAGAGTGAATCAGAGTCTGAGGGTAAACTTCGCAGGTTCCAAGGTCCTTGGTAGATAGCGTAATAGCTTCGTTATCCTTGATGGAGGCATCTGTAACATAATTAGTAACCTGTCGCGGCGTAAGCAAAAGTTGAGATTCGTCGCAGCGTACCTCCTTTAATAATGGCAGAGACGACTTCGTTGTGTCTAGCCCAGATAAGCTTGCCAGAGGGGTCCATGGACACGGCAGGCTCTTCACGGCCCAGCTTAACAACGACCGCACCGTCATCGTAACCGACAGCAATGCCCTGCTTGCCTTTTTGGTAAGCAACGCACCAAGCTCTCTCGAGGCTGTAGTTGAGAGATTGCTCAAAGCGATATGTGTTGGCGTGCCAGATGCGCAACGTGCCATCCTCAGAACCAGACAGAATGATAGGCAGCTCGGGGTGGTAGCAGGCAAAGGAAACATTTTGGGTGTGGCCCTCGAGAGTCGCAATCAGAGACTTGGTGGTATAATCCCAGATCTTGACAGTTCGGTCGTCCGATGTAGTCAGCAAGTAGGGCTTGTCGGAGTGTGGGTAATAATCGACGTGGTTGACGCCCTTGGTGTCGTGCGCCTCGAGGGTGAAGTTGGCGTGTGGTGAACCCAGGCTCCAGATCTTGACAGTGCGATCCAAACAGGCGGAGGCAAAGGTGTTGGTATCCTTGGGGTTAATGGCCAAGCTCATGACGTAGTGGCCGTGGCCCTCGTATACCTGGACACACTTCCATCCCTTGTCCCAATCCCACAGCTTAATTGTCATGTCATCGGAGGCAGTCAAGACGAAAGGGAGAGTAGGGTGAACGGTGATGACACGGATATAGTCGGGGTGGGCTTCGAAGGAGGTTATTTTCTCGGATGTGTTGTAGTTGTAGACACGGATTTGGAAGTCGTCTGAGCCACAGATGATCCAGTTCTTGCGAGCAACGAATCGACCAGCGCGGACAGGAACGTCGGTGAGTTCGAAGGTCTTGACGACCTGTTGTGTTTCGTAAGACCAGATCTGGACATGTCCTGAGAAGGCAGGTTAGAGGGATTCGAGGCAATTGCAGTTCGGAGTCACAAACCGTTATAGAGGGTCGTCAGGATCCATGGTTCGGTAGGGTGGAAATCGATTCCCTTGACTCGCTCGCTGCGAGCGTAAAGCTGACGCTGTCACGAAGTTAGCACCGTTTGGCGAACGGGGTGAGCGGCCCGGGCAAGCGATGGCGCTGCATCAGGGTCGGGTCGAGATGCTCCAATGGCCTACCTTTACATCCAACTTCATGATGGCGGTTGTCGTCTCTCCTGGTGAGAAGGGTGTTGGATCGAGGAGACGTTGTTGAAAGAAGGCGGCGGAGACTGTCCCCTGATGGTGGGGTTACAAGGAGGTGAGCGATGGCAGCTTCGCAACCATGCAATTCGAAGTCGGGACGATTGGCTGGCGATGTAAAACGAGGTGGTCAAAGTGATGCATGCAAATACAAGAATTTCAACAACACAATTCTCGCATTTAATTTATCACTTGACTTGTGAAACAGAAAGGAGAGGTGTTGACAAGCTCGCACAGGAAGCCACTTGGCGATATCTGGCCCACTACTTCTGAAAATGTGTCCTACTCTGCTCTGGCTCTGGAGCACACGCACACACTACGACAGCTCGCTTGTGTTTGCGCCTGACATTTGAGGCATTGATAATTCCCGCTGTGGTGGTGGGGCGGCTTGGACTGAGCTGGGCTGAACTGGACCGGGAGAGCTCCAGGGTTTTCAGGGGAGCACCCGCCGTGTGTTACAGTGGATGAGCCCCTGTAAAATATCAAGCATAGCCTTGAGGGCAAACGGGGTCCAAAGCTCGGACGGGTCGTTGGATCAATCATGTTATAACAACAAAACAAAACAAAATAAATAAAAAGATGGAAGATACAAAATGTCTCTTTACCTGATGTATTTATCACAATGTTTTCATCTGTTCGCTGTCAGTGTTCCATTGCATTGCTGTCAAATGTATTTGCATGTATTTGTCACATATTGTGTTCGAAACATTACCATCTTCCTCATAAAATATCGACTTGCACTAGTCGTATGAAGCTGACCTATAAAAAAACCAAAACCAAAACTCCGATCAATTACTACAATGTTTTAGGTGTATCCAGAACATATTTTCCCCAAAGTCATCGGTGCCAGAGTTTGACATGGTTTGCTAAATATAGGGTAGTGCTCGTATCTCCAAAAATAACAACAAGCTTTCTCCTGCCACAACCCGCCACGGTGGGCACTATCATGCATGCAAAACAAAATACACAAAGTAAAATTCAGCAAGAAAATAAGAATCAAAAGGCTGTAACTACTACTACAAAAATCCCTTCGTCGCAATGACGTGAGGAAAGGTGGAATATTGATGAGCAATTTGCCACACTGGCGCTGGGTAGCAGATATCCTTTGTCGGTAAACAGGATCTACAGCGCTTCAGACGTCACCGGCCTTGCCCAGAATGCCGCTGGGTGAGAGAACAGTGCTGTAATATGGGCACAGCATGGTGCAGCTCCTGCCGTGGTGACGCTAAACGCGGGCTAACATGGGGTCCCTATCACCGAATACCCTGACTCTTCCCACACAGTGAATACCACTGCTCATCCGTCTCCAAAATCGTACTGTGCCACTACCCATCATTCTCTCATTACGTACAGTGCGCAACTTCGTCCCACGCGGTACAGAGCACAGCCTCCCTCCAGCGCAGCACAGGCCTGAGCCTCTGCTTCTGATTCCCATCACCGGGTTTCTTTCAAGACCCCGATTTCCACAAAGTCATATCCGCTGGCCGCAGCAACTTTTTTTCCCGCTTCCTTTTCTTAACCTTCTAAACCGTACACCCCTGTTTGATTCATCTTCTTTTTCTTCTCTCCTCTTACATGTATGACTTCTCAGCTCGATTGCTCCATTTCCTGACGACCTCGGCCTCCTACCATCCCTCAATAACACCCACCCACCACACAAACGCAATAGCTTACTTTTGAACCTCTGCGGGGTCGCCGGACCACCCACCGCCACCTCGCCATTATCGTTGACACCATCTTTCAGCATACTTTGAGCTTGTTTACAATTATCATTTTCTCCTCGAGGCCCCAGGTGGCCATCTACTTCAACATAGGTTGCGTCTCAAAATTTTCTGATTGCTTCCTTTGACGATTCCTTTTGGTCGTGTGCCGTCCGCAAACTGTCACATCCATTTCACCCCAATCCAAACCAGCAAACACCGCCAGACAAACGCAGCCACCATGTCGTGGAAACTCACAAAGAGTCAGTTCAGCCCCGATTCACGTGCAATTCGGCTCACCAGTCTTCCATGCACACGTACAATCCCTATGATTGTAGCACAGGCCGCTGAAACAGATACATCTTGCTGACATTCTACAGAGTTGAAGGAGACTCATCTAGGAACCCTCAGCCCGTTCTCTCGATCGCCATCTACGTCGACCATTACAGAAAAAGATGACAAGGCTCAACAGAGCATAGCATCAACAAGCCCGTTGTCCGAGACCACAAATGGTGTGTACCGAAGACAAGGAGCCCCGTGTGTCCTTTCTGTTGTCTAATCTCCCTCATCTAGCTGCCGCAACAGAAGCCTTGACCCAGGCACCAGTCGTCAAACCCCCGAAACCCGGCATTCTCGTCGTCACGCTCCATGAAGGCCAAGGATTTTCGCTACCCGAACAATATCGCGGTGCCTTCACCTCACAGCACCAAGGCTCGCTGTCCACCAGCAATGCGGGATCTGTAACTGGCTCCATGAGGCCTGGAGGCCAGCGCATGGCGGGATCCCTTTCTGCCAACGGCTCCAATAGACCACATTCCTCTGCCGGAGGGTTTTCAGGCATCCCGACGAATCATGGCCGAATAAGCGGCAAATACATGCCCTATGCGCTTATTGATTTCGATAAGGTGCAGGTTTTCGTCAACTCGGTAGATGGAAACCCCGAAAACCCTCTCTGGGCTGGTGGTAATACGCAGTACAAGTTCGATGTTTCTCGAGTTACTGAACTGGTCATCCACCTGTATATGCGTAACCCCAGCGCCGCGCCTGGAGTGGGACGCAGCCAGGATATTTTCCTAGGTGTCGTCCGCATCAACCCTAGCTTCGAAGAACGACAACAATTCTCAGAGGACGGCAAGTCCAGCAAGAAAGCCACCGATCAACCTCCTCGCCAGGGTCACAGCGGCGCCGAGTGGGTGGATGTGCAGCATGGAACTGGCAAGATCAAGGTTGGCGTCGACTATGTTGAGACTCGCGCAGGCAAGCTCAAGATCGAAGACTTCGAACTGCTCAAGGTAGTTGGCAAGGGTAGTTTCGGCAAGGTCATGCAGGTACGCAAGAAGGATACCAGCCGAATTTACGCTCTCAAGACGATTCGCAAAGCCCATATTATTTCACGATCCGAAGTTGCCCATACTCTCGCCGAGCGATCTGTCCTCGCACAAATCAACAATCCTTTTATTGTACCCCTCAAGTTCAGTTTCCAGTCTCCCGAGAAACTGTACTTCGTTCTGGCATTTGTCAACGGCGGGGAGCTGTTCTACCATCTGCAAAAGGAGCACCGATTCGACGTCAACCGATCACGCTTCTACACTGCCGAGCTGCTCTGCGCACTGGAATGCCTTCACGGCTTCAGTGTGATTTACAGAGATTTGAAACCCGAAAACATCTTGCTCGATTATGAAGGCCACATTGCACTTTGCGACTTTGGTCTGTGCAAGCTTGATATGAAAGACGAGGACCGCACCAACACATTCTGTGGCACGCCCGAGTATCTCGCTCCCGAACTTCTGATGGGCCAAGGATACAACAAAACTGTGGATTGGTGGACTCTGGGAGTGCTGCTGTACGAAATGTTGACTGGGCTTCCCCCTTTCTACGACGAAAACACCAACGAGATGTACCGCAAGATTCTCTCGGAACCTCTTCACTTCTCGGACGTGGTACCACCTGCGGCCAAGGATCTTTTGACCAAGCTTCTCAACCGTGATCCCAAGCAGCGACTGGGAGCAAACGGCTCTGCAGAGATCAAAGCGCACCCCTTCTTCCATGCCATAGATTGGCGTAAGTTGCTGCAGCGCAAATATGAGCCTGCATTTAAGCCTAATGTGGTAAGTTTAAGCACTCTACAGCGTACTTCATCAAGAGACATAAATACTAACTGATTATGAACAGGCCGACGCATTGGACACAGTTAACTTTGACCCCGAATTCACTTCGGAAGCCCCTCAAGATTCATACGTGGAGGGACCCATGCTGTCACAGACGATGCAGAACCAATTCCAAGGATTCAGTTACAACCGACCAATTGCGGGTCTAGGGGACGCTGGCGGCAGTGTCAAGGACCCATCATTCGTTGGAAGCATACCAGAAGAATAGAAGAAGATGGGTAACGTAGACGAATGAAATGGAACAAAACAACGTAAACAGGCGAATAAGCGACTGGCATTTTGTGTTGATGAGCATTTTGGCAACTAGAACTTGTATTGATGTCATTGGTTAAAGTCATGGTGTCTTGTTACTTTAAGTAGTGTTGTGAAGTGTTTCCCCGATGGATGTAAACTCACCTGTATTACCAACAGCGTCGCCGTGCATTACGCCGTGAACATAGCACTTGCCAACGACGGAGTAGTCTATATGCGACCCCTGCCGCAGGACATGGGGTGTAGGAGGAATGATGCATGCCCACCAGCGAGCAGCCAAATAACATCATCGGGTTTGGCATAGAGTGAGCCGAGTACCAAATATCCTTTCTACGGGCGCATCAGACGCCATTGAGATGTTGACACCACCATCAATACAATTCTGAACGGTTGTGTTGTCTCCTCTCCGAGCTGCTTCGATGAGCCAAGTCTTATTGAAAGGCTCCGTTCGATGGCTAAGGCATGGCTAGTGTGTGGCTAGCTGGGAGGGCATTATATACAGTAGATGGCAGCGTTTGACGGCGTCCACTAAGAAGATATTCGACAGTGAGCGTACTGCAAAGGTTGCTAATAATAACTCGGCGTGGAGAGCTGTAACATCGTTGCGGGGAGAGAAGGACCAACGGTTCTGTCAGCCAAATCACCTAATTCCCGTCTCCAACGACAGCCAATATACCATACCGAAGCTATAAAAAAAGAAAGAAGAAGAAACAAAAAAAGGGCTAGGATCTGTCGAAAATTATTGAAATATGTAATGAATACTACATGCAGGTGAACCTCGGCATTGTTTGACGATCATAGCTTCACTTGAGGATCAGGGGAGAGGCCTCGAGCAGCGCCGGGATCCAATCCAAATTGCCTTATTAGGCAGGTATGCCGTCCCCTCAATGCCGATTCTTCCGGCTAGCGGCAACCCTTTTAACTTTCACACGCTGGCCAGCATAGAAGCAGTTCCTAATTAGCTTCTCGAATAGGAGTGAGATTGAAGTGTCCAGGGATTGAGTAGCTCGCTAGTGGTGACTGAGGGGGTCTTCAGGTAAAAAAATAAACGTAATCAATCGGCTGGGATGCAGCATACATGGAGTTTCTGTTACCTAAATACACATCCTTGGGGCAAAACACAAGCCTACTGGATGGTCAGACGACAGCGGAAAGACAATGCATTGTAAGAGTATGGCAAGTCGAAGCTCAGGTACTAGGCTGCGACATTGTCCTTGCAATACTAGTGGACGATGAATATAAAAGCAGCCTGTAAACCTCTTAATGTCTGATTGAATTCTCAAGGTAGACTCACAGTATCCTTCGCAACCCACTTGTTAAACAGAGTTTGCTGTTTCATTGTTCTCTTTTACTATGAAGCCCAATAGCTTCCTCACCTTGGCTGGAGCCATTGCCAACGCTCTTGGTGTTGCAGCTGCTCCAGCTCGCTCAGCTGCTGCAGGGCCTACTGTAATTACCAATACGCACTGGTCTGGAGCCGTTTACAACGGCCAGGGAGTAACCAACATTGAGGCAAGCTTTGTTATTCCCGATGTTTCTGGCCAGTCTTCGGACGACTCGGTGGCTGTATGGGTTGGCATTGATGGAGCTGGCAGTGGCAGTTGTGGTAACACCCTCATGCAAGCCGGCATTCTCTTGTACGGCGACGGCTCGATCAGACGTAAGCGCTTTGTTGTTCTCGCAAGTTTCCATAGACCACAAAATGACTAACAACTATCATGCATAGCTTGGTATGAGTGGTGGCCTGGCGAGGAGATCCAATTCTTCGACGGGTCCTGGGACGTTCAGGCGGGCGACAACATCTTTATGCAGGTGCAGGCAAACTCGACAACTACAGGCGTCGCATATGTTCAAAACCAGAGAACGGGAAACACGCTTACGCATCAGTTTTATTCGAGCGAATCGCCTAGCGCTCTGTGTGAAATCAACGCGGATTGGGTCATCGAGGCCATCTCGTTTGGTAACGGCAACTTTGCTACTCTGCCCGACTTTGGCACCATCACCTTGACTGACACTAGCGCAACTACAAGCGATGGCACGGTGACTGCTGACGATGCGGGTATCTGGGACATGACTGGCTACGAGAACAACAACGTCAACTGCCGTCATTCTGGCAGTGGTTCTGTTGAGTGCACTCGTGCTTGAGATGAGGATACTGTTGATATGTTACAATATGCTGCTTGGAGTTCAATACGGTACATACGTTATGCTATACTTTACTTTACTCTACTTTGAATTGGTCCAATTTCTTCATAAAACAAATCTCTGGGAATACAAGCAATTGGCGTTTTTGGCTCCAGCACTCGACCAATTGGGTAACTTGGGGAGCTGGGTGAGCCAGGCATCTTTGCAGTACTTGCATCAACCAGAAAGAAAAGAGACCTCCTTTCGAAATACGAATGGTATTTTGATGTAACCTTACAAAGTATCGCCTTTGTAACCCAAGAGGGTGGCTGTTATAGTGACTCTCATTAACAAACAATGTCTAGTAAACCTGCCTGGTAGACTGTCCAGTAAACATGTCCAGTAAACATGTCCGGTAAACATCTTCAAAAGCATTCGAATGAGACTTCAAAACAGAAAACCACAACAGCTGTTTATCTAATATATACATATATACACTAGCAATGAGATTACTCACAGTATTCGTGAGCTAAAACACAATAGTCATTAGGCGCCCAGAGAGTAGCAAACGGAGCCTGAATTATTCCATCGCTACCGGAGAGAATATACGAGGACCATTTTGGTTCGAACGCCAAATTTGGAAGCTCAAGCGGTGTATCTCTGGTATAGTACCAATCAGGTGGCGAAGAGTCAACATCAAAGTCACTCGAAGCAATAAAACCCTGCGAACCCAGTTGAGTCGCTTGCCAATCTATATCAGTAGCAGTTTCAGCATCCAGAGATTCCCATAGCGAGATTGTAGATTCATCCGAAGATAACGGGATGGCGTGCTCTGCCTGGTCCAATAGTTTCGGGACGATATGGAGGAAGTCCATAAGTAGTTGCGACATGCTCTCATCATCATCCCAAACCCTCCTTCTGCGCTGCAGGAATTCCGAGATGATGTAGGGTCCACGGTCATAGCAACGTTGTTGTAACATCTGCAGCGTCTCCTTGACTGGTGTATCCAGATACGGGCTGCTCGGTCTGGGTGTTTTGGGGAACAGGATATCCCACACGCCGTACCATTGCTCCGGCGGGGAGAGTTTTCTGCTGGACCTATGCCTCAGACGCTCCTGTTTCTGATGAGAAAAATGGACAGAGCTGCTCCCCTGTTTGTCGCATTTTCTTGATCGTATGTGATGCATCATCTGCTGGGCATCGGGGAAGCTACACAGGCACGCGGGGCAGGAAAGGATACCTCCTTTGCTGTGGCGCCTGTGAAGATGCTGCTTGACATCTCGAACACGTCGAATCACCAGGTTAAGGCAGCTTGCGTGTCTGACAGGGTCCATTTTGAAATACGGACATGCCCACCTGTGCTGCGTCTCGTCCTTGTCGCACCCGTCGACCTTTCGGTTGGCCGTGTTATTGGACTTGTCGTTGCCCGAGTTAACGCTACTCTTGTTTGTGGTTCGACTCCTTTTCTTGGATGATGGTTTCCTTGAGTAGTGCTTGGAATTATGTAGAGGTTTTAAAGGGTAAGATGGAGGCTCTTGCTTTGCAGGAGAAGTTGGGCCTATTTGCTGCTGCTCTGGTGTCTCTATGTGGCCTTCTTTGATGAATGGACTGTATTCTGCTGGCGGTGTGTCCCAGGATCCTACCTCTTGGAAGTGACTTATTGCCAAGTTCTGGTAAGCATTATCTTGTTTATCTTCCTGTATATATGATAGGCTAGGACAAGGGTAGTGCAGTTGAGGTTCCGATATCACTGTTGGCGCCGCGCTACTGAGGTGCGGTGCTGTGACGGCCGTTACCAAGGATGCTTTCGGCTGAGTTGCTATTAAAGTTTTGTTGATACCGGAAAACTTTGTATTTGTATTGTTTAGACGGCACTTGGGTGATTGAGACTTTGATTTCGCCTCTATCCGAGTTGACTTGCGTTGTGGTATCATGGTGCAGGCGGCTATCCTCGCTGATGATTCGATCTTGGTGTTCGCTCTTGGTGTGGGCTGGCGACAGCACTAAGACGTGTTTGAAAAGTCTATGGATGCCGTATTATATCTTGAAGAGTAGAAAGTATAAAAACAGATTTCTTAGGTATTCTTATTATGGGAATTTGTTTTTGGGAATAAATGAACCATCAGGTTAATAGGGACAGCACAGCCTAAGCTGCAAAGGGTTTAGAATATACACACTGTACGTATTGTGACTAGGTAAACTATCTCACATGCTGAAAGCTGGTCCACTGCTGCAGCGTAACCGACGAAAAGAAACCAACCAGGGATCTATTTGGCATTCACAGGGTCTCCCGTTTTGCACAAAACAATGCACCCAATACTCAGAGCCCAGACATCATCTGCCCGCTGGTGTTGCTACCCAGCTGGACACTTGACGTTTCTACGTTCAAGATGACGATCACTGCCAGAAGAGAAGATGAATCCTTGCCAGCCAAGACCCAGTTGTGAACGCAAAAACGTTCACAACTGGGTACCCCCCTGCATGACGCTCCAAGCCACAACAGCTTTTGCGACCCAACTTGAGCGAGCGTTGTTGCTTGATGGTTGCCTTTTACATTCTAACGCTCCTCGGTTTGATTGGTTGGGCTGGCCTCTTGGGGCTTTGCGGGCGGTGTAAGAGCTGGAGTAGAAGCAGGCTTGGAGGCTGAGTTGGCGATGAGACGCCCAATCAATGCCAACTCGTTGTCGCGTTCCCAGTGGGCAATGCGAGCAAGCCGCAGTGCTTCCTGCTCGGCTTTTGTTGTTCTGTCACTTGCATCAGCAAAGTCGTAGGTATATAAGAAGAAGAGTTTCCGACTTACGGCATTTTTCGCGTTTTTGTTTGCAAGAGAATACTTTGACAAAGAAGTCGACTCAACAGGTAAGTTGAGTTGATTGGTTTTTATCACTTTTGAACACTATTCGGACGAGAGATTTCACAGCAGCAACATTGTTTTGTTTTATACATGACAGCAGTAATGAAGGAACGATTTATTGTTCTCGTCAACCGCTGAAGTGTCGAGCCCTCCATGGCGAAGTCGCCCATGCCAACGCAAAAACGCTGGTTCCAACTAGCCATTTGTGCAAGAGCCCTGAGGAGCGGCTGCTCGTGAAGCAGCGAGCACATCTCAGAGCGTGCTCTAGCCTCCCAGGGTGCTTGGCGCATTGTGGTATTCTCCTCCAGCTATTGTTTCTGCGTTGCACTGCCCCATGTTCCTCGGAGTATCTGTCTATTTATTGTTATTTTTGTTTTATCTTTTCGCCTTAAACTGGACTGGTGACACAGACGCACCATGTTGTGGCGGACGCTTTTGCGTTTTGGCTCCCTCCCATGTTCATCTGTAGGTGCCGCTTAGAGGTCCGAGACTTGTAAAGGTCTACAAGCCTGGTAACGCTGCAGCTTAACAGTACAACCAAAGATGAAGAGCAGCCTTTAATGCTCTTGAAAACGAAACAAAAAAGGAAAGAAACAGACTCAACGTAGTCATAGTGTCCAGTACAAGTTAAGCATAATACCATGGTTGCAGTTATTTTTAGGGTTTGCCATTTTGGGATCAAGGGGCCATTTTTACCCGTTGGTCAGATGTGGGATTTGGGCTACTTGATCTGGTGAAAAATATGGGGAAGTTTGTCGATTATTGCAATAATATAATAATGATAATAATGATAAATTTGCTCTATTAAGAAACAATAGAAAACCAAAACGAGGACGCGACTCACTCGAGCTAATGCCAAACCAGCCATATCAACCATCAACCGGCCGCACATTGTTGCTCCGAGACACTTCCCTCCTACTTCTGGCCACTGCAGCCAAGGC
The DNA here is from genome assembly GCA_028455935.1 of Simplicillium aogashimaense. NCBI lineage: Eukaryota > Fungi > Ascomycota > Sordariomycetes > Hypocreales > Cordycipitaceae > Simplicillium > Simplicillium aogashimaense. The sequence goes on from CM052008.1 coordinate 5,217,191, forward strand.
ATTCACTGGTTGGCCTTGCCATACGCCACACGCTTACGGAAGACAGTCCCCTAGGTGCGCGCCTTGTGTCAAGGGAGATGCTGTTCCACCAAAGCACGCTAGTATCCGAACAAACCTTCGTTCCGTGATGGCGTGGCTGTGGCTTTTGTGTCTGAGAGACCAGGGGGTAAAGTAGCATTGAGCAGGGGCTTAGCCTAGAAGGCAACCAAGTTGGCTTGCACCTGGTGTTCAGTGTATGCATTGCTTGTTTAGTTTCCCAGTGCTGCTTCGTCTACTCCAACCTCTGCTGTCCCTTCATTTCTCTTGCCCTTAGTCGTCCATGTTTTCTTTCAATGTTTCTTCTTCAGCGGCCAGATCCACGGTCCCTAGAGATATATTGCCCGCAGTCCCTCTCTAGCGGACAACACACTGCGCACATCGCCTTGTACAGCGTACAGGCGCTGCATACGCACAGAAACACACATCTTCAAATCATTCCAACAGCCTTCTGTTTCGCCGTTTAACTCTCTCTAAGATATGCCACTGGTTCTTCCTGTTGCTCAAGGTGCCGCTTTTTTGGTTTCCTTGGTGGCAATGCGCTCTACCTTTCCATCCACGTTCGATTCGTACGACGAAAAAGCAGCATGGGACTCGGGAGGCGACAGCCCGCAAAAGTCAACTGGTGCTGCTGGTGACCGGATTCCTGCAGGTAAACCACGCCTGCGTCACCGTATCAAGCTACGGTTTGATCGAGTCACACAAGATCTGTCTTCCATAGCAAAAAAGTGCTTCCCCAAATCGAACAAGGGTCGGGTGAAGCGCGCTTGGAGACAAACCACCCCTTCACTTGCTCATGCCCATGTCAATCGCGGCCGCAGAATTTCCCTTTCCAGTCATCGCACATGGCCAAAATTGCTCAGGAAAAGAAATCGAAGAGTAACAGGCAATCATACGTCGGCGAGTAAAACGGGCAACAATGCATTGCCTTTGCCGACGCAGTTTGCTGGGCCAAGCGATGCTCCCGGCGTTGTATCATGTATGGATGCATCGGGTGGCCTAGATCATGCTGCCGTCCCAGACTACTCTGCTGGCCACATCAACGATGCTGTGAATACCACGGTCAATTCCATGGAAATTCAAATGCAAAGCTATACCAACCACTTTAGCAACATGACTGAAGGCACTGTGGGCGGTTCGGGTGAAGACCGAAATCCGAACAGCGGAATGGTTTATCATGCTGCCGGTGACGGCTACGCAAGTGCCAACAACGGCCATGATGACGGAAACAATAACGACGCAAACAACCATGACGGAAACAATAACGACGGAAACAATAACGACGGAAACAATAACGACGGAAACAATAACGACGGAAACAATGAAAACCACAGACATGACGACACGGGCAACAATGACCGAGTCGAAAGTGTCAAAAAGGAACTTGCCTGTCACTTCTACCACATCTGCCCAGTGACAAATGAATGGTGCGCTGCGGCACGATTAAAGCGCCTTGGCGATATAAAGGCTCACTTTGAGCGAAACCACACACTTGAGAAAGGCCACTGGTGCATCAAGTGCCACACCAAATTCAGAACAGAAGCAAAATTGACAACTCATTTGGAGACAGGTTGTCTAGAGTACCAAGGACCCCGCAAGGCAATTCATCAGCAGCAATTCGAAGAAATTTACGAGGGTAGCAGTGGCAAGCAAGGCCAGGAGCTGTGGAATCACATTTGGGAACGCTTGTGTCCCGGCCAACAGCTACCATCATCACCGTACCGGGACGTGGCATTTAATTCGCGAAAGAGTGCCGAGGAAGTCAACAACTTGGTGCATAATTGCTGCATTCGGCTACGTCATGTTGGTGTTCTTGACAGCAACATCACGCCTGATAGAATGCTCAACTACATTGTCGAATACGTCGCGAGCTTTATGCTTCATCAACTTCGTCTGGAACCAGTCGAAAGTTCTAGTTTGGACGACTTGGAGATTGAGATGGAAGATCAGATCACCTCTGTTTCCCCCTGCGCCCACAACCAAGACGCTGGCACGGGTATGGGCGCTGACATGCTGGAAATGGCAAACTCGAATACTCCAACACTACCAATGCCGCACTACGTGCCGGGTATTGGAGACGGTATGCCTGAGATGATGCAAAATGCAATCATATCATCCGGTCTTCAGGGCATGAATGCCATGTCCGACCTGCATAATTGGCAAAATGGGCTTGACTTTGAACCATTGAATGCCACGGGAACAGAAGGTTATCTAGGAAACGGTGATAATCCTGGCAATAATCGGCCTACAACTAAGGGCAATACCCGCCAAATGATTGGTTTTGATCACCTTGCAGCCAACGGCAATGGTCTACCACTTGTTGGCCTTTATGAACTTCCAAATGAGACCATCACAGCGTCAAATCATTCTCAGCAGCTGGGTTGTCCCACATTTGCTGCTAATAGCATGGATCAAGGCCAAGTTTCTCGAGGCAAGCAGCATGCTGGAGACGAACTTGGTGATGCAGGGCAATTCTTCCAATCTGATGACCACATCAACTCGCATCACAGGCAGCAGCCGAGTATGCAGCAGCAGTTGAATGGGCAGCAGCTATTGAATGGCCAACAGTGGTTGAAGGGCCAGCAACAATCGAATGACCAGCAGATTGCTATGCAACAATACGCTGCCATACAACTCCCTGAACAATCATATCAGCATTTTGTTCCACAAAATTTTGAATTTGAGTTCAACTAACATCCATGACCAAAATGGGGTGTGTTTTATTGCCTACACCCCTTGAATTTACTTTAATGTCCAGCATCGTTGTATTGTATGGTATGTATGTATGAATGTGTTGAGACAAGGGAAAGAAGGCAAACCCAGCATATGGGCCACAGAGCCGGTGGCAGCGGTTGAAGGGTTTTAATGCAATAAGAATCATTTGATCAAATGATACATTCAATAATTATTGTATGCGGATAGTTGTTGTGGGAGAAATTGGCACCTGGAACATCGAGAGCGCCCGTCGCGGCGTCGACGGCTCAACCACCTCGTAACACTCAGGTAGCTTGACTAGTAAGAAAAGATAAAATAAATGAAGAAGTGCTGGCTGGTGCCCCAGGACCTCGCAATTCTTGACCTGTACCCTTCCCAGGTCTCAGGCGTGTATGTTTATTGGTTTGTTTTGAATCATTTTCTTTATAGAGCAAAGTCATTTGCTAGAGCAAGTTTTACACTCTTGTACGCAAGCCTAGATAAATCTATATATTGCAAAATAAGAAAGGCGATACACCAGCCCTTACTCCAGAATGCATTTACTTTACTTCCCGCATTGTACATGCATTGTAATGTCAAAGCTGTGGTGGTCAACTGTGTTTGGGAGCATTACAGACACATAGGAGACTCGCAAGACTTGTATTGTAAACCTCTGCATGATTTTATACCATGTTCATCCTTATAGTACAGCTGTATCATGTCGTTGGCATATTTGAACTAAAGTAGACCCCTCCCTGCTCAACCTAGCAAGTATATGCAAGGCCGAAAAAAAAAAATCAAACAAGGACAAACAAGAAACGCCAACAAAAATATTCTGTTTTACGTCGACTCCTCCATTTTACTGTTTTCTGTATTAGAACAAGATCCTGGCTTTGCCTGTTCAAACTCGTCCCATATCTTCATTGTTAGATCATGTAAGCATACTCTGCATTTGCGATGAAAAGCCGTCACATCACCATCCTTGCCTGCTTTCCTAACTGGGATAAATCGCGAAACAAGGTCGCTACCTACATTTGGCCAGTGATCACGGACAAGAGAAATAGCAAATGCGACGCCACTCTGCAGATATGGCGTTAAGGTAAGGTCACTTCCTGGAAACACTGTTGCCCAAATTCGTAACCAACGCATCCTCAATCCAAGCTGCCAGTCATCGTATCTGGTGAGACGGTAGCACTGGCTCTGATCGAGTCCTTTCAACTCTTCTCTTGGAGCCCGAGGCTGGCATATGTTGCTGCGTATGTGATTTTCACGGGTCAGAATCGAGTCAAAGGTGTCAAAACACGTTGGGCAATATCGTGGCTGGGCATGCTGCTGCTTTAAGTGCCGGATAAGGTCGGTTATCGAACGGAGATGATGTCGCAGCAAGCAGGTTTTATTAGCCGATGGGTCTTGGACATAAAATGGACACGCAAGAGGGAAATGACCAGCAATTTTGGGTCTGACATTTGCTTCAGTAGAAACCCCGGCGCTGTCTGCCACGGATAGTCGCACTCGCTTTCCTGATGACAGCTTGTCGTCTGGAGGGACCACGTATTGCGCGATGGCTATCCAGCTCTTGAACTGCTGAAATGCATGATCCAGAATCAATGGCCGCATGACCCTGAATTCTTCATCTGCAGATAACATCCCGCTGTCGCTACCCACTCGACACCACTGCTCCGAGTCCTCCGAGTCGTAGTCAGTGTCTGTTTCCGACCTTGTACCATCGGAGTCACCGTCCCAGTCGCATTCTGTATGCTCCTCCTCATCGATATTATCTACAATATGCAGAGCCTCGTCATCAAATACAAAGGTTGAACTTCTGCTTGGAGCACCCGACTCATCAACAGGGCCTTTGACACGACCGGAATGATGCCGCTTTGAACCAATTGACTCGGGAAGAGATGAAGCCGAGTCTGCTGGTCTGTGTACAATGCTTCGTACACTAGGTCGAATAGGAAGTGGCGATATTTCGGAACCGCGAACCATGTCTTGCGCTGAAATCATGGCAGAGCGACTCTGGAGCACTTCCTGCTCCAATCGGACGAAATGGATACTGGCATATAATTGGGCCGAAACACAGCCATCTAAATGCCTAGTGGCGTGGAATCTGCTCTTGAGATGAAGCTTGGAAATGCCAGTGTGTAACGCTGGACATAGTCTCAAGTAGATGCCGTTCCACTCTGCAAGATATATCCCCCATCTCTTGCCGGAAGCATCCCGCCCAATATCCAGAACACTCACTCCACCATGCCTCTGAGCAGGAGATTTGATGGAAATACCACGATTATCAAAAGCAATTTTGCCGTCGAATACCCAGGGCTTCGATTTATCAGAATCTACATCTGAAAAATGATTGAACTCTTGGGGCGAGACGGCGAGAAGCCCTCGAGGCTGATTGCTTTGACTCCGCCAAGCAAGTATCGACCCGTCTCGCTTAGTGCGCAAAATCTCTTCCTGCAGTCTTAAGAATGCATTCTCTGAGCCTTCGCCATATCGTACTTGAATGGTGATGCCAGTGAGGGCGACAAGACAATAGGCAATGTCTTCCTCCCGTTGGCATTCCCGATGGGCTGCCCAGGACATTCGAACTGCCAAAGATGTTTCCCACAGCACATTGGCATTGGCCAGAACGGCCTCGGGAACTCCAGTGATGGTGCTGATAATATTAGAAATTGCCGGTGAGCTCTTCTCCCCGCAAAAAGACCAGGAGGCATCATAAAAATGCACGTTGGTTGGGATAACCAGCTCCTGCAGGGTCCAGGCACGTGTCCAATATCGACATTGACTCCATGTGTCTCGACGAGGAGGTTCGTCTCTTTCGTCTCGACTCAGATCCAAGTCGTCCAAGTAAACCATGCAAAGCGAGGATCCCTTGAGTAGTTGGAAAGCACCATTGATGTTCTCTTCCAAGGCTGTTGAGGAAGCAGAGTTGATACAAAGCCAATCCACCCAGAGATAGTCGATACCCTGCGCTGTGGCTACATCACAAGCTTTTAAAATCTTGGGTAACAAGATCAGATGTTTATTCAACCGATGATCAGTCGCCCATTTGACAGCGGACGGATCAGAAAGGGTAGTTGTGCTGCGGCCCCAGGTATGTGAAAGCAAAGCATACCGCGGACGGTTTGTCGAGGATAAGTCGACAATACACCGGGAGGGAATATGTAAGAGTTTCATGCCTTTGCGATTTGGCAAGCAAAATAGGATAGAGACTTGCTTGTGTGATGTGTGATCAAACTGTTCGTTTTCTTTTTGGCACAATTCCCTTGGAAATGGTCCGCTGTGATGGAGTGAATGAAAGGGTATGTCTTCCTGGGATAAACCAAATACTTATGATTCGGCGTACCATTTTGGATAGCAGCCTGACAACGTGGTGTTGTATTGCAGTACTTTGGGGTGATTGCATTGCGGGCAACTCCGGCTAACCGAATTCGTCGCGAATAGGCAATGCGCAGGAGCAGTCAGACGACCCGAGGCAGTGAAACGTACATCTCAGGTCGGGACACAGGTGTGCGCTTCGAACTTTGGAAACATTTAACTGTGCAGTAAAAAAACGGGTCGCTCCATTTAATGTGCAGCGGGAGGATGAACCGCACCTTTCCTGCTTTATTAATCGAATGTCGAGCTGCCTTGGACGATTATGGGCGCAAGGTGACAGGCATGAGGGAGTGATGACCAACATTGAGTCATGTCGTCCACCAGTGAAGTCGAGTGAAGCCAATGCAATTACTGCCTTGGCGACATTTAAACAGGACACATCGCTAACACGCCATACAATATCGACGGGGGGTGGAATTGAAACTGCATGTGCAACTGGGGTGGCCGCCTTGTTCAGGTTGCCTCGCTCGACCAAGTTGTTGTATATTGCAAAATATAGCCATGCTCAGAGACCAATTTTATCATTAGAATGGAAATTTGGTAACCATTTAATTAAATTTATAATAGCATAACGAGCCAGATATCGACATTGCCACACGCTCCAACTTTTTACTTTAGATTCCTTAGCTAAAAAGAAAAAAAAAGAAAAAAAAAAGATATTAAAAAAAAAAGAAACCACCTCCTATTCCTAAATTTTAAACAAGTTCAAATCTAATTAATGCCTTGAGGGTATTGAAACAGAACCCAAAATGAGGTGTATAAGGTGCTGCAGCGATATATCATGGTCCTGTAATGCCATTATATAATGCTACAACGATAAGAGTATGGAGTCCACCAATACAAATAGTTCTACAGAATGGAAGGTAACGGCGATGCAGGCCAGATACAGCACGGCGCACCACTAATAATTTAGTGGTAGACGTGGGTAGGCAGGCACCTAAGCAGGGATGGAACTGCGCTGTATTCAGAAACACCGCACGTCATGGAGGCGCTGAATGCTTCCGGCAGCACCACCAGAGCAGAGGATCCACACCAGCTCCCCTCCCCAACCATTTGCTCCTCTGCGTGGGCAATGCGGTAATAATCACCCATCTCAATCTCTCCATATCTCAGAACTTTCACCTCTTTCCCAAAACATTCAACAGGCGGAAAATTATCTCCATCATCAACTCTGCCAAGTCTGACCAATTCGTAAGTCGTCTCCCACCGACTGCCTTGAAACCGAAGGTGCCGCATCATCACCGGCAACCCCGCACCCAAAAAATGTTGCCCCTCCATCACGGTCATTCCATTGGTGCAGCAACCAGGCGAAAAAGCCGTCAGGCGGACAGACACCTGTTCCTTGCTTCGTCATCGAATACCATTCATGCCCTCTTCAATCTTGTCAGCAATTATTCACCATTCTCGTATCATCATTAATTGGAGCAATCGCCTTCATAAGCAACAACGCCCCTTACAGCCAACACTGACGTAGCATTCTAGAAATCCTTCCCGACTTTTAAGCTCTCAACAACTTCTCCGGTTGACCCGGCTTCACATACATATCCTCGTCCCTCATTGCATCCTTCGATTCTAATCTAATCCAATCCGATTTCTGCCCTTCAATTGCGCTAAAATGGCTCCCGCAAACACTCTGCCTGCCTGGACTGAGCTCAATGCTCATCGCGACAATGTCAGCAAGAGCTTCGTCCTCAAGGAAGCTTTTGCTTCCGACCCAGACCGCTTCAATCGTTTTACCCGCACCTTCACTGCCCCTGGCACTAGCAATGATATCCTCTTCGATTTCAGCAAGAACTTCTTGACCGACGAGACCCTCGATTTGCTTGTCAAGCTCGCCGAGCAGGCCGGCGTTGAGCGCAAGCGCGATGCCATGTTCCGTGGCGACAAGATCAACTTCACCGAGAACCGTGCCGTCTATCACACTGCTCTGCGCAATGTCAGTGGCTGGGACATGAAGGTCGATGGCGAGGATGTCATGGGCGGCCCCAACGGCGTCAACGCTGTTTTGGACCACATGAAGGAGTTTTCTGAGCAGGTCCGCAGTGGCGAATGGAAGGGTTTCACTGGCAAGAAGCTCACCACCATTATCAACATTGGCATTGGTGGCTCCGATCTGTAAGTCTGCAATCCAACGTACGAATTGAATTTGTTGGAGAATCTCGCATTACTGACAACTCCGCAGCGGACCTGTCATGGTTACTGAGGCTCTCAAGCACTACGGCGCTGAGGATCTGACTTTGCACTTCGTTTCCAACATTGACGGCACCCACATTACCGAGGCCCTCAAGAACTCCGATCCCGAGACTACTCTCTTCTTGATCGCCTCCAAGACCTTCACCACGGCCGAGACTACCACCAACGCCAACACTGCCAAGACCTGGTTCCTCGAGAAGACCGACAACAAGGGAGACATTGCCAAGCACTTCGTTGCCCTCTCTACCAACGAGGAGGAGGTCACCAAGTTTGGTATCGACAAGAAGAATATGTTTGGTTTCGAGAGCTGGGTCGGTGGACGCTACTCCGTCTGGAGCGCCATTGGTCTGAGCGTTGCCCTCTACATTGGTTTCGACAACTTCCACAAGTTCCTCAGTGGTGCTCATGCCATGGACAAGCACTTCCGCGAGACTCCCCTCAAGGAGAACATTCCTGTTCTCGGTGGTCTCCTGAGCGTCTGGTACTCTGACTTCTTCCAGGCTCAGACTCACCTGGTCGCACCGTAAGTGCGACTTACTTAAGCTATATGTGAAGCCATCACTGACAATTGCTAGATTTGACCAATACCTCCACCGCTTCCCTGCTTACCTGCAGCAGCTTTCCATGGAGTCCAACGGCAAGTCCATTGCTTCTGATGGTTCTTCTGTCAAATACACCACTGGTACGTGACGAAAATACTTGCTGAAACTTTTGGAATTATAAGACCAGAGGGTTAATATGAAATAGGACCAATTCTGTTTGGAGAGCCTTGCACAAACGCTCAGCACTCCTTCTTCCAGCTTGTCCACCAGGGCACCAAGTTGATCCCCACCGATTTCATCCTGGCTGCTCAGTCACACAACCCCGTGGCCAACAACTTGCAGCAAAAGATGCTTGCCTCCAACTTCTTGGCTCAAGCCGAGGCTCTGATGGTTGGCAAGTCCGACGAGCAGGTGCAAGCTGAGGGCACGACCGGCGACCTGGTGCCTCACAAGCGATTCCTCGGAAACCGCCCCACGACGTCGATCCTGGTTGGAGGAACCATCGGACCTGGCGAGCTGGGGGCTTTAATTGCCTACTATGAGCATCTGACGTTCACTGAGGGAGCCATCTGGGACATCAACAGCTTCGACCAATGGGGTGTCGAGCTGGGCAAGGTCCTGGCCAAGAAGATTCTCAAGGAGCTGGACGAGGAGGGCAATGGCAAGGACCATGACAACTCTACCGGCAGCCTGATTGGAGCTTTCAAGAAGTTTTCCAAGATCTAGGGTTGATGGAGTGGTGAATAACGACTGTGCTGTAAGCCCAAAAGTCTGAGGACCAATGGACTAATAATAAAACAAACCAAAACAATCAGAAATTTAGTGGTTTTAATTTCAAGAACGAATGCCCTTTTATACGTCACCAACTGAATTTTGATCCAATGGTACTGCGTGAGCCGCTGAGGTAGGCAAGAGGAGCAGAAGCACCAGCCGCAAGTTGTCTTCCCTTGACATTAGGTGAGCATACCAAAACTGGAGTGTCGTCGAAGCCATTCAGATGCAGCAAGGCCTAACGACGAGGCACGTGAGAATACGAGTACCTTTTCTTATTATATTCTACAGATTCAAAAGTAATCAATAATCTGATAGTTTGTTTTTATCCCAGTTGCAGCTGGTTGTCCGTGCTCAAAGTAAGATTCATCGATAAAGCCCTGAACAAGCGTTTCCGTCGGCAGAGGACAGTATAATACGGTATGCGAAGCAACGTGACAAAATGCAGGGGGGAAATATACGAAGATAAGGGTGACAAGCATGGATCTGTGAGACGAAAAAAATGGCCACGCTTCTCTAGCGATTGACCAAGACGGGAAGGCAAAAAGTAGCATCGTGAGAAAGAAAATTTGCGCTTAGTAGATGAAGTGGCCTGCCTGTAAGGCAGGCGAATGCGTTCTATTCGGGCCTTGTTTGGAGCGAGCTTGGCCAGAGCGCTGCATATGCTATAGCAGTACAGCGCTATTTTTGCAACAATCAGGGTACAATAGGCGAAGTGAGGATTGTGCTGTATGTGAGTGGATATAATGGACGCCAAAAGGAAACGGTGCAACAGGCTGTATAGGCGCAGCAAAATAGCGCCGAGGGGGCTACATGTGAGGCATGAGAAAGGGACCTGACAGGTCATTCATGGACGACAAAGAGAAACATGGGTATGGTATCACAAGATGCCAACGGCGTATATGGGGGAGGGCCGAGGCGTCAAATGGGAAATGCCAAAATGCGCATCATGAATGTGACATTTGTCAATATTGATGGACTATTTGATGACTGGGTGGAGTGAGGCAAATCTGGGGTATATTGGGCATCAATAGGAAATAGCGATACGACAGGAGACGAAAAAAAGTCACGATAATTGCTTGATAGCAGACCGGACGACATGATATGCTCTGACAGGGGAGATGGGTGAATGACGGGGTACGATATGGAAACGTGGGGGAATGAAAATAGCGCGGCCTCATTACGGCCGGATAAAGACGGAGGCTAGGGGATTGAAGACGACAAATGTGTACTGTACATGTAGAGTATATCGGGCGGAACAATTGCTTAAAAACAACGCTGCAACATGAGAAGAAAGGATACATGTAGATAGATAGAGGCGGAACGTGTGACAGGGGTCGCATTCTCGGACGATCCTACCTACGATGGATTGAGCCGCTGGACAGACGGAGACATCGTGAAGTGTTGTTTTGCCCAGCGCCAAACGGAGCGTACCTAGTCTACATGTAGTATCGTGAAGAGTAAAGGGGGGGCATGGCACCTCGATTGAATTTTTCAGTGACGTCGGTGGCCCAAATGCCTCAACCATGCACCCCTCCCTTGGCTAGCAAGGCACTAACAAGGCACGGGGCTTGCGCTGTGCAGGGCGGTTAGCGAGAGTGTCGTACAAACGACGATGCATCTACGATTAAGTCATGGGCTTTGAAATAGAGAGTGAATAACGTCAACGACAAGCTTTTGTTGGAGTAGCTTAAATGGACAATTGGAGAGAGCCCCCACGTCTCTGAACGTCGTCTTCCAGATTTATTGTTGATATTTCTGGGGGAGGAGTTCTTGCAGGAGGGATTTTAATGGCGCGCAAAAACGGGAAAACTGGAGATAACGGAGGATTTGGCGCAGGGTCACTTGCCTACGTCATGTATTTGTGTTGCTGTGCCTGTCGAGCACCATCATCAGTCCCGTTGATGCGAGGAGATGGAGCCCAGCTACATTACTATTTGATATGGGGAAAAATGGAAGAGGGGGTGTCATGCATGTCACTGTACGTCCATGCCTGGCTGATATTGATTGAATGTTCCGTTGGCAATGAAACATGCAGGCCACCGTAAGGATGTAACTGAGGTCTTTTGTCGTCTGTTGCATGGGAGCAATATACGCTCAACAGCGGATAGTCAGCCGTTCCAAAAAAAAAAATTGGGTTTACAAAATGTTTTGTCACTGATTACTGACTCTCATCAAAGTGTTCGCCACAAAGTCAATGACCGCGCAACTAAAATGAGGCAAAACAAAAAAGACACGATGCCTTCTTTTTCTTTCCTTCTTCCTCTAGCTGTAACCAAACTGTAACCACGGTGGAGTGGCCCACCGTAATGCCCCTCCTTCCAAGGCTCAGGAACTGGCGTTATTAACTGTGACTCTGACTCCATCAGCCAGTGAGGAGCCTCTGATACGGTGGTTCTCGGGCTAATTTTGCCGCTAGTGCTCTTTGGGACCGTGTAGGACGGTCGCCTCCGAGCCTGCCAAGTCCTCAGGTACCTCATGTACCTGCTTAAAGTGTATAATCAATATACCAACAAACGCTGGCAGATAAACAGCGCAACACGCTACATTCAGGGGTAATAGTAAGAAAATAAAACTGCCGAAATGTTAAACTAGGGAAGTCATAAAACGAATCTAGATGGATTATTCAAAATAGGACAATGGCTTGCACCATCACTTCCCATCCAGATCAAACCATCACCTCATCGTGACGACGAAACGCAAAAAGTGTGGTACCAGGCGTAATGTACTCCTACCAGAATAAGTCAGCGGTTGCATGTCTTCCGTCATGGTTCAGCCCCACCCACCACAGCCCCCCAAGACTTAGCGCCTGGAGGGGCCAACTACCAGCAGGTGTCGCCGAGCCAATAGGCGGTCGTTGAGCAATCAACCCACTGTAAAGCAATGCGCAGACAGGCCATTTATTACCCTTTACAGTGGATGGGGCCACCGTCTGGGGCCTGCCACCGTTCTGCACCAGAGCCAAAGCCATTCCGGCCTCACCCTGAATTAATTGACTCTCAGATGTCATCGTCACAGGCTTTTCCACTCCCTTCTCCGGCTTCCATTCTTGCCTAACTTTATAAAAAGACGTCTAGTCCCCGCTCTGCTTCACGATTGCTTCTTCTTTTTCCAATTCACTCCTGTATCACAATACAACCTACAACATTCCTCCATCTTCCTTCAGACGCCTTATACATCCAGCCCTTACCTACTAAGGCTCATTATCTGTACATCGCTACTACTACTCTTCATCAACAACACTTCCTACTTCAAAACAACCAGACACACAACTTTCATCATGGCTCCCAAGGCTGTTCATTTCGGTGCTGGAAATATTGGTATGTTTTTTTTTTTTTTTTAATGCGTCATTTCTCCTCTGTCTTGGATGGCCACGACATGGAATGCAGCGAGGGAGGCTCGTCAACGTCGGTTCAGCGGCTCTGTAGGCGAACAGGTGGTGGCAGTTGTCCGCCCCACCATCGTCCAGAGGCGTCGAATGACGACAGCGCCCCTGCGGCCAAGACTGGCCCCTCCATTCCTAGTGCTCCTACGGAGAACCCCTACAACTGCCGTAAAAGAGTCCCCGCGCTAACCATCCGCTTCTTCCTATAGGCCGTGGTTTCGTCGCCTGTTTCCTCCACAACTCCGGCTATGAAGTCATCTTTGCCGATGTGCAAGATGAGCTCATCAACAAGATCAACGACACACCCTCATATCGCGTCATCGAAGTTGGCGTCGAAGGCACGACCGAGTCCGTCATCACGAATTATCGTGCCATCAACTCCAAGTACCACGAGGAGGACCTGATTGAGCAGATCCGTGAGGCAGAGATTGTCACTTGCTCTGTTGGCCCCAACGTCCTCAAGTTCATCGCTCCCGTCATCGCCAAGGGTATCGACCGCCGCGCTGAGGGCCAAAGCCCCCTTCACGTCATTGCTTGCGAGAACGCCATCAATGCCACCGACACTCTTGCGTCCTTCATCAAGGACGCCAAGAACACTGCTCCCGAGCGCCTCGAGGACCACCACAAGCGCGCCCGCTATGCCAACTCTGCCATTGACAGAATCGTTCCCGCTCAGGATCCCGATGCTGGTCTTGACGTGACTCTCGAGAAGTTCTTCGAGTGGGTTGTCGAGAAGACTCCCTTCGAGGATGTCGGTATCCCCAAGATTGAGGGCGTCAACTGGGTTGACAATCTTGCACCCTTCATTGAGCGCAAGCTCTTCACTGTCAACACTGGTCACGCTACTGCTGCCTACCACGGTTACAACCGCAGAAAGCGCACTGTCTACGATGCCCTACAGGACAAGCAGATCATGGCTGAGGTCCGTGGTGCTCTGAACGAGACCAAGAACCTCATTGTCTCCAAGCACGGCATTGACGAGGAGGCTCAGTCCGCCTACGTCGACAAGATCATCAAGCGTATCGGCAACCCTCATCTCGAGGATGTTGTTGAGCGTGTTGGTCGTGCGCCTCTCCGCAAGTTGTCCCGCAAGGAACGCTTCATTGCCCCCGCCGCTGAGCTCGCCGAGAATGGCCAGGACATCAAGTTCCTCCTCGATGCCATTGAGATGTCTTTCCGCTTCCAGGACGTCGAAGACGACGACGAATCCAAGGAGCTGGCCAAGATCATGTCCTCCGAGTCTCCCGAGGACGTTGTCAGCAAGGTCTGCGGCATCCAGTCCAGCGAGAAGATCCACCCTGAGCTCGTCCAGATCGTCAAGCGCGTTCAGGACGATAGCCGCGAGTGACTGCAAGGCCGCAAACCTACTGCTCGCCCCCACAAGATGTGATGAGAAGATCACTTGTGCTATATTATTATGTTGACTAAAAATTGAATACCCGCATCAAGGCGTTGACGATGCTATGACTTTTATGAAATCGCTGGACCAAGTCACGCCTTTACACAGCATGGCGTTTTGGAAGGAAATTATTTGGAGTTTGGGCATGCAGCAAAGCTGCTGGATTATTTTAGACCATTAGCGAATCAAGAAGACTTTTGAACCAGCCTATCCTCTTGAAAGTGATGACACTGTACTACTACCAAACACAACGAGGCTCTGAAGGGCGCAGTTGACTGTTGTGACGTTGACGGCGTTGTCAATCCTCAGCCGCAAGTTCTATAACACCGTGAAAGTACCAGCCCATAGTTCGTTGCTATTTTCACAGCTGCCAGTGGTATATATTAAACCATATCCATAATATATTTGTGTGCATGCCTTTATTTATAGTAACACATCTGTGTGCATGCCTTTATTTATATTTAATCTACTTCTCCGGTAGTTTACACTCTCGAACGGAATACTTTACTCTTCTCAGAAATAAACTTGAGCTCACAGCCATGACCGATAATCTTGAATTCGAGGTCCATTGCCTCTGTAACAAACAACGATTCAATACCTCTCTCCCGAGATCGTCTCTTCCCCTCAAAGGGGGAGTATGTCATTGCAACTCCTGTCGCAGCGCCACAGGCGGCATGTATACGTTTGATGTGACGTGGCCAGGTCCTGGCGAAGACATATGGCAGTCGTCACTACAGACATATGCATTCTCGAAAAGATTGACGCTTTTCTTTTGCGGGACATGCTCAACACCCATGTTCTTCCACATTGGAGATGAGAAGGCCCCAAACGACAAGACAAAAGGATTTTTCAATGTCACGGCTGGAGTGTTGCCGAATTTAGAGGGCGTTGAACTTGCGAGGATCACAGGTCATATCTTTGTGGAAGATACGGTTGATGGTGGTGCGTCAGTATTCATGCAGCGGCCGAATGGAGATGGAGAGTTGGTGAAGAGATGGAAAGGTCGGAGGACTAGTGAGGAGGTGGATGAGATGTGGCCACCTGTTGAGGTGCGGGAGGTGTCGAAGGAAGACGTTCCCATTCGGTGTCATTGTGGAGGAGTGGATTTGCGAATGAAGAGGCCAACTGTAGTGTTTGCGGAAGTAAGTAAAGAAGAGTTGCCCGATTTTGTTGATCCGGAGTCGAAGAAAGCCGTGGTGTCGTTCGATGCGTGTAATAGCTGTCGTCTTATGAGTGGGAGTCACGTCTCCTACTGGACATTTGCTCTTGTTTCACATATTACGTTTCCAGATGGGCTGGAGTTGCCACAGGATACAAAGCAATTGAAGCAACAGGTGGGAGATGATATGGTTGGCACGTTGAAGATGTTCGCCAGTTCGGAAGACGTGCAGCGCTACTTTTGCGGCAGATGTTCAGCTACGGTGTTTTATGCGTGTGATAAATGGTCGAGGCAGGTTGATATTGCAATGGGGGTGTTGCGGGCGGATGAAGGGGCACGGGGAGAGAGTTTCGCGCTTTGGGACTTTAGCATGATGGGATATATGGATGATACGGTGGGTTGGAGGGAGGGGATGATGAGGGCTGTGAAGGAAGGGGCAGAGTGGTGGAGGATTAAGAGGGGGATCGAGAAGTGTTGGAGGAGGACGGATTAAAAGAAGCATGCAATGGATATTAGTTGGTGAGAGGGAGCGTTGGGCAAACAATATGCGCCATGGAGAATCTTGGGTCGTACATGGCCCGAGGCTGTCCAACATGAATATGCAGTAATGCAGTTGAATGTTTCAAAGACAGCTCGAGAGTGAGACGAATTTTGTTTAACGGATTTCTGGACTTCCATTGTCGTAATTGATATAATCACAGCTGGCACAGGTGAAAAGTGATGAAAACTGCAAAGCATCCATACTAATTGACTGGCAAGTAGTACGTTAGTACGTCAGAGGAAACACAAAAATCAAAGTTTAATTCATTGCAGCTCACTCTGGAAATAAATACATCGTAACTAAATTTTGCCCAACCTAGGTGCACCGGCAAAAGTCAGCATCCAGCTTCTACACAACACTAACACGAGGATCACACCTGTTACGTAAAAATAGATTCGTCGCAGAAACACCCAGAGTCAAAACTTCAGCTGGAATTAAAGTTCACGATGTCCAGCGAGACATTGGGTTTAATCACTTTCTTGTGAGCCTGGGTGCTATTCTTAGCATATTACGCCGACCGTTGGAATGTTCCATAGCCGAACTATTGTGAGCTCTCCCTGGAGTCGATGCAACGCTCGGAGCGCGTAAAATACACGACAATTCTGGACGAAGACAAATTACAAGGCAAAACAAAATCGAACCAAATTAGGAGTAAAAAGAGACTTAACATAACAATAGGAAAGTACACAAATCTCATGTCCATGTCGTGCAGTTGCCGAGTGTTTGTTCCATGGTGGCGCGAGGCTGCACGCCGTATCACAGGGAGGCGTCGGAATTGAATTGTCTCGACAAAGTTTGCAAGTCGCTAGCTGAACATTGGAATGCAATTTGGCTTGGCAACCGTGGATAAAAAGTCCTTGTTCCCCTTACTGTGTCGCCGTCTGGTCGTTGTGATTTGCAACAAGTCAAAAGGCACTGTTCACAATGAAGCTCTTGTTGGCTGGTCTTATTGCTGGTGTGGTGGCCGATGTCACCGTGCCAGTTAGCAATGTTCCTCCCCTGCCCCTACGCAAGGATGGATATGTCACTTCCGCTGCGGACCTTTTCCGCATCAGTTGTCCCGAAGAGGGCAAATTCACCAATGGCTCGAATGCCCATGTCCTACTGTCGTCGTATGCCGACTTCGGGACCTCTCAGAATAACGTTTTTGGCAAGGGTGGCGACTCTTATGTGTTCCCGTCTTCAGACAGCTTTATTCGAGGCGCTCTGGATGCGTGGGCTCAGCACCAGCATCTAGTGCTGAGACCGGACGAGGTGTGGTTTGAGATTCTTGTTCAGATGAACTTTTACATGACTGCGCATGCTGAGGAGATTCGCGACCTGTTTGTTGATTTCAAGGGAAAGAAGGAGATTACGGTGCTTGGACTCAACTGGAGAGATGTTATTGGCGCGTTTTCGTCCGAAATAGCAAAGAGGGTCAAGACGAAGTGGTTGCTGGACTGGATAATGCCGGGATTCACAACTAGCAACAAGCAGGATGAGCTGACCGCTACGGTTCTCATGATGGGTCTTTTGCAGCACTATTTCAGCTTCACGGGTGGGATAGTATGCGGAATTCCCAAGGTGACGCTGATGGGCACCAAGTTTGATTGGCAGAGACTGCTGGACAAGCTCGAGAGGCTCAAGGAGTTTGGCAAAGAGCCCACGGGCTACGCCAATCAGCTAAAGCCTATCTTGAGTCGATTCGTGGCTACATTCGACAACCCCACTGACCCCGACCTAAAGAATTTCTGGGAACAGATTGTTCGCGTGCAGAAGCAATTCACCTGCGGCCAGGGCCCAATCGAGTACGACGTGTCGGGATGGATCATGGGATTTATGCACTGGAACGAGCAGGGACAACTGAGAGTCCCCAAGACGCTGCGAGAGTCCAAGCCAAGAGAGGAAGATTTTGTGCTGGATGGTCAGAAATACGTGCCAAGTGCAATGGATAAGTTGTTCACTGGCTACGCCAAGGCGCCGCTCAAGATGCTGGATTATCCATCACCTGGCGAGAACACCATGGCGTATGTACTAGGTGGGAATGTTGGGGTGAATAGGACAGAGGTATCAAAGGGAGGAGAAGTCATATCGAGACCAATGAGTAGTTGGTTTTTGGTGGTGAATGGTCGCAATGAGACGCAAAAGACGCAGGTGTATGGCAGCTTTGGGGAACTGCAGGGGATTGCGAGTGATTTGTCGGACCAGAACTGTGGAGCGCGAGATTTTGTCTATGATGGTGAGAAATAGTTTCTAGTGATATATTCAACTTTTTATGAGAATATCCCTAGATATTGCTGTGATGCCATTGTGGGCGATGGAGCGGTGTTGGTGTTTATGCGAGCATGTGAGGTTGCTGTGCTGCATGTTTATCACTGCACAACTTCACCCCCACCTGCAGCCATCAACATCACCTATCCCTGTCAACTTCACCGCCCAGTCTGACTATATCCCTTTATTTCGACTTCCCTGACTCTCGCCCCGGGCAGGGTATTAATCGCTTTACATGTTGACCGTATCATGAGCTAATGGCATGGCCACCAAAACGACTCAGACGCGTGGTCGCGTCGCAAGACCACCCACCAAGGCCGCTGCACCGACTGCCTCGGCTCCGATTTCCATATTTCTGACCAACCTGCGACTTTTGAACCTCGACTTATTACCCGACTGGCCGGATTTGACGCATGCTACCTTCGCTTCCACTAGTACGGGTGCTCAGGGGCACAAGAAGCGGTTACAATGTGTTGAATGGGCGTTGTACCGACTCTTTGAGCTATGGGATCCCGAAGAGACTGCTGCGGTAAGGAATCTCTCTTGTAACTGGAAGACTGAATGCTGATATTTTTTAGAAATTGAAATCCAACTTTCCTTCGAATGACCAATTACAGTCTGTCAACCTGCGCGCGGCTCTACTACGATCCCTCGAAACAGCCAAGAAGAATGGAGCCCTGGGCCGCGATGCGATTATTCGAAAGACCATGTTGGACGAGTGCAAAGGCGAGCGACTCGAAGAATTGCTAGCCGCTTTTTCATCTGCGGTTCTAAAGAAAACAGTGGCGGATAAGGTCGCCGATGGTGAAGAGCATCTGTCGCCGGCCATAGCTTTGGTACTGGAGAATTTTGGATATCAGGGCGACCCGGCGAATTTACGACCACTGATTTTGGCGCATAGGGCCTCATTGGCAAGTGCTATGACAAAGAGAGGAGCTGCAGGAGCTGCATACCGCGACTTTGATGAGCTACTGGCCATCAAGCAGAGAAGCCTTGCGCGGCGGCGAGAAGCTGTTGAGGCACAGAAGGCTAGTAGCGATGACCCAACTCCCAGTATGCTGAGGACAGTAAGGAATAATTGGCTCGGCAACGAGGCCTGGATGGATACATTGTTGTACGGTGATGGCAGTGCAAAGGGTAATCAAGGCTTGTTTTCCTCGTCGTTCGACAGAGTCTGGAGAAGAGTGCAACAAGGCCGACTCGCCGACTTGGAGGAAGACAGTCGAGGCCTATTGGAGCAGCTCGATGGCAGGGTCAAGGCTCAGAATGATAGGCTTGCGAAATGGGATGCCATACGCAAAGACATGGCCTACAAGCACACCCCGCAGACACCTCTTAACAAGAAGGCTGCTGCTACGGAAAAGCGAGGCATCGATTTACGGTTCGAAGCACATAAAGGTCTACAAACAGGAAGTATCAGCAGGAATCTTGCGTCCGAAAAGCAGACTGAACTAGATGAAGACTATCAGCAGATCATTCAAGAACTGCACGATGAGCTGGGCGATATCAAGACCGCCAATGCACACGACGTATTAAGTCCGCTATTGAAACGCAAGAAGCGCGATAGCTATTTGCATGCGCCGCGAGAGGACTACAATGAAGAGGAGCCCATTTCCGAGATTAGTGAACTGGAAGAGTCACCGGAACAGCTTCAGCCAGACACGAGAAGATTTGAGTCGAATATGAAAGCGACAAAGAGACTGCCTCGACCTCTTGCATTCCAGGCGAGACATGAGTCGTCTTATGAACATCCAGCACGGGATGAAAGCCCTGCTTACGGGACAGAGATGAATTCCGTGACAGAGAGTATGACGAACGTAGCTATTGGAGACGGGGATAGGAAATCGTCATCCTCGACACCATCGCCCACAAAAAGTTCTAAGCAACGGCATACGCTATCTCTGGCTGAGCGTACACGTCTGTCTATGCTGGGGTCGCGATTTCTGGAAGATGAGCCAGAGCTACCTCTCGGGCCTTCAGTAGGAAATAAACCAGCTGCTGCAAGCCCGCCAAGAGATGAAGATGACACTGTGGGAGAGATTGAGTACGAAGATCTAGCTTCTCGTACGAGAAAGAGCATGGCAGGGTTTGAAAAGGCACAGCAGAGGGCGCAACAGGAGAGACGCCGATCTGTGCGGAGATCAAAGGCGTTACCGCGACGAGAAGGCAGCCTGTTCCCTACTGTGCAGGAGGAAGTCCAGGATCAGGATGCTTGGATTGAAAGATTGATGGCAGATGACAACATGGAAGCTATTTTCCAGAGTCGCCCAAAGATTCGGGCTAGTCCGATCCCTCCTGAATGGGATGACTAGTAATTGTACATTAGACCTAGGGGCGCATTCAAGAGGAAAAGAAAGCTTTGTTTATATGCACCTAGTATACAGTTTATTATATGTAACGTACAATTGCCCCCCAAGTTTACAATACAGTACATCACATCACCCATTCACCTTTACCAGCCCTGCTTCTTCAGCTCCAACACGCGACTCACAGCAGCCTTGAATCCGGTCTTGAACCTAGCTCTCCATCGCTGGCTCTTGAGTCTCTTTCTCTTAAGTCCAGGACGCTCATGGAATCTCTGCGAGTGATATTTGTTGCGAATCTTTTGGTCCCTCGTCAAGCGGTCAAGCAGTTTGAAAGCTACGCTGGCAGTAGGTGCCGAGGTGGGCGTGACGTTGGGCTTAATGAAGACTGTGCGGCCGACAACAGCCTTTGTGCGCACCTTGGGGCGAGTCATGGGGTCGTTGCGGCCAAGTGACTCGGCATAGGCGGCGGACTTCTTGCCGATGATAGAGGCGATATCGAAGGAGAGGGCATCGTAAGCGTGGTCTTTGGATGCGGGTGTCGTGGATTCTTGGGCGGAGGGAGCGGTTTCCGTGGAGGATTGCTCAGCGGGAGGAGGAGGAGGAGGAGGAGGAGGGGATTCTGACACGGGCTTTGCTTGTGCAGGTTTGGATTCGGTGACGGGGGAGGGTTGAGGAGTTGTTTTGGCGGAGTTGTTCCCGATGAGAGGGTTTACTCGCGGTGGTGCGGCGCGAAGAGGAAGAGTTGTGGTGTAGGCTCGCGTGAGGGGGCGCACTGTCCTGGCGAGCAGGAGTGTGTGCCTCAACGAAGTGGCCCTGGATTGGATTAGTCAATTGATGTAAAATTGGACGAATTGCAGCCATATTCTTACATTGTGGTGGGATATGTGGTTGTTGAACGATATCGAGGATAGCTGCTCCTTGGTGTTGTAGAAAATGTATATGCGGAAGAATATTATTGCGGGTCGCTGGTTGTGGTGGGGCGCTGGTCGGCGCGCAGCGTACTTTTGACATTTCGATATCTTTGAGCTGGACTATCACCACTCTTTCTCAACGGCTTGGCTAAACTTGTAATACTTCAGCGGCCGGGAACTATCACAGGTCAAGGAATCAGCTTGCGAAACTATTGTTGCCAACTGATTGAGTCTTTGGCGATGTCTTACAATCCATATGGAGGTAAGTACGGTCGCGATAGCTTCCAAAGCTCAACTAACGCCAGCCATTCAGGCAACCCATACGGCGCGCCTCCAGGATATGGAGGCTATGGCAACCCTCCGGGAATGGGAGCACCTGGAGGACTAGGACCACCACCAGGCATGCAGGCTCCTCCCGGAATGCAGCAAGCGCAAGCGCCTCAATCCAATGGCCTCCCTCACAGTTTTCAGCCTCCCACGAACTTGCCTAACATCAACTTCAATGCGCCGGTGATACGACTTGGGACAACAGCACCGGCACAAGGTGGTCGCGATGACGGACCTCGCGGCCCTCCTGGTGGACGACCTGGGCTGGGAATGGACCGAGGCGCAGATTCGAATAAGCAGAGCAACAGAGAACAAGCACCGGTTTTGATACCACCTACGGCGGAGGAGAAGCTGCGAACGATTTTTGTACATGGTATTCCGGACGGAGTTGGCGACAGAGGTATTCAAAAGCTACTGAGCGCCGTTGGATTCTTGAAGAGGTGGGAGACGCTCGGTAGTGTCAAGCAAGAGCGCAAGGGTCGCAAGTTTGGATTCGCATTGTTTGATGACGTTGAGTCGCTGGATAACGCAGTGAGATTGTTGTGTGAGGAGGAGATAATGGTACCTACGAAGCGACAAGCAGTACGAGCCGACCCGCCGGAAGACGATACATTCGAGGACATTGCAAAGGAGAAACTGGAGGTTACAGTTGATCCGGCTGCGCAAAGTTACTTGGAATCGTACCGTGAAGATCAAGGAGAGGCTATGGCTGGTGCTGTAGAAGCTGCGAGAAGACAGCTGAAGCAAGTCATTCGAAACCTGTTTTATCCTCCTCCAGGAGCTGAAGATGCTGATGGTGACGCTGCTATGGGCAACAACGAGGCTGGAGACAACGTGGAAGTAGTAAATATTCCTTTGGCGGCAGACGATGATTTGGCCGATATCCCTGCGGAGCTGAGAGAAACGGTTACGGCAGAGATTGCGGCTTTCCGTGAACGCAGCATTCAGCGAGACTTGGAGCGACTTCGCAAGGAAGAGGAGATTGAAGAGATGGAAAGACAACGAAATGGTGGCGCACGAAGACATAAGGTGGACTCGCCTGCCATTAACAGCGCTCCAAGTGGTCCTCGTGGAGGCTTCGCCAATGCACCTTCAGGACCAAGAGGGCAAAATGGCACTGGGCGTGGAGTTGGGTTTGTCAATGGAGGAGTGGAACATGGGGGGTTCCGTGAAGAGGACGATACGGATGCTAGCGACGAGGAGTTGAATCGCCGGACGTTGGCCTCACAGAAAGCCGAGGCTGAGAGACTATACAACGAAGCCGAAAGGAAATGGAGCAACCGCGAACGATCAAGGCAAGCAGCTCTAGAGAGAGAAAAGGACCGCGAGAAGAACAGCGAAGAAGTCCACGAACGACGGGTACAGGACCAGCTCAGCAAGGACAAGGCTTGGGATGATGAGAAGGAAGCGAGTCGCAAGTCACACATGTACTACAGAGATCACCCATCGTGGGCGAGAAAACGAAACATTGAGAGGGTTGACGAGGAAGCACGCGACGAAGCGGACAGAAGGGCGGAGCAAGACGAAGCCAGACGTGAAAAGGCGCAGATGGAGCGCGCGCGCGGTATGGCAGACTCTTTCCTGGACCAACAGGCTGAAGAAATCGACCGCAGAGATGCTGCAGCTGCTGCCGCACCAGAACCATTCAAGCTGTCTCTTGGTGCTGCCGCTCAAAAGGCACAAGCGTCGCGTGCTGGACCGCAACGTCGCACCATTGCGGAAGTGGAAGGTCTCCTCGACAATGAAGAAGGCGAGACAGCTACCCGTCGCCAACTTATTCCCATTGAATACGACGCCAGTGCTGCTGCAGCTGGCATGACGGAAGAGGAAATTTCAGAAGCAGTGCGTAAGCTGGCACAAGAGATTCCTGCCGACAAGGATGGTCTGTGGGCTTGGCAGGTCAAATGGGACTTTATGGACGAGAGCGTAGTTAGGAACAAGCTGCGTCCGTTCGTGGAGAAGAAGATTGTAGAGTATTTGGGAGTGCAGGAGGAGATGTTGGTGGAGGCTGTGGAGGAACATTTGAGGAAACATGGTAGTGCAGGAGACCTAGTGGAAGAGTTGGAGGGTGCATTGGACGATGAGGCGGAAGATCTGGTTAAGAAACTTTGGAGGATGGTGATTTTCTTCACGGAGTGTGAGAAGAGAGGTTTGCCTGCATAATGGGTTGTAAAAGATGTACAATATGGCGTTTTGGGGGGTTCAGTTTTCAAAGGTTTTAAGGTAGATTGAACTTGCATTTGTTGAACTCGGTACTGAGCTTGATTGCTTGGTGATTTGGATTTGCCGGACGTATCTTTGTCCTGAAAGTGTGCTGCAGTTGGTGGTGAAGAAGGGAGCAGGGATCGGAGAATATGATCGATGAGGCCGAGGCCGGTCCACATTTACCCCAGCTTCTCTTAAAGTCCATTAGTCCGATTGATGATAAACCTATCCAATTCAAAATCCAGTGGAAACAATTGCAGGTGTTTCAATCCCATTTACTTGATTCTAGCCATTCACTTCTCAAAGACTCAATAACAGTCACACGGGACTACAACAAACTACAGCATGGGACCTCCTCCGGTACAAGACGTGGACGTCAGCTTCCCCAGCAAGCACGTCCTCCTCGTCACTCTCAACCGTCCCAAGCAACTCAACGCCATTCACAGGGGTTTGCACCCCCAATTGGCCGCTCTATGGGCATGGTACGATGCTGAACCATCTTTGAGATGTGCCGTCATCACTGGTAACGGCCGTGCCTTTTGCGCAGGCGCCGACTTGAAGGAATGGGACAACAAGAATCAGGCAGGCAAATCTGATGGCAACGACAGACATTATTCATGGCCCGACACGGGATTTGGAGGCATGAGCAATAGACGGGGTAAGAAGCCCATTATTGCAGCTATCAATGGCCTGTGTCTCGGCGGAGGCATGGAGATGGCCCTCAACACGGACATGATTATCGCCGCGGAAGATGCCAAGTTTGGGCTACCAGAGGTTAAGATTGGCGTTATTGCCGTGGCTGGCGCATTACCTAGAGTCATCAAGACGGTCGGTAAGCAGAGAGCAGCGGAGATGGCATTGTTGGGAAGGATGTATGGCGCCAAGGAGATGGCTCAGTGGGGTATTGTGAACAAAGTTGTCAAGGGGCAGAAAGAAGCCGTGCAAGAGGCTTTGAAATGGGCTACGGAGCTTGCGGGTAACTCGCCGGATAGTGTTATTGTGACTATGGAAGGTTTGTTGGGTGGATGGGACCCTGAGGATCCTGTGTCGAGTACGAAGAGGGTGGAGAATGGAATCTATCAAAAGTTGGATGGAGGAGAGAATCAGAAGGAGGGTGTTAGGAGTTTTGTGGAAAGAAGGAAAGCCAATTATAGGGATAGTAAGCTGTGAAGGGAGGGAGGGTTTGACGATGCCGGGTAGCTACAATACGATGGAGGTTGTGGCACGTAACGCATCACGGGTTGAGTGATATGAAAATTGATACAATTATGTACATGACGATAATAATGAAGTGGCGTTGAATATATTTTGAATTAAAATATTCCGAGTGTAGAATTTGGTAGTTCTTTGCTGCGCACATATAACCAGCAGGAGGTGACGTGGGCTGTGCCGCCAAACGGTTTCGAGCTTGCTTGCGTGGGGCAGATCCGCCTAGCTGTCACTATTTCTGCATCCTGAACACGACTCAAGCTCCCATTCCTGCAACCCCTGGACAGCACAAACACCTGCAATGCTGGTTTAACATGATCCCGACTTTCTTCTACCTTATTCAGGAGGGCCCTCCGGCCTGGGTGAGGCAAAATGCCTGGCAGATTACCCTAACCGTCTTGACCATCTCCGTTCTCTACCTCCTCAAACGATTCACAGCCGGTGCCATCAACCGCTCCGAACGAAACCTACATGGCAAAGTAGTGTTAATAACTGGAGGCACATCGGGAATAGGAGCGGAAACAGCATTGTCACTTGCTTCGCGAGGCGCCCAGGTCGTTTTGTTGACTCACGTACCTGGGTCTGACCCGTTCCTTGTCGACTTTATCCAGGACATGCGCGAGAAGACGGGAAACCACCTTATTTATGCGGAGCAAGTGGATTTGACCAGTTTGTATAGCATTCGAAAGTTTGCTACTGCTTGGATCGACAATGCGCCACCAAGGAGACTGGATATGATTGTATTGTGTGCGGCAACCATGGCGGCTCCTGGAGGCAAGAGGACCGAGACGGAGGAGGGCATAGAGGAGACGTGGATGGTCAA
Organism: Simplicillium aogashimaense; assembly: GCA_028455935.1. Classification (NCBI taxonomy): domain Eukaryota; kingdom Fungi; phylum Ascomycota; class Sordariomycetes; order Hypocreales; family Cordycipitaceae; genus Simplicillium; species Simplicillium aogashimaense. Next base: position 5,243,323 of record CM052008.1, read on the forward strand.
CTTTTTGGCCAATTTCCATCTTCTGGGCATCTTGAGTCCTGCTATTCGAGCACAGCCCTTTGATCGTGACGTGCGCATCATCATGGCTACCTGCTCCTCATACATTGCTTCCAATTCACTAAAGGATGCCCTGGATGAGTTATCGTGGACCCCAGGTCGAGCCTATGCACGAAGCAAAATGGCACTGAGTGTGTTTGCTCAAGCTTTTCAGAAGCATTTAGATGCCTACAAGCGACCGGATGAGCTTCCCATGACTGCCAAGGTAGTTTTGGTAGATCCTGGGCTGTGTCGCACACCCGGCATGAGAAGATGGCTCACGAGAGGTTCACTGTTTGGATTGATCTTTTACATGATAGGATACATTTTCCCCTGGTTCTTGTTAAAATCGCCCAGCCAAGGAGCACAGTCGTTTCTCCACGCCGCCATGGAGGCCAACTTTTCCATGATAGGTGGCGGCAAGCTCGTCAAGGAGTGCATGGTGGTGGACTTTGCGAGACAAGAGGTCATGGATGGAGAGATTGCTAAGAAGCTATGGGAAGAAAGCGACAAGCTTATTGAGGAGAAGGAAAAGGAGAGTGCAAAGAAGCGTGCTACCAAGAAAGCTCAGGATGTCAAGCAGAAGGAAAAGGATGTGGAGGCGGAACGAGCTGCTGAGGTTGAGAGCTTGATGAGCGCTATTAAAAAGGGCAAGGAACAGGAAAAGCAAAAGGAGGAGAAGGCCAAAGCTAGAAAGCGAACCACGAAAAAATAGACAGAGGATCAAATATGATTGATTATCATGACGAGGATGCTGAGTATAACATGGGCGGTCGACGATCCGCATGACTAAGCGCTTCAATGGACCTCGGCCTCTGTGACGCTTGCAACCGAACTCTCCTCAACCTCGACCCGTACAATCCTCGAAACACCAGTAACTCAGACATTAAAACCCAAAGAAATACCTCATTCGTTGTTAAATCTCGGCCTTGTCAAAAAGGCGCATATAAAGACACCCACCATGGACAACAACATGCAAAAAGCCTGGGAGAGACATGTGCACTGCACATCTACACGCCATCCCGTCTTCTTCACTGAGAAGCTGCGCAGAGCTCCTCCCACCATGGCTACTCCGAACTCACCGCCTCCAGAAGGAACAGGGCTAGGGAGCCCAGTTGCGTTTGGATATGTTTATCAGGATGCCGTGCGGCAAATGGCACAAGCGCCCAAGTTATAGGCTATGACGTTGGGATCACGAGGCAATGAAATGACAATGACAATGTATATTATCATCGGCATGGCGCAGTTTCTGTAATGATTTATTTTTGGTTGGTGGAGGTTTACGCGATCATTCACAAAGCAAGAGGGAACAGTTTCAAGACATGCTGCATTTAGAGGTTGAATAATAAAATAAACGCTAATCATACAGTTCTGGAGGCGCAACTCCCAACTAGTTCTTTACTGCAATGACAATCACCATGATGATCAAAAACGATACGACGCCTAGCAGAGCCATGAGCTTAACATTCTTCCACCACATTTGTCGCTTCAGCCCTCTGCTGCGCACTCGGAACTCTCTCGCGCTGCCGCCTAGTCTATCCGTCTTGTCGACCAGCAGGTCTAGACGCTCGCCTCTCTCCAGCAGACTTTCAATATTCTTGGTCATGATGCCTCGCACGTCGTCGATTTCCCGCTTAGCATTTCCAATCGCATCGTTTTGGCCACCTGTGGTACCATACTCGACCATAAGGTTCTTCAAATCGGCATTGAATGCGCCAGCGCCATAGTTGGGCATATCGGCAAAGTCGCTGGTTTCGGGAAATTGGGCAAAGAAGCGCTTGCGAATCTCGACGAGATAGCCAAACGGCACACGGCGTCCAAGCGACGCATCGGCAATGACGAGGAATGTTAAGCCGCCGGCAGATGGTGCATCGGGGTGCTCTGACGGTGCTTCGGCAATGTAGTGGATTTGGTGTTGGCCGTGGGTGTAGGTCAGCTTTTGGGGCGTTTGGTGTTCGATTTTAGGGAGAATAAGGGAGGCGAGAGAAGAGGTTTGCGACGACGCAGAGGTCGTGCATTCTGTTAGGATGGTGGTTTTGTGCGCGATGCAGGAGCTGTGGAAGTTATGTTAGCATTCGCACGATGATGATGAGTTGCATGGGGAACAAAGACGGACTAGAGGAGGGGAGTAGCGAGCGTGGAAGACGACGCCATGACGGCGGATATTATCGGTGATGTTGCGAAATTGATTATTCGACCAGTTGGCGTAAGAGGGAATGTTAGGCGACGTCGTTTGCGTTGAGGAAATGATGGAAAGCCTACAGATTTCCTATGTGACGAAGGTGATTTGGTTGAGAAGCTGCCGCCACAACGTCATCGCTGAGACACGTGCAGGGGGGCCAAGGGAGTGGCTGGTGCTGTGGCGCAAATTTTAAAGGGCTTTTGATGTCGCCTCAGGAGCTCAATGAAATTATCCATAGCGATATCCTTGTGACACCGCACGACCAATTTCTGAGATCTGGCGCCAGGGCGTTGTTTTGGAAATGATACATACGAAAAGCCTGGCTGTGTCATGAAATTAATCCCTAGTAAGGGGACTGCCGCTGTGGGCGTGCAAGTTTGCACTCGAAGCTTTGCAAGCACAGCAGCAGCCAGTCGCAACGCGCCGAAATTTCATGGGCCGCCGAAGCAGGGGTCGAAGAAGCCGTTTTTGGAGTCAAAGGCAGCTGCCAAATTAGCTGCAATATCCAGGGCTGACTCTGTAGGTTTCTGGAAGAGGAATGGGTGTCTCAAAACTCATGCTAACTGCTGGATAGATCAGTCAAGGCCATGATCCCAAAACAAGGTTGCGTTTGGATATTGGCAAGCCCCAGCGTGGCCGCCATGGGGTTTTTAGGTCAACCGTATTGCATAGATTGCAGACGGTGTTGAATCATATGCTCAAGACTCAGTTTACGATAGGCATTGGTGAAGATGAGCTGCATCGCCAAGCGACTCTGTTCATGGATACCATTGACCATGCATTTCTTCTTGCAGAGCAAAGCGTCACGCGTCGTGACAAAAACCCACTGTTTTGGAGTCTGAGAGATGCTTTCATCATGAAGGATATCAAGGGCTTGACAAAGGAGCTGCAATACTCATTTCAATCATTTGTAATGAAGGACCGATTCTCGAAAGAGACTGAGCAAGGACAGAAGCGATTACTCGATTTCCGATACCCACATGAGTGGTATCCTGCCACAAGAACACTGCAACGCAAGATTCATGTACATGTTGGACCCACGAATTCTGGCAAAACGTATAATGCACTCAAGGCTTTGGAAAGCTCCAAGTGTGGTGTATATGCTGGGCCGTTACGATTGTTGGCCACAGAAGTGTATCAAAGGCTCACGGCCAAAGGACTTCCCTGCGCCTTGATTACGGGAGAAGAAGTTAGACTGCCCGAAGATACGGATCGATACTTCTCCAGCTGTACTGTAGAAATGGTGCCGCTCAATACCCGATTCGATGTTGCGGTCATTGATGAGATTCAGATGATTGCGGACCCAGACAGAGGCAATGCTTGGACCGCTGCTTTACTCGGAGTCCAAGCTGACGAGGTCCATGTTTGTGGTGAAGAGCGAACGGTTAGTCTCATCCAGGCACTTTGTGCTGGCATTGGAGATGAATGCATCATCCATCGATACGAACGACTCAGCCCGTTAAAAACGATGAAGAACGCCATTGAAGGCAACTATAACGACTTGAAGAAAGGAGATGCCGTTGTCGCCTTTAGTCGCATGTCGCTTCACGTTCTCAAACGTACCATTGAAGCAAAGACTGGGCGACGATGTGCCATTATTTACGGTTCTCTACCGCCAGAGGTGCGTGTACAACAAGCAGCGCTATTCAACGATCCTGACAACGACTACGATTTTATTGTCGCCAGCGACGCTATCGGTATGGGATTGAACTTGGAAATCCGCCGCGTCATTTTAGAGTCTGTCACCAAGTTTGATGGATCACAGATGCGCCAGTTAACATTCCCTGAAATCAAGCAAATTGGAGGCAGGGCTGGCCGATACAGATCTGCGCACACCGCAACAAGTGGAAGTGCTGTAGATGAGCAGGAAGAGAAAGTTGGCTATGTCACAACAATGGATCAGGCGGATCTCCGAAGCATCGAACGTGCCTTCACCCGGAACGTCGAGCAGATCCAAACTGCTTACATTCAGCCTCCAGCTGGAATCGTGGAGAGGTTCGCGACATATTATCCGCCTGACACACCGTTATCCTTCCTCTTGATGCGTATCAAGGCAAGCGCCACGGTTGGTCAGAGGTACAAATTGAATGTGACGGGCGAGACCTTAGAAATCGCCGATATAATTCAAGATCTGCCTATGCACATCATTGACAGGCTCACATTCTGCTACCTCCCTGTGTCGTTACGAGCCGAGGGTGCTGTGGAAATCCTCCGAGCGCTTGCTCGTGTGGTAGCGGAAAATCAGACAGGAGACTTACTGGACATTCCTGAGATTCCATTGGAGATCCTCGATCTCAAGCTGGAGAACCACCAAAGCAACCCGACGCAGTATCTCTACAAACTGGAATCACTTCACGTCGCCATCAACCAGTATATTTGGCTGTCGTATCGATATTCCGGGATGTTCCGCAGTCAGGATCTAGCCTTCCACGTTAGAAGTCTAGTCGAAGAGCGACTTATTCAGACGTTGGAGCACCTCGACTTTACAGAAGAGCAGCTTGTAAACAAGCGTCAAAGAAAGAGAGTGCAAGCACAGCGTAAAGCGGAGCGCAAAGCAAAGGAAGCTGGTGAAACAGAAGACGTACAACAAGAGCAGCACGACCTTCCTATTGATGAAGAGGCGGAAAAAACTCGCGAAGCAGCGAGCCAGTAATGTACCATATTAAAATGGAGGGGTGATAGATTTGTACTTGTATTCAGGGGCTTTGGGATGTATTCTACTCATAGTGGCGCGCACACGCCACCCTAAAACAATTATGTGCATTTGTATTAATTTAAAGTATCTACAAGTCAAAGCATGATAACTATCTATCCTGAAGACAGAGCAGGAATCGTGGACCAAACTCAGCAGCAACAGTTCCTTCTCGCTCCATCATGAGCCTCAGCCATCGTCGAGCCTCGTCAACTTCCTTGGCGCCGAACTTGACCACAACCATACCTCGAGTCAGTGTTGCCGACCAAAGCACATTAGAGTGATCTTGGGCTAGTTCATCCATGTCTTTGGACCAATTCTTCTCTCCTATTCGAGGCTGGCTAGCGAATTCTTGCAGAAAGAATTTGCCCAAGGCGCTGAACAGCCTGCCGCCAATTATGAGCGTTCCGAATATGCCCATTCCATTCATTCGACTACACAATGTACCTGTGTACTGCTTCTCAGCACCGTTAAGCCTCACATTGTCTCGTATAATCAACTGTGGTGAGGCTTTGTTTGGCGCTTGTTCTCGAGGCGCATTAACCCTCCATACTTCGTTTTTGGATTTGAACGAGGTAAAGTTCCACGTTTCTCCCATTGTGCGTCGACCTTCAGATACCCAATCTAGCATCAGCAGACTAGCGCTTTGATGGAGATAGAATGCTTGGTACTGATCATAGACGCTGTTTCTGAAGGGTTGTATAGGATCTGGGATGATGAGCACAGATGCTCCATCTTCTACTACCACGGAGAGAGTCTGTCTGGAAGCATCCTTCAGACTGGGACTTTTATATATCTTTGTGCTGCCTTGAGTGAGGATCCCAAGGCGAGAGTTTGGTTGCACATGGGCAGATATATCCGCGATATCTCCTGGAACTAAACCACCGCCGTAACTCAGCATGAACACTAAAGTTGCGCGACGGTCCTGCCATGTCTTGGGGGAGATGAGCTTGATCGGATATGCAGAAGATAATTGGTTGATGGTTGAGCAGGATGCAACTGATTTGACGACTATGACTCCATTCCCGGCAGATAGGTTGGTTCTTGGAGCCATTTGGGTCGCTGCAAAACGCATGGGCAGCACGTCGGATGTAAGAGACCCCATGGCAGATCAGACACCTGAAGCCAATGCTTAAGGGTGGTACTCGATCAACAGAAACAACAAGAGCGACCTTTAGAAGGTTTGAGGGAGAATGAGTCTCCGAAAACGGCTCGGGTCGATAAGGAATATCACGTGTGAAGCTATGTATTTGCTTTTACAGATTGTCGGAGGTTGTCTTGGGCTTACCATGGTTCCAACGGTGCGCCAACACCAGACGAAACAATGACATGTACTCAATTCACAAACGAAGCCCTCTTTAAGCTCTGACATTAAAACTGCAACAAATTTAATAGAATGCAGTCTTTATTGAAAAATAAAAATGAAAAGCTTCACCGGCTGGATCGGCAATGGAGTGACGTACAAGTCACGTTTTATTGACTTTATGGCTGAGGCACCCAAGTTCGGAGGGCTCCGACCGGCCTCAACATTTTCCAGTTTCCGTATTTTACCTATGAATAATTGAAATTATTAGCCGTGTGTTTTTGTTTGATATAGAATTACATCATTCTACGCCCAAAAATGCATTTGATTCCGAGAGAGGTACGTCCTTGGTCTTGGTGTAGCCAATCGGTGCTCCGGAATGCTGATCTGGCCTGCAGATTGACAAGCTTGTCATTTCCCAAACTGGGTTTCTTGCCCAAAGGCGACTTGCGAGGGGTGTCAAGTTGAACGATGTCGAAGCCACTGTAAGTATGTGAATACAATTGTCTTATAATTGATCTGACATGGTTAGGCGTTGGTCACACATGTGATACAAGAGGTAAGTAAACAGACATTGAGTCGTCTGAAGACATACTAAAGTGCCAGCTTATTCGCGATGGAAAGCATAGCGCCTCCCAACTCATGGATCTCGGTCAGCGAATATTGGGACGTAGACATGTGGACCCAACAGTTGCAGCTTCGCTCGTTGGCCTTCAGGTGGAGGGTACCTTTCGCACTGGAACGCATCTTGTCACTATCGATCAACCTATTAGCACGGATGATGGCGATCTTGAATTGGCAATGTATGGAAGCTGCATAGACCCTCCAGCTCAAAGTCTATTTCCAAAGGCTAATGACGAAGACTTTGCTCATGAGAAGATGGCCGGCTGCATTGTCGCCATGGAGGAAAGCCCGATCATCCTGAGCAAAGATCGAAAGAGGATCAAACTCAAAGTCACCAACCGGGGTGACCGTCCCGTTCAAGTAGGATCACACTATCATTTTATTGAGACGAATCCTTACCTTGACTTTGATCGTCTAAAGTCATATGGCTACCATCTTGACATCCCAGCGGGAACTGCTGCGCGCTTTGAACCTGGAGATGTAAAGACAATAACCCTTGTTGAAGTTGGCGGACTCAAGACAATCCGAGGCGGTAGTAGCATTGCCCCTGGACGAATTGATATGTCCATGGCGAACACCATCATCCGTCGCCTCGAAATGGAAGGCTTCTACAACACAGCTGAGGATCCTCCCCTGAGCGACAAGGACATTGAGCCTGCAACTATGGATAGACAATCATATGCTGGAATGTATGGGCCAACCACCGGAGACATTGTCCGATTATCTACCACGGATCTGTGGATCAAGGTGGAAAATGACTTTACAACGTACGGTGATGAATGTACGTTCGGAGGTGGGAAGACGCTACGAGACGGCATTGGACAGGCAAGTGGTCGTGCTGCGTCTGATTGTCTCGACTTGGTCATTACAAACGCCCTCATCGTGGATTGGAGTGGTATCTTCAAGGCAGACATTGGTATTCGACAGGGCCATATCGTCGGTATTGGCAAAGCAGGAAACCCAGACGTGATGGACGGGGTGATGCCAAATCTGGTGATTGGATCTAATACTGACGTTATTGCCAGTGAAGGAAAGATCGTCACGGCGGGTGGAATCGACACACATTGCCATTTTATCTGTCCACAGCAAGCTGAAGAAGCATTGGCCTCTGGCATTACAACACAGTTTTCTGGAGGCACTGGTCCTAGGTGAGTTCACATTCCTGTGCATGGACTCGACGACTAATGATTCACAGCACGGCAACCGTCGCAGCAAATTGCACACCAGGGAATGTAAATATCCGACGCATGATGCAGGCCTGTGACCATCTCCCTCTCAATTATGGGATTATCGGGAAAGGAAGCGACAGTGGTGCTCGTGGTCTGCACGATCAGATCGAAGCTGGCGTTGCAGGATTGAAAGTTCACGAGGACTGGGGGTGTACACCAGCAGCAATTGATAACTGTTTGACGTAAGATTCTACACAAGCTTTGTGAGCTGTTGTTTGAAATAACATTAACTGTGTTTAGAGTGTGCGATGAGCATGATATTCAATGCGAACTGCACAGCGACTCGCTCAATGAAGCAGGATTCGTTGAGCAGACTGCAGCAGCTTTCAAAGGTCGCACCATTCACGCTTACCACATCGAAGGGGCCGGTGGAGGCCATGCACCCGATTTAATCCGGCTTGTAGAGCATGCGAATGTTCTACCTAGCAGCACCAACCCGACATGCCCATACACGAGCGATACAGTGGACGAACATCTCGACATGGCCATGTCCTGTCATCATTTGTCCAAGGACATTCCAGAGGATATTGCATTTGCTGAGTCCAGAATTCGCGCAGAGACTATCGGAGCTGAGGACATTCTACATGATATTGGCGCGATTAGTATGATGTCTTCTGACTCACAGGCGATGGGCCGCTGCGGCGAAGTTATTTCACGCACTTGGGACACTGCCAACGCCAATAAATCAAGACTAGGTTACCTACAAGAAGACGACGGCACGGGAGCTGACAATCACAGGGTCAAGCGATATATCAGCAAATACACTATTAACCCGGCCATCACACAGGGAATCAGCCACGTGGTCGGCAGTGTGGAAGTGGGCAAGTTGGCTGATTTGGTCGTGTGGGAGCCTGCCCGATTTGGTACGAAACCATTCATGGTGTTGAAGAGTGGCTTTATCGCCTGTGCCCAGATGGTAAGATTTGACACTCACTAAAGAAAATAATACTCAACTGACATATTGCATGTAGGGTGATCCAAACGCTTCGTGAGTTGTTTGCTGACCTCATTTAATAATCGGCTTTAACAGACATAGGATCTCAACGGTACAGCCCATTATTTGTCGGCCCATGTTTTCGGTAAGTAAAAGTGTGAGAACCATAAGAAAGACACTGATAAGATATAGCGTTTGCTACCGTCGGCAAGTGTACTGTTTGTTTCCAAGGCCAGCTTAACCAGTGGTGTCATCAATTCCTACAACCTGCGCAAGAGAATCGAAATTGTCAAGGACACAAGAAGTGTGAGCAAGCACGACATGAAGTTCAACGGATCTACACCAGCCATGAAAGTCGATCCCGAAACATTTGTAAGCCTCGTTCCTCCCATTCAAACGCACAAACACTAATGCCAAGTCCAGGAAGTTGTCGCCGATGGAGTCGCCTGTAAAGCAGAACCATCCAAGTGGCTGGCATTGGGCCAGCAGCACTTCCTGTTTTAATTCCGGACCGCGGAAAGTCAATGGCAAGAAAAGCAAACAGCCATGTAATTTAGGAGCAAAAGCAATGAGTAAGTGGATTTTAATCTCAGGAGGCTTAGTTGTGGATTAGTGCTAGCCCTTTCGCATGTGATGTACGATCCAACAATTGCCCTTGCTCGTATTCCATCGCCTCTGTGACTGAAGCCATTGGTTGAGATCCTTGTATAAAATCCGGTTGATCAACAAAGTGGTTTCTGTGGGCAATACATGCAATAGATGCCCTCCTTTTTATTTCTGCTCGCCGAGGTTGACTACCACCACGAACACAGATCGCCGCCTCCGAATCGACCCATCGGCAAGTTTCGTATGGTAGCGTCTGACAAGTGCATGATAGATAGATCTCCGGGTACGGGTTATGCATTGCTACCCCGCAAAATGTTTCCTAGCGGTGTACAATACCATAACATTGTTGCTTTACTCCATTCTAAAGGATGGGCGAGGTGTTTACCCACAGTCATGGAGCGCAGCGGTGCCTCGGGTCAACTCTTGATTAATATCTCCTCCATCCACCCCACACGGAAGCTGTGCAAGCCGGTACGCGTATAGAGGTTGGCATAACTCCATGGAGCAAATAACAGACGATTGTGCACGGTGCGACTTGCCTTTTGGGCTTTGGATGATGTTTTAGCTCAAACTTTGCCGAGATCATCGTTGGCACACGGTCTGCACGGTCGCCATGGTTAGACTGAGACTGATAATAACAAGCTCGCTAAAAATAGTTTGCGAGTAGAGATTTGTTTCTCTTCGCCGAGGCACCTGAACAAAAGCAAACCTGATGCAGTGACAGTGGGGAGTCTGCTCAGTCCAACAACCTAGTGAGCCGCCGCAAATGAGGAAATGAGTGACTCGCCCCATGCTGACTTGAGAGAAAGGATGAAGAGGAAATAGCATTGGGACCAATAAATAGCCGGTCCCTACCTCTCTCGGTATAGAGTTAGAATCAACTTTATTCCACTGCCGCCCCTAATCAATCGATTTTGGATTGCTTGGCGATCTAGTGCCTGCACACTTATCGGCCATATCAGTGGCTTGTTATTACATGTCGTGTTGCCATTGCATACACAGTCCCGTTTCAAGAAATTCAGTATGTACATGCTTTTGGCTGCCGTGCTGCTGGGTGTAGCCCAAGCAAAAATCACACCAGACACGGAATCTGTCTGCTCAACACTTCATTCCAAATTTCCAGACAAGCTGGTATGGGATCCTATTGGAACCAATGGAGTTGAGACCTGGGGAAAATCAAGCATTTACAACACTGCATTGTTTGACTACTGGAACGCTGCAAGCTCATTAAACCGACCAGCGTGCACGTTCTTCCCATCCAATGCGGAGGAGGCCTCTTACGCAGTCAAGACGCTGATAGCTTACCCTTCAGTCAACTATGCTGTCAAATCAGGAGGCCACAGCCCAAATCTGGGGTTTGCTAGCACCGACAAGGGTGTGCTAATAGCGTTTCGACCAAACTCCAAATATGCCATTCCTTCACCAGATGGTAAAACCATCGACGTCGGTGCTGGATGCAAGTGGGAGGATGTCTATGGCGCACTCCAGCCGCTAGGAAAAGCTGTCGTGGGCGGTCGACTGGGCGACGTTGGGGTTACAGGATTGATCCTAGGAGGTGGTTTGTCTTACCTGTCCGCACAATATGTAAGTATTCTGAACCTGGTTACAAGGGCGATGCTGACGAGGTAATCAAGGGACTTGCATGCGACAACGTGGTCTCCTTCGAGTGCGTGTTAGCAAACGGAACCATTGTCAGTGCGAGCGAAACGTCTCATCCCGACTTGTACTTTGCCCTTCGTGGAGGCGGTAACCAATTTGCGATTGTGACAAAATTTGTGCTCAAGACATACGATATCGGAAGACATGGCACGATCTGGGGAGGGGTGCGAACATTTGGTTCAGATCAACACTCCAAAATTCTTGCTGCCATCAGTAACTTTACGGCCAACAATGAGGATCCAAAGGCAGCCATCATTCCGACTTTCAATTATTTCGCTGCCTTAGGGCTCAATCTTCCCGGAAGTCTCGTGTTCTTCTTTTACGATGGAGGTGACAAGCCAAAAGGCGTCTTCGATGAGTTCCTTAGCATCCCATCCTTGTCCGACTCCACCAAGTCGAAGCCGTTTACAGACTTGACGAAGGAGGTACTCGCAGGTGATATGAAGGGCCTTCGATTCCAGATCCGCGAAAACACGTTCCCTAATATGCCTCTTGAGAACATGACTAACTTCCTGAACGATCACTTTTCTATCATGAACAAGCGAGCGACAGAGAGTGCTATCAGAAATTTGCTCGACTTTAGCTTCCTCAGCTTTGCTGTACAGCCGATGCCGATTAACATTCAAAAGGCATCGCAGCAATATGGCCATGGCGGTAATGCCTTGGGTCTTAATCCCAAGAATGGCGATCGAGTTTGGGTCGAGTACGATGCTGCTTGGTTGAGCCCGCTGTGCGACAAAAAGTGCCCCGAGTTCTTCGCCGATGCGGTCAATTCAGTGCACGACATGCACGTGCAGAAATATTCAGGTATTCAGCCAACCAATTATGAGGAAGGTGATTTGGAGTTTCTCAGGTAAGTTGATTGTCGAATGCGATGAAAATATTTGGTGATGCTGATTGGTTGCGGCAGTTACAATCCCATCTTTATGAACGATGCGATGCACGATCAGGATGTTTTGAAGAGTTACGGCAGTTCGAACTATGAGAGATTGAAGAAGATATATGAGCAATATGATGCCGATGGATTCCTGTCGCGGCAGAATGGCTTCAAGTTTGACGGCTAGCAAGATTTGGCATGCCGCAGCTGCCTTCGATGCATGCGTAGCTTCCTGTTCAATACACAACAAACTGGATTTAATAAAATTTTAATCCTCATACTGCATGATAGGGTGCAGTGATGGCATGGCTGCCCAATGTGATTTGTTTAGTGTTTATGGCTGTGTGGTGCTCTAGATTGGAGGCGGAAGCATGATTTGCAGTTGAGCGAATCAGATTTCTTGGGTGTGTGCAAATCTCTGTCTCCTGTCTCAGTGGAGTTTCCGGTGTTAGTATGTGATGGCCAATCGAGGCTTGGAGATGAGATTTTGAAATAACGAAGGATGCAGGATGTGAGTGTTTGTCGCGGATGTCTGGCGGCTGTGCCTGGGAGGTGCGGCGTCACTGGAGCGCCATTGCTTGCGGGTGCTTCTCGAGCCGAACCAGGCAGACCAAGGCGGAATCTCCCAACTCGCTCCATCATCAACTTCGACCTCGACTTTGACTTCATCGCACCCAAACTTGCCATCAAAATTATTCCATCGTCCCCCTCCCTTTTCCAACTTCTAATCTACTATATTTCTGAGGCAGCTCTCTCAACATTTGCAGCGCACAGCCCATCCGGCGGAAACAGGCGCTCCCACCCTGCGTTTGCTCCAATGGCCGCATCAGTCACTGACGGCGATGGCCGCTCATTGCCCCCGAGTACGAGCGAATTTTTGAGCTCCAGCTCGCTCTCCTTGGACGATTCTGCGTATCATGTATCGCCCAATGCGCCCTATTCACTTGGGCCCCCTTCTCCTCCTCTCATCCCTGTACCGGTCCCCGGCAGAGGTAGAGAGAGAAGGCCATTCGTCAAGTTAACCCCAAGAGGCACCACCATGGCCAACATTGCCGGTCTGCGTAGCCAGAATCAAATAGCTCACGAGGGCGCTGAAGACTGGAGTTATGAGCAACGCTGGTCCGCACAGCCCATAGTGGATGGCATTTACCTTGGTCCTACCAATGTCGTTCGAGACCTTGACTACCTGCAGTCGACAGGCATCACCATGGTTGTAGTGGTTTGTACAAACTGGGTCAAAAACACTAAACTCAAGAGTGTCACCAAGGCTGGAGATGTTCTGGGTCTTGAAACAGAATACATGGCTCTCGAAAACGATGCGCAGATCATCCATGACCTGCAAAACATTTTCCAGGTTTTCGCAGCCCATAACAGGCGTCTACAAAATCTTGGCGTGCAGAGCAAAATCCTCGTAACGTGCGAAACAGGAAATGATCGATCCGCGGCAGTTGTGGCGGCCTTGATCATGGCCCTGTACGGTGAATCAATGGTCACTGTGCTGCAATTCATGTCACTGAAACGTTTTTGCATCAGCTTTACTGAGGATACAAAACGAATGTTGATAGCATGGCAAGACATTGTTGGTGCTTCGTCGTCTCTGCAGCAGCACAGCTCAAACTTGGTAGATGGCTCTTTCGCATCACAGATGGTGACGGACCTTTCTGCAAAGAAGCGCAGACGCGAACGCAGCGCAGATATCGAGATGGGAACTGACGACGACTCGGAAAGATTCGCCGGAAGAGAGGGCTTTGTGCCATTCATTGATAACCACTAAAACGGCCACTGACTTCACATACATCATCATTTATCTTCGCTAGCTGGAGACGATGGGGTTCAGTAACAACAAATCCGGCTATATGCGTCCGTCAGAACCAATTTTTTTTTTTGTTTTTCGACAAAAACGGCTGTTTGAGATTTATAGATACCCTTTTGGCAGGAGTACGGGATGCAGGAAATGTGTAGTGCAGAGCTTTACACAATTTGACGTTTAATTTTTTTTGCCCTATGTCCTTATTTTTCGTTTGGATGCTGTATGCTATTCATTTTACCTGTCAATGGTGCTGACCATTCACTATTGAATGTTGCCACTGCCTGCAACTGGCAACCCCGACTGCACCCTGTGATGTTCTTCTCACTACCACGATGCACCACCAACACAACTACAAACCGAGCACCAACAAGAAAACTCCATCTTATCATCTGCTTCAAGTACATGCGGATTTCTGTTCTTCTAAAATGGTGATGTGTTGTTACTGGAATCGATAGATTTAGCTGTTTGTGCAAATGGCATTTGTTCCACAGGCATCGCCATCTTTATCTTTGGCAGCCAGCGTCGAACTATCCTGCCAAGCAAACGAATCGATGGACTATCTTGATACTCTTCGTAAGCTTGGGCCATTGCAGGATTATTGTGCTGCTGTTGAGTCAGAATGCTCTCAAGCCGACACTCCCCCCATCGTTAAAGGTAGTTACCCTATCCAAGGCATGGGACCAGCGCCATGGAGTGATTTCACAAACGGATGCCAAACGACGACTGATGATATCTTTGCATCTTCTTCATCGCCAGCAAGCGAATTCGCTGCGTCCCCTAGGTGCCTTGGAAGCAGTACGCCCCAGTTGGGATCGGCGACTATGGAGTTCAGGGATGCAGGACAGCGCATGGAGTATGCATACAGAACTTTGCAACATTCTCCATGTGCGGACACTAATGACGCAGAATTTCTACCACATTCAGAGGGGAAATCCGAGCTAAAGCAATTCGTTTGTCCATTGGAGACGCAGCTCCCAAAGCAGCGCACTGTTCTCGCTAAGCGCAAGCGGCCCAACGCAGACTTGTACTCACAGGTGCTGCGCCAGACCGTCGACACAAAATGCATCCACTACAAGTATCAAGAAGAGGCAGATTCGCAGGATAATTCCCGAGATGAAGATGAATGTCTACGGCCGTCGCTGAGACGAGAAAACAACCCCGGTCCAAATGTTAAAATCTACAGACATGCTAAGAAGGCCCGCTTTGCACTCAGGGCCAAACAGGCATTTGTGGCTCAGCAAGCCCAGCGACAAACGAAGGATGGTGGTGACAGGAAACTGCCGTCTGTGATTGCAGCAACAAGAGCAATGGAGCGGCGAGAGAGGGAGTATGAAGGGGCCGATGAAGAGATGGAATCGACAAGGGGGGATGTGGTTAGGCTTGCGAAGTGGGCGGGCTGGGCCAATTATGCGCTAGAGGCAGACGAGGCTTGCTTGACCTTGGCAAAATAGATTGGTTTCGGGGCCAATCACATTCATCATTGGGCGTTTACTCAGGGATCGGCGAGCATGGGGCTAATGACAAATATGAAAGGAGGAAACAAAGTAAATTCCTATTCGCCTGAAAACATGGGTATAATCTAGTTAAGTCGTGTGGGTAGGTGGTACATCTATTCTACATCTGCATCATTGCCGTCGTCCTCGATTCCCCATCGTTGCCGCGCCCGGCGGTTATGTTTGAGGGTTCGTAGTTGCTGTCTCTTGTTCTGTTTTCTCCTCTCCAATGCAGCCTTGACTGCTGCCATGTCAACGACGACGGTGCTAGGGATCTCATGCATTACCTTTGCCGTGCACAAATCGTGGTCCTGTTGTTCGTCTTGTCGGACATGATCTTCTTCTGAGTCGTAGTCAAATCCCAATGCCAACAAACGCTCCCGCTGTGAATGGAACAAGGATGGCGAAAGAGTAGGTGTAGGAATAGACTCCTCAACAGAAGATGGCTCCTCGTCGGACCCGGGAATGTTCTCCGGGACTTCGTGTTCTGGTTCTGGGAGGTCATCGAACAAGCCAGGCAAGGCACCGTGACCCTCACCGCCGAAACCTTCTTCTTTGAAGACCAAAGCTTCACCATCAGGTGACGTACGGCGCTTACATTTTTGCAGATACGCTTCGATGTCTTCGCCTTCAGTAGTGTAGTCGCTGAGCTCAGCAAGAGTTTCCAGTGTGCAGGGTGTGTCGGGGATGCAGACAGCAGGGATGCTGTCTGCAATGGTAGAATCAGCCGTTTCGTAATTGCTGGAATTGGTGGGGGAGGAAGTGTTCGATGCACGTCGCTGGGCAGTATCGGAGGGAACAGGATGCCAGAGACTGATGTCGTGAATTCCCAGTTCCTCTGATGACTGTATTACTAGAAGATATGAAGTTAGATAACAAGTATCTGCTTTTCTTGGAGAAGAACTTACGGGCTAATGGTGTTGGTTGGTTCGTTTCGGAATGGGCTATTGTTGAGGTGGGGGTGCCAGAGCGATATCTTGAGATTGCTGGTGGCGATGCTGAACGCTCCCGAGTGTCAGTGGACAGGCGTGAGTTGGCCTGCAAAGTAGGTCTGCCAATGGACTGCGAGGAATTTCGGAAATTTTGGAGGGTCGCTTGTTTGTGTGCTGGAGTAGAACAAACGGAATTGCGGGATAGAGGCCGGGTGGATTCAACGCGGCGATGTTGCGTCGATGACGAGAGAGAGCGAGTCCTGGTAACTGGGGCAGATGGTTCCTCTGGATCCTCCAGGATGGAGATTGGGTAATTAAATTTTCTGGATCGAAGAGCGTCCTTTGGCAGGTTCGCATAGAATGCCTTCACAGCGGGGCTGAAAAGCTCAACGCCATTCTGGCCGAGGTTTCTCTCAGCCACGTCTTCGCCATAATCTCTCGTGCCTGATGCTTTTAAGCGAGCATGGAAGTCAGAGGGCCGAAATTGCCCCTGGGCGTCGAGGAGATCGACATGAGTGGGCGGGTCTTGCGATATGAGTGGTGAAGGTGGCGTCTGTAATTGGCCGTGATCATTTGAAGCCCGCGATGCGAGTGAAAAACGGCGAAAAGAACCATGTCGATGAAGATGGGGAGTCGTCGGGGAGTGACAGGTGATAGAGTAGGATGATGCTGCGTAGGCTGGAGTGAAAGTTGTAGATGGTGCTATGCTTCTCAATGTTTGTACAGAGTTGGATGTGGATAATGGTAATGCTGCAAGGAAAGTACGTGTTAGTATAATTCCACGATCCAAAGTAACACTAGAGAGTTAAAGATCGAGTACATACATTGAGGTGAAAGAGAGGGTGAAGAGGTGTTGGTAGGTTGATTGAGAGAGCGGTTGCTTGAGCGTTTCCACCAACCAAGGAAGCCCATCGTGGACCAAGATGTATGGAGATGCAAGATATAATAGAAATAGTTTGCAAAAAGTGAATGGATATGAACAGGTTGAAGAAGAAAAGGAATAGCGAAATGATTGAGGTTTGGGGGGGATGGAGCATAGAGGGTATTTGATGGCAGCAGTGCCACGCGGCGAGCGAAACAAATGGCTTTAAGTGATAGTCATGCAGAAACACAATGGGCCGGTTTGGCAGACACCCGTTCTACATGGTGGGCGGCGAGGGATTTGATTCTGGATTAGACTGTGGGCGGATTCAACGGGCTCGTGCATGATGTATGGCTGGCTGTGGCCCAGCGTAGCAGCGGAGAGCCCCTGCGTCGTGCCCACAGACCGAACAGAGACGTCAAGTGTTTGACTTGACATGACGGGTGGTGGCACTGGCTTCTGTAACAGGCAAGGCGGGAAAAGCTTTCAGGGCGGGTTCTCTTGTGGCTTGGGTGTAACCAGTAGAGCTTGTCGCTGGGCGCGGGAGGCTAAGGTGCAAGGGCCATCCAGGACAGGCAATCGGCGTTGTGCTAGCCGTTCATGGCAACGGGCTTCTGGCTGCTGCGTGCATTATGTTGCTGCAGATGGGAAACATGTCCGACCGCCATCAGCCATTGTGCATGTGGCGTTTAGCTTTATTGGCCGTTGGTTTGCAGATACGTAGGCAGTCACACGCTGTGCAGAATCGCACACTGAGGCTTGAGAGAGTTCTCCGTTCTTACTACTTCGGGGTACTTTCGGGCCTGTGGTTTCGATGTTTGGATAAATGGTTGGTGATGATTCCGATGCAATAAAAGCTATGACCATTGTGTTAGTGGCAGCTGCGCAAACGAATGATTGATAGTCGAATGTTTGCAGAACGGCGGGCCAAGCGTATAATTAATTTCCAAGAGCCTCAGTCGTGTCTCTGATTTTTTATTATGGCGTGTAATGAAGAGCGGCAGAGTGTAATTGTTCATCGACGTGCGTCGGGCTTTGATCGAGCGAGGATATGAAGAATGTCTTGGAAGGAGATGGGGAAAATGGATGCTGGACTGAGACAAGCCAGTTTTAGTGGCTGGCTGTGGGATTCTTGGAGGCAGCTCAGGGCTTCTGTGCATTTGTGTGGGGAGGAAGAGGTGCTGTAACAAATGGTGCTCTTGTGTTGCAGAAGCCTGGACCGTGCTCGCAGTGCATGTGCACGCCCGGTGCGCGCCAACTGCATCTGGTCTGCCGTCAACAGTGCCAACTTTCTTGCGCCCTTCTCGCTCCAGCTCCTCGCGCTCTCTTCGGCTTCGTCTGTGTCGTCTTCCTCCCTCGTCCATGTTTGTCCGTGCGGACATCAAGCAACACCGCCAAAAGAGGCCACCGTGCAGCCGTCGTCTCCCTCGGGCCTTCGCACATGGACCATTATGCAGCAGTAACTGCCCCATGCCGCCACGGATCTAGCCTGTCCCATTTATTTCCTGGCTCACTTGGCTTTCCTTTTTGACCTTGTTGTTTTCTTTTGATTTGTCTTCAGGGAAATGCTAATCTCCGCATCTCTCCCCGGCAGCGCCATCAGTTTCCAGCCACAAACCTCGAAACAAGAGATAACAGCACGCAACACTCCTCGGTTCAATGGTTTAATAATACATTGCAGAGACATTCAAGCTCCACCGTTCAACAAGGAAGATTCACCTCCAACATACTACCATTGCTTCCCTGCCAGCCCTGGCAAGCTTTGCCACTGACAGGACGCCCATGGGCAACAAGCCTCCGATGCAACCCAGCCTTACCATCAAAAAGCCTGAGCGCACTTTGGTCATCTCATGTGGAACCCTGCCTGGTCCATGTGGCAATGAGCGAAGCGAAGTCGCTAATCACAAAAACAACACTGGATGACAGCCATCCCATTACATATAGGCGGCAATGGTTCTCGTCAAAGTGAGTAGCGCACACAAACGCCTCCATCCATTGTGCTTTGATGCGTAATCAATGTTGGTGAGATTCCTACTTAGTCCGCAGTCAGTCGCAATTCGCCTGTTTACAGGTCCAAGCAAGTCTGACAAGTACATCTGTGCTGCTCACCAATAAGTCAAAAATAGTAGTACATCAATGACAAGGGTCGTAGTTTGTCCGACTGCGTCGTATTCACTGTCACACACGTGTGCAAGATGGAGTGCTGTCGTCCTAATTGATAGATCGAGCGACATCAATTGTGGTGCAATTCTAAATAATAATGAAGGCAATTTTATTTTATTTTGATAAAACTCATATATACCATTTTCGACCATCTGATTTTCGCTATTTACTTGCCTTCTATTTATATGTTGTGGTTCTGCACACCTGCATTCTTAGCCCGACAGCTTAGCAGCCGGCGTACACAGAGTTGGCGAAAACAGCGTAGCTGTCAGCGTTGCTCAAGCTCTGCTGGGTTGAGAGGCGGCGGATATTATCGTAGCCATAACCGTTATCAGCAGCTCCAGCAATCTCTCTCAAGTGAGTGCACTCGTGGAGGTTGGTGGTGGCCTGATCTTGTCTGTGGCATGAACTGGTCAGAGCAGGGAGATTGTTGAAGTAAAGATCGCAGTAGACCATGTAGCTCTGAGAGGGGAGAGTGTAGGCCAAAACACCGCTGCCGCAGTGGTTGCTGATGTCACGGCAGTGGTAAGTGGAAGCACCACCGCTGGTGCTGCCACACTCCGCAGCAACCTTGTCGAAAACGTTGGCAACCTGTCGGCGTACGCTGGAAGAAGAGTCCTTGAAGAACTCTTGCATCTTAGAGGCGGGGCCGCTAGTAGCTACCTTGGAAGCAGCACGAGACAACTTGGCGCAGTTGCTTAGAGCGGCTTGGGTAACCCGGAGACGGTCACCGGTGCAGTCATTTTGAACGCGAGTGCGCTTCTCGTGGCGGGCCATGACCTCAGCACGGACGATGCCAGCCTCTTGGCCGTTGACGTCGGCAGTAACAGTGTTGGAAGCAAAGGGAACGGAACCGACGAGCTTGTTGTCAGCGTCTGTGGCAAACTGCAGAATGCCGTTGGAGAAGATGTCGAACTTGCCACCAGAGGTCAAGTCGTGGGATTGGGCAGCGTCAAAGGTGACCTCAACAGACTGACCGGCAGGAATCTTCTGAAAGTCGACATCCTTGAGGTCTTCGGTGGAGAGGCGAAGACGGACACCCTCAAACTCAACAGCCTTGCCAGCAGTAGCGATGTTAACCTTCTCAACAGGAGTGTTGTCGAAGATAGTGCCGGCCTTGAAGATCTTGAGGTTCTGCTTGCCGTTGTTGGTGATGATGGCCTTGACCTGAGAGTTGCCAGCCATCTCGAGCTTCACATCGAGGGGGGTTGGCGCACCAGATGGAGCGGCAGCAGCCAAAGAGGCGAGAGCAGCGAGTCCAGCGAAGAACTTCATTGTGAATGGTATTCTTGGATTGGTGAAGAGTGGAAAGAAAAAGGTATAAAAGACTGGCTGATTGAGTTGAAGTGATAAAGTTTTTGATAACCGTTTGAAGGGGGATGGTTCATCTCTTTATACTTGGTGTCCTTACTTGCCAACACCTGAACTTTATACGTTGCCAACACGTGCTAAGCAATATCACAACGGGCAACTTGTTCCATAGCAATAGTTCCAGGGTTACTGCAGACTAATCTCAGAGCTTCTTCTTCGGGTAAGAGAAGTGGTGGGGGGTGCTGATCAGTATCCAGAGTCCGATGAAGTTAAGCAAGGGACTCTATTTCTGGTCAAGCCGCTAAGTGGAACAAAGGCAATCAAAATGAGAGTATGGATGAGACTTTCCTAATTCAGTATGAAATGGAAGTCAGACGTCAAAGACCGAGCACGGGGCTTTTGAGTTGCTGTGACAAAGAAGCACTCGCATTGCTCCATGGAACTGACCATCGATGCATAAGGTTACAGTGAAGAGTCTCCAGAGCTGAATTAGTCGTTCGAACTGGGATTCATCATGACTTGCATTGTTTTTTGGAATTTGCCTTCCTCCTCGTTCTCATGGCTCAATGCTGAATCATCTCATCCCCATCTAAGGAAATTAAAGATTGCCAGGAATATAATTTTGCTCGTTATGCGTATAATTACAAGTTTGATCGTGGGAGGCGTCTGATTCGTGCGATGGAGGTCCCCGCTGTTTCAACATGGCCTACCTACTGGGCTAGTGCGGCGGCACTGGGCTTAGGGAATAAACTAGCCTGCTCCGCAGCGATGACCGGGCTCTCACTTTCACGCTAGTCACGAAGGAGAAGCTGCAATTCTCTGACTGGGGATGCCAAGTCCGGATTATCGGCAGTTGGAAGGCGAACACTGAATGTAATTAGAGGAGGGCTTTCGAGAATCGAGAACTCCGGAACTGTACTCGAAACATCAGTATGGGTGATCCGGCCTATAGTAAGTCAGGGATGTTCAATGGAATATAGCTGATTCATGCAATTGCTGTTTGGGCCATGCGCTATAGAAGCGTCAATGAGCTTGTTGGTGACGCTGCTTGGTCTTCACTGCGGCGCAGGAGGGAAAGCGATGGAGCTGCCCCTCGAGGTTCGCCGTTGCAGTAATCTCTGTGTAATAACTAGAGCCGACAACGTTCCCCGGTCAGGATATCCACACCAGCACCAAAGCTGGAGTCAACAGATGCAACCAGCTGCTGTCAAATCACTTGCGATAAGCACATCAGTAAAATAGACTGGAGAAACAAGGTTCAAGTTGCGGTGCTCGTATGTAAGCTTTTAGTACTTGAACAGGGCATTGATGAGCTCTAGAAAAACTGACGTTTCTGGCAGTGGCCACAGTGAGGATGCCAGGACTGGCAGCATTCTCAACAGCGGCGTTACAGAACTAGATGTAGAGCCAGACTGAGTAGTCGAGGCTCGCTTCGAAGGAGCGGAATCAAGGCCATGATCACTGATCTCTCAGGCGCTGAGGTAAGTCCACATACTTGACAATAGGGCACTTTCGGGTCTCAGCACGAGCTAAGTCGTCAGCATTTCCACGTACTGTTGACATTACCAATGTACAAGTACTCATCATTTGAACACAAGCGGCACAGGTAATATGATGGGCAACGTCTTGGCATGACCTTGAGAACAAAGATAGATTTTTCAAGACTTCCTCTCGGTATTTATAGTAGGCTGTTCTGATTGAGGTACTCCTACATCGTCTTGTTCATTTGACATATGGGTTGAGAGAACCGTGATGGCCTCGTGCCGATTTTCCAACTTCCTCATCGAGCATGGCAGACGATAGAGACAAGCTAGTTTTAGAAAAGGCGCAACGTGGAGAATTGAACACACTGCGTTGCAAGATTGACAGGTCCCTAACGATGATATTTGTTTCCGCGGGGACTTAAGGATGAGTTTAAGCATAAAGTTGCCACTGTCGCCCAAAATGCCAAAGTATTGAGGTGTCTCCGACGTAACAGCGGCGTTTGTACTGCATCAACATTCCTGTATAAATTACTGCATGGCGATTGTAGACAAACGCCCGCATCATGAACAACGTTCAATAATGCCAACAGAGCTGATATGAAGCTAGTTGAATGCCAGACAATATCGGGACTGTGGTTCAAACGTCGCTTATTTCCACGAAAGCTGCATCAAACCACTGGCTAATATACTACGCTAAGTTGGCTGCTAAAGCTTTCCATATAACACACAATTTATTGTGTAATCCCAATTAATTAAGTTAAGCTGGCAGGCCTTAAGTTCTTGTACTCTACGAACGATATAGCTTAATACGCATTTCTAACTCTCCAAGTACTTGCCTAGTTTTACTATTAGGCTAACCTAACAGCTAAGTATATAGACATAGGGCTGGCTATATTCGACTCCTAGTAGCTGGATCCGGCATCCTCAGCCAAGAAATTAATCGTACCTCAGCTTTGCTATAAAGAGAAAAGAGCCACATATACCAGGCCGCAGATTATGCAGCCACAATTACATTAAAAACAGCCACTCTCTCAATAAAAAGAGCTAATTATAAAATATAAACTCAAACTAGACAGGACCAATTCAAGATATCAGCAAAAATAGTAAAAAACAAAAAACATACAACAGCCGGTGTTCGCTGGTCGTCACCGACCCAACTACTAATCTGCCGGTCAACAGCTTGTCTATGGGAGAGCGGACGGGATCCCGAATTTTCTATTGCCTATGGTCGTATGTGCTTGACATTGACTCAATTTGGTATATAGCGGTCTCCGCCATACAAATCGATCGTTTGCTCTGAAACATCAAGGATAGGGATGGATCAGGAACCTGCCTTATTAGGCAGTCGCTACTAACCCCTGGCGTTACATTGCTATGTGTACCATGTCGGCGAACTGATGTCTGTGGCCATTGGTGAATGGACGACCAGGGCAGGTACTTGGTACCTCGCGACATTTATCGTCACTTCCGTTGGCTAATTGACTGTAATGTATTAATCCAGCTGAGTCTCGACTCGTCGCCCTCCAAGCTAATGACCTACGGTAATTAAAATTAATTAATGTCGGATTGATTTCCAGGGACACAACAGACATCCATAACACTTAGCGTGGTAGCCTATAATAGTAAGCATGCCGACGTATGTCTTTATCTTCATTTTGCCTGCTGAATATAATGTGTTCTGCATTATATTAATTATTACACAACAAATCGGCATTGCTTACCTTCCACATTTATAAGTTTCTGTCACTCCGTCTCCCTTTTTTCGTCAGTGCGTGCCTTTCGGCTCATAGCCCGCTGTAACTTGGCCGAGACGCATCGCCTTTGCATCGCAAAGTACTGGCACCAGCCCTCAGCGCCCGCGATGGTTGCCAAGGCGAGCTTGCCCCAGTGTACAATGTAGCGTTGCGACATTTAAAACCTCAAGACACTTGCATGTATATACATGTGCACGCGCAGGAAAAGAGAAACGTAAAATTGATAAAGGCACTATGGCACCAAATTAAAACGGCCACGCTCTAAGCTACAAAGAACTCTCTTCACTCTTCGTTTCGGCCTTGTCGTTTCTCAATCCCCCAAACACACGCTTGATCTGACTCCAACCATCAATAATCGGGTAAAATCCTGCAATCAACATAGTTCCCCATACCCAAACGATGGCGATCACTACCCAGGCAACGAAGAAACCTTGACCAAAGACGTACTTGGACGCGTACATAGGCAAAGGCCAGAGTACCCAGTGGCCTAGAAAAGTCGCCAATGCCCAGGCACCAGCAATCTTGCCCCAATGCTTGAGTTGAATCTTATCTTCTTGGTAGCGTGACACGATTTCCTCATGTGCTTTGATGTCATCGTCCGATCCTTCCGAATTCTTGGCAAAGGCAAGTCTCTCTTGACGGAACTCTGCCCAGTCATAGTTTGCTGGCTTGATGAGAGTGATGATGATGGAGAATACTCCTGGGCTGAAAGCGGACGCCACTGTACCATACACACATGGCAGTGTCTCTCCAGTTGAAGCGACTGTAACCTCCCCATATAAAGCGCTCGCAGTGCCCAGCCAAACAGCAATACCAGTCGCCATCCCGAGAAGGGGTGAGACGATGGCAGCAGCCTTAGACTGTTTCTTCCACAAGATAGTGAAGACCGTAGGGAGGATACCAGGACAGGTCAGAACGCCCAGCATGTAGAGTGTCCAGCCAAGATCAACATTTCCGTAGTAAAGCGCGGTAGAGAAGGCAGCTGAAAAGATTCCAAAAGCGACGACTCCAATGTGACTCCAGCGGATCGCGTCGCGGTCGCTGGCCTGCTTGTTGAAGTATTCTCTGTAAATGTCAAAACTGAGGATTGACGAAACAGAAATAACCTGTGCGCTGATTGTCGAAGTCACCGCCATGAAGACAATGAGCAGGACTGCGACAGCACCTCCTTTTCCAGCGATGGCGACCGCTGCATAGGGCAGTACAAGTCCATTGGAAACTTCGGTAGGAGTCAATCGACGAGGATAGGTCAGAAAGCGAGGAGTATCTTCGAGACTCAGAGCAGAAAAGCTCATCAGGGTACCCAAGCACCAAGGAATGGCAAAGTATCCAATGCCGCCAACGATGTACCCAGGAACGACGGCGTGAGGGGCTGCACTGAATGCCTTGACGAAGTAGCCAGTATCCATGATGACCAGTCCAAAGTTAGACAATGTATGGATGATTCCGAATAACATCGCCTATGGGTGTTAATATACTATTTCATAGACAGGATGTTTGTATACTTACATTCTTGCTGGTGAGCGTCAAGTAGGAGCCGTCATGGTTACCAACGACTGGGTGGATATGACCAAGATTTTCGACAATGCGATAAAGTCCACCGATGGAGCCAATCTCGGGAACTGTGAAAGTCTTGATAGTAAAAAAGCAGATGATGATGGTGATGACAAAAGTGTGAAAGTAGTCGGTAAGGAATGTGGCCTTGATGCCACCAACGAAAGTGTAGAGGACGACACCGACGGGGAGAAGAAAGGTGGCCGCGATGACGTGCATACCAGTCCTATAATTATTAGAGTTGTTCACAACTATCAAACAATGGTTTATGTTGAACTTACAAAGCAGAGATTGTAGCACTAGCGCCAAGCAGCATGTTGGCAATGGCGATAATGTTGTTGATCAAGCACAAAACAATCCAGACAATGTGGCCGACTTTTCCGTAACGGATACGAACAATTTCCAGTAGTGTATGGGCTTCGGGAATCCGGAGTTTGCAGGAGATGCCCAATACAGCGAAGAAAACAATCATCGGAGAGCATCTTTACACCGTTATTAGCTTCGATTTAAGCATGAGCAGGCCATCATGGCACTTACCCGGCAGCAAACCAGAATGGACCAGCTACCCCAAAGTTGTAACCAACCAAAGAGCTACCCAGCATTGCCGTGCTCCAAAGCCATGATGATATGACAGCCGATGCTGTCAGTCCAGTACCAACACTGCGGTTGGCGGTCATGAACATTTCTGTTGATTTGTTGTCTTCACCAACTGTGCGTTTCAGCAGGTAAGTAGTCCCCATCATGATGATGGCGATCAGGAATCCAACTGCAATAACCACGGCATACCCAGCTGCTTGTGGCAGAGGAGGCGCAATTGCCTCTGCTCTAGTCTCTAGCATGGCTGTGTTTGATGGACCGCAAGACCAATCTAAATATATGTATAGCTCTTTGTTGATAGAGACAGGCAGTTGTACCTGGACAAAACGAAAACTTGGAGAAAAAAGTTAAGAAAAACTTCCACAGGGGTGCCTTTAATTATGCGCAGGCTTTATGACCCATGTCAAATAGTTTTGTGAATAGTGAACTTATCTTTACAGCAACAACTCCCTAGCTTGGATTGCGCGATCGTTCAACACTGCGACTGCTCGGGTCTGGGTCTTCTGAGCACCGACATCTGCACCAGATCGGCAATCTATCCCAGTTTGCCACGGCTTTCATTTGAAAAGGGACTGCTTGAAGGTGTTGATGGAGTGGGTCCATGGCGATGCATGGAGGAAGGATGGCGCAATCCAGCCAAAGCGACCTTGATGTTACTACCGATTCAATTAAAAGTAAAGGATGTAATTTTTAGAAAAGAGAAGCCGAAAACGTATCAAACGAAAGAGTCAACAAATCATCTAAAATGGCTAAGAAAGAGTTGATTATCAATGCCTTTGTTGAGTCGTGCAGCGGCCATCAGTCTCCCGGGCTTTGGTCTCATCCTCGCGATAAGTCGTGGGACTTCAACAGCATTCATCACTGGGTTGAGCTCGCCAAAAAGCTGGAAAAGGGCAAGTTCCACGGGATTTTCATTGCTGATGTATTGGTACGTTCAAAAAAATCCGAAGACTGTACAGTCTCGTATCCTTGCTAACTGCCTGTCAGGGTGCCTATGATGTCTACCAAGGACCCAAGAACCCCAACCCTGCTATTGTATCTGGGGCACAGTGGCCTGTGAATGAACCCCTTGCTACGGTTCCTGCCATGGCAGCGGCCACCAAGAACATTGGCTTTGGCGTCACTGTAGCCACTACCTATGAGCAGCCTTACCATCTTGCTCGTCGCCTAAGCACGGTCGACCACTTGACCGGTGGTCGGTTGGGCTGGAACATTGTCACAGGTTACCTCGACTCAGCTGCACGAAACTTGGGTTTCACTGAGCAACTTGCTCACGATGAACGCTACAACGTAGCCGAGGAATATGTCAATATCACTTACAAGCTTTGGTGAGTCATGTGGGCTGCACTATTAATCGGCATACAGCAAGCTAACGTTGGAACTCAGGCAATCATCTTGGCGAGATGACGCTGTCAAACTAGACAAAGAGAACAGGGTTTACACTGATCCCGCATTGGTCCGAACCATTGACCACGTCGGCAAGTACTACACAGTGCCTGGCCCGCATATTTGCCAGCCCTCTCCCCAGCGTACTCCGGTTATTATGCAAGCTGGCACTTCTAGTGCTGGTAAAGCTTTCGCGGCCAAGCACGCAGAAGCCATCTTCGTGGCTGGCCACAGTCCATCCGTGGTGGCTAAGAACATCGCCGACATTCGAACCAAGGCCAAGGAAGAATTTGGTCGTGACCCTAAAGGCATCAAATTCTTGGCTTTGCTTTGCCCCATCATCGCCCCTACTCAAGAGGAAGCAGATGCGAAGTACAAGGAATTGCTCACATACGGCTCTGAGGATGGTGCTTTAGCACTTTTTGGTGGCTGGACTGGCATTGACTTGGCCAAGTACGGAGACGATGAAGAACTGCGTCACGTTGAGTCCAACGCAATTCGCTCTGCGGTAGAAGCTTGGTCCAAGGCCACTCCAGAGGTACCCAGGTGGACCAAGCATACTGTTGCGAACCATATCAAGATAGGTGGGTTGGGAGCCACAGTCATTGGTACCCCAGAAAAGGTTGCCGACGAGCTGGAACGGTGGGTCGAGGAGGCTGATGTTGATGGGTTCAACCTTGCATATGCACTCATGCCGGAAAGCTTCGAAGATGTCATTGAGCATCTACTCCCTGTCTTGAGGGCCAGGGGTCTCTTCTGGGATGACTACAAGGTCAATGGAGGCACTTACCGTGAGAACATCTTCGGCAAAGGCGTGAGACTACCCCCTCAGGACCATCCCGCTGCCAAATTTCACTGGAAAGCCGAGTGAAGACCCAATAGCTCCAGCCAATAAAAGAAAATTACCTCATAATGTAGTGCTAGCGAGTTTTGCCTACATGCGTGTTCAAGTATTCTGCCGTGATTGCTGCGGCGGGGCCAATCCAGACTTGGGCATTACGCAATGCGAGGTGAATCACTTGGGCTGTTCTCATAGAGAGTCCTACTTTAGAATATCATGAACTGTTCTGAAATGTACATCGGTTCGATGTGTTCCGCGCAATACCTGCCCCAAAGCCCACTAGCACCCGATGACTGCAAAGACACTGGCGTCACTGTGCAGAAGCCGGTGCACGGAAACAAGATAGCCGATTGAAAGTCTTGCATGGTCAACAGGGTGATACCTTGCAAAGCTAATCACATCATTTGAGCCGATATTATGTGCGTTGCTTCCTACACCAAGCTTGTCTTGTCGCGGGCTAGGATTGCGTGATGCGGAGTCCACACCTCGTCAACGCTTGGGGCTCTCTCAACTTACACTGCCCAGCCGATATCGTCCAGTCGAGACATCATGAGTCAGCAATATCGTTCGATAGAGCTGCGAATCATTAGTTTTGTAGTTGCAAGAAGCATCTTCTTGAATGGGAGTCTTTTCTGTTGTGACTTTTCTATTTGCTCTTACGCATGTGCTCGAAACTGCTGCCGTGGTTTCGTCGACTCACAATGTCGAAGCACTCAGTGCCCACCGAGCCTCTATCTCCTCTTGATTCGGAGCCAAGTTCTGTAATCAAAGATTCAGAAAAGGCGTTAAATCAACGTGCCTTATTACTACAAGGCCCAAAAGAAGCTTATTCTCTTATATCCGACCATCCAATACCCTTGTTGAAGCCGGGAGAGGTCCTTGTAAGGAATTGTGCAATTGGCTTGAACCCCATTGACTGGAAGGCACCGTAAGTATTCAAAGTCGCAGTATATACCAGGGTTCTGAACTAAGCTCATTTACTCGCCCCAGCGACTTCAATTTTGGTATACCTGGCTTTCCATACCTGTCAGGTCGAGAGTTGGCTGGCCAGGTCGACCACCCTTCGTCGCACATTCGACAACAAGATAGAGTAAGTATTTTGTTTGGCTGCAAGCGTTCAATTCTAACCGTCGTGATAGGTAATTGTCATATCGACAGACTACCGTGACCCACGAAAAGGAGCGTACCAGAGCTATGTCGCCGCTCTGGACTACAATGTTGCCCGTATCCCCTCACACGTTTCATACGAAAGCGCCGCGACCGTCGGTGTCGCGTTTGTCACTGCAGCTTTAGCATTGGGTGTGTCTCTTGGCGTTAATTTCTCATCAGCAGGCGGGCCAGATCTATTCAATATTGTGCGACACGTCGATGAGGAGCGCATTCCTGAAGACACGAGGGCCGAGACCTTGGCGTCTATTGATGACTTAGAAAGGGCAACTGATGGTGATTGGCTTGTCATTTGGGGTGGTATGTTCTATCAGCTCTCTTCATATCAGCCATGTTAATATGATGCTAATATGCAACAGGTTCCGCAGTATCTGCGAACATTGCTGCACAGCTTGCGAGGTTGGCCGGCCTAAAAATCGCACTCGTTGTCGACCAAGCGCGCCACGGAGACTGGATCTCAGAATCGATTCGTCCCGATATGCTAATCGACAGCCATAATGAAGCTCGCGCTGTACAAATCATACGATCAGCCATCGGTTCAAAGGCAAAATTCGGCATGGACACACGCAGCAAAGAATCGGCAGAGCTACTGGGCCAGTCTCTTCAACAATGGTCAACTACATCATTATCGCCTCCTTCAACCCCACCGTCCGACGCCAAAGGGCTCAGAAGTCATCTCGTTAGCTTGGCAGGTTCGCCGAAGCACAAAAGCCCAAATGTGGTGTGGCATGCCGTACCAATCAAATTGTTTCATGAATTGCCCGAAGTAGGGCGTGCATTAACTTCATGGCTGGAAACGCTGTTGGAGAAAGATGTACTAACCTTTCCCAGAATTGTGGATGTGGAATTTGGTTTGCATAATGTCAATAATGCTTTAAACAAAATGAGGCGCGGTGACGTTCGAGGCGGCAAACTTGTGGTCAAGTTGGAATAATAATTAAAAAATTTCACATCAATAAATTCAAATAAAATTTGGGATATCATCTTAAGCTTTATTCATGTCATATACAAGCTATGTACTGTTTTGCAGTTTTGTGCATTTACATTTCATTTCTTCTCGTCTCATATCATATCATATGCCACCGTGCTCTAGCACTGAGCATAGATGGAGTTGGCGAAAACAGCATAGCTGTCAGCGTTGTTCAAGCTATCTTGGGTGGACAGCTTCTGGATGTTGTCATAGCCGTAGCCCAAGTCGTCGGTTCCAGCAATCTCAGAAAGATGGGTAGTCTCGTGGAGGACGGTTGTGGCCTGGTCCTGAGCGTGGCACTCGCTGGTGAGGCCGGGGAGGTCGTTGAAGAAGAGGTCACAGTAGGTGATGGTGCTCTGTGAAGGAATGGTGTAGGCGAGGACGCGGTCAGCGCAGTCGTTGTTGGCATCAGTACAGAAGGTCTGAGAGGCACCGCTGTCAGTAGAGCCGCACTCTTCAGCAACCTTGGCTAAGACGTCGGCAATTTGGCCGCGGACCTCTTCAGAAGAGTCCTTGAAAAACTCCTCAACCTTCTCGGCGGGACCAGACTTGGCGGCCTCGGCGGCAGCGTTAGAAAGGTCGACGCAGTTCTTCTCAGCAGCAACCACAGCGTCGCCACGATCGCCGGTGCAGTCACTCTGGATGGCGGTGCGCTTGGCGATTCTGGCATTGCGGATGGCGGCGGCCGCTGGGCCATCGACGTGAGTGTTCAGCTTGTTGGAGTGGAAAGGGACAGAGCCAACGAGCTTGGTGCCATTCTCCTCGGCAAACTGAAGAATTCCAGAGGAGAAGATGTCGAACTTGCCACCAGAGCTGAGATCGTGAGTGTTAGCGACATCGAAGTTAACTTCGACAGACTTGCCAGCGGGAATACGCTGGAAGTTGTTCTCCTTGAGGCCATGGGTGGCAACGCGAAGACGGACACCCTCAAAGGTAGCAGCCTTGCCTATTTTCATTTTGTTAGAATGGCGAACGACGGACTAGCCTTCATAACATACCGTTGGTAGCAACACGAGCCTTCTCAGTGGAGGTGTTGTCAAAGATGGTTCCAACCTTGAAGATCTTCAAGTTGTTCTTGCCATTGTTGGAGATGGTGGCCTTGACCTGGGAGTTTCCGACCATCTCAAGCTTGACATCGAGAGGGGTGGGAGCACCCGAGGGGGCAGCGGCAGCCAAGGTGGCAAGAGCAGCGAGACCGGCAGCGAACTTCATATTGAAAGAGTTAAGAGAGTGTCTGGATATGAGACGAGAGAGATGAAGATAGAATTGTTGATGGACAAACAGGGCAGATTGTTTGTTCTCGAGGGAACTGTGTGCTTTTTATACTTGGTCAACTTCTCACGATGCGGGGACAGAATCTACACAATGGCAAGCCATGAGCTTCATCACCCCCGTGTTTGTCAGATCCCACATTCCATATTTGGAAGGTTGTTACTGTGAAACAGACTTAGAGTGGTTGATCGTTCGGGCGAACAAGGACTCGCTGACAATGTTAAGCTGACTGGATTACTTATTCGGTATATTAGCGCCGTTAATTTACATGAGTCTCAATTATGGCAGGCTAACGAGCCCAAGGAGGCTCCTACCTTCTCTGGCTTGGCGCTGGCGATCGGAACCCACCCCATGGTTGATCGGCATAAGGGGCCATTACCGGACCTTGGCCAGAATTGGAAGGTATTTAAGCCTGGCACAGTGAGCACTTGCTAGTGCACTGCGCAACCAGCGCATGCTGGAGCCTATTCAGCGCGGTCAGCCAACGCTACAGAAGCCTAGTGTTCGGGTGATATGAGTAAGAAATCTCTTATCCACTGTTACTGGATAGCTGCCGATCTCATTGCAACGAGCCAAGGAGCTATGTTCCTTTATTCGGGATGGACCGAATCAACACCGGACTGCTTGTAAACTCCGCGTCGAACGGCCAGTCGGCCATCGACCTTCCGTTTTCATTGCAGGAAAATACGAGCTGAGGGCGATCGTCCACCTTATTCTAACCTTCATCGAGGGATCAGCGACCTTGATTGATTGTTCAGGCTTGATTGAAATGGGCAAGAGTTTCATCCTCGCTTCTGCCGCTTCAAAAGGTCCTCACAAGGACAAATGCCTTCCCCATGGAGAAATTAGGTTTTTATTACACAAATGCGGACTTGCGTCCAAATCAAAACTTCGTCTCCTCTCCAGCGATCATTATGTACAGTTATTTGTCGTAGTAGGCACTTGACCACCGCATTTTCATGTATCGGTGCTTTTAATTTTGCATCTGTGACCTACTCTTTGGAGTCGCCTTCTTTGGGCGCCGGTTTTTCTGTGACCTGCTTGTCCTGTTTTTTTTCCTTCTTTCCCTGTCCCCATTTTGCAAACTTTTCCTTCATGTAGCGAAGCGTACGGCCAACGCCTCCCATGATAACGCCTTTGATGCTTTGTGTCGTGCTTGGCCAGTTAACCGTCTGTTTGATAACTTTCCTCACCAGCTCTTGGAGTTCTTCTGGGTTGTCGTTTGCAATTCGCTGCTCAAAATCGCCCCCTTGTCGGCGCTGATTAGAAGCTGAATTGTCCTCCGAAGATACTGCCATCATCTTAGAGAACTCATCTCTGGGAATACTGAACTTCTTCTGGTATTGAAAATACAGCCTCGACCGGAAGTTTTTGGGGAGACGTAGAACCATGTTGCCGCGTTTTATCGGGTCCATATCTTGTTGCAGGCGGTTATCGCCGTTCTCATTGAGCACCCAGCTTTCGTCATCCAACCTGCAAGGACCAGTGAATGCGACATTCGGTAATTGCTTAACAAGGTGAGCATATAGCCTTCGGAAATGAACAATGTTGTTTTCAACAATGTTGGAGACTTTGTTTTTGTTTTCGGTCGGCAGTGACATTCTCGGATCGCCCAGATAGCTGAGCCCGGCGATGGTGCTATACAGTTCGGCTTCAGAAAAATCAGGAGGGAGGAGCAATAAAGCTGTTCTCAGTGCAGCAATCAGGTTGTGTTGATTGGCGAGGCGAACTTGCGGATGGTCGCGAAGAATCTTGACTGGTTTTTGAAGGCGACCAGCCAGGTACAGGTTGTCCCACGTTGACAGATCCCGAACAAGATTATCGATGCTCGTAACACCATACTTGATCAACATGCCGTTCATCTCGATAAAAGGATTGAAATAGACGCCCGCACCCCAATTCTGCACGTTTGAAACAAATCCAGATCCAAGCGAAGCGATTCCAGAGTAGTGGTTTCGATGTTGCTTCATATTGATGGAATGCCAGTGCTGTGTGTGTGACACGCCAAATATGAAGTCTATCATCTTTGGAGTCCCCCTTTGAGCCTTGACAAGAGCCGCAGGCGGCTTAGGATGGACAGCACGAAATTCAGCGTCACTGATGCTGCGGCCAACATCACCTTGTGGGAAGACGCCGGACCCATATGCAAAACAGTACACAATTGGTGCATTGAACTGTCGCAACATGACACGCAAAGCTTCTTTGAGTTCGTAGTTGATTATCATGTGTTGATTGACGCCGAACAATCGGTGGGGTAAGTCTTCGAATGACTTGATAGCAAAGTCGACGGAATCCTCCCATTCATCGCCGTAGAGGTTGTATTTGCCTCTGGCAGACTCTTTCTTTTTCGGCGACGATGAAGAAGCACTGCTTTCACTAGAAGTCTCGGATTTGATGCTACTGCTCCGCGACGCCGAGTCGTTTGACTGAGAAGACCATCGTAGCTGGGAGGGGTGCACATGTCGTGACGAGGGCGTGACGCCGAGGCTATAAAAGGGTCGTTGAAGGGGTCGGAAACTAGTTGGATGGGTAGGCAAGAGCGAGCGCAAAGTGGAGGCCTGTAGAAAAGTTGTGAGTGTATGATGGCAAGATGAATAGGTTGAGTCTAAGCTTTACCTGCAACGATATGGAGGTCATGGTGGGCAAGGTGAGGTACTAGGGTGACTGAGAAGTTGCGGGATGTGACGTAGGGCACCAGAGGGCGCGATGGCTAATTGGAGAGAAGCGCCATGCGCGTGCGGGATGTTGATGGATTAAAATGAGTGTGATGTGGCGCGATGCCAGAAGCAAGAGGCAAAGACAGGCAAGAGTTTCTACGAGCGTCCCAAGCAAGCTCTCCAGGAGCTTTGCGAGACTTCGACAACAAGTTGCATGTGGGCCGACGTAGCTTACGTAAAAAACCAGCGGCTTCAATCAACGAGCTACCCTACATGTTCGATTTACCACTTTTCTCGTTTAAAATTGTTCTGCCAGGCCATAGTGCGGTAAAGTGACCGTTTAGAATTCATTGATGCATGAGTTAAAAAACTAAGGTAACATGCTTTACGGGCATGAATCTAAGAGGTTAAAATTCAATGGAATTGCTGATGCATACTTGGTCCTATGCACATGGCTCTACTGCTGCGGAGAATACGTCACTCGCTATTTCATTTTAACCCCCCCCTCTAAATAAAACTTAAAACAAAGCAATATGAATCCAGCCATTTGCAGCCCTTCACTATTTTCCCTAGTGAATGGCCATTTTTAGGACTTTGTAGATTTATGGCGCAACCTTAACAACGGAAAAGGTGGCAGGCAGGTTGTGGGCTACTGCCAGGTACCGTTAGTGCGCGTGTGACATGTGCAGTACCATTACCTCATTTGGCGTAATTGAGTAACGGAGTCTTGCTGTGGGTATGTACCGGAAACGCCGGGAATTAATGTCAACGCATTGGTGCTTTCGTGTGAGCCCTGGGCGCCATCCAATGTCAGACAACTCATGAAAGCGCTTACTGGCTCTGGCTAATACTGTACATATGACAGTAATGTCTTGCACGCGTAATGCTGTCCATATCCTTGCTAGCAGGTGTACTGCAAGTTTTGCGACGAAACCGAGCTAATTATAGACATGCCACAGCCTCACTTGTCACACTCCTCCCTTAAGTGAGTTACTACCGTTGCAGATCATCTTTGGTTGTACCTAATATCCCTCAAGTTGCATTGCTTCTGTTGAGTGTTCCGTCATCAAATATGCAGCCAAATGGTTTATCCTGTTAGGTTTTGAGGATTTACCAGTGACATCAACTGCGGCAGCCACGGAACATGGTGTCGAAATAGGAGCCTGACGGAATACCGTCTCGGTTTATTGGCAGAGAAAAATTGTGAATTGCTAGTAGTGGCAGCAAGATCCCACTAAATACTCCATGGATTTGCCAAGCACAGCAGTCTTGCTACCAAATTTACTGGGCAACAAAAGCGGACATCCGCAGATTGTATCTCGCCAAGATTCTCCGGCTTGTTGCCCATGTAACCCTTGGCATGACTTCGTTCAGCTTTTCGTTCCAATAAGATCGAGGCAAACCAATGAAATGGCCTGCGCTACCCATGGAACTTCACACCTTCTCCGTAAGACGTGAGGTTGCTCTCACATGAGGCAGCCCGTAATAAGTGACGTGGCGACCAACTGCCGCGTAGTCCCCGTCGGAGTCTCTATCCCAGGAGCATTTGCCAAGACAAGACTGCCAAGATGTCATCCCACAATTACCGAAAATAATCATAGCCTTAAATTTAGCTCGACGCTCGCCAGCCAGTTACAGCGAAGAGATTTTAGTCAGGGGTTAATGGGCTCAAGGCATTGGAATACATAAAGTCAGCCGACGGCCTTGTGGCCGGACAGCACTTTGTGACGAAGCCTCTGTAAACAAAGTAAATCGCAAAGATAATGAGAGACGATCTGATCCAGGACACCCCTGAGCGACTGAGATCTCCGGATCGCTATGCTCACGTGGCCAACTTGACCATGTCGCGTGCCCGAACGTTTGCTAGCTACGTGCTTTGGAGGATGGCAAATAAGAGATTCGCATTTGTGTTTACGTCTGCAGCAATTCTTGCGGCCAAGGTAATTCACGTCATCGCCCACCAAAAAGCGTTCTCGAGACGACATTTGGCGTTATGGACCCTTTCTTTCTTTGCGCAGGACTTTTTGCTCATTATATTTCTAAGAATCATCTTTGACTTATCGCATCGCCTCCCCAGAAAGCGTGCAGTGCTGCGAGCAGCTGTTTCTGGAGTAGTATGGGGCTTGATGATATTCTCCTCGACAGTCTGCATCGTCAATATCACCTTTTTCGCCTGCTCCAGATCCGAAATGCGGTGGAGAAATGTTGACTTTGCCAAGGATGCTTCTTCTCGAGCAGTCTTGTTCTCTGGACTTGCGTCGCTTATCGGCATCATAATTGGATTGACAGCATTTTCGTGCGTTCTTCGCGACTTCGTTTTCTCCTTTGTTGGAATTGCCATCGACGCCATCAGCTGGCCATGGATGTGGTTTCGCCGCGTCCTCCACAAGTCTCACAACGCGTACGAATACACTAGTCTCTATAAAGACGACACGCCAGTCGATAGCTATTCTGACACCGAAAAGCGAAGACACGACTTCGTGGCTTCGATCGATTTCAATAACCAGTCGCGAGCTTTGATGCTTTACTTCTTGTGCCGTGCATTGTGGTTCATTGTCATTGTCTTGGAGCTAGCCTCCTATTCCGTGCGACCACCCGAGGGCTCGTTAATTTACATGTCATGGACTCCGCCACTGATTCCATTCGTCGACTTTGAAGATTCGGCTTCCACTCTCCAAGGGCTTCGACCGGTCTTTGGTAATGGAATCAATAATTCGTGGGACAACATCACAGCGCTTCGACAGCCTGTCCCTTTCCCGTGGCTCCCGCACGAAACTGTCCTAGATGGGTTTCAAGATTGGTACGAAAGCGGTGCAGAGCACTACAATGCTGCGGCCGATCCACTGAAAATTCCGAACCACAAAGAGGAACTTCTGCCCGAGCTTCAGGGTGCCTTGTCCAATGTCTCCGTAAAGCATATTGTGGTAATCATTCTGGAGAGCACGCGAAAGGATGTTTGGCCAATCAAAAAGGACAACCTGATTTGGGAAACATTGGCTAAAGAGTCTCCAGACCAAAAACTCAGCCAAGATGCAGTCGAAGTCTTACAATCGCTCACTCCCAATGCGAATCGTTTGACGGGTGAGTTCGAAGATGGGTTTGCACACAATGCTTCTCAAAAAAGCAGAGGTGGGCTAAATCTCAAGGATAGCTATACAGCTGCCACATACACACGTAAGAGTGTGTTGGCCACGCTTTGTGGCGTGTGGCCACTTGTCGCCGACTTCAACATGGAGTACCTCCACCACATCTACCAGCCTTGCTTGCCACATATACTCGCGGCGCTTAGCTCTGTTGACCAACAAAACACCACGTCGAGCCCCATGGCTAAACAGTGGCGCTCGCAGTACTTACAATCATCCATATTAAGTTATGATCACGCCGATATAAGCACGGAGCAGTTTGGCTTCCCGCCCGAAAATATCATCGGTGCGAAGTATCTGCAATCAACCTCTGCCAAGTTTGGGAAAGTGGACTTGCCCTTTATCAATTATTTTGGCATGGTTGAGCCGCCACTGATGGACTACATTCATGATAGCTTTGCCACAGCAAAGGCAAACGATGAACGACTCTTCTTGACCCATCTAACGAGCACCACGCATCACCCTTGGAACATGCCTGCCGACGAGACATATGTTCCTTTGGCCAACGGTCGCCTGAACTACCTATCACATTACGTGAATACTGTTGGATACAGCGACAGATGGATCGGCAAGATCCTCGATGCTCTCGATCAGGATGGGGTAGCGGATGAGACCCTGGTCATTCTCACTGGAGATCATGGTACTTCCTTGCCCGAAAATGGAACACCTGGATCCTATTACAATCCCAATGTAGGATGCGACCGTGTACCGACAATTATATCGCACCCCAAGTTACCACCAATCGAACTTTCTGATAGAACTAGCACGATCGATATCCTGCCAACTGTTCTCGATCTTCTGCGAGAGACCGGATCTTTGTCAGACCCTGCAGCTGATGCTGCTGGCGACCTGCTAGCGAATTCAGAAGGGCAATCACTAATTCGCAAGCCCGGCAAACCCAAAGTCCAAGTCGGCCAGGATGGCGAAGATAACTCATTGAGTCACTGGCAATTTGTAGTAATGAATCCCGGACGCGCCATGCTAGGAGTTCTCGACAAACGAAGGCCCAATTGGCGGCTGGTTGTACCTGTCATTCACAATATCGAATGGAGGTTCACAGACTTGGAATCGGATCCAACTGACACGAGTCCGGTAGAGGCATTTGACTTTGCAGACCTGCTCAAGAATATTGAGCAGAGATTCAATCGGCAAGAAGCGATGTGGGCCGAACGGGCTGCTTTCGTTGCTAGATGGTGGGTGGAGGAAAACAACAAGCGGTGGCAGTACGCCCAGTATGAGAAAAAGAAGCCATAAATTCCTGCACCTCTCTCTCTCTCTCTCTCTGTCTCTCTCTCTCTCTCTCTCTCTCAGTCTCTCTCAGAGGAAGATTTCATATGGAAATCACCATTAGCTAACTCTCAACAATACTAATTAATTCATCGACCTCATTGCAGCCTGATTGGTATCGGTTTCCGAAGAACGAGCTTGCTCAGAACTCGTTAATTTCCCCGACAGAGTCATCAGCAACTACTAAGCCTAATGTGGGAACCCGCCGGTGCACTAGTGGTTCTGCCTAACAAGTGCGCCCGGGTGAGCTGCATCTTATTGGAAGAAACGAGGCTGAGGGTACACCTGGACCTGCCCTAAAAAGATATTCTGACTGGGCTTTTTGGACGATTACCCCTGTGCTTCGCCAAGGGCGCTCGAACACAATTGTTTATAGGGTGTGATGCTGCTGCAGGCTCTTGACGGGGGCTGTGTATTCGACCTTGGATCACAACTTTCGTGGTGAGCCACGTATAGGTTGGTTCTCTTGGTGTGCACTTGTATCGTATTCGAGCAGATAAACTTTTCGTATGCTCAATGGTGCTAGTTTCAGCCATGGAGCTCGGCCCGTGCCCTTTTAATTACTCGCTCCCGCCCACAAGTCTATTTCCGGCTTGAGTCACGATGGGGGAATTACTTAAACGGGTTCTTTCCCACTCGCTTGTGTGCTTTTCCCGCAGAAATAAACAGGATCGACACAATCTCGCCCCTAAAATTCATCATGCTCGTCGAGGATCGCCCAGCTGAAGCCGCCGCGATGGCTGCCCGATACCAACAGAGGGAACAAGAGAAGGCTGCCCAGTCGACCCAAATCGGCGTCCCAGCAACTGATCCCGCACCTCCATATCAAGCCGATGGCCCTAGTGTGCCAGTCGTGCAGCACAAAAATTTCGTCAACAAAGCTTACAACGCACTGACTTTGTCCATTGTCCTTCGTTGGATTGTGGCAATGGTGGCCCTGGCCCTTTCAGCCGTGATTCTCTCCGATGGCCCAGCGACACAGCTAAAAATTGCAGCAGCATATACTATTGCGGCAGTGAGTGACTCTCAACTGACGTATTCGGTTAAACTTCTGTGCTAACAAGCGCTTTTAGGCCGCAATTCACATCCCTCTGATTGGCTTCCCCAAACTGAAGCCTAGATCTCCAGCAGACGCGTCCATGCCAAGATGGTTCCTTGTGTCTATTGCAGTGACGGCTCTGTCTTGGATCCCATCTTTTGCGCTCATGTTCAACTGCTACGTCAAAGGAAACAATTATGCTGACAGCGGAAGTGACGGCGACGATGACGGCTACGACAGTTCTGACGACGGGTTTTGGAAGCGTGGAATCATCTTCTTTGGCACCGGTGGCTATGATAGCCTGACAGAACCTATTGACAAGCTCGCACTTGCCACGGGCATTGTGGGCGTCATTGCATTGTAAGCCTTGTACAAATTCTTCGTAACCTGTGTCCATTACTAACCTGACGCAGCCTTTGGACTATTCGACTGTGGTTCCATCAATTAGCTCTCAAGCGGGGGGTGTTCCATGAAGACGACATTGCTGAAGTGTATCATGGGAAGCGGACGGGAGAGCAGGTCGTTCAAGTTTGAGGGAGGTTGTTGACAACAATTGATAGATTTAGTGTATCGGCTGATAATAATGACTGTGCAATAATATCTGGTGGGTATTGATTAAATAAATACTTTTGCTACTTTTCATTTACTTCTCGTTATTCTTCTCGTCCAAAGCGATGCAAAGAGCGACCACGATCGCGATATCAACGCCTGGTGCGACCACAACGGCATAAGTTTGCTGAGAACCGAAGAATTCGCGGGCATTGAGGATCTTGCGGTCAATTTGAGCGGCAATCTCTCCAGTTTCCTTGTGAATAATATCTGCCCTGGTATCTAACCAGTTGCCCTTCATTTCAAAAGTGTGTACTTTGCCACTGGGGTCAGTGAAAGTGCCTGTGGCTTTGGAACCGATAACTATGATGAGTTAGCAATGGTGACGACAACAAGCCGAGATGAGAAGCCATACGCTTGAGGGAGCTTTTGATCTCAAGAAACTTTTTCCCAGTAGGGTCCGCAGCGGCATATGTCGAGTGGAGATGGAAATGCTCCTTGACGATGTCAAAAAGGTGGTTGTCGGCGAGATCGTAAACGGATTTGCGACCCGAGATGGTCATGTGCTTTCCCTTGACCCTGAGAAGAGGCGATCCATCCGCAGTTTTAATATCGAAGCTGTCGCCAGAAAGCGATAAAACCTTTTCCTTGAGAACAATTGTCTCACATCTCTGAGCAATGAGGCTGTTGAACTGGCCGATTGGCTGACGAACTTGCGGAAGAGCCATGATGTAAAGGGACTGTGAAAGGCGAATATAAATTTTAAAATTCGTGACAATGCAAAGTGTACGATGCAGAAACTACTTTGCATTTAGCGCCCCCCAGCTGCTCTTTTAAAAGAAACTCGTGTAGCTTCAGCTCGCACCGGGCTGCTGCATGACGTCAGGTGAAGAGGAGGCAGCCTGGCTCTGTGGTGACAGCAAGTGATCAGGGTCTCTGCTGGCATCGCGGGGGACAGCTAGCTAAAATTAGCTCCTAGGTGGGCAATGAACTGCGCGCGACATGTTCAGTCTTTTGCACAGCCCGATTCATCTCAACCCATTGGACGGACAGCTTTGAGCAACCCAGTGTGAAGATCCGACGCGACCTGCGCCACATTACCCATGAATATGGCTTCGCAGGTGGCGCAGCGTTTTGATCCCTGGTAACATCGTATGGTCTTGCTGCTGGATGGTCAAACACGCGCATGTGCTATCCGGCACGACTAATCTTTCGACCGCGGAGTTGTAAACCCATACTTGTGAGATCGAAATATCGAGCGCAATTTGCATCGAGTATCAGCAACGAACATTGCACTTTTTCGCATCAAGCTTGCCTCAAAGCTCAACGGGCCATTGACTCAGTCCTTCCCCAGAACAGTGCCCATCTCGCGCTGCAAATAGCCTCAGTAAACGTTCCCCAGTGCTTCTATGTTACAGCAGCTCTCTCGGGTTGCGCGAATGTTAGCATGAAGTGAATTCTGGCTACAGGCCCATCCATGGGTGAAAACATGCCCCCAGGCGTGGGATCCCAAATTCTCCTCTCCTCATGCAATCTATACACTACAGCCAGGGTGTGATTTGGTTGGGATAACAGATAATAGTATTGGCTGAACGAAGCCATTATCGCCTTTAAGACGTGCTGTGGCTTTCTGCTGGAAGCGGACCTCGCCGCCTCCCCGCGCCTGGCTATCTCATCCCACCGGTGGAGTCCGACTTGTGCTGAAGAAATACAGTGATTTTGATCGGTTGAATCAGCTTGAAATGAACCTAGACAACCGATAAATTTCCTGGGGTACATGCAGCTATCGGTTAGCCGTTGGCATATGTGTTGTACCCCGGATGGGTCCGAGGTATAACGCAAGATTCAATATCGCGGTCAAACGTGGAACTCTTGCTTTCCATCCATCGCCGTAAACGTATATATTACAGAGCTGATTTCCAGTTACTCTCAGGAATCATTAACTCAACGACTTGTTGCTGCACACGGATACCGCAATCCACCAGTATCAGCACAATCCCCCATGACTGTTTGCTTTGATTCCTCCAAGCCATTTAATCACTATGCCATACCAACAGGATATCGAAAACTGCATAGTGACGGGAGACAATACAGAAAAACATGGGACCGGCCATGACTTGGATGAGGTTAATACCTTGGACACATCTCCCACCTTGAGCCGACTCCAGACTGTCGCATCAAAGCTGCAGATAGAACAACAGGGCATTGAAAGAGTGCACGAAGATGCGAGAACGGACAACTCATTCTGGAATATTGGGTCCATGGTACGCGATTCATGGAAGAGTGTTTTGGAATATATGTTCTGACCTTCCCAGTGGCTCGCCGCGAATCTAGTCGTTCCTTCGTTCGCAATTGGAGTTCTGGGCAAGCCTCTGTTCGATATTGGATTTGCTGATGGTGCTCTCGTCATCATATTCTTTAATCTTCTAGGTGTTATGACAGTTTGCTTGTTTTCGACCCTGGGTCCAGCGTTTGGACTGCGTCAGATGGTTCTCTCAAGATTCTGGTTTGGCTGGTGGGGAGTCAAGCTCAGTATGTCATCACTGTCTCTAGAACTGCAAGAAGCTAACACATCCAATTTGCACTTTTTAATCTAATTGCGGGACTGGGGTGGTCTGCTGCCAATATCATTGTCGGTGCACAGCTTCTCCAGGCTGTCAACCCTGATCTGCCTGGATGGGGCGGCATCTTGATTATCGCCTTTTGTACCCTCGGTGTCGTTTTCTTTGGCTACAAAGTGGTCCACGCTTACGAGTACTGGAGCTGGATACCAACTGGTATTGTCTTCCTAGTGGTGCTTGGGGTGTTTGCACACACTGGAGACTTTGTAAATATCCCAATGGGTGTAGGAAAGGCAGAGATCAGCAAGGTCCTCTCCTATGGATCAACAGTATTTGGTTTTGGTACTGGATACACAAGTCTGGCTGCAGACTACACCGTGTATCAGCCCAGCTCTAGATCGCAGAGGCGAGTCTTCTTGGTGACTTTTGTTGGCATTTTCCCAACGCTGCTATTTACCGAGCTACTTGGTGCGGCAATCGCATCTGCAACGAGCATCAATGGCGGCGACAACATTTACCAAGAGGGTTACAGCCAAGCTGGAGTTGGTGGCCTCCTTGGCTCGGTACTGTTCCCTCACGTTGGAGTCTTCGGTAAATTCTGCCTAGTCATTCTTGCACTATCCATTGTGGCCAACAATTGCCCAAATATTTATTCGGTCGGTCTTACACTCATGGTTCTTGGCCGCTGGACTAGGCATGTTCCTCGCTTCATTTGGACTGTGGTGGCATCCGCTGTTTATGTCGCAATTGCCATTCCCGGATACAGTATTTTCGAGGCTGTCCTTGAGAACTTTATGCATTTCATTGGCTATTGGCTTGCTGTGTATGAAGGAGTGGCTCTGACAGAGCACATTATCTTCCGCAGAGGTGTCAAGGGGTATGACATTGACGCCTGGGACGACAAAGACAAACTCCCTCCTGGAATCGCTGCCGTGCTTGCCTTCGGGTGTGGCATCGCCGGCATGGTATTAGGAATGAGTCAAACTTGGTGGGTTGGGCCAATTGCCAAGCACGCCAATGGCGGCGATTTGGGTTTCGAAATGGGGTTCATTTTCGCAGCAGTGTCATACTCCATCATGAGGACCATCGAGAAGCGACAGTTTGGGCGATGAGAGCGAAGATTAACGTCACATGCGAATCCATGGCAGTAGTGACCCATGATACTATGAGTTACAGTATCCAAATGTCTTGCTTAGGTAGTACAATTTGGTTTGGTTGCTGAGTCCAGCACTACGACTGTCGTTATCGGCTAGTTGTTGATTTATGTGAGCAGCTCGCAATTCTATTAGCAATAGATACAATTTTCGACGCATTCGTTTGTAGACGAATGGTACAATGCTACTTGAACCTGTGTGGAAACTAAGTGAGGTTAAAAAAAAAGGGACTCCAATATAGGTCATGCCATTTACAACCGGTAACGAGTCATGCTGAGAGAGTAAA
This sequence comes from Simplicillium aogashimaense, assembly GCA_028455935.1. Classification (NCBI taxonomy): domain Eukaryota; kingdom Fungi; phylum Ascomycota; class Sordariomycetes; order Hypocreales; family Cordycipitaceae; genus Simplicillium; species Simplicillium aogashimaense. The sequence continues at coordinate 5,287,737 of CM052008.1, forward strand.
GCCACAACAAGAGAATGTGCACCAAGCAATTTATCCAACCTGCGAGCTCTTCTCCTGCCGTGTGCCGCATGCGGGGGAGCTAAGACAGCTACGTTGCATCCTTTCTATGATTACCGGCCAAATACAAAACGGCCATCGCACGCCATTGATGGACTTTGCTTTTGCCGTAAATGAGCCAGCGCGCGATTTAGGGCTTACATGGCTTCATCATTCGCGACGATTTGGTTCGTGCTCCTTTGTGAGTGCAAGATATTGTAAGAGAAATGGGCGCGCCATGTAGAACCAAAGCTCCCTTTACTGGGCTATCAAGTGCCCAGCGTAGCCAGAATGTCGATAATTCCGTCCTATGTTAATGCTTGGTAGAGGCTAACCGTGAAAACAAGTCGACATCTGGTAAAGGTTACGATTATGACAAGCGAGTGCTGGATAACCAGTCCCGAAATAAAGTTAAGTGGAGTTGTTCCTGACGCTTCAGCTTGCTAGACAGTCTGATGTACAATCAGCGAGTGCGCAACATCCAGTGTCCATGGAACGTTAGATTACCACCTTCTAGAACCACCTTACGCCTACCAAGTTCACTGAATGGCAGGCTACACGGAAAGCCCAGCGTGGTGACCCCACGTAGGGGCTTTCCCCTACGCAGTAAGATCGTTTCAGGAACACTACGATCGGCACCACGCATTACTCGTTTGAATCGTCAGCATTATGCGGGACCTATAATATCCAAATTGGCATTGTTTGCACCGCTCTGATTGGTGGTGCAACATGCTGATTTTGTGCCGGCCCCAAGGTCGGCGCTGTGTAAGATGAGGGCTGTCATGAACAAGACACCTACGAGTGAGGCATGATGCTACGGTGCCATGCGTCTAAGTGCGGCCAAGTTCGAAATGGTACCATGAGAACATAGGCGACGCAAAATAACTAGCGGCATACAGAATACCACTCGATCATATTCGAAGCCTCCATTTTCTTATTATAAAAGTCATGGATTCCTCCTTTCAACTTGCATCTTTTCTCTAGCTCGACAACAAGCAAAACAACACGGCTACAGCAATCCTGGGGATTCCTCACTTTCCTTACACCTTGTATAAATTCACTTTCATTCCTTCTGTATATATAACTTCTTCATTCACTCCGAGAGTGTCAATTCTTTTAAAAACCTTCTCTCATTCAAAATGTTCTCCAAGATCGCTATCGCTGCTACCATTGTAGCCTCTGCCACCGCCGCCCCTACCACATTGGTGGCGCGCTTTGCTGACGCATACGTCGGTTACACTGGCGACGGCTCTGTTGGTGCTGGATGGCCTTCAACTGATTCCTGGGGCTCTTATGACCAGCTTTGGGATGCCAATGTCAGCTTGATGGAGAAGTCCTGTGGCTGGAACAACTGGGGAGCCGACAACTCAGCCGACGAGATCAGTGCCATTAACAGCGCTATCCAGCAAGTCTCTGGCGAGACTGGCGTCGACGCTCGCTTCATTCTTGCTGTTGTCATGCAGGAATCGAAGGGCTGCGTCCGCGTCCCTACCACAAATAACGGCGTTGTGAACCCCGGACTCATGCAGTCCCACAATGGCTCCGGCAGCTGTGCTGGTGTCAACCCTTGCCCTGCTGATCAGATCGTCCAGATGATCCGTGACGGTACCGCTGGTACTTCTTCTGGCGATGGCCTCCAGCAACTCCTCGACCAGGCCCGTGGTGCCACGGGCGACAATGGCAGCCGCGCCGCATATGCTGCCGCGCGCCTCTACAACAGCGGCTCTGCTGACTACAGCAACCTCAACAACGGTCTTGGCAGCACTCCATGCTACTCCTCTGATGTTGCCAACCGCCTTACTGGTTGGACCCTTGCTGCTTCCCAGTGCCGTGCTTAAGTGGCAAATTTAGTTTATAATACGAGCATGACTTACTCGTCCAAGGCGGCTTGTCACCTCTCGCCACACATGTACAAAATCTTTCTGTAGGATACGAATGTATATTTTCTTAGACCTTCGTACATAGTTCAATATTATATTTGTTATATATGAGTCAATTCATACAATGCATTTTTGCTTCCTATATAAATTGAAATCACCGGGTATATTTCCGTAGCCAAAGACAAGAAAACGTGGTTCTGCTCATAAGCTAGTTGGCATTCCTGCTATTCATAACCTACTCCAATTAGAAAAACGGCATATATGCTTGATTGATATAGTCAATCTTGTCAGGAGTTGACTCGATACGGTCGTGGCATGTTCCAAAGACCCTGTCCCCTATGAGCAGCAAAGTTAGTTCAAATGTACACAGTTGACGAAGATAACAACCACTTGCAACAACGAGTTTGTTTGCCGTAGTTATGGGATCTGTGGAGGTGGCAAGTTAGCGATAGGATTATGTGCTGGATGATTGAGTGAGTTATACTTGCGCCAGCCCTTCCTGTGATGCAAGTCATGGTCTTCAATGACAATTTCGGCGTCAAACATTTGCAAGAACCAACTGAACGTATTAGGAGGGGTGAGATGAAGTCTAAGGCCAGAATGACCCCAGAGTTCAGTGAAGACGACATATTGTTGACAGATCCAGAACTCGTAGAAGCCGAAAGGAAGGCCCATGGCTCTTAGACTGCCATAGGTGAAAAGTGGAATGATGACGATGTCGAAGAACTCTTGCTCGTGATCTGCGTATGCTGTGAGAAGAGGGTTGGGGTGTTTGGTGGTATGGTGGGTTCGGTGGAAGTCCCAGAGGAAGTTGACGTCGTGCATAGCTCGGTGGTACCAGTAGAACCAAAAGTCAAGGACAAGACAGTAGAGTCCAATTTCGAGGGTGAGCCAGGCCCACCATTGCCAGTTGGAAATTGCGTCAAGTGGTGTGATTCCACTGTCGTATGTAAAATAAATGGCCAACGCGATACGTGCTCCTGTGACTTTGAAGAGCGACGAGACAACTTTTCCAGCACCGCTGTCCGGTACACCATCACGTTCATGAACATCACCGTCGAGAAAGCCGTACTTATGACCCAGATGACGCAGCAAGTGCACTTCTCGAATGGCGACGACGTTGTACATGCTGAAGTAAATCAAGAAGATGCCCCAAGTACTGATGGCGGGATGGCCGGAGACATAAAGCCACAGCTGTTGGACAACGATGGGTATGAAGGCATGAACAAGGACCCAAAGATGCTGTGACCACTGAGCGACATAGGGGATCTTTTCCGTCTTGGCATGCACAGGGACAGGTTTATCGAAATCGAAGGTATGGACGTTGAGCCAGTCGATGAGGCGCATGGAGAAATTCCATTTAGAGCGGTCGTCGGTTCGCCATGTCGACTTGAAGACGACTGGTTGTCTGGCCATAGTTGTTAAGAGTGGATAATGGGCAATTCACGCGGTGTAGCACAATGAGTATGTGGATGATAGATCCAATGAGGCAAACGGCGGTGAAAGGAATCCGACTTTGAAGACAAGCGAGGATTGAATGAATATTTCAATGAATAAATTTAGGCAGTCATGGGCGATGAAGCTTGTGGTCCACTGTGCTGTGACCCTCATACGATAGCATCAAGAGACCGGTATTTTACTCTACGTCAGCTAAAGCTTGTGATGATGGAGTCGAAGTGTAGAGGCGGCAGTCGGGTGGGACGAGCAAGGAAATGACGTGCATGGAATTGCAATGGATGTACTCCGTAGTGGGAAGGAATTTGGGTTGGTCGCGGGCTTGCCTGGCGTTGCGGAAATGAGCCCCAGAAGGTGCTGGGACAGGACATGGATAAGACATTGCGCCGTCCACCGCTCCGCTGGATTGATTACTGTAACAGGCTTCAGTGCGCTACACATGTATGCTGTACGGGACCTGTAATATAATTGACGGCCAAAACGGGCTGGGATTGGGCGCGTCTGTGAGTGGATGAGCCGAGGAGGAGTTGCAGGCGACCCCGCGAACAGTGGAGACTGAGTTAGAGGTTCCTCGGCGCTGGGAGGGTTTTGGGGGCTACCCCGCACGAACAGAGACCTACAGGGCATCCTGAGTCGCATAGGGCGAACTTAGGGGTTACATATGCGCTGGAATGCACTTGCCTGGTGTGCAGCATTGAGGGAGGCACTGACAGTGCTGTACCGCTGCCCCTAACCAGAATGATTGGTACCAATGAACGTAGTCTTCATCACTGACAGCTTCAAGCATCTACAAATATAGCCAAATCATGATCGGACTAATTATAACCCAACAAAAATAAATGTGACACCAATGAAGCAGCTCCGTACGTTTTCACATGCTTCATCTCGTGAGATTTTCTTGCGAAGCTCCCGCCCATTGGGTAGCAGTCGCACTGCGTCAGGCTTTGCTGGCCCCCAACTACAGCCATTACGGCGTACCTTGCAGCATATTGTCTCTGGCGGAGTGGCTGTTGTACCGCCTCCGCTTGCGATGCGATTGCCTCGTCTTCACCTTACCCAAAGCGTCTGACAACCCTGCCGTCTAGCATGTCGTCGCCGCTGTTGTCGACCACGAGCTGAAGCATTCAAGCTGCGTCTCCCCTCTTTTCGACTACCGCAGCGCTCCTACAGTACCTACGTAATGTCCATCATAACCGGAATGCGCTCCGCTAAAAAGTCTCTGGGCCGAGCTAATGCATTGTCGGAACAAGATCTCCCATCCATAAAACCATGGACTGAAGTTCAGTCTCCCATTTCCCACTCTGTTCATACAAGTCTAATGTTTGTTGATTGCCTTTGGCTCCTGTTACAAAGCTGCAGATATACCCGTACCTACTTCAGCAAATAATTGTCACCCGTAATTCCATCCATCAGACACCAAATATCTTACAACCATGTCCCTCGCCGTCAGACTTACTGAGTCCGCTCCCTTTCGCGCTCTGCACCACATTCGCAAGGCCGTCCTCTCACCACTATTCTCTGGTCCTCTCCTACTTGCACTACTGACTGTCCCCGAAGACGTCCGTCAAAACTTGCTCAAGCATGTCTCCTTGCCTTCCAACTATGACATCTCCTCAGCCAAGACTGTCCTGCAGGTCTTGTTCGGTCTTGGTCTCGTGAGCTATGTCAACCGCGTCTTGAATCGTGCCGCCAGCAATGCCTGGCGATTGTCTCCTGCTCCTGGATGGGACTGGCCTTCTGAGATTGCCGTCGTCACTGGAGGCAGCAGTGGCATTGGCCAGCGCATCACAGAGCGCCTGCTCTCCAGCCGAATCAAGGTCGCCATTCTCGACCTCCAGGCGCCTCCCAAGGCCCTCCTCAACAACCCCAATGTGCGGTTCTTCAAGTGCGATGTTACATCGCCCGAGTCCGTCGCTGAGGCTGGAAAGGGTGTTCGCAATGCGCTGGGTCACCCCACCATCCTGGTTAACAACGCCGGCATCACCAAACCCATGTCCATCATGGACATGCCGTACGACTTTTTGCAGAAGATTTTCGCTGTTAATAGCATGTCGCACTGGACATTGTGCCAGGAGTTCGCCCCCAACATGATCTCTAACAACAAGGGCCACATAGTTACCGTTGCCAGTATCGCTTCTTTTGTTGCACTGGTCAAGGCTGCCGACTACTCCTGCACCAAAGCGTCTGCTCTGGCCTTTCACGAGGCTCTCAATGGCGAGCTTCGCTTCGTCCACAACGCCGATAAGGTGCTTACTACCGTCGTCCACCCTCATTTCGTCAGAACCCCTCTCGTCAGCGAATTTACCGACCGCCTGGAGGAGGCCGGTGTCAACCTCCTCACCGTCGACCAAATTGCCGAGAAGGTCCACAAACAAATCCTCAGCCGCTATGGTGGACAACTTATCATCCCCGAACGCACCGAGTCTGTTTCTGCTATCCGTGGTTGGCCTACATGGCTGCAAATGTCCATCCGTGATGCTGTCGGCAAAATATCTGCCAAAGAATAGAGGAAGAAGGAGAAGCAATAATGAAATGATGCGATGTATTATAGCGGGCTGTTTAATTAACTTGGGATAAGTTAAATTGCAATAACTTCAAAATTATGATATCTAGCTCTGGTGATACATATCACAAGATCATGGTTAAATGAAGCAATCAAGAAAAGTATTTCTCAAAATGGTGTGCGAATAGCTCCGGCCTGTTGTAATGCCCACTGCCTGCGTAGTCCTGCATGTAGCTTGTTAGCGCAATATGTTCTGACGAAGTGACAGGAGCACGCCTCACTAAAGAGTACTTGTGTCGGATGAGTGTATCTGTGTCCCCCTCAGCATATATTATGCTTTCATCACCACTCCCTTCAGCTAGTACAACTCCTCGAGGCCCAATGATGTTTGACTGGCGCTTTTGTTGGGTTGTCCTCAGATATTCTCGAATTGCGTCGTTCTCTCCGTATGCCTCGATTGCTGCGTCATCAACCAGCGCAATCGAGTTGATCACGTAACAGCCCAAAGTTACAGACACGCCCGCCGAGATAACTTTGGCAATATCCCCAACCACGCCACCAATCGAAAAGTGCGGTGGCCAAGACGCTACATGGACGACAGGATAGTCCAAGCCCACAGAGTATTGTGCGAGGGCGTTGCCGTTTTCTCCACAAATTAGGCTGCTCACTGGCCCGAAATCTGTGTTGATGGTTGTCTTGCTCCCTGTTTCACCTGGGGCATGGATGAGCCTTTCTCCTATGGTCGGGGTGTACTTTTGGTGCTTGTGCAGTAGTGTCCCGTCTCGGCCGAAAAACAGGTTGGTATTCCACAGAGTGCCCGTTGTGTCTTTGCGCTTCTCATTCACCCCGATAACCGCGTATATGTTTGCTTCTTTACAGGCAGCGCCAATGGCGTCAGTCTCTGGGCCTGGCACTTCGACAGCCTCATGAAAAAGCTTGGTGAACAGCGACCGCGCAGGTTCCTCGCTTAATGGAAGAAGCTCAACCCAGCCAGGATACCCAGGGAGGAACGTTTCTGGAAATCCGATGATGTCTGCTCTGTTTGCTCCAGCTTCCCGAATCAAGGCGATAATTTTGGTGGTCGTGGCAGCCTTGTCCAAGAACGCTGGGGCTGCCTGCACAGCCGCCATCTTGAACATCTCGATTCGTCAGCAAGATGATTTTGCTAAAAGAAAAAAAAAAAGGAGAAATGGGAGCTGTAGAGATCTAAACTATGAATTATGTCCATATTATCATTAGAATATTTACTCAGCAGACAGCTGATTTATAGTCACTTCATCTACAGCCTTCATTCATTCACAAAACGTTGTTTTTTGATTGGAACCATAGACACGACATCAAAAGGCGTGCCTCCGCAACGCCCTATAGGTGGGGCCTGCGGGTTATGCTTTTCAGCTGCTGCTAAACAGTCTGCGCTGTCGAGCGCACCGACTTGAGCGATGAGAGCTTATTAATAAGGCAAGTCGACTGAGGCAAGCGGCTGACTCGAACCTGCTCTGCACTCGCGCACTAATGATTCCCCCCTCCTTCAGCAAGAACAATCCAGGTTCACGGTGCTGTAGAAGCTTGATAAGGACAGCGAGCAGCTCGACGACTACGGATGAAATGGTATGGAGTTTTGGCGCAGCTCAGCATCATTTAACCTCAATATTATGCTTGAGCGCGTAGATGAACATTGCATAGTGTCATAGCCGTTGATCGATCAATCATCAGCATACGCCTCTTTTTAGTGTTAGATCCCCACCTAGATTTCTCCTGCAGCCACATATATACGAATACTGTACATGTCATGCAACCTTTCCATCTCACCTAAACTAACCATTTAGCACGACATATTCGTCGCCCTCTAAGAATTGTAGCCCGGGCTAAAGTAGCTTATACCGTCAACCTAGAAGTTATCTTCATTGCATTGGGAGAGACAAAGAGAGCCAAGCAACATTGGACGATTTGCCGAGTCTTGGCAGAGTTTACAAAAGCTCGACTTTCTGGGGTTAAGTTACAATGACCGGCAATGCGGCATATTCACCCCACAAAAGATATAACTAGCTTCAAAAACAATCTGAATTAGGCAGTTTATTCAGTGGATGGAACAATGCTATCTGTGAGCTAAACCAATACCTTCTTTAATTGGCAGGTACACTTGTAGCACGAGTTGCATCTACTACGACAACTTACGTACTATTTCTTCACCTACCTAGTATAGCCTCGTTAACTACTTGAATGATATTAGCGCACTGAAATAGACTTCTCAATGACATTATTAGGTTGTATTTTGTGTGTAATCATGTAGTCTATCCCCAGATTACATTGATCAGACTATGAATCGTACCATGTATAAGATGTTGTCTGTTTCCGACCATAGTAGCAACTTCTTCTTGCTACTCTCCAAGCACTTCCAAAATTCAAAAGCCAACGCTCCATCAAAATGCTTAGCTCTTTCCTCGTTGTTGCTGCTGCTGCAGGTACTTTGGCTGCTCCTGCCCAGAGCGCTGGCCGATTCAGCGTTGAGCTGGAGAACAGCCAAAAGCCTCGCCACATTTTGTATGAGGCCCACCACATTGCCCAGCGCTACATGCCCGGATACAATGAGGAGCACGAGGCTGCCTGGAAAAAGATTCTGCACCCCAAGCTGGCCTCTCGCCAAGACACCGGCACCGTCATTGCTACTCCTGGCCCTGACGATTCTGCAGATGTGCAGTACGTTGCTCCCGTACAAATCGGCACTCCGGCACAGACCATCAACCTTGACTTCGACACTGGCTCCAGCGACCTCTGGGTGTTCAGCACCGACACCAACCCCAGCGAAGTCCATGGACAGACTCTCTACAAGCCCGGACAAAGCACTTCGTCCAAGAAGCAGGACGGTGAGACATGGAAAATTGGCTACGCCGACAAGAGCGGCTCCAGTGGAATTGTTTACAATGATGTCGTTTCTATTGGAGGGCTGAGTGTCCCTGAGCAGGCCGTCGAATCCGCCCAAGAGGTCAGCGATCAGTTCTCCAAGGACAGCTTCTCCAATGGCTTGCTTGGACTTGGTTACGATGCAGGAAACACCATCAAGCCTACCAAGCAAAAGACCTGGTTCTCTAACATTGGCCCCAAGCTGGCTAAGAACCTCTTCACTGTTCGCTTGAGACACGCTGCAAGTAAGCAATCATATACTCTACAATACAATATTCAGGGCTAACGTTTATCTACAGAGGGTTCATACGACTTCGGTTATATCGACAGTAGCAAGTACTCTGGCGACATCATCTACACCAAGGCTTTCGCTGATGCTCAGGGACACCGCCTCTTCAACGCCACAGTTGCCGGAAAGTCCATGAATGCCATTGCCGACACTGGTACTTCTATCATGGTCATTCCTCTCACCGCTGCGACTGCCTACTGGAAGCAGGTTAAAGGTGCCCGCCGTGTTGACCAGCAAGGCCAGCACCTCTGGCTGTACACTTGCAGCACTCAGCTTCCTGACTTCTCCATTACCATTAGCTCAGGCAAGGTCAATGTCCCAGGAAGCTACATTAATTATGGCAAGAACGGTGCTGGTAGCTCCTACTGCGTAGGTGGTATTGCGGCCATTGACGGCTATGACAGTCTCGCCATCCTTGGCGATACCTTCTTGAAGCCCAACTTTGTCGTCTTCGACGACGGCAGCAGCCGCATTGGTTTCGCGAAGGGTGTGTAAAGATATAACTAAAGTATATTCAGTACATATGTAAATTGACCAGTGAATAAAAGTTGAGCATACAATGCTTTTGAAACCCCCACCCCCTTTTTTATCTCGTCCCTCTTTGGCCAAACTGAAGGTAGCCCCGTGACTGTATCGTGCCTGATTTTCTGGTTGGGATTCCACGAGAAATTATGATACAGTGGTGTAGCACTGGCATGTGAGAGACAGCATATTCTCGTCACCATGTAAAAGAGGGCTAACATAACACTCACGCTTATCAGGCCAAGCGAAGTGCTGCGTAAGTTTCTTGCCTCAGTAACCGCTCTTCCGTTTGTACAGCAGCAAGAGTGGAGTTTTCCCTGATAGCTATAGTCCAGGAGTACGGCTTTCAAATTGTCGAAGGAGGAGGTTACTAAAACAGCGTAGATGGTGTGGTACCAGCTGCTCTGTGCTGACAATCGTAGCCCATGGACTTGAATAATTACCCTGTTGGACAACATCGCTCTCCTAGGTTTCTTTAATCCATATTTACACTTGAAGGGAATTTTTGGATTGAATGACACCACGTCAGGGTCTAACCTAGGCTATAAAACGAAAGGAGTCTCTGTAGGGGACAGGAATAGGTTACGAGATCGGGCACACCTATCTTCGGCAAGTTTAAGGCTTTCATGTAAGTGAGAGAGCTTGGATTCTGTGTTTCAAGGATGACATGTCTTGAATTCATTACCCATACTTAAAAGTTCCAACAAACATGACTCAAAGCTGAAACATCTCAAGTATTTTTGAATGCAGTATCTCTGTCAATCATTCTAGTTGGACATATAAGATGCCTCCACCAGAAATCCGATAGTAAGCTTAATATGTCGCTGCACAGCGTCCCACTGAATAATGTCCATAGTCTTCTGCTGTTAGCGTATTGCGTGATAAGAGGTGTCGCTCAGCTGAACTCACATCCCTTCTTGAGTGAATATTTGGGTTTGACTTGTTGAACTCATCTTCAAAAATGAATGCAGATGCTGCGTTGTATTAGCAGGTTTTTATTTGAAAGTGTGCAAGCAAAGACTCACGGAATCCGTTGGAGCGTGCGCTGGCGTGATCGGAGCAGCCGTAGCCACACTTGGATGTTCCTGGAGCCTGACCAATGTATTGAGTTGTAATCTTTCGTACGTATTCCGTTAGGTCTGCGTCTACATTGTCTGTAATAATGGCCGGCTTTCCACTTGGCGAGTAACCAGTCATATCTTGGTTGAGGAAAGCGAGCACCTTTTTGTTGGACGATTTGTAACTTGCGTACACATCCTTCGAGCCTAGTAAACCGCCCTCCTCGCCTGCGTACCAGTGAAATTCGAGCGTATTTTTGGGCTTCAACCCTGATTCAACAATGACACGGAATGCTTCCATTATGGTAACGGAGCCGGACGCATTGTCGTCAGCGCCTGGACTGCGCGTGTTGGGGTCTCCAGCGGTGGAGTCTTGATGCGCACCTACGATTACTGGTGTCTTTAGCATGTTTTCATTCGATCCCGCCAATATGGACTTACCAAGCTCCGGATTTTCACCAGGAATCTGTGCAATTACAGATGGTTGATTGAACCGATGCTTGAATTGTTTGACGGTGATGGCACTATTGGAGCTCGCCAGCTTGCTGACCTGATCAAACACCCATTTTGACGACTGTGTGCCCGTCTGAGACTGATAGTGGCGTGTTTGAAAACTATAAACCAATTTTAGCATCCCCTAATAATTATTTGGCAATTCAAGGTGGCATACTCCGACATTGCCTTCATCCATGTTTTGGGACCTGATGTATTGGATTTGGCGATCAGCTTGTTCGTTTCTTCGATATGCTCAGGGCCGTCAGGGTATCTTGCAGCTCTTGAGGACACTGCAGGCTCTGAACCAGACAGGATAGCGAGCACCTCATCATCCTTCATTACCATTAGCGAAGCGCACTCCTGAGTAAAGATTTACAGTGCGCACAAAGTTGCAACTTACCTGGATGTCTGTAATGTCGATGAAATTGATGCCTTTGGACGTAAACTTGTCGAAAAGCAGCTTCTCATCAATCCATTGACCAGGGTCTGACTCAGAAGTCTTCACAAGTCTCAGAGCGCTGTCTGACAAAATTGGCGGTGATGCAGGAGCTGCTACTGCGAAGGGACAAAGCCCTGCAAGAATCACAATCGCGGCTTCTAGATGCATCGATGATCACTGATGATAACTGTAGGTTGTTCACAAACCCTTAACGATATTCAGAGCATGATGGTTGAAAGAGATATTGTGCAGTATTTATAGCTATTCTGTTAGTCAAGGCATAATCCTCGACCCTGGGGTAGTCACTTCTCCACGAGACCAGATAGGGAAGGTATCAGCTGCATATGGATCGGATTGCAAGTGATTACCTTTCACTGCGCAAGTATTCTTGGATACTACCACACATGTGACTCAGAAGAGTTGCACTTTTACGTTATGCCTATATATTAATTCGTGGGGTAGAGTGGAGTGGTAAATATTAGCTGCCTCTTTTGGTGACGAATGGCCGTCTGCCCCTCCATAATGTGACCCCAATGGGGCCTATCGTGCGCAGCTTAAAAACTTAATTGGGCAGCTAAGATCTGATATGCAACCTTAATAGCAATGCCAATGAAGAAATCGCACAATTATTGAGCCAAGAGGAAGAGCATAGTAGGATCTATCTGATGAATCCTTTTCGCCTATGACGACTGATACGCTGGAGCAATGGTCCCGACGCCATCTGAGGAGCATCAGCTCCTTTGCCGCCGTCATAGACAGATCTGCGTCTTCCCCAGTAAAAGCATCGTCATGAGAGACTGTGGCCTTTATCTGAAGCAATCCCCCGACCTCACTAGTCTTGAAAACGTAACTTAATGAGGATGATTGCTAGTATTACACTGACTTCATTTTGGCTTGCTGAACTGCTTATAAGGCGTTATCTCTTTCATTCATGTTGACTAGCCCGGTTATACCACCACGAGCCTTGAAACCACACCCTGAAATAGCCATAGGACGGCTACAGGTCTCTCCCAAGTCATGGGATCTTTCATGACGTTTTCTTGGTATGAAACCTTTGGATATCCTTAATCCACATACTCTGATGAGTAAAAGGTTTGGAGCGTCCCATTGTTTGATATTCTTAAGAAAGGCTTCCAATGGCCATTCACCTCGGCTTTTTGCCCGCGGTCGCTCATCGATTGTTGACAAAAAGACCACTTGCGGCCGCCATCGCTAGATGATAGCAGCACTAGCCGGTAGTAGCTATGGTCAACTGATTGTCCTTTAGCTCTGGTCCTGACATGGTTTCTGAACCATATACCAATTTGTCATTTGGCAACTCGAACGGAAAAGCATTTTCTAGCTTATTCTAATTCGATCGCACAGTACCCGCATCTGTTAGATGCGACCAAGAAGTGCCTTGATCGGTTGATGTCACGACATGTAATATGTCATGCGTTCCGTTGTGGCTGACGTAGATTTTTATCAAAGTATCATCTTTTCTTCTTACAGCTCTCATATAGACATTGCTTTCGTCATGTGTAACAGTAACTAGTTCACCAACAGCTCCATTTGTTCTGTCAGCTTGTGCTCGAACCAAGCGCCCCACCGCCTGCTAGGAAGAAGAGCACAACAGTTTAACGAAGTGACGAGAGTCAAGATAACTCTCATGGCGGTCCAATATAGACACTTGCAACAAAGATTGCACAGCGACAGTATCTTACTCATCAACCACTATTCATAGCTGAGGAATGTTTCTTCTAGGACGCTAATTTTTATGCCGTGTTGCAGCCTTGTGAATCTCAAGCACATGCTACGAGTCTATTCACGGCCAAGCTTGCTGATCTCCATACAGCCATGTAGTCTACCTTGGTGGAATGCGCGTTGGAAAGCGAAAAGAATATAAGCGGAAATCATTGAAAGCTTTTCATTATATGCTACATTCCTATTGTCTATGAAATATACATGCTTTTCAATTCTTGCAGTTGGAAATACAGCCATTGGTTCCTGGAGCCGCCGTTCCAGGGTTGCCAGTTGAAGACTTGGTGGCAATACAAAAATCGTCGGTAGTACCGCACTGGCCCCAGACATTACAGCAAGCTTTGTCAGGGCATTGATTCAGCTGGGAAAAGTCCGTACCGGTGGGTGGTTTCTCTGTGCCAGGAACTTGAGGTCCACAGACGGCATTCGGGATGGAAGCTGGGAGAGGTTGCTCACCCTCACTCAGGCAGATTCTCTGACCAACGAAGAGGCGACTGCAGCCATCCCATCCCCACGTCTCCTTGTTGAATGCAAATAGCTGGTCTTTTGTCAAGTAATGCGATGCGGCAATTTGGGAACAGCTGTCTCCCGCTTTGACATCATAGCTGCTACAAGAACCGTCGGTATTGGGCTTGGGCGAGCGAGATGATAGTTTGCCCTTGGAGCAGCACACTAATTGCCCAATCTGTAACGTAGAGCACAATTTATTGTTGCTGTTGTTGTACTCGGTGAATTCAGAGGGTGTAATACCACATCTAAATGCAAGGGATCCGCAAGAGTCACCGGACTGAACCTCAATGGCTCTACAGTCGCTGCGAGGCTGTGGTGCTGCAGAGCTGACCAATGCGGCGGAAAGAATAATGGCGGTAGATGTGGCGAAGCGCATTTTATGTCGATGATGTTATGATGTTATGAAGTTATAAAACAAATTCACGCAAGTTTGCCTCTATGGGAAAAGACGACATTTTATATCGATGCTCGGAGACTTTGCATAGTCTGATCTTACATTCACGAGCGTAACAACTTCTCCAGAACCCCTCAGTAACAATCTTAAAAAAGTTTTCATTTGTTTCGCCAAGCTCGTTGTCAGATTTGCTTGCAAAGTATCCGAGAGCTGCTTACCAGTGTACCAACGGTGCGTGGGAGGTACGGGGAATTACCCAAAGCGGATAAAGTAATCAGATTCAGCGCTCAAATTTGCCGTTTTAAGGTTGACTGTGCAACGTAACGAAAGAAGCCATTAACTCCGCCTGTACAATTATTAGCTAGCATTGTAAACATGGTGTTCTAGCTCGTATTAAAAAGGGTATCTTAATCAAATAAGTGATTTAAGGCAGCTCAAGACGCGTAGGCCTATATTTACCCATTGTAGAGCTGGCTTAACAAAGATCGCAAGCATTGCTTTAGTGGAAACAAGTCGAGAAAGATATTTGAGCTCTCTGCATAGTAGTTTAGGCCAATAGCACAACGAGGCAAGTACTTGAAGAATGAGAATTGCGTATTAAGCTATATCTCGTTTTTATACAAAGACTTAAGCTTACCGGCTTCATTCATTTAATTAGAATTATACAATTTACTTGTGAATAAATTGTGTGTCACGTGTTAGCCTTGGTAGCTCAGCTTAGCTGATTACGCTGCAATTGATGTGTGTAGGGTAGTGTGCTTTCAAAGCCACCAGGTGGGCGTTGTCTCGGCGGGCAAGGCAAGCTTGGCTGGGTGTAGACCAATACCCCACAAGCAGAAATGCCTTTTCAGACCACGCGGTCTAGTGTGTTTATTACACGAAACTTGCAATTCTGCTATTGACCAAGAGTCGACCTCGCGGACTCACGGTCACCATGGTCTCACTTCTGTCCTTATCCTTTTGTGTAACAATTCTATTGGCTGGATACCTGACCGTCCTCTGTCTCACGCCTCCTAACCCAAAGGCTGATCAGACTTGGAAAAACGACCGAATTCGGATTTTCTACAGCCCGGTTGTCATCAGTACAGCACGGATTCTCAGCTTCAGTATTATCGTACACCATGCTGCGCTGGTGTATCTATATTATGACGGCGAAGTAGTGAATCTCAACCCTCAGTTTTTCAACAGGACCCTTTTTTGTTGGAATTTGGCCACTGCCGCCTCGCTGATGAGCATCATTTGCATTGGGGCACCTCTACGACTTGCTGCCTACGGGGCGCTTGGTGGCCGGTTCACATTTAACCTTGCACCCCCCAACGAGCTTCAGACATCTGGTGTTTATCGATTCGTCCAGCATCCTAGCTACTCTGGACTTGCCATTGTGGCAGTCGCTGGAACGTTTGTTTTCTTCCGATGGGATGCAAGCCCAGGGGCTTGGCTACCCTCTTTTGTGCTCGATTTACTTCAGGGATGGGGCATTGCTGTCTTCGCTGGTGCTTCTATTACCGTTGCCTATATTCTCAGCATGAGGATCAAGGACGAAGAGGCCATGCTTAGAGATGTATTTGGTACGAAATGGGAACAGTGGCATGCACGAACCAGCCGCGTGATTCCAGGTCTATTGTAGCACGAAACTGCATGGCTATGTTGAACCCACACAGTAGGACTTGTATGATCCGATTTAATAGATGGTAGAAATGTACAATTATTTAGCTTAGTCCTATTTACAAGGCTGTAATACTCATCGTTGCGTTATTTCGACTTGGACCACTCGCCACCAATCCAGCGGTCTACGAGGTCCAGAATCGAATCAGGTTGATCCATTGGCACCAAATGACCAGCGCCAAAGATCCGGGAGAAAGCCAAACCCTGTGCAGACTTGATGGTGCCATATGCCTGGCCACCAGATGCGTGGGTAAGGTTGGCAGCCTGAGCGCTGTTGAAAGCAGATTTTCCGGGCCACTCCAAGGCGTTGGTCCAAGCTTGGTTGCCCAACCAGTTGCATATGTAGTCAGCATCGCCGGCGTAAATTAGTACAGGAATGGTATCGAGCGCCTTCGCAACATTGAGATGTTGAGGCTTGTTACCGTCACCAGTTTGAGAGAAGGCTGAGTTGACTTGGTTATTACAGTTTTCAAAGCTTTGAACCTCGACACCGAGAGCATCCTTGACCTTCTGTTGGTTCAGGTACTCTTCGACGTCGTTCATACCACTGTAGCAAAGGCCCCCGCTGTTAGGGTCGCAATCTTTGCGAATGTCGTAAGGGTTGGCATTTTCTCTGCTGTAGTATGCTTCTTCGACGGCGTTGCAAGACGAACTGGCATTGATGCATGTGTCGTCATCTAGTGTATCGTAGCACTGCTTGAGAGCTTTCTGGCATTTAGGAATGGCTGCCTTCATTCTGGAGCAGGTGTTCGAGCTCAGAACAGAGGGGTATCCACCTTCACCACATGCCATAGCCGGGTATTGGGGATACTGATTATAGGCATCCGTGAGTCCGTTTCCGATCAGAACACTCTTGAGATTGATATTGCTATCCGAGTGCGACAAAATTTCGACTGCATCAGCTGGGATATAGTGACCTATGCGTCAAACAAGTCAGCAATAAGAGCGGCAAACACATCCATTCTCGACAGACGGCTACTCGGAATGTAACCTACCGGCGTAAGACTCTCCTGCAATGTGAAAATCTTGCTTTGCATACTGAGGAAATTGTTTAAAGAATAGAGTTAGTAGGGCGTACACATCCTTACTGGCAGCAAGGGATGTGTCAACGTCAGAGCCATGCGAGTAGCCAGTATTAACTGGTTGGTCGAGGAAAATGACGTTAGCCTTATTATTCCATGAATTTGGGTTCTTGACAGGCTTCAGGTTCTTGCCAACCTTGGCAGGACCAAGTTCAAAGAACAAACCAGTCATGGATGAGCAACCGGGACCACCCGACAACCAAAGGATGACGGGGTCATTCGCAGGGTCATTGCGAGACTCGAAGAACCCTGTACGAGGTTGTTAGAATATTGCTAAGCGATAGGTTTACGAAGTAAGCCATAGTTACGCACAGTAGAACAGGTGCTTATCCTTGTCATTGTCGTCAAGGTATCCACTATACTGCTTGACGGTATCGACGCCGAGCGAAGAGGGATCGACTTCTTTTCCACGAAGAGTATATTCGGCGAGATACTTGGAGCCTCTGCCAGAAAGAGCCTCAGCGGAATTGTCGTCAGCTTTCACAATATAATCCCAAGTGCTGTCAGGGCGACGGAAAGTCTTGGGAGCATTGTTGTTGACTGTGGCTAAACTCGGCAGAGCTGTAGCTCCGGACACGAAGCCCATTAACACGGCGGAGAAGCGCATCTTGAGTGATGATGTATTTCTTTGGAAACTAGCCGAGACTGAGGAGACAGCCTTCTCATAGGGGAGGCCATGGCCATTTTATAATACACGCAAATTACTACTAGTATTGCCCGTGCATCAGTAACTATTCAACCTGTGGTAGTTCGGCACTTTTGATTGCCGATCCCAGATGGTGGCTAGGTCCAGTTTGGAAGGACGTTGGGACCTGGCTCACCAAAGACCCAAGTTTCCACTATAGTGCCGCCGTAATTCGTGGGTCACCTTGCTGGCCCCAGGGCATGACGCTATCGGAAGACGGCCTGGTAGGGGCAAAAACTGCTGGCGATCAATACATAGAGAAGGTCACAGCTGGCTTCAGGGCTTTGAGGTTCATGCGGAGCATGAGCCAATACGACAATATCAGGTGAAATCAGAAGGCCCCATATTTGGTGTGCAGAACCCAGTCCACCTTCATCTTGCTTGTGAATCAATTCGTGCCATGCATGGTAATTGCCGCAGCACATGAACTTGTACTGTGCCGTAACCAGGTGCGAGCAGAACCTTGATATGTGAATTGGCCAGCATTGTCATGTGGATCGTGCAGACTACGATCCATAACCCAGCCCTGGGGTTGAAATATTTCCGCCACAGAACACTTGGCGTTCGATTGGGCTTGCGGCGGCGTTTCGGCCAAGCCCTCGGATAGTACGGCTCGCCAGGTGGCCCCAATCCACTATGACTGATTGCAACCTGCCCAAAAGTAGTTGCAGCACCGTCATCTTTCTTAACACGGCAGGTGATAGAAGGGGTTTTGGCTGACTTATGATTCAGTTACAGCAGGCTTAACATCATGTCGACAGTCCAGGTGCTGTCAGTTGCTGCTCGATCTTGTGGCCTATTTATATTATAAATAATTTGATAACAGATCCAATCAGTGTCATGAACTCATTCAGTTGGTGACCTTTGAAAGACTGCGACAGGGTATTATATTCACGATGCTTTGGGGAAATCGAAAGGGCGAGAAATGGCACACAGCTGTCCTCGACGCTTAATATAGGTATCTATTTAGAGTCTCGCCTATGATGCAAGTCTGTTACATGGAATTGCGACACATTAATGGTGTTTAGTTACGATGAAGGTTTATAATCTGTAAATCCTGCGTCGGCTCGGTCGCGATTTACTAACCAAGGAAACCTCTCCCCTTGATTCAGCAGAATGCTGGGCAGGTCGCCATTGTTCTCTATTCTCTGGAACGTCTCCTGTTTTCTCCCCCAGAGATCCTTGCCATTTTTGACAGCATCAGCAATCTTGTCGGGGTTTCGATACTTCTCGCCGTTCATCCAGACGTGAGAAAAGCTCGCCATTTTATTTAAGAATTCCCCTATCGTCGAAAAACAGCTACTGCAATGCCAACTCGAGTTCTCGAAAACTCCTTTTTGCAGCTCGCGCAGGAATGGTATTCCGCCGTCTCCGTTTCGCAGGTTAGTCGGCCGGATCGTGCCATAATTGCCGCGGTAAATCGTGGCTTGAGGGTGTGGCCACTCGGGGCCGCTGTGAAGGAATTGGAAAGAGTAATAATAGAATCTTGAATTGAGAGTCAAGCGTAAGGGGTAATTGCAGGACCGCAGCACTTGAATCGTCTCGGGCCGAGGAATCTCGTCGACATCTGATACAAGGATGGCGTCGCCGTAGACGGGGGCCTGAGCGCCAGTCAATGTCGGCAGTACTTGATCAAACATAGCATCGCGTTGCAAGTCTTCAACATCCCATGTCCGGGGTGGATTGAAGCCTTCGGGTATCTGCAACTGGTGGTAGATGATTTTGTTGTGGTACTTCTCGAACTTGTGCCAGTTTTGCTTAACAAGCATGTCTTTTGCCCCCATCTGGAAGGTTTTAGGGGACTCAACAATTACAAAATAGTCGACATGGTCGTAAAGGGTATTTAATCGTATCTCAAGAAAATCGAGCTCGGTGTTGACCATCATCAGATCGTAAACCTTCCTCTTCCTCCCATCGGCGAGTTTTCGAAAGGGGGAGTAGCCATGTGCCGCGCACAGGGAGTCTGGACTTCCCGAAGGCACATTGCTTGATTGAAGTCTCGTCGCGCGGAGCTCAAGGCCGAGATATTGTTGCGTAAAGAAGAATAGCGCAGCGAAGATAATGACGGATGATATCAACCGGCGGAGTCGTCGAGTTGGCAAACCAGGAACGGGCATCGCTAATAAATCATTGGTGGCTGTGCACTTGCGCCATCGGTGTGGACATAGGAAGTGTTTGTTCCTCTGCAGTCGCGCGACGTGGTGATGTGGTCAAGCCCTCGTGATCTGGGGTGAAGCTTGAACTTATGTGGCATGGTAGTGGTGCCACAGTTGCGTTGACTGGGCTTCCATCCCTTGTTGCAGCCTTTTCTGCCCCTACCTTGCTCTGAGTGAGTGCAGCCCCTGACCGACTTGCCACGCAACAGCGCTCAGCCACAGCGGTAGACCAATGCGAGGGTTCAGCCACTGGAGCCAGATCGACTCTGAACCTCTCAAACATGGAGCTCAAACGTGGAGAGGTTTTGTGCGAACTTGTGATGATGCCTTGACTTAAGGCACTGACCAATATCACACTGAATTAAAATGAGTAACTTGAAATTAAGGGTTTCATTGCATAAAAAAAGGTCGGTCTTTGCAAGAATTTGTTGTCAACTTCATTACGATATCACTTTTATCGATCTTCAGTAGAGCTATGCGTGATCAATTGAGAATTTATCGGTGACACATAATAAACGAGCGGGAAGCTATGTACAGGTTAAGGAAGCTTTATATATAATAATAGAGGCGTGTTTTAGAGGCGTGTTTGGCCTACTAACCCATTATTTTTAGTTCATAATATGTCCTGAAACGATACGTCGCAGGGTCAATACCAAGTTTAATAATCCCGCCACCTGGTACTCGGTGATGTGCACACAGCTCCTCTTCGCCCGAGACTAGCTGCGCAATACTTTCCCGTGTGCAATCAACAACAAACGAGAACCAAGGCTGCACAAAGCCAGAAGGGGTTCCAACAGCATTCTCCGAGGCAGGTTCCAAGCCCACAACAATGCATGGTTGCTTGTAAGATACAGGCGTTATGATCTTCCTTGGATATGCTCCATCATCGAGCCAGGAGGCAACCTGCACCCGAAAGCACCCGATAACTTGCCTTGAGGACAAATTTGTTACCTCAAAGGCATTTGGATACGAAGCCTTTTCGGCTTCAAGAACATCTATAAAACAGTATTTCGGATCGTCATCGGCAGAATCCAACGTGACGGATTCTGCTTGCGTTACGATATCGCAATGGGCAGGAATTTCCACAGAACCAGTGCTCGAACTTGCTGGAAAGGTGAAATTGGATCGTAGCCTTCTACACATACAGAACCCGAAAACAGGATCAGACTGCTTTGGTTCTGCGCGGATAAAAATGTGTTCCAGTTGTAAAGCTGGGTAGTCCCGGTCGGTGTCGACGGTAAAATGTTGATGTGGCGCAACTCGGGCATATTGATTATCAAAGTATGACATTTTTTGAAGGCAAACTGCGAAAGTCATGCTCAGTTCGTCACAGCCTTTGCCCCCGGCACAATTAATAGCCGCAAGAAACAAATTCTCTTTCCTATTTCCCAACGGCTGAACAGTCAGCGAAATACGTAAGCCCCCGTTCGTTATATCCACTGGACGTCCGTGACGGTGTGTCTTGAACCGTGGTATGGTGTATTTGCCCGAATGCTGAAAATACCGTGGTGACGGTGCGAGAAGCCCCCAATACGGCTTTAGCTTGACATCTGTGGCGTCTGCCGTCCAAGCAAACAGAGTTTCATCGTCTGAATTTTGTAAAAAGGCATGTTGTAGCCGATAGAATGCCTTCTCTGCTCCTTCTCCGTATAGTAGTGGCATGTTTACGCCTAGCAAGCCCAAGAGGCAGTAAGCAATGTCCTCTGGCCTCGTTGTAACTCTATGTGATGCCCAGTAAAGCTTTTGAGACGCTGAGATAGTATGTAGGTTGCCACCAAGCAGGACATCTCTGGAAATCCCAGTAGTTGTCCCCAATTCGATTTGAAGACTGTGTTTTGTACCGATGGTACGCCAGTCCCTGTCCATAAACTGCACCTGTCGTGGCGCAAGGAGCTCTTGCAGTGTCCACCCTCGAGTAAACCACTGACTATTACAAAAATTGGCCTCATCGCCAACATCTGACATATATACGAAGCACTTCGTAGCATGCGCATACCATCTGTACATGGAGTTGATAGCTTCGGATAACTCAGAACTGCTTTCTTTGTTTATGCAGCAGGTGTCAATCCATATGTACTTGAGGCCTTCAGCACGTGCAAGATATGCGCTGGTCTCAATCTTGGCAAAACCTTTGAGAGAGCTCCCAGTGCCATCCAACATTTGTTGGAAGAGAACTTCGTCCTCTTCCCATCGATGGGAAAGGATAGCATACGCAGGCAAATCCGTGCCAACAAACGCCTCAATCTCCAGAGTTGTGGTGTTCAGTAGCCTCATAGCGTCGGAACACAGAGCCGAGCGTTAAATTGCGGAGCACCTTGCCACAATACACCTGCTGTTAACGGCTGGTTGCCTGGGCTCTTGATGGTGAAGAGTGGATGAAAACTACCCCACCATTTTACTCGCTCTGGAGTAGCAAGGAGAGCCGACAAACGGCCACGCCAGTCCGAGCAGCGGAGGGTTACCCCGTGCTAAAACTCCCCACTGAACTTTCCGCACGAGGCCGATTGGGCCGGCTCGAGTCGGCCCAGCGGTACCCTGCGACGGGCAATAAATTCCGTTTCGGCGGCTCTGCTTTTTGCTTTCTTTCTCTCTTACACACTCCGTTTTCGAACCTCATCACCCTTTGATTATATAATACAAAGTGACCTTTTCACATCTCTTTTCATTTCTTATCCTTTCCCTTATACCCTTTGGTGTAATCAAGCTGCCTGTGGTTCATCATGGCTACAGTAACTTTGGCGGAGTACCTCTTTCAGCGCTTGCGCCAACTGGGCGTCGGCAGCGTTCATGGTGTCCCCGGCGACTACAACCTAGAGATGCTGGACTACGTTATACCATCTGGCTTGAACTGGGTAGGCAACGCAAATGAACTGAATGCTGCATATGCAGCAGATGGTTATTCACGTATAAAGGGCCTCGGAGCCATCGTTACTACATTCGGTGTTGGAGAACTCTCTGCCATCAATGCTATAGCTGGTGCGTACGCCGAGTTTGCGCCGGTAGTGCACATCGTTGGGTCACCTGCCAGAACTCTGCAAGACGGTCGCGCATTGGTACACCATACCTTCGGCGACGGCGAGTACAGACGGTTTGCTGAAATGCATCGACCTGTCACCGTCGCTCAGGCTTGTCTTCGAGATGTTCGCACTTGCGCGCAGCAGATTGACAATGCATTGACTCAATGCCTCCTCCACAGTCGCCCTGTTTATATCGAGGTGCCTGTTGACATGGTCAAGCTGCCTCTGCCCATGACAAAGCTGGACACATCCCTTAAACTTCCCGACCCTGATTGCACCCCCAGTGTTGATGAGGTTTTACAAAAGATTGTCGCAAAAGTCCAAACAGCCAAGCAACCCGTCATCATTGTTGATGGTGAGACTAGGCCGCTGAGAATCGCCAATGATGTGCAGACCTTCAGTGATACCACGAAGTGGCCTACTTGGAGCGCTGGGTTTGGACACGGACTCATCAGCACCACACGGTCAAACTTCCATGGAATTTTTCGCGGAAAGGATGACGCGTCAGTGACCAAAGACTTCATCAAAGCTTCCGATCTCATCATCAACTTTGGTCCACACGGCACCTCCACTAATAGCTATGCTTTCACATCGTCCGCAGACCCAGCTAAAACTGTTGCCTTTTCTACAAAAGGAATGATTATTTTCGGCGAACTTTACAGAGATATTTCTCCCTCTGTTGTTTTGCAGAGACTTGTTGGCGAGCTGTCCAGCTTGAAGTTCAAGTCGTATGAATCTGACTATCCTGACTTGCCTCGCCCTACTCTGACGCCTCTAGCAGAGAGCAAAGGCACGGATAAACTTACCCAGGACAAGATCTGGAAAGTTATGGGTAACATCGTTAAGCCTGGAGATATCGTTCTTGGAGAGACTGGCAGCGCTGCATGGGGCGTCCGGGATTTCCCATTACCCGACCACACGAAGTTCTTCACTCATGTCACTTGGTTGTCAATTGGGTACATGCTCCCGGCTGCACAGGGTGCGGCACTGGCTCAAAAGGAACTCCTTCACGAGTCAAACTATCATGGTCTTGAATCTGCCCGCACAATTCTTTTTATTGGCGATGGAAGCCTGCAGATGACTATTCAAGAAGTTTCAACAATGATTCGCCAAAAGTTGGACATTACAATCGTTGTCATTAACAATGATGGGTACACTATTGAGCGCTGCATCCACGGGCGCAAACAAACATATAACGACGTCGGTAGATGGAGATACCTCGAGGCGCCGAGTTTCTTTGGTGGCTCGAAAGACACATTCACAGCGACTGCGTCGAACTGGGATGAATTGAGAAGTGTGTTCGAAGACAAGAGGTTAAGCGAGGGCGATGGACTTAAAATGGTTGAGGTTCTGCTTGAGAGAGAAGATTTCCCCCCTGGCATTCTCATCGACTTGCTTGAAGCACAGAAGCAAAATGAGTAACGCCAAATGAGGGCCACTTCTGAAGGTGGTTCCACTCTAATTCGCAAACGAAGACCTATCTACCATAATTTATATCATTGATATTCCTTCCCCATTTTCCGTTCATGGCACCAACTCCTCGTTTACAAAGATAGTCCATGAACCACCGATAATTAAACCGTTCCCAACTTAACTAGCTGAAAATATAGCTGTGCTAACCACTTGTGACAAAATGAAAACGTCGATAATGTGCTGTTGGCAAACTCCGTGGAAGGCATGCTAACCTCACTCTTTTCGCTTACGACCAGTAACTAGGGATACTGGGCCGTGGTAGAGTTGCTGCCCTCTGGAGATGTAGTAGAGCAGGGCAATTAGTATCGTCGCGCCAAAGATTGGTGACGCCCAATTGAAGCCCGCGGCGTCGACCGGATAACTCTCTGGCCAGAAGGTCCAGAAAAAGCTCCAGGCTGAAAAGAGTAGGGCCGCGGAGTTGACCAGGATGCCCCATCGACCCAGTGAGAAATGTGCAGCTGGCAGTGAGTTGGGATGATGAATACGCCGCCACAAAATGCAGCCAATGCTAAACAAATAGCAGTGCAACAAAGCAACCGTACAGAGCGACACAATGGCATAAAAGGCTAAAGGGCTTCCGATGTAAATCAGGCTCAGTAGTCCACTAATTGCGGCAGAAAGAATATAGGCATTCGTGGGAATGTTGCGTCGACCATCAACTTTTGCAATCCAGCCCGAAAAAGGTAGGCCGTTGTCGCGAGCAAACGCGTATAAGTCACGGTTGACAGCTGCAAAATATGCCAATTCCCCAAATACTTCAAGAACCAGAACGATGACCAAAAAAATATTAAGCCACGGTTGGGAGAATGCCTGTCTCAACACATATATGCCGGGGTATTCGGTTTTATCGGCGAGGGCGGCTGGAATATCGGGTATATGGTAAACAAAAGTCAATATTGTGATGAAGATAAGCAACATGTTGATGGCAAAATTGACGAGCATAATCTTCGGGATTGTTTTGGAAGCGTCTCGAACCTCCTCTGCCATGTGTGTTGCCTACAAGTGTTAGCAGTTGTATTTATCAGCCGCGTGCATGATAACATACTGTGTCCATGCCCACGTGTGCTGATATGCCAGGCATCTGGCCGACCAGTACGGAGAGCGTTAAGCTCGACCAGCCTCCACGGTTCTCAAACAAAGTCCAAACATCAGAATGCTGTGCAACTGTCGGAGCATTCACCCATACTGGCACAATAAAGGCGAGAAATGCCAGAAGATGTATAGCAAACACAGCAGTTTGCCACTTGTGCAGATATTTTGCGCCGACGACGTTAGTGATCAAGGCGAACAAGATAAAACCCAAATTGATTACCGTTGCGTGCCAGTACGGTGCCTCGTATTCAGCATCATTCACCGTAATTATGGCCTGGATGATAATGCCTACCTCAAAGAAACCACTCGCATTGCCTGCCTGCAAGGCCAGTGTGGAAATCCACCTTGACACCCTCATGTGTTAGATTTCGTTATCTTTTCACCACACAACTAGAAGGTGGTGTATGAATAATTACCCTGTGAAATAGCTCAACACTTTCTGACAGCTTTCAGGAGCAAACTCGCTCACCCAGTGGTACTGAGCTCCTGCAATTGGAGCCATGCTCGCCATCTCGGCCATGCTTAAGTAAATTGGGATGAAGCCCACAAAGCTCCATAGTAGGGAATATAAAGCTCCGGGGCGTCCACCATCGATGAGACTTTGCGTAAAAACAAAAATGTTTGTCTCCCATGCCGACGTAGCGAGCGCTACGAAAGAGATCATAGACAGTGTGCGAAAATTTCGTACGAGCTCCTGGCTACGGCCCATGCGCCCCATTGCCTCCGCATCGCATGCGGTGGATTTATAGCCTTCAGCTTGCTTGGTCGGATCGTAGGGAGTAAATTCTCGCACCTCAGAAACATCGCCTCTAGTATGCCTTTGGGCCTCTTCATAGACCACCATGTTTAAAGCGGGAATTAATGTCGATATCCGAGAACGTTCATTGAACACTAAATAGAATGAATAGGAGTCTTGCGGGGTGGAATAACCGCAGTTTTATAATAAAATAGCCGAAATCAGGCTGCGAGAACGCTCAGCTCCTGTCGCTGATCACCCGGCAGTTGAGGAATGCAGATTAGCATGATACTTGTGTAGCGTAAAATAATAATAATTAAGAGGAAGAATATCTACAATATGTGTAAATTGGGCTCGATAAAGCATTGTAGGCGATCTCACTCAAGCGTCCGCACAGTGGAAGAAATTATACTACCAGCTTGTATCTGAGTACCAAGAATTTGGTGTTCCAATTATACTACAGGGCGATTAGTCTGAACCGCACAATAGGGGAGAGCCCCACATAGCCGTAATAGAGATAGAGGAAAAGTGATGAAAATGCCCGTAGTTTATTATATCTAAATAGGAAAAAATTCCCTCTTTATATAGCTTATTCTAAATACAATAAATGCTCAATTTAATCAAATGTAAGACCCTTAATTAGACAGTATAATCTAATAGAACCTTTGGCCATCATGCTGTATATCATGATGCTATTACTGTCTGAGACGCATTTGCTCATGTGAGCTCTAATTGGCTGGCCAATTCCATCAGGCCCCCACACACACTTTTTACAGGTTCACAATTAGCCCCACCCAGCATTCACGTATCGTATAACGAGTTGCACAGTCCTGGTCACAGCTTTTGCTTTTTACTCAAAAATTAAGGGCTGCCGTGAACCATATCAAATCAAACAAATAATTCAAGAACATTGTAACGAAACCAACTACAGTGTCCTTTACACCGCTACCGTAGCATCCGAATCAGAATTATTTGATGTGCATTGAGCCGTCCCAGGAGGCCATGGCCGCACCGGATTCCCTTTCCAACGCGACCCTGAGGGTATTTGTTCTCCACGCATCACTAGTGAGGCAGGGCCAATTGTTGTTCCAACGCCGATGACAGTGCCCGGAAGAGTGATTGCGTACGGCCCTAGAGTTGCTCCAGACTGTAAGTGAACTTTGTCCAAGCGCATTAGGCGATCATGAAACAGGTGTGTTTGGCAGACGCATCCTCGATTTATGGTCACGCCGGCATCGAGTTGCACGAGCTCAGCTTCGGGCAGAAGATGGCTCTCCAACCATACGCCGCGCCCAATTTTTGCGCCGAGCGAGCGCATCCACAAATTAAGGATTGGTGTGCCATAACATAGCCTAGCCAGCCATGGGACAGCCAGAGATTGTATAAATGTGTCGCTCAGCTCGTTTCTCCAGACAAAGGAGCTCCAAAGGGGCTTCTGTTGACCAGCACGAATGACTGGAGTGAGAAGCCATTTCGCCACAGTCGCTGTGCAGCATGCCAATATCCCAGCCACTAACAGAAGTGCTGTACAAGCCAGAATAGCATAACCCAGTCCAAACTGGTTCATTGCATACAACGTGAAGATGCCGACCAAAGTAGCGAGCATAGATGAAATCAAAAGAGGTATCAGACGGCAAGACTCAACCAATGACCGAGCCAGCACAAGCTTAGTAGGCGGGTTGAATGTACGCGTCTCATCCATCATGGGTTCCATGCGACGAGGGAGTGGCATTGGTGGCCGACCAAGCCATGATGACCCAATATCCATCTGACTTCGCTCTGGGGCAGTTCCGAGTACACCTATTAGAACACCATCGGGGACTTCAGTTTCTCCTTCAATTATTGCTGAGTTTCCGGCGAACGATTTGACACCAATTGAGGTTTCGCCGAATCGAATCTGTCCCCTGCAAAGTTCGAACGGGGACAAAAGCACATCGTCTGCTAAAAAGGCACCGTCTTGTATGCTCAAAAGAGACGGAAGAGGAACCACAGTGGATGCTTCAACGTGCGATCCGATCTTTGCACCAAGCATGCGTAGCCAGTATGGCGTAACAAGACTGGCGTAAATTGGGAACAACGAGTTGCGCGCATCTATCATGAGAAAGTGAACGAGCCAAGCGGCCCAAGCAGCACTACTGTGCCAACAATAGATGCCAGGATGAATGCTAAGGCTAGCCAGCCTGACAAAGAGGATGACGGTTGCACCGTACAGTAACAACCCCAAGAAAGCACCTGGTAGTGTAAACTGGACTAGGGCAATTGCCAACCGCCGAAAGTCGCTCCAATCGTGCACCAAGGTTGGTGTGAGTCCCCATATTGGAGCGACAAGGAGGACTGGCAAAAAGTCTAAAAGTAAGATTGACGACGTGTAGCGGAACCCAGACCAGAGTCCCCCTGCAGTCAACTTTGCCTGCTTTTTTTCAGAACACATCGCTGCCATGCTAGGTCCTTTCAGTATCCCTTCGACACTCGTTCCAGGCTGGACAGTAGAAAACGCTTCGATAACAGCGTTTGGCATCACTGTGCTGCGTGCACCAACTCGAGCTCCCTCGCCGACAGTGACTGAGCCAACGTGTAGCAAGTCGCCGTCAAGCCACCAGCCGCCAATATCAGCCTCTGGTTCGATTGCACAGTCGCTACCAAGAACGGCTAATCCCGTAACAGGAGGTAGGCTATGGAGCTGTACGTTAGAGCCCACCTGACAACCGAGTAGCTGGGCGTATCTGCAACACCAATGGGTCCCTGAAATGGCTCCAAGGCGGCCAAGGGTAACAACTCGTTCTGCTGCCCAAAGCTTCAAATGGGTAAAACTTCCACGGTGATAAATTCCCGGGGCCATACCAATAGTAAGCAACCGTACCAGGGCGGCTGTAGTTAGAAGTCGGCCAGCCATTGAGACAAAAATTACCCAGCCAGCGACAATTAGCCACCACGGTATCTCATGCTGGTTAGCCCAAGAAGTTCCATGGATTCGCAAGGTGAAAAACTTTTTCGAGAGGGCTAGAGCTGAAATCCAGCGCATGGCTTCCAATACTAGCTGCAATATCAGAACTGTTACCTGCACACTTATTACCCAACGCGTGGTTGGCATGACGTCCCGGCTGCCCTGCTTTCCTCCGGAAAGCTCATCAACTCTGGCAGACATTTTAGCAAGAGTAGGATGCTCATAAACATCTGCAATAGAGAGAGTGGGACATTTTTCCCGTAACTGAGAAATAAGCTGGGCCGCACCTAGGCTGGTGCCTCCCAGGTCAAAGAAATGAGAGTTGGGTGAAGCTGAGATGCCAAGAACACGACGCCACTTATCCGCAACCCAACCAATTGTGCCATCGCTAAGGTCATTTTTTGAATGAGAACCTTCTGGAAGCGGCCAGGGAAGTGCTTTGCGGTCCACCTTCCCTGAAGTTCGCACTGGCAGTTCTTCAACTACAACGAGCATCGGAACAAGTGTTGGCGGTAGAATGCACCGAAGGCTGGTGCGGTCTTTCTCGTCTGTAGTTCGATCACAGACGATGTATCCAACGAGTACCTGGGAACCAGTCTCGGTGCATTGGATTGCACTCGCTGCCGCACTCACACCGGAAAGTGTCATTAAAGCGGCGTCAATTTCTCCAAGTTCGATGCGCCGGCCACCAAACTTAATCTGTTGGTCGTTTCGGCCCAAAAATAGCAAACCGCTTGGATCAGCTCGTACTAGATCTCCGCTGCGATAGGCACGCTCACCGTGGAATACTATTGCAGGCGCAAACTTTTCTTTATCTTTAGTTTCGTCCAGGTAACGCGCCATTCCAACTCCGCCAATGATGAGCTCACCCTCTTCGCCCCAGCGCACAGCAGCTCCGTTGGAATCTACCACAGCTAACCTCCAGCCTGGTAGCGGTAGACCGATTTTAACTGGCTCCCCAGGATGAAGTTGAGCGGCACAAGACACGACAGTAGCCTCGGTAGGACCGTAAGTATTCCAGACTGAATCGACCACGCTGGATAGCCTGGTCGACAGCTCTAATGGGCAAGCCTCTCCTCCGAGGATAAGCAGTCGCACGCAATCAAGCGTTTCCGGTGGCCATAAAGCGGCTAATGTTGGTACTGTCGACACAACTGATATACGTTGTTCTGTAAGGAACAGGCCTAGGTCGGCGCCGGACTTCACTAGTGCTCTGGAGGCCGGTACCAAGCACGCACCATACCGCCAGGCGAGCCACATTTCTTCACAGGACGCGTCAAATGCAACTGATAATCCTGCCAAGACACGATCGCCAGGCCCTAGAGGCTGCTTGGGCAAGAACAGCTGAGATTCAGCGTCAACGAACGCCGCCGCACTTCGGTGCGTTACCGCGACGCCTTTGGGCTTCCCGGTTGACCCTGAAGTAAAGATTACCCAAGCATCATCTTCAGGAACAGGGCGACGAATTGGGCCGCCAAGTGACGGACGGCGCGTGGTAATTGTCCCGTTTTCTGTCATGACGGCGCAAGCTTTCGATTCCGACCAGACAAGCTCCACCCGCTCTCTTGGATCGTCCATATCTACTGGAACATAAGCTGCTCCGGAGAATAGCACTGTAAGAATGGCCACATAAAGCTGAATCGTGCCAGACTTTATATGAATGCCGATCCGATCACCAGCGCGGACTCCAGCATTCCGAAGGAGCATAACCTGCTCCTCTACTTTATTGAGTAGTTGTGAATATGTGAGTCTCACTGAGCCGGTTTCAATAGCCAACTCATCGGGGTAAGTATTGGCTGATGCAACGAGCACATCGACAAGAGTGCGAGGCTCTGCTGGTGGCTGAACTGGGTAAATAGCCAGCTCCATATCCTGACATGTTTCTGCGTCGAGTGAGCTCATTTTGCTTGCGTAGCGTTGTAATTTTTCCGTTTAGCGAGTAGCAGTAAGAGTGATTCCCGCAATAACAGATCAAAACATAATGTATGTAGAAGCTGCTCAAAAGGTGTTCAGGAAATATATTGATGTATAAAAGTAAAGATAGCACGATGGGTAGCTTGCAAAGGCTTTCTGGATCTGAGCATATATACTCGTAGCCCTTCTATACTACTAGACTGCTTCGGCATTACGCAAGCCACTCGATAGCGTCGTGATAAAAGTAATGTCTCTCAGGCAGATGTAGTATCGGCGACAGTTTTACCGGAAGCATACTCCACTCCTACAGCTTCAAACCAATCATTACATCTCAAGTTATGAGCCAGACGCCTCGAATGTTTCATAGACTTATCCGCGGTTGCTCAAGCGTGGCTGTAGCTATCTCAGCGAGCATAGCTGATCAGTATATAACAGGGGTAGTGGAGTAGTTTGCACTGAGATGAATTGTTGGAAAATCCAAATGTGGTTACTCAATAAGCGGATAATCGGCATGTCGAAGCACAGTCCGTTCAGACGACGCGTCACATCTTGCATTTAGTTTTTAATGTCGCCCAAGGCTTTGACCTAGACAAAGTCTGTGGGATATTGGCAGAATATGGTAATGGAAATACAGACACGTAGTAATCCAACAGCGCTCAGTTTAGAGACTATATAAGTTGCATTGCCAAGTACAGTGCACATGTACTGAATTATGCCGCATTCATTTATCAACAGAGCAGGTTTCTTTTATTAGAACTTTCTGAGCCACTGGCTCAGATGCAGGGCTATGGCGCCGTCATGGCTGATGTGGCTGATTAGCGCAATCTAGACTACAATCAGGTATTCTGCAAAGCTTAGCTAGTGCATTGCACGCTGTCTATGACAATGCTTATTGGGACGGCTCTGGAGTAATCTCAGTTAGATCGGCGTGGCGAGAGTCGCATCGCGTCGAGACTCAGCCCCCAGCCGGATCCCCAGTGCCGAGAATATTCAAAAAGACAAAGGGTCATCCCGCTTATCCGTAGTGAACGCGTAACAAGTTAACATCACTCTACTTATGTTATAGACTAACACTTTTAGTGAGTATATGCCTAAATAAAATTAGGTGATCAAATCGTACTCCTTATTAGCCTAAATAGAGAGGGTGAGAAGAATAGCTACAAAGTAAAATAAAAGCATAAGCAAAGGTTACGTTACGTAAATCAAGTTTCCCTGTACTTTGTTCTAAGATAACAAGTAAGAAATGAAATCCGTTTACAATTAAGGCTAAGTCTACGAAACTTACGGCTGGGAAAATGTTTAAGGTATATTCAGTATTTTGGAGTTACATTGTATC
Organism: Simplicillium aogashimaense; assembly: GCA_028455935.1. NCBI lineage: Eukaryota > Fungi > Ascomycota > Sordariomycetes > Hypocreales > Cordycipitaceae > Simplicillium > Simplicillium aogashimaense. The sequence continues at coordinate 5,320,059 of CM052008.1, forward strand.
TGCTAATTAACATTGTTTCTATGTCAGTTAGCCTTAGCCCCTAACACTATAGTATTAGGAGTTGGTACAAATTTTAAAGCTAAAGCTTTAGATACTATAATAGGGTACTAAAAGACTTATAATACTCTATATAGTACCGGCTAAAGTCAAATTAAAAATATAATAGTATAGGAGAGATATGCTAAAAATCTAGTAGCTTTAAATTTGATTAAAAAGTATTGCTATTAATTAATTTCCTTAACTTAACATCTTAATATGATTTGTAAGCTTTTAAAGAGTACTAATCTGATTTTCTATATTATAAAGAAGAAATTCTCTACTATAGCCCTCAATATCTTAAATTTATACTGTACAGAGAAAAAGAGCCTATCTAATTATTATCTAATACTAATATACTAAAAGTAATTTTATTTCTTATTAAGAAGGTATAATCTTTTTATAATAGTTATGTTCACTAAACTCTATATCGATTTAGTATTTAAAATACTACTTTTTAGTAGTACTATATAGTTATTATAATACTTTTGGTACCGTACTGTAGCACGAGATTGCTGCTAAGATATTTGGTTAGAAATGCCGCTACTTCTATCCAATAACAGTATATACTTTAAATATTCTTTAAATATCACAATTATATGTAAACGATAGGAGCATATCAGTTCTATAATAATAATAATAAAAAGCACTAATTGGAGAAAAGTATTGTCAGGCCACTAACTCGGATTTTAACAGCTAGGCGCATTAAGCTTCCTCAATCGATATACTCCGTACCGATAAGCTCATTGCCCCTAATAAATTCACCCGGGGATCTACCCCACTTGTGGCGATACCCACAACATTTAACTACTGAATCCCACAGCACCGCCTCTCTGCTCTTCTGTTAGCAATTAACCTCACGGTGGATAAACTATCACGAACAATGTCTAACTTCAAAGCCGGTATATTGACTGGGGCCATAGGAGCTACCTTGTTTATCTTGGTGGTTTTCATAATCTTCCCAGCTCTGTGGAACGGAAATGTCTACGATGTGTCGCATTGGAAACTTAATATTCGCACACCAATGCACCCAATGTGGATGAATTTGGGGTTTTGGTACGTAAATGCTATTTTAATATATAGGTAGCACCGCTTTGATACTAAGAAATTATTAGGAGGCCGCCAAGAGATAATAAGATTGTCAGTTTCGACGAGGCATGCTCTGCTCTGCTCAGCGAACTAGTCGTGACGTCTGGTATTCTTGGCCAGGACCTGGTGACAGAAAGAAAAACGCGACCCAATAGATCGATCGCAATTCTTGATGTTGGTTTCGGCTGCGGTGATCAGACTTGGGAGCTAGCAAAAGCTCTTGAGGCTCAGACGTGGAACGAGTACCGATATGTAGGGCTCACGCTTGACCCCGCTCAATTTGACATTGCCCGACAGAGGAAAGAGCAGGAAATTGCTGCAGCGAATCGCAGCGGACTTAATCTTCTGCCTGGTTCATTCCGCCTATTCAAAGCAGATGCAGCTCAACCAGAGCTATGGGAGTGCTCCATCCAGGATAGAGTTGGAGTCCTTGGCGGCAGTCAGTTTACAGACAAGTGGGTTGTGGCTCTTGACTGTTTATACCACTTTTCACCGTCGAGGGTTCCAATTTTTAAGTATTCAGCCAAGACATTTGGTGCCAATCTCATGGCATTCGACTTGCTACTGGATAACAAAGCAACATGGTTTGGCATACTCGCTGGGAGAATACTGTCCGTGCTTTCTGGCAGCCCTTTCAGAGCATTCATTACAGAGCAAGAGTATATTTCACAACTCGTTACTAGCGGCTACAATAGAGAAGGCATCCAAATCCGAGATATTACGTATGACGTTTTTCCAGGCTTGGTCGCGTACTTGGATAGACAGCAACTGGCTCTGGCTCCTTACGGTATCTCACTTGGTAAATACAAGATGGCCAAGCGAGTTTTCAAGTGGTTCAGTGACTCGGGCACTGTGCGCGCTACAATTATCGTGGCGAAATTAAAGGAAAAGAACAATTAAAGGTCTATATTTACCATAAATGTGCAAGCCAAGCTATACATTATAGCCGAGACATATTTGACACAGCACCCTCTAGCTTGACTGCTAGCCTGTCTGGTGCATTTCAAGGTAGAGAGTGCACAAAGTGGGCCCAGTACAGATTGCACGGCACTGTGCGTAGGTGCAGCACCCCAAAAAAATCTTCATGCACAGGCTTCCCCCTACTGACCGTCTCATCGGTATCTGCCAACACTATTAAAGCAAGACGATAAGATAAAATCATCGAAATATAAACAGCCAAGCATGTCTCTTACTCAGGTCAATCCGAGAGAAGTGTTCTTTACCTTCTCTCGTCTTAGGCCAAAATTCTCTTGTGGTCGTCGCGTCGAAGACACCATTAATGCTATACGAAACAACACCCTTCGTGTAGAAGACCTCCCACCCATCAATATACTACTCGACCCTAAAACAGAAGACATGTTTAGTTTAAACAACCGTCGACTATACGTCTTTAAAGCACTTCAAGAAGCGGGAAAGCTTGACACAGTTCCAGCGAGAATCAAAATAGTACCACAGACCAAGCGGATGAAGGACAAGTATACAGCAAATAAATGTGTTAAGGTAGCAAGGTTGATGCTTGAAAGGGGGGAAGTCGACTTGGCTGGGCTAAGTAAGTCGAAAGAAGCAAGATGTACAGACTGTAATGGAGAAGAGCCCTAATCAATCCTAAATATTTTACAAGATTAACTTAATATCTTCAGCTCTATATCTGTATATCAGAATCATAAGAGTACCAGGAAGTACATGTATCGCATCTTAATATTATAATAAAAATCTTAAGACGTATCTTGGCCTAGTAGACTAAGAAATTTTTTCTCTCGTTAAGAACATTGACGCAAGGGCAGGGCTAGAAGCTTATGACCTTGTTCAGCCAATACAGATGCATCAACACCATTGGCTAACAATACCTTGGTTATGCCAACAGCTCTACGTTAAATATCAGAGTGAAATGATATACAATCTGGATATATAAACTACCCTCTTCCAGCACCAACAGAGTGATTCTCACTAGACAAGCTTTCCAATATATCACAGAAGCGATAGCCCCAAGAAATACGAGAAGACGCCCAGCTCTTTGTATAGTCCAGGCTGTAAATGAACGGTGCAACCTGCTGGGTTTGCAATTAGGGCTATGAACTTGTTGGCCATTCTTTTAAAAGAGCCACTTATATCCAGGTTAGAAATCAAGGAAATGGTACGATGTAGGGTCAATCCTTTATCTGTGAAAAGGCAATACTAGTACTGTTTAGTAAAAATCAGCGCGCTGAATCTATAATTGCACAGGGTCGGTAACGATAAGCCTAACTCCGGAGAATCTTTTCTGACATCGGTATATATGACTAGTAGTGGCCACAACGCTGACTTTAATGCCAAGAGCGATAACTCAGATAGACATAGATATAATGGCTGTGCTAATTGTAGTACACAACATACCTCTAGGAAATAACCCCGATAACAAGGATGAAGGTGTAAATAAACAGGGATACTTTCGGAGTGTAGGTTCTTTTTTAATATAGGCTTGTATCTTATAATAATTACAACTGACGACTAGAGAGCCAACAACACACTACGCCACGTTGACACGCGAGATGGCCACACAATCGCAAACTGCCATAACGGCCTGAGATACACTGAATTGAACAATTCTGTTCATACCGGCAGCTCAGCATCCCTGATATCTCTAGCAAACTGGCTGTCCTGAGTCCATCGCTTCCACAGCAGAATCAGCGCTGTTCCCCATTCCAACAGCTTCGACTGGAAACCAGATGTCTTGATGAAGCCATGCTCCATCTGCCACAGCGCCCATGTATACTCCTTATCTATAAAAGGCTTTCGAAGTGCCACCAAGTCCGAGAATAATTGCTCGACAGTTCTCGATTTGCGCCTCGACATTACGTGTGCGAAAGCGATGCCGTCTTCAATCGCGAATCCAGTACTCTCTCCCTGCGGGACCATCTACAAGACATGTGAGAACGACTCTGAGGGGGGGATAATTGCGATAACTTACTGCATGAGACGCATCCCCAAGAAGGAGAACCCGCCCCCGATACCAGCGTCCTTGACCAGATAGAATATAGACAGGCCAGAGATGCCAGTCCTGACAACTTTCCACCAAGTGCTCTATGCCCCCGAGCTTTCCGCCTCTGTAAGCATCGCAGACATTATCCCGGATGGCAATTTTGTCATTGCCAACTATATTCCAGCCGTCGCGAGCGTTGCCATCCTTGGGCTCGTCCATCAGCGCAATATGCACAAGGTACACCTTGCTCCGACTGGGCTCGTAGTAGGAACCTAGCAGTATGCCGTTAAAGCCGTTGATGACGACTGTGTCCCGTAGGGCAGGCTGCCCTGATGCCAGCTTTAGTGGTGGTTCTGCTTTGCCCTTACTCTGAACGCCCCCCCCCCCCCCTCGTTCTTCTGGTGCGCCTCTTCGTTCCATCCCATGACGCAGACTCGACCTGAAAACGTCTTTTTGCGGCTTGGCTCAACAAAGAGATGTCGAGCTTGGGAATGTATCCCGTCCGCGCCAATCATAATGTCAAATCGTATTGGTTCATCTGAGCCCTCAAACTTGACAATTACCTTGTCATCAGACTTAGAGATTTCAGCCAGGCGTCGCCCCCACTGAATGTCGATAGAATCAGAGTGGCTTTCTCTAATTGCTTCGAGCAGACTAGAGACTAGGTCGTGGCGAGCAGCTCGACGAGCCCCAATACCACCCCATATATTACCTAGACCCTGCCCGGTACACAGGGAGAGATAGTCGAGGCCATCGTCCAAGGAAATGGATAGGGTTAGTAGGGTCAGTAGGGTTAGAATAGGGTTAGATTTCCTACTCTAAGCTAGCTAGCAACTAAATTACAAGTAATAAAAGGTATAAAATACCCTCCTAAAGTAGGCTTTCCTAAGAAAATACTAGTATTCCTTACTAGGGAGAGGGAAGAGGAGAAGATAATAAAGAGAGATTGGAGAAAGAAAGAAGGAAAGAGAAGAGAAGAGGGAAAGACTAAGGCAGGGTTCGAACCCAGGGCCTTGGAAGGGAAAGGTTTTTATAAGTAAAAAGAAGAGGAAAGGAGGGCCTAGGCAAAAGTTAAATGCCGGGACAGTGCCCAGTCGGTCACCATTCCGGCTTTCATACTGTAGGCTACCTTATTCCTGTATATAAAGGATAGAAGAGATAGAAGAAGAGAGAAGGGGGGGGGGGGGGGGGGGAAGAGAAGGAAGAGAAAGAGAAGAGGAAAAAGAGGGGAGATTTAAATCTAGAGCCTTGGAGGGAGGGGGTAGACAATAGGAAGGGAAGGCAAAAAAAGATACTCTCTAATATATAGGTGAGTAGTTATACCAATATACTAGAGAGGTCAGAAGAAGAGGTCTTATTTCCCCTTATAGGGCCTAGGCTCCTAGTGGTGCTATTGAGGAGGCTGCAATAGCCCTGGTACAGGCTAGAGTTACCCCAATAGAGGTGTCTAGGAAAGCCGAGGCAATAGGGCCAATAGCCTTTTATAAAGACTTATAGGCTTGTGCAGTTGATCTTTCCATAAGGCCACCAGATGAGAAGATGAGGGGGATAAAGAAGGAACCTAGAGATTGATAAATCCGTCTCTTAGCTTCTGCAGCCTCCCGTAGGGTCTCCTGGGCTTCCTCTCTTGCCAATCCCTTATTAAGGGCAACTACCTGGACGTCATAGTAGTACCTGGTATTCTATAGAGTAGATAAAAAGTCGGCTCTCTTATCCCCGCATGGGGAGACCCGAGGTTCCTCTTCGACCTATAGGCCTTCCTAGGTAGAGAGGGCTCTTATAAAGGCCCTCTTTATCAGGTCATGCCTGGCCGTATACCTCCTTGAGGCCCCCTTACAGATATCCTCATGGTTTAGGTCAACCTGGCCTCCGCAGGCATTACAGGGTATTCCTTTTTCCTTGATAGAAAGGAGGAGCCTTCCTCTCAGAGCCTCCTTGGCTTCTCTATCCGCAAGTTGATGGTTTTTTGTAGTGGGCAGGATAGATAGCCATTTCCGGCCAAGATAGGTAGCATTCTCTAGCCGAGTCCGTAGGGCTCGGTGGTCGAGGGTGGCTAGAACCCTTTGGAGGACCCTTTGGTTGGAAGCCTTGAATACCTCTTGGGCTGAGGTGGCCTGTAGATCTCTGAGAGGATTGGGAGCCCTAGGGGATTGTTGTTGGTGGAATTGGGAGGCCCTTAGGCCTCTGTTCCTACCTGGGGGATCAGGGTCATCCGGCTCCAAAGCTCGTTCCTTTACCAAGGGAAAGGGTCTTCCAAGTAGGATTTGGAGGGTAGGTTCCGCGGCTCTCTGTGCGGCTCGGTAGGTCTCTTCCGCGAGGTCAGTGTGCCGTGGGAGACCTAGGCCTCCGTCTCTTACCGAGAGACTCACCAGGTCCCTATTAAAGGGGGTACCTGTATCTCCTGGGACCCGGGCTGCAAGGCTCCCGATAATACTATCGATAGCCCTATCAGCCGTCTTCCAGGGGGCCCTGAGGCCTTCTGGGTTGAGTTGTCGGAGGAGGTGCTGGAGGAGAAGGGAGACTGAACCTCTAAGTAAAAGGAGGGCATTTTGGGTACTCATTTCGCGTAGCCTACTAAGGACTATCTCGAATTGGGATACCTTATCCCGTAGGAAAGCCTCTCTCTTCCTTACTGGGCCTAGGAAAGAGCCTAGGGCCTTGAGGCCAGTTTCTCTTACCTCTGTAATAGGGTAGGCCTTACTCTTAGCTAGGTTAAGAGTAAAGGGGGAAGCCTCGAAGACCTCTGTAACCTGAGGAGTGCAGGACTCTCTATTCCTATTTAGGATATAGAGGTCATCGAGGTAGGCTACTACTACCGCCTTTGGTAGCCGTCATTGAAGGGTCTCGAGGGTAGGCCGGAAGGTAAGGCTAAAGAAGAGAGGCCCAAGAGGGTCACCTTGTCTAGTACCCTCTGCCAAGGCTAGGAAATAACCATCCGGGGTAACCAGGAGGCTTGCTGTGCCATAGATCCATGCTGCGGCCTTGTAAAAGGTAGGAGCATAGGTCGCTACAGCACTTGCCATAGCCCTCCTCGAGTGGTTGTTATATGCATTGGCTTGGTCCCAGCTAGAGATCTCGGTAATCCCTAGAGAGTTAGGGCTTTTAATTGCCTTTGTAAGAAGGTAGAGGGCTGGCTCTACTTCTCCCTTAGAGTTGATCTCTAGCTGGGTGGGTAGAAGTATTTTTTCCTTGAAGAGAGTGCTGAGGAGAGCCTTTCCAACTACTCTAAAGATCATATCCCCTACTACAATTGGCCAAATATCCCCATTTTCCTTGACTAGGCTAACTAGCCTCGAGGCACAGAGGAGTTCCTGCCCTGGGGCAGTACCCTGTCGGACCTGATCTGCTAGTAGCCGCAGGGCTTGGAGGAAGGGGCTATCGTGTAGGGTAACAAGGTCTAGGAGAGGCCTCGTCCACCCACTAAGGCCAGGGGCCTTTTCCTTATGGATGGATCTCACAGCTTCCTGGATAGCTTCAAGGGTAATTGGGGGTCCCGAGGCTGGCCGGACCTTTTGGTTGAAGGGGCTCTTTTCCCCTATAGGGTGTTTTCCTCTAAGGATTTCCCTATTTGCCTCTGTATCTGGGGCTAGGGGGGCTGTATTATAGAGAGCCTTTGCGGCCCTTCCTACAAAGCCCTGCTCAAGGAGGTGTGTTGCTCTTTGGATTGGGTTTGGAGGTTGGGGCTTATAGGTTTTTTCTTCTGAGGGCCTCTCTGGGTAATCTTCTTCTTTAGGGATAGGGATAATAGAAGGGTAGTTCCGGAGAGTAGAGGCTAGGTTACCCTTTTAGAGAGAGAGACCAAGGACTCGGGGTAGGAGGAGGAGGTGGAGGAGGGTCTTTTCACTAGGTCTTTTGAGGAAAGACTGTGAGATCCTCTGGCAGGTTTCGTTGAATAGGGTAGCCTGCCGGGCATGTAACTTCTTCTCAGGGATAGGGATCCGAGAAAAGGATACTAAGAGCTTTGTACTACTCTTTTGAGTAATAATCTCTAGGGCTTTGGTGTGTTGGGCCTCTAGGGTAGGACCTAGGCTTTGGAGGGAGGGGCTTTGGAAACCCTGGCCTCGGGGGTTCCCAGAGGTTCTTTGAGAGGGGAGGGTTACCTGGGGGACCTGTAACCATTGGCTTCCTAGGGTAGTGGATACTCTTGGTTGGGGTGGAGAGTCTACTACTAAGACCCGTGGCTGTTGGCTTCCCTGGGTAAAGGAGGGGGGGGGCTGGCCTTCCTGGAATTGGAAAGTAGTAGGGTTCCTAGAATAGGAAGGGGGAGGGGGGGAGACTTCTTGAGGTCTTGCAAAGATAGAGGTCTCGAGGCCCCGAGAGCCTTGAGGTGAAGGTGACGGGGGGCCTTGAGGTGAAGGTGACACTTCGTGGGGAGGTTGAGTCAGGGCCTCGAGGGAAGGTAGTGAGCCTTGTGATGAGGTTGAGGCTCTTCTACCTCGCGGGGGGTCTGGGCTCCTAGGGTTACCTAGGGAAAAACTCCGGGCCCTGGGGGCTCTTGGAGGAGGGCTCTGACCTTGGGGGAGCCTTTGTGAGAGGCTCTGGAAACCATGGTTTCTTGAGGTGCGTTGGCGAGTAGAGGAGGAAGGAAGGGAGGGGGGGGGGCTGTGTGCGGGTCTCTTCCGTAGTAGCTTCTGTACTGCGGCTCGACCTACCTCTTCCTCATCGTCTGAGACCCGTAGGTCCCGGTTGCGAGGAAGGGTTGAGATATGGGAGGATCCGGTAATATTGTGGATCTTCCGTTGATGGGTACGGACCCCATGCTCTCCCCTGCAGGGTACTCCACATATAGGGCAGGGGGTTAACCCAAGAGGTTGTAATTGGAGTACTGTATAGGGCTCCTGGGGGTGTTTCTTGCGAATGTGTTCATGAACATCCTTATAGTGGACCTTGCAGGTTGGGCACTCCAGGGTAGTCATGGTAGAAGGTAGTAGAGGGAGGTAAGGGAGGGTAAAAAGAAGAGGAAGAAGAGAAGGTTCTTCGAAGACTCAAACCTAGAGCCTTGGAACCTAGGAGGGGGTTTATTTTCCTTTATTAAGGAAGAATAGGGTGGAGGATAGGGTAGAGGATTGGGTAGAGGATAGGGTAGAGGATAGGGTAGAGGATAGGGTAGAGGATAGGGTAGAGGATAGGGTAGAGGATAGGGTAGAGGATTGGGTAGAGGATAGAGTAGAGGATAGGTAAAAGAGAGAGATAGTCTCGTAGAGAGAGACTAAGATCTAGTAAGGAGAGTAGGTAAAGGAAAGTAAAGGAAGAAGAAAAGGGGAAGAACTAGAGAGTAGAAAAGGATAGGGTTAGTAGGGTTAGGGTTAGGGTTAGGGTTAGGGTTAGGGTTAGGGTTAGGGTTAGGGTTAGGGTTAGGGTTAGGGTTAG